>OZ004670.1:15189197-16590746 GCA_963924505.1 Agonopterix alstromeriana | reverse complement strand
GTATAACGTCGCGCGGCCAGCTTATATTGGTTTTGCGTAGCTTGTTTGTATGTGTGTGTACAGCTGTTACTCCAAGCGACAAATTACACATTTTTGTTACCTTTCTAACCTACCTTTCTAAAAATTTTTTTTGCCAGTAAATTTATTCGTCAGAGTCGTAGCGTGTGGCGGTCCGTGGTCTCTGCCTACCCCCATGGGACAATGGCGTGAGCTTATGTATGTATGTATGTAAATTTTGTCGTTAGTCGGTAAAGCAGTGATTCTGATCTTCAAAGTGACACGATTGACAATCTAAGAGCCTAGATGTAGAAAGCGAATAGGGCGGTCATCTGGGAGCTGTGAGTCAAAATGTATGGAGCACGGCGGGCTCTTGTTGTCGGTATTTCGTTCCATAGAGCGCCATACATTTTCGTCGCAAGAGCGCCCCGGATGCGTGCCCTGTCCGCTTTTAATATCAAGTCTCTTAAGAGGATATAATTCGGAGCGCGCTCCATACAAACGTACTATGGGGATAGTTTCAATACTATCCAATTAAACTCAATTAAATTTTTCAGAATCAATGTAAAAAGAAATTTCTATGCTTGTAAAGAGTCAGATTTTCGTTAAAATGTATAGTTTTAAAGTTACAGTGCCTCAAAGATTTCCATACAAATCTTAAATGAATCCCAGCATTGAAACTATATATTTTAACAAAAATCTAACTCCATACAAGCATAGATATTTTTTTCAAGATTGTTTCAGCAAAATTTCATTGACTTTAATTGGTTAGTATTGAAAATATCACCATAGTATGTTTGTATGGAGCGCGCTCCGAATTATATCCCCTTAAGCGGGATTTACACGGGTCGATTTTCGCCGTGTGACGAAATGTATTTTCATGTATGTATACATGTATGAAATGTAGTTTTACGTTTATGTCAAACTAACCAGTCGGTATACTTCAAATCGCACTTCGCCGAAACTTGACTCGTGTAAATCCCGCTTTAGATTGTCAATCGTGTCAGTTTGAAGATCAGGAACATTGCTTTAAAAAGGTTATTGAAATTGAATCGCAAATATGTTGGAAATAAAATTCTTTCTCAATTAGGTAACGACAAAGATAATAATGATGTTCCCATAAATACGTGCGAATAAAATATTGTAAGGTTGCGTTCACATCTGGCGAACGCGCGGTGAATGCGGAGCTCGTGCGCAGTTTGCGAGCCGTTCGTGATCTGCGCGGATGCATTTTATGCTCGTGCGTTTCTACAGCGCAGCTCGCGCGCCTTTCGCGAGCCGCTCGTGAGCTGCGCATTCGCCAGATGTGAACGCACCCTAATGGATTGTCTTCCTGTCATATCCCTATGTAATTTAGTAACTTAAGTAGGTACACAATGGATCGAATTGGTCTGAAATAAAGATTTGTATTATTATTCGCTAAATACGTTTATCAAGTAATGCGCCATTGCCGTATCTCTGTGTTGCTATAAATAATATCTTGTTGATACTCTGCTTGCATTGGAATAACATCAACAACAACATTCACTACATACCTACACTACTTCCATATGCGCTCCATACAAACGAAGTCGGCTTATATTTTCAATAATAACTAATTAAAGTCCGTACATTTTTTCAGAAACAATCTAGAAACTAATCTCTACGCTTGTATTGTTTTAAAGATACAGTACCTCAAAGATTTCCATACAAATCTTAAAAATAAATCCTAGCATTGAAACTGTTTATTTTAACGAAAATCTGATAACATACATGCATAAAGATTAGTTTCTAGATTGTTTCTGAAAAATGTTATTGACTTTAATTTAGTATTGAAAAAAGTAAGTCAATTTTAAAAAATTGACTAAAGTTTAGTATTGAAAATTCAACCAGACTTCGTTTGTATGGAATAATTTCCCCTTGTGAGAGGATTTAACTGCGACCGCGCCCGAGCGCACTGCATAGCTACAAATCTTAGAACCACTGTAACTTTTGTTATTATGTTTTTATTTGCAATGTTGAACTCATTTCATTGATTTTAGTTGGTTAGTAATTGAAAATAGGACGTAACTTCGTTTGTGTGGAGCGCGCTGCACGGACTATCCTTTTAATGAGACCAAGGTAGACATGCAAGAAAACATATTTAAGATTTCAATCAATCAAATCAGCCCACATCAACCTACTGCTGGGCATAGGCCTCCCTTTTATTGCGCCATTCTTCCTGTGCTAATCTGATCCAATGCGAAACCGTCACTGTCACAATGTCATCAGACCAACGTGCTGGTGGCCTGCCTACTGACCTCCGTCCCTCTCTTGGCCACCACTCTGATATTGCTTTGGTCCACCGGCTGTCTTCGCGTCTAGCCAAGTGTCCTGCCCATCTCCACTTCAACTTTGTGATTCGCTTACCCACGTCTTCCACCTTGGTTCATCGTCGAATTTCGACGTTCGGTACTCGGTCCACTAGTGATATGCCTAGCATGGTACGCTCCATGGCTCTCTGTGCTATTTTTATTTTATTATTGCACGTTTTTCCCTGTTAGCGTCCATGTTTCGGCACTGTATGTGAGTATGTTTTCTCTGTCATTAGTATGAGCAGTGTGAGAGATAAAGTGTTCACTAAATACGCTTGTTAGTGCAAGCTAGGCTTAGAATTTAGCGAAACTATAGATTTAGCGGAAACCTATTTTTTTATATAGGGTCCAACTTAATATGCTGACACTTTTTCAAGGGGATGATCAGACCAATAAAACTGCACAACTTTCTCTAAGGGGCCAGCATTGAAATCGCGAAAAAAAAATCAGCTGTCCAATACAAAACTCAAAACCTACTCGACCCAAATGTATGGTACAGCAGATTTTTTGTTCGCGATTTCAATGTTGGTCCCATAGAGAAAGTTGTCAGTTTGATGGTCGGGTTATCCCCTTAAAAAAGTGTCAGCATATTAAGAAGGACCTTGTATGAGTTCTTGTCATTGTCCTCTACCTAAAATAATGTTTGGTACAATGTAAAAACACCAATATGTAGAATGTGAACTTAATGTTGCCAACCCTATTACTAAGGCTACGTATCTCGATGACTAGTTGTAAAGTAATTGACATTATCCAGATTTCAACATCCAACCCGCTTCAACCTCTGTCAGCGATAAACTTCAGCATTCCATCCCCTATTACGAAATCCCGCAATCCATGCAATTTTCGTCCATAAAGCGCAGTTACATGAGATTGTTATAAGGGACGTTTTATCAGGAACTAAAATGTTATAGTTATGTAACTATTTAGTGAACATATTTTGGATGTTAGTTACATTTCGGTGGTCTTTTTTGTGCCTTATTGAAATAGTTTCATGGAATGTTAGTGAACCTCTCGCAGAATGGTAACAGACGGCCACTTACATAAAAAATTCAAAATTCAAAATTTTTACTGAAAATAATATCACACTTGTTCTTTAGACACAACTTCAAACACCGCACCATAAACGTTATTATTTATATGACCTAATATACACAGCCGATACGATTCGAGACTGGGCTTGGAGTAGTTTTGTGGGCTTGGCTTGACACCGACTCCCTTAAAACAAATTAACTCTTTCAGTCACACTTTTACTGTCAGTACGTAAGTTACGTTACTGCGTTACTGTTTTATACAGGGTTAAATTGATATAATTTGCAGCCTTTTAAACTATGAGTTCACCCACCCATCAAACTGAGCTACTTTTACTATGGCAGCAAACCGTTCGGAACAAAAATAAAATCAGTTATACGATACTAAACTGCAATGTCTACTCGACTCAAATGTATGATGATTATTTTTTTGCTCCGATCGAAATGTTGTTCCGTTTGATGGGTAGACTCTTAGTTTAAAAGGATGCCAATGATATAAATTTCACCCTGTATATGTACAAGGTGTAAGGGACAGCGGCTTCACAGTGAAAATTGTTCAGTTTGATGGTCTGAGTTTACCGTTTCAGTTTGCGGAGGGCTGTCCCTTACACCCTGTAAAGGGTCCTTCTTAATATGCTGATACTTTTTTAAGGGGATGATCAGACCGTCCAACTGAACAACTTTCTCTATGGGACCAATGTCGCAATCACGAAAAAAAATATTCTGTTGTTCCATACAAAATTGTAAACCTACTCGAGCCAAATGGATAGGACAACTGATTTTTTTTTCGCGATCTCGATATTGATGCCATATAGAAAGTTGTTCAGTTTGATGTTTGATGGTCTGATCATCCTCTTAAAAACCTGTCAGCATTTTAAGTTGGACCCTGTATAATATTTGTGTAAGTATCCTTTTATCTACTCTATAATAGCTTTAAATCAGGATGAGATGAATATAAATTATTGGTTTTTTATTTCAACATTTAAATGTATATTGGAAGAAAGATTCCACTCCAATTTAAAGGACAGACAAGAACCGTTTCGTAGTAACAAATTGCAGATTCTTTCTTTTAGCTACTAACTGTTAAAGTGATACGTCACAGATCGTAATCGTGATTCTTGGAATCGATAAAAGCCTTTAGGGTTCCCCTTAATCGTAGTATTATTATAAACAATAAATCAATCAAAATATTTTTATTCAAAATAATATCATACAGATAGCTTTCTGACGTCATTTTTTGACTCTACCACCACGTCGGAAGGTGTTCCGTCGTAGAGAAGATGCGGCCACATCTTTTAAACAAAACAAAATATTAAGAGGATATAATTCGGAGCGCGCTCCATACAAACAAAAATGTCATTTTGTAGTCATTTTTGGTTTTCAATGTATCGACGCACTACGGATTATTATGTTTTATACTTGTAGATATTATAATTTAAACTGCCAAAAGTGGCCACTATTGGCAGTTTTAAACATAAAACTACAAATATTATAATACAAATCCGTAATGTCCCGATAAATTGAAAATCATCAGTGACTACTACAATCTATTGCTACAACTACCATCATTTCTGTATAAGAATATAGTTTTAGCGATGCTCACCTTTAGCAATTTAAGTTTCAGGATGGAATGACGTGTCAAGTAGTGAGAGGTAGCTAGCCTTTCGTCCAAATACACACTGCATAAGAAACTTTTAAGGGTATATTACTGTTGGCGCGCTCCATACAAACGTAGTCTGTTGATATTTTCAATACTAACCGATTAAACTCAATAAAATTCTGCAGAAACAATTTAGGAACAAATCTATATGCTTGTATCGTGTCCGATTTTCGTTAAAATATACAGTTTTAAAGTTACAGTGCCTCAAAGATTTCCATGCAAATCTTAAATTAATCCTAGCATTGAAACTATATATTTTAACGAAAATCGGACATAATAAAAGGGTAGAGATTTGTTCCTAGATTGTTTCTGCAAAATTTCATTGAGTTTAATTGTTTAATATTGAAAATATCACTAGACTTCGTTTGTATTCAGCACGCATTTACACATTCGGAATAAACTTCTCTTAATCCCTTAGTCGCCTCGTCCAACACCCAACGGGAAAAATTGGTGTGGTCCATTCTTAGCCGGAACTACACGGCACAAAAAAAGTCTTAAATTACATTGAATTGTTCTCAGAACTTGCTATAATCTGAATATAACTCGTGACGTTCTACCTTAATGAAAAGGAACTAAAATAAATTTCAGAAACATTGAAATGGCACTTAGAATGATCGAAAAAGAGAAAAGATTGCCTCCAAAAAAATCCTTCAGAATCAGTTCACATCAAACACAAAGGCGCTGAATAAAAAACAACTTTAAAGAAAAGCCTTTGATGAAGCGTTCGCAGTCAAAGTTTTAAAAGCCGTAGAGTTCAAATTGGCTTGTTTATTAGAAGAAATAAAAAGAATTTCAGACTTCAAATATAAGTCTTATTTAACAGTCCAATAGATTGAGAAATGTAATCGATTTTATAAAACAAATTGTACGTCTGATTTGGTCTGGAATTGAGCAATTATGTTGTGTTCATCATCAGCCTACAAGGTAAAAAAAAATACAAATTAACATTTACCATGGTTTAGACCATCAAACTGAACAACTTTCACTATGGGACCAATATCGAAATCGCGAAAAAAAATCGGATATTCCATAACAAATCTACTCGAGCTAAATGTATGGGACCGCGTATTTTTTTTCGCTATTTCGATTTTGGTTCCATAGTGAAAGTTGTTCAGATTGATGGTCTAAACAACCCTCTTAAAAATTTATAAGCATAAGCATAGCATAAGCATATGCTCACGACTATATTCCCGAGGGGGTAGTCAGAGATATTCTGAAACCCCAGAACATCCACGTTTCACCAGTAGTACCGAAACTCTGTCCAGTGGTACGGGGACTGAGCCTGTCGCCACTTGTAATGGACAGTGGGTACAATACATGCCTCGAAATTGAAGCATGCAGGTTTCCTCACGATGTTTTCCATCACCGAAAAGCCTGTGGTTTTACAAGCATTTGCTCACGACTATATTCCCCGAGGGGGTAGTCAGAGATATTCTGTAACCTCAGAACATCCACGTTTCACCAGTAGTACCGTAACTCTGTCCAGTGTGACGGGGGGTGAGCCCGTCGCCACCTATAAAGTACGGTGGGTACAATACATGCCTCGAAATTGAAGCATGCAGGTTTCCTCACTATGTTTTCCTTCACCGAAAAGCCAGTGGTGTTAAAAATCGTACATAAATTCCGAAAAACTCATTGGTACGAATCGGCTTGGACGGGGATCGAACCATCGCCTCCTGCATAGCAGGAATGGTTAATCACCACTGGACCACCACGCCTTTTTTTTAAACGAAACAATTATGTAATGAATTCAAAACATCTTACAAAAGTGTTTAAAAATTAAATTTTCGAACCGCAAACTTCATAAACAGATAAGATAAGAAAATCCCGTGGAAATCACAAAATCCCGGACCGTCCACTAACAAAGTTTGTCCCGGGGCGGCGGGCGGCGGCGTCGATCGACCAAATTGGATCCCGGACTCTGATAGGCTATTATCCCGTGATAAGTGCCGATAAGTACACATTATGTTGTTGACAGCTTCAACATTTTCTAGTTATCGAATTCAACAGTCACATATAAATAAGGTTCTGACCACACCAAATCGGATTACTAGGGCATACCAATCTTATAGTGCAGGATTTTCCATATTATTTTGGGCATTAAAGTGTCTCACCCAAAACAGATTAAAACCGTTTCTTATATTTAACTTTTCAGGCGTTCTGCGTTAGTTATACTCCATTCAAAATAGCAATGGAATTTCAAGGCTATTTTGCATTACAGAATCAGAGATTTGAAGCTCTTACTCTCACTTATTCTTAGAACAGCTTTTGTACCGTCCAAGATATGTCGGATAGTATATGTATCCATTAAATTAATTAAATTTGGTAATCAGAATTGGCCCGAAAGCTAAATGGGAATCGGAAAATCTCGTCGTCCTTATTTGGAATGAACTAAAGGTAAGTAGGTACTCTCAATTTCTTACATTTAAATTTTCTGGCTTTCTGCATATCAGATATTCTTAGGCAGGTAGGTAATTTCTCAAATTTTCTTCATTTCAGGTATTTTATGAATAGACATTTCGCATCAAAATTCAGCGAGCTGGCATTCTGCGTATGATGTAACGTTAGGCATGCAAATCCTCCTGTAAATTGAAAGACGTCTAAATCAATGCTTAATTATGGCAACGTTTGTATTTAAGATAATTTTGCTTCCGAGCGCGCTGCATACAAATGAAATCCCGTACTATTTTCTGAATTAAACAATTTTATGTAACTATCTTCATTTATAATTTTAATCTAATATTTGTACCAAAATATACGAAACAAGTCAACGAAATTGTTTAAACATGATCTAGAGACTTATAGTTTCAATGCTAGGATTAATTTAAGATTGGTATGAAAAGCACGGAAGTTTTGGTACTACTAGTGAAACGTGTATATTCTGAGTTTTCAGAATATCTTGGACTACCCCCTCGGGGAATATAGTCGTGAGCATATGCTATACTTGGTATGAAAAACTTTAAGCCATGATAACTTTAGAACTAAATATTCAAAAGGAAATCTAACAAATGCAAAGCACAGATTATGGTTTCTACAATGTGTTAAAAACATTATTTTTTAACTTGAATTACTAAATGTTCAAATTAGGACGAAACTTCGTTTTGCATGGAGCACCGTTCGGATTATATCCTCTTAATTACAAAACTAATTAAGGGGATATAACTCGGAGCGCGCTCCATACAAACGTACTATGGTGATATTTTCAATACTAACCAATTAAAGTCAATGAAATTTTGCTGAAACAATCTTGAAACAAATATCTATGCTTGTATGGAGTCCGATTTTCGTTAAAATATACAGTTTCAATACTAGTATTAATTTAAGATTTGTATGGAACTCTTTGAGGCACTGTAACTTTAAAACTATACATTTTAACGAAAATCTGACTCTATACAAGCATAGAAATTTGTTTCTAGATTGATTCTGAAAAATTTCATTGTCTTTAATTGGTTAGTATTGAAAATATCAGCATAGTACGTTTGTATGGAGCGCGCTCCGAATTATATCCTCTTAATATTCTTCTTATGTCACATAAACTTAATATCGTCAAATCAAAACCAAAACAGAGTAACTTCTATCTAAATTAGCTTATTCCGTATATGTAGGTAGGTACTAGTTAGTAGTGTTTGGTGTTACCACCACTATACTATACAACTATAAATCGAGTACGTGACTGTTTTGCTTATACAGAATGATTGCTAATTAATTCTGTACGTAATATAATTTATGGAACTTGATTTTCGAAATAAATTTATTGAATTGAATTAAGGGGATATAATTCGGAGCGCGCTCCATACAAACGTACTATGGTGATATTTTCAATACTAACCAATTAAAGTCAATGAAATTTTGCTGAAACAATCTTGAAGCAAATATCTTTGCTTGTATGGAGTCCGATTTTTATTAAAATATACAGTTTCAATGATAGGATTAATTTAAGATTTGTATGGAAATCTTTGAGGCACTGTAACTTTAAAACTAAACATTTTAACGAAAATCTGACTCTATACAAGCATAGAAATTTGTTTTTTAGATTGATTCTAAAAAATTTCATCGAGTTTAATTGGTTAGTATTGAAAATATCACCATAGTTCGTTTGTATGGAGCGGTCTTCGAATTATATCCTCTTAATCTCTCGTCTGTGGAGATTCCAGACACAAAAGATTTGTTATGGTTACGTTACGTTAGTCACGGATCCGTGACATCCACAGACGAAGGGTTAAGACCTATTTATACCCGATCCCCGTCCAGGCCGACTCATACCAATGAGTTTTTCGGAATGTATGTACGATTTGTAACACCACTGGCTTTTCGGTGAAGGAAAACATCGTGAGGAAACGTGCATACTTCAGTTTCGAACTTTCGAGGCATGTATTGTACCTGCTGTCCATTACAAGTAGCGACGGGCTCACTCCCCGTTACACTGGACAGAGTTTCGGTACTAGTGAAACGTGGATGTCTCTGAATATATCTGACTACCCCCTCGGGGAATACAGTCGTGAGCATATGCTATGCTATGCTTATGCCTATTTATACAGGGTTTAAGTGACAGCTAAGCGACTACTAAAACGGTGAACTCAGACCATGAAACTGAACAACTTTCACTATACCTACCCGACTGAAATGTATGGGACACCTGATTTTTTTCGCGTTTCCTGAGTTAGGCTTCATAGTGAAAGTTGTTCAGTTAACTAGAAGCTAAACTGTCACTTACACCTCGTATATTAAATGGACTGTTGCTTTTGCGTTAGCACTGCATTTCCGTCAGTGTCCATTGGTTTGTGGGAGTGTCTATCCAATGACAAAGATTGCTTTTGAACAAAAACACAGCTGAGACGGATTGCGGAGCCGCGTGGCAAGCTCAAACGCGAACCGTGCGAACACCACGCGTAAGACGACTGCTCGCGACAAAATCTGCAATTATGTTAGTGATTAGATCAGTGAAACCATCAACGGCACTCAAACTGTCAATCTGGTTTCTAATTAGAATTGTTTTATAATTGTTAATTAGAAATATCATATATAATTGTTAAGAAATTTAACTGGAGGCTAAGTACCCTCTTAATGAAACTTGAAATGAATGGTTTATTAAAAACACGAACAGCCAAATACACTATCACTAAATAAAGATAATGAAACTGTTTACAATTAAGCTTTGACTAATTATTATAAGGACTTGCCTTGCGGTACCATTTCCCCTCTGCCACGGTATAAGCAGAATTGATCTTGTGCATTTACATTCAATTTTACACCTTATCACTAAACGAGACAGCCTATAATTGCGAAATAATAACTTCGAACTTAGAACGTTTGGGGTTCACACGAGACTACTTTTCATGATTTTTAACATTCAAAATTAGAATCTAAAGTTATGGGGAATAAAATCCAAAGTTGCGGATTTCATGTTACCTCGCCCCGCGCAAAAAGTGGCAGAAATGTTTGTTAGCAGAATTACACGCGTAACCAGTCCACATATAAATAGTCAAAGCAATTAAGGGACCATAGGTTCAGGCAAATATTTTCTATGAGAAACGCGATTGCCTAGCCCTCCGAAAAGTGCGTGCGTGTGCCGTATTTTCGATAAAAGAAGTAATAAAATTACTTTTAATAGAATTTTTTGTATGATTTCACTAGATAAACTAATGGTGAATATGCGAGTAAAATTCCAGTAATTATAAACGGTTGTAAGTTATTCTAGTTTGAGAAAATAATGTTAAAAATGCGTTATTTACTTAACTTTTCGAAAAAAAATCTATCGTGTGAAGGTTTCAATGTGGAAGGAAGAAGGATTCGTGTATTCAATTTATGATTTCACTAGATAAACTATCCAAGAATACTGTGTATTTTTTTTCGTTTCGTTAAATCTTAAATCTTGTAGAAAAATGAAAAATAAGAGATCCCAGGTAATTCCGGGACGTATGGCTCCTTAATACATATTACTACTAATATTATTTATAACTGGCTGTTGCCCGTGCGCAACTCCGTCTACGTGTACCTTAAATAAAAGCGGTCAAATGCGAGTCGGGCTTATCGCGCACCGAGGTTTCCGTACCACACCACCACACGACATAATAACAAAAACATGTTATTTTGTCCTGAACCTTTAACACGAGACCGACTCACACATTGCCGGTTTTTATTATTTGTTGTTATACTGTAGAGTTTTCTGTATAATCACACCAAGTTTGGCGCTTGTATGAAGAGTTGTATGTTACCGTTTCTACGATAGAGCGAAAATAAAAAACGTTGATTACAACTAGTTTCTTGTATGAGGACCCCCCTCCCTTAAAATCCGCCATAATAATGCATATTCTGTGAAAATTTCAACTGTCTTGCTATTACGATTCAAAAGTTACAGCCCTAAATAGGTAGGACGGACGGACGGACAACGTAGGCTTCGTAATAGCACGGAATATCTAAGAGTACGTAATAGGGTCCCGTTTTCACCCTTTGGGTACGGAATCCTAAAAAGTATCCTATGTGTTAATCCACCAGAACATATTCTATCTGCGTGCCAAATTTCATTCAGGTCCGTTTAGCCATTTATGCATGATTGAGTGACAAACATCCAAACATCTAAACATCCAAACTTTGACGTTTACAATATTAAGTAAGATGTACATGGATGACCGATTTCCAAACAAGGGAGCTGCCAGCATATTCTCTTATTCACCCTGTAGGTACGTGTAGTACGAATTTGGCACTGTTTGTGATCAAACAATGTTACACGTCAATATTAGGCATTCAGGTGCCGTATCCCGGATTATCCCTACATCCGGACTACGTAATTTTGTCCGGGTTTGTTACTACAAAAGATTAGATTTTCTTTACGGGAGTTAAATTACGGATTTTGTTACCAAGGATGGACTGGATACTTGACGAACGTGGGATGATAAAAGTTTGGAGTAATTTTTTTTTATAGCGCATAAGCATAATTATGCTCACGACTATGTTCCCCAGTAAGAGATGTTATGAAACCTCAGAACATCCAGATTTCACTAGTAGTACCAAAACTGTCCAGTGTGACGGAGATTGAGCTGCTCCCTGAGCAATACTTTAATTCGGTATGTCAATGTGTTTTATATTTTTTAAGGATAGAAAACATCTCTTTAAGAAAATTATTTTATTCAGTCACTGAGTTTATCAATATAAATTTAATTTGTCACTGTTATCTCTAAAAAGTGTTCGCGAGAAAATCATTCGACTCCATGGAGCTATAAACGTTTGCTTAATTTTTTAAATATCACCTGCCTTCTCTTTTAACTCTATGTAAATAGAAACAGCAACATCAAATGTTAAATTCTGACATTCTGAATATTTTTTTCTCTTAATGGTCAGTTATTTTAAGTTTACCAAGAAGTTTACAGGTCCGACGTGTGACGTCACTAGTTTGACTGAAAAACGACATCATTACATTAAAAATATTTGGAATCTTTTAATTTTAAAATTTCTAGCATAGAAAATATTGTGATTGAGACAATTATCTTAAAATGGTGGATTCAGCCCTCCTGAAAAAACTTGACATACCGAATTGTCATTTAGAAAAAACAACATAGATTTAGGCTGGGATTGAACCGCTCCGCCCGCACAGAAGGCAAAGGCTTCTAGCCACTTAACCGAAATTTTTTTAGTGGACAGGATTGGATTATTAACTAACGATTATGGTGACCATTTCTTTCACAACGCGATCACAATTACTAGACTTTCTTTATCGTTTCCAATTACTTTTCCTCTTTGAATCAAAAAGATTCTAAGATGAAAGAGAGGACTAGAAACGAAGTCGGAGACTTTTCATTAATAAATCCGACTTAGATTAATATCTTGTACGTTAAGCTACGTACACACATATAATTCTCCCCAATCATATTCTGCTTGGCAAACCCCATGTTGGCGACAAAGGCAAAAGCAGTGTTCAAGGGCAAGTTTTGGAGCTACATATTGGCTATGTGCACGACACTATGTGCCCCTACCTATTTGCTAGAATCCACGATATTTGCAGTGCCAATTTCCGTACAAACTTTTATCCCGGTTTTCATACTTTTGGAGATTACATTTCAAAAAAACCCTTTTTAGTAAGCACCTAGATGCCAATAGAAACTTCCATACCAAATTTTAAGTTTCTAGTCTTTACAGTTTTGGAGATTTCGTGTTGAGTTAGTGTGTGGAAATGCATATTTTACACAGCTTGTTCGACAAAAGTACACATTTCTGCCACCCCGGGCGCTGCGATCGATTTGTCAGTTCCCATTACCACTTCGCACATAGCCAATTACTTTTCAAAAGATACAGCCCTTTAGAGTTAGGACGGACAGACAGCGAAGGCTTCCACAAGATGCACTCTCAGTGACTCTTAACTGTAGCCACAATGTGGACACCAGATATGTGGACGATGCCTGATGAGATAAAACCATCTCTTACCCTCCTGCCGGGCGATCGTGCTAATTTAAAACATCCATGTTCAATCCTAATCCAATTTCAGTGCTAATCACTGTGTTGAATTCCGCATCGCGCTAAACTCTGTGACCGACAGCCTTTAACATTCGAGCATGTCAAAACGGCTCTAACCGCTGTCAAATTAATAGCGGAATACCGAATGCGTTAAAAGTTGTGGTTCGCACGCGGTCCAATCATGGTTCAGTTGATATTTATTTAGCGCGATTGCTCTCCATCACGTCTAGCGTTATTTCTCTACTTTCTCGGCTTTTTCCCATACTAAGTCACGGCAAGCGCGGGTTTCGCTCTCCGAAAAGCACGGGAACAGGTTATTTTCTATGCAGCGAAGGCGCGTCGCGCGCTTAGAGAAATCATACTAGACGTGCTGGGCTGCTGCTATTCGAAGCTGCAACAGCACATGACACGAACAAATATGTGAACACAACTTTAGCTTATTCTGCTAAATGAATGCAAATGTTCTTGGCATGAAGACCTTGGCATAGTAAATAAGTCTCAATTTATCTACATTTGTATGTAATAAGACAATAGCTATATCTTCTCTCTAAGTAAGTAAGATACATAATGCTAGCGCAAATAAAGTATGAGATTAGTTGAAACAAGGAATAGAGTAGCTACAGATCTTATTCGTATTAACTTTTGGTAAGGTGTGAGCAAGATAGCTATATTTTCCCGCCGCCGCCGCGTCAGCAATACTTTAATTACGAATCTAATGATACCTCAAACGTTAAAATCCATCAAGCCGTTTAGGCTGTAGGCCGTGCAAAAGAAATAGACATAGAAACATACATACACACACACACACACATACACACACACACACACACACACACACACGCGCACATACACACATGCAAAAATACATACATACATACATACACACATATGCTCGAAAAACATAACCCTCCTTCTGATGCAGTCGGGTAAAAAAAGTGTGATTGAGTGGAAATTTGCAAAAAAAGTGCAAGAGAGAGCTTCATGTTCTTCACTGTACCTATAATTCATTTTTTCTCATCCTCCATGATATTAACTTGCCCCCCACTGGGCCATAGCCTAGCCTAGCCTAGCTATGACAATGTTGTTTAGTTTGACGGCCTGATCATCCCCTTAAAAATTTTCAGCATATCAAGAAGGACCCTGTATAGCAGCTGTATAGGTTTTTATAGGTATATTACCAAACTTCATTTTAGTCCGGGCGTTGAAGCCGTACAATAACCACTTAGTTATAATAATATTAGAGTTGATGATGTGTCAAAAATATATATCGTGTACATGTTAATATACATATTTATAAAATGTTGTAACAATTTCGAACTTACAGTAAATACACTTTAGGTATTCTCATTATATCATATTAATATTGATCTAAAATTGAATGTTTCTGGTTTCAACTGTCATTATGTGTTGTTAGCTTCATATTATACATTTGTTATAAATGTTAGATATCGGCGAACCAGGTTACGAACTATTATCTAAAGCAAGTTCTAGTTTTTATAATTTTTGAAGTATAACTCTACATCATATACCTACCTAATAATTTATTAAAAATTTTAGCAGACTTTAATAATATCAAAACCGGAGTCACGTTGCAGGTTCTGACCCGAGAACTTGTCTCGCGTGTTGTCCGCGCGTCGCGTCTTGGCCTGCCACGAGGCTCCGCATTCCTTAATCTCTTCTTGTTCTTTATCAAAAACAATCTCTGAGATTGGGATAGATACTCCCACAAACTACTTGACATTGGCGGAAATGCAGTGCTAACGCGCAAAAAGTCCATTAATTATAAATAAAAAATAATAATAATAATACTATCAAACCCAATTTTTCTCCAGCCGGTGAACTATTTGAATACAATGTCAGTCGATTATCATTGTCGATACGCCGATCAATATGACATACAATTCTTTACAATTTTTCATGATCATTTATCAAGATTACGCCATTGTTGCTAATGTAAAGGAAAATGTTCCCTCCATTCTGCATTGTCGGTATAATAATGTACATAGTATAATACTGTTTTATTTTGTATCTGTCTTCAAATTATTCTCTGAATTCTGTAAATAATTCATGGAGACAAAAATGTTGAGATTCCAAATAATCTGAGAATAATCTGTTTTAGGCTGTAGATAAAATTAATTTTTCATTTCATTTACTTATTCAATAACAATAAAATTGTGTTTGAAATATTTTACAACGAAAACTTATATCTATAATAAGGAAATTGAAGGACATTGAATAAAGAATACATTTTGTTATCTTTGTTGGAAGTTTATCACGTCTCGGATAATGGCGCAGGCATGTTTTTGAAGCCAGCTTTAGGTACTAGTCTTTGACAAATTATTATAAGGACTAGCCTTGCGGTAGCATTTCCCCTCTGCCACGGTATAAGCACAATTGATCTTGAGCATTTACATTCAATTTTACACCTTATCACTAAACGAGACAGCCTATAATTGCGAAATAATAATTTCGAACTTAGAACGTTTGGAGTTCACACGAGACTACTTTTCATGATTTTTAACATTCAAAATTAGAATCTAAAGTTATGGGGAATAAAATCCAAAGTTGCGGATTTCATGTAACCTCGATACCGCAAAAAGTGGCATAAATATTTGTTAGTAGAATTACACGCGTAACCAGTCCACATATAAATAGTCAAAGGTACCAGTACTACCACTTGACATGTCATTCCATCATGAAAGATGCCATGGAATTAAACAGAATTACACAGAATTATGTTGCCCATTATGAAAAAGTTTATATACATTTTTTTTTATATTGGGGCTTTTAACCCTGAGGTTATGCCAGCCCCATCTGTTGCTTTCGCCCTACCTTAAATTCAGTTCTTAACGGCCCTGCACCCATCCTCTCTTTTGACCGTTCCCAAAATCTTCCGGATGATTTTCCATACATGTAATTTAAGCTTGAATAAATGAAGTAAAGTATACCTAATGTTAAGTATTTTCGATATATCATGAACTAGTAGAAGTAATTCCCTTTGTTACTGAAGACTTAGTATTTTGCAAATTAGTATAAGCATTAGTAAGCATGAAGCCCTACTTATGTGCTTAAGTCTAGAATCTAGATCGTCCTATTATTATTGTAGACCTTACAATAACGGTTAATACGATATCATTATTTTTCAATTAATTTGTGTTTGGAAGCGCTCGTTGGCGTAGTGTAGCTTCGGTATTGGAGACGATCACCGAAGTTAAGCAACGTCAGGTCCGGTCAGACTTTGGATGGGTGACCGTTTAGTGCTATTTCATCTCGAGCGTTTCCGTGCTTCGGAAGGCACGTTAAGCAGTTGGTCTCGGATAGTTCAGTCATATGGCGTTGTAACTATTCATTAAGCCAGGTCAGATGCCTATTAAGGCTGCTTTAAAGTTATCTGACAGCAAGTTGACCACTAACTTGCCTCCACCAACACTGGGCCCGCGTGGTGGAGTATGGCCCACTCCCTCTCACCTTTATTCGTGAGAGGAGGCCTTTACCTTGCAGTGGGTTTCTACAGGATATAACTTACTTACTTACAATATCATTCATTTTCAATTTATTTGTGTTTGCTAGGTACGATAGTTTCTGAAAGATGGGAGGAGACCAAATTAGTTAAATCGACCAAATTCAAAGCATCAAAACGTCTTTCACACTGATTGAACCATCATAATCCTATTTATAATTTAACAAATTTCCCCCCTTTAAGGTAAATTTCCACTGAAAGAGCAGCGGCCGGCAGCGTGAGGCACTTTGCCATTGATCTTTATCTACAGTGAGATTAAATAAAATTCAGATTGAAGGGATAGAACAACAGACCGCCCGCTGCGGCACATTTTAAGCAAGAGTATCTAGTACTACATACAGTACGGAAACTCCCTTACCCCCACCAATTTTTACATAACCCCCTCCGCAGATGATAGAGGCAAACGACAGTAGGTGTTAGAGTATGTTGTTGTTTGACTGTATAGTCCTCTCTCATTCGCAGTAACTCAATATGGCACATGCTTGCCTCTTCTTGTCAGTTTTGTCATTTTGTATGACATGATAGCTAAGTGTACACACGTCACATCAAGCTATACAAAACCAACCTAAGCCGGCCGCGCGACGTTCGTCGTGTGTACAGATTTTTTTCTTTTAATATAATTGTATGTGCGTTAGAACTGCATTTCCGCCAATGCCAAGTAGTTTGTGGGAGTATCTAACCCAATCTCAGGGATTGTTTTTGATCAAGAACAAGAAGAGATTGAGGATTGCGGAGCTGCGTGGCAGGCAAAAACGCGACGCGTGAACACCACGCAAGACAAGTGCTCGTGTCGCATCTGCCGCTGGCATCGGAAGTCCACCTTATGACCACGAGTAGGCGTAGCTACCCGTTCTGTCACCTCAACTGACATTTTATTTTATATCAGAATTGATCAAGTTCAATATGCTAGGTAAAATGCCGCGCTGTCGGCCGCTGCTGTTTCAGTGAGAATAAACCCTAAGAATCGAGAAAAATTACTGAATGTGGATCACAACTATACCTTTCCAATCGTTCACTATAATGTCACAGTTGATCAAATTCCTCTCAATCCTTACACGCTTATCTTACCTTCGCATTTAGTTTCAATGTTTCATCCAAACCAATCGGACCAGGAAAATACAGATCATTGAGCTGTAAAAGGTTCCAAGTCCTTCAACTTAAATAGAGACCGAATTTCTAATGAATCAACAGATCTAACTCAGATAGATAACTTATTTATTTGATCAGTACAATATAGTAAAAAGTGGCAGATAAAGTATACGACAAATTACCTACATAAACTCACGACCATTCCGGGTGGTCAAAAGATTTGCTACAACTACCACTACACTATCTTTTATGCCCACTTTCTTCCTTTTACCTACAAGAACACTTATTAAAATCCTGTAAATTATCCTTTAGCCCTCTTATACAAGACCCAAGGGCAAGAAACAAAAAACACGCTTAAAAAAATTGTTATTATTTTGCTTTAGTAGTAACTAAGCAAAATTGCAATGAATGAAAAAGTAATAATTGATTATGATATAGGTACTTGACCACCCCAAAAGGAATCATGGTCGTGAGTATGTCTTTAATCTATATGCATGTGTAAATTTAGTGAGATAAGTTGTTATAAGACAAAGAACGAAATCAAACTTTGAATTATAACTTGGTCATCACTATCATTAGGTTTTGTCTACCCACTGCTTTCTGTCCTTTGACTATTTATATGTGGACTGGTTACGCGTGTAATTCTACTAACAAACATTTCTGCCACTTTATGCGGGGGGCGAGGCAACATGAAATCCGCAACTTTGGATTTTATTCCCCATAACTTTAGATTCTAATTTTGAATGTTAAAAATCATGAAAAGTAGTCTCGTTTGAACCCCAAACGTTCTAAGTTCGAAGTTATTATTTCGCATTTATAGGCTGTCTCGTTTAGTGATAAGGTTTAAAATTGAATGTAAATGCACAAGATCAATTGTGCTTATACCGTGGAAGAGGGGAAATGCTACCGCAAGGCAAGTCCTTATAATAATTAGTCAAAGTTTCTGTCTTGTGCCAGTCTCACCTAAGTCTTTTCTGTTGCCTTCGCAAAAACATCAGCCCACCTGGCTGCTGGACGACCCACTGAGGAGTGGGTCTTGCCTGATCTTGGCCTACACTCGATCAAGGCTTTGCTCTATCTGCCGTCTGTTCATAAGTCTAGACGTTAGATAAACACCACGTCAAAGGCCGTAAAGCGGTCTGAAAAAACTCTGACACCAGAGCTTGCTGCGCACACGATAAGAAGAAGATAACTTGGTACAAACCACTGTATAGGGTCCTTAATATGCCGACACTTTTTTAAGGGGATGATCAGGCCGTCAAACTAAAAAATTTCTCTATGGGACCAACATCGAAATCGCGAAAAAAATCAGCTCTTCCATACAAAACTGCAAACGGTGTTTCGCGATTTCGATGTTGGTCCCATAGAGAAAGTTGTTCAGTCAGATGGTCTGATCATCCCTTTAAATAAGTGTCAGCATATTAAGAAGGACCCTGTATTTTAGGTATGTATTCGATTTTCATGTTTTATTACAATTCATTGTTTTTCCTCCCTAAAACTAGATTTATAGTCAAGATATCACAAAGGTCACACAACCTTTTCCGTAACTCGATTCCCTCAATCAGAAATGTATAACTCTCTTAGGACGTTTGAAGTGTACGGAACAGTCGATTGACAAGATTTTGAATTTCAAATCAGGGCACTCTGATTCTCGGTTAAGATACGAAGCCATAGATTATATAACTTTCAGACGGTCTACTTGATTTATACTTATCCATAGCAGAGTCCGCAGACTATATTATGCTACTTATTTTAATTAACCAAGTACCTAAATATCTCTCCTATCTTGCCTCCACCAATCCGCACTGGACCCGCGAGGTGGAGTATGGCTCTCTCCCTCACCATTATTCTTGAGAGGAGGCCTTTTCTCTACACTGGGAACTAACTTTTTCAGCGAATGCTATGACAAAAGCAGTCGCTGTAGTTGAAATCTACTAGAAGCATCATCATGATCTCCTAAAGTATGGTTGTTTGTTACTCCACGAAAAAAAAAAATAGAATCGCGGACTAAAGCTAGGAAGTTATAAAATAAATATTCCAGTTCCATTACTATAATGTGGTTGTCACTCGCATGTATGTAGGTAAGTATTAAAAACATTATACCTATTATTGCATTGTTATCAACATCAAATGTTGTGTTAGATGTTTACCGAAAACAACGTTTTTAACCCCCGAATACTCGACTTTTCAAATTGAGACTTGGAAAGAGTTGAGCCTCATCGAATTTTTTCACGCTCTATCCTTTTCTGTCGCTCAGGAACGTCATTTGCTAGAGCGAGAAAGGTCGTAGCATTGCCGGTGCTGCCGCGTCTTTCGCATTTCCGATATCTTTCTCGCTCTAACAAATGACGTTCCTGAGCGACGGACAAGGATGGAGAGTGAAAAAATGTGATGCCAAGATGAGGCACAACCCTATACCTACATTTTTGAAATTCCACTCCACCTTATGGTGTCAATGGTGTGGTATGTCTTATGGTAATGTCTCACCGCAATTTTTATTTTCCTAAAAGTCTCTTCTCTGCACTACGTAATCTGTGACGAGGCTATTGCAAGATTGTGAAGTGCCACATTTGCCGATCGTGTTTCGTTTATGTATGTATGTGAGTAAATAGGTTTAGGTTACATTTAGTTAGGTCGTTTCGTAAATAGGATTACCGAGGGACTGTTCTAGGGTTGGCCTCGATGTTGCAATAATCTTTTAAAGTAGGCATTTTCTTTTTCTAGTAACACTTTTGTAGCGAAACGAAATTGATAAATATTATAACATGAAATCATTATTCGGTAGGAATTACATTTCATAAGATAAGGTAAGATTGATATCATTAGCATCCTTTTAAACTAAGAGTCTACCCATAAACAACTGAACAACTTTTAATATGGGAGCAGACCAGCTGTTCCATACTAAACTACAATGCCTACTCGCCTCAAATGTATGCACAAGCCGATTTTTTTACTCCGATCGGTTTGCTCCCATAGTAAATCTTGTTCAGTTTGATGGGTAGATTGCTAGTTTAAAAGGATGCTAATGATATCAATTTCACCCTGTATACATTAATATATGTATACAAAAAAAAACGGTAGTAGTCCAGTGGCGAGTAACCTTGCCTGCCGTGCAGGAGGCGATGGTTCGATCCCCGTCCAGACCGACTCGTACCAATGAGTTTTTCGGAATTTATGTACGATTTGTAACACCACTGGCTTTTCAGTGAAGGACAACATCGTGAGGAAACCTGCATGCTTCAATTTCGAGTATTATACCGACTGTATTATACCCACTGTCCATTACAAGTGGCGACGGGATCACTCCCCGTCACACTGGACAAAGTTTCGGTATTTGTGAAACGTGGATGTGCTGTGGTTTCAGAATATCTCTGACTACCCCCTCGGGGAATATAGTTGTGAGCATATGCTATGCATGCTATTCTACATTAATACCTATGTATAGGTACCTAATCGAATTACATAAACGAATTAATACGAAACACCTAAGGGATAGCGTTTGCAGTGTTTTTGCGGGCGATAAACCCGAAAATATAGCAAAAGTGCCTTGCTAGGATTGATACTACTCCAAGCTTTAAAAAATCCTTCATTATCTCTGAAATTGTATGCAACCCTACTATCCTGTTTGTCTAAGAAACACTTTTTTGTACCAGTTTCAATGTACGAAGACATGCCTGTACAGAACAGTCCTTTTTGTCTACCTGATACAAATCTCATTAACAAGGGTATTACTTCGCTAGATTTACAAAGGTATAATACAAACAGTCTCTGCGAAAGTACCTAAACAAATTTGTTGATTTTTTTGCAACATTTACAGCTACTACACACAACAAAGAAACACACACTGATACAAATGAACATACACAGGGTCATTCTTAATATGCTGACACTTTTTTAAGAGGATGATCAGACCATCAAACTGAACAACTTTCTCTATGAGACCAACATCGAAATCGATAAAAAAAAATCTACTGCTCCATACAAAACTGCAAACCTACTCGAGCCAAATGTATGGGACAACAGATTTTTTTTCGCGATTACGACATTGGTGGAGAAAGTTGTTCAGTTTGAAGGTCTGATCATCCCCTTAAAAAAGTAAAGCTGTTATAGCTGATTAGTGAATATAGAGCTTGTTTTTCTCTTTTGAGTTAATAGGTTTTTTATGCAGTCGGGTTTTTTGTTTCTCTTAATAAATTAGTTTATTTCACACTTTTTAGTCTTGTGTCGAAACGGTAACATAAAAGTACTATAATATATATATATATAGAGAATTCTAGCTTTCATTTGATACCCATATTGTAATTTTTAACAAAAAAAATATTTATTAAGAATTAATTATTATTATGTTTTTTGATTCGTAGACGCCATCTTGAAATAATATACCCTATGTCACTCTCACGATTTCTACGAATCCAATGACACCTCAAACATTAAAATCCATCAAGCCGTTTAGGCTGTAGCCCGTGCCAAAGAAATAGACATCCAAACATACATACATACGCTCGATAAACATAACCCTCCTTCTGGCTCAGTCGGGTAAAAACAATTAAAGTAGACATGTACAAAGGGCGAGCTTATTTCTATAGAGATTTCTCCCAGCAGACCTGCAACAGAGACAGTTCTAAAGTGTGAGGCAGACATAATGTGTACAGCACAAATGATAAAAACTATACTAAGTAGATGTATGCTTGAGTGTATCTCATACATTTTCCTTCTGTGTATGCAGTATAGGACATAGGCCTTCCCCAATTCTACTCTGTTGGTCTTGCGACTCCACTGTTTCCCAACTACACTAGACTATAGGTATAGACATATCATCTGCTAGCCTTCAGTCTACCAGGTCTGTGACTTTTAATTCTCGTTTTCAATGGTCTATAATCAATCATTAATTTAATCAATCCACCAACCATACCATCCAGTCCATCCATCCATCCATCCATGCCATCAAGGCATCTCATCAAGTGACCTGCCTGATCGATATCTGATATTTCACTCGTCGTGTTATGTTGTAGAGTTTCTGGCCGCATCTTCTCTACAGCGTCAACACGTTCCGACGCGGTGGTAGCTTTAAAAAAGATTTGACGTTTGATAAGTGTGCTGCAAGCTCCTATATTGAATAAATTATATTGACTTTGACTTCACTAAATATTTCTAAGTGGAATCTATTTGTAATCTCTGACAGAACTAAAATCCAACTATGTATTTCTGTTTAACGGAACAACAAGAACTAAACTATTTTCGTAGCAAACAATTCTAGAATTTAGATCCGGTAACACTTTCTGTATTCACAAAGCCATTCCGCCCGTTTCAGATCAAATCTATGTAAAAACCAGGCGGGTACAGAATCCATAAAAACTATGATTAAAGGCCAGTAAAAGCTACATACTCTAAGCTACCCATTTTCATCAGAATTTAATTAAAGTACCAACTTACCTCATCGTTTTATACCAGTTTAGTGTCTATAAGGTCTAACAAAATTAGGTGTAACTATTTTAAGGGGATGATCAGACCATCAAACTGAACAACTTTCTCTATGGGATCAATATCGAAATCGCGAAAAAAAAGTCTGCGGTCCCATACATTTAGTTCGAGTGGGTTTGTATGGAGCAGCAGATTTTTTTTTGTGATTTCGATATTGGTCCTATAGAGAAATTTGTTCAGTTTAATGGTCTGATCATCCCCTTAAAATAGTTTCAGCTAATTCTTCTAGACCTTATATACAGGGTCCAACTTAATATGCTGACAGTTTTTTAAGAGGATGATCAGACCATCAAACTGAACCACTTTCTCTATGGGACCAATATCAAAATCGCGAAAAAAAATCAGTTGTCCCATACAATTGGGTCGAGTATGATTTCAGTTTAGTATAGAACAGCTGATATTTTTTCGCGATTTCGACTTTGGTCCCATAGAGTTGTTCAGCTTGATGGTCTGATCATCCCCTTAAAAAAGTGTCAGCATATTAAGAAAGACCCTGTATTCAGTTAACGAGTCTTAAACAGGCGTTTAATTTCATTCGTGGCAATAATTCTTCGTATCGGACGAGATGCAATCGAGAAAGGATCGCGTCTTGGGCCGCTGGACGAAATATAATAAAACTTTTATTGCTTGGAGATTAGTTGAGGGGTTTAAGTGATAGGCGAAATGATAAACAAGGTATCCATAAGGAAAGAATGAATGAGTGTAGATTGAAGGTTGCGATTTATAAGATAAGAATAAATGGGTATGTTAGAAAGGTACCACATTCAAAATATGCCACATTTTACTAGCAGTGACTAAACTTTGTTATGACTGTAGCCCATCGCCAATTTTTAATGGACAGTGATATTCTTATTGTTTGAGCGGGCTCGTTTATCCCAACTCGACGTTTAGCGTCTATTTTGCGTAAAAGGCTAGACACAATACACGCCTGAATATTTAAACATTATTGCAATGTTACCTCACAAGTTGTCCTTTAGGTACCGAAAAACCAATGGTATAATACGAAATAAAAAAGTAGTAAACGAATAAAGCAAGCTCAAAGCAGACCAGCTGTCATACCTACAACCTCTTTCAAGTAACGAAAACAAAGAGTTGCAAACTTCTTGACTCTGTTTCGTAGTTTTATCTTTATTTGCGAGTAAAAGATGCTCGAAATTTCACATTCACATTAGATAGAGATAAATTTCGTCTACCCGTTCCATAGTAAACGCCTAGAAGCAACGTACGATACGTGGCCCTCTTCTCTGGTACCAGGCACAACTAACGCACATCTAAATCATACAAATAAATAGAAATATTGCTTGTACCACACCCTAGACTGGACACGAGTCCGGAGAGACCAACCGTTACATTTCTCCGGGCTACCTATATTTTATCTGTATTATAGATATGTGGATGACCTTTATATTTCAGGCTTCATTGGAGATCGAATAAGAGTGTACTAACGATTCATTGTCGTATCGAATTCGTTAGACGTACAATGTACTAAGTGTGTACTAAATTTATAGTTACCGCGTAATGGTATTAGAACCAGTTAAAATGTTTAATTCTAGATTAGATATAACCCAGATAGTAATGAATGATGATGATAATGGATGTTCTTAGTTTTCATAATATCTCTGACTACCCCGAGGGGAATATAATCGTCAGCATAATGCATGCAATAATAACCGCGTAACTCTCAAAATTTTTACTGTTTTGTGGAAATCGTTCTGGCTTTCAGAATGACGTTGTGATAGATGGCTAGTTACTATCCATACTTACTATATAATTATATATACTAAAATACATACAAAATATAATATGAAACGCATATTTAGAAGGACCGTATATGTGAAAGATAACAAGAAAAATGGAGTGAGTGCTGAAATGACGGCTAATGAAGATAAATGGAAGACGACGGCATATTGCGCTGATCCCAAAAAAACTGGTCAATTGCGAGCATATGTCATCAAAAGTATATGTCTAGAATGAGCCTAACGCTTCTACCGTATAAAACAAAACGGGCCAACTTTCTTAGGTTAGTGTGCGTGAGGTTAAAATGTAAATTAATTTCATTACGTCACTTTCTAAAAGGCAATGTTTCTGGCTATAAATAGAATCCATTGAGTCATTCAGACAAGGGCTTAGTGACAGCAATTTTGAGTCTTGTATTTTTAACGTCACAAAGAATTTTTTTGTCATACAATTCCATTGAAGTCTTTCGTTTTTAGAGAAATTCGTTTCAATATACAAATGGAAAGTGTAGAATTGATGTTTTTGTTATTCTCTGACACAAAGAAAGGTAGAATTGATTTTAACACTGTGCATATACATTCTGTTCTTACACAACCATTACGACAACGATTAATATTGATAACAAACTATAAGAATACAACATATTAGAATCGTGATATTAGTGCCACACAACAGCATGCACACTTAATTTATGTGGGTAATTCGGACAACAATTTGCTAAAATTTTACGCAACACTTGGAATCTATAGTATTTAATTGGTATTTAAAAACAATTGACAAAACACTAAGTTACTTTATTATGTCAAATTGCAGCGCAGTTTGTAGGCAAGTCACAAGCAAGCCCTAATATTATACGTCATCATCGTCAGCCTATTATATCATAGCCTTTTGGTTAAATGTATTAATTTACAATCAGGTGCTAAAATATAGATTTTTTTTTAGGTAATATTGATTGTTTTTTTTTAACCAACAGAAAACAAAGTCGAACGCACTAGGACTTTTTATTCTGCAATTTGTTTTCCAAATCAGAATACAAAAAAGTATGTAAATCAAAAATTTACGTTAAATTTTATTTCAAAGGTTCTGGGACCGAATTTCGTTAACCTTTTCATCTGTATAGAAATTAACATAGGGGAAAATTTACATTTGCGAAAAAATTCAAATTCTTAAAATCCAATTAGAGAAATATAAAAATGGTAACTAGCATGCTTGGTCGCCGTCTACATTTAAATTAAGTATTATAATTTGTTTTACTCTTATTTCTTTGCTTGGTTAGGACCTAAGTCGAAATTACGGTCACCTTTATATCAACCCACGTAGAATTAGCATGCATATACTCACGACTATATTCCCCGAGGGGGTAGTCAGAGATATTTTGAAACCTCAAAACATCCACGTTTCACTAGTAGTACCGAAACTCTGTCCAGTGTGACGGGGGGTGAGCCCGTCGTCACTTATAATGGGCAGTGGGTACAATACATGCTTCCAAATTGAAGCATGCAGGTTTCCTCACGATGTTTTCCTTCACCGAAAAGCCAGCGGTGTTACAAATCGTACATAAATTCCGAAAAACTCATTGGTACGAGTCGGCTTGGACGGGGATCGAACCATCGCCTCCTGCACGGCAGGCAAGGTTACTCGCCACTGGACCACCACGGCTTCCATATGCCATATATGACTATATGCCTCAAGAGAGTAGTCAGAATATTTGAAATACATAGCAAATTCAGGATATCTGATACTCTGAACTCTGTTCTGTGTGATAGTAGTAGGTAGTCAGCACGAGACCGGGTCTGGTTGTCTCACAGGTTGGTTGTTACAACGGCAATAAGCTCGCGCCAGAATTGGCCGCAAAGGTGATCTATCCCACTGTAGAAAAAAGAAACAGCTACACTTTAAAACTTCATCCAGCAAGTTTCCTAACATAACTGGAAAGAAAATTTAGGTTCAAATTTACTTATTTATTATTTTATTTATTTTAAAAAGTAATCTCTATGCTCGTATCTTGTCAGATTTTCGTTAAAATTTATAGTTTTAAAGTTACAGTGCCTCAAAGATTTCCATACAAATCTTAAATTAATCCTAGCATTGAAACTGTATATTTTAACGAAAATCAGACAAGATACCAAGCATAGAGATTTGTTTCTAAATGTTTCTGCAAAATTTCATGGACTTTAAAAATATCACCAGACTTCGTTTGTATGCAGCGCGCATTTACGCATTCGGAATAAACTTCTCTTGAGTAGGTATACCGTTTAATTTACCGTTCAATTCCCATGCTCGACAGAATTAATGCGTTTCAAAATATTTTACTAGTTCCTTCTTAATATGCTGACACTTTTTAGCGAGATGATCAGACCATCAAACTGAACAACTTTCTCTATGGGACCAACATCGAAATCGCGAAAAAAATATCAGCTGTTCTATACTAAACTGTCACATTTGTCGCGAGTCGGTTTGCAGTTTTGTATGGAGCAGCTGATTTTTTTATGTGATATTAATGTTGGTCCCACAGAGAAAGTTGTTCAGTTTGAAGGTCTGATCATCCCCTTAAAAAAGTGTCAGCATATTAAGAAGGACCCTATATTTATAACTTAAGTCAAACGCGTATGAAGAAAAATACTTACATAATTCTTTATTAAATTAAAGGGTTTGAACTTAAATGCGTTACATACTTTAGGGGTTGCTTCAGACCATCAAACTGAACAACTTTTACTACGGGATCGACATTAAATTCACGAAAAAACAGCTGTATGATACAGCAGATTTTTTATTTCCTGATTTCAAAGATGGTCTCAGTAAAAATTATTCAGTTGGATGTTCTGAAGTCCCCTTCAAGTAAGTATGTAACGCATTTATGTTTACACCCTGTAACCCTTTGATTTTGTACCTTTGATCTTTGTGTGTGTGTATTCTATGTGACCGATTGCGATGCGACACGAGTGTCGACACCGGGTATAGTGTAGCGTTCAGGTATAAGAGGACAGGATGCGTGATATAGATGCTAAACGTGACTAAATGTGAACCAGACCATCTACTATAACGTATAATTTTGAGAGCGGTTTGCTCACGTCATGCAACTATGTGCTTTAATGCGAAGATTGGATACGTAAATGCATACATGCATGAACTTTATGAGTTTTTAGGGTTCCGTAGTCAACAAGGAACCCTTATAGTTACGCCATGTCCGTCCGTCTGTTCGTCTGTCCGCGGGTTAGCTGATAGACGGTTAGTACTAGAAAGCTGTAATTTGATATGGGTCTACATATTAATCACGCCGACAAAGTGGTAAAATAAAATCTTGAATTTTAGGCTTATCATATTTTTTTAGGGTACTTCCCTTACACGAAGTAGGGATGCCATTTTTTTTCTCGTCTCTACCATGGTGTGGGGTATCGTTAGATAGGTCGGTAGTGGGTAGGTGTGGGAAAGCCATTTTTCGATTTAAGGATCCGTTAGCGAAATATTAAGCTTTAAATTGAACATGTTTGTTAGAGTCAAGTGTGTGTATATAACGAAGTTAAAAGGAAAACTATCACCGCTAAGTTGGCTTTACAGGTTAACGAGTAATAGTCGACCAACTTGCACAATGTACTTTTTAGACTTTATATTAGCCGTTGAACCATGGTATGAAAAAAAAATACCCCTTTTAAGTCAGTATATTGTGACGGGCAACTACGGAACCCTACCCTGCGCGTGGCCCGACACGCACTTGGCCGGTTTTTTGCCCTGAGCCCTACAGTGGGCCGTATAATACGCAGATGATTATGAACTTTATGGGCTTATCAAATGGCCAGGTGGTTATGGCTGAACTCAGAATACTTCTGGCCCACTCCAGAATAAAAGAGAATCACTAATTTAAAACAAGATACGAGCAATAATTTGTTTAAATACCTATCATTTTCTGAAACGAAAGCGATGACAATTTTCAGTTACCGGAAAATCAGGGAAGCTCAAGGTCGTTAAGAAAAGTTTGTTTTTTATCGTTACTCCAAAAATATAATTCTAGTAAAATATTTAGCTCACTTCGCTTGATATTCTCCCTAGAGTAAAAGAGTGCCCCCTTGAAAAAATAATTGCTATGCCCGTAATAAACTCATAACAACAATTATCCCTTTCCAGCTTGTTAGAAACTTTGTATTTCAAGTGTGCAGTTGCAGCAGGAAAATACAATGCTCAATTCTAGCCTCCTAAATCAATTTGAACAATTATTTTTCAACACATTTGCTCGAAAAGTGGCTCTAATTGCACCGCTTTTAGGTACATAATGCAGCTTATAAAACATGCGTGCGATGATATTTAGACTAGAGCGGTAATGTGACTTTTTTTTTTTGTGTATTTGGATTTTAAATCTCAACAAAGACTTATGTAAAAAAGTGTCAATATTTTTTCTGAATAATTCTGCATAAATAAACAGTTTTAAATAATGACGTGCCAAATGATAGCCAAGTACGGCTAGCATATCGCCCAAATACAACTTTATAAAAAGACGCGTTCATAAAGTTTGTATACTATATGTCAAATAAAGACGAAAAAAGTAGATGACAGAAGCAGGACCATGAACCTTTTCAGACCGTGATCATTTTATAAAAATTCGAGACACTTATGTCAGTGTTTGATGACAGAATGATTTTAAAGACGAACCACATGTGCACACCACTGCTTCTTTAGGTCTTTCAACATCACCATTTTGTTGTTTGATACAATATTCGTATTTTCCTTTGAACCCTTTTTACCTTCTTTTCGCCCCTATTTGGAATGGAGTATAGTTGTGGAAGAGTTTATAGCCACCTTGAAAAGGAGTACGGTTATAAGCTTCTTCATGTAAAATATGCTATTAAACTCTTCAACATGCTTTATAACAAACTATTATGTTGAGAATTCAATGCCTAAAACATTCACCCATAAAAAGTTTATCGCATAAATTCTTTATGCTGATGAAATGCAACTTTGTCCGTTTTCACGTAGTTACAGTTTTCCTTGTGAAGAACTTATCTACAATGTTTTTCAGAAGTCAAATTGACAACATTTCATTTTAAGAAAGGTACCCAAATAAGAAAACCATTTGGAGATGATGTGATTCAAAGCTTGTATCAAAATTATCAGATCTTTCGATCCATTATTTCTCGAGTTATAATAGAGGTTGAATGAGATTTTATTCCTTTGCCTCTGCTTTGCCTGCATAGCTTTGCTATTGTATTTGATAGTTTTTATTTTTAATGTTATTGCGGCCAAGGTATCTTAGCCATAAATACTACGTTTTTCAGAAAGTTCAAAAGTAAATTAAAAATATAAATATTGGTCAAAAATAAAATTGGAAAAATATGTTTCTCTTATTTTTTAACCTATTTTAAAAACAGGTGGTTAAAAAAATGTAACGTTGTCAATGACATTCTTAAATACTAACTAGTAGAACTACCTAGCTGGCTCCAGGACCCGAAGCGGGTCTTGGTTTTAAACATCGAAGCACGCTGCGCATCTCTTTTCTATGCTATCTTAATCAAGTTGGGTACCTCCAGCTCTTCAAGATCCTTGACCTGGTCTATCGAGCGATAATTGGGTTACACCACAATAGTTATAAAATATAAAGTATTAATTATTTATGAATTTAATGCTGTGATTCGTGTTACACATCCATAAAAACCAGGTTCTAGACCATAAAAATGAAGCCGTGATAAATCTCAAAACCTCTTTGATCTCGAGGCTTCCTCATTCGCTCTTTGAAACAAGATAACATTTGCAGGATTTCCCTTCCTCCAATCCTATCGTACCAATGCATTAAGCCAGCAGTAGCGATAATACAAAACATTCCTTCAAATGAGGCTCACGCGTACACTGCGTACATAATTCTGGTGGTGTAATGGACCTGTCGTTACAAAACGATAGGTAGGTAATTAATGCTTCCCCGCGCAACGAATATCAGACGATACGCGCATAAAACTTATCAAATGGGCTTGACTGAGCGTACAACGTGGTACATTCTATCCACCGTCAAAATTTAAATGCTTATCTCGGGACCGAGTGACGAAGATCCGGTCCCGTCACTTGGTCCCGGAGTCCCGGGTGCCCTTATATGACGCTATTCGTTCAGCCGAGTCAGAATCACTGACACCTAGTTGTACTCTAACTTGTCTCCTGCAGGGCTAGCATGCCACCCATGACAAAGCGTTTAATCGAGAAAAACGTCATGCGCGCTCTTTCTAGCATACGTAAAATAATAAGGATGGAGGCACATCTCGATTTTTATCGTTTTCTCGGGGGTGGCATGCGAGGCCTACTGGCACAGAATAAATATTAGTACCTACCGGTACAGAAGGATCAAAGGATCAAAAGCAAAGTTATTCGCACCCGTCCTATCGTACAATTCGCGAATAACCTACCAACCGTCACAACAGAATTAGAGATAATTTCCTGTCGTATATTATCGATACTGTGTATGTTGTGTCAGAGGCGTTATTACAAAAATCAACACTTCACGTGTTTCTTACCTTTGAGGAGAAATGTTTATTTAAAAGCCGGGAAAGTTGTCAACTTGACATATTACTTTGCGAGTTTCAAAATGAAAATGTTTTTAGATGTTTCTGTATAAAAATCCATGCGTTAAATGTGTTGACATGAAATTGTTTGATGTCGCTTGTAAAATGTAGATTGAAATAAACCATTCAACGACTTAGGGCCTGTTTCACCACTTCTTAGTAAGTTCTTGTTAGCTTATCCGACAGATATTTTGACAAATCTTTCATACAAAATATGTCAAACTATCTGTCGGATAAGCTAACAAGAACTTACACAGAAGTGGTGAAACAGGCCCTTAGACTCTTTTATTGTTTAATTTATTTTCGTTTTTATGATCTTAAACATGAAGATCAAAACTTTGTTCAAAGTTAAGGAACGTCAGGTGATCTGCATTAATGGATGGGTGACAGCTTTAGTGATTTTTCCCTCAGGGATGTAGCCAAGAAAATTCACTCAATTTCACCGCTCTCCCCGCCATAATAGGGGAGCGGACAACTACTCAAATTAGCAACTCTTAATCAAAGTAAAAATTTTACTAGATACCCACAAGTGATGTCATCAACATTTCATTACTTTTTATACTTCATTCTATTATTAAAAATAGTATTAAAGAGTATATATATTTAAAAGTATAAAACTAAAACATATTTAGTGCGATCCCCTATTATCCCTTGCATGTGACCACACCACCGAAGTAGACTTAAAGTAAAGCGGAGTTAGAAAGGTTAACAAGAAACAAACTTATACAACCGAGCTTAGTTTTGGTCTAACTCACTGACGTTACATTAATAACCTTTAACATGGAGTTGTAGAGATGAAACCAAAAGAGGATTAATATACCATTTTCTGGCTCGCCTCCCTAACTTATTACATACACACAGACAGGGTGGAAACTTAAATACGTTATACTTAAGGGGATATAATTCGGAGCGCGCTCCATACAAACGTACTATGGTCATATTTTTAATACTAACCAATTAAAGTCAATGAAATTTTGCTGAACAATCTTGATACAAATATCTATGCTTGTATGGAGTCAGATTTTCGTTAAAATATACAGTTTGAATGCTAGGATTAATTTAAGATTTGTATGGAAATCTTTGAGGCACTTTAACTTTAAAACTATACATTTTAACGAAAATCTGACTCTATAGAAGCATAGAAATTTGTTATTTTTGATTGATTCTGAAAAATTTCATTGAGTTTAATTGGTTAGTATTGAAAATATCACCATAGTACGTTTGTATGGAGCGCGCTCCGAATTATATCCTCTTAAGGGGCGTCCCGGAAAAACCTGGGAAGGGGTCTTTTATTTTTCGTTTTTCTACAAGATTTATACAAGTTACCGAAACAACAAAATAATATATAAAATACTTGGATAGTTTATCTAGTGAAATCATAAATTGAATACATGATTGAAATTACTTTATACAATAGATTTTTAATCAAAAATTTAAGAAAATAAAATAACGCATTTTAAAAATTATTTTCCGAAACTACCTATAGAATAACTTTTCAACCGGTTCTACGAGTAGTTACTAGCATTTTACTCAATAATGTGGAGAGGATGAGTGATAGCAGATGTACGAAAGAGATATATGGAGCTGAAGTGAGTGGAAGTGTCGGCAGAGGGCGCCCTCGTAGGACGTATTCTGATTAAATCGGTTGCGTCCTAAAAAAAGGGGAGGTGCGGAGTACTCGAAACCGACGGGCATGTATGAAGAGATGTATGGATGTGAATGAGGCAAAAGAGGTATGTAAGGATCGTAGTATATGGCGCGCTCTGGTCTCTGCCTACCCCACTGGGAAAGAGGCTTGACGTTATAGATAGATAGATATTCACCATTAGTTTATCTAGTGAAATCTTAACGGGCTGAGGATGTTGTTGGGGCTGCCTCGTCTCTGCAGCGCATCGGGCATGTTTGCGGCGGCACGAGTAGATAGCTCTGCAGCTATCGTACGCAAACGAGCCGCCCCTCCATGCTGCGCAGGATACGAGGCTGCACCAACACCCTCCTCGAACCCATTGCAGAGCGGTTCCAGTGTCCCATCATTGGGCATTGGAATAGCCTGCATAGGATCTCTAGGCCCGCTTTTGTTAATGTTAAACAAATATAAATGTTAAATTTTTTGTCACTTTGTCATCTTAAGTCATTGTTACTAACACCTCTATGGATCTATGATCTGACACAAAATAAATGAATGAATGAAAAATCTATAAAAAGTACTTTTATTAATTCTTTTTAATCGTAAATCCGATGCACGCATTTTTCGGAGGTCTGGGTAATCGCGTTTCTCATAGAAAATATTCGCCTGAACCAGAGGCTCCTTAAGGGTGATTCAGACTTTGACTAATTATTATAAGGACTAGCCTTGCGGTAGCATTTCCCCTCTGCCACGGTATAAGCACAACTGATCTTGTGCATTTACATAAAATTTTACTCCTTATCACTAAACGAGACAGCCTATAATTGCGAAATAATAACTTCGAACTTAGAACGTTTGGGGTTCACACGAGACTACTTTCATGATTTTTAACATTCAAAATTAGAATCTAAAGTTATGGGGAATAAAATCCAAATTTGCGGATTTCATGTTACCTCGCCCCCCGCAAAAAGTGGCAGAAATGTTTGTTAGTAGAATTACACGCGTAACCAGTCCACATATAAATAGTCAAAGGATTCAGACCATCAAACTAAACAACTTTCAAAAAAGGACTATTATCGAAAAAACGGATTCATAGAAAACGTCAATGTCGGCGGCGCGACCCAAATGTATGGAGCAGCTGATTTCTGTTATTTAACAATAATCAAAAATTGAACTGTAAGAGTACTAACTGTGCACGTACGTTTTTTTAATAATTATAAATTAATGGACTCTTGCTTGTACGTTAGCAATGCATTTCCGCCAGTGTCAAGTAGTTTGTGGGAGTGTTTATGCCAATCTCAAGGAAGGATTGTTTTTAAGCAAAAACACAATTGAGAAGGATTGCGGAGCATCGCAGCCTAAGAGGAAGGATCTCTCTTTAAGACTAGAGTGAGCCATACCAATTGTAAAGTGTCCACTTTTTTGACGTTTAGGTTTGTGTGTGTGGTGTCAAGTAGTATGGACAAAAGGCACCAAGTGACATATGGCCTTATGTTTACGGTCACTTTTCACACACACTAGCTCAAAAAAAGTGGACAGCCGCATAAACAAATATCTATAGTTCCATCTCCTACTATTAAAGGTACGTCATAAGACAAAAGAGACCAACTACAATCGTAAATTTATGCGGACTCTGTGGAGATCCTTCCTCTTAGATCGCAGCAGGCTCAAACGAGAACCGCGCGAACACTACGCGAAAGACACTCGTAATCAGTATCGCGTCGTAAGCTACGTGGTACGTAAGCTCCAACGGGCTACGTATAAGCTGCGACGGGCTACGTATACGTAGCATTTTTATATCAGTGCGTAAGAAAGTTATTATAGACTTTGAGATCACATTCGATCCGACAGTGTTGCTATTTTTGATTTCCCATGTTTATTTTATTAAACATTTATTAAACTTAAATAAATACAGCACACCAGCGGCCGTAGCATGGCGGCGTGATATAGCGCTATTGCGCCTTAGCTCTCTTTCTATTTGCGCGCGACCGAACGAGATAAAAATCGTTATACAACGTGTTAATGAATTAACGCAAAACTAGAAAGTAGTTTGTTTGGAATCGAGAGCAGAATCGAATTATCATGTTTTCAACATAGGTATTTTTTTTCAAAATATTTATTATTTGTTTGTAAAATTTTAAATTTACTGAACTAGATCTCAACCCACCGCACGGCCACACTCACCCTACTTACTACCAAAACAAGATTCTTAAAATGTATCCATAAGCACGTTAGCGCTTTCATTCATTGCTGAAATAATAATAAATCATTTTTGCCTGAAAACTTAAATTGCAAATAACTTTAAATTTTAACTATCAAAATAATGAAATTATTGTTTTAATCTAATTATTTTGTTCTAAATCAGTTGGGGTGTGTGAGATTTGCGCTTATTCATTAACACGTTGTATAGCCTTCTAGCTCTCATTATGCTACAGTATCAGAATTAAACTTTACATACAAACCACTAAACAAGTTTTAAATAAAATATAACCACCAACGCGCCCACTCGAGGCAGAGTACCAAGGAGGCTGGCCGCACTTTATAATTCCGTAACAACGAAAATTTTTTAAATAAAATTGTACCCTCATTTGTATCACAGCATATTCCCTATTAAGGCTCTACCGCCCGATTTTACCATAAAATTGGGTAACTTTGTAACCATTTTATACATTAACTATGAAATTTTTGAAGCAGAAAAGAAAACTGAATAATCTACAGGACATGAGAAGTGATTTGGTGTTTCTCGAAATCTATTTTAATTAATACAACTGAAGAAAAAGGAATCTAAAGTCACCCATTTTTTCCAGTTGTTACCATTTTACTCTTACATTGTTGATTGGAAGAAAATGAAAATTTACAACATACTTCACAATACAACATAGTATAATTTGGTTTTCTTATTTTTTGAAATTTCAAAAACAATCATCTCATTTTTCAAAGACCGGAGCCACGCGCTCGTTCATATCGATTAGTATGGAAAGTCATGTTCCCAGGCGGATACGCCTTAACTAATTCTTAATAGTGCCTTTGACTAAGTATGTTGAGGATGCGTTGATAATGTTTTACTGTTTTGACGAAGCCTACGTTGCTGATTCGGACATTTTGTAAATTTAGTCATATTTTTATATTGCTTTAAATGCGAACATAAAACTAAAGTATAATGTTTTTTTTGTACGTACATACATACATAAGCTCACGCCATTGTCCCATGGGGGTAGGCAGAGACCACGGACCGCCACACGCTACGACTCAGACACACCTCTTTAGCCTCATTCACATTCACACATCTTTTCATGCACTTCCGTCGATTGAGGGTGCTACGCACTTGTCCTTTTTGGAAAAGATCATTGATTTGATCATGGTATGTTTTCCTCGGACGGCCTCTCCCAACACTTCCGCTCACCTTTGCTATGTATATTTCATTCGTAAGTCTTTTTTGATTAATTCTCTCTACGTGACCGAACCATCTAAGCATACCCCTCTCAATCCTTGTTACTATATCATTCTTCAACTTACACCAATCCCATATCACACTGTTCTTGATTCGATCAACCAAAGTAATACCACACATACATCGTAAGGAGCACATTTCAACTGCATTCACTCTGCTTTCGTTCCTTTTATTCCATACCCAACATTCACTCCCATACATCAGAGTAGGCACGAAACCACCATTGTGAATAGCCAGACGTGCACTTTTTGGCACAGACCGGCTACTCACCACGGCGTGCAGGGCACCATTTACCTTATTTCCCGCAGTCACTCTTCGCTCTACATCCCCATCACACTTTCCATCTCTCTTAAACAAACTTCCCAAATATACAAATTCATTCACCTGTTCCACTCTGTCTCCTTCCATAACAATGTTACATTCTGTAAACAAATGTAACTATTATAAACATTAGGTATAGTGAACAAAAGAATATTACGGAGTTTCTCCATACGGTATATTTGACCGCAGGGCTCTGTTGAAGCATAGGTAGCTAATATAGTTGGCACTTTGCTCTTGTGTGTTAGCTATTTCTGTACATTGAAAAGCTGGAGTCCAGTGGCGTAGCGTGAGTTTCTGCCGCCCGGGGCACAGACCGATTTTGCCGCCCCGTTATCTTACCTACAAAAGAAATAACGGAGCGAGCTAAGCGAGCTCAATATTTTTTGCACATCTATTTCTGTTCGACTTTTCTCCTCAATGCGAATCGGTTAGAGCCAGAGCTTTTTACGTACAAAATATGTGCAAAGTAACCAAAGTAAAAGCTATGGATGGAACGAAGCAAGCTCGAAATTTGTGCACCACGTCTTAGCTGTGGTCAGAACTCTTTAGGATCATGTGTAGGTACAATTTCAAAACAGAAACTTAGAGCGAGTGAAGCGAGCTCGACTTTTCTCTGCTCTACGAATTGATTATAGACAAAGCTCAATCAATCTATATTTTTCCCGAATTTGCCGCCCCTAGTAAAGTGCCGCCCGGGGCATTTGCCCCCCCCCCCCCCCTCCCCTCGCTACGCTACTGCTGTAGTCAATGTAACTAAAACAAGTATATTAAAAAGTAAGTAAGTTGCAGCCTATAAAATCCCACTGCAGAGCAAAGGCCTCCTCTCGCGAATAAGGGTGAGAGGCAGTGGGCCATACTCCACCACGCGTGCCCATTGCGTGTTGGTGGAGGCAAGTTAGTGGTCAACTGGCTGTCTGAGAATTATCAAGCCGCCTTAAGAGGCCTCTGACCTGGCTTAACGAATAGTTACAACGCCATCCGAGACCCAATGCTTAACGTGCCTTCCGAAATACGGAAACGGTCGAGATGAAATACCACTAAACGGTCACCCATCCAAAGACTGATGGGATCTGGCGTTGCTTAACTTCGTTGAAATGTATTTACAGGGTATTAACATAAATGCTGCTTCAGAACATTAAACTGAACAACTTTCACTATGGGACAGACATTGAAATCACGAAAAAAGAAATCCCTATGGACGTTTTCTATGGAACAACAAAAAAATTTTCTCGCGATTTTGATCTTATTTCCATAGTAAAAGTTGTTCAGTTTGATGGTTTAAACTTTAACGGTACTCGTACATATGTACCGCATTTAAATTTACACCCAGTATAATGGAGTCGTATGTAGGTAGTGAAGTTTTGAAATATGATAAGTCAAGTCTGGAAGAAATCACTTTTAGTGATAAGGCCACCTTTTATGCCCTTCTTGTTCGTGTATATTTTTGTTGATTTTTTGTGTATTTTGGTGTGCAACTAAAGAATATTTATCTTATCTTGTTTCCATAAATATGAGGGTATGGACCATATGTTACATATGTCAGGGAGGGTGTACGGGCCTTTGTCCACCACGCGTACCCAATGTAGATTGGTAGACTTCACATACACATCAGAATGTCTTCGGCGTATGCTGGTTTCCTCACGATGTTTTCCATCACCATTTGGGAACAGTCAGCATTACGTAAACAAATTAGAAAAAGTCATTGATACATGGCATGTCGTCCGTGCGCATTTGAACCCGTACCCTCACGATTTAGTGTCCATACCTCTCCGCAACGCGCCACCAACGACTGATCTCTCATAAAATATAAAATAGAATATAAAATAGAAATAAAGAACAATTAATAAATCTGAGCCAGACACCACACGGCAAAAAAAACCTGAGGTGAAATATTAGTAGAGCTTATCATATTTTATGAACTCTGTATGAATAAATCCTGAATTCATCATCGCTGAGCTCTTTTCACTACCAATTTATTGTCTTGTCTACTATCCATTCAGTATTAACTTTATTTGGATACTAAATTAAGTTTGTATTCAATTTGGCAGCTTTTTGGGGCGAATTTACATAAATTGGATCCAAAACGGGCATTGGGGGCGGACGAGACATTCAAAATTAAATATTTGTTTTTAATCATGCAGTTCATTCGTTTGTTCTCGATGGCGAACGCCCTCCGGCCCTGTAGATCGACGACCTGAGACAGGTACCGGGGTGGACTGAATGAGGAAAGCCGAGGGTACGGTCCTTTCGTGCGCCTTGGGAGAGGCCTATGTCTAGCAGTGGACAATGATAGACTGATGATGACGCATTTTGTGCCGTATATTTCTCAGCTTAGAATAACAACTTGAAGCCTTGAATGTACTGCTATGGGCGAGCCTTTCTATAAACGCATGCTAATTTAAAAAGAGCTGATAATTGACAACATGAAATTTTTTTAACCACCTGTTTTTAATAAAAAATATATAAATAGGTTAAAAAAAAGATACGTATTTTTCCGATTTTATTTTTGACCGATATTTCTATTATTAATTTACTTTTGAATTTTCTGAAAAACATAGGATTTATGGCTAAGGTATCTTAGCAATAACATTAAAAATAAAAACTGTAAAATACAATAGAACAGCCAAGCAGGCAAAGGAATAAAATCTCATTCAACCTCTATTATATTTTTCAGTAATTTTCAAATAACTCGAGAAATAATAGAAAAATCTGATAATTTTGATATAAGCTTTGAATCACATTATCTCCAAATGGTTTTCTTATTTTGGTACCTTTCTTAAAATGAAATGTTGTCAATTGTAGAAAAGTTTCCGACAACCCTGAATGGTACTTGGTCATGTCATGAACTTATGAGTGTTTTTTATATGAACTTCTAGTTGTTTTCCGTGATTCCGGCTGCGTGGAATGTTTATGCCTATGTCCTTCGTCAGGGTTCAAGCTATATCTATACCCATCACAATAGCTTTAGCAGTTTAGCCGTAAAAACGTAAAAGACAGAGATACTTTCGCATTCATAATATTAGTATGGATATTTATCGCAGTTTAACCTACCTTCGATCCAGGCAACAAAATTGCTTTCAGGTCAAATATACACACAAATTGGGCACACTCAAGTCAAAGCTCATAAGGTTCAAAATTACTTAGCAAGATTACAACCCCGTCTCGTGAAACGCATTTAAGACAGTGTAATCAAATTAATTACAATCTTCAATAGCACTTAGATGGCGCTCTTTCAATTAGCTCAGTCAAAGGATTGAAGAAGCAAAGCTAAATGAAATAAAAATAAAAAACCTGCCAAGCCCGAGTCGGATTTGCGCAACGAGTTATCCGTTACATTTTAGCAGGACTTTTTTTAATTCATGGAATTGGCAACTAGTTCGAAAGAAACGGTAGTAACGGGCTCGCTCCCCGTCACCCTGGACAGACGGCACTACTAGTGAAATGTGGATGTTCAGAGGTTTCAGAATATCTCTGACTACCCTCTACAAAGCAATAAGGTGGCCTATTTTTCATCGAAAATGCAGAAACTCTGCTGAAATTGTCCAGATAAAAATCCCAGTCCCATACGAATACAATATTTTTATACACTTACCAAAAAACTGAAAATCTGGAACAATTACCCATTTTATGGGCAGATCATTTTAATAGACCATTAATCTAGATAAAAAGAACAGTTATATTTCCTCCACATCTCGCGCAGGCGTCACATTTACTTATAAAGCGCTCGGTAAGTGTTAGTTAATGGAACCGCTGAAGCCGTCAATTTGTCAAGCAATTTGTAGCCTTAATGCAATTACAGACGGTTTCTATCGTATCTGCTGACGTTTATTGAGTTTCACACTACCTAATGAATTGACCGGCCTGGCATGAAGACATGGGGCGTTAGTGACGTATTTTCTTTTAAGAGGATATTATTCCCTCTAGATCTCAATACAAAAGAAGATGAAATACATTTTGGATCACGGAATCTGGCAGCACGGAAACGAATTTTTTCACGCTCTATCCTTTTCTGTCGCTTAGGAACGTCATTTGCTAGACCGAGAAAGACCGCAATACTGCCGGTGTGGCCGCGTGCTGTATCATTCCTACTATGTTTCTCGCTCTAGCAAATGACGTTCCTGAACGACAGAAAAGAATGGAGCGTGAGAAAATGCGATTTCGTGCTGCCACGCAATTTTTGCGTGAAATTTTTAAACACTATTTAGAAACTAATCTCTGTGAATGTGGTTTTTCAGATCGTCGTTTAAGTTCATAGTCCTTTTAGCGCGCTCCATACAAACGAAGTTTGATTATATTTTCAATTACCAATTAAAGTCAATGTTTTTTAAACACGATCTAGATACTAATATGTGTGCCTGTCCGTGGTTTGTTAGATTCTCGTTAAAATGTGTAGTTTCAAAGTTAAAGTGGCTCAAAGATTACCATACAAACCTTAAATTAATCCTACCATTGAAACTTTATGTTTTTGTAATCACAGGCACATTAATTTATATAATATCTAGATCGTGTTTAAGAACTATCATTGACTTTCAATTGTTAAGTATTGAAAATAAGATCTTTAACTTCGTTTGTATGCAACGCGTTCGGGCGCTCTGTATGGATTATCCTCTTAACCGCGTGGCATAGAATGGACCATCCATTTCTTCCTGTTGATTTCCCAATTATTTAATTGAATAGACTGTATGTATAACTCTTTCCATAACCTTAGATTAAGAATTTAGTTTTAGAGTTCCTTTCGGGGACCGCAAGTGATTGTCGAATAAAATAATCTATAGTCATGTCATAGCGGTCCCCTACGCATTAATCGACCTAAAATATCTTAAATAGAGTTAAAAAGTAAAACGTACAATCAAAACATCAAAAGCAATTATTGTTCACTTTTATTAAATGTTTGTTTTTAGCGTTGGGGTTTTTTTATATTTGTAATTTATGAAAAATTTTTTGTAAATTGTGATAGGTGATCTTGTTTATTTTCAGCTGACTGACTGGTACTTTGCACAAGACGCTGAGAGTACTATAAGCTCAGCACTTACCGGCTCGATGTAATCAGAGCGTTGTGATGTCACGTAGCGGGCTTATCGCTGGATTATATCGTTGTTCCGACATTGTTGCTATCAAGTGCTGGAGAATGCTTAGAGGTCAACAAATTTTAGCCTGATTTTGTAGAGAGGAGCAGAAAAATGAGGTTTCTCCTCAGTATAGACCAACCTGTTTATTCCCGTACGTGTCGTACGAGGCGACTTAGGGCCAATAATTTCTTCTACAATGTTTTTGTTTCCATTCAAAATACTCCTTTTGTTTGATATTTAATTTCATAAAAATGATCGAAAAAAAGCCGTGGTGGTCCAGTGGCGAGTAACCTTGCCTGCCGTGCAGGAGGCGATGGTTCGATCCCCGTTCAAACCGACTCGTACCAATGAGTTTTTCGGAATTTATGTACGATTTGTAACACCACTGGCTTTTCCTTGAAGGAAAACATCGTGAGGAAACCGGCATGCTTCAATTTCGAATCATGTATTGTACCCTCTGTCCATTATGTGGCGATGGGCTCACCCCCCATCACACTGGACAGAGTTTCGGTACTACAGAATATCTCTGACTACCCCCTCGGGGAATATAGTTGAGAGCATATGCTTATGCTAAAATTGATCGTCTTTAAGCGTCAAAACACAGTCTGTGCAGACAATACCTTTCCCAGCTTCCTGGTCTATGCTAACTGATAAAACTTTCAACAAAAATGCCTCACATTCTAAAACAGAAACCTGTTTCAAAAAACCCAGGCATTTAATGTTATTTATGTGCCTAGCCTACCTCCGTCACGCGTAGCTCATTACTCAACCCAGCTTATCTCCGACGTTTTATTCTGCTATGTATAAATAGAGATTAGGTTTGAAAATAGACAGGGCCTAATTGTTAGAATAGAATAGAATATATCGTTTAATTTTATTTTACTTGTTTATTCTGTCATCTTGAACATTTCTGGACCTTTACAGTGCGGCGGGGGCTGGCAATAGTTTTGTCATGCTATACAACGTGTTAATGAATTAACGCAAAACTAGAAAGTAGTTTGTTTAGAATCGAGAGCAGAATCGAATTATCATGTTTTCAACATAGGTTTTTTTTTCAAAATATTAAATAATTTGTTTGTAAAATTTAAAATTTACTGAACTCGATCTCAATCCACCGCTCGAGCACTCTCACCCTTCTTACTACCAACACAAGATTCTTAAAATGTATCAACGAGCACACTAAAGGTTTCATTCATAGCTGAAATGATAACAAGTCATTTTTGCCTGAAAACTTAAAATGCGAATAACTTAAAAATTTACTTATCAAAATAATGAAATTATTATTTTAATCTAATTATTTTGTTATAAATCAGTTGGGGTGTATGAGGTTTTGCGCTTATTCATTAACACGTTGTATGTAGGTACAAGGAACTTCTTAATATGCTGACACTTTTTTACGGGGATGACCAGACCATCATTCTGAACAACTTTCTCTATGGGACCATCATCGAAATCGCGAAAAAAAAACTGCTGTCCCATACATTTGGCTCAAGTAGGTTTGCAGTTTTGTATGGAAGACGTGATTTTTTTTTCTTGATTTCGATGTTGGTGCAATAGAAAAAGTTGTTCAGTTTGACGGTCTGATCATCATCTTAAAAAAGTGTCAGCATATTAAGAAGTTCCCTGTATAGTTTTTATATAGATGCGTTTTATTTGACGTATAAGTTATAAGATATTTTTTTCAACCAATCCACGAAATTGGTTGAAAAAGAAAGAAGAGTTGTCGGTTGCCTGCTATCTGGCCTGCCAGGAAGCTCTCCCATATTGTGCTGGCTTAAGCGCGTTTTTCCCGGCGCAAAAAGAGGTATGTTATAAGTTTGACACCAATGTCTGTCTATGGCATCGTAGCTCTCAAACGGGTGGACCGATTTCGATGCGGTTTTTTTAATAGAAAGCTAATTTTTGTGAGAGTGTTCGTCTAGTTTTTTCTTAACGTTGTTTCATGAAAATTGGTTCAGTAGTTTTCATGTAACTTTAAAAATTATGAAATAACATTAAATTACAAATTCAAAAAACCCCCAACGCCAAAAACCAACATTTAAAAGGTAAAAAATAATTCGGTCATCTATTATTTTTGATGTAAGCAAATGTATGTTTTTGTACAAAAACAATCTTTGAGATCACCCAAATCTTTTACCATGCTTTTACCAATAACGTCAAGCACATTTACTATTAAAACTGGAATTGGCAAAATCATCCACACTACGATGATTGGACCTCCATATTCCCGCTACCACCTATGTCTTTATCACCTTACATCCTAGTACAATGTATCCCTCAGGCGGGATATAAAATATTGACACATAGAATTAGATTGCTTCATTTCTCAATGATTGTGGGTTTACTTAGTAATAGCATAGGATAAGGATAAATATTTAATTTATTTATAGTGAAAGCATATAACACAGATTGAAGAGATCTCTCTTCATTCTCGTTATCCCTTTGCTTAAAAGAAGTTTATTCCGAATGCGTATCTCTGGTGATATTTTCAATATTATTTGAATTCAGATTTTCGTTGAAGTATACAGTCCAAGGATTAATCTTTGAGGCTTGGCATGCTTGGGTCTGAGGTCACTAGCTTATAGTTTATTTACTTTACTGTATAGTATCAATTATTTTATTAAATAGACTATGTATTATTGTATACATAATTTTAGCTTAAGAATTTATATTGTAATAGTTATTAAGTCGTGTTATGTTGTAGAGTTTCTGGCCGCATCTTCTCTACAGCGACAACACGTTCCGACGCGGTGGTAGCTTTAAAAAAGATTTGACGTTTGATAAGTGTGCTGTAAGCTCCTATATTGAATAAATTATATTGACTTTGACTTTGACTTTGAGGCACTGTAACTTTAAAACTATACATTTTAACGAAAATCTGACTTCATACAAATGTAGAGATTAGTTTCTAGATTATTTCTGAAAAATTTCATGGACTTTAATTGGGTATTATTGAAAATATCACCAGACTTCGTTTAAATGTAGCGCGATTATATTCCCTTAAATACCAACCATCTTTTGAAACGTGCAGTTGTAGCAATGCTCACTTGTAGTGTAATTCAATCCAATTCAATTAGCTACGTAATGAAATTCGTTCAGTTTAATAGTCTAAAGCACCCTTAAATGAGACTCAACAAAATGTACAGAGTGTAGACTTAAGTAATGCGTTACATTTAAGTTTCCACCCAAGTCAAAGTCAAAATTGTTTATTCAAATAATATCACATAGATAACTTTTAGACGTCATGTTTTTGAATCTACCACCGCGTCGGAAGGTGTTCCGTTGTAGAGAAGATGCGGCCAGAAACTCTACAACACACTTCTTTTAAACAAAACAAAATATACAAAGTACAATTACATAAATTCAATATTAAATTACATAGTGTAACATTGTCAAGACCAGACATTTTGGTCATTCAAATAATCATCGAGTTTATAGTTACCTTTTTTACAGAGGACTTGTTTAACATGGGACTTAAACTTTTTGTCCGTCAAGTTAAGAATATTCTCTGGTATCTTATTATAATAGCGTATACAGTGCCCCATGAAAGATGTGTTGACCTTACTAAGTCGAAAATGTGGAAATACTAATTTATTTTTATTTCTTGTAGTACCCTAATCTAAGCCTTTCGATTCGATTTACGGGACACCCTGTAAACGGATAGTCTTCCTAGATACGTCATTAGCAGCTCCAGTCTATTGTAATAGCTGACCCATATTCTAAGGCTCTTTGAGGATAACGGAGTCTTGACCGAGTTGTCACCTCTCATCCATTGACGTCTACTGAAAGCGACAGGAACTGACTGGAACGAGCTGTTTGGAAGGTTGAGATTATTAATACACACTGTATTTTTATTTAACACTAAACATTGATATCTTATAATAACAAAACTAGATAAACAATTGACGGTCCAGAATTTCTAAAGAGCTTTTTTTCCAACTAGCTGATGCCGGTAAACATACCAAATACTTTGACTAATTATTATAAGGACTAGCCTTGCGGTAGCATTTCCCCTCTGCCACGGTATAAGCACAATTGATCTTGTGCATTTACATTCAATTTTACACCTTATCACTAAACGAAACAGCCTATAATTGCGAAATAATAACTTAGAACTTAGAACGTTTGGGGTTCACACGAGACTACTTTTCATGATTTTTAACATTCAAAATTAGAATCTAAATTTATGGGGAATAAAATCCAAAGATGCGGATTTCATGTTACCTCGCCCCCCGCAAAAAGTGGCAGAAATGTTTGTTAGTAAAATTACACGCGGAACCAGTCCACATATAAATAGTCAAAGACCAAATAAGACTAAGTTTATTAATCAAAAACAACGTATTAGTTTGTTTGTAAAATATCTTTATTATCAATAAAAATTTACTTATAGTATAGTGTGAAGCGCTCGTTGACGTAGTGGAGCTTCGGTATTGGAAACGATCACAGAAGTTAAGCAACGTCAGGACCATTGTCGAAATCGCGAGAAAAAAACAGCTGTCCCATACAATTGGGACGAGTAAGATTTCAGTTTAGTATGGAACAGCAGATTTTTTTTCACGATTTCGACATTGGTCCCGTAGAGAAAGTTGTTCAGTTTGATGGTCTGATCATCCCCTTAAAAAAGTGTCAGCATATTAATAAGGACCCTGTATAAGTGACACAGCAGTGGCACAATGCCTATTGTAATAGATTTAGAACTGTGATTGTACCTGTGTTTAAGCATAGCATAGCATGCATAGCATATGCTCACGACTATACTCCCCGACGGGGTAGTCAGAGATATTCTGAAACCTCAGAACATCCACGTTTCACCAGTAGTACCGAAACTCGTACCGTATCTGTGTTTACCTTTGATTAAATCAAAACAGAAAGATAGGTGACTGGCCTACAGCGTATGGACCGCATAAATTGAGCCCCCGTCGCCTAATTTCCTTAGTTGCAATACGAGCGGCATTTCAGGCGGTATAAAAGTACCACAATGCCTTCGAGTGATTTTACTCGATATAAAATACATTGAAAAAAAAAAAATCACACGGCATTACTTTTCACTCGTAAGATACATAAAAAGCAGGTCCATTTTTCGAGTATATAATGCAAGAACGCCACCTATCTTCCTATTTTAAGTTAATCAAAGGTGTTAACCTTGTTAGTAATCTTAAATCTAAATAAATAAACCTTTCTCTTTTTTTTTTGTGTCTAACCAAGTTAACAAACTAGCTACGGGCTACAATTTTGCTACGCGCTACGTCGTAGTCAACGTTTGAACTACTACGAGTAAACACGGAGAGAAAATGTTTCAAACAAAATATTATACGAAAGTTTTTCAGGAAGGATGCAAAGCTCCGCAACGCGGCAACCTGTTTTGTTTTATAACGTATTTTTATAAGGTTTATTTTTGCACAGCCAACACAAATTTGTTGTGAGATTTCATAGAATTTGCTTTAGTTTTAATTGAGTATTAGGTCGGAAAAATTACTTTATTTGTTTAAAAAATGACCGAGTTAAACTAAAGTTTAACGTATGTATGTATCAGGTTTTAAAACCAGTCGTTGAAGGTTTTTAAAACCCGACCTGACCATTTAAGAGTAAATACGTGGCATAGTTTAAGAGATGTTTAAGTCCATCAAACTGAACAACAATAAACTGTGGGACCAATTTAAAATGCGAAATAAATCTGCTGTTCTATAGTAATTCGGGTCGAGTAGCCATTGCCATTTTCTATGGAAAAAACCTTTTTTAACTACTTATGTTCGTAATACAATGCTCTCAAATAGTGAAGAACATCTTGAGAAAACCTGCATACACTGAAGAAAAAATTCGTATGTGGATGTGAAGTTTACCAATCCGCATCATTGGGCAAGCGTGGTGGACTAACGTACATAAACCCTGTATGTAGTAGCCAGTATATCGACTGATGATGATGAAAAAACATGTTTTTTTCGCGATTTCGTCTTTGGTCCTATAGTAAAAGTTGTTCAGTTTGATGCTTTGAAGCCTACCGTAAAGTTTGTAACGTACCCCGTATAAACCAGACAACAACAATGGATAAGAACCCAGGACCACTGGCATGGCATATTAGTAACCATCACACGGTCGTTAAGGGTCTATGTCGAATAATTGAAATAATTGAAGCGAAATGGGCGTGTGATAGCTTATATTACTGCCTGATGCGAGAGAAAGATATAGGGCGGCGCGCGCGCCTGAAACGACGAAAGCGTAAAACAAACTTTATTTAAATGTGATTGTACTATTTATGTAAGTTCATTTCTGCTCTAATCAAACTATATAAAATATCAATCTCTTTTTTTAATCAAGTCTCGTGTTTCTATTATTCACCGTTTATCGATAAAGACAGAGGCTACTTTGGCTTATTTTTCTATCGAGAAAATGTCTCTTAATCGTGTTTTGGCTCTAATCAAAACTTCAATTATATTTTTAATTTACAAATATGTGCAAATCATACTCCTACTGTTAGTACTTCACGATATATGATGCTTTGAAGAATCCTATCTTTATCACATATCCTCTTAAGTCATATGTAAGTTGTATGGTCATATAACATCTATGTATAAAGCTGTTAACCGATCTGTTGTGTTGTGTTCATGTTAAAACTGTTTTTTCTGAACTAGAAGTAAACAAATTAATTTATCGTTTACGATAAACCGGTGAGGAAATTAACAGATTGTTATCGGAGTCGATTAGTGGCCGAGTTATCGTTATGTTCGGTTTTATGTTTTGTACCTACTGAACCCTTACTTCAGTCGATTATACATGATTTAGGGTAACATGGGAAAACTTATACTTATATGACCATTAGCGTACTTAATACCTCCATGTTTTAGCAAGTTAATACAAGGTGATAATGATTGAACGCAAAATGTGTTTTACAAAATATTTAATTGTCATATGGAGAAGTAGTTTTCATATTTTGAGTTTATTTGTTGTTGACACCTCGAGTATATGACGGAGCTACATAACTGATCAAAATATTTTTTACAGAAAAAGTTAAATTTTCATATGGAGAAGTCCTTTTTTACATGTTGAGTCCATTTTTTGTTAACACATTGAGTACTTATATGACAGTAGCATAATAAATTAAAAGTTTTATAACTCCGCGCGAATTAGTCTGTCATTATCGAAAGGGTTATTGAAATAACTGATCAAAATTAGATTTACACATAAAAATTGGGTTTCATTATGGAGAAGTCTTTTTCATGTTTTCATTTGTTGTTAACATCTTGAGTATACGATACAAGTTGTTGTAAAATATGAGACAAATAACGAATAAAGGTAGAGATAAATTAGTTGATAACTTGCTGGCAAAGTATTTTCAAGCCGCTTTAAAATGCTTTAACGAGTTTACACTAGAGTACGAGCTTTCAGAATAAAAGTGTTCTAGATAGGTTAACGAATCTGACCTTTAACCTTTTCTCTCTCATTGGCACTCGGTAAAATGTGTGGGTATAAGTAGGACAGACAATATTTTCCCAGTAAATGCCAATTTGTTACAGCAATCTAAGTAATACCTACAGATATGAAAAAAATCTTCGTGATTTATATTTTATAGGTACCTACTTTTGCCTAAAGCGTCACTCATGTAGAATTCGGTGCTGAAAAAATAAAAATTAAGCAATTATGTCGATGACTATATTTCCTAGGGGAGTAATCAATCTACACTATTATAAAACTGTAACAGAAGTGTGTCTGTACATTGAAGATAACATTTACAAAATAAAAAGGTTACGATGAGGTGTGTACAAACAAACAAATAAACAGACAAAAAATCTCGAACGAGATTCAAAAATCTGTGCCGTTTAGACACCATAATACATTATGGTGTTAAAGTTACGACCTTATTTTGTAAGTTTCTTCAAATGTATAGACAGTAACATTTATACACACAATAGTGTATAAGATGTCTACATTGTAATAGGTAGTGAGTCCGTCGCCACTTTTATAGCAAGTGGACACAATTTTCGCCTCGAAATTGAAGCTTATAGCATTCTTTACGATGTTTTCCTTGATCGGAAAACAGTATTGAAATACCTTTACCTATACTAATTACTGTTAATATTATCTCTTTTGAATTGTTATTTACCCATTGAAATCTTGAAATTTAATGTAATTTACTAACATAGGGTGTAAGATGACATAATATGTACGAATAGAAAGATATACAGAGTGTAAAATTTAAATGTGTTATATAACTTACTGTTCCATAAAAAACCTGAATAGCGACTAGACAATAGTTTTGCCAGCTTCCTGCATAGGTAGCATGGCACCGTGATATCACGTCTTAGCTCTCTTTCTATTTTCACGCGAACGAACGAGATAAAAGGCGTGATACAGCCGTATCACGTGTAACATGCTACGGCTTCTGGTGTCGACTCGACCCAAATGTACAAAACAGCAGATTTTTTTTCTCTATTTCAATGTTGGTCCAATAGTGAAAGTTGTTCAGTTGGAAGCACCTCCTAAAGTAAGTAACGCATTTAAATTTATAACCTGTATGTTCAGATTAGGAAGTGTAATAATTTTTTCAGAAAGACACAATTTCCGATCTCTTCATTATATAAGTCCTCGTCATTTTGCAACTTCGTAATTTTACGACCTTATTGGCGTTGTAATACGGACATAAGACACCTTACGATTAAGACGACGCACTGTTAAACAATAATTCTCATACCGGGCACGCACACACCGCGATAAATGGTTTTCGATATTTTATTTAGTTAGAAACGATCATTTGAGAATTACCTTCTACAATTTTAAAGAATATGTATAGACTCATCTACGGAGAAAGTTAAGAGGCTTAAATCGGTCCCATTTGCCTATAAGATGTGAATCTCTTTTTAAAAAGAGGTATGTTGATATTTTTTGTTTGTGTGTTACAAAACTTACCTAATCATGTATTGAAAACTAACAAAAAAAGGTTTTTATCATGAACTAACAGGTTACCAACTTATATTTTCTTTCGTTTGGTAATTACTGTCAAAAATTGATATCATTGACGTCAAAATTTCCAATGCGTCCTCTTAAATACATTTTCTAATAACTTCCTTACTGTTTGATAATGGGAAACATATTTGTAGAAATAACAAATTTAATAAACAGCTGGAATTCGAGTTACAATGTACCAATCAACCTGAAAACACTTTCCCGCTTGAATAGCCATTCATCGTCAAGTTTAATCCAATTTCATCTTAATCCCAGACATAAAAGGTATAAAATTGACTGTCACAAGAGTCTTGATCAGTTTTGATTGTAACTTTTATGGAAGATTTTTCATTGAACCGAATAGAGTTTCTAACGAATAACTTCGTTAAAGAGATAGTTTTATCGTTAACAAAGCTTTTAGTTACGTCTGTCCTACATTCCTTTTAGAAACAAATAAACAACACATTTTCAATTAATGTTTACAAAAATAAATACCAAGACCCTACCCATCAAATTAAACGAATCAAAATCGGTTGTTCCATACTAAACTGCACCAATGGCTACTCGATTCAAATGTATGAAACAGCATATTTATTTTGTTTCTGTTTTATGCGCAGTCTTAGTTTAAAAGGATGGCAAAGGTGAAAGGTGGTGGAAGGTGGTGGTGGGTGGGTGGTGGTGGTGGTGGAATTTGTGAAATATTTTGCATGCTTTAATATTGTGTTTTTTTATGATTGTTGTTGTTGTTTTAAACTGTTTATGTATTTATTTTTTCTTTTTATGATATTGTGGCAATAAATTGATTGAATTGAATTGAATTCAAAGGTTATAATCTCACCCTGTAATTGTCACATTATATGGTCTTTCTTAATACAAGGTCCTTCTTAATATGCTGACACTTTTTTAAGAGGATGATCAGACCATCGAACTGAACAACTTTCTCTATGGGACCAATGTCGAAATCGCGAAAATAAAATCAGCTGTTCCATACTAAACTGAAATCTTACTGGACCCAATTGCAAAGGACAGCTGATTTCTTTTTCGCGATTTCGACATTGGTCCCATAAAGAAAGTTGTTCAGTTTGATGGTCTGATCATCCTCTTCAAAAACTGTCAGCATATTAAGTTGGACCCTGTATATTTTGTAACGGGATGATCACAGCAAAAATCTGAACAACTTTCTCTTTGGGACAATAACTAAAAAACTGCAAACGTACTTGACCCAAAATTTATGGCACACCAGATTTTCGGTTCGCAAATCCGATGTTATAATCGGTCTTTACTCCATTTTAGACCTATCTTCCTAAGATGCAGGGAGTAAGCAATTTTGGCACTTATTGTGATGGGATAAGAGTCCTATCAAATTCCTTCCTATGTTAAATGCAGTATAATATTAATTCTTAAGGTGGTTGCAGAGTTGTCAATTTCATACAAAAGTTTGACACATAATGCGCGTAGACAGTATTAATAACAGCAATATTTTATATAGGGTCCTTCTTTAAATGCTGACACTTTTTTTAAAAGATGATCAGACCGTCAAACTGAACAACTTTCTCTATGGCACCAACATCGAATCGCGAAAAAAATATCAGTTGTTCCATACAGAACTGCAAACCTACTCTAGCCAAATGTATGGGCAGCAGATTATTTTTTTCGCAATTTCGATGTTGGTCTCTTAGAGAAAGTTGTTCAGTTTGACGGTCTGATCATCTCTTTAAAAATGTGTCAGCATAATAATTAAGAAGGACCTTGTATATGGAAAAATAGTTTAGAAAATAACATTTTCAATTTATGATATAATTACGAAGATATAAAGCTTTGAAATTTTCTATAGATAAGTTCAAAGCTTTATATTTTTGTAATTATATTAAAAATTCCAAATGTTATTTGATACGCGGCATCTAGATTTTCTAAACTATTTTCCCTATTACTGTTATTAACGTCTACGAGTATTATGCGTCAAACTTTTGTATGAAATTGACAACTCTACAACCATCTTAAAACTAGCTTCTACCGACAGCCTGACTCTTTCCAAAGCCATCCTTTTCACGTAAAGTGCTCTTAAAACCAAGTACCATTCAGTCAGCCAGTCCATCACACGTGAGAAAATTCCACTCTGAAGTCCTCTGAAAAGACCTTCACTCGACGTAGTACGGTTTAAAGTGCTGTAACTCACGATATTTCGGATAATAATTATAGAAGGCAGTATAGCATAGGTCCGTGTGTTACGGATTCTCTTTGAAGAATTGGGTATCGAACTAAACCGGATGCAATGTTGAATGAAGGACATAAAACATGAAAAAAATGAGTTAAAAATTTTTAGCTTCTAAAGTGAGAACAATAATACCTTTTTAACTTTTTTTCCGGAATCACGGAACACCTCTATTTACCGATTGTATTATAAACACTCGTCCGCACAAATTGTTTACCGGATTTTAAGTCAGATCATAAGCTATCAAACAAAAAAGTTTTATCAAAATCGGTTCTGTAGTTTTAGCGTGATGCTGTTACAAACAAACAAAAAGACAGACAATAATTCTAAAAAAGGTTGATTTGGAGTCAGGGATACCTAAAAACCATATTGTAATCTTTTACTTGTAAATATTTCTACAATGTACAGATACACTTCTATTACAGTATTATAATAGTTTTGATTATATTTTCGCACAAGTTTAATATTTTATGATAGTCAGTTTGTCAGTGAACGCATCATGTAATAACACCGATCAGTGTTAAGTTTTCCAAATAATATATTCCTCAACATGGAGTAGCAGATTGTCTTTATTTCATCGCAATCGACTCAATCAATCAGAGGATTTAAAGTTTTCTTTCTGAATTTGCGAACTCGCGTACAAAGTCGCGTATTTATATAAAATAAATAGAGAAATAAAAATGGTGGATGCAACTTTCGTTTACTGAGTGACGATCGTTTTGACAACCCTATTTCAAAAAGGCATTAACGTCACCGTTGAGCTTTTTCTTTGCGGTTGAATGCGGTTGATTTATTTTATTTCTCTTCCGAGTTCATTTTACTGACATTCGATTTTATTTGATAGGTGTCGATAGATGATGGAAGCAAAACAGCGAAATATTTAATTTAACACAAATATTCGACAAAATACATGATTTAAAAAATCTACCTATTGACTGTTCTTATTACAAATACAATTATTACTCAGTTTTGGATTCGACCGAATTAAATAAAAAATAAAAAAAAATACAACTAAAAATACTGAACCGCTGTTACAACTTATACAGAAACTCAAAGTTATAGAATATGAATATTTAACCTTACGTACCTATGACTATCTAGTTCATTGAATATTTATAGTGACTTAAAACTAGACTAATCTGGGATGTGGTGTAGGTCGGTACTTGTGGGAGGGTACCCAGAACGCTGGCCGCATTTCCTCGCTGAATGGCTATGCTGATCCGTTGAGCGAGGAGCGAGTCTTAGGTCCCTAAAAAGCACCAGCGCATTAAGATAAGATACGATAAATATTCTTTATTTGCACACCAAAATACACAAAAAACAACAACAATATACGCGAACAAGAAGGGTACAAAAGGCGGCCTTATCACTAAAAGTGATTTCTTCCAGACAACCAGTTTTAGGTCCCCATGGCCCGAGAGTTTCGACACCACGACCCATAAAATGGTATTGGGTGCCGATATCGCTGTACCAGTTGGCCTTTCGTTTTTCGACCGCCTCCGCCGCCGCGCCAGCTCTTCGAGTGTGAATTTGACTCTTGCCATGAGAGTTTACGTTTAAGGAGTTTGAGAGGTTAAGTTAAAGATTACTTCTTGAAAAATTTGTATTGGACAAGACTAGGACATGAACTCGCAACCTGCCAATGTTGTTTAAAACATCTACAATGCGCGAACACAAAATAAAAAAGACTTACTGATTATCCATATATTTCACGTCATTTCCAAAACACGTGAATCTTGTTATCTGATATTACGTAGGACGCCCACGAACTGTTGCAAACTAGTTATAGTACTGAAAAGATGAGAAAGTCAATTTTTATCGGTTTTATAGCTTTGTATGGCAACTTCAGATAGTCTTACGTATGGGTATTGAACTAAGGTGAAGAACATGACAGTACAGAAAAAAACGGTAACTTCAAAATTTTTACATTTCAGAAAATTTTTATTTTTTCTTATGGCGGGAAGCGGATGGGCGGGTATCTGTAAGACTTAAGTTTTTATATTAGTAATTTCGTACCTTACAACAATATCTAAACGGCAATCGGTAATCTTTTTGGTAATTAAAAAGTCTCGGGGCTACAGTACTATTAAGCGGATATAGTCCCCCGGAGTTGTGACGCAAGCAGTTCATTAATCGACCATCAATCTCCATCATCTCCATAAATGAGAAGGCTTCTTTACATTGATGCACAACGTTAAAAATCATTCTTGTTTATTTGAAATACTAATGACTTAATCCTCGTACTTTTATCATATGAATAGATATGACTAGAAGTCAAGCTACTTGAAGCGCGTACAACGGCACTAGACTCGCGAAAAAGTTGTAATCCATTGTTTTTCGGGTCAAAACGGCGTATATACGGGTCTAGCGGCAGTCTCCGGTGCGGCGTCCCGTTTGCATGAAGCTTGTCTTCTAGTCAGGCCTATTCATGTGATTTTATCTTTCTTAGTAACGATTTGCATTTTGTTTTTGTAATAAATAAATTGAGCTCTTTACATTCGTAATTATATTGTAAGATCTTTATATTGTAGTGTATTACACTTTAATGCTATACAGGGTGTTAGGGTAAACAGTTGCATTACTTTAAGGGGTGATTATACCCATGATATTGACTGAACAACTTTCCAAAAAAAAACTATAGGAATTAAGCAAAAAATTGTTTTGGCTTTGCATTTGCAGACTTAATTCAATCAGCTGATTATACGTTTGTACGAAAAGTAGATATTTTTTTAAGAATTTCCTATATTTTTCTTAGGAAAAGTTTGTTCAGTATCATGGGTACAATCACCCCTAAAAGTAATGCAGCTTTTTACCCTAACACCCACCCTGAATACGACATAGAACGAAATTGTACCGTGCTTATCTATTCATACAATCGTACCTAGGTACACACGGCTACAAATCAAGCTATACAAAACCAACATAAGCTGGCCGGGCGTCGGTTGAGTAATGTATAACGACACACGGCCTGCTTATGTTGGTTTTGTATAGCTTGAAGTGTCAAGAATATCGATTCGTGTATTTATTACATAGCATGATTAAATCGGTACTATATTCTCCAACAGCGCATTGTCGAAAACAACTTAACTAATGACATTTTTGTCGATTTGAACAATTATTTTTAAAACTTTTATTTCTGATTATAATTAGCGGTAGTATTATTGTACATAACTACTAAATAAAACTAATAATAGCCACTGGCGGCGGCTTATAATATCGATATCGATTTAAAGTATTATGAAACTCTCAATACCGCTATCGATATTATAAGGTCACGACGGCATTAATAGATTCAGCTAGAAACTTTATTGACAAAATATATCTTTCTTTACAGGATAGTCGGCGCTAAAGTGCCGGCCTGGCATGAGGCGCCCCGCGCGCCGCACCTCACCCCCGTACCTCCACTGCTCACCCTGCGAGCGAGCCTTGAAGATACCCTTCCTTCTCCTTGCCCTCTATCTCTTACCTGTCTACACACAAATGACTTTCCATAACAAAACATTTTATACTCCAACCGAAGATTATGGTCATTCTAAAAACAATCAAAGAAATTTTTCTGTTCCTCACAATTATGGAGAAGATGAAACTAATAAAACTGAGATGTATAAATATAATGAAATAAGTAACAATTTAACTTTACCTGTATCTAAAGAACTATTTGAGAATTTTAGAAATACTGAGACGAATAATGATACTATTCCTAATACAGTAACAGAAGATTATAATGTTGAAATAAATAAAAATAGAGAACCTGGTTTTGATAAAACAGAAAGCAACATAGAAAGTAGTACAGAACATTTTAGTGAAAAACAACAAACAGATGGGAATTATGAGCTTACAACAAATGAAGTAAATAGCAAAAATTACCAATCACTTCTTGATAGATTTAGAAGAAAAAACTTAACTGACAATGAAAGAGTAAATACAAATTTAGAAACTATAAAAACACAAGAAACTACGCCTAATATTAGAGAATTAAAAGGCAATCACACTTCAGACCTTGACCCATTAGAAATAAGAAAGAAAACTGTAGCAATAAGAAACGAAAACAGTTCTATGGAGAAGCTAATAGACGACGCTACTAGAACAAAAATACTTTACGATTATTTCAAAACAATAAATAAAAATATAGAACCAACTGAAGTCGCAAGCGAAATCGAAGAGGATATGAATTTTAATGAAACAACGAATATAAATAATTCGAGTGAGTCAGAGTTTCGCGAGTTTCTCGAAGCTATGAACGGAACATTCTTGAATGAATCATTAGTTCCCGCAGACAGTCTCCCTTCCTCTCAAGTTTCCACAATTACTAAAATAATGAGAACACCGAGGCCTGATTTTGTTGACGGTAAGTTGATTTAACGTACATACGTACATACATAATAATATAGGTACACAAATCTATCTCTCTTAATTCTTGGTAGGCAGAGATGAAGGTAATGTCTTTACCATCTACGATTCAAACATACCTCTTTTGCAATCTTTCATGAATGATCGCCTGAATCAGCCTATTTTTTAAACAGCTTGAGAACTGATTTTTTTTAAGCATAAATTTGCTCAGTTTACACAGGCCTACTAGATTAGAACCATTGATTTTAAAACGTGAGGCGCAATAGTAGGATAAAATACCTTGGAGGTATCTTTTATTTTACATTTTTCGACTAGATTTATACAATTTTACCGAAACTAAAGTCATAAATTAAATACATGATTGGAATTACTTTACTCGAAAGAAAATAGTCACCAAGATGACGTATTTCATTTGTTTTTTTAAAAATTCTCCTTTTAAAAGAACTTAAAATAGTTTCAGATATTTGGTATTTATAATCACATATTCACCATTAGGTTATCTAGTGAAATCATAAAAAAAATCTATAAAAGTACTTTTGTTGATTCTTTTTAATCGAAAATACGGCACACGCACGCACTTTTCTGAGGGCTAGGCAATCGCGTTTCTCATAGAAAATATTCGTCTGTAACTATGGCCCCTTAAAATACTATTTTATAGTACTTCACATGTTGAGCCTTCCTCCGCCAATTGGCCCTGCGTGATGGATTATGACCCACTCCCTCTCACCCTTATTCTTAGAGGAGGCCTTTGCCTTGCAGTGGGATCTTACAGGATATAATTTACTTACACTCAGTTGCAGAAACGCTAATTAGATTTAATCCTCGATTAAATCTCTGGCTAGCTTTTACTACGTCAACAAGACAAAAAGTGATGACAAGAGATTTAATGGAGGATTAACTTTAATGAGCGTTTCTGCAACCGAGTGCCACTTAGCTACACATAATAGTAAGTACATAGCCGTTTTTCACATTTGAAGATTTAAAATTCTTATGATATTCATTTTAGAGACATATAAGCTCTTCAATCTGTAACGTTTTCAAGCGGCGTAATGCAATCTACTGGTATCATTTTACAATATTTTACGGGATCTCTTTAAGTGTAGGAACACTCCCATTCCTTAGGTACCTACGAAACCCAATAATAAAGGACATTAATATTTTCCTTGTAGAAGACGACATTCCTTACACTTTCCAAGCCATTAGAACGATGTAATTAAAATGTGGCAGAATAATTGGGACAGTATTACATAGCTGTAAAGTATATAGGATCCAACTTAATATGCTGACACTTTTTTAAGGGGATGATCATACCGTCAAACTGAACAACTTTCTTTATGGGACCAACATCGAAATCGCGAAAAAAAAATCAGCTGTCCCATACATTTGGCTCAAGTAGGTTTGCAGTTTTGTATGGAAGAGCTGATTTTTTTTTCGAAATTTCGATTTTGGTGCCATAGAGAAAGTTGTTCAGTTTGACGGTCTGATCATCCCCTTAAAAAAGTGTCAGCATATTAAGAAGGACCCTGTATGTAAGATATAGTTGGTTTTAGATAGATTTCAGGCAATTTTTTAATTCCAATCCAATCAGTGATATGAACTGTGTGGAATTTATTCGTTTACGATTTAGGATGTCTGAAGCTCAAAAATATCACAGTGGCCTCCAACAACAAAGCATGCCATTCATCTCTTTTCTGCGGCATGTCAGTCCTGTGGGCACCTCCGGCTCCATGTGATGTCCAGTACCCAGCGATTACTGAAGACCTGCTTCTTGTTCTCGCTTTTTTCGTTTCTATATGAAGAAGAACAACCCCGAATTAGCGAGATACGGGTTCGAGTCTCGTCCGATAATAAAAATTGTCAATGTGTAATTTGAATCAATCTCGTTTATTATATTTTATAGGGACAAGAACAGATAGTTTTATAGTCGTGGTGGCAGTGGCAAGCAACCTTGCCTGCCGTGCAGGAGGCGATGGTTCGATCCCCGTCCAGGCCGACTCGCACCAATGAGTTTTTCGCAATTTATGTACGATTTGTAACACCACTGGCTTTTCGGTGAAGGAAAACATCATGAGGAATCCTGCATGCTTCAATTTCGAGGCATGTATTTTACCCACTGTCCATTATGTGGTGACGGGCTCACCCCCCGTCTCACTGGACAGAGTTTCGGCACTACTAGTGAACACATGTATTTTGAAACACACGTGGTTGGATGTTCTGAAGTTTCAGAATATATCTGACTACCCCCTCGGGGAATATAGTCGTGAGCATATGGTTATGTAGAACATATACGTACAACCCACATCCTCCTATTTTTGATTGTATCTGAAACCTATAAAATCGATAACTAAGCTTCTTTTGTAATTCCAGGCAATCTTAACCCTAAAAGTCCTCAACCCTTTATCGAAAAGGGTAGCTCAAATACTCGACCTAGAACAGCCTACTCTATTCCAAATACGAAGTCTCCTGCCGCAACTCCTATTTTCTTCGCTTAAAAGATGAAAATGGCTTGATTTATGTGACACATTTATATGAAAGAGGCGAAGATATTGGATTTACATTGTCTGTCTCACTACTGAATTTATTACGAAGCTTTTCGTCCGTACACTATCTTTAAGACATATATTTTAGTAAGCGATGAGCTCTCAAAGGCTTTGATAATAAATTTATAGCTGTAGCCCTTCTTAAGAACGTAATTAAGACTAATGTTACCTTTATTTATCGACTTTGGTTTGTCCTTTATACAAAATTCTAAGGTTAAAGAGTCAATAGTTAATTATTTCCCACAAAGCTAAACCATTATTTACTTAAAGTTGTATAGAAGGAGATGCAAATTGGTACAGAAATCGTCCAGTAGCTCATCCAACCCTTGATTTGTCAAATTAGAGATTGGTCAATTGGTTGGATTGGTCAAATACTTGATTCGCCAAATTCTCAACTCGTCAAATCAGCTCTTAGTCAAGCACGCTTTGAGACAGTCAAGAAGAAATGGACGATGAGACTCTTACGACGGTTACGTCTTGTTGCTAATTAGCTATTTATTTATGTACTATTTGTAACACCACTGACTTTTTGGTGAAGGAAAACATCGTGAGGAAACCTGCATGCTTCAATTTTGAAGGTATAAGAGGCGACGTGACGGGCTCACTCCGCATCACACTGGACAGAGTTTCGGTACTACTAGTGAAACGTGTATGTTCTGAGATTTCAGAATATCTCTACCTTCTCGGGCAATATAGTATGGTAAAAAGTTAAGCTATTTTGTCCAAAACCTTAGGATAGAGAAAGTGATAAATTAAATGAAATTAAAATGTTTTGTGGAAAGTTAGTTATTACAAATAAATATAATTATAATATGAGTGCGATTTTTAAATGTCACCGGTGTCTTTGAAGTTCGATGATGAAAATCCAATTTTCATTTCGAGTGGTTACGTTTTTCCGTATTTTTGAGATCGTCCGAATGTGACATAAAAACGTTTCGTTTCACACAGAAAACGTTTTAATTGAACGAACGAACGAACTCACTATTTGCATATTGAGTGCCTGTTTCACCACTTATGGATAAGTTCTTAATAGCTTATCTGTTATTGTCAGATCGTTTGACATATCTTTCATAGAAAATAATGTCAAACGATCTATCGGATTAGCTATTAAGAACGTAACAGATCTCGAGGAACATGCCTTCAGAGCCGCTATAGCTACATGCATGCATATATATACCCCCGGCTATATCCCATTCCCATCGTGCCATAATCTTAGCATGTGGGTATCTATTGTCTGTGGGAGTAGGCAGAGACAATAGATCGCCACATGCTATTCTGACCAAGAACATTGTATATATTCTATATTCTGACACACATCGCTCGCCTCTTCAACAACAGCTAAATTCATAATTATATATATATGTTAATACTAGCTGTTACCCGCGATTCCGTCTGCGTAGACCTTAAAAAAGTATCCTATGTGTTAATCCAGCTCATATTGTATCTGTGTGCCAAATTTCATTAAAATCCATTCAGTAGTTTTTACGTGAAAGAGTAACAAACATCCATCCATACTTACAAACTTTCGCGTTTATAATATTAGTAGGATCTTACTTAATCCCTTTTTTTATTTAGCCTGTATTGTGTCCCACTGCTGGGCTAAGACCTCCCCTCTCCTCCTCCAATCCTCGCTTTGCAGTTCAATCTCTGGGCAACCCTTCAGGAAGGTATTCAAGTCATCACTCCATCTTCTCCCGGGCCTTCTACGACGACATCGGCAACCATCTTGTGGAACCCATTCTGTGGCCATCTTGGTCCACCTCTCCAGGTGCATGCAGCAGATATCTCCCGCCTAGTCCCAAACCCAATTAAACAAATTAGTGTTAGTAATTTAAGCATATGCTCACGACTATATTCCCCGAGGGGGTAGTCAGAGATATTCTGAAACCTCAGAACATCCACGTTTCACCAGTAGTACCGAAACTCTGTCCAGTGTGACGGGGGGTGAGCCCGTAATTTAATAAGCATTAACATAAATAAACACAAGGTCGCACCAAAGTTTCAAACAATCAAATAAGGATTCTCTTACAAACTTACAGAGATGCATCAGTTTACAGTTTCTTAGAAAGTTCGTATAAGATTTATGAACAAACAAGAACAGCTCTGTAGTCTAAAATGTTATTGAAAACCTAAACTTTGTAAAATGTCCGGAACATACTACTTTACCGTACGGAATATACTATTTTAAATTTTGTGTCATAAATGCGATTCTTAGAGCTGGCAGCTTCCTGGCACAAAGAATCAGTCTCACCATCGAGACGGGGTATTTTGCTAACCTATTTATTGGGCACCATGTCTTGCGGCGACGCTCTGGAGTGTATGTGTGTGGGTAAATTATTCGTGGAAAATCTGTATAATCAAAAATGTTGAGTATGAATATTGTTTGACAATCATCATTATGTTATCATATCGCATTCTTCGTCTTCCTGCTTGGTTCCGGGGGATATTTTTGATAATAAGACGCAAATACACCCTGGTACATTGCAAGTAATTGGAATGTATATTAAAGGCATATGATGAGATAATGCTACAATTTGTCATTGAATCGGTTGTCGCACCTGCATGCCGCATTCGTAACCAATCATCATGGTAAATAATTATAACAACGATAGTGGTCATTTTTTGTTAAGGCTCTACCGCCCGATTTTACCGTAAAGTTTGATAACTTTGCAACCATTTTATGCATTAACTATGGCACTGTTTTAACAGAAAACCAAACTGAACAATCTACAGAGCAGAAAACCAAACTGGAACAAACAGGACATGAGAAGTGATTTGGTTTTTATCGAAATCTGTTTTAATTAATATAACTGAAGAGAAAGGAATCTAAAGTCACCCCTTTTTTTCCAGTTGTACCTTTTTACTCTTAAATTATTGTTGATCGATTGTCATGTTTTATGGGAAAAATTTACAATAGACTTCACAATACAACAAAGAAAAATTTAGTTTTCTTACTTTTTGAAAATTCATAAAACTTGATCTCATTTTTCAAAGAAAAAGGCTAAGTTCTGACCCTAGCGACGCGCTTGTTCACATCGATTAGTATGGAGCGTCGTGTTCCCGGGCGGATACGCCTTAACCGTTTTGCAGGTAATATTTAGCAACATAATGCTTCAAACACGTCCATTGGTCGGCAAACCACATAAATATTTGCGTGACTGAAGTTGTGATTCAACCGCAACGCTGCGGTCGGATTTTGGAATATATAAAACTAGTCAAAATTTTATCAAAGCCACATGACTGTTTTAGAGCAAGTCAGTTACAAAGGCAGCTCGTTCATTTATTAACGCAACACGAAGCAAAAACCGCCTGCTGAATAAATAATGTATAGACTAAAACGGTATTTGTATTTCCATAGTAGGTGTATTTCTAATTTTGTGTACGTAATATTGACTGGTCTTGAACTATGAAGGAAAACATCGTGAGGAAACCTATTACTGCCTTTGACTATTTATATAGGGACCAGCCTTGCGGTAGCATTTCCCCTCTGCCACATTACAAGATCAATTGATCATGTACATTTACATACAAACTTATACCTTATGACTAAACGAGACAGCCTATAATTACGAAACAATAACTTCGAACTTATCACGTTTGGGGTTCACACGAGGCTACTTTTCACGATTTTTAACATTCAAAATTAGAATCTAAAGTTATGGGGAATAAAATCCAAAGTTGCGGATTTCATGTTACCTCGCCCCCCGCAAAAAGTGGCAGAAATGTTTGATAGTAGAATTACACGTGTAACTCGTCTATATATAAATAGTTAAAGATTACTGCTGTTGTAGCCAAAAGAGTGAAATTAAAAAATACCTCAACATAAATCTAAAAGCCAATAATTTAAATTCTATTTGTGTTTGATCCTATAGTCTTCCACAGTTTAAAAGAAAAAAAAAAGATTATTTTAAGAAATTCTCATTAACATGATAGAGTAATTTCAACATGCGTTAATTGCAAAGTACGTGTGGTCACAGACCTATATTAAAGGGTGTGATCGACATTAGAGAACATTGTGGTTTGTAAATATGAGCATTCTATTTTACGCATAGTAATGAAAACCATATTGTTTAAATCTACTTCCGTAAACAAAGGAGGGTGGCGAATTTGGACCCAGAATTTTGAAGAAAACTAAAAGCCTTACTACTGCCGGGACATAATTATTTTAAACAGGAAAAAATAAGACAATTTTAATTTAAATATCACATAGAAGTTTTGATTAAAAAGTAGAAATTACTAGTAAAATGGACAAATCATCCAAAAAGCAGTAGCAAAACGCAACCATGACAGCTTTTTTCATCAAATGTAAGCGTGAAAGAAAAATTCTTGGTCAATGAAGCGAGCGTAAGCGAAAAATTTGTCGTCTATGTCACAGAGTTATTTTTTTATCGTTACGTGACTTCTTCGGTTTGGTTGAACTGATAGTGTTACTTACTTCGTTTTTTTCAATAATCATAATTATAGGAGAAACACCTCTCCCCTAACTTCTACAGGTTACAACCAATTTATTTATTTGTTAGCTTTATTGGTTTTATGTTACTCTCCACATCTTATTTAGTGTCGTTTATGTATGGTCTAAGATGGACACAAAAAATCTTTCAGTCCGCTAATCTTCTTTACAGTTGTGGTTTCATACAAAAGAAACTTATATTAAGTATTAAAATGGGCGCCTCTGAAAGTTAATAATATACACAATTAAATGACACCAAAACCAGATATTTTTGTAAGAGTTTAGTGTTACAAACAATTTGGTTTCTATGTAGTGATTGGCAGCTACACCGTCCTCTTAACATCGCAATTAGTGGATGAATTCCGAAGATACTGTTACACCGAGCTACCTCCTACTTTACTGTCAGGTCAGTGCTCAGAATTCGGTATGTCAACGTTTTTTTATATAGATTTTTTATTTTCTCGTCACACTGCACAAAGTTTTGGTATTACTGGTGAAACGTGGATGTTCTGAGGTTTCAGAATATCTCTGACTACCCCCTCAGGGAATATAGTCGTGAGCATATGCATTCATTTTTTATTTTTTTCAGATAATAGACATCATTTTAAGTAACTATTTTTTTTTTGTGGTTTTTCGAATTTAACTAATTTGATTTGTAATCTCTAAACGCAAAAGTGGTCGCGAGAAAATCATTAAAACTCCATGGAGAAAAACATTTGCTTGATTTAAAAAAAAAATATCACCTGCCTTCTCTTTCTAACTCTATGCTGGAAACAGAAACGGCTACATCAAATGTCAAATTCTGACACTGTGAATATTTTTTTCTTAATGGCCAGTTATTTTATGTTGATTTTAAGTTTACCAAGGAGTTTACAGGTCCGACAAGTGACGTCACTCAACACAAAACGCCGTTTTTTTTAATGCTTTCATTTTAATATCTCTGACATAGAAAATATTGTTATGGAGACAATTATCTCGAAATTGTTTTTGATTCAGCCCTCCAAAAAAAAACTTGACATACTGAATTGTGTGGATGAATTCCAAAGGGACGGTACACCTAGCTGCAGCCCTAACACTTTCAGTTAATAAGGTCAATACGCAGAATTCGAGACGGAATTCAGATCGAATTGCACCAAAGGCATATGAATAGATAATAATAGTACACTATATTATCTATTCATATGCCAAAGGGTAAATCGAGTAAAGGAGGCCCTTCCAAGAGGTGTCGTTTGACGATCGTATTACCTTTGGTGCAAACTAAACGTCAGTTGCTTGCACATAGAAATGACACGCTCCGTTGCATGTGAGGCGTGATATCCCAGTAAAGTTACGGTGCGCGTGTATGGCGAAAGTAAATTTTTTTTTCTTTTATACTTTAGATAATAATTCTAGTTATCATTTAGATTGAAAATGCAACTAAAAATTTTCGTAAATAATTATTCAAAGTAAAAAGATCATTTAAAATTTGCAAAAAAAATTTATACAGTGTCCGTCTTAATATGCTGACACTTTTTAAGGGGATGATCAGACCGTCAAACAAACTTTCTCTATGGCACCAACAACGAAAACGCGAAAAAAAAATCAGCTGTTCAATACAAAACCTACCTACCTACCGAGCCAAATGTATGGGACAGTAGATTTTTTTTTCGCGATTTCGATTTTGGTCCTATAGACAAAGTTGTTCAGTTTGACGGTCAGATCATCCCCTTAAAAAAGTGTCAGCATATTAAGAAGGATCCTGTGTACAATTTTTCTATCGCGTGTAATTATGTTTTCTATTCAATTGTAATTTCGTTTGAACATTTTGCTATTCAATTTTGCCCTAATTTTTAAATTCGTTATAAGATAATTTCCAGGATCAGTCATCATCCCAATTATTCAAACAGTAATGAGAATAATGATTAATTTATAGAAAGTTTTAAATGACAACATACGAATTGTATTGGCCGTTCGGCTAAATTATGATATGCATGAGATAGCTTTGCTATACGCATTATAATATAGACGAATATTATAGAAATACAATACAATTGATGCTAGGGCTCACCCCCCGTCACACTGGACAGAGTTTCGGTACTACTGGTGAAACGAGGATGTTCTGAGGTTTCAGAATATCTCTGACTACCCTCTCGGGGAATATAGTCGTGAGCATATGCATGCATGCATGCAATACAATCGAAAAAAATAGCCCCAAATAAAGTAGTTTTGTTTTAAAGTAAAATTATAACAACTCGAAGTAATTATAAATAGCGCAGTTAACGATACAATAAAACGATCTTTCCACTAAATCCGATTTTTTTCCGCCATTTTTGCACAACCGGAACAAAAATATCTATCACGAAATTCAAGAAATCACGTTTGTACGACAAAGTATATAGTTGAAATATAAAGTTTTCGTAATATGTTTATGCAAACTATTATTACCATATTTTTATGACGCCGTACAATAACATTCGGTAGCATTAATGCCCGTTTTGGAGGTTGTCTTTTATGAAAATTAATTTAATAATATTTTATTCTAAATTATTTTAACAAAGACTGCCCTATATTTAAGTTAATTGATAAATAGATTGAGGAGATAAATCGGTTAACCCCTGTAAAGAGGGTCTAATTTCAATGGCCCTCTGAATTCAGTTTGCGAGCAGGATATGCGCCTTTGTAGTATTTAAATGTCAAGGGTCTCATTCGTTCATTCAGATCGTTTAGCCATTCGTTCAATCGAGATAAAAGGTTACGTTAATATGTGAAATACAAATATATTTCTTTTGATTATAATATATTTCTTTAGAGTCGCTAACAAATTGTACTTGTTGTAATTATTACAATATTTATTAATTATAGGCATAAGAAAGACATTTCAAATCTGCAACATGGTTCGTCAAAGATAAATATATAAACAGTATCCCAATCGGCAACACGCTTCGTCAAAATCGTAATCCTATTCATCCTAAATCTGCAACACACTTCGTCAAAACAACGTCGTCGTATTACAATTACATAAAATGACAAAAGGCACATATGAACACAAATGATATATGAAAATAACTAAAAAAACGTATAATGTATGAATGAACGAATGAATAATACTTTATTTACACCAAATACAATGTACAAATAAGAAACAAAACTGATCGTATAATTATCTTTTGTTCTTCTTCAAATAAGACTATAAATATATTTCAATTTCTAGATATTGAATAAATAGGCTAAATGTAAGCATCCCGCTACGAAAACGCTCGATTCGACAAATTCTCATTAGCAATTTCTAACAATAAATTTTTTACAAAGATTTAGGGTATAGGTACTTGACATAAATTATCTTGGAAATTTACTGAAATCGTTTTAAGAATTAGATGAGTATTTCAAATCTTTGTCAAAATTTCGACTGTTTTTTTTTTAGAAAAAGAATATACTTTTGTGTTATTATTATGCTCAAACGGGTGTCGTAATAGTAAAAGATTTAGGATATTTTTAATTGAATGAGTGTAACCGCTAAACACAACATAATATACTAATGTTAAAGAATTAACGCAAAACTAGAAAGTAGTTTAGAATCGAGAGCAGAATCGAGAGCAGAATCGAATAACGCTTTCATTCATTGCTGAAATGATAACAAATCATTTTAATACAAAACTTAAAATGCGAATAACTTTAAACTTTAACTACTTATCAAAATAATGCAATTATTGTTTCAATCTAATTATTTGTGTAATATATTCTTCTATCTTGGACATTGTCACACAAACTATCTAGTCACAATTAAAATACCAGAATCTAGCCTGGACATGTATTATTATGACTAGGCAACGACATAGAATAACCTATACCTATATAATTATATAGATACAAACATTCATGACTCGGGTACAAATATTCATATTCATCATACAAATATTTGTCCCTCACGGGATGCGAAACCGCGACCCTCGGCACAGCAGACAGGTTCACTACCGACTGTGCTATCTGGAGTGTGATTTTTGAACATACTTTGCACTCAGCAGTTAAAATATCAAAATTACTATGGAGATAAGCATCTTTCTACTGCTGATTTGGCTTTCAAAAATCATACGAGTGCCATTTTTGAAAGTCAAATCAGCAGTAGAAAGATGCATATCTCCATAGTAATTTTGACATTCGCTACTGATTTGAACGTGTGAGTTTCAAAAATCGCACTCCTGTCCGTCAAATTATATTACTCACTCATTCTTCCCTCTTGAATCTGATGAAACGAAAAACCAATACGATTAGAGGTCGGATGTAGTGGCTAAGTCAAAGTCAAAATAACTTATTAAATATAATAGCTTGAAGCACAGTTATCAAACGTCAAATCTTTTTTAAAGCTACCACCGCGTCGGAACGTGTTGTCGCTGTAGAGAAGATGCGGCCAGAAACTCTACAACATAACACGACTTAATATCTATAACCGACAGCGAGCCTGAAGGAATTAATCGTCTGTTACGACACCTATCTGGGTAGGTGCTGTTCAAACCTGACACCACACAGCCTTTTATACAGGGTGAAATTGATATCATTAGGTATCCTTTTAAGCTAAAAGTCTACCCATCAATCTGAACAACTTTAACTATAGGAGCAAACCGATCGGAGCAAATAAAAAATGTGCTGTTCCATACTAAACTGCAATACCTACTCGACTCAAATGTATGCAACAGATTTTTTTTACTGGGATAGGTTTGCTCCTATACTAAAAGTTGTTCAGTTTGATGGGTAGAATCTTGGTTTAAAAGGATGCTAATGATATCAATTTCACGGACGATATCGCAAAATTAACTTTTGACATTCGGAGTACCTACTTAGGTATGAAACAGAACCTCTCATATTTCTACGAAGTTGAGAAACTAATTTACATTAATTTTAAGTAAAAGTTTTGTTTATGATATTTTCGGCAACAAAGAGCAATATTTTTACTTTATTCTCTCTTCATACGTGTTTTATTCACGTTCGTGAAATGTATTGCGTAACTTTACACATTAAGACGCTTCCACTATGTAAACGCAGGGCCGGGCCATATTTTGCTGGTTTTTAGAAGCTATCTTCTCGTTATTTGAAAGACATACAAATAAATTAAAATTAAAGCAATGATCTTCAACATCTTGGCTTTATTATGTACATTTCATATTTCTTATTTTTCTATAAAATACATATGAAACCTGTGTTCAAAGGAAAGCCTAAATATTTGAAAAGGTCTATACCTATTACGTTCATCTACTTTATACTCGTAAGTTGAGGTCACTTTCACTTACGTCACACACCATTGTGTAGACGATGTTAAGATCTAAAAATTGTACGTAAGTTTTTTTGGAAGTCCAATATTTAAGGAGGCCATTACATAATTGTGAAATTTGGTGCGAATTCTTATGATTTTCGAATTTGATTTCCTTGGATTAGAAGGCACCACAGTGACGTAATGAAGGATAAGCCAGTCAAAAATAAGTATAGGTACCTACTAAAATGAAGTAGTTTAGTATAGGTGTGGCGGCTCTGAAAGGGTCAAGGACGTTCGGTGTGGGATACGTCTTAAGAAGCCTGTTGCACTCAAATAGCAGCCACTACCAAATATTTTGTTTTCTTGCAACGCTCGAGATCTGAAGGTATCATCATCATCAGCGTATACAAGGTGTTACAAAAATACAAATAAACATTTTAGCGGGTGGTTTAGACCATCACACTGAACAACTTTCACTATGGGACTAATATCGAAATAGCGAAAATAAAATCTGATGTTCCGTACTAAACTACAAATCTACTCGAGCTAAATGTATGGGATAGCCGATTTTTTTTTCGCGAGTTCGATGTTGGTCCCATAGTAAAAGTTGTTCAGTTTAATGGTCTAAACAACCCCCTTAAAAGTTTTAAATGTTTATTTTTACTTCTGTAACATCCTATATACTTCCCACTGCAGGTCACAGGCCTACCCTTAGGGATTATTCCTATACAGGGTGAAATATATGTATTTTTTTAATCCGAAACAATGACCCTGCTTCCCAGTTCCCACTGGACTATGTAGGTACTATTATTGTCTAAACATGGGCGTAGAAAACTAATAGCGAGATCATAGTCTATTAAAAAATGTTGTCGGCGGATTCGAACACGGAACCACATTATTGAAAGGACTCTCTCTGTGTCACAACTCGTGAAACCCCGTACTTAATAGCCATGTTAGTCTTATCGAATATTCAACAATTTATCGCAGTGATAGAGTAACGAATGGTTACATAGAAAACGTTTTAGGGAGACATTTTATTTTATTGTTGTAGTTTCAGCAGGCCTACCATGAGTTTTGTACCTACCACTGTACGTCATCAATTTTGTATTGAATTTCGTACAGCGCTCCTAGTGGTTACGTTGTCAAAGTCAAAGTCAAAGTCAAAGTCAAAGTCAATATAATTTATTCAACATAGGAGCTTGCAGCACACTTATCAAACGTCAAATCTTTTTTAAAGCTACCACCGCGTCGGAACGTGTTGTCGCTGTAGAGAAGATGCGGCCAGAAACGCTACAACATAACACGACTTAATAACTATTACAATATAAATTCTTAAGCTAAAGTTATGTATACAATAATACATAGTCTATTTAATAAAATAATTGTTACTATACAGTAAAGTAAATAAACTATAAGCTAGTGACCTCAGACCCAAGCATTTTGATCATTTAAATTCGTTGAGATCAAAGAAAGAACAAAGAAAGAGAAAAAAGTTGAGAACTAATTTCTGCCATGCGAAATAGGCGACGTAACTACAGTAGTAAAGTACAGTGAAAACTCATGGTAGGCCTACTGTTAGCGACGACGCATATATTTTTTCAAATTTATGTGAAACCTTTTAATTTCAATTTCAATGCCTTTAGAGACTATGTCACCAAGGTCTCCCATCATCGAAGCGGTTTTTATACACTTTAAGCATTTAAAACACAAAAAGTTTCATCAAAATCGGTCTTGTAGTTTTAGCGTGATACTCGAACAAACAAAGAAATAAAACAAAGGGACAGACAGCAATTAAATATTCGGTGATTTCGTCAGCATCTAAACACCATATCGCAACCATTTTTAGGGTTCCGTAGTCAAACAAGGAACCCTCAAACTTTCGTCCATTCTGTCTGTCTCTATGCCCCGCCTCAATAACTCGCTCATTCCTTCACCTATTGAATAGAAAATTTGGCCTGAAGATAGATAACAGTAACCCAAAAGGAGAAATGTAGTAGTAACGAAGAAAGCAATTTTTTTTTTCAAAATCGAGTGAGGTGTCGTTGGATAGATCTTGTCCAATGGAACAAAACTCCCATAGAAACGAAATCGATATAATGCTTCTGTCTCGAGATATCTGCGCTCAAATTCAAAAATAGAGCGTACCCCCTAAATATCTTTAATATACATTCCTGTTAAAAGTTTTATAATATTGTAGAAAATCATTGATATCCCCAATAATCTGTTTCATCAAGACCTATTATTAATTAACAGACACGTCAAGTTTGCAATAATACATGGTGTAAACTTAAATGCGCTTCAGACTATCAAACTGTACAACTTTCACTGAGGAATCAACTTTGAAATAGCGCAGAAAAAATAGCTGTTCCATTATATTTATGTCAAGTAGCTATTGATATTTTCTACGGAACTTCTTTCGCGCTTTCAATATTGATCCCTAGTAACATATGCTCACGACTAGATTCCCCGAGGGGGTAGTCAGAGATATTCTGAAACCACAAAACATCCACGTTTCACCAGTAGTACCGAAACTCTGTCCAGTGTGACGGGGAGTGAGCCCATTGGTACGAGTCGGCCTGGACGGGGATCGAACCATCGCCTTCTTCACGGTAGGCAAGGTTACCCGCTACTGAACCACCACGGCTAGTTGTTACTAGCATAGCATGATGCTATGCTATGCTAGTAAGTAGTTGTTTTTTTTTTTTTTTTTTTTTTTTTTTTTAATTTTTTAATTTAAAGTATAGAGATATTTATTTTATTTTATATCCCCTTGTTGCTTTAGTTTTCTCTGTTACATAAATACTAAACTATTACGATCGCTGTGGGTGGGCGCCTGGTGATTCGAAAATATTCAGGTTTACCTATTTCGGACACCAGTCTCCCACAATTCTATATGTACCTATTTATTGTAAGTTCTTATAATTTTTGCTTGTGGAGAAAAATAAATAAATGATTATTATATTAGTAACAATTTTGTCGTTTTATGGTCTGAGGCACCCTGTTCGATATGTAACGCATTTCATTTTACACCGTTAATATGAAATAGATATTTGAACATAGACAACATCGCTCTAAATAGAGGATGCAGCCTCTAATTTAGTTGTTAGATTAACTGCAATTTAGCCGTCTTGGCCTTAGGGTAACTGCGAACCAGTATTACATGATGGAGCTCGACCTCAATCTCAAACGTAGGTGTGTAATATACAGCACGTCTAGCATGATTTCTCTTCTTGCGCGCGACTCAGCTTTATTCCATACGGCATGCGCGGCAAGCGCGGCTTTCACTCTCCGAAAAGCGCGCATGTAACGAAATCATACTAGACGCGCAGGATTAACTTGTAATCATTCGACAAACTTTTAGAAATTGTTCTATGTATAATCATGAAAAATTCGACAGTTCCAAAATTAAACACGCCACTGAAGTAATGCCACTGTCTACCCTAACACCCTGTATTAGCAGACCTTACTAAAAATTATGTTGTTATAAATCTATTTCTTATAGATTTAACTAAAGTCTACCTTTCACTTAAATCAACCAGAATTTAAAAGCATTTTTAGTCTAAAAGGAGACTAATGATATAAATTACATCCTGTATTTGTGACATTAATACTACTAGATTATTTTTCTCCGTGTATCAGCGGCTAATACCTTTACTTGTGATCCGATCTGAAACTTCGCTAAAGTAGGTCGGGTTTACTAGTGGATCCGGCACTAATAACTTTGAGCGTGATAATACCGTATCCCGGTGAAGCCCCACTCGCGGATTTCAAGCACACACCGAATAATATGTCGTTGAAAACATAGGAGAGGATAACACGCATGGCCTGCTTGTTGTGACACACTTTTAGTAGCATAAAGGTACCTAATAGTATCAGTACAGAAACCCAATCAAGCACGAATCCAGGGGGGATAGATGGGATTAATATAATCCATTGGGCTTGGATAAGTTATATGTCAAGATTGACAGTCGAAGCTAAGAAAGCGTCGAAAAAAATTGCAACCAGTACTGGCCTCTAAACCCTATCCATATACACGCACCAGACATAATTTTTATAACGCCTCACGCACACCAACCTAAAAAAGTTGGTCCCTTTTGTTTTATACGGTAGAAGCGTTAGGCTCATTCTAGACAGATCTTTAAACATATATAAGTCCCCCTAGAAACAAAAGTAAGTACGTGTTTGAAAAATGTAATCATGATTTTTTTCTAAATAAATTATAAAACTTGAATCAGGCAAAATAAACCATTTAATAAATTCATTATCTATTTGACATTTATATTGAGACTAAATTCCACAGTAGGTAATATTTAACCAAATATTAGATGATAGATCAATACTAAATAAAGAAGAGATTTGCGATAGATAATCTTAACGCTTTGCATGCCGATTTATAAATACAGAAATGAAAGTAGTAGGTAAATAAATGCAGCTCCATATTACGTGTTTAACTCTTGGACACAGATCCAATATTACGGTATACGACATAGCATGTCCCATGTAATAGCCAATTAAAGATGACTAATAACGCTATAAAAGTTTGCAAAAGAGTATAATTGTAGATATGTAGTAAATATAAGAACAGTTGAACCGCGGTCTCGGCCTTACCAATGGCCGGTGGAAGATTCTTCCTTCCTCCATACTGCCAGTACAAAAAAAGCAGCGTGCACGTACTAAATTTAAACCCGTACTTTTCAGACACAGATGTTAATATCAGTGTTAAGCATAAATTACGTCAAGTATATAAGTGCTGCAAGCTTTACAATGCAAATTAGTTGTGATCAGACGATGCTGGTAAACCAAAGATTTAATATTACAATAATTAGTCGCAAAATTACATTTCACAGTTGGTACCTTGTACTCGTAAATGTGGTTTGGAACAGACCACCTACTTTATCCCAAGTGTTTCTTATAAAACAACTGAGGAATAAGTGTTATTACAGTGTGTTCATGGGTGACATATTATAATAATCATAATTATTCCCTGTGGCGATAGTCAAATATGTAAAGGGTGTTAGGGGAAACAATTGAATTACTTTAAGAGGTGATTGTACCCATGATACTGAACAACTTTTCCTAAGAAACATGTAAAAAATTGGTGCCATAGAGAAAGTTGGTCAGTTTGATGATCGGATCATCCTCTTAAAAAGTGTCAGCATATAAAGATGGACCCTATATTGTAAGCAAGCACCACATCAAAATGGCTGATCTAATGTATCTTTTGGAATAACATTTATAATTATTTAACCGCAATAGGTTCACTCTATCAAAATTTATGTATGAATTTAAAGGTCTATCAGTCGGTTTAGGAGATACAGCAAGTTCAAAGGTCGGAACTTCGAATGGCTGTATCTCCTAAACCGACTGACAGAACATGACAGTTTTTGTACTGTTCACAGAGCTACAGTGCATATTACAATAATATCCTATGATCAGCTTTGCAGGTGATCGTTCACCTGATACAGACCTTTGAAGGGCAGTAACTCCTAAACCGACTGGAGTTGTACAGGCAGACCTGGTCCATCCCCATCACAGAGATGCTCTACGCCCTATGAATACTGAATCAGCCTTGCAGCTGATGGTTACCAAAATTCCTCTTATCTCTTATACTATAATATGAAGAAGCGTTGATCGACAAAGTTAGTAGTTTTTCGTTGTTCCAGGCCATTCGGGCTATAGTAAAATAATAATTTAAATATTATGATTAATTTGAATCGAGATCAATCATTACCTATCGTTTCAAACTCAAAACAATGTTTGAAAACAATAACATTGTTAGAAAAACATGTTAGGAAATTTTAATAATAGAAAATGTTAATAATTGACTTAACGTGAAACCCTCATTGAGTTTCAAGTCTTGTTTTCAAAATATTTTCTATTATTTGGCTTTCGAAACTTTATGAAAATATTTGACTTCCTTCGCGAAATGTAACAGGTTGCTAAGCCAGGATAAATATTTAAAAAAGGTACTATATCTCTTTGTCTCATACCTACAATAAATATTGGAGAATAGCTTCTGCCCGCGACCGCGTGGATTTCCTAAAGATTCATAACCCTTTTAGAAAACTGATTTCTTAGTTGTACGTGCAGTATGCATATAGGGTACTTCCTAATATGCTGATACTTTTTTAAGGGGATGGGCAGACTGTCAAACTGAACAACTTTCTCTATGGAACCAACATCGAAATCGCGAAAAAAAATCAACTGTTCCATATAAAACTGCAAACCTACTCGAGCCAAATGTATGAGACAGCTAATTTCTTTTTCGCGTTTTCGATGTTGGTTCTATAGAGAAAGTTGTTCAGTTTGATTGTCTGATCATCCTCTTAAAAAACGGTCAGCATATTAAGTTGGACCCTGTATATTACATGCTTTGACGTAGAATACTATGGACGCCGAGTCTAGTAGAAAATTCTCAAAAAAAAAAGTGTCCGAGACTAAACTACACAAACCTAAGTACGTGTAGTAATATAAACCAACTAAAAACATTGAAAATGCTGAAATTCTTTTACGCGTAGTCTGCTGATCAAACGAAGACTGTCGCGTAATTGGTTATCTTTTTACGTTTTGGTGCTCTTTCGATTCGGACACTTTTGAGCGCGGACCCTTCGTCCAGTAGTTGGTAAGTCAATGATTACATGTTTCTATCTTCAGCGGTTTTAGGCTAAGCGTTGTCTGTCAGACCGAATTGTTTTGTAAGTACAGAAGATGGAATATATATGAGATGTAATTATTTTACTAAATCTGAATCAAGTTTATAAGCATAAGCATATGCTCACGACTATATTCCCCGAGGGTGTAGACAGAGATATTCTGAAACTTCAAAACATCCACGTTTCACCAGTAGTACTGAAACTCTGTCCAGTGTGACGGGGGGTGAGCCCGTCGCCACTTAATTTATAATGGACAGTGGGTACAATACATGCCTCGAAATTGAAGCATGCAGGTTTCCTCACGATGTTTTCCTTCATCGAAAAGCCAGTGGTGTTACAAATCGTACATAAATTCAGAAACACTCATTGGTACGAGTCGGCCTGGACGGGGATCGAACCATCGCCTCCTGCACGGCAGGCAAGGTTACTCGCCACTGGACCACCACGGCTATCAAGTTTATTCTAACCTATAACTACTTATCCAAACACAAACACTAATAATAGCATTGGTACGTACCTAGTTACATACTATAGTAGCCAGTCAAAACTTATACATAAATAGTTTTGTCTGTCAGTTCGCTTTAACTAAACATTAGCGACGTTAAAGCCTTAATAGACGGTTATTGGCGCAGGCTGTTACGAGCCTCGGAGACGCGATCAAAATCACATCATTTATGTACAAAATGTCAAATATTATCCAGACCCCAGCTGCTGGATGGTAATCGCGAAATAATTTGTGTAATATCTTTTATCATCATAACATATCCCTTTAAGCACAGGCCTACGCCCCCATGGCTAGAGATGGGCGATGGGTAAATACCCATCGGGTAGAAACCCGGGTATATACCCATTTGGGTATATACCGGGTATTTATTGGGTAAATACCCAAATGGCGGGTATATTCTTTTTTATTAATTTTATTTATAAGTATCACGAATCCTATAGAAAATGATTTCAAAAATTATATCTTCATATTAACTGCGAGAGAATACCAAACTATAGTTAGTACAAGAGTGTTCAACCGAGTAAATTTAAAAAAAATCCTAGAATCACTAGATTACAACCACATTCTTTTATGCAATCTTCACGCGAAGTTTCGGTAGGAAAATAATATGAGCCGAAGCTGTTTCAATGAGTGTTATTTCAACTTTTTAACCAATGTCAAAAACCGGAGATAGTTACTCCACAGCATTACCAGAAACTACCTAAAGTACTAAAAACAACCAACAACTTCTAAAAAGGTAACCTAAACTACTACAATTACCATCAACTATCGAAACAACTTAAAACTAGGAAAAACCAAAAACTACGAACAACAACAAAAAACTAACAACTACCAGAAACTATCAAAATCCAAAAGTAGGTAGGTAGGGTACCTACCAACAATAACCAAAAAGTATTTAAAATGTTAAAATTGTTACGAAAAAACACAAATGACTTATTGATGTCCAGGCACAATACTACAAATACGTATATTTAACGATTTTTAGACATTTTTATTTCAAAATATATTCGGAACCACTGATAAAATGAAAATACCCGAATATTTACCCATTTGGGTGCTTTCACGGGTATTTACCCGCTACATACCCGATCTCAGGTATTTACCTGGGTAGAAACCCATCTCTACCCATGGCACAATTTATGTACACAGGCTGTTAGGGTAGGCAGTCGGTGCTGCCACCTTAGAGCAGTAAGCTCTAAGGTGGCTACAACTTTTAATAAAGCAGGTATTCGTGTTTGAATATGATATATTTAGTTTATTGTTATTAAAATCTCTTTTATCGTGTGGGCAGCAAGCCCTGGTGTCAGAGTTTTTCTCCCATAGGTAAACGCAGGGCCGGGTTATATTTTTATTGGTTTTTAGAAGCTATCTTCTCGTTATTTGAAAGACATACAAATTAATGAAAAATATAGCAATGATCTTCAACATCTGGGCTTTATTTGCTATGAAATATATTTCTTATTTGTTAAAGAGGAAAGATTTGTACCTATTTTTGTATGTTTGTAATGAATAGGCTCAAAAAGTACTGGGCCGATTTAAAAAATTCTTTCACCAATAGAATGCTACATTCTTCCAATTTGACATAGGCTACATTTCATTTTGAAAAAAATTAGGGATCCTTGGTAAAATCTGAACAATGTAACCGAAGGTGTAGAAAAATGAGTCTTAAAATGTATTTGTCTACCCCGTGCGAAGCCGGGACGGGCTGCTAGTTTGTTTATAAAATACAAATGACACCTGTGTTCAAAGGAAAACCTAAATATTGGAAAGAATCTGTATTACGTGCATTTACTTTATAAGTTGAAGTCACTTTTAATTGCGACACACACCATTGTGTAGACAATATTAAGATCTAAAAATGCTACGAAGCACATTTTTCTAAGACCTATATTTAATGAGTTAATTAGATAAATTCAAAGGTCCGATTCGATTATGATTCTTATGATTCAGGAATCGAAACCACGACCTGCGTGTCAAGAGACCAATGCTCTTAACAATCACTACGGAAACGTAGTGGAGGACATCATCATCATCATCAAGCGGTGATGTATTCCTCTGTCACTCGTACTTATTCATCGGCTAGCCTCTTCTTGTCAGTGCGAGCCCGTTATAGCCAGTTTTAGGGTGTGGTTGTGGATTGGTGGAGGCAAAGGTTATATAGTTAACCACTGCAGTGGCCGATTGATAGTGCTTAAGGGTATATTACTGTTGGCGCGCTCCATACAAACGAAGTGTGGTTATATCTTCAATACTTCCCAGGTAAAGTCTGTGAAATTTTTCAGAAACAATCTAGAAAGTAATCTCTATGCTTGTATCATGTCAGATTTTTGTTAAAATGTATAGTTTTAAAGTTACAGTGCCTCAAAGATTTCCATACAAATCTTAAATTAATCCTAGCATTGAAACTGTATAAGTTAACGAAAATCGAACAAGATACAAGCATAAAGATTTGTTTCTAGAAATTTTAATTGACTTTAATCGGTTAGTATTGAAAATATCACCCGACTTCGTTTGTATGCAGCGCGCATTTACGCATTCGGAATAAACTTCTCTTAAAAATACTCTTGACACATAACTTTTCTGGAATAAAATGTTTACTTATATCAAACGAGATCTAAATTCTAAAACCGGGGCCTAACCCAGAATTAATTGAAATAATGCAAATGTCGGCTCGGGTTCCCCGATGAAAGATTATAACTCGGATTTGAGTGCTACATTATAATTTCAAATGTTTACAAAGTGTCTTATTAACAAATGGTCAACTTATTTAAAATTTGCGTTTGGTAGGGTTTGACAGCGACGAATTCGATGTGTTTCCGTGATAAAAAAAACGAATTCGAAACGAAAAATGTTTAAATAAAGCATATGCTCACGACTATATTCCCCGAGGGGGTAATCGAGAGCTAGAGAAACCTCAGAACATCCACGTTTCACCAGTATTACTGAAACTCTGTCCAGTTTGACGGGGGATGAGCCCGTCGCCACATAATGGACAGTGGGTACCATACATGCCTCGAAATTGAAGCATGCAGGTTTCCTCACGATGTTTTCCTTCACCGAAAAGCCAGTGGTGTTACAAATCGTACATAAATTCCGAAAATATATATATAATAATAATTAATATTTATCATCTTTATCTTTTTACGTTTTGGTGCTCTTTCGATTCGGACACTTTTGAGCGCGGACCCTTCGTCCAGTAGTTGGTAAGTCAATGATTACATGTTTCTATCTTCAGCGGTTTTAGGCTAAGCGTTGTCTGTCAGACCGAATTGTTTTGTAAGTACAGAAGATGGAATATATATGAGATGTAATTATTTTACTAAATCTGAATCAAGTTTATAAGCATAAGCATATGCTCACGACTATATTCCCCGAGGGTGTAGACAGAGATATTCTGTAACCTCAGAACATCCACGTTTCACCAGTATTACTGAAACTCTGTCCAGTTTGACGGGGGGTGAGCCCGTCGCCACTTGTAATGGACAGTGGTTACAACACATGCCTCGAAATTGAAGCATGCAGGTTTCCTCACGATGTTTTCCTTCACCGAAAAGCCAGTGGCAGCATGTTTTAATAAATAACAGAAGATATTCACAGTCGCATCTTTAAAGTATTTGATTCAGAATCATTACGGACTTTTTAGTTTCGTTAGCAAAACAAATAAATCGTTGCTTTCTCTTCGAGCAAACAGATAGTACGAGTAGCAAAAAAATCTGCTGTATAAAACAGCTATTTTTCTTTTGCTACGATCAGATTGCTCCAATAGCAAAAGTTGTTCAGTTTGATGGTTAGAGTCTTAGTTTAAAAGGATTCCAATGATTTCTATTTCACCCTGGAGATGGTTGGATTGGAACAGACTACTACACTGTTTGAAAACGACTACGCCGCGGGTAAAGATCTACTTCGATAACATGTGGATAACATGGCTCGCTGTCATACTGATAATGATGAGCCAATGATTAATGACAACGCTAGTCGAGCAACAAATCCGTGTATAGGTGTCCAGAATCACATGGCAAAAAAAAAGTAAAAACTAGAGGTTTTCACATGGTAGAGTGAAACTGTCTAGTCAAAATAGGCCCCCGTACAAACTGCGACTTTTATAGCGATAAAAACGCGCGATTGTCTATCGCGTGACTTTATCGCAACACTAGTAATTAAGAACAATATACAAGCCGTGGTGGTCCAGTGGCGAGTAACCTTGCCTGCCGTGTAGGAGGCGATGATTCGATCCGCGTCCAGGCCGACTCGTACCAATGAGTTTTTCGGAATTCATGTACGATTTGTAACACCATTGACTTTTCGGTGAAGGAAAACATCGTGAGGAAACCTACATGATTCAATTTCGAGGCATGTATTGTACCCACTGTCCATTATAAGTGGCGACGGGCTCACCCCCCGTAAGACTGGACAGAGTTTCAGGTGAAACTCAGGTGTGACTACTGGTGAAACTTGGATGTTCTGCGGTTTCAGAATATCTCTGACTACCCCCTCGGGGAATATAGTCGTGAGCTTATGCTAGTAATTAACAGGCGTTTGTATCGATTCAAACGCATGATTGTAGCGATGCACACACTTGTCGGTATTGATGCACACGCGCATGTGCATTATGGTAAAGGCGGTCAACGAATAACTGATCAAATATTACGAAAGTTTTGCATCGTGACTGTATCGCGTTTGCAATGGGATTCGAATCTGCGACCCTCAGCATAGCAGGCAGGTTCACTACCGACTGTGCTATCGGGCCGTCTCTTTTCTTTCTCATCTCTTTAAGTAGGTCAAAATTACAGGGATTAAAGGTCACGTACCTTCTATAAATTGAACGAAGGTAGCGGATTGTTATTAAAAGCTGTTATAAAATGATTAAAAGTGCTTAGGTATAATTCTAGTTAATGTTATTATATTTTTTCAACTCATAAATCTCGTTTTAGACTTGACTTTAATATATTTCCGTCTCCTGAAGATGTTCCAAAAGAGACTTTAAAAGTTAATTTCCTTGGAGGGGAAGACTGAAAGTGCGTCATTAAACGTTCCATTCTGTTGAGATTTTTAATTAATTTGTTCTTAAATGTCAAACATACAAGGTGTGACAACAATGTTTTTGGTGTTCAAAATTTATTTAGTAAAGAGTAGGTATTATCAATTCACTCATTCATTCTGTTACTATACTAATTCACCCATTAGTTCGTCGTTACTTACACATTTCCAGGCTCAGCAGGTCTCAAATAGTAACATTCCACCTGCGATTTTCGTTAAAAATTCGAATCGGGGGCGCAAGGCAATATTACTTACTATAACGCGACGCAAAAAAGGTTGGGAAACCCTGGTTTACACCATCAAACTGAACAACTTTCACTATGGAAACAACACCTTTTTTTAAATCTTTTTTCTTATACATGTTGAAAATGACTGCAGTTTTGTGTGAAACCCAGATTTTTTCATTTTTACAAGCATACCATAGCATATGCTCACGACCATATTCCCCGAGGGGGTAGTCAGAGATATTCTGAAACCTCAGAACAACCTACCTACCTATTTTTACAAAAGTGTTGTAATTAAAGGAAAATGTTATTCTGTATACCGTTTAAACTTCAAATATAACCTAAAATTCCGTCGTAACTCTCAAAACGAAACAATCAAAGCGAACTAAACTAAACCTTACAAAACACGGTCCATTGCGTCCATCACAAATACTTTAAAAGTACCCCAAGTCCGTTTTAATTAGAGTCGAGATTGGCACGAATCTGTTCGGGTCAATTGGTTAACATATTCTGACCTTTGACCTGGTTTGACCTTTGCAGACCTATGTCAGTCTCTGAGTGAAATGATTTATACGAAATTAATCTCTAAACAGCATAAAACAAAGTCGCTATCAGAGTCTGCCCTTATCGTTTCTGTTTCTCCTCTTATTTCTTCTTAACCACGCAACGGGTTTTCACTGTCATAGAGAGATTTAGATGATTTCTTTTGGAAGGTTTATGTGGACAGTAATATTTACTTATACATTATGTAAACTAACTAAAGGCAAACCACGTACTCTACCCATCAACCTGAACAACTTTTACTATGGTAGCAAACCTGTCAGCTCAAAAAACTCGCTCTCCGCTGTTCCATCCTAAACAGCAATGCCTACACGACTTAAACGTATGTGAAACAGCTGATTTTTTTTGTGTTCTGACAAATAGTAAAAGTTGTTCAGGTTGATGGGTAGAGTACGTGGTACACTGCTTTGCCTTCAGTTAGTTTACATAATGTATTATACACAGGGTCCTTCTTAATATGCTGACAGTTTTTTAAGAGGTTGCTCAGACTGTGGAGGAACTACTGTGGAAGGTTCCTCCCGTGAAAAGGGAAGATCTTCCGCCAGGCTAGGTGTGGAGCCTGTGGACCGGCCGTGGTCCAACAGATCTTAGTTGGACCTTGTATATATATCGAATCTCTGTGATTATTTCTCTTGCGCGATTCATGTCTTGTATACGATTGTGAAACTTATGTCTAGCGGCTAACGGGTTACCAATGTGACGTCGCAAGATGTCTTTACGTACACATTTGCGAGTCCGACCATAGCGCCATCTGTCAGCTTCGTTGCTATAACTTGTGGGTGTTTATGTCTGTGGCAAGTCCCCACAAGACCATCAAACTGAACAATGTTCACTATGGAACCAACTACTAACAAAAAAATATGCTATCCCATACATTTGGGTCGAGTTGAATTGCTTTGTATGGAACACCCGTTTTTTTATCTAAGGACACTATACATGGTCTCCGGGACACCTTGGGTGACAGTGTGAATTCGGACAAAATTTGTTGGAGATTTTTCGTGAGGACGTGGATCTAAAAACTTATAATCGATGACCCACCCCGAAAAGGAACATGGTCGCTTTAATTTATGTATCTTTATCCAAACAATGATTGCTATAAGATCTCACTTATTCTACTTTTGTGTTTGTTTAACAAAAATTATCATTTCTAGCCTTCAGTAACCTAAATGCTGTATATTTTGTGATGTATTTGAAACGAAACGCAATAACTCTCTCGTCTCTCATGTGCCACCTGTCAGTATGACTGTGTTATTCATTATTCAGAAACATTCGCATTCTATTCGCATTTATACAATTTGGTATAAAATACTTATGTACTTTCACTTGTGTGCGTTATGCGTATGGGCGTGTTGATTGGTGTGTGTGTGTTTTATTCAAATTCACAAAATATATCTAAATAAGTTTTTAGACCTGCAATCTTTGATTAAATTAAAACAGCGGAAGGTAGTTGACGTTCTTGAATTACGTACTTGAACAATGGATCTGTTTTTCACGTACTTACGAGTGAAAACTGAAAATTAACGCCGTATCCAATGCTTTTTCTGATTCGTACAACGAGTAAAAGCACAAGAAGGCATTGTGGTACCGTTATTCCACCTAAAATCAAAAAAGAGTCTCAATCACGCTATGCTGCTTGGATTGCGACTAAGTCAATAAGGCGACGGGGGCTCAACTTATGCGGCTATAGGCTGGTCACCTATCTTCCGCGACTTTTATTTAATCAAAGCCTGCAATCAAAAGTTTCAATAGGACCTAGTATGACTTCCTTTAATATGGTTCCGCAGGCAGATCTTCTTCTTTTTTCGTGTCAGCACCAGCTATTATATCGCTTGACTATCACTCATAGTATCGATCTCAATCTAAAGAAATAAAACGTTACTAATTATCGTTTTAGGGTAGTAGCAGAGCTTTGGAGTTGCTGTGAAAAGTGCTAGTGATCTTATATAATGGATCCGTTATTCATTTTTGAACTTCACCATGCTGAAATATTGTGATTACCCGAAACAAATAATACTTCATAGTACTTAATTTTATTTGGTACCTTATATTTTATTAGTTACGTAACACCAACAACCAAGCGATTTGCTTTTCCATTAGACCTGTATATAACCTTCTTATTACCATATCATCTCAGCCGATCGACGTCCACTGCTGGACATAAGTCTCCCCCAAGGATCGCCACAACGACTGGTCCTGCGCTGCCCTTAAAACATAGGTTCCCTCCACCTTCACCAGGTCGTCACCGTTAGTCCAGCTTGTGGGGGGGATACCCACGATGCATTTTCTGGTACGCGGTCGCCACTCGAGAACATACAAGGTGTTACAAAAATACAAATAAACATTTAGTTTAGACCATCAAACTGAATAACTGTCACTATTGGACCAATATCGAAATCACGAATAAAAACGGATTTTCCATACTAAAAAAAACTTACAATTAAACTACAAATCTACTCGAGCTAAATTTATCGGATAGCAAATTTTTTTTTCGCGATTTCGATGTTGGTTCCGTAGTGAAAGTTGCTCAGTTTGACTGTCTAAGCAACGCCCTTAAAAGTTTTAAATGTTTACTTTTACTTTTGTAACACCTTGTATCCTTAGGGTCCTTCTTTATAATATGCTGAATCTTTTTTAAGGGGATGATCAGACCGACAAAGATATCGCGAAAAAAATCTGCTGTTCCATACAAAACTGCAAACTTACTCGAGCCAAAGGCATGGGACAGCTGATTTTTAGATAGCGATTTAGATGTTGGTCCCATCGAGTAAGTTGTTCAGTTTGACACTCTGATCATTTCCTTAAAAAGTGTCAGAATATTAAAAAGGGCCCTATAATAACCCTTTTGTAGGTCCTAAATTATCTGTGCCATAAAGAATTTACCAAAATCATATAATTTCTAACCGACTAACAATATGTACCTAATGTCCAAAACCATTAACCAAGCATAAATCATGAAACTGCCCTACAAATCGCAATACAAACGACATTGCTCGTAAAAGATGAATGCATGGCTAGAGGCAACGCTACGGTCCATCGGGATATAGCGCAGAGCCGGATGACAAGGGGCCCTCATGATTACTGCCCCTTAGGGTTGAGACACATTTAGCGACATAAAAAATTTGCATTTAGTATGGTAAGCCGTTCGCAGTCGACGCGACAACACGACGGCGGACGATTAATGAAGATGTAATTTTTCCATACACATTTTCAGGTTTATATGTGTTTTTTCTTGTTTCCATCGCTTAAGGTGAGCCTTATTTGTTGTTCGTTATTATCTACACTATTATAAAACGGTAATAGAGGTGTGTCTGTACATTGGAGGTATTTACAAGAAAAAGATTACAATATGGTTTTTAGGTATCCCTGGCTCCAAATCAACCTTTTTAGAATTGTTTGTTTGTATGTTTATAACAGCATCACGCAAAAACTACTGAACCAATTGTGATAATACTTTTTTTGTTGGATACCTTATGATCTAACTTAAAATCTGGTATATAATTTGTGGACGTCGCGGGTAAACGCTCATTTTATTATACAGATATTTGAAAAAAAATCACATATTGAGAGGATGAAATATAAACACGTATTGTACAAATGTAGATTATAGAAAAAAAATTGTCGGTGAATAAATGCTACAGTCTAATGAGTTTCTCTTACCATCGCGGTGAAAAGATTTGCCAACCAACGTTAGAAGGTCGCTGATTTCCCAGGGTGAAAAACTGGTTACTTACCAGCGGTCCAGTACAACAATAGGGGGGCTCTCCTCTTTTAATTTTATTTCTTATTCGTTTTCTGTGTGCAACAATTACTGTCCTCAAAACTGCGATGCCGATTCGAATTGAGTTTTCAGAAACACTTAATTTAGAAAAACATTTTGATTTTATCCTGTTGTGGATACGCATATTGTATTTTTTCTATAATTTCTGACATATATGGTTATATTTTTATTATTAATTATTTATTATTTTGATTTTTATTTCATCTCAAACGGCTTATTCTAGAAGTAATGCAGAATAATGTTGCGCCCACGACGGGCGTAGTTATTTACGAATAAACGAAACTTTCTAAGGGCCCACTTCTCGTATGTGGACTGAACCATAACAACTTAATTCCATTGTCCGGCCCTGGTGCATACCGACCAACGTTGTATGTACCACGATTGTATTTCCCTCGGGTATAGTCAAACGTTTACAAGACTAGCAACTGGAAATTTCAATGGTATTTGTGTCTGTTGCCCTTTACGGGTAATATTAGGGGAAATATACCTTCTTGTTTGTATTCAAAAGCTTCATGCCGCCATCTACAGGATATACAGTTAGGGTAGTCAGTTGCATCGTATAACGTAGTAAAGCAACAAATATTGTATACATTTTTCGGTCATTTTTAGACTTCCATACCAAAACGAAATTCCATATTGTCAAAACGAAACGTTACTGGAATCACCTTTGTTTCTGGCCGTCTGTCCCACGCTTTATTTTCAGAGATAGACAGAAGAAGCTGGCAACTTTAAAACTTAACAGGTTTACTTAATGATACTCAAAGTCAAAGTCAAAATTGTTTATTCAAAATAATATCACATAGATAACTTTTTGACGTCATGTTTTTGAATCTACCACCGCGTCGGAAGGTGTTCCGTTGTAGAGAAGATGCGGTCAGAAACTTTATACTTTTCCTTACATCCTGTATACAGGATGTTCGGGTAAACAATTGATACTGAACAACTTTCCCTGAGATACTTATAGGAAATTCGCAAAAAAAAATTTGGACTTTCCATATTAAATGATCAGCTAATCGAACGTTTGTGTAAAAATTCGATTTTTTTTATCGAATTTTTATAGTTTTCTTAAGGAAAGTTGTTCAATATCATGGGTAGAATCACTCCTTAGAGTAATGCAACTGTTTACCCTAACACCCTGTAGAGTAGGTACTATAGTCCATCCTAAGCCGAACAAGGCATATTGGAAACATAATCAAAATGCGAAATAAAAAAAAGAAACAATGAGTAACTAGTATGGTGAATTCTATCGAGCGTGTAAAAGGGTCCTTAAACACAGGCATCCTTGAAACAAAACTGTTTCTCCACATTACGCGGACCATTTGCTTACCGAAAAGGTTTCTTAAACCAAGTTATTATAATAATAGCCGAGGCTAACCCGCGGATTATTACGACTATGTCTTGACTTAACGATAACCGCTATAAAATAAAACCTAATTGCGTTTTCACAATTAAGGCTTCATGTAGCTCTCACTGTATTGTATACGTTATTATAATAAGGTAACAGAATACATTTTTGAATCAGTCAGGGTCAACTATTTGACTTTGTATCTCTCACTCTGCTCGCATACTGATGACAGAATCACACTTTTAAAACGCTTAAAATTACATAAACCAAACCATTATTATCCTGTCCTGTTTTTTTTATTACTTTTCGTTGCGTATCCAGAATCCAAATTTAAAACCAAATGAAGCCATTATCGTAATAATTCTCTTTTGGGCCAAAATTTTTCAACTTTCATAAACATTCGTATTTAAATGACAACATACGACCACGTATGGGCAGTTCGGCTAAATTGTGATATGCTTTGCTATACGCATTATAATATAGACGAATATGATAGAAATACAATCCAATTGCAAAAATAGCCCCAAATCCACTTAGTTTTGTATTACAAAACATTCAAAGTAATATTATGACAACTCAAAGTAATTACAAATAGAGCAGTTAGCGATACAAAACAACTATTTTTCCACTAACTCCGATCCGATTTTTTTCCCGCCATTTTTGCACAGTTTGAACAAAAATATTATTTACCATGAAATTCAAGAAATCTCGTTGGTATGACAAAATATATCGTTGAAATATAAAGTTTTAGTAATATGTTTATGCAAACTATTTTTACCATATTTTATGACGCCGTACATAACATTCGGTGGTACAAAAACGGCCCGTTTTGGAGGTTGTCTTTTTTTTCCATCATCCAACAAACAGTCACACCCCCAACTTAAGTTACATTCTCCAAAACTAGAAATATATCCACTTCTTGGAATTTATTTAAAAAGGAACAGATTCTAAAGCAAACTGTCGCTACATGACAATCCACTCAAGCCACTTTGTTGTCGACGGTACAAGTTGTCCCAAAAAGGCTTAGTGCTCTGGGCATGTGGGAGTATTTATTCTGTGAAACTATTGAATAACTTTGTATGAGTCTATCGCAAAGACAAACCAAGGCTGCATTCGCAGTAAATATTCGGTGATTGAACCGTTTTTGGACTACGTACGAACCATAACATTTGACACATTTGGTATTGCGCTAATCGCGGTACCTACTGCTCTTGACAGCCGTTAGAGCCGTTTTGGTAGAGACAGATCGCTCAGAAGTTAAAGGCTGTCAGTCCCATAGAGTTTAGCGCGATACGGAATTCAGCACAGTTGAATAGTAATAGGATTGCAATGTGATTAGAACTGAAATTTGATAAGAATAGAACTCCAATCGGGCTCCAAAACGAACTATAAAACCAGCACGGGTAGTTAGGTTCCGTAGTCATTTATCTCGACACCGCGTAGTTTTATCATCATCATCGTCATCAGTCTATACAGGGTTTAAGGAACAGCCCACCGCAGACTGAAACGGTTAGCTCAGATCATCAAACTGAACAACTTTCACGGTGGAGCCTACCTCAGGACAAACGAAATAAAATCTGCTGTTTCATACAAAACTGCTACCTACCCGACTCTAATGTATGGCATAGCAGATTTTTGAATCAGTTTCGGAAAAAAACAGTAAAATAGATTTATTCTCTAATAACAAACTAGATAGAGCTCACTGGACAGAGTTTCGGTACTACTGGTGAAACGTGGATGTTCTGAGGTTTCTGAATATCTCTGACTACCCCCTCGGCGAATATAGTCGTGAGCATATGCTACAAACTTCTTTTTCTACTTATATAATGGCTACGGAACCCTATCATGGGCGAGTCCGACACGCTTTTGACCGGTTTTTTGCGATTCCTGAGGTAGGCTCCACAGTGAAAGTTGTTCAGTTTGATGGTTTGAATTCACCGTTTCAGTATTTGCTAGTCGCGTACATACACCTTGTATATTGTGCAGAAAATCAAAACAAGTATTAGATAAAATCTAAGTAAGTATGGAATATTTAGACTGTTGAGTAAACGCAGGGTCTATATAACGTCGAATTCACTCGTGATTGCGACAGCAAATATTAGTGTAATCAAACGTTCCTCTCTCACGTCTTATATTGATGCAAAAACCATTTGATACGTCATTCCATCCTGAAACCAATATACTTTATATAGGGTCCTTCTTAATATGCTGACTCTTTTTTAAGGGGATGATCAGACCATCTAACTGAACAACTTTTTCTATGGCACCAACAACGAAATTGCGAAAAAAAATACAGTATAACTAAATTATCCGTAATAACGCAATGATTTTTTTTAATTTTTTAAAACACAAATTATATAGGGTGTAAGTGATGTGTTCACCGTTTCAGTATTTGCTAGGCAGTCACTTACCTGTATATGACCGTGACCGTGTTTTAATCGAATAACATTATTGTCTGCAGGTATCACAAAATCAACAAGCAACCGCATCGTATCGATCCTCGGTTTATTTGAGCTGTCAGTGGGAGAGACGCCAAGAGCTGATGGAGCATCTGAGCTGGCTGCTGCAAGGCTGGCGGTGGAGCATGTCAACCAGCGAGGATTGCTGCCTGGATATAAACTGCATCTTATTACTAATGACACCAAGGTAAGGTGGTGAACAAAAGTTTGAAAGACCATGTCAATTAGGGCACCTGAGGTATTCAATATTCAGCACCAATTTGAAAGAACACCTAATTTTCTACAACTGAGGTATTCCACATTCAGCACCAATTTGAAAGAGCACCTAAATTAGAGCATCCGAGGTCCAGAGATTAAGCACCAGATTTAAAGAGCACACGTATTCCACATTAAACACAATACCTAATTTGTAATTAATTATTTTGAATTGAAGAAGCCAATAGTAGTGAAAAACAAAATGTGAGGAATCTGCTAAAAAGTGACGTGGAATGTCGATGAGGTGGCAATGTGGCGGATAATCGATGTGTTGTAAATACCATGACCTCATTGTAGCGTGGTATTGAGGTACCCCCTTCACCCCATGCACCCCGCAAGTTTCACGACGCAGTGGCCAGTATAATTAGGACTAATAAGGTATGTTCTTTCAGTGTGATCCAGGAGTGGGAGTGGACCGGTTCTTCCACGCTCTGTACACGGAGAGGGAGTCCAGAATGATGATGCTGCTGGGGACGGCTTGTTCAGAAGTCACTGAGAGCATCGCTAAGATTGTACCTTATTGGAATATTGTTCAGGTTAGTTTTGTACTTTGGATTGTTTTGAGCCATGTCCCCTACATGGCTCATAATTTCCTCTATTTGCTTTTGTCTTGCTATTTAACTAGTGCTTTTGCGTTAGGGTCTTGAACTCTGTCATAAATTTTATATTGAGTATGCTTACTATTAGAAATGCTTTTCCCATTGCTGTCTCCCGTTTGGAATGGAGGGAAGTCTGATATTTATTTGTCCTCCTCCTCCTATCTTCTTTGATTAAATTTATTGCGGATACCAGACCCTCTAGCATGATTTCTCTACTTACGTGCGACTCTACCTTTTTCTATACTACCAGGTCGCGGCAAGCGCTACTGCAAAGCGCGGGAAGGGTTAATTCTCTATGCGAAGGCGCGTCGCACGCGAGTAGAGTAATCATACTAGGCCTGCAGGACATGCAGTCATCCCGCGGGCACACTGGACTTCATTGTCTACTTTTGTGAGCGTTGGTTGATCCTGGTGATCCTGGTTTACACAGTTACAGTTTTCGGAATGTATGGTGGGCCTACGTAGAGGCCTATGCAGTTTGAGTTTAGGAGCCCTATGCTCACTTTGAGCCTCTTTCTTGTCAGTGGTGCAAAAGTATGTCGGTTCATTGCAAATTTCATGACCATATACGGAAGGATGAATCTATCTTGTAAACGATGTAATCGGAAGCTTACACAATAGCCCCTACTGGTCTATCCCCATCACAGAGATGCTCTTCACCCTATTAATACTGAATCAGCCTTGCAGCTGATGATCACAAAAAGTACATCTATCTCTTATAGGGGCCTTATAGGATTGCCCGGATCGCAGCACCAATAAGACAATTGTAACAGAGTACGTAATCAAATCACTTCAAATCTATTAAATGAGTATCGTATAATCTCCACATCAGTCTCGATTGAAACTAGTGTCGTTTTAAATTAGATTTACCTGCGACTGACTCCGACACCTCGATTTAGAACGGATCGTCTATGGTCCTCGATCTAACTCAATTTATCACTTTGAAATTGCAATCGAACACGAGTAGACGTCACTCGTAAAATCCGTAATTGTTGAAAAAAGTTCACGTTACATATACGAATACACATTTTGTTAGGCGCTTTGTAATGCGTTGTATCATTTCAGCTCTGTGACGCAAAAAATATTGTCCTATTTCATATTAAATGTTTTCTATTCTTTAACTTATCAAAGCCGTGGTGGTCCAGTGGCGAGTAACCTCACCTGCCGTGCAGGAGGCGATGGCTCGATCCCCGTCCAGGCCGACTCTACCAATGAGTTTTTCGGAATTTATGTACCATTTGTAACACCACTGGCTTTTCGGTGAAGGAAAACATCATGAGGAAACCTGCATGCCTCAATTTCGGGGCATGTATTGTACCCACTGTCCATTACAAAGTGGCGACGGGCTCACCCCCAGAATATATCTGACTACCCCCTCAGGGAATATAGTCGTGACGATATGCTGCATGCTGCATGCTTTAACTTATCGTAATTTTAAAAGGAGAAACATCAATTTTTCACGACTCAATTTGCCCCTTACAAGATCAAAACCCTTCACTACCAATCAGGCTATTACAACTCAAAACTTTGAAGCCTAAAACTTTTAAAACAAGACAAACAAAAACACACTTAGTATCATTCAGTTACAGTCTATTCCAGCACTAGACTTCTCGTTGGTAGGTTTATTTTGAAGGTACAAATTGAGTTAGTTTCGATCTAACGTTTGAACAAGGCTTACTTACGTACCAGTTTCTAGAGTAGATAGGTCAAGTTGTGATCTGGGAGAGTGCTGGTATGCTCTGGGAACTGACAGAGTACATTACTCAAATGTGTTGGTTGTGTATTCATGTTAGAAGCGACTGGAAATTTAATTATTCTAGCGAAATATTCCACATTTAGCATTAATCATTCACTAAAAGATAATTCTTCCATGCATCCTCAAGTTAAAGGCTGGTTTATACGATGACAATTTTGCGGCGCCTAAAAAAACAACCGTATAAACACTTTTTGCGGCGAATTTTTAAAAGTTAGCACGGAATAGAGCACGCGTCTATTTTTCGGTGCTAGTGACCTCCGTCCGCGTCCTTTGCATACCCCGCGCCAAATTTTCAACTCGAATAAACGTCGTGCTAATCGCTGGCACGGTTTTCATACGCATGCGAGCAAGATTGGCGCTGAAAATTAGCACCGTGTAAACGACCGCTTGCCGTGCTTTTTCTTCGTGTGTAAAAATTTTTGCCGCATAATTGTCATCGTCTAAACCTGCCTTAAAGGATAAAATAATTTAAAACTGGAGAAAACGAGGGGGTAGTCAGAGATATTCTGTAACCTCAGAACATCCACGTTTCACCAATAGTACCGAAACTCTGTCCAGTGTGACGGGGGGTGAGCCCGTCGCCACATAATGGACAGTGGGTACAACACATGCTTCGAAATTGAAGCATGAAGGTTTCCTCACGATGTTTTCCTTCACCGAAAAGCCAGTGGTGTTACAAATCGTACATAAATTCCGAAAAACTTATTGGTACGAGTCGGCTTGGACGGGGATCGAGCCATCGCCTCGTGTACGGCAGGCAAGGTTACTCGCCACTGGACCACCACGGCTTTTGACCCTCCATAAATGATTAAAAAACCTGGAGTTTATTAAGATGCATATTACCAAATCTGAATTATTTTTTTATTAAGTACTACCATAAGAATGTACCTATACATTGTCAACATAAAAAGTTAATGATAATTGATTTAATAAGAGCGTTCATTAAATATGCTGAAGCCAAAATACATTTTAGTACTGTCAAAACCATTACTTATTTAAAATAATATACGCGTATTTCACTGAACTTAATTGAACTTTTCTGCTAGCGTTATGCATTTTTTTCATGCTTTTGCACCTTTGCACCTGGGTTGACAAGGGCGCGTTATTTGACTATGTTTTTTTGTATTGATTATTATTTGGTACTGTTTATAATACGATATGTTGTTGTTAATTAAATTTATAATCACTATTTAACTTTTGTCTACGTAATATACCTATAACTTTAATAATGATGTAGACATAACATTTTCATCTTAGTTCAATTTTCAATTTCATCCACGTTTGATGTTGACTGTAGAATTAACCTTCATGCTGTCGTGAGCAAGTCGTAATACGATAAAAGGCGTCTGTGATGTCACAAATATAGCATCTCGTTCTCATATGAGGGCAGCATCGTAGTAGAGGCTCGTATGTGATCTCAGTTATTTATCTGTCTAAATACAGATTTTATTTAGTGTCTCTACATAATGTTATTTCTCTGATAGGTATCGTTCGGGTCCACGTCACCAGCTCTCAGCGACAGGTCAGAGTTCCCTCTGTTCTGTAGAACCGTCGCCCCTGACTCTTCGCACAATCCCGCACGCATCGCCTTCATCAGGTACGTCAGGAAACTATAACCCACATATTTATTAGATGTTTTGTAGACACTTTGATATTTTGTAGATATCTATTAGATATTTTGTAGACATTTGTGCTGTTGGGGACGTGGTAATTTTTAGAACAGAAGTGGTCCTTTTTGATCTACCGAGTCGATATCGTGGCAAAGAGTTTTGCCAATCTTGAAGTTTGCTGTTTGCTCGGGGTGGCTCAGGGTCACTCTGGGAAGCTCTCTTCGTGCACATGGTTCTAATGATCAAACTGAACAACTAAGTAGTGATTCAAAACTACGCTGGGAAAATGCCACAGCTGAAAATATTCTCAGCTCTCACAGAAAACTATTTCTTTTCTACCGTAATACAATCAGCATATGCTCACGAACAAATACAAAATGTCTTTAGTAATTTGTACGATGTTTTCACTCACGACCATAATCTCTCTAGGGATAGTGAAAAACTTGTTGGTATAAGAATAAGTAATATACTAAGCTTGAACTTAAACGAATTAGGAGTTTCTCTTTCAACATAGTGTATTAATTATTCTTGTGGAAATAATTATATCTCTATAACGTCACGCCTCTTTACCAGTGGGGTAGGCAGAGACCAGAGCGCGCCATATACTACGATCCTTACATACCTCTTTTGCCTCTTTCACATCCATACATCTCTTCATACATGCCCGTCGGTTTCGAGTACTCCGCACCTCCCCTTTTTTTAGGACGCAACCGATTTGATCAGAATACGTCCTATGAGGGCGCCCTCTGCCGACACTTCCACTCACTTTAGCTCCATATATCTCTTTTGTACATCTGCTATCACTCATCCTCTCCACATGCCCAAACCAACGAAGCATACCCTTCTCTATTCTTGTCACAACATCTTCTTTCAATTGACATCGATGTGTAATCACACAATTTCTCACTCTATCTCTCAGCGAAACACCACACATATATCTACAAATAATTATTATCTTTACAAGCGAGACCTCTATCGGGGTGCACCGGGTGCAACGAGTCAAGACGTGCAGTTGTAGCAAGGCTCATTTTTACCATAATATTTAAGGTTTCAGGATGGAAAGACGTGCCACGTTGGAGCAGACGATTAGGTGGCCAGCGTTTCAGCCTCCAAAAAAACTGCACGTTTATCAACATACTTAAAACGATATCCTTTCCAGAAAATTTGGCTGGGACACGGTAACAGCGTTCTCTCAGAACGAGGAAGTATACTCCTTGGCAGTGAACGAGCTGGTCACACAGCTTGAAGCCGCTAACATTACCTGCGCTGCCTCCATCACCTTCGCTGAAACTGATTTTAAGGAGCAATTGCAACAACTCAAGGTATTTAAACTATATTCTAAAAACTTTAGCACACCATCGCATGCCATTACAGAATGTTACAGAGGATTTGGTCAAAACTGCAATAATTCGACTCGAAATATGTATTGACTATTGACCAGTAGCAGCCAGAGTTTTTTCGCGATTTCTATGTTAGTTTGTAGTGAACGTTATTCAGTTTGATGGTCTAAAGGACCTGGACAATCAACAAAGGGTGTAAAATTAATATTATGTATTTATCAGACTATCAAAGTGAACAACTTTCACTGTGTTCCACTACGTTCACTAATAAATCAAAAACGCGAAAAAAAATCTGCTGTAACATACATTTGGGCCGACTGGCAGATTTTCTTTTTGCGATTTCGACTGTGGTTCCATATTGGAAGTTGTTCAGTTTAATGGTATGAAGCACCCTGTTCAATATGTAACGCATTTACACCCTGTATATGATCACACCTTTCCACATCCTGTAGACCACAGATATGCGTGAGGCTATAGAGGAAGAAGAAATAATCATCCTCCGTGGGATGATCTCCCGCCTGGTAATATACGTAAGATCTTGTCAAAATTCCGTTAGATCCTGGATATCCTCTCCGGAAATTTAGTCGTGAACGTATGATTATACTTATGTAGTGATATTATAAAAGTTTTCTGTTTAGCAACACCGATATTCAAAGAGAAAATGTAGAAAGACTTACAAGCGTAACAAAGGTATATTAATTGCCATCATAAAGTGCGACATCCACCGCTAATGAAGTTTAGCTTGCGGTTCCATTGCAAGCTACAGCGGTGTGAGCTAATCCGAATCCAATGTAGGCTGTGGCTGTCGCGCTAGCATACTTCACATGACAAAACGAGAAAATTGTCAGGCGCATGAACATCTCGATCTTTCTCGTTTTCTCGACAGCGACTCGCTAGGCTCACTCAACTAAAGTTAAACAATTTAAAGAGGCATTACCTCGTTCTTAATTATTTAAATTCCCATTTAATAATCCGACTTATTAAAAAGGAAGGTTCTTTATTTGACCCATATGTAAAGTTCTAGGAAGGTTTTAGTAAATACACTACAATATACATTAGCATTTACCCGCGGCATTCTCTGGCGTGGACTAGGTGTTCTAAGACTTTACGAAAGCCAAGTAGGTACTTCTACCCCCATTTGCACGCAGATTATGAAAGAAGATCGTTGACCGACGTAGTTTACGACGTAGCTTTTTAGCGTAACTTAGCTTGCCAGCGTAGCTTAGCTTGCCAGCATAGCTTAGCTTGCCAGCATAGCTTAGCTTTTCAGCGTAGTCTAGCTTGTCAGCGTAGCTTAGCTTACCAGCGTAGCTTAGCTTGCCAGCGCAGTTCACCTAGCTTGCTTGCTTATCTTAGCTAGTTTGTTATCGTAGCTTTGTTCACATTGGACGATTGGCCTATGAATAATACAAAGTTATAATATTTATTCTTACGCCACCGCCATTGTTTGCGTGCAACTGACATTCCTTTTGTTTCGCATTGTCTTTAGATGACAGGAGTTGTTTATTATGATTACAACTCATAGATCTCTATGAAACACACAAAGAATTATCCCTTGCGGGGTGATCAGAAACTTTTCTACAACTACTATACTTCATTCCAAATAAGGATCAAAAGATTTTCCGATTCCTGTACCGCTTTCTGGCTATTAGCAAATATGATTTATTTATGAGAAAGATATACTATCTGACATATATTGGACGTTACTAAAGCTGTTCTAGGAATAAGTGAGAGGAAGTGTTTCAAATCTCTGTTTCTGTAATTCAAAATAACCTCAAAATTTCATTGCTATTTGGAATGGAGTATAGGTATAGTCAGCATGCAGAGTTAATGGTTCATGGTTTGATTGGGTGTCAGGCTGTTGTCCGACTGGTACCGTAAGCAGTATCTAGTCCTTACCCTGCTAGATCTGATGGAAAACTAAACACTTATGATCAGAAGCAGGGTCGAATGCAGTAACTATTTGGTTATACCACAACCATGTTAACTATTGAGAATGAAAAATACTATTAAAGCTTTGTGTTGACAAGTTCTACATGCGTCCATGATAACTCCATGATTTTAGAGATTTTAATTTACTTTTTAAAGCTGTTTGAGCCGTCAAACCTTTATAATACACTAAAAATATATGAGATTAAATAATATTTTACATAAAATTAAAGTCTTTACGGGTAAAAAATTTTCAGAAAGTAAAATAATCGCTCTAAAACGATCTGTCGTAATCACGGAGCTATCTTCGACGAAATATACGTCTCACGGCACCCGGGTAGTAAGATATACTTCGCCGTAAAAAAGATGCTTGTCAATACCTATTCCTGCTTTGTATTCAATTTGTATCGACTGTTTTTGAAGCCGAAGCGTTTGAGCCATCTGTCAAAACGTCTCTAACGGCTGTCAAGAGCTGTCAAATTATTAGCGCGTTTTGAGCGCGATACAGGAAGCTGGTAAAGGTATTGGGTTGAGCGCGATACCAAGTTGTAAAAAGATAAGCTTCGCACGCAGTCCTACGAGTATATCGGTTCAGTGAAGATTTATTTACCGCGATTGGTCTCCGTCCGGCCACCACACGGTAAACTATTGTAGTAAATCAAATAATAACGCAACTATAGTAAAACTATAATTTGCTACAATATTGACATTAAAATATCCATTAGTTTCTATAATACAGAGTTACACAGATTATTCAATTGGATTGAATGAATACCCCTTTCAACGAAATCGAATTAATAAAATGAGATTTGTAATTACTTTTACAGTGTGATTATTAATAAGGCTTTTAAACAATAACATGCCGCAGGCTGGTGAAAATTTACCATTTGAATAAGAGACAATTTTTGTTTATGCGTAAGTTTAACATTCATTTTTATTAATAACACCATTTGCCGTAGCATGTTACACGTGATACGGCTGTATCACGTCTTTTATCTCGTTCGTCCGTACGCAAATAGAAAGAGAGCGAAGGTGTGATAGCGCTATTTATTTATTTATTTATTATTAAACAATTACACAGCTTTACAGAGAAACTCCAATACGCCATGCAAGTTATGGATACAAATCAAACAAGAATATTACATGTTCCACAGCTTAACTTAATCTTAAAATTTAAACATTCTCAGCAAAGGTCAGGCATTCTCGTAAACAGTCAGACCAGCGGTCAGCAAAAACGTCAAACTGGGGTGAGTGTTGCAGAAGCGTGGTAAGACGTCTGAGGGCGAGCACGAGCGGAGAGTGGTGGTGCGCCGCCGTGCGCGCCGCCGGAACGGCCAGTAGCCGGTGCCGCCGCGCGCGCACGTAGTTGTTGGGCACGAATAGGCGGAGAGCCCGGCTGACTAATTCGGGACAGTCCGATTGACCGCGCAGGAAACGGCACACCGTCGTGAGAGAGTCGAAGGTACGCCTCGTCTGTAGCGAGTTGAAACCCAATGCTCCCAGAAGATACTTAGTGGGATATAAAAAGGGATAATACCCATACATTTTTTTGTACAGAAATCGAAGAAAAGCCTTTTGAATCTTCTCTAGCAGCAAATTGTAGGTGCCTTCGTGTGGACTCCATATTATACAGGCCGCCTCTATCTTGCTACGGACGAGTGCTGTATACAATAACTTTATAGCCCTAGGTCTTTGAAATTCGCGACAGTTACGTATAACGAATCCTAGTCTACGGTAACAATCGGTAGGCTATATCACGGTGCCATGCTACCTATGCTGAGGTCGTAGTATGGCGCTATCGCGCCTTAGCTCTCTTTCTATTTGAGCACAAACGAATGAGATAAAAGGCATGACATAGCCATATCGCGCGCGACGTAATTACTAGGTCCGCTGGTCTTATATAGGGTCCTTCTTAATATGCTGACACTTTTTTAAGGGGAGGATCAGACTGTCAAACTGGACAACTTTCTCTATGGCACCAACATCTAAATCGCGAAAAAAAATCAGCTCTTCCATTCAAAACTGCAAATCTACTCGAGCCAAATGTATGGGACAGCGGATATTTTTTTCGCGATTTCGATGTTGGTCCCATAGAGAAAGTTGTTCAGTTAGATGGTCTGATCATCCCCTTAAAAGGTGTGAGCATATTAAGAACTCATCCTTTTCCAAAATTTTACATTTTTTTATGATTTTTTTATTCTATATATATTTTATAGGGGCTTTTAACCCAGAGGTTATGCCAGCCCCATCGTGCCTTAACCTTGAGACTACACAACAATAAAATGAAAACCTAACACATCCAAACGAATACACAACTAAACACTAGTACTATAAATAAAAAGGTACACCATTTTAGCCTCTCCCGACGTAGGGGCGGCTAAAATGGTGACAAAAGAGCCTATATTCAAAATATTTAATTTTAAACTATTATACAGTAATAGCCTCTGCGATTGATACCTGACACATTCCACTAATAAATGCTGGACATCCTCCACAATACCGCACACCTCACAGTTAGGTGAAGGTTTGCCTTTTTCATTAAAAACGCAAATTTATTTAGTTGAATGTGTCCGGATCTCAGCCTAAAAGCTATTTTAACTAACTTCCTACTAAGACAGGAATCACTGAACCAGGGTATACGAGGAGGTTCACTTTGCATGGTTTTATACCAGATCCCTTTCTCTTTCCATCTTTCGTTAAAATACTCCTGCCAATTAAGATAGCACCTAGCTTTATATTTAGGGAGCATTTCTGTGAAGTCTGGTATCACAAAAACCTCTCTACCGTTCAAACAAGCTTCTTTTGCTAAGAAGTCAACCTCTTCGTTACCCTTCAGCCCTATGTGGGAGGGAATCCATTACAATCTCAGAGTCAGATGACGGGACAAGGATCTTATTTTGCTAAGTACGGAATACGCCAAGGCCACACCTCTACACCCAGAGGTTCAAAAATTTCAAAAGGCTTGTTACGTCTTTTTTTTTCGCAAATTGCAGTTCTACAAAATGTCCAGCGTCTATGTCAGTATTTCAGGAGAGGAACAAATAGAAATTTTCATTTAATCAGGATAAGTTAAACAGTTGGTCCCAGAGAGTCCAATTCCATCGCGGTATACCTACCTTCGTAAAGTTTAGACTGAGGCTTATTGAGGTAGCTTGAAAAATGTTTAATTTTACCATTAACCAGTACATCAATCCATCTTGACCCCTGCGTGGTTGTGTATGGCCCGCAACTCCCACGCCAATTTTGTGAGTGAAGGCCTGTGCTCAGTCTGTCCAAATAGAAATAAAGGTTAACTAAATACATAAAATAAAAAAGGAACCTTTAGAGTTTAGACCCTATCCGTGTGATGAGTTTTTTAATTCTCGTTCACAAGCCGCAGCCAATGTCGGCTCATGTAAATTCTCCTTTAGGGCCTGGTTTCATTATCATAAATAGAAGAAAGTAATTAATGTTGAAGATGTAAAGTTTTAATTGGCTTCTAGCCCAATGTTAAGTAAAGGTTTAAAGTGCTTTTGTTACTTTAAAATTTTAAAGTCAAATTTTGATGAAGATGAATCTTGCTGGGTCGCTGATTTTATGATCTGAAAGTTTTAGTAGACTTCCACAGTTTTAGAGAGTTAAAGGTTAATTTCGAAAGTAAATTTAAATATTTAAACCGGTTTAATATACTTAGCTAATCTGTAATCATTGTAAGTCGTGAGATTGGTTTCATGTCGTATCAAAAATACAAGGCACTTTTATTTAAAATTTCTTTTGATTGTCACAAGGTCACACATATTAATATGTCCCATTTAAAATACCTAAAATGAGCCCGGACTTGCATCACGATCACTAGACAACGATATACAAATACAAATATCCATGACTCGGGTACAAATATTCGTATTCATCATACAAATATTTATTTCTTGCGAGATTCGAACCCATGGCATTCGGCACAGCAGGCAGGTTCACTACAGACTGAGGTCGGCCGTCGAAAACGAAATAGGATTAGCGAATACGAACGAAAAGTTCTAAAAATAAAATTCCTCGGTCGTGTTTCCAAAGTCGTGTGGTTCCGGCTTAGAATGTACCAACCCAATTCTTCCCGTGGGTGTCGTACAATGCGACTAAGGGATTAGAGGTTTCTTAACCAGTGTTTATGTGGGCAAAAGGCTAGCCATCTCTCGACCACTTGACACGTCATTTCATTCTGAAACATAAATGTGAGCATTGCTACGACTACATTCTTCAACAGAGAGTTGAAGCAATATTTCTGACCACCCCGAAAGGGATTACGGTCGTGAGTTAGTGTTAGAAACACTATCATACATACTTATGTATGTACACTTCAATTTCGAGGCGTATAGTTATTGTGTCCACTGTTAATTAAAAAGAACAATACGAGTACTAAACTCAATCGTGTGGGGTCCGGTTTTGAATTGACACGAACATGCCACATACCAATGAGTTTTTATAACGGATGTACATAATACCGACTGCTCTCAAACAGTGAAGGAAAACATCGTGAGGAACCTACATTCGTTGAAGAAGAAATTCTGATGCGTATGTGAAGTCTACCAATCCGCATTGGGCACTCGTAAAGACGCCCTGCGGGTGAGGGTAGGCCTGTGCCCTGCATTGGGACGTATAGGCTGATGATAAGTCCGTCACAAGGGCTCACTGACTCTCACTCTGTATAGAGTTTGGGACATGCTCGTACTCTTCTGACAATACTAATCTTACCTTTTGTTACAGGAGTTGGACACACGCATCATCATCGGTAGTTTCTCCCAAGAGATGATACCCAAGATATTTTGTGAGGTGAGATTTCCTCTTGTTTTTGAAGTGAAACTTCTAATTCTGATCCGTATCCTGTTTGTGTGATGGAAGTTCGAAATTTAAATCGGGAGCGGAAGATCGAAATTTAAATTGGGAGATGTTTCACATCTGTCGGGCGTCCCGTGACGGCCAACTTTTTTTTAGTTTTGACAGCGGGTCTCACAACAATAGTTTCTGATTTCATTTTCATATTTACAGAAAGCCAGAGATATTGCATTTAAGAATAGATGGATTTTTTTTAAAAACGAGTCGAGAAATAGCTAGTTCTCTCATTTTTGGTTATGGCATCGTTTCGTTTGAAAGAAAAAGACAAACAAAGATAAATGTCACCGTCTTGAACGTCAAAGTGTAAGTTTCTGAGTCATCGTGGTATCCAGCTGGATACCAACGTCGTTATGTTATTTTGTATGAAATTATGCGAGTTTGGCATTAATTTAGAAAATAAATATCAAGTGCGTGTTTTTTATAAACAATGGCTTGTGTGGCCACTGGCTGCACTAGCAGAATGGAAGTTTTAAAAGATAATAATCAGAGGATATAATATTTCCATCGGTAAGTTATCGACTACTGTTTTTAAGTTGTTGACCTAGGTAATGAATGAAATAATTCATTCCGAGTAAAGCTTTTACCGTAAGCAGTAAAAAATACAGAGCAAAGATACAAGAGTTACAAAAAATTACATTCTTTAGACAAGTTAATTCCGAATGCGTAAATGCGCGCTGCATACATACAAACGAAGTCTGGTGATATTTTCAATAGGTATTAACCAATTATAGTCAATTTAATTTTTCAGAAACAATCTAGAAACGAATCTACAATATACAGTTTTGATGGTAGGATTAATTTAAGATTTGTATGGAAATCTTTGAGGAACTGTAACTTTAAAACTATACATTTTCAAAATTACAACAAGCATAGAGATTAGTTTCTAGATTGTGTCTGAAAAATGTCATTGACTTTAATTGGTTAGCATTGAAAATATAACCAGACTTCGTTTGTATGGAGTGCGCCAATCGTAGAGTAGTGTAGCGTTTGCGTAGTAGCGGATCTGCTACGTCGTAGCTACGAATGCGTAGTAGAAAGATTCACTGAAACGAGTATTAGATGAACTTTCAAATTATAGTACTCTATGATATTATTTTTATTTATAAAATAAGTATGGAATTTAGCCAGTTTATTTTTACCTTCTATATTTAATTTCAATGTGTTTTGGCCTAGACAAAATAAGTTTTGATCTGAAATAAATATTGTTTGATTGAAAAAGCTAATATTAGGCTTTAGAAACTATAGTCAGAGTCTAGAAAGTTCGCTTACAACTTGGCACCTCTATAGCATTCCAACCTATTCAGAGTGTAAACTTAAAAAGAGGTGCTTCGGACCATTCAAACTGAAAATTTTTCATTTTGGAGCCAACATTGAAATCCCAAACGGAATCTGCTGTTTCCTATATTTTATGTGGAGTTGCTATTAACATTTTCTATGGAACACATGATTTTTATCGCGATTTCAATATTGGTCCCATCGCGAAAGTTGTTCAATTTGATGGTCTGTATTACCCCTTAAAGTATGTAACGCATTTTTGTTTACAGCCTGTATATGTATAGCGGGAAGCCAAATCGTAAAGTATTAAATCTGACCGGATCGTCAAATCGTGCCGAATAGATCCCTAACAGACTGAGCGGATTAACGCACTAGAGTGTAACCACAAAACAATACGCTTTCGTGGTGTAAAGCCGAAAAGAATAATCCGATTTTTGCGGTTGGCTTGCGCCGGATTTGTCTGCAAATCGTTTTTGCGAAATTGTATGCTCGACCGCCATCTGTGCTGCAGTAAAATCAACCCAAAGTGTTTTTGTTTAGTTCTCTTTTACCTATTCTGCAAACAGAGCTATAGTTTGCCGCTATACGAGGTGTAAACTTAAATCCGTTACGTATCCAACCATATCGCAATGAACAACTTTCACTTAGCAGCAATAATTGTAATCGGGAAAAAAATCACCTGTTCCTTAGACTACTCGGCTGAAAGTTGAAAGTTGTTCAGTTTGCTGGTCTGAAGCTACCTGCTTAAAATGTAACACGTTTAAGTTTAGACTCTGTATAATAGAAAAAGGCTTGAAACCCTCACTCCCAAAAAACTGTTTTGGGAGTAAGGGTAATACGTTTATAATTATTGTAGTATTGTGCACACGGCGACACATCAAGCTACGCAAAACCAACATAAGCTGGCTGCGCGACGTTATAAATTACGCTACCTACGCGCGGCCAGCTTATTTTGGTTTTGCGTAGCTTGATGTGTCGCCGTGTGCATATACACTTTGTAGTTACATACATCTAGGTTAGTTGAAGTTGTGGGTACCCATGTCTTTTCAGTCATCAAATATGCTTATATGACGGTGTCCTGTCATTTCACCGACCGTCAATTTGCAAATTTTTACTTGACAACCAACTACTGGCAAAAAAATGAATCGTTATTTCATCTTTACACAATTACTGATTTTACAAATTATTCAAGTATTAAACTAATCACCTGACTTATTTTCATTTTGCGACATATCATTTGACAAACGATTCATTTATCATTCATGTTATTTAAACAAACAACACTTGGTGTATTGCATTATTTGACATGTTGCATTATTATTAGGCACACATTTTACTAATGTCAACCAAAATAATTAATAAAAAAAAACATCATTATCATTCGTAATTTTAATAAAACAACAAAAGTAAAAATTAACAACAGCCTATTTTAATTTCAAATGGATTGCTAACGATCTTAATAGTTTTCCAATCCAAAGTAAAATATATTAAGTCGGTTAGATTAGGTTTGACTTGCGACCACGGCCAGTTGCGGCCAGAACCGAATCGCTCGTGTTAAACTAGTTTAGCCGACTCCTCTAGGCTATCCAAAGTAAAATGAGTCGGTTAGGTTAGGTTTGACTTGCGACCACGCCGCACGAGCCGAGCGAGCGGAGCGAGCGTGCCGCGGCAGCGGCCGGCGAGTGCCAGAACCGAATCGCTCGTGTTAAACTAGTTTAGCCGACTCCACTAGGCTATCCAAAGTAAAATATATGAAGTCGGTTAGGTTATGTTTGACTTGCGACCACGCCGCACGAGCCGAGCGAGCGGAGCGAGCGTGCCGCGGCAGCGGCCGGCGAGTGCCAGAACCGAATCGCTCGTGTTAAACTAGTTTAGCCGACTCCACTAGGCTATCCAAAGTAAAATATATTAAGTCGGTTAGGTTAGGTTTGACTTGCGACCACGCCGCACGAGCCGAGCGAGCGGAGCGAGCGTGCCGCGGCAGCGGCCGGCGAGTGCCAGAACCGAATCGCTCGTGTTAAACTAGTTTAGCCGACTCCTCTAGGCTATCCAAAGTAAAATGAGTCGGTTAGGTTAGGTTTGACTTGCGACCACGCCGCACGAGCCGAGCGAGCGGAGCGAGTGTGCCGCGGCAGCGGCCGGCGAGTGCCAGAACCGAATCGCTCGTGTTAAACTAGTTTAGCCGACTTCACTAGGATATCCAAGTTAAATGAGTAGGTTAGGTTAGGTTTGACTTGCGACAACAATGATGCCAGAAACCATTAGTGTTATTAGAAAAAAAAAAAACTTTAGTACTTACTTACCTGTAAATTAGTAAATTATTTGGCCCAAATGGAAATTGCAACCGTGCAGGACTGTGTTTTCAAAATTGTATCGCAAGCTTGAGATAGCTGCTTTTTCAAAGTCTAATATGCAGACTTTTGGTTTGAAATCAATGTTATTTTCTGTTCCATATTCTATAAGCTATCTATTTTGTTAATACGTGATTTTGTAAAATAGTAACAATATTACATGAAAAATACATAAAAGAAAAAAATACATTAGGTACATTTGTAAAGACAAGCTTTTGCAAAAAATATTTTTGTCAAGCGATTATTTGTAAAATGATCAATTTGCGGAACAAGGTGTTTGTAAAATGAATATTACATGAAACGTTGCTTGTTAAGTAATAATTTGCCAAAAAGTTTTTGGACAAACATTAGTGAACCTTATATGACAAATACTCCAATCACTACAACTATGTTTGTTTTGCGCAGGCGTTCAAGCTGGGTATGTTCGGGGCTGAGTACGCGTGGCTGGTCGCGGGCGCGCCGCCCCGCATCAAAGGCACCGCGCCCTGTGCGCGCGCGCAGCTCGCCCGGGCGCTCGAGGGCCTCGTGACTGTCACTGCGCATAGAGGCATCGTCGGCGATGTCGTCTCTTATTCGGGATTGGTGAGTATTTGCTCTTGATTATGACTAATTCAACTGCTAACTAAACTACACAAAAGCCACGTTGCACACAGTGCTAAAAATACAAATAAAAAACCGGCCAAGTGCATGTCGAGCCACGCGCAGGGTAGGGTTCCGTAGTTGCCCGTCTCAATTTATTGACTTGGAAGGGGGCTTTTTTTTATACTACGGTTTAACGGCTAATCTACACTAATATTATAAAGAGGAAAGATTTGTACCTATTTTTGTATGTTTGTAATGAATAGGCTCAAAAAGTACTGGGCCAATTTAAAAAATTCTTTCTCCAATAGAATGCTACATTCTTCTTGGCAATGCTTATTTTACCACTTTGTCGGCGTGATAAATATGTATAAACGTGTCAATTTACAGCTTTCTAGTAATAAGCGTCTCTGAGCTAAGCCGCGGACAGACGGACAGACGGACGGACATGGCGAAACTATAAGGGTTCCTTGTTGATTACGGAACCCTAAAAACCAGAGCGAGAGTAGCGAGCTTGAAATGAAACCGTCAGCATATTGAGTTGGACCCTGTTTATTGCAAAAAAAAATGGTATGGGGTGTATTTGGTAATGCACTTTTCTATCCCTCCGCTGCGGTGTAAGACGTTAAGGTCTCAATAAATGAAAGATAAGTTTAATGTTTGGACGTGTAATGAGTCAACAATAACTTAAACATTAGCTTAAATATCTAACTTAAGGCTACGTGTGTTTGGGGGGCAATGCTATGCACACACTACACCGCTCTGTCGTACCTCTGGCGATACTGAATTTCTTTGGGCAACGACTTTCTCCCCATGTGTATGGCCAGGCCGCCCCCTTTCCAATTTTTCCCTCAGTGGAATACGTCATTATAAAAGTACTGACCCTAAATGCAGGGGGCATTTAGGGTCAGTACTTTTATAATGACGCCATTAGGATATAGGTTTGCTGCCTGGGACCCCGGGTCGGTACGTAGATAGTGTAGAAAAAGATGTAATGATTGCACGCAAAAATATCTGCATGGAAGCTCACGCGTTGTTATTAAATGTCAAGCATTCATTAGGATGCCGATACGTACGCCGATCAATATCACATCGCGTCATGACTCTGCACTGCCATTTTTAAAATGATCCTCGTATCGTTCATACCGGTGTAGTTTTAGCTTAGCATTTGATTAGAGTAGGTATAAATAAAACATTGCTAGTGGGGTTGTAGACGGTCGTGTCGGTTGTGCTTTCTTTGGCTGACCACGTACCTCCAACATTTTGTATTACGTAGTACATAAAACAATCTATGAGATTACGAAACCCCACTTGAGAATTTTTATTTGTGAATGCGGTTTTTCTCAGGAATGAAGCCTTGTAAAAATTCGCCCAAATCGTTAGAGCCGTTTCTGAGAAACCAACGCAGAAGACTACGTTCTGGGCTGCAATCGCGGTTAATATTCGGTGATTGAACCGTGACTGAACTACGTACGAACCATAACTTTTGACACATTTGGAATTGCGCTAATCGCGGTACAGCTCATGATAGCTGTTAGAGCCGTTTTGACAGATCGCTCAGACGTTAAAGGCTGTCAGTTACATTAGAGTTTAGCGCGATGCGGAATTCAGCACAGTTGAATAGTAATTGGATTGCAATGTGATTAGAAATTTCAGTTCTATAAGATAAGAATAGAACTACGATGTTTTAAATTAGCGCAATCGGTCTCCAGCCCCCCTAGACAAAGTGACATTCTATTGGCGTCGACGCTAGTAGAAACGGACAAAATGTATGGATTTGACTTAAGCGTTCGAAACATTTTGACGTTTGTTTACGTCACCGTACGTAAAGTCTATACATTTTTTATGCTTTCTACTGTAGTTAACGCTAATCGAAAGTACTTTGTCTAGGGGCCATACCCCCCTAGGAAATGACAGAATGTATGGACATTAGCGATCGAAACATTTTGACGATCGCTAATGTCAAATCCATACATTCTGTCATTTTCTACTAGCGTCAACGCCAATAGAATGTCACTTTGTCTATGAATTTAATTTTATACAGATAGATAGAAACATACAAATAGATAATCAATAAAATAAATGTACCTATACGAACACTATAATATACACCTTATCTGAAGTAAATGATTTGAATTTAATTTCATTGAAAAGGGATTAATGTTTTATAGGTATAGGCTAGGTAGGTACTCTATAGTATTATAATTAAGTATAACTGACGAAGTGTCTCTAGAGGAAATCAAATTAAACAAACAAATAAAGTGTTTGTTTCGTTATGTACAGTCACCATCAGATATATCGTAGCATAAAAGGTGTTCAAATATTTCTGAGCAGTGCTAATTTTAAATAAATAAATTACAGTAAATGTTACCAATTATATCTAAACGTGTATTTTGTCTTACGTGTAAATATCTGAACAAATTATTTTAAATTATTTCTTTACAATGTTTTATAAAAATTGAAATGTACAACAACGGAGTAAGGTCTTTTTTCCTAAACTGCTCAGATGTTTATGATCACCCTCGCTGCGTAGATAAATTTGATGTTCTAGGCGTTCAGATATTTTTGATTAGTTTCTTCTTCTTTCTTCTTCACACAAAGTAAAGAAATTATTGAAATTTAGGACTGCTTTAAAAATATTTGACCACCTTATTTGCTATGATATATCTGATGGCGACTGTACCTATCTACGAAACTCATATTTTATTCATTGTCCACCTAATCTACTTTTCTAAGATAAACCTTCAGAGCAGATCTTACTTCGTTAATAACTCAGTTTACACTTTGAGATTCAGTTTTAATTGTTTTAAGTGCCAACATTTGCAATTTGCTTAATTACCAACCTTAAGGTTAAAGTCGAAAACTTAACAGTATTTTAAATTAATTTCAGTAGCGAATTTAATCCCGTGTCCTGCCAAGCTATGTGTTGACACTGTAAGTAGGTCTCACTACCAATTACCTACTATTGTAGTGTACGAGTATAGGTCGACCAGTAAAAAGATATAGATTTTCACATTTCACATGGTAGTGTCAAACTGTCATCTGTCTAGACAAAGTAGGCCATTTACAAACAGAGGCTTTTTGCTGCTAAATTAATAAAAAAACGTGCGTTTGTCAATCGCGTGAATGCATCTCTACACCAGCCCCCCTAGACAAAGTGACTTTCTATTGCTAGTAGAAAATGACAGAATGTATGGATTTGGCATTAGCGATCGAAACATTTTGACGATCTATACTCTCATTTTCTACTAGTGTCAACGCCAACAGAATGTCACTTTATCTAGGGGGGGAAGGCGTTGTATCGATTCTAACGCGTGATTGTAGCAATGCACACGCACGTTTGTACCGATGCAGATTGCTGTATCGCGTTTGCATCGATGCTGCATCGCGAATGAATCGATGCAGAAGCGCTGCAAAAAGTCGCATAGTGTAAACGGCCCTAATCCAATTACCTCAGTGTCGCTTACTCTAAAATGTTATTTCCTTATTTGCCATTAGACAGGTCGACCTTATATTAGCGCATTATTTAACAACAGTCAAAACGGATTCAGTTCAAAACAAACACATCAGAGATGTTCAATTTCTTCTTTTGTTTCTGGAGAAATAGTTCAATTTTCAATGTTCCGTATTTCACAAATTACCGCTTGAGAATTACACGAAGGTAAGGGTGCTTAATCTTCAAAATTACATACAAAGTTAAGCCCAATGCAACAAACTTGGTAACGTTTCAGAGATTTGCATTTGAATAACGTTTAACTCGTTGACATTAGCGATCGAAACATTTTTACGATCTATACTGTCATTTTCTACTAGCGTCCACGCCAACAGAATGTCACTTTGTCCAGGGGGGAAGGCGTTGTATCGATTCTAACGCGTGATAGTAGCAATGCACACGCACGTTTGTACTGATGCAGATTGCTGTATCGCGTTTGCATCGATGCTGCATCGCGACTGAATCGATGCAGCAGCGCTGCAAAAAGTCGCAGAGTGTAAACGGCCCTAATCCAATTACCTCAGTGTCGCTTACTCTAAAATGTTATTTCCTTATTTGCCATCAGATTCTGGTCGACCTTATGTTAGCGCATTATTTAACAACAGTCAAAACGGATTCAGTTCAAAACAAACACATCAGAGATGTTCAATTTCTTCTTTTGTTTCTGGAGAAATAGTTCAATTTTCAATGTTCCGTATTTCACAAATTACCGCTTGAGAATTACACGAAGGTAAGGGTGCTTAATCTTCAAAATTACATACAAAGTTAAGCCCAATGCAACAAACTTGGTAACGTTTCAGAGATTTGCATTTGAATAACGTTTAACTCGTGTTCTTGTGCTAAACACTTAACACATGTTCATGAAGTTGAGATACGTTCATTAATCTTGCGCAGAGTGTGCAATTGACTTAAATACAGCAAGCAGGGCCTTGCACATTGCACAGCACCATAAGAATAGTTAATAGTGTACTATATTATTCACTATTCTTATGACAGCACACAGACGGGCGGCACTTTCAAGGGGGCGGCAAACACAGGAATCTCACCTCATCGAGTTCAATCACATAATACATATCAGAACAGATCATAAGGAGTTGACTACATTAAATATATTTTAGTTTTAACTGCTCAGTAAATAAACCGTTTGAAAATAACGCAAAACTCACATTTTCAGTAATGCTGTTGCTTGACTACTATTTTTAGTAACTGGATAAACTATAAAAAGTATCAAAACGACGACGAAAAACAATGACGTCACTATTCAATTTTTAGTACAATATTTCATACAAAGCACGCGTTTTGACGTTTGATAAAGAGTTGTTAATTTGACTAGCTGGAAACTCGCGGATTTGCACCTTCTTCTCCTTCTCTCCAATATGTTTTTATTACATTTTAACAACGACATCAAGTTACTTAACTTTATCGAAAATAAATGCAGACGTCTACAGGTTCGAACCACATTAATTTATGGCAGGAAAATCTCTTAGTCCATGGAAATCGTACCAAAAGAGAGGTGTTGCCTTACATCTAATGAGGTAATTCAGTTTTTTTTTACATGTTGGTAGTGATGACTGGTCCCTTTTTGCGTGGACACCCACATACAGGATGTTAGGGTGTTTACCCTAACCCTAATCATATATACAATCAGTGATTGTATATATGATACTGAACAACTTTCCCTAAGAAAACTATAGGGAATTCGCAAAAAAAAATATTTCTAATTTTCATACAAATGCTCGATCAGCTGATTGCTTTTAATATGGGAAGTCCAAAAACATTTTTGGGAATTTCCAATAGGTTTCTTAGGAAAAGTTGTTCAATATCATGTCTACAATCACCCCTTAAAGTAATGCAACTGGACTAAATGGTCAATAGGAAGTCCAAAAACATTCTCGTTTTTCGTCCCTTAGGGAAAGTTGTTTAGTTTCATTATTTGAATACACCCTTAAAATTGTTCTAGTACTTAAATACAGTGGTGGAATGTTATAGATCGGGTCTCTAACAACAGGCATAGCATAAATGTAAAATATTTTTCTTTATCCAGACCTTTGATCGAGTCTACTACGGCCCAGTCATACTGGTGCTAAAAAAATGTATTTGTAAAGAATAAAAAGACCAATATACCTTTTTCAATCTACAAAATCTAGATCTGAAAGCAATCACAAAAAAATATATTTTTAACCATTTGTATTTCAGTAGCATTACCTAATTTGGTCGGCGCCAATTCATGAAGAATTTAATACTCCACGGTATTGAATTTATAAATATTTATCTTTTTTGAGTTAGCACACAAAAATCTACGAAGAAAAGAATTTGCGAGAAAACCTTTATGCCGCTATCTGAATAGAAATTTTAGACAGCATCCTATCAATTGATTGTTGTTTAAAATTTCCACTAGGACTCATTCGGAACCCTAGACAGGGTGAAATTGATATCATTGGCATTCTTTTAAACTAAGAGTCTACCCATTTATCTGAACAACTTTTACTATGGGAGCAAACTGATCGTAGCAAAAAACAAATCAGATATTTCTTACAGTTGACACGAGTAAAAATTGCAAAATTGCAGTTTAGTATAGAACAACAGATTTTTTTATGCTACGGTCGCTTTGCTCCCATAGTAAAAGTTGTTCAGTTTGATGGGTAGACTCTTAGTTTAAAAGGATGCCAATGATATCAATTTCACCCTATAGTTATGTTTCGACAATAGGTACTTCGCAACTGGGCCAGCGTGGTAAATCACCCACTCCCTTTCAATCTTATTCGTAAGAGGAGGCCTTAAGAGGATATAATTCGGAGCGCGCTCCATACAAACGTACTATGGTGATATTTTCAATACTAACCAATTAAACTCAATGAAATTTTTCAGAATCAATCTAAAAACAAATTTCTATGCTTGTATAAAGTCAGATTTTCGTTAAAATGTATAGTTTTAAAGTTACAGTGCCTCAAAGATTTCCATACAAATCTTAAATTAATCCTAGCATTGAAACTGTATACTTTAACGAAAATCTGACTGACCATACAAGCATAGAGATTTGTTTCTAGATTGTTTCTGCAAAATTTTACTGACTTTAATTGGTTAGTATTGAAAATATCACCATAGTACGTTTGTATGGAGCGCGCTCCGAATTATATCCTCTTAAGCCCTGCAGTGGGATCTTACAGGCTATAACTTTACATTTTGATAGGTAGGTACCTACTTACAATATTATTACGAGACTGTTTCATAAAACAGCATTTAATTCGTGTCGAAATAATATGAATGTACCTATTTACATTTTCTAAGGTACCCACGTAACATTTAAAACTCTGAAATTATGTAAGACTAGCTGTACAGTGTACACACAACTTAGTTTTAGCGGAAACAACTGAAATTTAGGTACTTACATTTTTATTTGATTTGAACGAAACATTATTTCCATAAAATAATTATGCTTATTTTCAAATATTCTGCAAGACTTCTTACATTTCTAGAGAAAGGTATATAGGGTCCTTCTTAATATGCTGACACTTTTTTAAAGAGGATTATCAGATCGTCAAACTGAACAACTTTCTCTATGACACCAACATCATAATTGCGAAAAAAAACAGCTGTTCCATACAAAACTGCAAACCTTCTTGAGCCAAATGTATGAGAGCAGTTTTTTTTTCGCGATTTCGATGTTAGTCATAAAGTTGTTCAGTTTGATGGTCTGATTATCCTCTTAAAAAGTGTCAGCATTTTAACTAGGACCCTGTATATTATTAATACCCATGGATATGTTAAATATTATATAAATATGTTTTTTAAATATAAGGTGAAACGAAACGAAGTTATCATTGAGCCAAACTATTCCTCTATGTAGAGAGGGTCATTTCTAGGGTTTCTGCTCAAGATTTCTCGAAACGAGAAATCTGGCCTTAGACGAGACAAGAAAAAATTTCTCAACAACTCGAAAACTCGAGAAGTCGATTCGTAAATAGAAATAGAAATAAGTACTTACTAAATATTTAAATTCATTTGGAAAAAAATACGCACAAAAGAGATTTAATTCGGATTATTTGGGATTTCGGAAGAAAAAGATTTTTTTTTTTAATTTTTTTTGTGTGACCTGGCAAGATGTCTTGGAAAAAAAATTTCAAAAGCCATAAAAACTAAAAAAGAAAAAAACTATTTTCTTTATAATTGAAGTATTTGGCTTAACGTTATTTTTCTGACAGATAACTGCCAGTTTTGTATGTCTTAGATGTAATGCAAACTCTTTGGTGGTGTGAAAAATATGTAGACGAGAAATAAAAACTTTTTGGATTCCCAAAATGGTTTTTAACTTCTTTTGATTTTCAATCTTTGACTAATTATTATAAGGACTTGCCTTGCGGTAGGATTTCCCCTCTGCCGCGGTATAAGCACAATTGATCTTGTGCATTGACATTCAATTTTACACCTTATCACTAAACGAGACAGCCTATAATTGCGAAATAATAACTTCGAACTTAGAACGTTTGGGGTTCACACGAGACTACTTTTCATGATTTATAACATTCAAAATTAGAATCTAAAGTTATGGGGAATAAAATCCAAAGTTGCGGATTTCATGTTACCTCACTGGTTGTCTGGAAGAAATCACTTTTAGTGATAAGGCCGCCTTTTGTACCCTTCTTGTTCGCGTATATTGTTGTTGTTTCTTGTGTATTTTGGTGTGCAAATAAAGAATATTTATCTTATCTTATCTTATCTCGCCCCCCGCAAAAAGTGGCAGAAATGTTTGTTAGTAGAATTACACGCGTAACCAGTCCACATATAAATAGTCAAAGTCAATAAATATTTTAGTAATATCTTAGCTCCATAGATATATTATATGGCTTAGGTCATATTTCTGAAGTTTATATATTTATTTTGTGAAATCGATCAATTTTATTTATAGATAGAAATCAATAAATTTCATCTGGCGATTGAATCGATGGCATATTACATCGTTGAGTTCGACTAACCAGCCTATTTATACATACAAGCAAACAACCATAACCCCTTTTCGGGGTGGTCAGACTCTCGGTTCCTACACTTTTAGAACTCTTTAGAAAGTATCTGTTAATAAGGATACCTAGTAAAACAAATATTTCTTTTTCAGTCAAACGAAATGTTCCAAAAAGAGATGGAAGAAGCTGGTGTTCCAGTGGCACTCTACGCCCCTCAAACCTACGATGCCGTATGGGCCATGGCCTTATCTCTAAGCAAAGCCGAGGAACTCTGGAGAAGTTTGGAAATGACAGACCACAACGGAACCCTTCACAAAGGTGGATCCAAATTGGGTCTCAGCCATTTTGATTACGACCGAAAGGATATGGCGGAAGAGTTCCTGAATCAATTGGCGAATTTGAGCTTCTTAGGAGTTTCGGTGAATAAATTTGTTTATATTAAATGGCTTTTGGAGTTTGAGAATTAGTATGCGTAGTTAGACCTGGCGAGGAACTAATCTTTTAGTTTGATAAAGTTTGGTTAGAGTTGGATTTGATGGCTACCCAGAATTGGTTAACCTGTATACAGAATGATGATGAATACGTCCCAATGCAGGACACATAGGTACGTCGCGTCGGCGTTGTCCCGTGTCAATCAAACGCTCATAATTGATCGATTAATAGGCACTAGTTAGACTAACTAGAAGAACTAAAGTGGTTGACATAGCTCAGAAAATTATCAAGCTGAAGTGGCAATGGGCTGGTCATATCTGCCAAAGAACTGACAACCGGTGGGGTGTAAGAGTTCTAGAGTGGAGACCGCGAACTGGTAGGCGTAGTGTGGGACGCCTTGCTGCCCGCTGGACAGACGACATAAAAAAAGTAGCGGGGAGCGATTGGATGAGGAAGGCCGAGGACAGAGTTTTGTGGCGCGCCTTGGGAGAGGCCTATGTTCAGCAGTGGACGATGATGGGCTGATGATGATGAGTTAGACTTCACATTCGTAAGGGAAAAACCTACTTAATAGTTTTTTTTTTCAGGGCCCTGTATCTTTTAATGGAGCTGACAGAATTGGGACTTCAGCTTTTTATCAAATTCAAGGTATGTGAAATGAAAGTTTGAAAAATTAGGTCTCCGGCAGGACTTGCCACCTCCACCCACCCGGAGAACGAAATTTTCAATCTATTGCGTCTTAAGGGACGTAGCGCCATCTACTTGCAGTTATTACAAACTATCCAACTCGTAAGTTTAGTATTACAACTAGAATTCATACGATATAGATGACACAACCTGTTCCAATTTCAATTATTATTGATTATAAACATGTTACAGCCATTTTGTGCTATTTCAAATCAAATTAAAGATTAAAAAATTAAGTCTCGGTCGGGACTTGAACCGCCCCGCACTCTTCCAAACTGGGGAATTGCGTTTTCCAATTTCGCTACCGAGCCTACAACCCAGAGAACGAAATTTTCAATCTATTGCGTCTTAAGGAACGTAGCGCCATCTACTGGCAGTTTTTACAAACTAACCGACTCGTAAGTCCAGTATTACAACTAGAATTCATACGAAGAGATGAAACAATTGTGCAAACACTCAAAAATGATTGATCTAAAAACGTTTTACTTCCAGGAGGACGTCCAAAAACAGTAGCTCTATACACGCACGGGCGCGCAATGAGGTGCGGAGAGTGCACGCGTCCGCAGTGGGCGGGGGGCGTGCCGGCCGCGCGGCGCGTGCTGGTGCTGCGCGTGGACTCCGTGTGGGCGCCGGCGCGGCTGGCCGTCGCCGCGCTCGCAGCCGCCGGCGTCGCGCTCGCGCTCGCCTTCTTGGTCTTCAACTTGCATTACAGCAAACGGAGGTTGGTTTTAGTTTTGCGTTGCCGTTCAGTACCTACTCATTTGCATAGAATAGATAGTATTGGTTCTCCAATCCATGGAGACACGTGTCTCTATCTCCGATCCTCTTTATTCTATGTAAATGACAGCTATGTGTCTAGAAAGGCATCTAAGCCGTTTGGTCTTCTGTTGGGATTTCCAAGACACGATTGATATAGCTTTTATCGAGACAAATAAAAGAGTATCTTTTCGCTATAAGAAAGACGGGAAGTGGAGACGATAGAGATTAGTCGTGGTGTAAGTGACAGCCTAGCAAATACTGAAAAGGTGAACTTGGACCATCAAACTGAACAACTTTCACTATGGAGCCTACCTCAGGAAACGCAAAAAAAATCAGCTGTCCCATACAAAACTGCTGTACCTATCCGACTCAAATGTATGAGACAGCAGATTTATTTTTCGCTTTTCCTGAGGTAGGCTCCATAGTGAAAGTTGTTCAGTTTCAGTTGTTAGTCACTGAAAGAGGATGATCAGACCGTCAAACTGAACAACTTTTTCTATGGCACCAACAACGAAATCGCGAAAATAAAATCAGCCGTCCCATACATTTAGCTCAAGTAGGTTTGCAGTTTTGTACGGAAGAGCAGATTTTTTTTCGCCATTTCGATGTTGTGGCCATGGAGAAAGTTGTTCAGCTCGATGGTCTAAACCACCCCCTTAAATGTTTATTGGTATTTTTGTAACACCTTGTATAGTCAAATTACTATCTGCAGGTACCTGAGTGTTTTCAACCCGCCCGCAGATTATTTTGAACGTAAGATCTCACCTTCTGTCAGAGTATGGTATGTCCATCGCAGAAGGATCAACATATTCAATTGTCTTATACTCGCACGAGCGCGCATTATAGCAAACGGGGGCTAGGTTTTAGATTCCACACAAATGACAACTAAGTTAACAGGGGGGGGACAAGGTATCTAGAGTCGCGCTGCAAGTCTGGCGGAGTACGGACGCGTGCGTATCGGCGCGTTGGGATTGCACGTGGCTCCACCATTTTGTGAACTCTTTTGTGTTTTAACCTTAAAACAATCACTTGAGATTATAACCTACTTACATTGGCAAAACTGCCACTCTAGACTTAATAAATACTACTGATCATTTTCCTTCATATAGTATCCACATAACGAGACATTGGCTGAATTGTGATAACACATCGGATGCCACTAAACAAAAAAATTGAATTGACAAGGTATCTACCAACGTGGAAAATTCATACCTAAGCCCATAGGGTTGACACCTGTTGCAAAAAAAATCGGCCAAATGTGATGTGATTAAAAAGTTTAATGTAGGTAAATACCTAGGTACCCAATTGTACAAGATCCGCATCAAATTAATATCTGGAAACTCACATCTTTCGCAAAAAGCAAACAAACGCAATCAAATAAATCCCTCGTCTCGTCTAGGTCAAACATTTGTTAGGCAAGGAAGCCACTTCCCAGGCAATCTTACAGCACTTTGAGCTCGTTAGCAAACCTTTGTGGTGTCTTGTACAAAGACTCGCGGTACGTAATATCGTTATACAGTCTACCTCTCAAGTTTGTCTCTTGTAAGAATATTTTACGGAAAGTAGAGTTTAAAAGACGTACAATAAACCTGAGGTTTTATTTCAAACATAAAATGACAGCGGTCTCATTCGGGGAGAACAGAATCTCTACTAAAACGACTTTTAAGGTGTGAAAATGTTACATTAAAATATATAATTGTGGTATAAGTAATTTGCATTTACATCATCAAGCAATGCCGTGCCCTCTGGTTCGGCTTAGGGCTACCCCATGTCTTCCACTGGGTCTCGTGTCGCGACTAAGGGATAAGTGTTTCTTATACAGTGGTTTTGTGGGCTAAAGAATAGCCTCCGGAAGAGAGGTGTGGCGGTGGCGGATAATCTAAGTAACAAAATATAAACCTTATAGAAACCATCACTGTAACCTAATAGCATAGCGTAGTTTTTCTCGTAAAGGAGAATCGCGCCCGCGCCTCCAGGTTACGTCGCCTAGAGGCGCGGGCGTAATTCTCCAAACGACGCTATGCTACGTACTATAATAGACACGGTTTATATAGAAGAGACGTGTGGCGGTGGTGTACTACGTACTATAAGGTACTGTGTTAATTTGACTATCCGCCACCGCTAGACGTTTCTTCTGTATAAACCGCGCCTGGTTTATAATTGTGTTACTTTGACTATCCGCCACCGCCACACGTCTCTTCTGTAAAAACCGCGTCTTACACATCATTCCATCTTGAATGAAACCTTAATTATGCTAAAATTGAGATTTTCTACAATTGCCTGGAAGACTGTTGTTGTAGCAATGTTTCTGACCACCCCGAAAGAGATTATGGTCGTGAGTTTATGCACATCGTTAATATCGAATCATCATTGGACTTCGTAAAGCAAATCCGGTACGCAATACGCGTTTCATGTATTAGCTCATTTTTCTGCCCTTTTTCGTATAACTTTTAATTGGTTATGAGCCACTTGCTTACTAACTGCTACAGTTATATCGAATCTCACGAACTAGGCCACAACTTCTTCCACATAAAAATAGAATATATAAACATTATGTTTAAGCATAGGCAATATCGACAAATGAGACCAAAAATAATTGGCGTAGTTTTGGTACAGGTGTTCCTATGGATATCACGATGGACACATCAAAAGTCCACTAGTGTGGACAACACAAAATCATCGTCTAGCAGCTGGAAAATTTGTAAAAATATTAGATCCGATTTATTTATAGAAAAAATACAAAGTGCGTATCCATAACAGGCTTCGTCAAAAGTAATATACAATGCTCACATCCGCAACAGGCTTTGTCAATGGTAATACATCTCTTAGATCAGATAGTTTCCCGAACAAGTGCTTTACAATCTTTACGGGGTGCTTCATCGAACTGAACAACTTTCACAATGGGACATTGAAATTGCTAAAAATGTATCAGCTGTTTCATACATTTAGGATCAAGGAGATACCAAACCGTTGACATTTTCTGGAGAACAACAAGCGCTCGTTGGCGTGGTGGAGCTTCGGTATTGGAAACGATCACCGAAGTTAAGCAACGTCTGGTCCGGTCTGTCTTTGGATGGGTGACCGTTTAGTGGTATTTCACCTCGAGCGTTTCCGTGCTTTGGAAGGCACGTTAAGCAGTTGGTCTCGGATAGTTCCGTCTGATGGCGTTGTAACTTTTCGTTAGGCCAGGTCAAAGACTATTACGGCGGCTTGAAAATTCTCTGACAGCAAGTTGATCACTAACTTGCCTCCACCAAAACGCACTGGGCCCGCGTGGTTGGGTATGACCGACTCCCTCTTACCCTTATTCGCGAGAGAAGGCCTTTGCCCTGCAATGGGATTCTACAGGCGGTGGAACGTTGTCCAGTTCGATAGTCTAAAGCACCCCCTTTAACATTTAAGTATCCACCCTGTATATTCGAGGCACCTAAATACATTTGCTCGAGCACAGAATTTAAAATAAGCCACTGAGAGTACCCAATGCTCTTTCAGGGCACTAGCACCCAATAGGAACGTGAGCCCGAGTGCTGTGCTGTGCACTTCTTACACCAACCCCGAGTAGGGCAGGCTTGCAAAGTTGTAAAAGTCGAGATGACTAAACGCGCTTTTATTTTTTCAGGTCCATAAAGCTGTCATCACCACGACTCAACAACATGACTCTGATCGGCTGTGTGTTGGTGTACACGGCGGTCGCTCTACTGGGGGTAGACAACGCAACGTTGCCATCATTTGTGCCTTTCTCTGCAATGTGCACTGTAAGTTTATTATTACACTTATATTATGTGTCTTATAGGCATTTTACGGTCTACTCTGCGATCGCTCTGCTCGGGGTAGACAACGCGACGTCGTTGCCATCATTCGTGCCTTTCTCTACTGTACTCCATTCAAAATAGCAACGAAATTTTAAGGCTATTTTGTATTACAGACACAGAGATTTGAAACACTTTCTCTCACCTATTCATCCCTGCAACGTGACTCCTATGAGACGTTTATATGATATGAATAACCCCACGTAACCAGTACTGTCATCTAAAAATAATATTCAACTCTACGTTTTTAGAAATACAGCTTCTTGATTAATTTATTGTTTCCAGGGCAGAGTGTACATCCTGTCAGCTGGATTCTCATTGGCTTTTGGATCTATGTTCGCGAAGACTTATCGGGTACACAGGATATTCATAAGGTACTTACTAATTACAAAATCTGGAACTAAATAAGCTAAAAACCACAACTTTCATGCTTCAAAAAAAATGATGTTGATCACCCCTAAATATGGTCAGGTTTTTGTATTGTATGAAGTATGCATGCTGTATTTCTTTATAAGTGGTTGTGCATTTAGCTTAAACTTAAATATTATGTTACCTACCTTGGAACAATGTAGGTAAGAATCGTTATCAATAAATAAATACTTATTAAAAATAGTAAATTCATTTTATAAACGGTAAATATCCATTCACATATAAATTCCCTGTAAGTAGCCTTAGCCACTTGTAACTCTTAGCCACTTATGTAAGGCGCGGTTTATACAGAAGAGACGTATGGCGGTGGCGGACAGTCAAACTAACACAATTATAAACCTTATAGTACGTAGCACAGCGTCGTTTAGACAATTACGCCCGCGCCTCTAGGCGACGTCACCTGGAGGCGCGGGCGCGATTCTCCTTTACGACAAAAAGGACGCTATGTTACGTACTTAGATTATCCGGCACCGCCACACGTCTCTTCTGTATAAACCGCGCCTTACATAAGTTTCCTACAGACCACCAAGGCCCATTTTGTATTTATTTCAAGGTGCTTCCTTTCAGCAACCGAAGCGGAGTTTGCAAGACGAAGCTTCTACAAGACACGCCCCTAATATCTCTGGTGTGCGCACTCCTAGTCATCGATGGATTGATAGTGACGTTGTGGGCGATGCTGGACCCGATGGAGAGGCATCTCAAAAACTTGACCATTGAGATCAGCGCCACGGATCGGAGCGTCGTTTATCAGCCCCAGGTTTGTTGGAATGTCGACTTTGATTGAAAAGGAATAAAGACTTTTAGTGTGTGAGGACTTGCCAGTTTGCCACAGATGTCAACACCCACAAGTTATAGCAACGAAGCTAACAGATGGTGCTACGGTCGCACTCGCAAATGTGTACGTAAGACAACTTGCGACGTCACATTGGTAACCCATTAGCCGCTACACATAAGGTTCACAATCGTATGCAAGACATGAATAGCGCTAGAGAAATAATCACAGAGATTCGATATATATACAAGGTCCAACTAAAATCTGTTGGACCACGGCCGGTCCCCAGGCTTCACACCTAGCCTGGCGGAAGATCTTCCCTTTTCACCGGTGGAACCTTCCACAGTAGTTCCTCCACAAGTGCTTATTATGATGGCTCTAGAAGTGTATGCGTGATATGATCTGATAAGAATCGCTATTGAAATCTTTTTATCCAAGCCTCCTTCCATAATATTATGCCATCCACCCTGGTATTCATTGTTGGTTTCCGAGATTAGAGTCATCCCCAGGCTCTTTGTATTTCATTGTCTAGAGTTGTGAATGGTCGCTGCTGTTGATCCTGGTTTACAAGAGTTATAGTGATGGGAATGTGTGGTTGCTCACCTGGTACTGTATTATTCGCATTTGGTACAGAAATATTTCAGCTTTTCGAACCTGTTAGTGTGGTGGTTACAATGCCATACAGCTAAACCAGAGGTCTGAGAACTGGGGTCTATCTCGGTCCGGTCTTGAATGAATTGTTTGTACATAGTTGTTGTCTAGTTTCCTTAAAAACATTGATCCGAACAATGTGTCTGTACAGAGACTACTCAACTCAAAATGTCTCGAAGAAAGTTTCACTACGAAAAAATAACTTCATTCTAAGGTCAAATTTAGAGTCGGACTATCATTCAGATAATTACTACCTGAGATGTGCCTGTAAACATTATCAATTTAATTCTTTTTTGTTGACGTATGATAATAATTACTAACTACCACCTCTTAATCAAAATCCTTCTCCTTTTCAGATAGAAGTATGCAAATCTCAAAACACAGCGGGCTGGCTGTGCGCTCTTTACGCTTACAAGGGCCTACTCCTCATTGTCGGCGTATACATGGCCTGGGAGACCAGGAACGTCAAGATTTCAGCCCTCAACGACTCTAAATACATCGGCATAAGTGTCTATTCTGTCGTCATTACCAGTACGAGTGTAGTTGTCATTGGGACTATAATATCGGAACGCGCTACTCTGGCGTACATTACGATTACCAGTCTGATTTTGATTACGACGACTTCGACGCTTTGTTTGCTGTTTTTGCCCAAAATTATTGCAATTAGGAGTAAGAGTAAGTTTCAATTTTCCGATATCTTGTATCAGTTCACATTACTTTGAACAATGTCTGCTCGTTTTTGAACCTAGTCAGAAATCACCAATGACCTCCTAAAACCTTGTCCTTTAATAGAAGTAACAGAAAAATTTCTCGCAGTGCATGACTTTTCTATTGCGGTCAAACCATACCTCTATGCCATGTGTATAATTTGTATGTTTTCATTATTTAATTGATAATAAATAATTTCTTTATTTAATAACATTTTAATTTCAGCTGAAGACGATCCAGTAATACAAAGTATGGGCCTAAAACTAGAATGTAAGACAAGAAGATTTGTGACAGACGACACTCAAGAATTGCACTTTCGTATAGAAATACAGAATAAAGTGTATAAACGAGAAGTGGCTGCCTTGGACAAAGAAATAGGAAGATTGGAGAAGTTGCTTGCAGAACCTTTGGAGTCAATCAGCAGCTCTAATGCCTCAATATCTTTACATAAACGAGTAAGTAGCTTTAAAGAAAAACCATTATTATATCTTCGTCTTTTATTAAGAAGGTAAATAGACCGATTGGAGATTCTGCAAATTGACTCTGGGCCCATAACCTAAAAGTTCAGCTTAACTATAAAACAAATGCTACGTTAAGATCTAGAAAATAGTAATATTCTACTATTTTCTAGATATGGACAACTTTTACGACAAGTAATTAAGATTTTCTATGTGTCTGAAACACTAAAATTAACTCAAATTCCAGACCGAACTAAACACAGTCGAAGAAGAAGGCCATAGAAGAGACCCAGACAGGCGAACACCAAGCATCACCGGAGGCCTACCCATGCTCTTGCTCTCAGTCCTTCCACCTGTCATACCAAGAGCGAGCTGGCCATCAGCAGAAGCATTCCGAGGAAGAAACTCCGTCAGTTTCAGCTCACAACCCAAACTCAATTACAGAAAATCACAACCAGCCATAGACCTATACAGTTTATGCCTTAACAAGAGAGAAGAACACCCTGGTCTACTCAAAAGACTGAAAAGCTTCTTCGGAAGTAGACCATCTTCTCGCAAAGCGTCTACCATGTCAATAGCAGACCCGACAGGTCAAAGCATAGCAGCAGCACTGAAAATGCATGTCGGAATGATCGCTGGACTCGTACCAGGTCACCGAAAACATTCCATGGTCCTATCATGCAATACTCTACATGTTCCTCATCCAGAATTGAAGTTGAGGAGGGAATCTTTCGCTAAAAGCGGTCCAATTATACGAATAACTGACGATGAACCTTCTTGCTCCAACTATCTAGCTGACAGAAGAATATCGTCCGCGCAGAAGTACATAGCAGAACCAGAGACGAAAGTAAACTTCGTATTGCCGACGATCCATAAAAAACCGATGTCTCATCAAAATTCGTGTGAGAAAATTAAGGGTTCACCGAGGTTTCCTCACAGGATATCTCCTACGGGAACAAGCCTGACGACCCTGGACAGGAGGAAGACGAGCGCAGATAGTGTTTTCAGTGTATCTAGTAGGATATTTGATGAGCAGAGAAGATACAGTCACCAGAACGTTTCTAATCAGGATTCTAAGGGTAAAACTGTGCTGGAGAGCAGATGGAAGTCCACTGAAGATGCCAGGCCTGGACCTTCGAGTAGAAATTAGCCTTAAGAAGCCTACTTCGAGTAGAAACTTGACATGCAACTTGTCGCTACTATTACATGGAATTTAAAATGAAAATTTTAACAAAACTCTTGCAGCAAAAATGTGAACTAATATTATTCTGGTATTTTAATGTTCAGTAATGGAGTGAACGGAAATTATAAAGTCGTACTAAAAGCTAGAGTAGTGATTTTAACAATAATTTTGTAGTGCCATAATTATTCAGGTCCTTCTGAATAACAAACTATCGAACTGATCAACTGATAAAAAATCTACTGTCCTACCATTTGAATCCACGTCGAATAGGTCTGCAGTTTTGCATAGCGAAAGTTGTTAAGTTCCCAGTCCCCATCATCATCATCTCCTTTAAAACCGTCAGCATATAAAAGAAGGGCCCTATATTTAATAAACTGTGTGGTAGTTCAACTGCGATAACATTTGAAATTGTGTTTCAACGGTAACATTGTATTAATTTACGGACACATTAAAGGGTATGGCTATAATCATTATACAGAGTGTTAGGGTAAACATTTGCATTACTTTAAGGGGTGATTGTACCCATGATACTGAACAACTTTCCCCAAGAGACATATAGGAAATTCTGTTTTTTTTTCTACTTTTCATACAAACGTTCGATCAGCTGATTGAATTTAATATGGAAAGTCCACAAATGTTTTTGCGAATTTCCTGTATGTTTCTTAAATTTTGTTCAGTATCATGGGTACAATCACTCCTTAAAGTAATGCAACTGTTTAGCCTAAAACCCTATAATGTGACAGTGTTACCTATCTGAATGATTTTCAATATTAGCTTCAATTCTTAAAGTCATTAATAACAATTTAAAAATGTAATATCAATGTACCTAGGTATTAATTTGTGCTCAAATACTAAATTAAATGAAACAGACAGTGGAATTGCCTAATAGTAAATGTATCAGTATTTAAAATATTTTAGATGTGTAGAAATAAACCAAAGAATTGTAAATATGTAGATTCGTGTGAAGTAAAAGGAATTTTAACACCAAAGAGTAGATTTTAGATTTGTAAACTATTACTAGATCGTAGAATAATCTAGTGCAGTGGTTTTTAACCTGGGTGGTAATTAATTCCATCTTGATTCGATTTTAATTTATATTAATTTGGGTATAACTCAACCATACGACGTGGCTATAGGGTATTTGACAGCATGTAAAATATAGGATCTATTGATGGCATCCGTATTGAATATGAATTTTGGAAACCAACTATTTAGTCAGTTAAGAAAAATCCTGGATATTTTAAGAGAAAATCGACAAAGAAAATATTTGTTTTGTCTACTTTAGTCACGTGATCGTAAACGACTGTGATTGGCCGAATGGTTGATGACGTCAACTGCTTGTAAACAGTTGCGTGTAGTGTGAATGTCGTACAAAGTTTACGTCATCGTGACGTCACCTGCTTGTAGCCACGTATATAGTCAGGAAAAGCGTTTTAGCGGGATATTTAAATAACATTTTTTGTTTTCGTTTTTTCTTGCACTAAATGTAGGTAATGTACGTAAAATATACATCTTCTATGGAGTCCTTAGACATCAGTGATTAACGTAGAACAGTTTTAAAAACTTGTCAAATACCCTATTATTTGGCTATAATTATTAATATCAGGCTGGCACTTCATATGACATATTTTCCCAATATCACACCACACATGACAAATACGCGTTTCTACGTGAAAATACGCAATACAACCATGAAAACGTGGATCCCAGTAGACGTTTTGGTTGCATTTTTTCCTATTTCACTCCTTTTATGTGCGAAGAAAACAGACACACACGGGAAACGAGTTTGTCATGTCATGCGTGATATTTGGAAAATAGGTCATGTAAAGTGCATTAGGTTTACATTAGGTACAGTCACCATCAGATATATCGTAGCCTTAGACTACTTATATGAGGACTAGTTACGCGTGTAATTCTACTAACAAAATTGTCTGCCACTTTTTGCGGGGGGCGAGGTAGCACGAGATACGCAACTTTGAATTTTGATTCCATTAGTTTAGATTCTAATTTTGAATGTTAAAAATCATGAAAAACAGTGTCGTGTGAACCCCAAACGTCATAAGTTCGAAATTATTGTTCCGTAATTATAGGTCGCGTTTAGTGATAAGGTATAAAATTGAATGTAAATGCGTAAGATTTTTTGATCTTGCACGTTGGCAGAGGTATAGGATAGTAGTCTAAGATCGTAGCATACAAGGTGTTCAAATATTTCGAAGCAGTGCTAATTTTCAATAAATTCACTATAATGAATGTTACCAATTATATCTAAACATGTATTTTGTCATAAATATCTGATAATTTTCTATAAAATCTTTACAATGTTATTTAAAATTCAAATTTATAACAACGGAGTAAGATCTTTTTTCCTAAACTGCTCAGATGTTTATTATCACCCTGACGCGTTGATACATTTGATGTTCTAGGCGTTCAGATATTTTTGATTGGTTATGTGTACCTAAAGACATTATTGAAAATTAGAACTGCTTAGAAATATTTAACCACCTTGTTGTTTGATTTATCTGACGGCGACTGTATTTATACCGAATTGTTTAAAGTGGAGTTCCGATGTCAGCGGCCGATGCGTCTTACGCGCGACAATACTAGGTACTATGAAAACGTATGGCGCCGCTTCCGATGCCAGCGACTGACGCGGGCGTCAGACGTGCGCGGTCTAAGCGATAGACATATGGCATATGACCGAACCACGCGTCAACCGCGCGCGTCAGTCGCATCGGCCGCTAGCATCGGAAGTGCATAGTCCACCTTTATTCGAACTTTAAAAAATTGGTCCTCTGTTAAAGGCCGCGCAACGAATCGTGAGCGCTGGGGTAGAGTGGTAGGGATTTTCGCGCATGTTGATGACGTAAAAGGCGACTAACGGACCAATGGCGTTCACGCGTCGCGTCGGCCGCCTCCCGCTTCACCACGCAAAAAAGACCCGAATTTTATTTCAGTGCATTGAAGGTCATCACTCAAGGTCATGTTTCGTTGAGCGATCTGTACATATGCCCAAAAACCCACATTGGAGTTTGATTCTTGTACTGTACTGATGATATAGAAATACTTATGAACTTTACTAAAACAGTAAGTAGTTAATTCATTGTGGACGAGCTAAAGCGATCAGATATTCTAACATATTCGTCGATTTATTCCAATCATTTATCACAGGATTTTAAATAAATGTTAGCCTACATCAATAAGTCTTTTAGTGTATAGTTTTTGTGTGATAATTGTACCTATATTAAAATAAAAACAATGTATTAACAATTCTAATATTAATATTTAAAAATAAAAGCAATATAAACTAGATTTAATTAAGATATAAAGTCGATAAGGGTGAGAACACAAATATTTTTTTTAGTGCCAAGCTGAAAAAATCAGGCACATTATTTTTAGAAACAGATGTCTATTCTTACTGTGAACTTTCCCTTACATTCTAAGAGATGTCCTAGTAAAGTGTTCAAATTTTATAAAAAACGAGCTCTTTAAAATAAAAATTTCTAGTCAAATTGGTAATTTAGAATCTCTGTTGTGTGAGAAATAAATACATTTCAGAAATAGTGAACTGTGTTTTTTTTATAGACATTTAGGCCTGTATTTAGAAATGAATCCCAATCGTTCACTCACTTTTTAGTATAATGTTTCAGACGCTCAAGCGGACGCTTCTGTTTGGTTTTTTAATACGGCCCGTATTATAAATAACCTATGTAATTCTGACAAAAATATTCTGACAGAACGATAGAAAGCAAACATCTACCAATAACATTAGCTTCATTTTCCTTAATTTTGGAAGCGAAGACACAGAATAGATATCCTACCAGAAAAAAAGCTTCATACAAGCTCGCGGCAGTCGGGTCACTCCTACATACGCAGCGTGGCAATACGTGAACGTTGACGTAGATACGAGAATGAGCTGCGGGTGTACTGGCTGCCTCAAGCTTGTATGAAGCTCTGTAGTATATCTATTCGGTAGCGAAAGGGCTGCTTCCTCGCTCAGGACAGGCAGCCTTATCAGAAAAAGATAGAACAATATTTATTACAGCGCCATCTATCGTATGCTATCTACAAACTATACATTAACACCAGCCATCTTAGCAACTCGGTCCTCTATAATCCTCTTGATGTTAGCGTTGACAGAGGGCAGCACGTTGTGCCTTCTCACAGACTCCTCAATACGTTGCACCAGCTGTATCTCGCGCGGCCAGGCGACTAGGTTTGTGACCAGGCAGTCGGCCGGGGATCCGAGGCGGCCGGTGCGCCCGCAGCGGTGGATGTAGTCCGCGGTGTATAGAGGGAAATCGTAGTTTATTATGTGTTGTGTCTGTGGACAGTTTTGATTATTATTAAGGGAACACGCGACGAATAATAAATCCGTAAAAATATATCGCATGAAACTCCGAGTACTTTCGTGGTTTTTTCGTGGACTATAACAATCACAGTTAGCGCAAGTTATAGCTACGAAGCCAATAGTTACCTGACGCCCTCGGCCATATAAGACCACTTTCAACGTCATACATGTAACCCGTAATCAGATGAACATAAGGTTCACAATCGAATGCAAGACATAAATCGCGCACGAGAAATTATTACAGAGATGCGATACATACAAGGTCTAACTAACAACTGTTAGTCCCCAGGCATCACACCTAGCTTGGCGGAAGATCTTCCCTTTTCAATGGAGGAACCTTCCACCTGGTTCCTACCTAGTCCGTCTTGCGTATCCCATATGTTAAGAGTGGTAGTATAATTTTATATTTTCTGTAAGTATCTAGATTTAATTAATTGCAATAAATATATGAATATGAATGATTTTTAAGTGGAACTAAGATATTTCTGTTGAAATGTTTTTGTGGGCGAAAGGCCTCGATAACACCACATCATCATGATTCATATTCATGACATAATTCTCAGTTTTTGACGTAATTTTATCAATCTGTCACCACTTTAAGAGCTGTTTCTGATTTTGACCACACAGAAAAGAGGGTATTTGACAGGTTTTTAAAAACTGCTCTACGTTAATCACTGATGTCTAAGGATTCTGTAAAAAATGTGTATTTTACGTTCCATTACATATTGTGGAAGAAAAAAGGAAAACAAAAAATGTTTTTTAAATATCCCGCGGAAACGTTTTTCCTGACAATATACTTGGAAACAAGCAGGTGTCGTCACGATGACATAAACTTTGTACGACACTCACACTCTACACGAAATGTTTACAAGCAGTTGACGTCATCAACCATTCGGCCAATCACAGTTGTTTACGATCACGTGACTCAAGTAGACAAAAAATTATTTGTCGATTTTCTCTTAAAATATCCAGTACTTTTCTTAACTGCCTAAATACTTGGTTTCCAAAATTTATATTCAATACGGATGCCATCAATAGATCCTATATTTAATATGCTGTCAAATACCCTAATGTGAAACATACGTACCCTAAGAGTATCCAATCCACGAGAAGCGATATCTGTACAGGACAACACATTGACTCTCCCATTCTTGTACATTTCAAACTTGCCGATCTTGAGGGGCACCGGCATCTTCCCGTTTATATTGATACATTCTACGTTATTTTCGTTTAGGAACATGGACACGAAGTCGCATGTCGCAGTCTGGTTGGAAAATATCATGACAGGTCGGTTTAGGTTTACATCTGCTTGGACCAGTTTGAGGAGTTCTAATGGTTTCTGGGCTTTGCCGAGGCGGATGAATCTGTGAATAAGAATATTAACTTTATAGAAATAGACTTAAAAATCTAACTACTTATCATCATCACAGCCTATATACGTCCTACTTCAGGGCACAGGCCTACCGTCAGGGAGGGTGTATAGGCGGTAGTCGACCACGCGTGCCCAATGCGGATTGGAAGTCACATACACATCGGAATTTCTTCTTCAGCGTATGCAGGTTGCCTCAATTGAGGTTTTCCTTCACAAACGGAGAGCAGTCTTACATACTTAGTTAGAATACTAGACTAATTTTTACAGGGCATGTCATCCGTGCGGATTCGAACCTGGACCTAAAGATTGAGTTTCTCTAGCTCTCCGCAACGCGCCGACGCTCTAGTCTAGTCAAGTATAGCCTGTAGGATCCCATTGTATCGATGCAGCAGTGAAACTCTCGAGATCAGGACAGGTCAAACGTGCGTTGCGCGCAGGCATGAAGGCGGTACCGATCATGGTATCATTTTACGCGCACGTCTTTTTAGCCCCAACTCTGCGTTAGACAGACGTCCGCGCGCGGAGTAGTTTCAACTGTAATCGTGCGTCGGACGTTCCGCGCCACGAAGCGGTGCATTTTAACTTTACAGTAACAGACCCGCACGCGGGCCATCCGCGCGCATCCTGCGCTTAGCGCAGGGGATACTCTTAGGAGCTTCCTAAGGGACATATCATACAAGCAATTTTTGAGAGTAGGTGTTATCGTCGCTGTATCACAAATTAGCTATATTATAAATCACATTATTTTCTCTTTTAAGTACCTACCTATAAGCTACATTGTGAAAAGGTGTTAGCTGTAATGCAATGTAATACATTTGTTAAATAAATAAATCACCGCGATATCGCAGGGACATCACCGCGTTATCGCCGCGATATTTCTGAGATCAATCAGTGTCGCGGCGGCCATTGTCTACTACGCTCAAAAATAGCTTGTGTAACACATGGTTAATGCACTTTGGTACTTACTTCTGAGGTACATGTGGCAGCATTTGATGTATATTAGAAGTAGTGACAGTCTTCAATGAGTCGGGGGACACAAATGAATTGACGGCTTCAGGTAACTCGTGTGGCATCGTCGCACTGACCAGGGTCAGCTGACAGCCTTTGGGAGGCACTTGAATTTGCGTTTTGTATTGGATCTGGAATTAAATTCAATTGCTTACTATCACAAGTATCCGAATAGACAATAATTTGGCAAGAATATGAACCCAATAAACTGTTTAAATTTAGCGCAATTCAGGTTAACTTGGCGCCGTTGTAGTTTATGTGTTTAGTTTTATTTGAAATTCGAGAAAAATTGGCTTTAGTGATATATGTGACATAATTTCGAGCGGATTGTGTACCAAAAAATTGCGTAAATCGACCAACATAACGGAAATTTCAAATAAATATGAAAACAGAACGTAAGCCTTGGTTCAAGTTAACTCGTATGGTCAGATATCTTGCTACAACTATCAACTCCTAAGTGTTCTCACTCAGCAATTTGAAGGTTGCAAGATGCAATGTGTCAAGTGTTACCTACAAAAACACTGCATAATGAAACTTATCCCTCGGTCGCCTCATACAACACTCACCTTAAGAATGAACCTTAACCTTAAGAATGAAGAATGAATCGTTTGTTAGAACAAACGATTCCATTTCTTAGAAGCCACACAGCTCAAAATCATTACTACTATTAAAAGAATTAATGCCTTAAAAGAGTAAAATAAAAGATCAACATCAAGCATAGCATAGCATATGCTCACGACTATATTCCCCGAGGGGGTAGTCAGAGATATTCTGAAACCTCAGAACATCCACATTTCACAAGTAGTACCGAAACTCTGTCCAGTGTGATGGGGGGTGAGCCCGTCGCCACTTATAATGGACAGTGGGTACAACACATGCCTCGAAATTGAAGCATGCAGGTTTCCTCACGATGTTTTCCTTCACCGACAAGTTACAAATCGTACATAAATTCTGAAAAACTTATTGGTATTAGTCGCTTGGACGGGGATCGAACCATCGCCTCCTGCACAGTAGGCCAGTTTACTCGCCACTGGACCACCACGGCAACATCAACATTGGCCTATTATTTCTTCCCATTGCAGGGCACAGGCCTACTCTCAGGGTATGCTCACTATGCGTGCCCAATGCAGATTTGTGGACTGCAAATTCACATCAGAATTTCTTTTTTAGTGTACACTGGTTTTTTCGCCATGTTTTCCTTCACCTTTTGAAAGCAGTCAGTATTACATACATACATAAGTTTGACAAACTCATTGGTACATAGCATGTCCTCTGTGCAGATTCGACTCCGACCCCCATGATTGAGTGTCCATACCTTTTCGCAATGCACCACGGACGCTCTACTATAATAGAAGCATTGACATAAATACTATAGACTCCAAGTCTCATACAAAATCATAGTAAATTTTTGTCCGAATCTTACATGTGGCATGAATATGTTGTATTTGATTCATAAACTTAGTCGTATTTAGCATGTTTACTGTCAACTGGAATAAAAAAAAGAACTCTTATGAGCTCTTTTTATTCTGACATTTTTCGAACGTTTGATAATGAATCTAGTTCAGTTATACAACATGGAAACGATTTAACGCAAAACTAGAAAGTAGTTTGTTTAGAATCGAGAGCAGAATCGAATTATCATGGTTTTCAAAATATTAAATAATTTGTTTGTAAAATTTAAAATTTACTAAACTCAATCTCAACCCACCGCTCGGGCACTCTCACCCTACTTACTAGCAAAACAAGATTCCTAAAAGGTATCCATGAGCATGTTAGTTATTGCTGAAATGAGAACAAATAATTTTTGCCACAAAACATAAAATGTGAATAACTTTATATTTTAACTATCAAAATAATAAAATTATTGTTTCTATCTAATTATTTTGTTATAAATCAGTTGGGGTGTATGAGGTTTTGTGCTTATTCATTAACACATTGTATAAGATATCAATAAATAGAAGATATATTAAAATTTATACTTACAACAAATTTCTTCAAAACAATGCTAGTCTTTCCAATAAAACTATCATCTAATAAAGAATCCGCTTCGTCCAGAACTACATGATGTACATTGTGTATTTTGAAAATGCCCGTCGTAACCAGTTTACTGTAAGCTCCGAGCGTTGTTACGAGTAAATCACAGTATTCTATGGGAGGGTTCAACATTTTCTGCTTTGTTTTGCCTCCGACCAGTGTGGTTACGTTTAGGTTCAGGTTTTGGGCAATGGTTTGTGCTACATCACCGATTTGAGTTGCTGGAATGGATAGATTGATAGATAAACAATTTTATTTGCATAAGTAACATCAGGGGGACGACAATCATATTTTGGCAGGTTTTTCCGATGCAGTTTGCGTAGAAAGTGCTGTCATCTAGTAAATATTGATGCAGTACTATCAAAAATAGATTGACTGTATTGATAAGATTGAATTCACAAAATGGCTAAAATCTTGCATAATGTGCGTGTTGTTTCTAGTTTTCGTTCAATTTCATGCCGATTTAGTGATGTTCTGGAGTTTCTGTTGTTATCTAACCAATATACAGATTACAGGAATAGTAGGGACACTGGAATTATACTGGATTGTTGCGGCCATTTTGAATTACAGAAACAGACATTTGAAACACTTCCTCTCACTTATTCTTAGAACAGCTTTAGTAACGTCCAAGATATTTCAGGTAGTATATCTTTCTGATAAATAAATCAGAGAATCAAATCGGATTGGGATTGACGTTTCTAGTGATATGTGGATGTTTTGAGGTTTCAGAATATCTCTGACTACTCCCTCGGGGAATATAGTCATGAGCATATGCTAAATAAGTTATATTTGCTAATCAGAATTTGCCAGAAAGCTGTACAATGCGTTACAAAAATACAAATAAACATTTAAGGAGGTAGTTTAGTTAGACCATCAAACTGAACAACTTTCACTATGGGACCAATATCGAAATCATGAAAAAAAAATTGGATGTTGCATACTAAACTACAAATCGACTTGAGCTAAATGTATGGGATAGCTGATTTTTTTTCTGCGATTTTTGATGTTGGTCCCCTAGTGAAAGTTGTTCAATTTGATGGTCTAAACAACCCCCTTAAAAGTTTAAAATGTTTATTTTTACTACTTACGAAGTGAACTGCTATACCAAGACCTACAGAGATAGGATCACTCACCATGTAAATAGGCTGGCTTTGCCGCTAAGTGAACCTCTCAGCATAAGACGGCTAAAACGACGACACATTTGGGATAACTTATGACCTGTAGTAACTAAATGAAGGCGGCCTGACAATGGGAAGGCATGCCTGCAACCATCGATACATGCAAAATAACTGCTCATGGTCCTCATACCGATAGCATGTTATAACATAACAAAAAAAAAAAAAATTTTTTACTTTTGTACCACCCTGTAATAGTAGGAATTGGAAAATCTTTTCGTCCTCATTTGAAATGAAATATAATTAAACTTACCCAATTCTCTATTTGGTGTTATAACAACTGCCATAGGACTGTTAAACTCGTTCTCCATACTAGGTTTCCATTCCAATATGTGCTGGAAAATTGGCAGCAAATACGCCAAAGTCTTCCCACAACCAGTCTCCGCCGTCATAACGGTGTTATGACCTTCAAGGATCGAAGGTATCGCCTTCGCCTGTATAGCGGTCGGGAGAGAAAACCCCTGATTCGACATAACCTCTATCAACTCGTTACAAACTCCAATTTCTTCAAAACTCTTCTTGTAAACTGCCTTTTCTTCTTTCTTATTAGCATTTCCGTATACTATGAAGTAATCGTTCTTAGATTTAGGGTGTAACCAGCCCTGGGATGCTAGTTTTACGGTCTCGAATTTGCCGTAACTTTTACCTTCGTAGTGATTGAATTCTGGACGTTTGCAAGTTATAATTGGAAGATTTTTCTTTGCTTGCTGTACGCTGTAGTAACGGCAGTATGATATGTTCAGTATTTGCCTTAGTTTAGACATATTTTTGGTTTAATTTTTCAGCAATTTACGGCAAACGACAGCAAACATGTTGCAATATTTTGACAGCGATACCAGTGACAGCACGTGACAGTGACAGTTCGTAAATCCGTTTAGAAATCGTCGTTCGAAACGTTTCGTTCAGAAATGGAACGAATTGCTTTTGTTTAAAATAAATTCCATCTTACAATGTTTTTGGTTGTTTTTGTTACTTTACAAATACTATTCATAATGAGTTTAAAAACTGCCGTTAATTTTATTTGATAATGGCTGAAAGAGGTCGAAAAATAATTATGAAATGCCAGTTACAGCGAAAGGAAAAAACATTTTCATTTCTTTATTCGTCTAAATATGGGGCCGCAGATGCGCACCCCGCACTGCCGATCGTGGTTTTTTGTTCGCGTTGTCTGTTCTATACGTAATCTATTCAATGATTGACTCATGGGTATGAGAATTTAAACACCAGTAAGATTAAAAAATGCGAACTTTGGGAAATCGGTGAATATAGGACATTTTACTCGGCCGGTGACGTTAAAAAATCGCACTCCTCCCTAACCAACTAACGAAGACGTTCCACAGAAATATAACAGGAGTTTAAAATAAAAGAATGAATTACGTACCCATCCACTTTCCACTTTTATTAATGAATGCCATGTTGCGGAATACAATACGCATTAACATTTAAACCATATTTAACATCTATACACATTATTTACAAGGAAACATGTATCGAAATGATCACAGAATAAGTTTTTTCAAGTTCATAGTAAAAATTATTTTTTTATAACGGCTGAAAAAAATATATTATAATAGGTAGTATACCTAGGTATATTACTGAGACAAGCAAAGAATAGGGGAGGACTAAAATGTGAACAGTATAGTTAGGCCTTTTGCTCGAATGAACGTTTTGTAATGAGTGAGCAAGACAACTATAGTTTTCTTGGTTTCGGCCGGCCATTCTTTTATCTGCGCGAATTATAGATAAAAATTTTCTATACATAATACATAGATACTTCGTTTTTATAGAACATAAATAATAATTAATATTGCAATAGAATAAAGAAATAGTACCTAAAAGTGACTTAAAACTAATGTTTCAATCTGACGTACCGCAGAGATTTCAACCTTATTTTTATCCAACACAGTTCAAAATTACATACATAAGCTCACGATTTCTTTACATTATTTTGTTTTGATATAGTTGCGTCTTTACAAACATACAGATCAAGTCATAAATCATTTTCATCAAACCTCTCGCTCGCACTTATGAACTTTATGAATTGCTCTAGTGATGTGCGTAACTGTGATGGACGTATTGTCGATACAATTAAACAATACATGTATATTTAAGTTGGAGAATTAAGTTTCCATCGTACAGCATGATTGAGAAAGTATTGTAGTAATGCAAAAATTTGTATGTATAAATAGTCTTCTTCTTATTGTGTGGGAAGCAGCAAGCCCTGCACATCTAGCATGATTTCTCTACACGCGCGCGACGCGCCTTCGCTGCATAGAAAATAACCTGTTCCCGCGCTTTTCGGAGTGCGAAAGCCGCGCTTGCCGCGACGTGTAGTATGGAAAAAAGCCGAGTCGCGCGCGTGTAGAGAAATCATACTAGACGTGCTGGTGTCAGATTTTTCAAAGCGCCTTACGGCATCTGACGTGGTTTTTAATGTAACGTCTACTATCACCAGAGATAGTAGCCGGGACCAAAGCATAAATAGTTGATGCATCTTTACTATTGCAACAATTTTAATTATTTATGATTTCTTTCTCAACCCCCGTTTTCTTTCACAATGGAAACGTTATTCTCCAACTTAAATTTACATAGTATTGTTACGCACATCACTAGTACAGCTCCGTAAAACTAATAAGTGCGAAAGGCTCGATGATAATTATTTATGACCCAAACTTTACGTTTGTAACGGCGCTACTTATAGTCTCCCTTATTCGGTCATCTCAGCCTTTATGCTACCACTTTATGAATACACACGGTGCGGGCGTGAAATGTGACGTTTCTCGACTGTCGCGCTGTTAACGCATATTTCACCTCCTCACGCATCCGCTACCGTAGGAACTTACACTCAGTTTCATTAAAGTTAATCCTCCATTAAATCTCTTGCTGTCACTTTCTGTCTTGTTAACGTAGTAAAACCTAGCAATATATTTAATTAAGAACTCTAATGAGCGTTTCTGCAACTGAGTGTTACTCAGTTAAGCGCCAGACTTGTAGGTACTGAAAAAACGTTCATGTCCACCCCAAAATAGACTACGAACGTGAGCTTATGTATGTATATACAGTTATTAAGTTTAAGGTTACATTGTTTGATATCGTACGGTGTGCAGTGCTCAGTCAGATTTGAAACATTTCTAATGTAATTTGGACCTAATATAAAAAGAAAAATACGATAACTGCAACATTAATCTTTTAAGTGTTAACAATAGTGACGCACGATTGTAACTGACATTATTATTGCTGTTAACGCCTAGAGAAAGGAGTTTATAAAAAAAATACTCCGTTATTACATCAGACCGAAATTCAGAGACGTTTTTTTAGGTTGAGTTCGAACGCGTACCTACTGGACGGGGTGCCCAGAAGGTTTGAACGCTGTCATATTCAGGGTGTACATTGAATAGCTGAGAGGCTAGGGGGTCGTGAGAGATTACAGAAAAAGTATCTGAGAAGTTTCAGAACGAGCCCCGTGCACACGGGGGCGTTTTCAGATAAATTTCATACTATGATCATTTTCAAAACAAACACCTGATGTCCAGCGCCTGTGATTTTCATGCCATCGTATAGGGCATGATGCGCAATGACATTTAAATGCAGACGAACAAATTGTCGACTAATTCTGACAAGTACGAAGATTTGGACCATTTTTGTTGGTCAAATTTGCATTTAAATGTCACTACGCAATACGTTGGCATGAAAATCACTAGCGCTGGACATCTGGACAGTTATTTGTTTTAAAAATTTTCTTAGTATGAAATTTATCTGAAAAAGCCTCCCTATGCACGGGGCTCCTATCTGAAAATTGTCAGATACTTTTTCGGTAACCGCTCACGACCTCCTAGCCCCTCAGCTATTCAATTTACACCCTGAATATGACAGCGTTCAAACCTTCTGGGCACCATGTCCATACGTCAAAATTCATACATATTCGACCCTACTTAGACCTGACTTACGCTCAAAAGAACTCTCTGAATCTCTAACTGAGAATGCAAATAAAGAAGAAATATTTATCAATTACCTACATGGTCAATATTACAGTTTTAAATAATATGTAATAGATACTTCAGAAGTAGGTACTAGTATCTGAAAAATAATATTTTACTTAACCTAACAAAATTCCCTATCAATACATATACAAATATTTACAACGGAAAATACACAGATACCCGTAACAACGTTTTAGTACATTTTACTGAAAAAAGTCAACACCAAAAATATAACTATTAAGGTACTGTGATCTATGATGTCCCACCGACACATCCATCGAAATTACGCGACGGCGACGTAAATTACGCGTGCGATGCTTTTTCCCTATACCGAGGACACTCCAGTATGCACCATTTTTCCTAGTAGACGCGTAGACTCGAAAGGTATCAGTATAATTAAAATTCCAGCTATCCAGCAAGGTAAGTGCCCGTAACAGACAGTTATGAGCGCGAAAGTGGTAGGGATACTCGCGCATGTTGATTCCGCAAAAGCAACTGATCGGCCCATGCCGCTTACGCAATGATCGCCACCCGCATCCCCACGCCTAAAATACCCACCATTTAATTTCTGCGCATTGAAGGTCATCGCTCATAAACCTTAGTACCTTTTACTTAACCATACGGAACCAGTGCTATTTGAAACCAATAAAAAAAGATAACAATGTCAAATTATAGATTATGCATCGGACACTGTAAAATATTGTGATACAGATGATTTTACAATATCTAATGTGTAGAAAAATAAGAATTATGACGTCACTTGTCCCTAATCGTTGATTTTTGAACATTTTGGGTTATTTTTAAAAATATTTGAAAAATTATTTGACTTCCCCGTGAAGTAATTTATTTTTAATAATAGACAAAAATACTCTCAAACTAATATCTGACAGCAGTTTAGTCTTAGTAAACGTACCAAATAAAACCTTATCCTACGATTTTTAAAAAAATGCAAAATAAAAATCATGTTCGTGGTTTCTCATCTCATATTTACATCTTCTTCTGTATGGAGTATCAAAAGAAAATGCATTTTTGGTGTTGACTTTAAATGGGAATATTTTTGCTATCCTAACATCGAAGAGAAAAAAACATTGAACATCAAGGTTTAATTTTAGGAGATTTCAGTCTTATGACCGAGTTGATAGATTTCGTTTCAGCAGTTTGGAAAAAATACCATTGATTGTTTGGAATTCGGCAATATTAACTATCAGGAACATTTTTTAATCCCTGCACGAATATATGGAGTTGTTCAGAACATACTAAGTACACAAATTTTACAATAGTAGCATATTGCGAAAACGAGCGGCAGAAATGGCATGTGATTCAAATTAAAATATTTTAGTTTGTTAAATTTTCAATAGTCGGCGGCAAAGAACTAAATTCTCCTCTCTTAGGCGCGGTTTACGCAGAAGAGACGTGTGGCGGTGGCGGATAGTGAAAGTAACACAATTATAAACCTTATAGTACGTAGCATAGCGTCGTTTGGCACCGCAACTGGGGCGCGGGCCAATTTATATTCTGTTACTTAGATTATCCGCCACCGCCACACGTCTCTCTTCTGTATAAACCGTGGCTAACACAAAACATTTTTTACAAGAAACGAAAAACATTAATAACTTTGCGTATTACCAACGAGCTATGTGCAGAGGTTAAAAACTATGTCATAATCCCGAATGCGCATAGTTGTTTCGGCCAGAACATTTATTTTATAATATTGAGTCTAACTACATCGGTAACTCAATAACTAATTAGTAATGACAGTACTCAGCCCAAAAAATGCCACTTCATGTGTAAACATAATTGCGTTAAATACTTAAGGGGATGTTTCAGACCACCAACCCGAACAACGTTCACTATGAGATAAAAATTGGAATCGCAAAAAAAAACAGTCCCGTATAAAACGTAAATGGTGATTCGACCCAAATGTGTGAAATGTCAGAAGTTATTTTACGTGACTTCCATTTTAGTCCCATTGTAAAAGTTGTTTAGTTTGATGGTATGAATCACCCCCATAAGTATGAAACGCATTTAAGTTTACACTTTGTATAGCTTGGGGTACTTTTTGGTGAAGTTTGTATGTATATGAGAATGAATGAAATATACTTTTATTAGACCCGCAGTCCATTTCTTAGTACGTCAATGCTTTACAATAATTTGATAACACGTGTGATGTATAAGTCACAATAAATAATAATTTAATATTATCAAGGAACCGTTGATTTTCCTATGTAAATAAAAGTTACAAATAATTCGTGCAGTGATTAAAATAGCCCCCATTAATTTATTCTATTTATTAACTTTTTAATTAATTTAAGGGCCCGTTTCACCACTTTTGGATAAGTCATTGTTAGCTTATTTGACAGATCGTTTGACATATCGTTGGCTAAAGTGTCAAACCTCGTATCTCCATTTTATTTTTCAAATTACATTTTATACAATGTTATTACTAATTTCTGAATGCAAACATGTCACAACTCTTAAATCCTTTTAAAAAGCCGTTACAATTTAAAATGATAAATAGAAAACCACATAACTCTGGGCTGCCATTGTTCGTGGTGAAGTTTTTTGTGCCTCCTGTAAAATTTGATCTAATGGAGTTACGAGGTCTGACACTTTAGTCGACGATATTTCGTATGAAAGATATTTCAAATTATCTGTCATATAAGCCAACAAGAACCTTTCCAGAAGTGGTGAAAAAGGCCCTAAATCTTAAAAAAACAAGGTTAAAGTTAGTTATCGTTTACCAACAGAACAAAGTATGCTACAAATCTATATTTAAACAGCGGACAGCAGTCATAAAATATAACAATTAGTCAGTCTTTGAAGACACCCGAGGTTCCTTTCAATAAAATAGGCGGTTGAAGGCATAAAGAATAAAAATAAATCTCCAGGTAAGTTAATTATTTGATTGGCATTTGCCTTCTTTTCTGCACAACAATAATTGTAAATAAAATATGCTTTGAAATGATTTTGTTTTTGCCAGGGAACGCAGAGATAATATCATGATAATTGTCGAGATCATTATTTTACATTAATGTATCTCAATCTCAATAATTATCAGTATAAATTCAAAAATTTCATCACATTTCTAAGGCGGTGTCCTAATTGGTTATCGCTCGTACGACCGTGCGTGCAAACATACAGTAGGCCGACCATGAGTTTTTACTGTACTTTACTACTGTAGCTGCGTCACCAATTTTGCATTGAATTTCGTACAGTGCTCCTAGTGGTGACGTTGAGAATAAATTTCTGCTATACGAAATTGGTGACGTTACTACAATAATAAAGAACAGTGAAAACTCATGGTAGGCCTGGCCTACTGATCAGTATCTCGTGCGATAAGTTCGCGCATATTTTTTACATTTCATAGCACGATGAAATCGCATCGCACGATCGCGCGACCTATGGCCAATTAGGACACCGCCTTATTTCAGAATATTTTCGAATAATTATTTTGACAATTTCGAACCCTGTCTTTCACACATTTCTTTTTAATGTTTTAACGATTTAAATTATTAGTACAGAATCATTTGATATTGCAAATGGGTCATTATTTTATTTAGGGTACAACCTGTCCCCCGAAAAGGCAACAGAATAAAGGAGATTTTTTTAGTAAAATAGGTAAATTCCAATATGAACAAATATCGGCATAAAACGGTAAAAAAATACTTATTGAATTTATACAATAAAAGAAAATAAACTTGTATCCAAATTGTACCGTGAATAAAATAATGACCCAAATATGTAGTTAGTAATCAACAATAAATCGACTTTAACTTGCAATTAGATCAACAACAACAAAATTTGAAAGGAACTTCGTATAAAATTGAAAGAACACCTTTTACCTTTTCTTTCTAAATTGGTACACTTTTGTACAGATTTCAGACTAGACTCCGGTACAGTCGTTGCCTAAAGTGTAAGAGTTAATAAACTGATACATTTTGACCACGACTGTACGGTAAGACAATATTTTCAATTTATATATTCGCAACATTATTTTTACACACATCCAATAGAGTTGTTAGTTCGGAAAACTTTGCGAACGCTTCTTGAAGCATGTTCCTGGAATAGAAGATATATTATTATAAGTTGTATAGCTTCGCTTGCTATCAGTGGCTCTGCTGCTTTGATCAAATTAAAATAGCGGAAGATAGGTGACTAGCCTATAGCGCATGGATCGCATAAATTGAGCCCCCGACGCCTAATTTAATTAGTCGCAATGCGAGCGGCATTGCGTGATTGAGATCCTTTTTTTAAATTTAGATTAAAGGTACCACAATGCTTTTACTAATTGTACAAATCATTCAAAAAGAAAAAAACTAATCACACTGCATTACTTTTCACTCGTAAGTACATGAAAAACAGATCCATTGTTTGAGTACGTAATGCAAGAACGTCCCCATCTTCCGCTATTTTAATTTAATCAAAGATCTGCTGTCATTCATCCTGTAACATAATACAGGGTGTCTCAAAAGAAATTTTATATTTAATGGATCGATTAAAAAAAAAGTAAGCCGTATATAGAAAAAATGTTTATTAATTATTGAAATACACTTTTTGGGGATTTATTTCTTAAAAATGATATCGTCTAAATGTAGACCCTCGCGTTCTCGGCACTCATTTAATCGAACAGTTAAATTACTTATGACGGCTCGGCAGGTGGATTCAGGGATGGCTGCCATTTCGTGACGGATATTTTCTTTCAAATGGGCCAGTGAAGTCGGTTTATCGGGTTTCTGATGTTTGCGTTTTGGATTCGTTGCACTCCAGTAGCGGCAGTTCTGCTTATTTACGTGGCCATTAAGATGAAAATGAGCTTCATCCGAAAACAAAATGTTGGTAAACGTTGAAAATCGCTCAATCACCTGATTTACGAAATGAAGCCTCTGACTGGCATCTTGGGGCTTTAATTCTTGCACCAATTGAATTTTGTAGGGGTGCAGCTTTAGGTCTTTGTGCATGATGCGATGTAATGATGATCTATGCACATTTAAAGCACTTGCGCGCTTCCGAATTGAAAGGTTCGGGTAGTCACGAACAGACTGATTAACATTCTCCACGTTTTCTACCGTTCTTGATGACCTAGGTCGCCCGGATTTTGATTTATCTAGCGTTGTACCGGTCTCTTCAAACTTTTTAACCCAATGTCGAATGAGAGGAATGCTTTCCGCATCATTTAAGTGGCGAAAACCTCGAATACTGCAGAATTTTCTACGCGCTACAGTCGCCGAATCACCGTTTTTGTAAAACTCTCGCACGCACAACGCGCGGTCTGCTCCCGAGAAACGCTCCATAGCGACTGAATTCCCAAGAGCCAGGCTACCGATTGACATAACCCCCGCGCCCCTCGGATACGTTGCGCTCACGCAGTAAGCTAAATAAATATAAAATTTCTTTTGAGACACCCTGTATAAAGATGCAAGGGGGCCTAGACAATGTATCTTTCGATTAGCGTTAACGACAGTAGAAAACATAAAAAAATATATGGGAATGTAGAAATAAACGAAAACGAATAGAAAAGGCCTCAACAACATGCGTTTTTGACAGACAGACAGAGTTTCGTTTTGAACGCTTCCTGTCGATCGACCAGACCTTGTAGACAACGCTAGAAACTGGCGCGCGGCGAGAAATTGACAGCAATTTCAGTAAAAAAAAATTCTTTAAATCGAACATGGTTCGAGCTTATAAAAACAAAGAGTGAATGATTGAGTGAACTGAACGCTAACCATAGAGCAGATTTAGCTTTTTTCTCTGATACGGATAGACAGGAAGCTGGAAATAGGTATTGTCTCTACCTGCCTGCGCAGCATGATTTCGAAAAGCGCGGTAACAGGTTATTTTCTATGCAGCGAAGGCGCGTCGCGCGCGTTTAGAGAAATCATACTAGACATGCTGGAGTACAGACCTAAAGTGGTGAAACATGAAAATACTCCTTGGCGGTCGGTAATATCCATCCTTCTTTCGTACGTTTTCATCTTGTTGGTTTGTCCCTTTCTAATGCAAAAACGAAAATAAAAAAAAAAGAGTTTTTATTTAATTTTTGTTCTGACAGAAAGGGACCAACCCTAAAGTTTGAAACATCGGTACGAAAGAAGGTTGAACATTACCGTCCGCCATGGCCAATTTTCGTGTTTCCATGCTTGGTATCCTTTATCATTCTAAATCCATGCGGATAGATTAAATAATTGTGACATTGTCTAGCCTTTATAATAATAATAACAAACTAGAGACATTTGTTACGGCAGGCGTCCCGAGTCTCTCCGCAATAACCCAGATTTCCCGGTCCACCCGTTTCACCCCTATAACCCGAGTAATTTTCTGCCCTTTCTGCAATAGTCTCTGCACCGAACGTGGTTTGTCTTCTGGTGCATTTGCATAATGTATTCAGATGCACGCTACCACGCTAGGTGCATCCCCTCACATTTAGATAAAAGTGTCTCAAGCCTCTACGTGTTGGATCTGTGTCCCCACGCAAGCCTTCCAAAGGTCCGGGCTACGGCCCGTGAAATACCTTCCAGAGATACATAATAATAATAATAATAAGAAATTTATTCATCAGCAAGTAAATAGGTACAGATACAAAAGCCACCTTCTGTCATGTTTCTATTGTCGATAACACTGCGGCGTTGTCGTCTGTAGAATAAGAAGCGTGTGCACTTTGTCTAGGCTCCCTGAACTGCTAATGTTAGAACCGTTGTCGAGTACGTACGTACCTGCAGTTAGTGCAGAATGTCCTGACGTTATCCTTGTTGATAGCAGTAATGTCCATACATATGAGAGTCAGACTGTCTTTGAACACAGTCTCTAGGTGGCCCACCTGCTCTTCCAAGCTCGCGCCTTCTAGCGCTCTGCAAATATGAAGACGATTCATTTTAAGTCTTAGGCTTTGTCAAAAAAAGGCGAATCGTCACACGATCTCATACGTGCGTTTGCGAGGCGTCAATATAGATAGGGATATTTTTAATACGCTGAAATATGTTTTAGACATTACGGCCGAGGCTATTCTTTTATAGGGTCTTTACCTTTTTTTAAGAGATGATCAGACCATCAAACTAAACAATTTTCTCTGGGACTAACAACGAAATCGTGAAAAAACAAATCAGCGGTCCCATACATTTGGGATAGGAGTAAATTTGCAGTTTTTTATAGATATTAGTCCCATACCGAAAGTTGTTAGGTTTGATGGCCTTATCATCCCCTTAAACAACCGTTAGTATATTAAAAAGACCCTCTATGTCAATACATACCCTTTCATGGCGAATGTGAGAGCGCTGATCTGGTTAGAGAACATCGGCCACTTGGCAGTGAGGACGGGCAGAGGATCGTTGCCGGGCAGCTTGTCCTCGATGCTGTGCGATATGCCCAGTGCGGAAGATAGTTTGGCACTGCAACAACATTCTCATATTAAGATTACCAAATATAGCATAGCATATGCTCACGACTATATTCCCTGAGGGTAGTCAGAGATATTATAACATCAAAAATATAGGATCCTTCTTAATATTTTGGCATTTTTTTAAGGGGATGATCAGACCGTCAAACTGAATAACTTTCTCTAGAGCACCAACATCGAAATCGCGAAAAAAATCTGCTGTTCCTTATAAAACTGCAAACCTACTCAAGCCAAATGTCTGATCATCCCCTTAAAAAAGTGTCAGCATATTAAGGACTCTATATTTTAACGAAAATCGGACAACATAAAAGCATAGATATTTGTTTATAGATTGTTTCTGCAAAATTTTATTGACTTTAATTGGTTAGTATTGAAAATTAAATCATACTTCGTTTGTATGCAGCGCGCATTAGCGCTTTCGGAATAAACTTCTAACGAATAGTTACACCACCATCATGGAACATTGATCACCACTTTGACAGCAAATCTTTCAAACGCCACGGTTGATAAATAGTATAATAAAGAATTATAGTCTACTCCGTATCTTATTCATCAGTCCTTACCGCACTATAAATACAACCTAAATTAAACTCACCAGTAACTAGAGTACACAGTCCACAATCCCTCGAAGGCGTCTATGACCGCCATCTCCCCGCCCTCGTCAGACTTGCGCAGGAGCCGCTCGACCGTCGCCTTCGCGAGCTCCATGTACTCGGGTATTATCTGACATTTCTTAGCTATTTCCAGGCATAGCTCCTTGAAGTTTGTCACTTCGGACTGTGATAGTGATTGTGGGTCTGAAATAGAAATCATCAATTTCAAATATTATTGATTACTAGCGTTTACCCGCCAGTGGCCAAAGCCGTGGTGGTCCAGTGGCGAGTAACCTTGCCTGCCGTGCAGGAGGCGATGGTTCGATCCCCGTCCAGACCGACCGACTAGATTTTAGGACTTGACACTTTCACTGCTGACCAATGCAACAGCAACAAATCGGCAGCAGCGCGCAAGAACCCACGTACCGGGCCAGTTCTATTGCATTTCGCCTATGATTATCTACCGCGCGAGTTACCGATAACCTAACGCCTACCACGAGGTGAGCTACGTCACGACCTACGAGGGACATCAATCTTAGCAATGAACGAGTATGATTGTTTTGAGATTAGCAGCGAAAGTGTTACAATGACAATGTTCAAGATATCTATTTATCTACAACGTGTTAATGAATTAACGCTAAACTAGAAAGTAATTTGTTTAGAATCGAGAGCAGAATCCAATTATCATGGTTTCAACATTTTTTTTTTTTTTCAAAATAGTAAATAATTTGTTTTAAAAAATTAAAATTTACTGAACTCGATCTCGACCCGCCGCTCGGGCACTCTCACCCTACTTACTACCAAAATAAGATTATTAACATGTATCCATGAGCATGTTAGCGCTTTCATTCATTGCTGAAATGAAAACAAATCATTTTTGCCTCAAAAGTTAAAATGCGAATAACTTTAAATTTTAACTATAAAAATAACGAAATTATTGTTTCAATCTAATTATTTTGATATAAATCAGTTGGGGTGTATGAGGTTTTGCGCTTATTCATTAACACGTTGTATATGTTACCTTTGCTCTCAATAGCGATCATAGTATTCCTGAGGTCAGTGATGAGATGCTCTATTCGGGGGAAGACCTCGTTGAAGACGGCTATCCAGTGCTTCAGCAGACACTGCAGCACGTCGATGAGAGACCAGGGCGGGGCTTTGAACACCACATGCTGCCATAGGTTGTTGTATTTCGCTCGCATTTCGTTCTGTGGGAGACAAAGTTCTATCAAAATGCATAATACATAGTGTTCATGCTGTTAAGAAGTCGCGCGCGATGCCGGCGAGGCGGCAATATGGCGGATAAGGCCCCGGCAAATTTTTGCTATTTTATTGGTCCGCTTTGGTGGACCAAAGCGATTCAATAAAATAGTACATTTTTTTATGTCATGCGCTAACGCTATGCCTTGATGGCTTTGACACATCTCCGCTCCGCACCGCTTTGGTGGATTGGGGCCTAATCTATGGATTGTCAATGGTTGTCATATGCGATTACCTCCTTATAGTATGGTAATGAGGTCAAATGATGCCCATCGGTTCCCATCCCCTATCCCTTATCGGTACCCATTCAATACCAGGACTGGCATCATCCTTTCTAATAACATTACATTCGTCCGGTTAATGTCAATCAACTCGATCTTACAAGATTACGGACTAGTTTCAGTAATATTATAATTTTACTAGCCTCAATTAGTAAAATGATAATAATCCTACTGAGATTATCAATAGTAGTTGAACGAGAAGCCAAAAAAGTTTCACGCAAAAACGTATGCATTTATATACAACGTGTTAATGAATAAGCGCAAAACCTCATACACCCCAACTGATTTATAACAAAATAATTAGATTGAAACAATAATTTCATTAATTTGATAGTTAAAATTTAAAGTTAATCGCATTTGAAGTTTTGAGACTAAAATGATTTGTTATCATTTCAGCAATGAATGAAAGCGCTAGCATGCTCGTGGATACATTTTAAGAATCTTGTTTTGGTAGTAAGTAGGATAAGTGTGCCCTTGCGGTGGTTTGAGATCGAGTTCAGTAAATTTTAAATTTCACAAACAAATTATTTAATATTTTGAAAAAAATTACCTATGTTCAAACCATGATAATTCGATTCTACTCTCGATTCTAAACAAACTACTCTCTAGTTTTGCGTTAATTCATTAACACGTTGTATAATATTGCGTACCTATTCTCTACAAAGAACATATCATGATATTTGCATACCTCCAATATATTAGCGAGTAGCTGATACATAGTGTTCTCGTAGTGCTTCACGCTGGCGTACAAGTCGGGGTCGGCAGTAGGTTGCGGCTTGTTCTCCAACAAAGGCTTGAGGTCGTCCAGACCTATGCACTTGACTCCGTTGATCGCCGCTTTATTGCAAAGGTTCTTGTCGTTTGATAGTAGGATCTGAAATGGACAGTTTAAGGATTCAAGGAGTTAAGGCGCAATAGTAGAACGAAATACCTTGGAGGCATCTTTTATTTTTCATTGTTCGACTAGATTTATACAATTTACCGAAACCAAAGTCATGCCTCAGTATTCTTGGATAGTTTATCTATTGAAATCATAAATTAAATACACGATTTGAATTACTTCAAAATCTCGTTTTAGATGAACTTAAAATAGTTTCCGATTTTTGCTAATTATACTCACATATTCACCATTAGTTTATCTAGTGAATCATTAAAAAATCTATAAAAAGAACTTTTGTTAATTCTTTTTAATCGAAAATACGGCACACGCATTTTTCGGAGGGCTGAGCAATCACGTTTATCATAGAAAATATTCGTCTGAACCTATGGCACCTTGATGGTATTTAAAAGAGCTGTAGGCAATGAGCCGTGGTGGTCCAGTGGCGGTAACCTTGCCTGCCGTGCAGGAGGCGTTGGTTCGATCCTCTTCCAGGCCGACTCGAACCAATGAGTTATTTTAGAATTGATGTACAATTTTTAACACCACTGGCTTTTCGGTGAAGCAAAACATCGTAAGGAAATCTGCATGCTTCTATTTAGAGGCATGTATTGTACCCACTGTCTATTAAAAGTGGCGACAGGCTCTCTCCCAATCACACTGGACAGAGTTTCGGTACTATTACTGAAACGTGTTCCCACATTTTCGACTTAGTAAGGTCAACACATCTTTCACGGGGCACTGTATACGTTATTATAATAAGATACCAGAGAATATTCTTAACTTGACGGACAAAAAGTTTAAGTCCCATGTTAAACAAGTCCTCTGTAAAAAAGGTTACTATAAACTCGATGATTATTTGAATGATCAAAATGTCTGGTCTTGACAATGTTACTCTATGTAATTTAATATTGGATTTATGTAATTGTACTTTGTATATTTTGTTTTGTTTAAAAGAAGTGTGTTGTAGAGTTTCTGGCCGCATCTTCTCTACAACGGAACACCTTCCGACGCGGTGGTAGATTCAAAAACATGACGTCAAAAAGTTATCTAGGTGATATTATTTTGAATAAACAATTTTGAATTTTTGAATTTTGACGTGCCCAAATTAAAGGCACAATTTTAAGCGCCATTTTCTATGGAGGTAGTATATCTTGTGTAAAATATCATTGGCCTGTAGGCCTTCCAGAAGATGGCACTGTACCATGGCTTGGCTGGCCAATCCCAAGCCTGCGCTGCTTTAAATTTTATTATAATTAAACTAGTAAACTATGGGTCCCTATACTTAGCTAGCAAAACTAAAAGTTATTAGGTATGAAATTTTATGGTATTATTTAATATGTGGGCTGAGAATGAAGCAAAATTTTGGCCCATCAGAAAAATTGTTTTGTCGGCTATTTTAATCTTATAGTATGTACTGTTAGCGGAAATGTGGACCCCTCAGCGTGCTCTATGGATCGCCCCTTTGGCTGCACTTGAAGACTGACAATACTGACAGTGATATCAATCACTTCCTCCCCGCTCTCCGCACTACGCGCATACGCAATCCTGAACCGCTCCGATAGTTTTATATAATTATCGAGGAAGTCTATTAAAATGTATTTACCAGTACTCTGAGTGTTTTAGTCTAAGTACTTACCACAGATTTCCCTCGTTCCTGCTGCTGAAGACAACAATTTAGAATCTCATCGTCCGGTGACTCGCAAGGGTAGATGTGTGAATTTGCGTCACGTAGTGATTGACCTGCAATATTAACACAATCATCACCACCATCGCGCAAAACTATATACATTCTGGATATTATATAGAGTCGTTCTAAATATGCTGGCAGCTTTTAAAGGTTTTTTTTTAGGTTTAAGATTGATGGTCTAATCATCCCCTTAGAACCATCAGCTTAATCTATACATATACCTAATAAAATTCGAAACTCGGCGTGGATGTACATTGTATATTCCTCGACATTTACGGGATTTGTTAACATATGTAAAATCAAAACTATTTAGTCTATTTGAACGGAACAAAAACTAGTGAGCTTGTATACACATAACCCCTTCTGTGACGAGTATCAAACGATTTGGCATACCCATGAAAATTCTCTATTCCTACACTTAGACACAAAAAAGGCTTTTAAAAAATGTGGGTAGTTGTAGCAAGATTTTTGGCCATCTCGAAGGGAGACTCCAAATTCCATATGCCGTGAGTTTATCAGTATAATATTACCTTTTATCCTATCATTTTCGGGTAGTGACTTGTAAAGGTAGTCCATAGCGGACCTGGCTCTCTTACATATCGCCCCGTTGCCATTATTGTTGTCTTTTAATCTGTCCAGTTCGTTGATCACTCTCCATGGAACCAGCAGCGTAGGTTGTTCACTGTAACCTGGAACAAGGGATATTAAACCTTTTGCAAGTGGTTTTAAAGTTGACTAATAGCAACCGCGACGCCGCGCAGACCACTGTAATATGTAATTATCCAAGATGCCAACGATCATCATCCTACATACAGTGCAGTGTAGGGCACAGACCTACCCTCGAGGAGGTCTTGACAATGTTACACTATGTGATTCAATATTGTATTTGTAAGTGTACTTTGTATATTTTTTTTAAAGTTGTGTGTTGTAGAGTTTCTGGCCGCATCTTCTCTACAACGGAACACCTTCCGGCGCAATGGTAGAGTCAAAAATGACGTCGAGAAAGCTATCCATGTTGAGTTTGAGTTGATGAGATTGATTGCCCAATGCGGATTAGTAGACTTCACAAACGTATCAGAATTCCTTCTTCAGCCTATGCAAGTTTCCTTACGATGTTATCCAGTCTTTGTTTAAGAGCAGTTGATATTACGTAGATAAAAAACTCTTATATTTCGCGCCAACTTTGCGGTTCTGGCATGGAGGTTAAGCATCATATTAACCTTTCGCAATGCACGTACAGTTCAATTTAAATCGCAAAATATTACGTTGTTACGTTTTTTTATGAACTATAGTGCGCATAGTATGAAAAAGAAGCTTCTGTTGTAGTACTAGATACAGAATGGCCACTCCCTGCCCCCCACTAACTTCGGATACCGCACCTCACCCTGCAAGAGCTGAGCAAGAAGCACATAAAGACGAGCGTGCGAGCAGGATGGCCCGACTGCCTTTGCTACCCGTATTAGCACTATGCAATCATCGTGAGATTGTTCTATGGGCCACAAGACAAAATTGGAATGGTAAAACCTTACCTTTTATATGTGAATTGAGAACATTTTTAATAACGTCCAGTTCGTGTATAAAAATATTTGTGTCAACAATCAGCATAACATTCTCCTTGTTCTCTTTCGTACACTGTACCGGCGCATTTTGTTTTATCTAAAATCAAATAGAAAAGCTTGTGATAATCTAGGTACTTTGCCTTCAGGTTTCCATCAAAGTAATATAAATTGGAGAGCTGTATGACTTAAAACTGACTGCACCAATTTCCATCAAACATGACAAAGATCTACATAAGTAATATACAAATTTAAAAAACCCTTAATGATAAAAACAGACATTTAGTGAAAAATAATTCTGTCATCTATTATTTTTGATGCAAACAAATGTTTGTTTGACTTTTTAACTCTCTTTAAGATATTTAAGGTCAATTAATGTGTCGGGGACTACAAGTGATTGTCGTATAAAAAATAATTGGTCATTTCATAACGGTCCCCTACGCATTAATTGACCTTAAATATCTTAAAGAGAGTTAAAAAGTAAAACAAACATATGTTTACATCAAAAATAATAGGTAACATTTCAATTATTTAAATTTGCAATTTAATGTTATTTCGTAATTTTTAATGTTACTTGAAAACTGCTGAACCGATTTTCATGAAACAAAGCTAAGAACACTCACGCAAAAATTAGCTTTCTATTTAAAAAAACCGCATCGAAATAGGTCCACTCATTTGGAAGCTACAATGCACAGACAGAAAGTCCGACAGACAGACCAGACATAGGCGTCAAACTTATAACACCCCTGTTTTTGCGTCGGTGGTTAAAAATATCACCTTTCAGGCAAGAAAATAGGCCACAATGTAGACTTGATAGCTTAGTAAAAAAAGCCTATCGGATCATAGGACCTATCTGACACTTTGGTAATCTAGAAAAGGGACAAATCTCTACAAGCTACCTACTCTCCTTGATGATGGGCAGTATTCATAGATCTGCATTCTGGACACATTCCACATGTCGTCATTCTAGAGCATAGCAGCGCCTCATAGCGTTGTCGCGTATTAGCGAGAGATTCTAGATTTACAAGTAAACAATAAAAAATTTGGGAGCCACGTGGCGAGTGGGTTAGCATACTACCAAACCCCACTCGACATAAGGCAGTGACACAGGCAAAAGACCATTAGTAAGCAAGTTATAGCCTGTAGGATCTCACTACAGGGCAAGGGAAAAGACCTGTCAATCGTGAGAGTAAGTGGGCCACACTCCACCACGCAGATCTGCATGTGGACCATTTTAAACTTGCCATCAGATAATTTTGATGCCACCTTAATAGGCCTCTGACCTGTCTGATAAATTTTAAATTATTGTAAAAAGAAGAATACCAACCTCTTTACATTCTTCTATCTCCATCGCTTCGTTGGGATACTTCGGCAATTCTATACTATTCAAAAAATCCTCATCTACAATCTCTTTTGTATCCATAGCTTCACTACTAAGCCTTGTCCTCAATGCTTCCATACGGTCTTTAGCCGTCGAAAACGTTCTAAGATTATCCTTCGTAGATCCTTTATATGATAATTTTGATTTGATAGCAGATACTAGTTTACTTGCTTCGGAAAACTGTGGTGGAGTCGCTGGATGCTTCATAAACGGATATTCGGCTGTCTGATTACATATGCCTTCTTCTATATCAGCGAATGTATCTTTTGGTTTAGCCTTATTACTATATTCTTCAGGTAACTGTGCTTTCATGGAGTATATTATTTTGTTCGCAGCGAAAAATTGTGACGGAGAAGGAATGGATTGAATACTATCACTGCTTGGAGATTGAGTTGTAGAACATTTTGATTCGTTAAAATTTGGACTTTTGAGTTCTAGTTTAGAAAGTTTGGTTTCTGTTTGAGGTGTTTTCGGACTGACTTTTTTGTTTTTAACCGGTGATTTTTCAGTGTCGTCCTTTGATTGAGTTTCTGCATTGAGTTGTGCACGTAATTGTGAAAGTCTAGCATTGGCTATGTTTTTTGAAGGTGTAGGTTTCGAGGAACTATCTTTCTTGATAGGGCTGAGTTTCTTCAGGGGGCTTTCTTTTTTACTTGTGTCATGGGGTTTGACTGGCGTTTCTTTCGTATAGTTTGTTTGATCAAATTTTCGCTTTTCTGGTGTTTTTGCATCTGTAAATAAAATTGATGTTAATGATAGACAATATATAAAAGTTGGTCCAAGGTTCAAGAAACATTTTTGGTAGTAGGCTAAGTTAAATTTGCTATAACTATTGCTACCAACCAATACCAAGTAACACATTTAATTACGAAATTACCTATAGTTCATTCAGGGAGTTTGTGTGCAATAGCGCTATCTCTGTCCCACATTTGCATACAAATGATAGGGACAACAAATGAATAGGGTCCTTCTTAACATGCTGACACTTTTAAGGGGATAATCAGAACATCAAACTGAACAACTTTCTCTATGGCACTAACAACAAAAATCAAGAAATAAAAACATTTGGCTAAGACTAGGTTTGCAGTTTCGTATGGAACATTTTTCGCCATTTCGAAGTTGGTCCCATAGAGAAAATTGTTCAGTTTGATGGTCTGAACATCCTCTTAAAAACTGTCAGCATATTAAGTTGGACCCTGTATTTTAGGACCACAGATGTATTTTCATGAATTTATTCATGACAACTGGATAACACAAAGAGAACATGCAAGCAGTCATACAGACAGACAAAACCATAACAATATGGAAGGTTGGGGAGTCACGTTGCAGGGTTTGCCCCGAACACTTGTCTTTCGCATGGTGTTCACACAGTTTGCATTTCAGCCTGCCACGAGGCTCCGCAATCCTTCTCAGGTGTGTTCTTACTCAAAAACAATCGTCGAGATTAGATAGATACTCCCTCAAACCACTTGACACTGGCGGCTTGAGTGCTAATGCACAAGCAAGAAGTCCATTAATTATTAAAAAAATATATATGGCAGGTTGTTTACCTTGTGTATAACATAGTGGCATGTCCAGTGAGAGAAACTGGTAGTGCGATTTTCCTATAGGAATACGATAAAAGTAAAAAATACAACAAACCCTGCTTCTGTTTCTTTTTATTAGCAAAGCTGTCAGCATTACTATCACTTTTCCTCTTTAAGTTTTTTCTCTGTTCCTCTTTTTTACTCTTTTCCTGAATAATTCTCTTCTCTTTCTTACTCTTTTGTTTACTCTGCTCAGATTTATTAGGTTTATCTTCAGCCTTGAAAAAATTGTGATGTCCAAATTATTGATTAAAATTATCTATCTTAGTAAAGAAATATCGTAAAGTTTTCGACCCAATAAAGGTCCAACTAGCTTAGAGTTCAATTAGAACAAGTTATACGACATTAATGGAACGAATGATGGTAGTAAATTGCGAAATTCACCTGTGGTTGACTCCACGAAGATTTTCCGGTTTTCTTATTGAAATAATATTTCCTTCCCGGGTTCGATTTGGACTTGCACAGAATCCATCCATCGGGCAACTTCTGTGCTTCATTTTTATCAGAATTCATTTCGATTTGGACCGAAATATACAAAGAAATTCATTTACAAATAATGAAAATCTGTAATTTACCTTATTCCGTTTGACAAATTTTCGGCTATAGACAAGAAAGACAATGTTTTAAAATTAAAAATTCCTGAACTGAACTGATAAATTTTGTCTATGGGAAAAGCGCGTTTTCGTGGCACACAAAACACCTTCTTTCGGCGGTGGTGTAGCAAAATAAAATTTTCAATATGTCAATGTCAAATTCAAACACAGCTGACTAACCTCACATTTAAATTCAACACAAATGGAAAAATATTGTAAAAATAATTAACTTCACAAATGCAAAAACATGGAGAGAATCGTGAAATTCGGTAAAACAATTCGAAACAATTGGAAAAAGTCAGTGGTTGGTGCAATAGCATTATACTATGGAGCTGCAACTGCAAAAGAGAGATACGAGTATGTTTTATTTACATTTCTTATGTTATCGTACAACTCGCGAATAACCTAACAACCGTCACAACGGCGCGCGTGCTGTTTGCCTCTAACAGAATAACTACTAAAATGAACCGATTCACTAAACATGAAAGCTTCCTTTACATTGTCCCCCTCTTTCATTCTTTCACGTGCTGGCAGCGTGACATCGCTAGGGTTTTTAAGTCTCGCATTGACTACTCACAAAATGGCGGCAAGACTAATGAGATTTGACCAAGAAGTTTACACAGTATACCTAACCTATTGCCATTCACCACTTGGTGGGGATCGGCCATCAAACGTACCTGACCTGTGGAGTGAGACAGGCCTTGTTGGCCTGGACTCCAAACTGTCGTCCCAGAATTTAATTACTGAATGTATTTTGGATTTGATGAAAAATCTTGAGGACCCCCAGAACATGAGGCCTGATGTTCAAACTGACAGTTTCACTAAGTCCAGGACCAAGACAAGATATCTCATCATACCAACTGTTATTTTTAATTACACACAAAATATTATCATCTTAAAATTGTTCAAATGTCAGATTATTATTTTGTATGATTCACTTACAATGTAGCATAGCATAGAAATAGAAATATTATTTATTTGCCTTGAAACAGGTATACAAAAGATGGTAAAATATAATAAAATAAGCTTCTTCTGTTCAGCTGCAGCAACAGCATGCAAATGTGTAACAACTTAAAAAAACTAAAACCTATAATACTAACATTCTGTAATTATTTTACATTTATTATTTAAAATTTAAAAACTCTTCAACGCTATAAAAACTATGATGCACTAGCCATCTGTAATAATTATTTATCATTAATTTGGTGTTTTGTTGTTTAAAGCTTTCGGGAATTTTATTATATATTTTGATACTCATATAGTCACAATTCTTCTGGTTTAAAGTTAGTCTGGGATAATAATCTATAGCAAGTCTATTGGGATACCGAGTGCGCTTAGGGCAGACATCAGATACAGCATATTAGCATAGCATATGCTTACGGCTATATTCTCCGAAAGGGTAGTCAGAGATATTCTGAAATCTCAGAACATCCACGTTTCACTAGTACCGAAACTCTGTCCAGTGTGATGGGGAGTGAGACCTGTCGCAACTTGTAATGGACAGTGTGTACAATACAAGCCTTGATACTTACAATGTACCTAGTCATAATAAACTAATGGGTTAGATTAGTGGTGTTCGCGGGCCTGCGTGGCCCACAGGCCATAGGTTGCAGACCCCAGATCTAGTACATCTATGAAACAAAGGTTGTCCATTCTAAGATTTCTAAGCCAGACCCACACAGCAAAAAAATTTTGGAATTTATAACTATTCTACTTAAAACTAACATAATAAATTTGTTTTTTATCTTCAGAATCAATATCTTAATGCGAGCAGCATGCAAAGAAGCTGCCAAATATGGTGAAGTTCTTATCCCTATGGACAGAAACCCTACCTTGGTAACGGTTATACTGAACCCTGTTGCAAACAAGAGGAAAGCTAAGCAGGACTATGAGAAGTATTGCGAACCACTCCTACTTCTGGCCGGGTTACAAGTAGACGTCAAACAAACTGCTTCGGAGGGTAATGCGAAGGAAATCGTTGAGACTCTCCGTGGTACGGAAGCTATTATCGTTGCAGGCGGTGATGGGACGCTGTCGGAGACTGTTACTGGTAAACTTTTCATCCTTTTACTAAATTATTTGTTCTTTTCTCAGTAGTATGTGACACAGTCAGTTTTGCTACTACACATTTAAATAAACTGTTCCTGAAATTGTCTTCCTATTCCTGCAATGTCCCTTTCTTTCCAAAAATGTCCCATTCCTAGAATGTCCCTTTCCCAAAATTTCCCTTTTGGCAGAATGTGGAATATTATCAAAAAGATTCTAAAGAGATTTTTAGAGTCACAGTCTCACACCCCAAAGTGGCACATTCTGGAAAATATGTATTTGTGGAAAAGTAACATTTTTATAAGGGAATTTTTGAAATGTGAACGCTAACCTACTATCCATGATATGAACATCTATTTCATCTTTACAGGTCTGCTTCGAAGAAACGATGCTGCAAATCAATTCCCTCTCGGTATTCTTCCTTTAGGACGTACAAACACTCTGGGAAACACCATGTTCCCAAGTGGAGAAGGAGTTAAAAAAGTAAAGCAGCTCATTGAAGCCAGCATGGCTATAATCAAAGGCAATACCGTTTGGAAAGACGCAATGAAAATTGAACCTATAGTCCATGAAGGTGATGAAGAAGTCCCAAATAAACCAATCTACGCCGTAACATCTGTGGAATGGGGTGCTTTCAGAGATACATTAGCTAAGAAAGACAAATACTGGATCTATGGTCCGTGGCGAGACTACGCAGCTTTTGTTTTCAACGGTTATAAAGATACTATTACTTGGGACTGCAGTGGCATGATTACATATACACCTCCTTGCACTGGCTGTAGTAATTGTCAGGCAAAGAAACCCGAATTTAAGACATGGTTTTTTATGCCCATTAGCCATTCTGCCCAAATTCAGGCGCAAGATAAAGCATCTTTTGTGAATCCCGATTGTGCAATGACTCAGGAGCTGTGTTTTAAGACAACGGACTTCAAAATTCGAACACCAAACGTTGATAGGTTGTCTTCGGTACCTTCTCTGAATGTAGTGCTTGGGAAAAATTCTTATTCATACACAGAATTTGTGTCAGAGGGATGGAATAGATTAAACGGAAAATCGAATGAAACCGAAGTAATTCCAGTGAGAACACTGAAACTGTTTCCTAAGGAAACAGAGAAAGAGATCACTATTGAGATAGATAAGGAAGAATTTGAAGTAAAGCCTGTCAAAATTACTTATCTGCCGAAAGTTGTTAAATTGTTTTGTAGCCCAGAATTTAATTATTAGCATGTATTAGTCCTATTTTAAAGCTGTTAAATAATGGTTGTATGCTGCTAGAAATAAGGTTGATTTTCAATTGTGATTCTGTTTTTGATACTTCTAACTATCTGTAAAGTGCATTTTAGCTCAGGCTTAATAGAGCTTTAATTCGACATCCTTTGAGAAAATATGAAAACTGAAACTGAATATTTTTCATTACCAGTTTCATATTAACAACTCGGGAATGAAACCAAATCATTTAATAAACATTATTTATATTTATCAACTCTTTTCAAGTTATTACCCAATTATCACCTTACACACGTACTCGTACTCACACATACATGCAGTACGTGAGTGCGACGAGCATATCTCATCTTGCGTGCGTTAGAACAGTAAAACCGTTAATATAATATAAATTATAGCTACGTGTGTGATGGGTTTAAACTACAAATTTATGGGATCTATGCACACAGCGGAATTTTCTCCATGGAAATATACAGCATGAAACTGAGGCAACGTATACGTACGTTGCGGCGGACGGACGGGGCGATGAAAATATTTTGATCGTAACGTATTTCGTACTGTTTTTTTTTTCGATCTAAATTTATATAAACAAAAGTCCGTCGTGTGCATGATCTTGCTACAAACTACAACAAATTCTGTCTAACGTATTCCCAAATAAATATAGATGCGGTAACGTGAACATTCAATGATCTGACGAATCCCTGTTGAGGTATTTCCACACAGTAGTCCATAAACGGTAGAAGGTCGCACGGTATACCCTCTTTTTCATGCCTGTAAAATAAGGGAAGTAATCTTCGGTTACTTTCGCATAGCAATTGAGCATATTCTATTAGACTTTGAAGAAACGAGAGACGAGATAGGATAAGGCATTTCGAAAACTATCTTTTTGACGTCTTTCACTACAGTACAAGCTGATACAGGACCTGGCAAACGGCAAACTTCTTGAATAATAGGCAGGGGGTGAGGGGTATGCGCTGTAACGCCTTTCGCCTACAAAATTTATTCTGCGCAGTCAAGGTCTTGCTCAAGATGTTTTCCGGTCATTATACTTGATGATGCAGTGTTATCAACGGTTCCCTCTCGGTCTATTAATGATAACACAAGTAATCTATATATAAGAAGCGCAAAGTCACATTCGCAAAAAAAGTGTTCTGGAAAAAAATGTTCATAATATTAAGTTGTAATAATATACAGTCGATAGATCAAAAATTTATCAAATTTGACTTTTTGGAACTGGACCATTTGCGGTTTAGACCATTTACGGAATATAATACAACATACAGAATACGACATTTTAAAAATGTGACTTTGCAAGACGAAACAAGATGTGACCTTTTGCGAACATGACCTAATCACAGTACAGACACCTAATGACCTGATCCGGCTATACAAAACCAAGAGTCTCACCCAAGCAACAGGAGCGTTTTGACTGGGAACTTGAAGCTCTGGAGCTTGGAGCTGGTGGAGGTCTGCTCGGCAGCCACCACGGAGTAACCCTGCGCTTTCATCCTCGCGAGGTAGTCCTTGAGCGGCTGACCAGGGCGGACTTCTTCAATGTCCACCCATCGTTCTGCTGACACACTGCAATGGAAGTTAATTAGACATAAGTCGATTCTTATTCTCAGAGATAACAGAGCCCCTACACAAAGTTTGGACTTGACATATGGTGACGAAAACAAACGTCAAAAAGTTTCGATCGCCAATGTCAAATCCATACAATTTGTCCGTTTCTACTAGCGTCGACGCCAATAGAATGTCACTTTGTCTAGGGGGGCAGAACGCCACCTGCTACGATCCTGACATACCTGATATCTTCTATACAGAGTGTAAAAAAACCCTGTTGGAGCATTTAGGAAGTGCTTCAGACCATCAAACCAAACTGAACAACTTTCACTATGGAGCCAACATCGAAATCCCGAAAAAAACACTAGTTTCATACAAAACTGCAGTACCAATTTGACTCAAATGTATGTGACAGCTGTTTTTTTTCGTGCTTTCGAAGTTGGCATAGTGAAAGTTGCTCAGTTTGATGGTCTGAAGCTGAAGAAGTTTTTTTTACACCCTGTATACTCAGGGTTTAACAAAAGACTAGTTACAACGATTATTAGAGGGTATTAAAGTCCATCCCACAAAGAATCTTTAGCCAAACATTGAAGCACGATTTTTCTGTGTTTCGGTACATAATCGGCCTCCCCCGCGCGTTGTATCTCACCGATCCCAGCTTCTCACCGGACCCAGCTACCCCAGCAACGTCCTATGCCGAGGTCCGTACCCCCCTGGGGTGCCCCTAGGTCGGTTGCTTAAGTTCGTTCAATTGGCTCGGTGACCCTTCTGGTCCCTCCAATAGTCCGCAGTAAAAAGCAGTAAATGCTCCCTAAGCAACGCTGTATAAGTCATTTAAAAAAAAAAAAAACCGCGCGTTGTATCTGTTTGTAGCTAATTAAAATTATAGGAGACATGTGGGAAGGTGCAAGCTAGATTGTACTTTATTGCGACGCAGCGAGAATACCTATTGAATTAAAGTGTCTTTGCAGTGTTTCTTCTGTATGAAATACTATTGTGTATTCTGTGACAGCAATAAAAAATCAAACACTTCGCCATGTTGCGGAAAATCATTGGAACTAATTTTTGTACATGAAATATGATCGAAGCTTCTCCAGAAGCAGGATTTGTATTATCGTGGTCAAGCTTGACGAACGTACCTTAGTCCTTGAAACTGTTTATCCTGCAGATGTCTCAGGCTGTTCACCACATAGGTCTTCACACCGAACACCTCACTGGTCCTCGCCATGCCACCCAGGTTGGGTAACTTGTCTATTAGTGATGCTACAACTATTAGCTCGCTACTGCTCTCTCGCTGTAAATAATTACAATAATTTTTACTTATTATCTTATTTATTTAAGGCCAACTAAATATACTGGGTCCAACTTAATATGCTGACAGTTTTTGTAGAGGATGATCAGACCATCAAACTGAACAATTTTCTCTATTGGAACAACATCGAAAAAAATAATCTGTTTCCCATACATTTGGTTCGAGTAGGTTTGCAGTTTTGTATGGAACAGCTGTCTTTTTTTGCGATATCGTTGTTGGTGCCATAGAGAAATTGGTACAGCTTGACGGTCTGATCATCCCCTTTAAAAAGTATCAGCGTATTAAGAAGGACTCTATGTTTACACATTCAATTTAAATCACATTCAAAAGTATTAAATTGTATTGTAGTACTTTTGTTGATATTTTAGAAAGATTGGCGAAAACGTCAAGTCATAAAATGTCCTCCCGCTTCTATCCTCCTCTCCAATTAGGATAGGATTTTTAGGAAAGGATATGTCCTATACTTCTCAAATAAATAACGTACAATATTTTAAAGGATGATCAGACCAGATAATTATTATGAAACTAAACCACTTCTTCTGTAAGGGTTATTTCACATTAGAAGAGCATCGGCGCTAGACGGTAGTGAATAAAGCTCAAATTAATCCCGCGTATCGCTCCAAATAAAAAGCTTTATCCACTAGCGATAAGTTTGCCGCTGCGCGCCGATGCTCTTCTAATGTGAATTGACCCTAAGAGTAACATCGAAATCTATTATATTTAAATAATTATTGACCAAAGAGCATATTTACCTTTTTACCAGTTTCGTAAACATCTATGTCGCTCATGTTCTTCCAAGGTATATACTTCTTTTGAATAGTTCCCGTTGCGTCGCCATTTTCAAGAGGTGTTCCATTTTCGGCATTTTCATCAAAATTGTACCTTAAAAAATCTTCGTCGCTTATTCGGTTAATCATCCATTCCCTTTTCAAATCATTTATAACTTCTTTAGTTAAGTTTTCATTTATTTCTTTTGATACTTTTCTTATGTAAGAATTATCTACAAATTCATTGGCTCCGATCTCAAAATATCTAGGCATAAAATAATAGATGAAAGTAGGAGTCAAATTGTTGATTATATCAAAATGGTTAACGAACAAATCCTTTTTGAGTTTCATAAAGTTTTTATCTTTAGCTCCTTCTATGAAAGTCTTTTGTATTACATCAATAGTGTATGAATATTTTTCTGAAGTTTTCATTTTGTATAACTGTGTGGCAAAGTACTGGACGTACAATCGTACATTGAATAACTGGCCCATGGTGTGGGACAATAATGTGTCCATAACAAAATCGTATTCTTCATCTCCATAACTATTATTTGCTATCTTGTGCTTTAACAGCCAATATAGAACCACAAATTGTGATGTTAAAGGTATTTTTGAAGATTTTAGTAGTACTATATTGCTGTCTAGCTTTATTTTCTGAAAAAGAAATAAGATCAACAATTGAAATACTTTCAATTTTATTTCGAACAGATTTACTTTTGACGACCATTTCGGAATGGTCGGAATTAATGTCAAATATTATTAATTATAAACATGTTACAGCCATTTGTGCTATTTCAAATCAAATTAAAGATTAAAAATTAAGTCTCGGGCGGGACTTGAACCCGCACTCTTCCAAACGGGGGAATTGCGTTTTTCAATTTCGCCACCGAGCCTACTACCCAGAGAGCGAAATTTTTAATCTATTGCGTATCTGGGTAGTGGGCCCGGAGGCGAATTAATATTAAGAAACCGGTTTAGTGGATATTACGGACTAATTCTCTAAACGGGTACCAGTCTAGAAAAACCCAAACTAGAAAAACAGTCTCGAAACGTCACGCGCTATTGTGCAATGTTGCCAAACACGTTGTTAAAATTATGTTCGTTATGTAGATGTTATAAGATTTCATACAATCAGTCGCCATCAGATATATCCTAGCAAACAAGGTGGTCAAATATTTCTAAGCAATTCTAATTTTCAAAAATTTCTTTACAAATATACAATCAAAAATATCTGAACGCCTAGAACATCAAATATATCTACGCAGTCAGGTGATCATAAACATCTGAGCAGTTTAGGAAAAAAGACCTTAATCCGTTGCGTTGTTATACATTTCAATTTTAAATATCATTGTAATGAAATTATAGAAAATTTGCTGTTCAGATATTTACAACATAATACATGTTTAGATATAGGTAATTGGTAACATTAACTGTAAAGAATTTATTAAAAATTAGCACTGCTCAGAAATATTTGAACACCGTGTAGGTATGCTACGATATATCTGATGGTGACTGTTCAAATAATTAAGCCTTACCTTCACATACAAATATACCGCTAAGTACCACTCCATACAAATCCTGACGCTTGGCTGATGCGGCAACTTTTCCATCAATTCAATAACCCAATTCAACAGTACATCATTGTAAACAGCATCAACACTTAACAGACCAATTGTCAGTAAATGTTGCAGGCCAGTCAAGAGCAGTCGATGTGGCTGTGAGTTACCATGGTATCTCTGCTTGTTTCTAAACGCATTGTCTATCTTTGTCGTGATCACAGACACAATGGTGCTAAGTATTTCTAGATTGCAAATTTTGCTTATAGTCAATACTGATAAGTTTTTAATTTGATAGTTGAAATGAACGTCGGTGCTGTAACAATGATGAAATTCTTGAAAAATCTGGGGGTAGTTGGTGGTGGACAGATAACGGTATTCACTGAGTTAGACCAAAGGAGCTAGCATGGCAACGTGACATAGCAAAGTCGCGCCTTATCTTTCTTTTACATGGTGCGTAACAGAGCGAGAGAAAAGGCGCGGCATAATGTCGCGCGCATCATGCGAGGCCCTCACCTCAGGATCGCAATTTTTTAAATTTTAAGTTAGTAGAGTAATTAAGAGCATATGCTCACGACTTTATGCCCCGAGGGGGTAGTCAGAGACATTCTGTAACCTCAGAACATCCACATTTCACTAGTACCGAAACTGTCCAGTGTGACGGGGAGCTAGCCCGTCGCCACTTGTAATGGACAGTGGGTACAATACATGCCTTGAAATTGAAGCATGCAGGTTTCCTCACGATGTTTTCCTTCACCGAAAAGCCAGTGGTGTTACAAATCGTACATAAATTTCGAAAAACTCCTTGGTATCGAACCATCACCTTCTGCACTGCAGGCAAGGTTGATCGCCAGTGGATCACCACTAATTAAGATGTCGATAAAACTCGTATGTATAAGTAGATATACTTACTATAATTTACAAAACAATAAAAATTACATAAATTCCTAGTTAACTTACTTATTGTTCATTCCATATATTGGATCATGTAATATTTCCACTTCCACATTTTCAGCAATTCTGAAATCCACAATACATCAGTTTTTAATTTTATTTTGCAAAATTTATGCATATTGGCAAAAAAAACTTATAGTGGCATTAGACAGGGTGTCAGGAAAAATATCATTTTAACCACATACTCTACCCATCAAACTGAACAACTTTTACTATGGGAGCAAGGCTGTCAGAAAAACCAAAAAAATCAGCTGCCCCATATGTTTGAATCAAGTAGGTATTGCAGTTTAGTATGGGATAGCAGATATTTTTTTTGTTCTGACAGGTTTTCTCCCATAGTAAAATTTTTTCAGTTTGATGGGTCGAATATGTGGTTTAAAGCTATGATACTTTTCCTTACACCCTGTATAAAAACCAACATACGCGGGAACTATAGGCCCACAGACATTCCTACGAATGTAACTTCTGCAAATCCAGGATCAAAAGCAGGGATCACTTGCAAAACTAGACAATGAAATCCAGCGAGTCATGGGGATGACTCTTATCTGTCTTGAATTAAATATAATAATTGAATCTTTAGAAAAAAAATCTCACCTTTGATCTTTCCTAGGTACTGGGGAATAAAGAAGTATTTCGCTCAGTATATAAATTAACTGCCCATGATCTGGTGTTATATCGTTACTACTGATATTCCTTATCAAGTAAAATAATGGAGCATTTTTGATAGGGCCATATTCTAAAATTTTATTGCAGTAGTAAATAATAACATTATTATAAATTGCCTTTTTAAGTAAAGCATCATTAGTTATTAAGTTAACAAATTGTTCAATGCATGGTGAATATTGATTATTTGATTTTAATTCTTCTGTTTCTTTCCACATTCTATCAATAAATTGTGTCATATTGAACTGTAGGCTTTCATTGCTTAATAATTCTGGTAAAACTTCATTCATTGTTCTTAAAATCCATATCAAGCAACCATACCCACCGCATTCTGTTACATTATCTATAAATTCCAATATTTCTTTCAAATTTTCCTTTGTGTCAGTCATTTGCTGTTTGATTGTATTGTGTATTAATTCACAAGATTTTTCAAAGAAAACATTTCTTAGTTTTCCATTGCTTTCTTTGTTTTGCATTCGACTGAATTCACATTGATTCAAAACTTTTAAAAGTTGTCTTAAATTCATCATTTCATGTCTATAGTCATGTGCCGTTGTCATGTTGTTTACAATAAATATACTTAAAACTTTTTTTTGTAATTCAACATTATTATCCAATAAAAGCATGATGGATGATTTATATAGTTGTAATTCAAGTTCTTTGACTTCTTGGTCTTGTTCTTGGCAAAAATTCATTTTAAGAAAGCCTTTAAATAGCAGGATTATTTCTTCAGCACCTATACCAGTTTCATTCGATAATAGACTGTATATAAACTGTAATATGGTTTTATATTTTCTAGCAACTATAGCATAAATTGTGTCAAAATCATTTTCAACACTTTTTCTGCACAATTGTGTTAAATAAATAACATCATTAAGGCATCCCATTTTATCAGCGTATTGTCTGTTTATGTTATCTTGAATGTTTTTTATTTTTTCTTCTAGTTTGTTAAGAAAAAATGCAAAATCATCTTTATGGCTTTTAAGATATATCAAATCAAAGTCTATATTTGTGTGTGTATTAGTTATGACATTAAATAGTTGTTCTTTTTCTTCTGTATTCAAGGTTAATCCATTAATCAATATTATAAATGGATTATCATCTTTATTTCCTTTAGAAAAAGTATCTAAATTGAATGATAAGTAAATATTAACAATATCTTTCCAATGAAGATCTTTGCAGCAGTTTCCTATGAAATGTGACATATTGACATGTATAGCTTTTCTTATAGCAATGCTATTGCAAGGTATTTTTAATATATCTATTACTATCTGAGGTAGTTCTGCATTTATAACTGAATTATCTTTAATAGAAGCTAACAGTTTACTCAGATGGTACATTGGAACTGGAGACCATTTTATATTAGGTATTGCTTTAAAAATGTATAAATTCTGAGCTGTTTTTAGAGCTGCTACTAACCTTTGTTTCAGTATCTCGTTTTCTTTATAACAATCATAAAGATTAATATCATTTAGTGCTTCGAGTAGTACTAGAGCTTCTTCTTCACTAAATATTTCAAATGTAAGTCTGTATTCTATACATTTTGTTCTGACTTGTGTATTGTCGTGTCTAAGAGCAATATTAAAAGCACATTTTAACCAACAACTTTGCATGTTTTTTAACATATCAAATAGTTTCAGCGAAGGCAGTACAATATTGCTTTGTTTTTCTTCTAAACTGTCTATGAGGATGAAAAAGTTATCCCACATTTGTTTAAGTACTTTCCCAGTTTTTTGTTCCCATACAAATAAGGTTTCTTTTCCAGATTTGATGTGAATGTTCTTCTTTGCTGAGATTGAGGAATCAATAGCTCGTTTTATAAGGTAAACAGATATTTTTCTAATAGATGGGTCGTTGGATTGAAGTCCAAACAAAAGTATGTTCCAAAATTCAATGTTGAATATTATTACAGATTCAAATTTTGAATTTCCTTTTTCATCTGCGACTGGTAAATAGAATTCTGAGAGGCTGCTTAATATCTTTAATGCATTGTCTTTTTCAGTTATCTGTTTTATATAATTCCAGATTCGATCCAGGATGTTATATCCAACGATGCCCTCGAACAGCCTTGGTACAGTGTTCGTTAAGAAATGAAATTTGAGTTTCTCATCGGATTCAGATAAAATATTTTCAAGAGGTGCCTCTAAAAACATCAATGACAATTTTGCCCCATTTTTAATGATCGCATCTAAAATGCTATCGCATACCTTTAAGTTTAAAATAGTTTTTGGTTTTACTGTTGTACAATCATTTGTGCAGTTTGGTAAATCAATATTGGACAACGTTTGTTGTAACAGATGCTCTGATTTGCTTATTATAGTGCTTTTATTAAGATTCAGTACCGAGTTAATAATTTGACAAATCAAATCGATGTTTTCTTCATTCATATCGCTTATTATCTTCGCAATAAAGTCGCTTTCTCTATCATTCTCACATTCTGTGTTCTCTTGTAAATTTATCATAAGTTTGTACTGTATTAGCTGTAAAGCATTTTTGAGATGTTTAGTAGTATATGTGCTTCTTACCATGAGGGTTTCTAGGCGTGAATCTATTAGCTCCTCGTCTAAATCCAGTAAATCCATGAAGGATAAAATTTCGTCGTTTAAACTCATTTTCGGGTTATTTTTACAAGTTTTATAAGTACAAAAACACTATTGGCAGGTGAAATGTAGTAAATGCTGTTTAATATTGAAGAGTTCTTTCCCAGTTAGTGATATATTTAATATATTTTATTAAAAATACAGAAAAACAAAATTTACAAAAGCAAAAGCAGCGCCACGCGACAGTGACAGTGACATTTCTGAAATTGTGACGTTTGTAGAGATGTGTAGTAGTGGCAAATAACGTGGAGCAGGTATTTATTCCACTAGTATCCTAAAGTAGCAGGTAAAATGATACGCGTAATGAATAAGGGATTTTCTGGCACCTATACTCCATTTCAAATACAGCGACGTTTAGTTAGTCATTGCACCGACGAGCTAAATGACCCCATAGATATTTCAAAAGGTAAAACAAACGTACAGAATAATTAGTTTCAAAAAACACCAGTAGATTGTGCTACGTCCCTTAAAAGACGAAAACGACTGGCGTAATGGCTCCCAAATAATATTGTCTCAAGCGCATACGTCACGCAGTGTAGGTTAGATACAAGGAGACATTTCCTGAGCGGCTTAGAGTGTAGAGGTGCTTCTGCATAGGTAGCATGCCAACGTGATACATCGCTATCACACCTTCGCTCTCTTTCTATTTGCGCGCGGACGAACGAGATAAAAGACGTGATACATCCGTATCACGTGTAGCATGCTACGCATTCAGGACTTTAAACGACCATCATTTCAATCTCCAACGGCTAATCAAGTGTCCACTCGCCACTTACGCAACACATCCACTCTTCGAGCATATAGATGTAAGGCCGGTTTAAAACCAATTAAACCAATCCGTTTAAAATGAATAAAAAAATCGTTTAAAACGGAAATAAACCAATTTTTTTCGATTTAAAACAGTTGGTGTTGATGATTATGTTTTATAACATTTTCTTGATTTTACCGAGGTAGGGATATGACGGAGTACGGACGGCGACAGATCAACCTACCCATAGTTGGTCCTTCTGTCCATGAACATAGAGTTCAACTATGGGTAGGTTGATCTGTCGCCGTGTGTACCTATAAACTGTGTAAAGATTTTTAAAATGTGTGATATATTGATAGACCTACCTACTTAGCGACTTTAGTTCTAGTTGGTCCGTTCGACCTTATAGCGTATGTATTACCTAGTTACCTACATTCAGTGGCGTAGTGTGGGTTTCTGCCGTTCGGGGCACAGACTGATTTTGCCGCCCCTTAATCATTATAAGAAGACCTACACAAGAAATTTTTTTGCTCATCTAATCGAATTGAGGTCAGAAATCTTTTGGTAAAATTGAAACTTAGAGCGAGTGAAGTGAGCTCGACTTTTCTCCTCAAGAGCATGTATGCTCTATGTAGCTTCTTTGTAGCATAAATATTTTATCGTGCCTGCTACCTCGTTCGTTCGCGCGCAAAAAGAAAGAGAGCTAGGGCGCGATAGCATTTTATCGCGCCGCCTTGCCGCGGATGCAGGAAGGTGGCATAGGTATAATATGATACAATACGCTTGGCGTGATACGCTTTTGAAATTTCGCAAACTCTACACCACAATGATACCACACCACCACTTTTATACATTTATCAAAAAAGAGATAGACATAGTATCTCATATAGCGCTGTTTCTTTCACCTATTTCAATTTTGCTTCAGATCGTGTTTTCGAAACACGTGTCTTGTCAAAAACAACAGCTGCCAAAAAAAATCATCAAAATTGGAAAAATCCTCCATTGTATTTGAAGATATTTTTTCAGTTTTATTTCAATTAGGATTCTAAATTCTCTAGAATTCTGTCGCTTTCCTATTGTTCAAAATTAAATTTCCAGATCATTAGAAAAGTGCAGTAAAACGCGATGGACGAGAACTCTTCGAATGATGACGAAATACAAGAATCTCCAGTGACCCCGACACTGGGAGGTAAAAAGTTGAAATTGAACGACGGGAGCTCTCAGGACAGTCTCAAAGAATCAGGTAAAACGCCACAAAGTTACATCGTCACCAATATGTGACGTAAAAAGCCTCCATTTTGATGTTTATTTTTTATTAGCCTCATCCAGCAAAGAGAAAGAGGAGAATGTGGACAGTGGGGTATCTGCAGACAAGTCCGAAAGCACTAGTAGCGAGGATCGAGGAGCTGGGCCGTCGGAAGGTCCTGCAAATGTGTTTGTGAATGCAGCTCCGTCAAGCAGTAACGTTCACACTATACTACTAAAGCTTAGTCGGCCTAAACGTGAGAGGAACTATAGAAAGAGGAAGACCCCAGATAGAGACACTGATAGTAATGATTCTTCGAGGGATTCTGATGATTTATCGGCTGAGGATATCGTGCCGGGGTCTAGGCAAGTGGAGAATAGTACATCAGAGCCTGAAAGCGATGATGTACAAAGATTCATGGGGACGTTTTCAGAAGGATCACCTAGTGGGTAAGCATTGGTTTTGTTTTCATTTATACAGGGTGTTAGGGTAAACAGCTGCATTACTTTAACCGCCCGGATAAACAAGACAATAGAATAACAATCAAGTGGCTCTTCAGAGAGCCGGTGGTTACCAAAAAGGTTTCTCAAAAAATGTTCTCCAAGAAACCAATAGCATATTCACAAAAAAAAATTTCTACTGAACAAATTTGTCATTCAATGAACTGCATTTATTATGGAAGGTCGAAAGAATATCCTACAGGTTTCTTTGGAAAAGTTGTTCAGTATCATGAGTACAATTACTCCTTAAAGTAAAGCAACTGTTTACCCTACCCTGTATTTTAGAGTTGTATCTTGTTGGTGGAGTATTTTATTTCTACAGCAGTAATTAATACGTCCCAGCTCAATATTGGCCTTGCCCGAAAGCAGGGTCTTGATGTTTCAGATGAAACCATTTTCGTCGGTCGCAGCAACCAAAGAAGTAGGGATAGGTTAGGATAGGATAGGTGCATTGACTGACAAACTATTGGACATTGGGTCCACGCTCAAAAATATCCGAACCAATTACGCGACAGTTTTGGTTTGACCTGCTGACTACGCGCACGCAAAGCAAAATGATAAAGAATTTCAGCATTTTTAATGTTTTAGTTGGTTTATATTACTATACACATACTTAGATTTGTGTAGATTAGTCTGGGACACTTTTTTCGAGAGTTTTGTACTAGACCCAGCGTTCATCATGTTGTATGACAATGGGTAGGCGGTAGGCCAGTGCCCTGCGTATTTGAAATTTAATAGTGACAAACTAAAACAAACAAAAAATTTTACGTACCTGCCGGTACCTACTTATTGTTATAATAAATGTTTCATGTAAATTGCCCTGTACATTAAAGACTGAACGCTGGTCTCCAAAATACAAATTACCAACTTGTTCTCCTCAAAGTATGGTATATACCTCATAAAAATGTATCCTTCTGTTGGTATCATTGCATTGGTGTCAATAAAACATTTGTTTTTTTACTGAGGACTTTGAGGGTCTGTTTCACCACTTCTGTGCAAGTCATTGTTAGCTTATTTGACAGACCGTTTGACATATTTTGTATGAAAGATATGTCAATTTATCTGTCATATAAGGTAACAAGAACTTATCCAGAAGTGGTCCTGGCCCTGAAAAAGGCCAGAGTCTTCTGTCTTGTGTTTAATAGGAGTGGTATTAACTCATTGAAGTAATTATTGCTTTTTAATTGGCCAGACATATAGGGCCTTTATCACCACTTTTGGATAAGTTCTTGTTATGACAGATAATTTGACATATCTTTCATAGGAAATATGTCAAATGATCTGTCAAATAAGCTAACAATGACTTATCCAGAAGTGGTGAATAGCAAAGGTAGTATTCTTACAAGGCCTTCAAATTACAATACAATCTAGACATAGTTTACTTATTGCAAAAACTAACATAAGGGTTGAGGTTGAGACATGTTGACGGCGAACAACGTCGGGCCCATACAATAAACCACAATTAGTAAGGGAACACGTTCGGCGCCGTTGGCCGTGTCGACGGCAGGCGGACAGCTTCCTAAACATGCTTTTTGTATTGTCTACCCACATAGGCTCTATTTGCCTATCTAGTCAAATCAAGTCTTTATAAAGTCAAAATGCGCGCTTTGTATGAAAACTGTTCTTAAATGAGTAATATGATTTTAATCCTCGTATTTATAGTATAATTCTTTTAATGTGAGCTTAGCGCTATTTTCAAAACAATTTTTTAAAGGTAAATACAGTATGACCAGGAAAACAATTCTGCTTGTCAATCTTCGTTTGCGCAGAGCAGACCAGAGTCCCCGTTAGAACCCGAAGTCATTTAGTAATCAAAGGGTGCAAAACCGGATAGCAGCGAAAAGGGCGCGAAAATAACTAGCCAATCGCGGCAAGGGATTTAGGCCCGCGAAGGTGGCACTTCCTGATTGGTCAAAATAATTTCGTGCGCTATTAATATTTGTCAACTGCGCAGGTACATCGGTAAGACTTATAAACCTGGTACTCCTGTACCCTATTGTATATTTGTAAAGTTATAATATAGTAAATATTTTCCAGTTCAAACAGTACGTCAGAAAGCAATGCAAATGACAGCTACGAAAGTGACGACATAGTGAACATGGCTTCAGGGGACACGAGCGACGATGACGGAGTCTGGAACAGGTCCAATGAGGATGCTGATGATAATGACGAGAATAAGGGGAAGTCGCTCGCGGTGTTGCTCAAGACTAAGCCTAAACATAATTACTTTCTGCTGAGAGGTGAGTATTGGTCGTTGTTGAGAATCTTGGATGTGAACCGGCCTGTCTTCACACTTTTGCTTACTAATAACAGACCGTAGATAGCAAGAGACCTATTACACAAACGATTTTTAAGAGTAGACGATGTCACAACTGAATCGCGGCGATTTTTAAGCACAGGCGTTGACTGAGCCTTATCACCGCGACCTCGTTGCGATTTCACCGCAATATCGACGACTCTCGCATCGCAACAACGATAGGGCGAGAACGCGGCCGAATCGCGGCGATTTTGCGGTGGAATCGCGGCAAGGCGATATCGTTCCGTCAATACCTAAACTCAGTAATCGCTTGTGTGAAATGACCATTCTGTACTCACTATTCGTTGTTCTGTGGTACGACAGAAAAGACTTGAGAGTAAAATTTCTTTCCCCTTCCACTACCACAACTTATCATGGAATTTTTAGGCTAAAGCTAGGCTCAAACATGTTTTAATTCACGCTGCTACATTATTGTAGTAGAAGTAGTAGTGCTGGTTAGAAGTAGTTTGTTTCTATTCTAAAGAGAAAAAACTATAATCGCCCTGATTTCGTAATAGTTTAATTAGACTCGGTCTTGGTGAGTTTTGGTCAATTTCGCGTAAAGCCTCGTTCTGGGACACGCGGGGCGTCAGGCGCCGCGGTGCGCGGAGCGGGCTACGGGAAACACAAACATACGGCGATGTATAGAGCGTTGAAGGAGAAGCGTTGTCACACGCCCCAAATTGTCGTAGATTTATTGCCCGTGCTACGCGCCGCCCAACGCGCCGCGCATCGCCCCGCGTCGCCCTGAACGAGGCTTTTAGGGAAGACGCTTTACAATACTTGATTAATCAGTCCAAAATAATTAACATCGTATATTATTATTATTTTTTACAGAGATTATAAACAGAGAGATGGGGCTGACATTTCCCAGCGGTAAAACGGCGAAAAACAACGTAATATTCGAACAAAACTTCTACGGATCTCTACACGTCGTATACAGAATGAAGAAACTACATAGTCTGTTAAAACATAAAGGATGCGTTAATTCTATCAATTTTCACCCTGAAGGTATGTATTTTATATATTTTATTAGTTGAGAGAGAGGTGTTAGAGGCGCTACCAGGGGTTAATTTTACCATACCATGCAGGGGCACAAGGGTACCCTCAAGAAGGGTGAATGGGGGTTAGCCCGTGAGTGTCCATTGAGGGTTAGTATACTTTGCATGTATCAGGGTGCCCCAAAACTCAACGTCAAGTCGAAAACAGGAGATAGGCTGTTACTTTTTAACTGGTGACGGAAAAATACAATCTTCTAAGTTTGATTGTTTTCGAGATTTTGAATTTTTAAACATTATGATAATCGCCTCACTGTGCTGATCTTTTAACCCGACTGCGCGAAGCAAAGGAAGTGTTTATTTATGTAGTAATTATGAATTTGTATATTTTTTCATGGAAATTCTTTTTAAGGAGGCCTGAATAACCTTGCCAGTAGAGGTCCCAATTCAAAATAAAAGCATTAGTGGCTTTTATTTTGAACTTTTTAAAGAAAAAACTATCTTCTGTCAGACTTTTCAATTATTTTTATTTTATTTTAACACTTTGACACAATAATATACATAGTTAAGAAAACATGTACCTACAAAAGGAAAAGGGACTTTGCAATTATTTTTGTCTTTGGCAACTTTGAGATTACGTCCTGTAAATGTAAGGCGCCATCCTGGCAAGTTATTTAAAAAATTTGTCAAGTTTTCAAAATGATAACACTTGGTACTCCTTTTAAAAATGGTTTATTAACTTTAGTGTTATTTATTTATTTAATGCCATGTGGTTTTGACTAAGAATGGCTTATTTGCACCAGAATGTGTACATCATACGCATCAGGTCAGGGTCAGACTATATCCCTAAAGTGATGATGGACATGATTTTCTGTACTTATGTAAGCCAACACTGTTCACCAGGTCACCTCCTGGCGTCGGGGTCGGACGACACGAATGTGGTGGTGTGGGACTGGTCGCGGAACGCAGCCCTACAGACTATAAAGACTGGTCACAAATCCAACGTGTTTCAAAGCAAGTTTCTGTACCTGAACGCTAGGAGTCAGCTCAATATCGTCACCTGCGCTAGGGATGGACAGGTTTGCTTTATTTCACCTTTTTAGTGTACAAAAAAATATTTATAAATAATCAAGGTAGCACAGACAACCATGGAGCGCGCCATGCTAGGCATCACGCTTCTTGACTACGTCACAAACGTCGAGATCCGACGTCGAACTAAGGTTCAGGACGTCGTCGGGTACCGAATAGCTCGCTTAAAGTGGCGGTGGGATGGACACGTAGATAGGCGAAATGATGGCAGGTGGAGCAAAGCCTTAACAGAGTGGTGGCCGAGATTAGGCAAAAGTGGAGTGGGTCGTCCGGCAGCCAGGTGGGTTGACGACATCTGGAAAAGTATCGGCAAGACCTGGATGAGACTGGCACAGGACCGAGAAGGATGGCAAAATATAAAGGAGGCTTATGCCCTACAGTGGATGGATACGGGCTAAAAATGATGATGACATTAATCATGCCCTTGTCTAAGAGATTTTGTAAGCAATTTCAACATAGTCCAAGAAAATACCGCATATGTAGAAAGGGATAAGGACAAACAACAGCGATTTTATCTCGCTCACTCTATACAATTAGAGTATAAGCATGTTTCGTTTCCGCGATTATTATTAATTTAATGCCCGTCCTAGTTATACGTAAGTAACGAGTCTACATTCTACGTAAATATGTTTTATCTTGGATTTTCTTTGCCTTTCCACCCCTTTCTGTCATACATATCGTCGCGGCGTCATTTTTGCCCTGATTTTATACTCGTTACCACCCCAACGCTCTCATACACATAACAATAGCAGCATAGGTTGATTAAACCACGGAATAAAAAGTGTGGCTTATAAGTTATGAACCACGATTTAATCAAAAAAAAAAAAACAAGCGAACTAAATTTGTTCTGTACTAAAACCGGATATTTTTAAATGTTTATCGGATTTTTTTAATTTTCTAAGTTTTCCATTTGGAAACATTGATGTTGTGCCTTATTCATGTTTTCTTTACATCGTTGCGCACGACTACTTGATGACTTTTGTATTTGACGTCGCGGTGGTGAAAAGAAATAATAATGTCAGTCAAATGGGTCCTCTTTAGGGACCAATAAACGTGGCAATAATAGTATTGTTCTGATATTATTTTCAATGTAATCTCCCGTCACCGCAGGTCCGCCTCCTGCAATGCCCCCCAAGCGGCGGGTCGACAGTATCTCGCCGCAGGCTGGCCTCACACTCACGCGCGGCGCACAAGCTGCACGTTTGTGCGTCAGAGCCGCACATCGTCATATCGGCCGGCGAGGACGGGCTAGTGATGCAGTGCGACGTCAGGGCAGAACACGCCTCCAGGTATATACTACACTATGATATGTGTATCATGAACTAGAACTAGAACTAGCGCACAGAAGCCGCACTTCGTCATATAGGCCGGCGAGGACGGAGGAGGAGTGATGCAGTGCGACGTCAGGGCAGAACACACCTCCAGATATCATGCTACTGACACGTCGAATGTAGCCAGTCATCATCATCAGACTATAATTGTCCACTGCTGAACCACCTGCGCCCAATGCGCGCCAAAAAACTATCTTCGGCCTACCTCATCCAGTCTTCCCCGCTCCATAGGTGATGATTACTATTCGGCTGGAAGAGTTTAAATTGGAAATTACACATCAAGGGCAAATATCTGAATTCCCTGCTTCAAATACAGCGCTTTAGCGCCACAGCTGTACCGCGCCCGGGTTAGTTGCTTGCTACTAAAATTATCCGACGGAGTGTAAAATGTATGCAAAAGGGCCCGTTCAAAATCATGATCGAACGATGCATAATCTCAATAGCAATTTTGACATTTTCTACTGCCGATTTCAACGTGTGATTGGCCTGCTGGATACTGTCGTTTCCCATGAGGGGTGAGGTAAAAATTGGTGGGAGGGTATGTACTGTATTTAGTGCCATGCTTTCTTATATTGTGACGTAGCGGTGCTCTTTGATTTTCCAGCAATATGCCTTTAACGTCACCTTGTCACGATTGCAGATTGTTCCACGTGAAGGACCGAGTGGGTGGTGTAACGACGGTACCATTGTACAGCGTGTGCGGGCACCCGCTCGACTCTAAGGAGCTGCTCGTGGCCGGCAGGGACAAGTTCCTCAGGATCTATGACAGGCGGAAGCCTTCCAAGCCTCTCGCTCTATATTGCCCTTCTACGTTTGAAGAACACAATGTAAGTGCCATGTTATAATCATTTTATTTTAATTTTAGCGCATGGCTGTGTACTCTGCCTAGCTCTTGAGACAAAGGCGTGATAATGTATGAACTATGATCCACTACGATCAAAACTGAAGAGACTACTTCTTCAACACTGGATAATGAGCCCATGTTTAATATACAGCCTGTTAGGGTAAACAGTTGCATTACTTTAAGGGGTGATTGTATCCATGATACTGAACAACATTCCCTAAGAAACCTATAGAAAATTCACAAAAAAAAAATTTCGACTTTTCATACAAACTGTGGAGTCCATAGCATAAGCCTGCTCACGACTATATTCTCTGATGAGGTAGTCAGAGATATTCTGAAACCTCAGAACATTCATGTTTCACTAGAGTGGACTGTGGAGTCCACCGAAGGATTAAACTGTAGAAAAAAAGTTTATTTAAAGAAATATAATAAAACGAACGTTAGTTTTCATGACTACCACAGGAAAGTTAACAATAAGTAAATAATAAATCTTTTAAACAAAATATTTGAAGTACATACAACTAAGAAAAATACGACATTGAATTACATATTGAGTAACATTGTCAAAACCAGGCATTTCATCATAAATATAGGGTCCTTCTTAATATGCTGAAACTCTTTTAAGGGGATGATCATACCATCAAACTGATCAACTTTCTATATGGCACCAACATCGAAATAGAGAAAAATAATCTGCTGTTCCATACAAAACTGCAAACCTACTAGAGCCAAATGTATGGGACAGTTGATTTTTTTTCGCGATTTCGATTTTGGACCCATAGAGAAAGTTGTTCAGTTTGGTGGTCTGATCATCCCTTAAAAAAGTGTCAGCATATTAAGAAGGACCCTGTATGTCCTGGAACCCACCATAAAAAAAAGTTCTATCTTGGAAACCGCAACGAATTAATGAAAGAAAATTTGTTTTTATCAACATTACAGGGTGTAGCAAAAAAGAAGGTGAGGCTGTCAATAATGCACCTGACATGCGCAGTGTACAATCACGACGGCTCAGAGATACTGGGCTCCTACAACGACGAGGACATATACCTGTTTGACACCAAAAACGATGTTTATGACAAGTTAGTACATTAACATTATGAGAATAGCATAGCATAGAATATGCTCACGTCTATAAAGGGTGTAAGGGTGCGTCCACATCTGGCGAATGCGCATAAAATGCATCCGCGCAGATCGCGAGCGGCTCGCGAGCTGCGCGCGAGTTGCGCATTCGCCGCGCGTTCGCCAGATGTGGACGCACTCTAAGAGACAGCCCTCCGCAGACTGAAACTTTCAGTATGGAGCAGTATGGGACTACTTTTTTTTTTGGTAGGGTCCATTGGGTCCATCGCGTTTCCTGTGGTAGGGTCCATTGTGAAAGTAGTTCAGTTTGATGGTCTGAAGCACCCCATTAAGTATTAATAAAATCGTAAACATGAATAAAAAATGTGCATTTCCAGAGAGAACCCGTCACAGAAGGAAGGTTACACGCACCGGTACAGCGGGCATAGGAACAGCGCTACATTTAAAGGAGTAGCGTTCTTCGGACCCAAGAGTCAGTACATAGTGTCGGGGTCTGATTGCTCCTACATTTACATCTGGGAGAAGAATACAGAGGCTATCGTGCAATGGATGCAGGGAGATGTCAACGGTGTTGTGAGTGTTACTCTGTTGTTTCTAAATATTCGCTTTTGCAACTTCCTCCGCGTGGGTTTCGGAAAACTTCAACACATCTATAATCTTTTCCTCTTCATGTCTTCGTCAGCCTATACAGGGTCCTTTTTAATTTGCTGACACTTTTTTAAGGGGATGGTCAGACCACCAATCTGAATAACTTTGTCTATGGCATCAACATCGAAATCGCGAAAAATAAAGTCAGCTGTTCTATACAAAACTTGAGACAAATGTATGTCCCATATAGAAAGTTTTTCAGTTTGATGGTCTGATCATCCCCTTTAAAAAGTGTCAGCATATTAAAAGGGTCCTGTATATGTCCCAGTGCAGGGCACAGGCCTACCCTCATGGAGAGTGTTGGGGCGTTAGTCCACCACGCATGCCCAATGTAGTTTTCTCATACACATCTGAATTTCTTCTTTAGCGTATGCAGGTGTCCTCACAATGTTGTTCTTCACCGTTTGAGAGCAGTCGGTATTACGTACATAAAAAACTCATTAGTCATGTACACAAGGCGAAACATCAAGCTTCGCAAAACCAATATAAGCTGGCCGCGCGTAAGGGGAATAAAGTATGTCGTCGCGCGGCCAGCCTATTTTGGTTTTCTATAGCTTGATGTGGCGCCGTGTGTACTGGCATGTCGTCCGTGCGGATTCGAACCCGGTCCCTCGTGATTAACTGTCCATACCTCTCCGCAACGCGCCCTTCTAAATAATTTGTGTATGACTATTATTTATAAGCATAATATTGAAAAGGCATAAAATTTTTATTCTGAAACCTCAGAACATCCACTTTCACTGGTAGATATTTATTTATAACTTAGTTTAATATTTATTTCAGGTAAACTGTATAGAGGCGCATCCCAGATGCCCGGTCCTGGCGACGAGCGGGCTCGACAAGGACGTCAAAATATGGATACCCAAGAACCACAAGGATCCCACCTATGATGGAATAGAAAGGGTATGGCTATAGTTTGATTATTCCTTAGATTATAGCGCTTTTGTTAAACTTATTGACCTCCACGACATTGACACGACAAAGAAGGAAAGTGACGCACACTTGCCAAGGCGTTTTTTTTGAGGAAACAACATACCAATATATCAAAATATTTAGAGAAAATTCCAGTGTCCTCTGGGCAAATGCATATCTCTTAGCGGCACGCTCCGGAGCACAGCTTGGACACATAACAGCCATTTCATACAAATGGGAAAAATTTAAAAGAGGCAAATCCGCACACTAACTCAACACGAAATCTCCAAAACTACTAACTCTACTAAGTTAAAATTTTGCAGGAATGTTTCTATTATCTCCATTTCAAATAGCAACGAAATTTTAAGGCTATTTTGAATTAAAGAAACAGATTTGAAACACTTTCTCTCACTTATCTTAGAATGGCTATAGTAACGACCCAAGATAGGTTGGATAGTATATCTTTCTTAATAAATTATATTTGTTAATCAGAATTGGCCAGAAAGCTATGTAGGAATCGGAAAATCTTTTCGTCCTTATTTGAAATGAAGTATGTGTTCACAAAAAACGACTTTTCGCAATGCAACGCTCAAACGTGTGAAAACGGGGGTGGGAGTTTGTATGAGAATTTCGTAACATAGAATGGGAATTTTAACGAGCGATCATAATATGTTAATATCGATAATATTGCGCATTTCTTTAATTTTTAATAGCAAACCTCATCCTAACATTTTATGTACAAATAATTAACGGGTCCGTTATGCGCTAGATGGCGTTACTGTCGTGCACATAGCCAATAATGAACTTTTTTCTCTCTTCTAGATCGTCCGAGAAAACGTAGTATCTCAACTTCGAAGTCCTCTCTTCAATGATTTTTTACCTACACTTTATAGCGCGTGGCGCGGCGAGAATAGACTGTTTTCAGACGATGACAGTAGCGCGCCAAATTACGGCGGGAACATCGAGTTCGATGGAAACGTGTGTACGACCTTCTAGGGCCAGAATTAAAGTCTTAATTTAAATGCAGCTAAAAGTATAAGTAGATGGAAGGAATTTGGATGTGTTGAAAATTTTCACTTATAATTTATGGTTATAGCATGGTTACGCAGCGAGAATCCGTTTCAATTGAACTTTGTATGTACGACCGAGATTACTTGAGGAATTTTCTGACAAATTCACAAGCTAAAAACTTAGTTCAAAATGCTTCGATAGATGGCGTTGACATGACATGGCTCTGAAGATGGTGATTTATTTCAAAAAGTAAAATAAAAATGCATGTCAAAGAGTGAATATCCGTTGACGAAGTATGTTTTCCTGTTTTGATGTTGGTGCCATAGAGAAAGTTGTCCATTTTGACGGTCTGATCATCCCCTTAAAATGTGTCAGCGTATTAAGAAGGACCCTATACAAGGTGTTACAAAAACACAAATTAACATTTATTAGGGTTGTTTAGACCATCAAACTGAACAACTTTCACTATGGGACTAATATCGAAATCGCAAAAATCGAAAAAAAAGGGATGTTCCATAACTAAACTACAAATCTACTCGAGCTAAATGTATGGAACGGCTGATTTTTTTTTCGCGATTTCAATGTTGGTCCCATAGTAAAAGTTTTCAGTTTGATGGTCTAAACCCCCTTCAAAGTTTTTAAATGTTTATTTTTACTTTTGTAACACCATGTATACGCGATGTTTTCTGAATCTAACATACAATATTCTAACTACTAATCCATGTTATCATAATTGAATTTTTATTGAAATTTTGGGTTGGAAAAGATGATATTTTCAGCGTCAATTTAACTGTGAACCATACACATAAATATTTTAGCACCAATGTACTCTAAATTTGGTCGTTGGCGTAGTGAAGCTTCGATTGGAAATGATCACCAAAGTACTTTTGAAAAGTACAAATAGTCAAAATAAAAATGAGTGCAAGATGTCTTCGATACGTAATAGACTAAACAAAGATTAATACTGGTTTCGTTTTAAATTGGCTCTAAAATATTTTTAAGATTCGTAAATAATTTTGGATTCGCCAACCCTAACAATTAAAAGAACATTATACAAAGATATTGATGTATAATAATGACAAGAAATTATTTCATTCATACCTACGACTGGCTAATAGTTAGGGAGGCGAATAGGGGAATTTTCGGTAATACTCGAGCGTGGCAGTTTAAGATATGAGAGATACCTTAGACCTAATAGAAAAACCTTGTAAAGTATTTAGCTCTATATGTAGTGACGCGCGCCTAGGATAGACGATCAGATTAGTAAAAAAAAATCGATAGTCTGAAATACTCGAGCGCGTCAGATTAAGATATTGGGGGTTGATTTTAGTGTTTTAAGACTAAATTTAACTAATCTGACGATAAGTCCTTGACGCCGCCGAGTTATAGGGTCGCGGACTTGTAAAAAAAAAACGTTAATCCGGCATTCTCGAGCGCGATTTTTTTTATTTTTATTTTGAAGAATATAATCTAAAACTTACTAAAAATACAAAATCTGCCGGTTTCCGCATGACCGGAAGTGTGGCGGAGCCATTTCGTCTTCCGAAAAACGCGTTGCGGCATAGAAGTCGCGAACGATATATTTTACAAAATAAAAGTTTAAATAAAAAAAAAAGGTAATTTTATTTTACACAAAAAAGGTATCTTTACATTTTTGTCCAAAGTTAAAACTTTTTGACTTGAAGCATCATAAAAACTCAAACTCCCGGTTTTTTGAGTATATCTCGAAAACTGAGGGTGTTAAAATTTTTTATATGAAATAACGATGCGGCGCGGAAATATGCCGTCCTACCAGTATTTTTCCTTTATTTCACAACATTGATGGTGGGGAAAGAAGCGGTAGAAGGGAATTTTCGGTACACCCTAATATATATATATATATATATACAACGTGTTAATGAATTAACGCAAAACTAGAAAGTAGTTTGTTCAGAATCGAGAGCAGAATCGAATTATCATGTTTTCAACATAGGTATTTTTTTTTTTTAAATATTAAATAATTTGATCGTGAAATTTAAAATTTACTGTACTCGATCTCAACCCACCGCACGGGCCCACTGACCCTACTTCCTACCAAGACAAGATTCTTCAAATGTATCCACGAGGACGCTAGCGCTTTCATTCATTAATGAAATGATAACAAATCATTTTTGCCTGAAAACTTAAAATGCGAATAACTTTAAATTTTAACTATCAAAATAATGAAATTATTGTTTCAATCTAATTGTTTTGTTATAAATCAGTTGGGGTGTATGAGGTTTTGCGCTTATTCATTAACACGTTGTATATGTGTTTATGGTCCCCTACCGTAGACCTATTTTGGTCAGATTAAGAGAACCCACAAACATTTTTGTCAGATTAAGAAAATATGCTTTCAGGATACCGAGATAAACCTCCCCTATGAAAATCTGACGCGCTCGAGTATTTCAAAAAAACTTTTTTTTGCATTTTCAAAAATTCATCGTAACTTATCGTCACGCCGAAATTGTCAGTTTTTTTAATGGGAGCTTCCTTGGGACCTACTTAACACCCCTTCCGAAAATCTGACGCGCACGAGTAAATTTTTTTTTTTTGCATTTTTGACTACTTTATATGCCTACCCCCACCACGCAAACCGGCAGATTAGTATACCGTTGTTATCAGAGGCACTTGGGGCATACGTAGTATGAATATCTGACGCGCTCGAGAATGCCCAAGTAACTGTTTTTTTTAACATTTTTGAAAAACCGTACACGCCAAACCCACCGCTAAAATGGTTTTTACCATACGAGCTTTTCTTTTCGAAATTATTTTATCTTTCGATTTTGATAGGTCTCGACGGCGCCGTTGAATTACGCCATTTAGCTACCTCGCCTCCCTAACTATAAGTTCTAGAATATATCTATTGATTCAAAGGAATGACGGATAAAGTAGATATGATATAGGCTGCATTTAAATTAAGACTATTTGTCATTTATGTTCTTTATTAGGAGATAAATACCAGAGTGCATGAAAGTGTGGAACCTTCGAACAGACTTTCCGCAACAAGCTCACACAAGCTATGTGTGGACCTCTACTAGTGAATTCTCATATCCGAATTCGACTACAGCGACCGCTTTGAGAAAAAGCAGTCAAGATACTTCAAGTAAAGCCCGAGCAGAAAAATATAAAAAACTTCGCCATGTTGCGGAAAATCACTGGAACGAATTTTTGTACTTGCAATATTGTCCTGAAAGGTTATAATTTTTTTGGTCAGGAAATTTTTAAGCGCTGTGAGTGCTGAACACAAATGCACTCTCGTCCTTACCCTCCTGAAACTGACAAGATCAGAGGTGGGGTCGGATGCAATAGCCATAGGGTGGCGTCAGTGATATTGAATAGTTGTGCGGCTCTAGCTCGCGTACTACTTCTCTATATGCTAGTTAGTGTATGTGTGGATCAGTCGCATAATGACACATTCGCTTAATGACGCTTAATGAAACAAAATGTCAGATTTGCGTAACGTTACACTCGCAAAATATCACTGAGTATGTGTGAAAGAGAAAACGGAGATGGATATCCAAAACCGGGAGATCTTAGGTTTCTTCCTCTCAATGGTATTTCCTCCTTCATTGACCATGTATTTGAAGGGTGAAGAAAGCAAAAAGTATTGGGGCTCAAGAATTGAAAATTTATGTTTGAACAAAAAGTTCCCACTGGGTCGAAATGTTTGGCTTGCCAGCCTCCACAACAAGATAAGATAAGATGTGTAAAAGAGGTGAGTGTGTGTTAGTGTGAACTAAACAAATGTTAAGATTGCGACTTACACACTTACACACACACACTCCCAAACGCACACAGCGAGTGTGATAACTTGCGTTTGAGACGTTTTAAGAATGTGACATTTGCAAAAAAAAAGGCTGTGACTATTTGCGAGTGTGACATTATGCTCCTGAAGTTCCATTTTCAAGTTGTGGCATTCAAAATCATGATCGAATGAATACGCAAACTTCAGCTGATTTCAACGTGTGGCTTTAAAAAATCGCACGGCTTATCCTTATTATCTTATATTTGTATGTGTGTGTTGCGAAAGGTTTGTAAGAAACATCCACTCTTGTGCCCTCTGTAATTTGTTGTCATATAGCCATTACTCTTATATGTAATACTATCCGCCATTACATAATGTAATACTTATGTTCAATTGTTTATATGACTTATTTATTCGTTATTAGTCTTGTTGTTTCTAATATTTTGGCATCCGATGTTCTATTGTAAAATTTAATTTGTAAAGACACGTAAAATTTGATTTATTAACAAAACGTTTTTGTATATATGCCTGTGATAATATATGTTTGATTATGATTAATAAATATATAAGGTCTAACAAAATTAGCTGAAACTATTTTAAGGGGATGATCAGACCATCATCTCTTAAAATGTTGGTCTGTAACCTTAAAATAGTTTCAGCCGAATTTTGTTGGATCTCATATATTTCTTATATTAGATCATCAGTAAATTGGGGTCAAAATTAATTTAAGTTTTAAATACAAATAATGAAAAGAGAAGGCGATAAGCTGTAAAAGTGTAATCTACAATATGATTATTGGTTAAAAGCAGTGATACCTTAATAAATGTTCTAATCAAAAAGTTTATTCTGATGGCAGACAGTTGACTGGTACAGTCGGCAATGAATATCGTTGTTAAATGTTATCACACTTTTGAACCTATTCTCATAGAAATCAAGATGAAAAATGGATGTTAAAATTCGTTGCAGGCTGTACAAATAGGTACTAAATCCGACTGCGAAGCCTGTACCTGAGTTTCAAAGCACATGAGGCAAATATTCGATGGGCGTATGGATTGAGGAGCCACTGTTGCTATTGAAAAAAGGATTCTATGCCGATTTTGCAGGAAATTAGTAGATTTTGTAGGCCCAATTCTGGAATTAGTAGCAAAAGTACCAGCTGCATCTGGTGTGAGGAGCCACCTTTTTTGTTCATGTAATTTGCTACAAATTCCAGTATTGGGCCTACAAAATCTACAAATTTCCTACAAAATGGGCATAGAATCCTTTTTTCAATAGAAAATGTGGCCCCTCAATCCATACGCACATAATATTAGTTGCCACTTTGTTGCTTACAAATATTCGTACCTATGGATGGTTAAATATCTCTTTTATCATCGGTCTACATCCCACTGTTGGGCAAATGCCTCTTGCGAATAAGCGTGGGTTCTTCTCACCATAGTGTGACGTTGTCCAAGGACTTCAATAGATGGTGTTAGTAGTACTTATGTAGGAACTTAAATAGTTCTGTCAGATTATTGAAGTATATTATTTACCTACTCAAATTATTATAACTACTCTCAAATTGCTACGACCGGAATCGTATTTATTTATAAATAAGTATGTCCTTCAAAATGGAAAATCTAGTAGTTCATTCACTCTAGTAAATATTTTCCAATAACGGCAACGCTTGTAAGTGTCATAGATTTTTTTAAAGTAAACGCCGTATCAAATTTGGTCATATAATGTGTGAGAATGTCCCAAGATATTTAACCTTTAAACTATTATTGTCAGTAATATTCACTTAGTTGGTATGGTGATTTTCCAGACATAAAAGAATGTAATTTCATTTTCACGGATCCTTGACAAATGCATAAAACAGGTTAATATCACTGTATCGCCATGTAAGATCCATAGGTACTGAATTTTAATTGCGGCTTCAAAATTAAATGCGTATTGCTTCATTCTCAGATTCTTTATTAAACATAATAACATTACATAGTTACTTGTAAAGATTACAATAAGTCGTAATGTACAAGGCGAGCTTAACTCAATTTCGTGATCGAGATGAAAACTGTCTCATATCTTAGAAATGGTATTGTTTTTACCAGTCTTTTGTTGGATTACTTTTGCCTTTTCAGTTATCTTTTATTTTTTAATTCAATTAAACCACATACCCGTATATACTGGAATTTGTGTGTATAAAAAGATTGTTAGTTATTCTTCAAACTATTAAAACACTTGTGCATTTGTAAATAAAAAGCTTATTTGTTCGAATTTCGTTTAACCAATCCTTAAGTCTTCAGAAGCTTCCTGTAAAAATAGAAATAATTAGTTATTTATGGGAATAACTTTTAAACTTGTGTGTATATTTATGATATTTACAATTCATAAAAGTGGGAACAATATCAAGGTAACTCTTCAAACGACACATTTCTAGCGTCCGTTCTAAAAAGATACTTCACAGATTATCTCGAAGTTTTTGAAACGCAATTATTATACCAAAGGGTGCATCTATTTATACATGGTGTAAGGAAAAGTATCATCAACCTGTAAAACACATACTTTAACCATGAGCCACTTTTACTATGGGAGTAAACCTGTCAGAACAACAAAAATATCAGCATACGTTTCAATCGAGTAGGTATTGCATTTTAGTATAGGTCAGCTGATATTTTTTTGTTCTGACAGGTTTGCTCCCATAGTAAAAGTTGCTCAGTTTCATGGGTAGAGTATGTGGTTTAAAGGTTAATGATACTTTTCCTTACACCCTGTATAGTTTCGTGTAAGTCCGATTACTGTACTTTGTTGCCATACACATACCTAATTAAAATATCAAAAAACCCACCCATGTATAGTGTGATAACTTGATAAGAAAAAGTAAAACCTAATGTTGCCGAAAACTACTTAATTACAACCTATTTAAAAAAATATAATGACAATATCGCAGATTGCAGTCTGGTTAGCGACCATATTCTGCAAGCAGTTTATTTAGAAAATGTTGGTTCAAATATGGCGCAAATTTTCTGACAGCTCTGAAGTTTGCGTTTCCACTGCGCAGTAGCTAACTTCTTTACGTACTATTATTCTTAAATCAGCTTGGTATTACGCATCGGTAACACTGATTTAAGAACTTTTAAGTTTTTTGCGCAATCTGCAGGTACAAGTTGATGTTTCATTTATTGCCAAAAACCTTGGAATTACCCGACGTGATTAAGATATTTATTAATTTTTCTGTTTATTATTGCTCCAACTAGGAGTCAAAGTTTGTAAGATTAGTCCCATTGTGTAAATAAACGATAATTTTAAATAACTTTCAGTTTTATTTAGTTCAAAAATCCTATATTCTTAGTTTTAAAAATTCTCACATTTACAAGCTTATTTAAGCAGCTTTTATGTATATTTTCAATGTACATTTTACACAACGAGGTATACATGACAGGCGGTCAACCAATGTTTTCTTCGCGATCACTTTGAATAAGTTTAAAATAGCAATAATGCATTACCTAACCTACTGGATAAGATATTTTGAAGTGCTTCACTTGCTGTATTATTTATAACATCAAGTTCAGCAAATCAATAAAAATGTTTAGGCATACCTATCTAAACAATGGCGATTTCCACAGCCTTTTCGATTGCTTGCTTGCGCATAAAGAAAAAGGATTTGATAACTTTTTACTTTCGCGCCATTTCTATGACCTATTGTAGCGCCGCCTACCATGAAAATTTGGAATTAATTCTACTACCGCGAATACTTTTCCGATAATTTCTCGCAATTAAACCTAAACAATGAAACTTCTGTGTGACAGTAAGTTTTAATTTTGGTTTCAAAGGGTTTTCAATTAGTTACTTTGACCCTAAACTCCGTAATTATCGAAATAATAATCGAGTTAATTTCCCACATGCTAGTCACAGCTTGTCAATGGCGAACGCTCTCGACCAATCACAGGCGACGCGTTTAGAAGCCCGCGCCATCTTCGTTTTCAAACTCATCTCGCCGCTCACTCGCTCAGTCAGTCGCGCGTCGGATCCGGGCAGCCGTACAACTTGAATATATTCTAGTAATTAACGCCAAAATCAGAAAAATCATGAGCACCACCGAAAATAACAGTGAAGTGGCCGTAGACAAGGTCGGAGATGAGAAGAAAGACGCAAAAAGTGAACTTAAAGGAGCCAAAAGGGCGGCAGAGGTGAGTGCACATGTCAAACAAAATGTATTCATTAATCGCTCGCCATTTTATTGAACGCTATAATACACACCACATTAAAACAATTTCATTATCTATATTTTCCTTGTACCATATTCCACGTGGTGAGTTGCATTTTGCCGCTTTATTTTCGAGTATGAAACCGCGTTTGACCGGCGTATTTTTGGATGTCATTTCTGACGAGTTATGCATTTTAGCATGTGTGAGGTAATCGATGAGTCAGTACCACGATGTCCTAAGGTGTCTCAAGCATAGAAATTACTAGGTTTAACGCGCCGGATACTCAAGACAACAATTATTTAGCATTGTTTACCAGTTTTCGATACGAAGGCATGACCTTGGCAGAAAAAAACATGGCGCGAGAACGTACGCTGTCCCCGTTCATGAGGTTATTACAAAAAAAAAGTCTTACGGACTTCTTTCGATACCATAAGTGGATGTTTGTTATTGATTTTATTGCGTATCGTTGTCTATTTTAATACTTTCTCAGGGCTTGCGTTCATGGTAGCGTGACGCTAGATGGGTAACATGGCCGGCGAATGTCTTGTACGCATTTGAACTGTCACAAACGCCGCGCCAATGTTTGGGTTAGGTTTTGTTGAATGTAGTTTCTCTTTACATTATTTAATGGGATACTAGACGGCCATGGATCAAGAGTACCTAAGTGACGCTGTTGCAATTTGCACAATAACAGTTTTATTTCGGTATTTCGATAGAAAACTAGTCAATGACCCGGCATTATTTGCATGTATGTGTATTTAGTACGCACACTTCCTTTGTTCTACGAGTATGTAGTCGGTAATAGCATTTAGCAAGTGTGAAGATGAAATATAAATTGAGCGGGTTTTGTAAACCGCATTGAATTTTCGGTCGAATGGGAATATTTTGTATCTTCCGTCCCTTTCCTTCGTGGTGACCTGATTAACCTACATTTGTACGAACGCATGGTGTTAAGTTTAAAGTTTATGTAGGCCTTAACCAAATTCCTAAATACTTTTTCGATTATATGTATCTTTGTTTCATTCACTCCTTGGACGATTTTTAGAGTCCAATACAGCTACGTCGTTCTATGAACTTCTATGTATGCGCGGTGACCGCGTTCCATTCGACTGCCACGGGAATATCGGCCGTATGACGCCGGCCCCGCGTTCCGTCCCTGTTTCCCCCACACAACTAATAACCCACGCTTCTTTATCGTAACGAATCTTTATCACCTGCGGCTCATTATTGTATCCAAAAGTTGCTTGTTTTTGTCATAAAGTCATCCGTAATGAGATTGACTCTCACCTTTTACACATTTCAATTGTTTGGCCCATAGCCAGTTATTGATACTTGCATGATCATCGAAACGACTCAAGGCGTTTGGTATAATGTCATTTACACGGCGCATAAACAATCCAAAATCGATTACTTATTCATCAGATTGAACATATAACTTCTCAGCAATAATTGTGTTAACTTTTCCCCCCTCAGGAAAAGATAACTGAAGCGAAAAAGGCGCGAAAGGAAGAAAATGGCGGCGGTGGTGACGATGAACCACACAGTGAAGAAGAAGAAATAGATGAAGAGGGCGAGGAGGATGATGACGAGGAAGTGGAGGGGGAAGAGGGGGAGGAGGATGATGAAGAAGAATTAGCGGAGGGAGAGGATGACGATCTCGAAGGTGAGGATCTAAAGGACTTTATGGAATTTTTGGACTTTCTCGATTTTGTCGACTATTTGGATAGGTTTTAGGTAGGTATAAATGGATTTCATGAAATTCATAATTATATGTAATTGGTTTTTGATAAGTAATATAAGATGAAGACAAAAACATTCAGTAAGCCGAAAGCTGTCTTACTAAATAGTCTCCTTTTTTTACTTCGAACTTATCAAGAATAACTATATATCGATGATAATAATATCACACTTGAGTTCCGACTTCCATAAGTAGTTTACGAGATCGACAAAGTACATCAACATAATTACAATAAAACAAACAAACAAACTTTCCTATGAAACAAGTAAATCGCAATGTTTGATTGTGTTTTGTATTCCAGATGAAGAAGTAGAAGACGAGGACTTAGGGGATGAGGAGGAAGAGGACGCGTAATACGCCTCGTGCCTCTATATGGACAATGTCACAGTGAAGTGTTAGTGCTTGTGACGCCCGGACTGGCGCGGCCTCGCCTCGCCTCAACTGTCTCCAAGCGACATCGACAGCGTCAACAGCAAGTTTCACGTAACAACAGTTGGGAACACGCGGGGCCGACATCGCTCCCACCTAAAACGGGTGCAGTTCTATTTAAATGACAAAATGTAATTAAGTCAAATCCAATGCAGAATCAATTTTTTACAATGTTTAAGTTTGGTACCGAAGCTGTATCTTTATTTTCTCCGGTTCGCTGCTCGAGCCGTGTAATTAAGACTAAGTAGAATGCTGTTGAATTTTGTCATGAAATGTACAAATGTGTTTTCGGAAGTAAACTTTATTCTAAGTGAAATCCGCTCTGTATTCTAGGTTTACCTGTGAATCCGTCTAATGGCGAAGTTGTGATATTTTTCTTTAATAGGTACTTTTTTCTTTGCCCATACTAATAAATTATAACGTATGACAGTTGTAATTAGTAAATAAGTCACAAAGCTCAATTCTTCATTTTCTTGTTTGTCGATGAGAGTTTGTGTGTACATATTTAGAGTAAGTGAAGCCTGTGATTATACAATCAGTAATTTAACATAGTGAGTGTTGCATTCAGGTTTATATTATTTTTCAGAACATAATTTCGCTTCGTCTGGTTTCCGGTTCTTCGTTCAGCTCGAATAACTGCCTGGGCCGGATAATTAGTATGATAAAATATGATAATAAAATGAATGTTTACTATGAAATTAGCTAAACAAAATGATTGAGGTTAATCGTCCAGGAGTTTCAAAGTCTGCACGAAGGGTCGTGAACCGCGACAATAACTGCCGCCGTACATTCAATTTCTTGGTATCACACGACAGTTTTATTAGAAAAACATCACAATTTTGCCATTATCTCGTGCACATCGCGCGCCGGCCGCCCGCACCCCGAACGACTGATAAAGAGAGCGCGACGGCCGGCCGTCGCACAGAGATAGCGAAACCTTATAAACCCGGCCTGTAATTTTTTTTTCATAACTACTGTTAATTAGGATAGAACCATCAGTTCGGTATTCCAGTGTTTCGAGGTGTGGAACAAGAGATTCCTAGGTTTAAAGTGATTTAGTATGTAGGATATACGTCATTTTTTATGAGAGGACGCTGTTGGAGGCTCGGGCGGGGAAGGGGCAGGCGCGCGTCACATCACGCGGGGAGGGGCGGCGCGTGGCCTCGTTCGATTTGCCCGCGGCCGGCGTCACCGGCGTGGGTCCCCGCGCCCCTCGCCGCCGCCTGCCTAGTCCACCTCCACCACGTCGTAGCAACGCGTCCCCTCGTGTTGGAGAATCACCCGTTGCGCGTTATACATCGCCGCGAGTCCAAGAGGGATTCGACCGGCGATGTATTCGTGCCGGCGCGATCGCGTCCGGTCACCTAGACGCTGATTATAACATAACACGAGTGTTTTTGATACTTCTCGTTGAATCCGATGAGTGCGGGGCGCTGATTTCAATTGAATTAAATACCTACTTATCTCTTTATACTAACCCCCGTTGGAAGCAGCGAGATAGTACACGAAGCATTTTAGGAAATTGTTCCGTTGGCAGTCTATTACCAAGGGGACAACCTTGTTTTCATTAGCAGCGATTGACATTGAAATAAATAAAATTTAATTATCTTAGATCCTATCGACCCGCCTTTCGTTTTGTGGTAAGAATGAAATGTCGCATATTGTGTACGATGTACGTCTAATGTGAATACCTTAGTACGATTTTATTTATTTGTGATGTTAAACACTATTGATTTTCTACAATGGACGAAATGTAAATACAACCGATTTTAAGTAAAAAGTTATTTTGTTTTTTAAGCTTATTTATTTCTGGAGATTGGTATTTTCCCAAACTAGAAACCTCGACATACTTAATCCAGTAATAATAATTTTAAAGATAGCGTTATAAAAATAAATATGGCGCGAGTTGAATCGCAGTTGATAAAGCTACGTTTAGATCGGATGATCCATTTAAATTTCGGTTAAAGCATCCTAGAATTTACTACAGTTAAATTGAAACGCGGTTTTAAACAGAAGGGGATCCATAAACAGGACTTTTACCCTACCCTATGTTAAAGCCGAGGGGGAGAGACACTATCAACAAAAGAAGACTTCCCCATTTCCGGGTTTCATTTATAAATTTATAACAGCATCATCATTAATTACACTGCGAGGTAAAGGGCGACTCGTATAGTAACATTGACTAATTAGGGGTTAAGGAATAATGCAGTATAAAATGGAGATGGCCTTGTAAACAATAACGGCAAAAACTGATCGCACAATACACGCGCCCTAAGTTCCCACAAGAATGAACTAGTAGCGACATCTGTGTGTTGGAATTTGTACTATAACAGTTCTGGTAGATGGCGTTGTACTCAATTGTTATAGTTTCAATGTCTTTGTATAGATGGCGCAAGCTTAATCTTAAAGACCGCGGTTTATTCAAAGATTTTGTTAAAAAGTTACTTATTTTCTATCGAACTAACTAGTATTCAGTTTTAATTTGTCTAGTTTAGACATACGGATTAAATTATTTATCTAAGCTATTATAAAACTGTAAAAGAAGTGTGTCGGTAGAGAAAGTATTTAGGTACGTGTTTGGTGTAAATAAGGCACATTTCATTCATTAATTGAAGATATTTTACTAGAAACAGATTACGATACTAATATGGTTTTTAGTAGACCCGAAATTTCGGATTTTTTATCTGTTTGTTTGTTCGAGCATCACGCAAGAACTACTGAAACGATTTTGATGAAACTTTTTTGATTGATAGATTATTATTGATATTTTAGCTTTCTTCAATAGAAATCGATCGTATTACCAATATTTCCCTAATCTTTTTTGTTTCATGGATTGTGGTTGCCAAATTACAAAAATGGCCTTCAGAATCAAATGGATGAGAAATTTTATCAAAGCAAAGTGATGTGTTTCTAGAAATGTATCAACAAAGATGTGTACTTACTTAACTATCTTATTCTTTCGAATTCAGAATAAACCAAAAATATACTTGTCTTGTTATTCATTTCTGTCTTCTTTTATACACTGCACTATTCAAAACGCACAAAAATACACATGTTCTTGTGTTAATTAATTTGTTTCGCATTAAAATAAGATAGCGAAGCAAGAAAAAAAAACGTTTACTTTGCGAGCTCGTGCGCGCAGAAGACAAAACAAAAACAAATAAAAACGGCTGAAGGCTGATTGAAGTGACGTGATTCATTGATCCGTTCGGAAATCATCCCCTACCTTATAGTTCCTACTTCCGGTCCAAAAAACTTTTTTTTTAACACTGGAATGATTAATTAATCTTCTAAGTAAATTAATTTTACTGAAATAGGTAGGTATTTTTGGCTTTGTTAGCGCATACGCTAACCTCACGACTGTATTGCCCGAGGGGGTAGAAAGAGATATTGTAAATAGGTAGGTACATTATTCTATATTCAGAATATTTACATTTCACTAGCAGTGCCCCAACTCTACCTAGCGACCGATTTCAGCGTGATTAAATACTGTAAGGTAGTACAATTTAATTTAAAGAATAATAATTAATGGTTTTCTTTGTCCTGATTAGGGAAGTAGGTACGGCATATATTTTTGATATATTTAATTCAATTGATTATTAAATTGTTTTTTTTTTGTAAGTTGTTCAATAAATCTCATTGTGCTTGAATATTTAGATTTGAATTTATTAGGAAAGTAATATGATTTAAACGATAAGTAATACCAACTTGACGACACCTTTCGTTTCCAAAGTAGATAGGTACCCCTATAGTCCAAAATAGGACTCCAACTAGTGACAAATAATAAAGAGAATTAGTTTGGTTTAGATTCAGCCACAAGCCAGACTGACTCAACACGGCGTTTGCGTACTGCGTACCAGCTTCAGTTTAGTTTGTTGTTAGCCGTTCACGAAGGATTACGTCTGTATCTCGTTCGCCGGTGATTCACGATTCGCGCGTAAATATCACAAAATGAAATTGACCTTCACTTGAAAGGGTCTAATAAATTACTAAATTGGATTGTGTTTCCGAACGGACCACGATATGGGATTTGCTCTAATTTAGCGCCAAAATGTGAATGTGACAGTGTGAAAAGTTTTCTTTGTTCGAAAGTTTGTTTACGTTTTAATAGTTTTGAATTTTATTGGTGTGTGATAGTTGAAAAAGGAGATTATGGTAAGAAATTAATACATACTATAACTCCATTCAAAATAGCAACGAAATTTTAAGGCTATTTGCATTACAGAAACAGAGATTTGTCTTACTCTCACTTATTCTTAAAACAGCTTTAGTAAAGTCCAAGATATGTCGGATAGTATATGTATAAGATAAGTATAAATTAATTACATTTGGTAATCAGAATTGGCCAGAAAGCGAAATAGGAATCGGAAAATCTCGTCGTCCTTATTTGGAATGAAGTATAGGTACCTACGTAAATAAATTTTAATACTTTGAACAACAACAAAAACATATCTTTGTATGTTTTTTCTTACACCTCTGTGACCAATGTAGGTACAAAAAACCTGAAAATAATCTGGTTTTACAGAATCGATAGTTCTATCTATTGAAATTAGCATAAAATTAAATGTTTTCATTAGATACCATTACTTGGTACACCACCAACCACTAAAGCAATAAATATTGTTTATTCTTTTTAGGGTTCCGTACCGGTGAAAACTGGACCCTATTATTAAGCCAACGTTGTCCGTCCGTCCGTCCTACCTATTTAGGGCTGTAACTTTTGAACCGTAATAGCTAGACAGTTGAATTTTCAAAGAATATGCGTTATTATGGCGGTTTTGTTAACAATTACTAAAAATGTCAAAAACTTAAAATTTAAGGGGGGTCCTCATACAAGAAACTAGTTTTTATCAACCTTTTTTCATCTCGATCTAGCGTAAAAACGGTAATACATACAAGCGTCAAACTTGGTGTGATTATAGAGCAAACTCTACAGTATAACAACAAATAATAAAAACCGACCAAGTGTGAGTCGGTCTAGCGCTACAGGTTGCGGAGAAAACAAAACTATTTCTAAGTTAATATGTTGCGTGGTGGTGTGGTACGGAACGCTCGGTGCGCGAGTAGCCCGACTCGCACTTGACCGGTTTTATTTATTCTTATTCAATGGCCACCAGGCCAGGTGGTGACAAGATCACATTTTGTACCCTCTTGTTAGTGTACATAAATCTTAGTAAGGGACCAGCCTTGCGGTAGCATTTTCCCATCTGTCAAGTTACAAGATCAATTGATTATGTCCATTTGCATACAATTTTATACCTTATCAGTTATCACTAAACGAGATAGCCTATAATTGCGGAACAATAACTTCAAACTAGTCGCGTTTGTTGTTCACACGATACTATTTCTAAAGTAATGGAATAATATCCAAAATTGCGGATTTCATACTACCTCGTCCTCCGCGAAAAGTGGCATAAAAGTTTGTTAGTAGAATTACACTCGTAACTCGTCCATAGTTATAGTCTCAGATATAAATTGTTTTATTTTATTCCTCAGTAGGGAAGTAGGTACACACGGCGACACATCAGGGTATACAAAACCGAAATAAGCTGGCCTCGCTTCAGGTTCAATAACGTATAACGTCGCGAGGCCGGCTTATAGTGGTTTTGTATAGCTTGATGTGTCGCCGTGTGTAGGTGCAGCACAAATCTGTGAAGGTATTTTTAAACATTTCTCTTGAACCATCTATATTTCTTTCACCTACGACTTGAAACGCATTAGAAGTCCAAAGCTAAAGCTGACATGTTCAAAATGTATGGACTATAAATACATTCATTTTGAGTACAGTCAGCATAACAAGTTAATGCATCAATCACCTCAGCTTAAGAATTTATATCGTGTTATGTTGTAGAGTTTCTGAGCAGTCATTTTACGGAGTCTGGTTAGTAAGAGTGGGGAGTAATTATGAATGGTACTTTTAAACTGGAACCGGCACCATTTAGTGACAAAAAGACTATCTGAAAACTTCTTTAAAAATTTCACTTCGCAACATAGAAATTCAAATTGTTGTAAAATTTTTAATTTGAGGTTGTTGCGATATAAATGCAAAATTTTTAATTTTATTATATTTCTAGGCCCAAATTGGCTCTTAAATGATCAACCGAAAAAAATATCAATTCTTAATAAGTCCCAACTCAAACCGTAAAATGACTGGGCTATTCTGGCCGCATCTTCTACATTTTGAATAACTACATTATTTTTAATGCGCATGTTATGTTGTGAACCAGTAACTTAGTTACTTGCCCTACATAACTGTTTTTGATGTGGACTTAGTTGCAGACTACCTACCACCTACGTCTGTCATGACCTAAATTATAGAAATGCGACTAAAACCATTTGTAACTACTTAATAATTAATTATTCTTCTGCTAAAACTTCACAGCCAATACATTTTATCATAGTTAAATACCTAAAATAATAGTTAGTACTGCCATAGAATAACTAATTAATTATACTTATGCTTTGACTAATTATTATAAGGACTAGCCTTGCGGTAGCATTTCCCCTCTGCTACGGTATAAGCACAATTGATCTTGTGCATTTACATGCAATTTTACACCTTATCACTAAACGAGACAGCCTATAATTGCGAAATAATAACTTCGAACTTAGAACGTTTGGGGTTCACACGAGACTACTTTTCATGATTTTTGACATTCATAATTAGGATCTAAAGTTATGGGGAATAAAATCCAAAGTTGCGGATTTCATGTTACCTCGCCCCCCGCAAAAAGTGGCAGAAATGTTTGTTAGTAGAATTACACGCGTAACCAGTCCACATATAAATAGTCAAAGTACTTATGGTACTGCACACGAACAGTTTTTGAACTATGAGGAAAAGAGGGTAATTTAGTAGCTTAACTTGATTTCATGAATTTCATGATTTATAAGCAGTGTGGTTTTCGGCTCAGGAGTACGATTTTTGAAACTCATACGTTAAACTCATAATGTCAAAATTACTATGGAGATATGCATCTTTCTACTGCTAATTTGACTTTCAAAAACCACAATCCAGGAATGCGATTTTTGAAAGTCAAATCAGCAGTAGAAAGATGCATATCTCTATCTTATGAGTTTCAAAAATCGTACTCCTGTTCTGACAATATTACAGACTATAATAATATTATAATACTATAATAGGACCAACATCGAAATCGCGAAATAAAAATCAGCTGCAAACCTACTCGAAATAAATTTATAGAGAAAGTTGTTCAGTTTGACGGTCTGATCATTCCCTTAAGTGTCAGCATATTAAGAAGGACCCTATATTAATCTCACTTGTTCATTGAAATATGATGTTTACTGTATGTTTACATAAAAGAATGTCTAATGAAGTGATGAAAGTGTTATTCACCTTATTTGTTTATAACGTTTTACTTAAAGTGTTTATCGTTATCTGATAAGGTTTATCAACAACCTCTAGGTATCATTCTAAATAGGTATTTCCAGGTTTTATAAAATTTTACTACTACTACTAGCCGCTTAGCCATACTTGCGTCAACCTGGGCTAGCAATAAACTCCAGGTTAAGTTGGTAACCCATGATTTTTTGTACAGGAAAACAATTGAGAGGGCTATTTTACCCGGAGTTAATAGATAACCCGGGTTGACGCAAGTGGAGCGTGTTTTAATATTATTATAGTCTGTAATAATGTCAGAACTGGAGTGCGATTTTTGAAACTCATACGTTGAACCTAAGAGGAAGGATCTCTCTTTAAGACTAGAGTGAGCCATACCAATTGTAAAGTGTCCACTTTTTTTGACGTTTAGGTTTGAGTGTGTGGTGTCAAGTAGTATGGACAAAAGGCACCAAGTGACATATGGCACTAGCTCAAAAAAAAGTGGACAGCCGCATAAACAAATATCTATAGTTCCATCTCCTTCTACTATTAAAGGTACGTCATAAGACAAAAGAGACCAACTACAATCGTAAATTTATGCGGACTCTATGGAGATCCTTCCTCTTAGCGTTGAACTCAGCAGTTGAAAATGTCAAAATTACTATAAAGATTTGAATCTTTCTACTGCTGATTCGACATTCAAAAATCAAAATCCAGGAGTGCGATTTTTGAAAGTCAAATCAGCAGTAGAAAGATGCATATCACCATAGTAATTTTGACATTTTCAACAGCTGAGTTCAACGAATGAGTTTCGAAAATCGCACTCCTGTACTAAAACTTTAGGTACGGAAATAATCTGACCTCATTGCTAGAACGAAAACAAGAGGCCTCTGTAAACACAATGTACGTTATTGAATAGGTACTTAGTCATACATAATGATAATACAGATAGGTACGCCACACACACTTAATATAAGAGGATGAAACGAAATAAATGCATCGACCTTCTACAATAATGTTATCAACATAGACAACATATCAGTCAAGTATGTACTTATAGTACTTAGGTATGTTATGTATTATACCAAGATCCGACCGCAAAATTCTATATTTGTTTGGTGAACGAAGTAGTCGCAGACTGAGAGGTGGCAACCCTAGTTTTTCCAGTTCTTTAGATTGGTCTCCTTTAGATGGCATCTCATTTACCTACTTCCCAAACAGATCGGTGGAAAAAATGGTATCATAAATCATCATGGTAAAGGTACTTGCGGCAGGATTTTGCTAGGCAACCCGGCGGCGTTGTATGAACACCTGTATAAACTTTCACTTACATCAAATTTAGTTCACCAAAAAAATAGGTGCATTACTGTCGGATCTTGGGGTCATGGGGAAATTGTATTCTATTTATAATTAACTAGCAGCCCGTCCCGGCTTCGCACGGGGTAGAGAATTGTCTATTTTACCAAGGATCCCTAATTTTTTTCAAAATGAAATGTAGCCTATGTCAAATTGGAAGAATGTAGCATTCTATTGGTGAAAGAATTTTTTAAATCGGCCCAGTACTTTTTGAGCCTATTCATTACAAACATACAAAAATAGGTACAAATCTTTCCTCTTTATAATATTAGTGTAGATGGACTTTTGCGTGCGTTACCACTGCTTTTACGCCAGTGTTAAGTAGTTTGACGTAGTGTCTATCCCAAACTCAGGGATTGTTTTTAATCAAGAACAGGAAGAGATTGCGTATTGCAGAGCCTCCTCGTGGTAAACAAAAACGCTAACCGCGCGAACACCAAAGTACTCGGGTCAGAACCTACAACGTGACTCACCTACCTAAACATTGTGGAAATGAAAGTAAAATATTGAATTTTGAAAAAATTCTGTTACATATTCGTTTCTAGCAAATTCACTAACGAGACGTTTTGTAAAACAGGGGAAGTTCCTTTTGTTACCTATGAAATATTCCTACTACTTAGGAAGGTACTACCTAGTACCTACATAGCTCAATGAATATACGGGTCCAACTTAATATGCTGACAGTTTTTAAGAGGATGATCAGACCATAAACTGAACAACTTTCTCTATGGGATCAACATCAAATAGTGAAAAAAAATCTGCTGTCTCATACATTTAGGTCGAGTAGGATTACAGTTGTGTATGGAACAGCTGTATGTTTTCGCGATTTCGATGTTGGTGCCATAGAGACAGTTGTTCAGTTTGACGGTCAGATCATCCCCTTAAAAAGTGTCTGCATGTTCAGAACGTGATGGACTAATACCCATACACCCCCCTTGAGGGTATAGGCCTTTACCTCCTAGTGGGACTTATACAGGATGTAACAAAACTTGATAGTCATATTTAAAGGGGTGGTTTCTTAGACAATTTGATTGTCTAAGGGTTGTTTAGACAAAACTACAATACCTATGTACTCGACTCAGTATGGAAGAGCAGATTTGTTTTCGATGTTGGCTCCGCAGTAAAAGTTGTTTAGTTTGGGTTAAACCACCCTTTTAAACATCCCTAGCAAGTTTTTTTACACCCTGACATCCTGTAAAGGCTGATGATGATAATTATGAAATTGGCTTAATAGTACCTTAATAACCTAATAGGTACCATTTTTGCTTCGCTCCCCAGAATAAATGCTTTTTCTTTTATTACGTTAATATTACACCTAAGGGCAATACAAAGTTGCAGGATTATAGCGATTTTCTTTACTGCATATTATCCGTTCTCGATCCAAAACACGAACCGCGTGCAATCGTTATTTAATCTTGTAAGTACTAAAACGCACCAATCGAACCGGTTTTGTAAAAAGATACTAATATGAAACTGCAAGTTCGACCTACTCACTTATTTGATTATACCTATATATTTCTTGAGCTTGCTAAGAAAAGATTTAGTTCCAACTTTCAACTGTTTATTTAACTAAGCCCCACTTGCGTCAACCTGGGTCAGAAAATAACTCGAGGTTAAGTTTGTAATCTATGATTTTTAGTATAGCAGAAAAACCGAGTTAGCTATTTAACCCAGAGTTAATTGATAACCCAGGTTGGCGCAAGTGGGGCTAAGTATACTTAATAATAATGTATGTTTAGTATGCAGTAACTGAAATATGATCAAGATTCAAGACTGATCCACTTTGGTATTGAAACCCTTTAAGGGGATATAATTCGGAGCGCGCTCCATACAAACGTATTATGGTGATATTTTCAATACTAACGAATTCAAGTCAATGAAATTTTGCTGAGACAATCTTGAAACAAATATCTACGCTTGTATGGAGTCCGATTTTTGTTAAAATATACAGTTTCAATGCTAGGATTTATTTAAGATTTGTATGGAAATCTTTGAGGCACTGTAACTTTAAAACTATACATTTTAACGAAAATCTGACTCTATACAAGCATATAAATTAGTTTTTAGATTGATTCTGAAAAATGTCATTGAGTTTGATTGGTTAGTATTGAAAATATCAATAGTACGTTTGTATGGAGCGCGCTCCGAATTATATCCTCTTAAAGAAAGTATTAAAATTCATTCTTGATAATGAAAGAAACGATGAGTGGAAATAGTGGAATATTGAAAGATCGAATCTAGGGGATGCAATGAGAATACTCAACTTTTGCTAAAGTCGAACGAAACGAGCTCCATTTCTGACATACCTCCTCCTACTGTTTTTATTTGGAGGCCTTAACTTTGAAGAGCGAAATGAACAAGTTCGAAATTTTAGCAAATCTGGGTCTACCTTTCCCACGTATTCTGATCGTTTTATTTCTTAGACCCGGAGAGTGAGCTGGAAATTCATGCATATACGAACATAAAATAGTTCCTGATTTGTCAAGAGTAACAGATCAACTAGGGATCGTAGATTGAGCTCGAAATTCTTGCATATACGTACATAATAACCCATACCTCTAGGGTAAAGTTTGGTTATTTTATTAGGAACTGTCAGTGTATCATGCCAAATCTGATGCGAGATTTTTGAAAAGCATATTGAAAAAACTACTTTCTACAGGTTGTAACGATACATAGGTAAGCCTTGAAAACTAGTCCTTATGAGGTATTTTTGACATACGTGACTGTTATAGTACTAGTATTTATTCTGTGCTATTATTTACTTCGGTACGTCAAATTATAAACAAAACATGATTTTTTGCGCAACTAGGCCAAAGTCAAACTTCTTCTTGACCGTTTTTTCACGAGCAATTTTGACCCGTATGTCAAGCTAATAAAGTTCTAAATGTGGTACATAGGTGTGGTCTTCGAGATAGAGTCGCGAAAAGGTTAAAATTAACGTTGTTTATGTAATTTATATGAATGACTGGGGTCAAACTTGACTCGACGATCTTGAACGCTACGGATTGCTCCAACTGCATCCAGTTTATAAAATATTTAATATGCTGCATATAAAAAAACTGCTTTATTTGGGACTGAATTTTACGTTCGTTTCATGGATCTTTTAAGCATATGCTCACGACTATATTCCCCGAAGGGGTAGTCAGAGATATTCTGAAACCTCAGAACATCCACGTTTCATCAGTAGTACCGAAACTCTGTCCAGTGTGACGGGGGGTGAGCCCGTCGCCACTTATAATGGACAGTGGGTACAATACATGCCTCGAAATTGAAGCATGCAGGTTTCCTCACGATGTTTTCCTTCACCGAAAAGCCAGTGGTGTTACAAATCGTACATAAATTCCGAAAAACTCATTGGTACGATTGGCTCATTGGATCTTTTACATACATACATAAACTCACGCCTTTTTCCCAGAGGGGTAGGCAGAAACTATAGATCTCCACTTTGGGCGGTTCTGACACACCTCTCTTACTTCCTCTAAGTGCATAAATCTTGTCATAATTTCCCTTCGATTTCGGCTACTTTAAACCTGGCTTGTTTTAATGACGTCCCTGACCAATCTTCAAGAATATCATATCACGCAAAGGGAGGACAAGGAGGGTACATTTGACACGAATAAACATCAATTGGACTTAGTTTTGCAAACCAGTTCCAACCCACAACCCAGTCCATAGTGGGTTGGATCTATTTTGCAAAACTGCGTACAATTGCAAAAAAAAAATGAACATCGGCGATCAAAGGATCGCCAAAGTATCTTCAACGCCAAAAAAATTTAAGGGTTGGCGCCGTTACCTGCATTAAATATACACTCTAAACCTTATTTTGACGTCTGTTTAACACAGTCAATAAGGAGAGGGAATAAAAATTAAAAAATCATCACACGGGCCCAGTGTCCCTAAGTTACCTAGTGGTCAACTAAAGTCAACTTGCCAGATAATATTATTATTAAGCCGCTTACAATCCTTGACTTTGAATGTAGTCGGGGAGATCTACGAATTTTTGTATGGAGAAGGTTGCATTAATTGCACTTTTGGTGATAATTTGGAATATAGTAGATAAATACCTGAAAAACATAAATTCTCAATAATCCCCAATTTTTATTGTGTATTATTGAATAATTAAGACATTTACAAAACATTAAATTTAGGTATTAATATAAAATGGAAAACTGGTGATTTTGTACAGGATGGCTTCATTCAATACGTTTTACTTATAACAATTATAATCCGGGTAATATCGTAAATTTGAATAGATATTTAATATTTAATGTCTTCAAAAATTATAACCTCAAAACTAAATTATTTACTGTTTGTTTGTACACATTAAATTTGCCTTGTGATAATTAACTGTCTTTTTTGCTAGTATGCTGGAAGAAATATCTTTCGAAATAAGCTTGCCCTTTGTACATTTATATCGATTTTAAGGTATTTCTCAGGTTCCTGAGCTGTTATTTAAACACGAAATCTCGACAAAAATGTTTTAAACTAACAGTAATATTATTTCAAACACAATTTACTAAAGTGTCTTTAATGCAATCTCAAACCTTATTTTTCCTAGACTAATGTAAGTTTTAAAGAAAATCACCAAGTCATTTAGAATACGGTCATGTTTTTATCGCTATGATAACTTGTCAACTTTAACTTAGTACTTAGTTACCTTAGTATACAATATCTAAAAGTACCTAGTGTAGACTAACTAGGCAAGTCATGTATTACCTAGGTATCCTATGTTTACATAATGCTTATTACGTTTAGATTTATTGTGATTTACTGGTAAACTCACTGAGATAATATTGTTGCTTGGATTAATCTGTTTGTTTTAGTCACAGAGAAATTAAACGCTCCCCTAGTGTTTTAGACTTTTAGTACAAGCTTGTAGTTCCCTTCAATTAGATGGCATTTAAGGTACCCTAAGGTATATGACCTATACAAGGTGTTACAAAAATACAAATAAACATTAAAAGGGGTGGTTTAGACCATCAAACTGAACAACTTTCACTATGGGATCAATTTCGAAATCGCAAAAAAACATCTGTTGTTCCATACTTAACTACAAATCTACTCGAGCTAAATGTATGGGACAGCAGATTATTTTTTTCGCGATTTCGATGTTGGTCCAATAGTAAAAGTTGTTCAGTTTGATGGTCTAAACAACCCTCTTAAATGTTTTAAATATTTTTTTTACTTTTGTAACACCTTGTAGAAATTTATGGGAAAATCAATTAAGAAAATGTATGTAAATTTTAAGTTATTTGATCCCTGAATCCAATTTGTATTAAACATAAGCGGATAAATAATAAATAGTTACCTAGATTCTAGGTTAGGTTCTAGTCCTAAAACATATCCAGTGTGATAGACACAAACGTGTTCTTAAACATATCTATTAACTGAAATACCTTTTGGGTGGTCAGAATCTTTGCTACAACAACCAATCTGAGGCATCTACCGGCTGCAGACGTAATTGGGGCGCTTTAAAAACCTCACCCGGCGAAATAACTGTCTATTTAATATACTTACTATATTTTAAATTTTTAATGAGCATCACATAGATTCACGTTATAACACAGCAGTGACGTAGAGTGGGTTTCTGTCGCCCGGGGCACAGACCGATTTTGCCGTCCCCTTATTTTACCTACACAAAAAATAAAGAAATTTTTTTTTGCACATTTATCCCGGTTGCGTTCAGACATCTTTTGGTTTATCCATGCAAAAAAAGAAACTTAGAGCGAGCTCGACTTTTCTCCTCAATACGAATCGGTTAGAGCCAGAGCTCGTACAAATCGTCGTACGTTCAACGTACTCGCTCGTTGCTAGTTTACTTACAAAATATGTGCAAGCAAAGTAACCGAAGTAAAAGCTATGGATGGAGCGAAGCAAGCTCGAAATTTTGAGCACCACGTCTTAGCTGTAGTCAGAACTATTTAGGATTATGTGTAGGCATAGTAACTCAAACAGAAACTTAGAGAGAGCGAAGCGAGCTCGACTTTTCTCCGCTCTACGAATTGGTTATAGACAGAGCTCATTTGATGTATATTTTTTCCGAATTTGCTGCCCCTAGTAAATTGCCGCCCGGGGCATTTACCCCCCTGCTCCCCCCTCGCAACGGTACTGTAACACAGTAGCTAGGTACTCTAGGTAGGTAAATGTCGCAGTAGGGAATGATGAAACACGAAAGTGCGTAGTGCGTTAGACTGTTTCTTCTACATTGTGAAACTATGTGCATCCATCTTAGACGATGCAATCGGATAGGTAGGTACCGACTTTAGTTAGTAATCTTCAGATAAAAAAAAAAGCCTCAAGTTCAAGTAGATAAGCCTTTACATTCTTAGGTAGGTAAGATCGTACCTACCTATATTCTTTCGTGGTGGTTCTGTCTGACCTAACAGGGTGTAAAAAACACCCTATTAATATTTAAAGGGGTGGTTTAAATAGATAATAATTAGAAAAAGTCAGGTGCCCATTTAAGTCGTATTACCTATACTTTTGCAGTTTTGTACGAAACAGCAGATTTAATTTTATCTCTATGTTGACTATAAATAATCTCATAAATAGGTGCATGACCTAATAAATTTGATATAAAAGTAAGTAACTACATAACATTTAAAACATTATGAGGATAAAATTCGGAGCGCGCTCCATACAAACGTACTATGGTGATATTTTCAATACTAACCAATTAAAATCAATACAATTTTGCAGAATCATACTTAAACAAATCTCTATGCTTGTATGGAGTCAGATTTTCGTTAAAATGTATAGTTTTAAAGTTACAATGCCTCAAAGATTTCCATACAAATTTTAAATTAATCCTAGTATTGAAACTGCAAATTTTAACGAAAATCTGACTCCATACAAGCATAGAGATCTGTTTCTAGATTGTTTCTGCAAAATTTCGTCGACTTTAATTGGTTAGTATTGAAAATATAACCATAGTACGTTTGTATGGAGCGCGCTTCGAATTATATCACCTTAATAACGAACAGAATGCACTCACTACATAAAACGTCGACGAGGAAAACTTCTGCGTAACCTTGAACCTTGCTGCAAGGTCATAAAGTTTAGTTCCGCCGCTTGCCGTAGCGAATACCTACGTCATGTTATATAGAGCAATAGAATGGCATTACCAATTGCGTTTGCCAAAACAATAATTTACGGTCTCACTATTTGATATGTATCCGGATTATAATTATTTTAAATTGTATTCTATCAGCATGTTTCCGAATTAGGAAAGGTGTCAAATGGTCTTGATTGTCAGACTTGTCAGAATATTTCCCTCCGTTTTCAATTTTGTAAGCATTTGTCAAATAAAAGATTATCCAGATTTAAAAGGGACTTTTATTGAAGATTCTAAGGCGGAATCAGGCGGGGACACATTGCTATTTATACAAGGTGTTACAAAAATACAAATAAACATTTAAGGGGGTGGTTTAGACCATCAAACTGAACAACTTTCACTATGGGACTAATATCGAAATCGCGATAAAAACAATCAATCATCATCAAGCAATAGGTCCCATTACAGGGACAGAGATAATTCAACTCGATGTAGTAGATTAAGGTCACTTTCTTGAACTTGATTTCAATTTGACAAAAGTGTTAACGTACAAATATAAACTGACGAACAAAGTCCGTTTCAGGGTGGTCAGAAACATTACCGCAACTACCGATTAATGTCACATTACAAATACAATTTCAACCTAAAAGTTTTATGTTTTTCACGTCAAATTACATTGAAATAAAAATCTTATTATTTTATTTGAAACTTTAGATTTCGAATATATCAATAGACACGTCTATAATCTTAACATCTAAATATTTAAAAAGCTGTCCAAATTCATCCGGTCCAAACATTGCGTAGAATACTATGGACGCCGGGTCTAGTACAAAATACTCGAATAAAGTGTCCGAGAAAAAATTCACAAACCTAACTACGTGTAGTAATATAAACCAACTAAAAACATTGAAAATGCTGAAATTCTTTTCCGTCCCACTCCCCCGTGCGCGTAGTCGGCCGATCATACGAAGACTGTTGCGTAATTCGTTCTCTTTGTTACGTTTTCGTTCTCTTTTTATTCGGACACTTTTGAGCGCGGACCCTCCGTCCAGTAGTGGTAAGTCAATTGGTCCAAACCATTGTTTTAGAAACCGTAATAAAACGTAATCAATTACCCTCGCCTAAAGTCCTTTTTATTATTTCCTTACTGCTTCCATATAGCCATCCGTTAGTTTAAAAGTAAGTACATAATACATTATACTATTAAAGACTAACTATATTATGACTAAATAGGTACTACCGAGAATATAATTAGTATCTAGGTATAAGTACGTAGTTAGCTTGTTTGTTTTAATTAAGTAAGTCAAGAATCTCGTGAGTCACATCACACCACAACCTACCATACCTTTTTTGTAATGATCATGCTTCTATTCTATTATAATTTCCGTCTTTATTAAGAGGATATAATTCGGAGCGCGCTCCATACAAACGTACTATGGTGATATTTTCAATACTAACCAATTAAACTCAATGACATTTTTCAGAATCAATCTAAAAACAAATTTCTATGCTTGTATAGAGTCAGATTTTCGTTACAATGTATAGTTTTAAAGTTATAGTCCCTCAAAGATTTCCATACAAATCTTAAATTAACCCTAGCATTGAAAATGTATATTTTAACGAAAATCTGACTCCATACAAGCATAGATATTTGTTTCAAGATTGTTTCAGCAAAATTTCATTGAGTTTAATTGGTTAGTATTGAAAATATCACGTACGTTTGTATGGAGCGCGCTCCGAATTATATCCCCTTAACAATGTAACTTTGTGGAATAGATCTAAATTGAAACCATTTTGTTCAGTCGTAATCATAAAATATATAGGGTCCTTCTTGATATGCTGACACTTTTTAAGGGGATGATTAGACCGTCAAACTAACCAACTTTTTTCTATGGAACAAACATCGAGCTCGCGAAAAAAAATCGTCTGTTCCATAAAAAACTGCAAACCTACTTGAGCCAAATGTATAGGACAGCTGATTTTTTTTAGGGATTTCGATGTTGGTCCCATAGAGAAAGTTGTTCAGATTGATGGTCTGATCACCCACTTAAAAAAGTGTCTGTATATTAAGAAGGACCCTGTATAGTTGTGATTTTTCTTTTTGTGTATCCTAATCCATTTTGGGGTGGTCAGAAACTGCTAAATCTAGGAAGCACAGACTTAATTATACTTAGTAGAATTTCAGGATAAAAATAAGTGTCATGTATGTGGTGATAGATGGCTACACTTTTGCCCAAAAAACACTGCATGACGAATCTTATCCCTTAGTCGCCTCGTAGGACGTCCACAGCGGAAAGAAATGAGGGAGACCATTTTAAGCCGGAACTACACGGCTATAAGGATGTAACATTCATTCCTAAACCTTCCTAATAATGATCTACTAACTAGGTCCTATTCCAATGACAGGAAATTTCCGCCTAATGAAGGTCACACACTTTCCTATAGGCAACAATACCACGACAAAACTATTCCGACACGAGACACGTTCTACGGAAGAGGGGCAGCTGTCGATGTCATTGATCTTATGCGCGTGAGTCGAATATCAATTGATGGATGAGTCATGTTTGATCTAGAATCTAGACTAAATCAGAACAAAGAGCGAAGCAATAAACAAGCGCGGATCCAGTCCTCAAAAAAGGTTGTGCTCACGGTCACCTGAATATCGGCTAAGTGCGAGTCGGATTACGGACTCGCTACCGATCGATAGGGACGAGTACATTTCATTCCCACAAATAATTATTTTGAGGCGTAGGTTAGGTAACCTAAATAGCAGGTTAACAAATGTTACACTATAGACTCAGGTCATAGTTCGAACTAAGTAGGGTCAAAAATGTATGGATTTTGACCTACGGGAGTTCGAACTAAGACTTAAAAAACGTCTCTGAATCTCAGCCTAAGACAAATCATAACCAAGGAAATAGAGCGGTGATAGCCCATATGTAAAAGAGCTAGAAACTCTATCACGAGGCTGCCGTTGGATTCCTGGCATTTAGGTACCATTGAGTTCTACGAAATTTGTGTACCTACGGTTTTATTTGTCATTATCACTAGTATACCAATTCGGCGCGGCGGTGAAGGAAAACATCGTGAGGAAACCTCTGCATACTCGAGATCTAGAATGAAAAGAAACTACCATAAGTTCGGAGGTATGTTTAAAATATGGGTGAGCTTGTGGCGAACACAATAGACCAGCAATGGTCGCAGGGTTACATAACGAACCTTGCTTGCAATAGCCCAGACAACAATAATAACCAAGGAAATAGGTTAACGAATCAAATTACAGATTGAAAAATTAAGTCTCTGGCGGGACTTGAACCCGCACTCTAAAATAAAAAAAAAAACAATAAAACTAATAATATTTCAAAGAGATTATACCTAATAGAGTGAGCCATACCAATTGTAAAGTGTTCACTTTTTTTGACGTTTAGGTTTGAGTGTGTGGTGTCAAGTAGTATGGACAAAAGGCACCAAGTGACATATGGCCGAGACTTAATTTTTCAATCTTCAATTTGTTTCTAAATAGCGTTTATCCAACATGGCTGTACCATGTTTAAAATCAATAATATGTGAAATAGGTTAACGAAGTATTTATTTAATAAGTGCAGACCGCCAATGTATCTAATGTGATCGCCTTCATAAAGTTTTCATAAAAATTACGTTTACTTTTGACACATAATCCATAACTAATTGCAAAGTTTATTTAACATAAACCAACGTTCCTATGATAATAAGCCATATGTCCTTCAGAATAGAAGGTAAATAAAATCTAGCACACCTACCTTGTCAAGTAAAAGGTAGGCTGGCATTGACTACATACAACTACATGCAGAAGTACACGAATAATAGGATTTTTCGGCTGTCTGTACCTCATTTCAGTACCGGATCGACAAAGCCCCAGGCAGTCAAGAAATCAAATTGGAGGTCTGCAAACGCCTTCCTCAATTTACAAGGTTTATTTCAGCAATTACTTATCTAGAATATACAACGTGTTAATGAATTAACGCAAAACTAGCAAGTAGTTTGTTTGGAATCGAGAACAGAATCAAATTATCATGGTCTCAACATACTCGTAGGTAATTTTTTCAAAAAATTAAATAATTTGTGTGCAAAATTTAAAATGTACTGAACTCGATCTCAACCCACCGCTCGGGCACTCTCATCCTACTTACTACCAAAACAAGATTCTTAAAATGTATCCATGAGCACGTTTGCGCTTTCATTCATTGCTGAAATGATAATAAATCATTCTTGCCTCAAAACTTAAAATGCGAATAACTTTAAATTTTAACTATCAAAATAATGAAGTTATTGTTTCAATCTAATTATTTTGTCACAAATCAGTAGGGGTGTATGAGGTTTTGCGCTTATTCATTAACACGATGTATACATAAACTTACGACGCATAATCCTCTTCGGGATGGTCAGACACTTTGCTACAACCATTAAATGATTCTTTTGAGTAATAATAAATATCTTTAAACTGAAAGTATTATGGAACTACCTATGGCTATAAGTGTCAAGTGATGTTTTAACCTTCAAAAACACTGCTATAGAAACGCATCCCTTATTCGCCTCGTAAGACGCTCACTGGAAAAAACGGGTAGTCTATTCTACTTACAGCTTTAAAAAGTCGGTAATGTGTAAAGAAAAAAACGCATTCCTACGTAACTAGTATCGTATAAAGATGATTTTTTCTTCTATCGTAACCAGAGGTTACCAACCTCTGGTTTCGTACGCGGCCGAAGGGGAAGGGAGTAGGTTTACTGGTCTGTGATTCTACTACACAGCGAGATTGAGATAATTAGCATCATTTCTTTCCTATTTCTGACCGCAGTGATATTGGCCGAGTGCAATGTCTCCGAAGATACATCAGCATGCATAGGCCGCATCTTTTCTACAGCGACAACACGTTCCGACGCGGTGGTAGCTTTAAAAAAGATTTGACGTTTGATAAGTGTGCTGCAAGCTCCTATATTGAATAAATTATATTGACTTTGACTTTGACTTTGATGACGTCAGAAATAGGGCAAGGTGCTAGGTGGAGAGAGCAGACGCGGAATGCTGACCTTACCACTATAGAGAGCGCGAAGATAGTCCATACGGAAGAGAGCTAGCGACTCAATCATGAGGCGGCGGTTCGATTCCTGGCCTGTACCACTAAGTTCCACGGAATTTATGTACGGTTGTATTTGTCAATTATCATTATCACTAGCTCAGCGGTGAAGGAAAACATCGTGAGGAAATCTGTATACCCGAGAACGAAAAAAAATGTATAAAATAAGGGTGAGCTTGGAGCGAACACAATAGACCAGAGATGGTCGCAGTGTTACATAACGACCGTTGCTTGCAATAGCCCAGCCAACTATAATAATAAAAATAATAATATCACCATATGGGATTAAAAGCCAGGAAGAGAGAGAGAGAGAGAGAACGTTATTCCTTTATCCCCTTTTCCTGATAACCAAGTGCAAGAACTAGTCCTTAATCCTCATTTCTTGGATTCTAGTCCTTCTTAAGTATAGGGGTTTTCGTACCACGGAGCCCTAAAAAGCAGCGTGGCCCCAGGCAGGTGATATTTTGTCGGACAATCCAGCACTGACAAGGAAGGCCTATATTTTAGCGGAACAAATAAACCACCTGCACATACTTACAGCGGATGTTTATGAACCAATAAAATCTCTAAGAGCTTTATTATACAAAAGGTCAAATATGATATGCTAATGTGAGACTGTAGAATGCCCTCGAAGTCAATAGCCTAACCCAAAGAGATTATACCTAAGAGCCACACCAATTGTAAAGTGTCCACTTTTTTTGACGTTTAGGTTTGAGTATGTGGTGTCAAGTAGTATGGACAAAAGGCACCAAGTGACATATGGCCTTATGTTTACGGTCACTTTTCACACACACTAGCTCAAAAAAAAGTGGACAGCCGCATAAACAAATATCTATAGTTCCATCTCCTTCTACTATTAAAGGTACGTCATAAGACAAAAGAGACCAACTACAATCGTAAATTTATGCGGACTCTATGGAGATCCTTCCTCTGAGGCCTAACCCAAGTCTAAGTATACTACTAGTATGAGAACAATATACCTAATGTATTCAACATTAAAAATGCAACTACCTAATAAAATGCAACTAAAAAGAATCATATTATGAAAGATCTCAATTTGCCACCATGTATTATCACTGTAATTACCAGCACATAAAAGATTATATATGTTTTATAGATATATGATCTAGGTATTGTAAAGGATCAGCACGGAATATAAAATACAATACACATTTTTAGGGTTCCGTACTAAAAAGGTGAAAACGGGACCCTATTACTAAGCCTTCGTTGTCCGTCCGTCCTACTTATTTAGGGCTGTAACTTTTAAACCGTAATAGCTAGACAGTTGAAATTTTCACAGAATATGAATTATTACGGCGGATTTTTTAACAAATTATAAAAACGACAAAAAGTTAATATTTAAGGGGGGTTCTCATACAAGGAACTAGTTTTTATCATCGTTTTTTCTTCTCACTCTATCGTAAAAATGATAATACATACAAGCGTCAAACTTGGTGTGATTATAGAGCAAACTCTATAGTATAACAACAAATAATAAAAACCGGCCAAGTGTGAGTCCATCTCGTGTTAAAGGTCCAGGACAAACATTTTTTTTTTGTTATTTTGTTGTGTGGTGGTGTGGTACGGAACCCTCGGTGCGCAAGTAGCCCGACTCGCACTTGACCGGTTTTATTATAATAGTAGGTAGGTTACTACTGGTTGTCCCAAACGGTCGTGCATTGGCCCCAGATTGGCCCTCCCTGCGTGAATCTTTATTTGAAACTTAGTAACTTGCATTAAGGTACATTTTGGAATACAAACAGATGGGAGAGCACAATAAAACTTTATCGACAAAAGGATATAATTATTGTGAGAAATAATCTTTAAAATTTTTTATGAGTCCAAATTATCCCATCCCGTCAAGTCATTGTTGTATGGAAGCTATTGTACATATACTCTATTCCAATACAGATGTCTTAAGATGTTAACAATAAACTAACATCAAAACAAAAATACTTTAGATGGCTTATTCTAGACGTGGCGTTTTAGCGCTACAGTTGTCAATCCTGTCTAAAAATTTACAACAATACATTTATACTTTTTTAAATTTCTGATAAAATGTATATTTCTGTAGCTGCTCGTAAAATGAAATGAACTAATTTTAGCTACAGATAGAGCAGTCAGCGTTAAAACGCCACCCAGGTCTGCGTAGTGAAAGTTGTTCACTTTGATGGCCAGGAGTGCGATTTTTGAAACTCATACGTTGAACTTAGCAGCTGAAATGTCAAAATTACTATGGAGATATGCATCTGTCTACTGCTGATTCGTCTTTCAAAAATCTCACTCCTGGATTGTGATTTTGGAAAGTCAAATCAGCAGTAGAAAGATCTTATTTTGACATTTTCGACTGCTTGAACGTGTGAGTTTCAAAAATAGCACTCCTGAAGAACCCTTTAAGTGTGTAACGCATTAAAATTTACATTCGTTCTGTACATAAATGGTGATGAAATTACACTTTTGTGGTTAGTTCTTGTTTACATCTTTTGTCTTTCCTAATGGAACGTGCTATCCCAAATATACAGGCAGTTAAATAGATATTCTCTACACGTTCCTTCCTACTTATATAGGATACATTTATCATCTCAGTTTGGTGTTGCTTCAATGATTGATTCCTACATTATGATTCATATTCGTAGTTATTACTCGCCATTACGATTTAATTGTTTATACAGGGTGTAACTAAACACCTTGCTGCTTGTGTAGACTATCAAACTGAACAAATTTCAATATGAAGCCAACGTAGAGAAAAAATAAAAAAAATCGCCTGTCCCATACATTTGAGTCGAGACGGTCGGTACTGCAGTTTTGTATGAAAGAGCGGATTTTTTTTTCGCGATTTTGATGTTGGCTTCACAGGTAAAGTTGTTCAGTTTGATGGTCTAAAACACCCCGTTAAGTATTACTATGGTGTTTTGTTACACCCTGTATATGATACGGAAGATCATAATGTATCCTAAATTTTTTTAAGGACTTCCATATCGGAAATTATACCAATAGAAGAATATTGATTTATAGCAGTATTCGGGGATTTATTTGGGATTGTTTCTGAGCATCATTTATAGTAGAGTTTATATCTTCACACAACACACAGGTTTGTTCTACAGGGTGTAACAAAAATGTGTGATCATATTTTAAAGGGGTGGTTTTGACCGTCAAACTGATCAATTTTACAACGGTATATTACGGTAAATTGTGGCATCTAAATCTAAATTGTGGAAGAGGTCTGGTATCCATACTATTTTACTTATTTTAAATGCGAAAACTTATTTAAATCAACGGCGGAGACCTCATGAAATGAATCTAAGTGCGAATAGTTATTTGTTATATAAGAGTGCAAAGTTGCTTTTTAACCGCGTGCTCAATTTTGATGACAGAGCAAGTGAAGGATTAGCGAGTGATTCAAAAATTAGAATCCTGAGCGTTAGCGAGGGTATCAAAAGAGCACGAGGTGAAAATTCGGCACCATGGAGGGAAAAGCAAATAGGTTTAATGATGTTTTGAATTCACAAACTTAGTGCACACGATGTTCTAAATTCAATTTACTTTATCCTCTAGTGGATAAAAACGGCTTTGGCACTCAGATATCGAAGAGCAAAAATACTCTTTCCGAGATGGGGGGATGAAAAGTGTATTTATCTTATCACGGCTGAACTGATGAACCGGTTTTGTTGAAATTTGGTATAAAGATAGCCAGGGCTATGTAGAGTTTCTGGCCGCATCTTCTCTACAGCGACAACCCGTTCCGACGCGGCTGTAGCTTTAAAAAAGATTTGACGATTGATAAGTGTGCTTCAAGCTCATATATTGAATAAATTATATCCACTTTGACTTTGCCGTCTTAACCATATTGGGCGCCGGGGTGCGAGAATAAGCCTGCGCCCCCTTTTCCAACTAAAAATTAACATTATTTGTTTACGGTCACATTTTTTGCCCCACGCTCTCTGAATTTGCGACACGTGTTTGTTAGAACATTAATTTAATTCTTGTAGGAATCTAAATTGGCTTGAACATGGCAAGTCGCAACTGAGCAAGCCGAATGTGCCGAAAGCTGCATGAGGCGTATTTGTAAACAATATGGGTATAATGAATGTTTGTTAAGTATTATTCAAAACTATACTCCATTCAAAATAGCAACGAAAATTTAAGGCTATTTTAAATTACAGAAACAGGGATTTGGAACACTTACTCTCACTTATTTTTAGAACAGCTTTAGTAACGACCAAGATATGTCGGATAGTTCATCTTTCTGATGAATAAACTATATATTTTGCTTATCAGAATTGGCCAGAAAGCTAAATAGGAATCGGATAATCTCGTTGTCCTTATCTGGAATGAAGTATATTAGATTACACATGGTATGTGTTTAAGGCAATCGGCTTGCGCCCCCTAAGTCCCTGCGCCCGGGTGCCACGCACTCTTGCACCCCCGTTTACGACGGCCCTGGAGATAGCTTGAACTTGAACCCTGAAGAAGGACATAGGCAAACGAACTCCACGCAGACGAAGTTAACAGCTAGTCGTACTAATATTATAAACGCGAAAGCTTGTAAGTATGGATGGATGTTAGTTACTCTTTCACGTAAAAACTACTGAATAGATTTTAATGAAATTTGGCACACAGATAGAATATGATCTGGATTAACACATAGGATACTTTTTTAAGGTCTATGCAGACGCAGTCGCAGGCAAGAACTAGTTACCTATAATGTTAAAAAATAAGTCCTAAGTCTTAACACTTGATGGTTTAGAATTTAGTTCATTACCTTTAGTTTAGTAGCTAATTACTCATTCGCAGTGGTTTAGTGGTATTATTTAAACCAGAAACCCGCAACTTTCTTCGCTCATCACAAAGTTTAATGTCCTTCACTTTCGCCAGATGTCGGGCGTGATCGCGCTGCTGGCTTGCGTGTCGGCGGCGCACGCGCTGCGCGTTGGCGTCGGCATCGCTGACGTCACTGGACCACCTGCTGAGATCGGATTTGTGAGTTTTATATATTTTATACTTAAGTGTGATAGGATGGGGACCCTTTTTAACCGGGTTAAAATTTGTCGTGTTATGTGTTTTACAACCTCTCACCACCAGGGCTGACAGTACATTCACACTCAAATAGATGTCTTTAGTTCATAAAATTAGTTGAGTTTGTTTTGTATCCAATTATAAAGGGTCCTTCTTAATTTGCTGACACTTTTTTAACGGGATGACCAGACCATCAAACTGAACAACTTTCTCTATGGGACCAACGTCGAAATCGCGAAAAAAAATCCCATACATTTGGCTCAAGTAGGATGGCAGTTTTGTATAGAACAGCAGATTTTTTTTTGTGATTTCGATATTTGTCCCATAGAGAAAGTTGTTCAGTTTGATGGTCTGAGTCTAGGATACAGAGAGGATTACAAACAGACACCCAATTATACAATCTGGCAGCCCTGCTCACCAACCACGACGTGGTCTCATGACGCATGACACCGCAATATATTGCGCTGTGCAGCAAATGTTGCCGGCAACTGGGCTCTATATCTAACTACAGAAGAATAGTAAATTTTCTTGATCCTTTGTATTTGTGCGATATATCAGGTTTTATATTACCTACTATACTTAGGCACTACTGGTGAATCGTGAATGTTCTGAGGTTTCAGAATATCTCTGACTACCCCCTCGGGGAATATAGTCGTGAGCATATGCTTATGCTATGCTTATATATCACATTATACAGGGTCCTTCTTAATATGCTGACACTTTTTAAGGGGATGATCAGACCGTCAAACTGAACAACTTTTTTTATGGCGCCAAACTGTAAACCTACTCGAGCCAAATGTATTTTTTTTTCGCGATTTCGATGTTGGTCCCATTATAGAAAGTTATTCAGTTTGATGGTCTGGTCATCCCCTTAAGGGGATATAATTTGGAGCGCGCTCCATACAAACGTACTATGGTGATATTTTCAATACTAACCAATGAAAGTCAATGAAATTTTGCTGAAACAATCTTGAAACAAATATCTATGCTTGTATGGAGTCAGATTTTCGTTAAAATATACAGTTTCAATGCTAGGATTAATTTAAGATTTGTATGGAAATCTTTGAGGCACTGTAACTTTAAAACTATACATTATAACGAAAATCTGACTCTATACAAGCATAGAAATTTGTTTTTAGATTGATTCTGAAAAATTTCATTGAGTTTAATTGGTTAGTATTGAAAATATCACCATAGTACGTTTGTATGGAGCGCGCTACGAATTATATCCTCTTAAAAAAGTGTCAGCATATTAAGAAGGACCCTATATGTATGTATCGTATACAAGTCATTGCTTATTTATACATAATACACCTACTAGACCTTTACATAATATCTACTCAGTGCAACTTATGTCAGTGCAATTTGTATATAATTATGCGGATTACAAACAATTCCAACACAGTTAATCGACAGTTTAGCGAGTTGTTCTAGACCTTTTAGACGATTTTATTTTTGAAAACGTAAATGGGCCCTTAAGAGGATATAATTCGGAGCGCGCTCCATACAAACGTACTATGGTGATATTTTCAATACTAACCAATTAAACTCAATGAAATTTGTCAGAATCAATCTAAAAACAAATATCTATGCTTGTATAGAGTCAGATTTTCGTTAAAATTTATAATTTTTAAGTTGCAGTGCCTCAAAGATTTCCATACAAATCTTCAATTAATACTAGCAATTAAACTGTATATTTTAACGAAAATCTGACTCCATACAAGCATAGATATTTGTTTCAAGATTGTTTCAGCAAAATTTCATTGACTTTCATTGGTTAGTATTGAAAATATCTCCATAGTACGTTAGTATGGAGCGCGCTCCGAATTATATCCCCTTAAGACGCAATAGGTTGAATAATTTCGTTCTCTGGCGTATTGGCACGGTGCGTGGCTAAATTGGAAAAAGTAATTCCCCGGTTTAGTCTGGACGATTGCGGGTTCAAGTCCCGCCCTTTATTTTTCAGTCTTTAATTCGATTTATCAGGTAAATGTTTGTGCACTCTCTGAACCTTACCTTTCTGAATCTAACGGAACGGGAAAAATAGTTTAGGAAATCTAGATGCCGCGTATCAAATAACATTTGCAATTTATGATATAATTATGAAGATAAAGCTTTGAACTTATCCATAGAAAATTTCATTATATCTTCGTAATTATATTATAAATTGCAAATGTTATTTGATACGCGGCATTTAGATTTTCTAAACTATTATTCCAAATATAAATTTTACTGTTACTAATACCGTCTACACGTATTCTGCGTCAAACTTTTGTATGAAATGGACAACTCTGCAACCGCCTTAAAGCTATTTACTTACCGTACCTACTTTTTATTATAAGAATTATAATGGAAACCTGTGGAGAATGTAAATATTTGTGTAATGTCCACCAGAAGTATACTATACCCCACTATCCAGTAGGAGATTGAGATAAAGGAAGAAGCCCGTAAAAGAAATTAAGCATAACGTCATTACAATGGGTAGCCTCTTAATATACTTACTCTAAAGTGGATTTTCTTACAATAAACAAAATTATAAGATACACCTCGGCTTTCTTTAAGATTAACTCTATGCATCTTCGTCTTGGGCAAGCATTGACATCTTTATTCTTGCCATGACCTGATAATCACTTTCTATTAGGTCAGATAAGGTCAGACGTGTGACCGGTTTCAAAAATAATGTATTAAAATTATATGCGTTCATTGGCTGGTGTTCCAAGTCGAAACATCGATAATTTATAAAATGCCCTTACGTTCGTTACAAAATAGTCATAGGTGGTTACCATCGGTCAGCATCGGTCATATTGTGCCGTGTCATTGTAAACAAGGTGTTACAAAAGTAAAAAATCTGCTGCCCCATACATTTAGCTCGAGTAGATTTGTAGTTTAGTATGGAACATGCGATTTTTTTTTCGCGATTTCGAGATTGGTCCTTTAGTGAAAGTTGTTCAGTTTGATGGTTTAAACCACCCCCTTAAATGTTTATTTTTGTAACATGGAGTTTATGCATTATTCGAACATGATTTTGAAAGTGTGAGATTCAAACGCAATCGGGTAAAAAATATCACTGTCGTTAGACGGAACTAAACATAAGGCATTGTTTATAATCTTCCTGCCCTTATCCTATTATTAGGGGTCGGCGCAATATGTATTCTTCCTCCATCAGGAAGCTGGCATTTTTTATACAGAAGAGACGTGTGGCGGTGGCGGATAATCTAAGTAACACAATATAAACCTTATAGTACGTGGCGTAGCGTCGTTTTTGTCGTAAAGGAGAATCGCGCCCGCGCCTCCAGGTGATGTCGCCTGGAGGCCCGGGCGTAATTCTCCAAACGATGTTATGCTACGTACTATTAGGTTAATAATTGTGTTACTTTGACTATCCGCCACCGCCACACGTCTCTTCTGTATAAAGGATAAGATAGTGGGGTATAGTATACTTCTGGTGGACATTACACAAATATTTACATTCTCCACAGGTTTCCATTATCATTCTTATAATAAAAAGTAGGTACGGTAAGTAAATAGCTTTAAGGCGGTTGCAGAGTTGTCCATTTCATACAAAAGTTTGACGCAGAATACGTGTAGACGGTTTAATAACATTTGCAATTTATAATATAATTACGAAGATATAATGAAATTTTCTATGGATAAGTTCAAAGCTTTATATCTTCATAATTATATCATAAATTGCAAATGTTATTTGATACGCGGCATCTAGATTTCCTAAAGTATTTTTCCATTCATTCCATTATTACTTTTAATTGTACCGTCTACGCGTATTTTGCGTCAAACTGTTGTATGAAATTGACAACTTTGCAACCATCTTAATACGGGATCATTCATTCGGAACCACACGGTTTTATATATCACCATTCCATCATTTAAACACCATCTGGCATAACAAGAGTTGCAATAGTTACTGCAATTAATTTCATCCTACTATCATTACAATGACATCTACCTCACGAAAAAAGCGTTTTTCATAACAAGGTAGCATTCATTGTCTATATTATAAATTGCTCTTTATTTTCAAAGTGGGTTACTTTAAACAGTATATAATTATGATGAACTAGCGGACCTGTCTACTGCCAAGGTCGACATGAACATGAATAGAATAATGCATATCGTATGTATGCAATTATGTCTCTGTTTATAAAGTGTTTACGCCTAGTTTGATCTGTTGCTCAGTACCTACTGCGTTGCTCAGGGAGCAGTTACTGCTTTTTACTGTGGACTATTGGAGGGACCACGAAAGGTCTACCGTGCCAAATGAATGAACTTAAGCAACCGACCTAGGGGCACCCAGAGGGGTACGGACCTCGGCATAGGACGTTGCTGGGGCTACGCGGCGGATTGGGTAGCTCCTCCCGTCTAGGAGAAAGAAAACTCAGAAATTAAAGCCGGATTAGAGTTGAACTTGAGCGTGCGGCATGCTCCTGCATTCAACCTGGCTCCTTACGTATCAACTCGCCGCTCCTGGAGAATCAGCTAGGTCGAGAGGATGGAACAAGCCTTGGACAACCCTGTACCTGTCCTGTCCTTAACTGTGTCCTAGGCAATGCAGTGTCTGCGGAGAGGAGAGGACACTTCGTCTACGCCAGCCTTGCTGCGTAGGCTTATACAGCCACGAACGTTGGTGTCGTATCGAAACACACATTGTTTGAACTACTTAGAGGGAATAAGGCCCATGGCTGGCTTTTCCGTTACCTAATCAAAATGTCGTAAAGAAACCAATATGCTTCAATTTTGAGGCGTGTTATTATGTTTCTATTAAAAGATGCGTCGGGCTCTTTACCTGTCATACCTATTGGACAGAGTTTGGGCTGTATTATTAAAATATGAATATTGTAATAGGTATGCTATACCTATAGGGGATATAATATATGAAACATCCCTGTATCACATATTCCCAAAAAGCATATTGTACCGTCGCGAGCATACTAGAGATGCTATGCTTTAGTTAATATTGTACTGCAGCTTTAGGTAGAGATTGGGCGTATCGTGTTCAGGAGCAAAACGTTTAGAGAGAAATTCGAGCTCTAAGTATTGAATTTTCTGGACATCATCAGCTGATATACGCTCCACGAGGAAATCAGCAATCAAACATAAATTAATTTGTGTTGCGTCCGGGCGTTACACTGAATAGTGACCACACAAAATGACCATTTGCATCACGCTCGGAATGTATTGCATAATTTAACCTTGATTTTTGCTTGATCTTGAATCTTTATTTGTGCAAAAAATATTTACCGACACATCGGAACGGATGCCCTCCTTTTTAAAGACGACTGACTCTTGAAGTGTTTCCATGTTTCACTCTTTTGGTCAAAACTGTACATGGATGGCCAAAACGTTGTAATTTGTAAGTCATGACGAGTCTTGAAGAGGTCTGTCTGTACCCAGGAACACACTACCTCAGGAGGATCGAATGTAGATCGGGAGTCCCAGGTACCTATGAAGCCTGGCGAAAGTCCGCCTTCTTCTTAAGCTCTATGAAGATCTAATTGCTCGCCTCCAATTGCGCCCAAAAGAAGGGGTTGGTAGTTCTATCAAAGTCTACTTATTCCATATAGGGTTGCCAGATGCAGGCTTATCAATTCCTGGACATTTCTGCGAGCTCGAGATTTTACTGCAATATGGTAAGATTATGTTGTCAAAATATCATATAAAACTGGAGCAAGCGAAGCGAGTTCGAGATTTTACTGCAATATGAGTTCACCCCAGTACTATCTAAAAACTGCATTATTGAAGTTGTTGCGTAATGGCGAGCTAAATCCTTTTCCATTTTTAAATGACATTCCATTACTGCAGTGAAACTAGGATTTTACTACGTAAAAACTCGATTTCAATCTTATGTCGAAATCGAGACTTCAAAAACATGAAGCAAAGGGTTGAGCAATCAAAGCTCTATATTTCCCAGGATAATGAATAGTTTAGGGCTCCTAGTATTCGTGAATACCGGGACATTCGAGTATAATTAGGGACACGGGACCAGACTCCAAATTCCAGAACTTTCCCCGATTTCCCGGGCATCTGGCAAGCCTAATTCCATACCATAAAGTGTAACCTATTACGACGAGTAGCTCAACTTTACACCATTTATACCTGATAGAAGGGATGTTAGTAGCTTTCGGAGGATTACAACACTTTTGCTATGAATACCTCATTTACCAGTCAGTTTATGTACTTATTTGTATTGCATGCGTAAACACATACAATACAAATAAGTGCCTAGGTATGAATATTAAAATATAAGATACGACTAATACAAATATGAAGATATGACTAATGATCTTTGCACAACGATCATTAGTCATAACTATCTTAATTCTTCTTCCTTCTCGTGTGAAGGTTGTCAGACTTTTCTGGACTTTGTCCTTCCAATGCATAGCCACCTCCATTCTATTCGAAAACATTAGAATATACCTATATTCGATGGATGAGCATGTACGAAAAGACTTGTGGATGTTGTTGAAGGGGCGAGATGTGTTTGTCAGGGTCAGTGAGATCGTAGCAAGCGGCGATTGATTATCTTGCCTACCTTGCCTAATGGGATATACAGGGTCCTTCTTAGTAAACTGACACTTTTTTACGGGGATGATCAGACCGTCAAATTGAACAACTTTCTCTATGGGACCAACATCGTAATCACGCAAAAAAAATCTGCATACGTTTGGCTCGAGTAGGTTTCCAGTTTAGTAGGGAACAGCAGATTTTTTTTTCGCTTTTTCGATGGTGGTCTCATACAGAAAGTTGTTCAATTTGATGATCATCCCCTTCAAAAAGTGTCAGCATATTAAGAAGGACCCTGTATATACGTGATTATATTTTGTAGCTTCTTTTAAATACGTATTATGTACCATATATATTTATAATCGACCACAAACCTTAAAAGCATCGCCTTATCGCTACAATAATAATAAAGTCGCTATAAAATTATAGTTTATTGTTACTGTACTTTCAATAGGTACCTACCTAAGTCATTGTGTATCAAGCAACCTTGTAGGAATACCAAACTATTGCTGGTGTTGCTCTGTTGACGGATATAATAATGCGCAGACGCACTGATGTGTCAAATAATGCTCTTCGCAATAGTTACTGGGCCAATTTTCAGTAGGTTTCAATTTTATTGCAAGTTCGAAGACAAATTATACTGTCTAGTTTTGTCAGTGGTCGCCGCTGTTGGTCTCAGGTTGACCAGTTAAACTAACTGCCGTTCCCAATATTAAAACTAAGCATAAGAATAGATAGCGATCCTGGACCATTAGTAAGTTGCTATCTACCTTTTGAAGTCATTCGTCCCAATAATGCAGATCAGTGTGTCTTACGTCCAAGTAACAGTAGACAGGCCGCCTACCCGAACGCGGTTGACTTTCTTCTCTCGGTAGAGAGTAGTATATTCCTTGACCCGAACCAAGAGTAGTATATTCCTTGACCCGAACCCTCCTTTGCGTTCCGGATTACGCAGTACTACAGGGACTCCCATATACGAGGGGGCGTTTTTAAGTTCGCGGAATGGGGGGTAAGGAGTGGAAATAAAAATCCAAAATTATTTTTCCTTTTCAATATATTCACCTGCTACCCTAATACATTTTTCGGATCTTTCAATTAACTTATGTATACCCTCCAAAAAAAATGATTTGTCTTTGTCTAAAAAATACGCCGAAACTGCTTCCTTCACTTCTTCATCATTTAAAATCTTTTTCCCACGAAGTTATTTTATTAGGTTTGGAAATAAATAATAATCACTGGGGGTCAGGTCTTTACTATAGGGTGGGTGTGGCAAAATTTCGAAGCCCACCTTTTGCAGGGCAGCCATCGCAACACGGCACTTGTGAACAGGCGCGTTGTCGTGCAGAAGAAGGATACCTTTGGTCAATTTTCCCCTTCTTTTCTTCTTTATGGCTTCCCTTAATTGTTCTAGGATTGAAGCGTAGTAATTTCCGGTTATGAAGACACCTTTATCTTTATAATTAATCAATAGGATTCCTTCTGAGTCCCAAAAGACTGTCGCCATGATTTTCCCAGCCGATTGTGCCACCTTTAATTTCTTGGGTGGTGGTGTGCCTTTTTTCTGCCACTGCATAGAGTCTTGTTTGGACTCAGGTTCATAATGGTGAACTCAAGTTTCATCACCAGTAAAAATTCGAGCCAACAGTCCATCTTTATCTTCTATACAGAGGTCCAAAAATGCACGAGAACATTCTACGCGCTGTTGCTTTTGAGGCGGCGTGAGCATTCTAGGCACCCATCTTGCACTGACTTTAGTCATGCCAAGATGGTCGTGAAGAATTTTGAAAATGGTTTTATCTGATACTCCAACCATTTCTGCTAGCTGTTTTTTCTTTAGGCGGGCATCTTCTAATATTAATTTTTCGACTTTTTGAATAATTTCCGAAGTGGTCACCTCGATCGGCCTTCCTGGCCGTGGGTCGTCTTCAAGTGACTGTCTGCCTTGTTTAAAAAGGGTATGCCACTTGTAAACCATAGTTTTACTTGGACAAGAGTCCCCGTAAACGGATGACATCTCTGCCAGTTAGTCTGAACTGATTTTCCTTGCTTGGTAAGGAACTTTATAACGGCATGGAACTCAATTTTCTCCATATTTCACAATTTCTTCCCGATTGACTTGTTTGGTTGACGATAACTCAAAGACTAATGATCTAATTACAATAAAACCCGGTATTTATACTAATAATGAGTTGCTCAATTAGCACCTAATTCAGCGACATCCCCACTTATTACCTACCTACCCATTCCGCGAACTTAAAAACGCCCCCTCGTAAGTGACCGCATTCTTTTATTGCACTTTATCATTTTCTTCACCAGTAAAGAAAAAAAGGTATGATGACACGTTTAAAATACAACATTTTAAAAGCTTTAACTTCTAGTTTTTAAGTAAAAATAATAATAAAATAAACTTTAAATAAACGACTCTATGACAAAGACAATGATAAAAAGGTCCACCACCGTATAAGTGGAGGACCAAAAAAAGATTCATTAAATAAAAACACCTTTCTAGTTAACATTCTTCGTCTTAAGTCATTATAATGCAACAAAGGTTTTACAATCAGATTGATTAAGTATCTAGTAGGTAAGTAGCTATTATTTCTATACAATACTATTGCGAATGGCCACTGCGATTTGCAATGGACTATGGACGGCAGTTTTAACAAAGTAAAACATTGGATTTCTCAATATTTACTTTACCACTTTACTTATTTGAGAAAACATTGACGTAGGTACGAGATCCTTGACATTCAGTTGATTAAAACCCAATAGTTGCATTATGAACTTTATCTAGCTTGAAATACGATCAATTATAAGCGAAAGTGGAGAAACTAAATTATCAATGTTTGGGTTTACTATGCGCCGGCACAGATTATTCAATAGTAACTACCGGTGTTAAAGTAAGAGTGTTGTTAAACATTTTCTAATAATATTTACACTTCATCGATTATACGACAAACATGACTACCTAGCCTAGGAACATCAATTATGTTATGATTCAAATTATAATGGCTATATTTATTCTAAGTATCATAATATGCTCTCTATTTTATTCCCCCACGGAATCATCATCATCAGACGATGATTCCCCGATTGGACACGACATCAGTCTTTTCTTTCACTTGTGCTACGTTATTCTCTGCACTCTGTCTTTATCTATGTCTTCCCTATCTCTCTCTCTTTCTGTCTACGCCGTCTCTCTCTCTCTACTCTGACTCCTTCCTTTCTATTTAGTCTCTCTCTCTCTCTATCTGACTCCCCAGGCGATAAACAGTTATTCTAAATATTAATTATTCAGAATATCTCTGTTTAATAGCAATATTCAAGTGTAAAAGGTATTAAGCTCCTCGCCACTATTAATGGTCGTATAGATATCCATACAATGTTTTCCTAAACCATCGAGTTATGGTGACAAATTCGTAACTACATGACAAAACTCAACGCTAAAGGATTGTGAAGCGGGCTCTCTTTGATCTCTATCACAACACAAAAAAACTGATTTGAATAACATTTTCTAGATGGGCTACGCGAAACTTGAGCAGACCGGCCATGGAATACATCTGCGTCAATTTTCCCGAGCATTCGTCCTGGATGAGGGGGGTAACAGCAGCCAGAGGATCGTCTTCGTGTCGGTGGACGCCGCTATGATGGGCCATGGGGTCCGGAAGGAGGTAAATTGACCTATGAAATAAATGTCATTTTTAGGTCTCTGTATTGAAATAGGTGCCCTTATCCTTTCATTTCGACCATTCTGTATATCTGTATGCCCGACCCACGTCCGACCCATTTGCCCTTTATTTTTGCAACAATTGAAACAAATTTTGCATATGTTTATGATGATGATGAGAAATGTGATATCTTTTTAAACCGTACATCGAATCGGGGCCGGGGTTTTTTTTATCGGGCATAGGCCCAACACACATTCTCACTAACTCCTGTAAACCAGGATTAACAGCGGCGACCATTGACAACCCTAGACAATGAAGTCCAGCAAGCCCGGGGGATGACTCTAATCTGTCTTGGAACCCGCAATGAATTAATCAAAGAAGATAGGAGGAGTAGGAAACAGAAAATATCTGACTTCCCTCCATTGGGGCTGGGAGTTGAGAATAAAATTCCTATCCCATCGAGTGAGGCACGGTTTTTGGATAGGTCCTGTTAAATGGTACAAAACGTTCTTTGGATCTATGTAAAACACATACATACATAAGCTCACGCCATTGTCCCATGGGGGTAGGCAGAGACCACGGACCGCCACACGCTACGACTCTGGCACACCTCTTTAGCCTCATTCACAGTCATACATCTTTTCATGCACTTCCGACGATTGAGGGTGCTACGCACTTGTCCTTTTCGGAAAAGATCATTGATTTGATCATGGTATGTTTTCCTCGGACGGCCTCTCCCAACACTTCCGCTCACCTTTGCTTGGTATATTTCATTCGTAAGTCTTCTTTCATTCATTCTCTCTACGTGACCGAACCATCTAAGCATACCCCTCTCAATCCTTGTTACTATATCATCCTTCAACTTACACCAATCCCTTATCACACTGTTCTTGATTCGATCAACCAAAGTAATACCACACATACTTCGTAAGTAGCCCATTTCAACTGCATTCACTCTGCTTTCGTTCCTTTTATTCCATACCCAACATTCACTCCCATACATCAGAGTAGGCACCAACACACCGTTGTGAATAGCCAGACGTGCACTTTTTGACACAGACCGGCTACTCACCACGGCGTGCAGGGCACCATTTACCTTATTTCCCGCAGTCACTCTTCGCTCTACATCCCCATCACACTTTCCATCTCTCTTAAACAAACTTCCCAAATATACAAATTCATTCACCTGTTCCACTCTGTCTCCTTCCATAACAATGTTACATTCTGTAACATCGTCTTCACGTTCCAAAACCATCTATGTAAAATACAAATATAATATTTCATTTTATGTAATTTTAATACTTCTGTCTCTAAAGAATCGCCTCCAATAGTCTTAGCTCCTCAAGTGTCCAATTAATAGTTAACAATATCACCAGGTGTTGAAACGGCTCCGCAAACGATACGGGGACCTGTACAGCGACCACAACGTGATCATCAGCGGCACCCACACACACTCCACTCCAGGAGGATTTCTCATGCACTTCCTCTTCGACCTCCCGATCCTTGGGTTCGTGAGGGAGACCTTCAACGCTTATGTCGCTGGCATTTATAAGGTAGGTAATATTTTTACCAAAGAATCTCTACTATCTAGCATATAGGACTGTAGGTACTGGTGAAACTTTGGGAAACTTGGGATGTCGGATATCCCGTTACACCTTTAGGGGTCGTTTTTCCAACAATCCTTTCTTATTTGCATCTGTCAGACAGTTAGGGAACTGTTTAATGTGTGTAGATGGCGGGCATCCAGTCAGAACCAAAATATATGAAATTCCCTTTTTTGATGCGGTTTTCGGCTACGTCTATCCCATTTTTTCAGTGGGCCTTATAATTATCAACATGTTTTTATCCCACAGTAGGTACATTTCGTCTTCTTTTGTTAAAAGTTAAAGAAGCTCAAATTAAATAAGGCGACTAAGGAATAATATTTGTTTTACAGTAGTATTTATAACCATGCAATGTTCCCAGACATGAATATATTCCGAACACGTTGAGAGTATAATGCTACCTTTGCCAGACAAATCGCAAAGCTTCACTTGACTTGTCTGGCGGAAATTATCCCGCGACGTCTACTCAACTCAAGATTCTGATATTTTCAGAGTATAGTGATAGCGCACTACAATTTGACACCAGCTCGCATGGAGTACGGAGAAGCGGAGTTGTTGGATGCCAATATAAATAGATCTCCGACGTCATACTTACGGAATCCACCGGAAGAAAGAGCTAGGTAAGTACATAAAATATGTTTTTATGACACCTCACAACACCATTTTCGATGAAGGGTGGATAGAGCTAACTCAGAACAGGGATGCGTGGATGATAAATGGGGAGATCTTTGCCCAGAAGTGAGATGAAATAGGCTAAGGAAAAAAAAATCTAAGATTCCGAGCTGAGTTGTTTAGTGACGGATAAAACCAAATTCACAAAACCATCTCAAAAAACTCCAGATACCAACACGACGTAGACAAGACTCTGGCTCAAGTCCGCTTCATATCGCCGGGTAATGGAGTCCTGGGGGTTATCAACTGGTTCGCGGTCCACCCGACCAGCATGAACAACACCAACAGACTGGTGTCCTCGGACAACGTGGGCTACGCCTCCTTGTTGATGGAGAAGGCTTTGAATGGCAATAACACGCTGCCTGGAAAGGTAAGTGTTAATATTTCCATAAAAATTTTCTTATGATTCTGATTGCGTTACCTATAACATAATCGGTCACATTATGAGAAGTGAAAAATCCCAAATTCTCAAGATTATTCTCCAGCGGAAAATTTCAGGGAGACAAATGTAGAATGACTCCAACTCACTGTTTGGCGTTGCAGTCTCCAGGGTCCGATTACCCCTAATCATAGCCAACCTCTGATAGCAGGTAAGCACCACGTGAAGAAGATTCTCTGAATGTTTTCAATCATAACGTGCTATTCCTTAGTTCGAAGCAAATGCACAATTAAACAAACTGTTCTTCTGTCGAATCGATGGTATGTCTATGACATTCAGAGTTCGATGCTCGAGTTTAACTTGCCATCGTGGTGAAGTGATTTTTCAACCAGCATTATAGGCTTGCTGGGGTTCAGAACTTTACTCGGCTCTCTTCGTGGAAATCCAGCACCATTCCTCACCAATCTTAAAACTTCTAATATTGCAGGGTAGAATAGTATGCGCCTTTGCATCAACGAATCTCGGTGATGTCTCCCCAAACACAAGAGGCCCTCGCTGCGAGATCTCCGGTAAAGTGTGCGATCAGGAGAAGCTGCTGTGCAAACTGCCCAAGGACCAATGCTTCGCTTCGGGCCCCGGGAGGGACATGTTTGAGAGCACGAAGATCATTGCTACGAAGATGTTTGACACTGCTATGGTGAGCTTTTGTTTTATTTAATAGAGACCTTTGATAAAATTCAAACAGGAAGATATGTGACTGGCCTACAGCGTATGGACCGCATAAATTGAGCCCCCGTCGCCTAATTTCCTTAGTTGCAATACGAGCGGCATTGCGTGATTGAGTTACTTTTTTATTTTAGACGGAATAAAGGTACCACAATGCCTTCGTCTGCTTTTATTCGTACAAATAATTCAACAAGAAAAAAACAAATCACACGTCATTACTTTTCACTCGTAAGATACATGAAAAGCAGGTCCATTTTTCGAGTATGTAATGCAAGAACGTCATCTATCTTCCTATTTTAATTGAATCAAAGATAGAATTACATAAGTAAGGGTTTTAGGAACATAGGCAATTTCGCAACTGTATCGCTGTTTTTTTAAGCACAGGCGTTTTGGCCGCGACACTGCAACCAAAGTTCTACTATTAAGAATAACAAGTTAAGATGCTTATATTTTCGTAATGTAACGTTTTACAAGTATTTGCCAAAGAATATCTCTTGTTTGTATTGACGTTAGCTATCTATTTCTGTAAGAATTATCCGGAGACGCTGTTTTTCAAAAGAACGAACGATAATGCAGCCTAAATCTTCGAACTTCGTGAGGTATATTGATGAGCAGGGGGCAAGATAGTAAGTGTGAAAAGTGAAAATCTTTTACACATTATGGGTGACTTTCAAAGATAGATTATGTAAACTGCATATACAACGTGTTAATGAATAAGCGCAAAACCTCATACACCCCAACTGATTTATAACAAAATAATTAGATTGAAACAATAATTTCATTATTTTGATAGTTAAAATTTAAAGTTAATCGCAATTTAAGTTTTCAGGCAAAAATTATTTATTATTATTTCAGCAATGAATGAAAGCGCTAACCTGCTTAGGGATACATTTTAAGAATCTTGAATCGGTAGTAAGTAGGGTGAGTGGCCGTGCGGTGGGTTGAGATCTAGTTCAGTAAATTTAAAATTGTACAAACAAATTTATTTTTTATTTTGAAAAAAATTACCTATGTTGAAAACATGATACTTCGATTCTGCTCTCGATTCCAAACAAACTACTTTCTAGTTTTGCGTTAATTCATTAACACGTTGTATATTTCCTCTAAGTAGTAGCTGTAGTTTTTAAGTGGCCTTTATTCTAATTAATATTTAATTAGATCACTCACGAGATAGAAACTAGATGAAATCTGAAACAGTAATCAACATGACCTTGCCAATTAAGCGAATATCTCCAGATAAAATTTATTATAATTGTACATTCAGAAGATATTGAAGGTCTCACTTTAACGCGATCGTGCGTGACTTCAATGTTAGGATTAAGTTAATGGTTCGTTTATATCCATATGCGAGACACTGTTGACGTCTTTTAAGGGGATATAATTCGGAGACCGCTCCATACAAACGTACTATGCTGATATTTTCAATACTAACCATTTAAAGTCAATGAAATTTTGCTGAAACAATCTTGAAACAAATATCTATGCTTGTATGGAGTCAGATTTTCGTTAAAATATACAGTTTCAATGCTAGAATTAATTTAAGATTTGTATGGAAATCTTTGAGGCACTGTAACTTTAAAACTATACATTTTAACGAAAATCTGACTCTATACAAGCATAGAAATTTGGTTTTAGATTGATTCTGAAAACTGTCATTGAGTTTAATTGGTTAGTATTGAAAATATCACCATAGTACGTTTGTATGGAGCGCGCTCCGAATTATATCCTCTTAAAGATACAGATTTTTTCTAGATTCCACTAAGTCCGTATGCGCTCGTTGGCTCCACTATGCCAACTTCGGCACAGTACAAGGTGTTACAAAAGTAAAAATAAACATTTAAAACTTTTAAGAGAAGTTTATTGCGAAAGCGTAAATGCGCGCTGCATACAAACGAAGTCTGGTGATATTTTCAATAGCTACTAACCAATTAAAGTCAATGCCATTTTTCAGGAACAATCTAGAAACTAATCTCTATGCTTGTATGAAATCAGATTTTCGTTAAAACATACAGTTTTGATGCTAGCAATAATTTAAGATTTGTATGGAAATCTTTGAGCCACTATAACTTTAAAACTATACATTTTAACGAAAATCTGACTTCATACAAGTATAGAGATTAGTTTCTAGATTGTTTCAGAAAAATATCATTGACTTTAATTAGTTAGTATTGAAAATATCATCAGACTTCGTTTGTATGGAGCGCGGTTGCTTAGACCATCAAACTTAACAACTTTCACTATGGGTCCAACATCGAAATCGCGAAAAAATAAAAATCTGCTGTCTTTAGCGCGAGTAGATTTGTAGTTTAATATGGAACATCAGCACGTCTAGCATGATTTCTCTTCTTGCGCGCGACTCGGCTTTATTCCATACTACTTGTCACGGTAAGCGCGGCTTTCGCTCTCCAAAAAGCGCGGGAACAGATATTTTCTATGGAGCAAAGGCGATGTTGGTTAGAGAAAGTTGTTCAGTTTGATGGTCTGATCATTCCCTTAAAAAAGTGTCCGTATATTAAGAAGGATATGTGGACTGGTTACGCGTGTAATTCTACTAACAAACATTTCTGCCACTTTTTGCGGGGGGCGAGGTAACATGAAATCCACAACTTTGGATTTTATTCCCCATAACTTTAGATTCTAATTTTGAATGTTAAAAATCATGAAAAGTAGTCTCGTGTGAACCCCAAACGTTCTAAGTTCAAAGTTATTATTTCGCAATTATAGGCTGTCTCATTTAGTGATAAGGTGTAAAATTGAATGTAAATGCACAAGATCAATTGTGATTATACCGTGGCAGAGGGGAAATGCTACCGCAAGGCTAGTCCTTATAATAATTAGTCGAAGCTACAGTAGGCGTTAGAGTATATTTTGCTTTGGCAGTATGCTTCTTCGCACTTATTAAGTATCGCATATGCTTGCCTCTTCTTGCCAGTTTTATTCAACTGGTATAAACTGGCAGCTTCAGTGACCACGGTGTGGCTTCGGTATTGGAAATGATCAAACACCGAAGTTAAGAGGATATGTGAAAAAAATAGGATTATTCAAAGCATCATATCTCATAAAGTACTAACAGTAGGAGTATGATTTGCGGATATGTGTAAATTGTACATATAATTGAAGTTTTGATTAGAGCCAAAACACGATTAAGACACATTTTCTCGATAGAAAAACAAGCCAAAGTAGCCTCCGTCTTTATCGATAAACGCTTGGAAGTGCTAAACGGTGAATATTAGAAACAAGAGGCTTGATTTAAAAAAAAAGAGATAGATTTTTTATAAATTTTGATTAGAGCAGAATTGAACTTACATAAATAGTACAATTACAATTAAATAAAGTTTGTTTTATGCTTGCGTCGTTTCAGGCGCACACTATCTCTTTCTCTCGCATCAGGCAGTAATATAAGCTATCACACGCCCATTTCGCTTCAATTATTTTTCGACATAGGCCCTTAAGCAACGTCAGGTCCGGTTAGTCTTTGAATAGTTGATGTGGTATGATATTTCATCTCGAGCGTCTCCGTGCTCCGGTATGCACGTTAAACAATTGGTCCAGGATAGTTCTGTCAGATGGCGGTGTAACTAACTATTCTTTAAGCTAGGTCAGAGGTCTATTAACCTGTCGTATGCCGGGAAATACCGACACAATAGAAATCAATTGTTTTCGTCACGCGGTTCCGCGATCCGTCAGCCGAGAGGTTAAGGTTGCTTGAATAAGTTGACTAACTCCACCAATCCGCACTGGGCCTGGGTGGTGGAGTATGGCCTACTCCCTCTCACCATTATAAGTAAGAGGATGCATTTGCTCTGCAGTGAGATATTGCATTCTATAACTTACTTAAAAATGGAACACTATCCAAATACAAGACAATGTTAACGATTTTTATTTTGATCTGAATTTAGCCACGGTATTGTGGATTTCATCAACGTTAGGGAATTTAAGTAAAGAGAAATAAGATTTTAGTAAAGATTAATAAAATTATCCACGAACCAACACTTAGGTATATCTCGCGTGCCATGTGCAGTATGTAGGTATGCCAGTCGATTGCACTAAGAGGACATTTAGAAACTATACATTTTTGTACAATCATCTGCTTTCCCACGTTTTATAATTATAATGAACTCGGTGTAAGCCAAGCCGTAATGGTATAGTGGCTAGTATCCTTGCTTTTCCAGCAGAGGGCGGTGGTTCGACCTTCAGAGAAATTTATTCCGAATGCGTAAATGCGCGCTGCATACAAACGAAGTCTGGTGATATTTTCGGCACTTACCAATTAAAGTCAATGAAATTTTGCAGAAACAATCTAGAAACAAATTTCTATGCTTGTATCTTGTCAAATTTTCGTTAAAATATACCTATAGCTTCAATGCTAGGATTAGTTTAATATTTGTATGGAAATCTTTGAGGCATAACTTTAAAACAATATATTTTAACGAAAATCTGACAAGATACAAGCATAAAGATTACTTTCACGATTGTTTCTAAAAAAAATTACTGACTTTAATTGGTTGGTATTGAAAATATAACCATACTTCGTTTGTATGGAGCGCGCCAATAGTAATATACCAAACTCTTCTGACTGACTCGTAAAGGAAAACATTGTCAGCAAACACGTATAAACACACCACAAGCGTGGTGGACAAACCCATATGGGCCAGTGTCTCAAGGCTGATAATGATATTGTATTTCAGAAAGTGCTCAGACAGCCCGGAGAAGATTTGACTGGACCTCTAGGAGTGGTGCAACAGTTCGTCTCAATGCCTGACGAGGTGGTACCACCCTATAATCCAGTCACCGAAACTTTTGATACTGTAAGTTCTTTTTGTATACCTGACTCTTTCCGATTTCCAGAAACTCGAGCAACATCGCAATAACAAACATTTACACAAATACATTATCATAAAGATCTGAGTTTGAAAATCAGCTCCCTTACAAGAATACAAACAAAATTGAACCTTATTTCCAGAACACCAACGTGACAGGCTGTCTTCCAGCAATGGGCTATAGTTTCGCGGCGGGAACAACGGACGGGCCGGGAGCGTTCGACTTCACACAGGGAACCACAACCAGCAACCCCCTCTGGAACGCCGTGAGGGACTTCATTGCTGAACCTACGAAGGAAGATATTCAGTGCCAGGCTCCTAAGCCTATACTGCTTGCGACTGGACGTGTATGTATTTTATATCCTAACAGGCTAGGAAAATTGAAATGCTGGACAAAAAATATAGAATGGCATGCCATCAACTCTGTTATATCTGGGATTCTTAAAACGAAACGCTCAAGCTTCCGATCAAGACTAGTTTATTTTAGCCACACTAATCTCGATTGTCTCAATTTCCAGGCAAAATTCCCATGGTAGCCTAGATAGAAGATTTGTAGGGCTGAATTTGGTAAACAACGATTTATCTGTGGTTATTAAAGACAGATAGAGGCTACTTCTAGTAACTATTGTATTTTGAAGAAGTTGATCCCAGCGACCTTAGATTAGAGAATTCTGTAAACCAAGACAAAACCTAATCTTTCTCTCACCTTCTTTGATAATATAAATTCATTGCCTTGCAACAAGCTAAACTTAGAAGCAAACTCAATGATTTGCTTGAAAACAGACCACATCAAGTTGACCACTAACTGAGCCTCGATGGGGCCCGAATAGCCCATGAGATGGATTTGCATGCATAAGTGCATGCATATGCTCACGACTATATTCCCCGAGGGGGTAGTCACAGATATTCTGAAACCTCAGAACATCCACGTTTCACTAGTAGTACCGAAACTCTGTCCAGTTTGACGGGGAGTGAGCCCGTCGCCAGATAATGGACAGTGGGTACAATACATGCCTCGAAATTGAAGCGCAGTTTTCCTCACGACGATGTTTTCCATCACCGAAAAGCCAGTGGTGTTACAAATCGTCCATAAATTCGGGGATAGACGGGGATTGAACCATCCTGCACGGCAGACAAGTTTACTCCCTACTGGACCACCACGTTTTTTTTTATGAGATGGATTTCACCCGTATAAAGGCGGATCTGGCGCTGTCAGTCTGAACCTTTACCCAAGAATGAGGTAGTAACGCTGACGCGACTTACGACACCCCCTTAATCATATTCCAATTTCCAGGCAAAATTTCCATACGAATGGCAGCCGAAGATAGTTTCCTGTTCAGTGGCCAGGATCGGAGGGCTATTCCTGGCAGCTGTCCCAGGAGAGTTCACCACAATGTCGGGAAGACGACTAAGGAACGTTGTCGCGAAGACTTCTGGAGCTAAGCGTGTGGTGCTGGCAGGATTGTCCAATGTTTACTCTGATTATATTGCTACTCCTGAAGAGTATCAGGTATGCAGATTAGTTTTTACATAGGTTTTTGAAGAGCATATTAATATAGCATATAAGAGTGATATTTGAAAGAAGACTTGAAGAAGAGATATCGTACTGACCATCCTGTTCTTATCTTCTAATTAAGAATGGGCATGATATTGTCATGGCTTTCTATCAAAAGTGTTTTTTAAGAACTAGCAGAGATTGAGGATTGCGGAGCCTCCTGCCAGGCAGAAAAAAAGAAGAAGGTTCTCAATTCGACACGTATGTTTTTTATGTAAAGAAAATATTTATGCTCTCTCAGGCCCAGAGATATGAAGCAGCCTCCACTATTTTCGGACCACACACTCTCGACATCTACCTGAACAAATACGTGGAACTAACAGAAGCATTACTAAAAGTAAGATTAATAAAGTTGTTTTGGTTTTATACGAGGTTTAAGTTTGGATCATCAAACTAAACATTTTTCACTATGGGACCAACATTTAAGTCGCGAATAAAAATCAACTGCTCCATAAATATGGATCATATTGGTCCCATAGTAAAATTTGATCAGTTTAATGAACTGAACGCTTTTAAGATTACACCCCGAAAAATCATTCGGTTGGAAATAATTTTGTATAAAATAGAACTCTACAGGGTCTTACTATGCTGACACATTTTTGAGGGGATGACCAGACCGTTAAACTGAACAACTTTCTAATTCAACGCAATGTATGGGACAACTTTTATTTCGCGATTTAGATGTTGGTCTATAGAGAAATTAGTTCAGTTTGGTGGTCTGATCATCCCCTTAAAAAGTGTCAGAATTTAAGAAAGACCCTATATATCTTTCCACAGGATCAAACCCTGGAGCCAGGACCGGATCCGCCAGACTTCAGCGACCAGCTGATAACCTTGGTGCCCCCGGTGTTGTGGGACGGGTCCCCGTGGGGCAAGGAGTTCGGCGACTGTGTGTCCCATCCACAGAAACAGTACAGCTATGGAGACGTCGTCACTGCTAGTTTTGTTAGTATTCGACTTAACTTGTCTTATTCTAATACAGCAACCATTGACTTACCACTACTGGACGGAGGGTCCGCGCTCAAGTGTTCGAATAAAAAGAGAACGAAAATGCAAAAAAGAGAACGAATTACGCAAACAGTCTTCGTTTGATCGGCCGACTACGCGCACGAGCGCGGCGCGCGCCGTGCCCCGATGGGGGAGTGGGACGAAAAATAATTTGACACTTTATTATAGTATTTTGTACTAGACCCGGCGTCCATAGAATTCTACGTCAATGACAGCAACTGCTTATTTAGAAAAGCATTCAGGTACACAGGAGAGCGTCGGTGGCGCGTTGCGGAGACCTATGGAAACTCAAGACTTGAGGTCCAGGTTTGAATCCGCACGGATGATATGCCATGTACCGAGTTTTTCTAACATAAGTACGTAATACCGACTGCTCTCAAATGGTGAAGGAAACCATCGTGAGGAAACCTGCATACGCTGAGGAGAAATTCCGATGCGTATGAGAAGTGTACCAATCCGCACTGGGCACGCGTGGTGGACTAACGCCCATAAAACCCTCCATGACGGTAGGCCTGTGCCCTGCAGTGGGACATACAGGTCCTTCTTAATATGCTGACACTTTTTTAAGGGGATGATCATACCATCAAACTAAACATCTTTCTCTACGGCACCAACATAGAAAGCGTGAAAAAAAAATCACCTGTTCCATAGAACACTGCAAACCTACTCCAGCCAAATGTATGGGACAGGTGATTTTGTTTTCGCGATTTCGATGTTGGTCCCATAGAGAAAGTTGTTCAGTTTGACGGTCTGATCATCCCCCTATAACAGTTTCAGTATATTAAGAAGGACCCTGTATAACTATAGGCTGTGATGATGATGATGACACAGGATATTTAAGCGCATGAGTGTGCGGAACTGTAATTGGTTACTAGACACGTTAGATATATCCTGAGAAAGGGACTCGCTGCCTTAACAGGCCCTGGAGAATATGAGATGATGCCCCCGAAAATGAAATTCTGGATCTGCCCTCGTCTCGTGATCCTCCAGATTTTTGAAATACGGAACGGGAGACTGCTACGATCAGATGTGGGTTCGGATGTTATTACTCTACCTTATAACGACACGATGTGGACAACAAGATGTTGCTGGCTTACTGCTGATCAGATTTAAAAACTTCCATTAATGGCATATTCTGCGAGAAACTGAGTCGATGCTTGTGAACCTCAAGATCACATTTCTCCCACCTCTAGTTTCATTCAGCAAATTCCTCCATGCTTATTCATCATACATTAGACAACGTTTTCTCTTGACCAGGTATCAGGACACCCTAGGAACGGTCTACGTCACGGACGCTGGTACGCTGCTGTAGAGAAGTTGGAGTCAGAGGAAGACGACGCGTGGACTGTCATCGCTACTGATGCCGATTGGGAGACCAAGTATGTCTACTTACTTATAGAAAGAACTAGCTCTCTGGTTCCGTTCGTTCAGATACTTTTGCCATACTTGCGACTGGCAGCAAAATATCTACCAATAGGCACCAATATATGGGTAAGGTACCATTTTTTGGGTTCCTCTTTTTGTACTGTCAAATTGGTGCTGTCGCCGTAAGGTTCTAAACATTTCAACACTTCCATGAACCCTTAGAAATGGCTTGCTGATAGCCTTGCATTTCTTGTAGCTTTCTCGAAAGGAAAGTCGGATATAAATAAACAATGTATCCTGTCTTCTTTAATTAAATTCGTTGCGAGTTCAAAGACAGATCAGATTAATCATCGGCGGGCTCGCTGGACTTCATTGTCTAGTGCTGTGATTGGTCGCCGCTGTTAATGCTCGTTTACATGAGTTACAGAGGTTAAATGAGAGGTTGAGCTAGCCTTGTGGTTTTTATTTAAATCCTTTTTTTTAATTTTTTTATTTATAAGTAATGGACTTTTTGCTTGTGCGTTAGCGCCGCATTTCCGCCAATGTCAAGTAGTTTGTGGAAGTATCTATCCCAATCTCAGGGATTGTTTTTGATAAAGAACAAGAAGAGATTAAGGAATGCGGAGCCTCGTGGCAGGCAAAGACGCGACGCGCGAACAACACGCGAGACAAGTTCTCGGGTCAGAACCTGCAACGTGACTCTATTTAAATCCTATGAGTTAAGCAGGTGCGATTTATAGGCTTTTGAATAAATTGATTCTTTACAACGCTAAAAATGCGTATAAAAAAATCGCTGGTAAAATGGGGTGGTCCATACTATGAACCATGAAACAGATACTCTACTCTACTTCAAGCTCGGAACTTATACGGCTAAACGATCCTCAAAATTTCCAGATACATCTGGCGACGTGATTCCAAGATCCTCGGCACCAGTTACTCGGACATAGAATGGGAGGTACCAGTCGGTACCCCTGTAGGCACCTACCGCATTCACCACTACGGTAGCTACAAGTACATTCTTGGCGGCATATATCCTTATAATGGTTTCTCTGATGCCTTTGAGATCACATAGGTTTTAAGTTATGATTTAGATGTAAAGTTTGACTGAAATTAGACCAATGAAATTTTGATAGATTATGTGTCAATTGGATCAATATGGTGGTTGTGAATGTAATCATAAAGTTACTAATAGAGTGACTAACAGCTGAGAGAGCGAGATGTACCTAACGGCACCACTGTATAATAGAAAGAGATACGTGACGTGAGGCAATAGAACCGTTTTTGGGGATCTTATCGCAGGGTAAAAATTCGGTTTCTGTAAATAATTGTGAATATAAAGTGGAATCGTAGATAATTTAGTGATACTAACACTATTTCATTCAATTATAAACGATTTCACGTGAGACTCAGAATTATACACAGAACTGGAATTTTTAACCTGGCGATAATCTCCTGAAAACCTCCAAAAACGGTCTCATTTGACAACTCATGTCAGTTCCTCTACTCCTGTAAGGTATAATAACTTTATGGTAATAATTATACGGGGTATATAAATGTAAATTTAAATGAGTTACATACTTTTGCTGTGTACTTCGACCATCAAACTGCACAACTTTTACCACGGGACTAAGATCTAAGTAAATCGCGAAAAAAATATCCGCTGCCTCATACGTTTGGGTCGTGAGTGGCCATTGAAATTTTCAATGGCATTTTTTTCACTATTTCTATTTTGGCTCCATTGTGAAAGTTGTTCAGTTTGATGGTCTATAGCGCCACCTTATGTATGTAACGCATTAAATTTTACAACCTGTATAAAGTGTATTTAGTTTGCTTTAAAAAAATAAGTATTCTCTTATTCACCTGCAGTTCCTCGGTCTGACAAATCAAGAGGATAATGACGAGAGTTTGCAATTTCTAGGAAACGATAGTACTTACAATTAAAAATATCCTGCGTACTCGAGTGCTTTTCTGAATAATCAGATGGCTTTTGTCTAAATCGGCTATTCGAATAATCAAATCAAAGTTCAAGTTTATAAATTAAATCTCGGGCGGGACTTGAGCCTGCACTCTTCCAAACCGGGGAATTGCGTTATCCAATTTCGCCACCGAGCCTGCTACCCAGAGAACGAAATCTTCAATCTATTGCGTCTTAAGGGGACGTGAGCGCCATTACAAACTACCTACTACTACTTACTTAATTACGTTATTACAAACTTACCTTAGTTTGTAATAATTTCCAGTAGATGGCGCTCACGTCCCCTTAAGATGCAATAGATTGAAAATTTCGTTCTCTGGGTAGTGGGCTCGGTGGCGGAAATTGGATAACGCAATTCCCCGTTTTGGAAGAGTGCGGGTTCAAGTCCAGCCCGAGACTTAATTTTTCAATCTTTAATTTGATTTGAAATATCACAACATGTCTGTAACATGTTTATAATCAATAATATTTGAAATTCAAGTTATACAGAAGAGTATTAGCCATGTCAATCTGTAGGTAGGTACATTGATTACGTATATAAAATGTGTTAATGAATAAGCCCAAAACCTCATACACCCCAATTGATTTATAACAAAATAATTACATTGAAACAATAATTTCATTATTTTGATACTTAAAATATAAAGTTATTCGCATTTTAAGTTTTGAGGCAAAAATGATTTGTGTTAATTTCAGCAATGAATGGAAGCGCTAGCGTTCTCGTGGATACATTTAAGAATCTTGTTTTGGTAGTAAGTAGGGTGAGTGTGCCCGTGCGGTGGTTTGCGATCGAGTTCATTAAATTTTAAATTCTAAAAACAAAATATTTAATATTTTGAAAAAAAAATCCTATATTGAAAACATGATAATTCGATTCTGCTCTCGATTCTAAACAAACTACTTTCTAGTTTTTCGTTAATTCATTAACAAGTGTATATATAAGATACAAACAAAGCTACACAAAACCTAAAATATTAGGTTCCTGTGTAATTTATTGACTTATTCGGTTTTCACTGGACTTTATTTTACCTACATAGCTCCAATTGGTATTTGTTAAGGAAGCATGTAAAAATAGCGTTCCTTTGAGGAAAAACGGCATTAATGACGAGGAAAAATATTAATTTTTAATTAAAATGTTGTTTAGAATGTGAATACTTATTTAATACTGGGTTTTTAATTGTAGTCAATTTAATGACACCAAAGTAGTTAAAATTGTGATAGAATTGTGTTTCAGTATAAAACATACATTGTATAATTATCTTTTAGGTTAAGATTTTTTTTAAAAAGATCCCTTTTATTAAAGGCGAAGTTTCTTCGTTCGTTGCATAACACTTCATCTTTTAACCTAGTCTATAATATTTACTGTAAATGTAATTTATCTTCGGGGTGTAGGTAAACTTAAATAATTACTTAAATACTTAAGGTGAATCAGACGATCAAACATTTTCTATGGAACATTTTTTTTTCCACGAGTCCAATGTTGGTGCAATTGTGAAAGTTGTTCAGTTTGATGGTCTAAAGCACCTTTAGTTTGTAATGCATTTAAGTTTTCACCTTGTTAAGATTGATGCATTTTTCATCTTAAGAAAATTTTTCTTTGTAATGGATTTGTTAAAATGTATAAAATATTATGATATCAAACTTGCCTCGTTCAGAATAATATTACTGACATACGTACATACATAAATTCACGCCCATAATCCGTTTCGGGGTGATCAGAAATCACATGAGTAAATATCCCAGAGACAAAGCTTTTAAGGAGCGCTCAGAATGTTGAAGTGACGCACGACACCCATAGATTGTCCACTGGGCGAGCCAGTTTGTCCACGAGCAGCGTGTAGGTGAACTCATCGGTGAAAGATCGCGCACACACCGCCGCGTCTTGTTGTAGTGTACATTATCAAACCGAGATTGTGTGAAAAAAAAGATTAAAAACATAATTTTGTCTAACTATAAGTTTAAAATCTTATATATGATAAAGGGACTAAACTTCATTGCTTGTGGTATGATAAAACACACTGAAAAGCGCTGCTTTCCACACCACACTGTCGGAAAAAACACACACGCAGAACGGTTGCACACAATGCCTTAGCCTTAAACGAGTTCGATAGCTTTTAATTTAAAAGTTTTATAAAAATTTGTAATGCACTGTGATTAGAGATGCAGTAAGCTAATTTTATTTCCTCATTTATGATTTCCTAGTTCGTTTTCTTCTCTAGAAGCGGAGTCTCTGTGGTGTATTTATTCATGTGGTCGGAAACAATGCTACATCAACTATCTCTTCACGCGTGCCGCCTCTGTGGTCTAACTCTGTTAATATAAAATATTTTGTATTTATCATATAAATAACTGGATTAAATGCTTAGATCGATGTCTAATTATCAACTTATCTTTTGTGTTATAAATTATTTAATTAGATCTAAGTATTCATTATCATAGATTATTATAAAATAAGCGTGTTACACAAAGTGCCAGAATATTTTTTTAAGAAATGTAATGATTAAAAATTAATTATTATCTTGTTTATTTTATTTAAATGAACCTTTATCTCCGATATTGTTATTGCGATAAAACGCTTTGGAATTAAAAAAAAATGCATTCGTTGATTGAAGAAATAAATTATACAGGATGTGTGGTTTATGAAATTTCAAGGAGTCACAGTTACAGTTGTTTAACATTCATCTTTATTTCTATGACAATAAACACTTTATAAATAACTTTTAATTACAATTTTTGATATGAGGTCTAACATAATTATGTAGCTGAAACTATTTTAAGGTGAAGATCAGACTATCAAACTGAACAACTTTCTTTACGGGACCAAAGTCAAAATCGTGAAGCACAAATAAACAGTTCTATATAAAACAGAAAACCTACTCGATCCAACTGCAAAGGTCACCAGATTTTTTTTTCTCGTTTTCGTTGTTGGTTCCATAGAAAAAGTTATTCATTTTGATTGTATGATCATCCCTTTAAAATAGTTTAAGCTAATTATGTTGGACTTTTGTATACGCATAAGTTTTTAGGCTTTGCTCTAAAATACATTTTTATATCACAAAAAAAGAAATATTTTAATAATATTTTTGCGACTGGGGTGGACCAGAAGTCTACGAATCAAATTACAGAATAAACGTGGATACAGATTTGAATTATTGCGGCCCAGTAAAAACTATTCACGACAACTGCAGGGCATGGGCCTGCACTGAAAGGTGGGCGTCAGTCCACTACGCGTGCTCAATGCAGATTCGCATCAGAATTTGTTTTCAGCGTTTCCTGACGATGTTTTCCTTTACCATTTGAGAGCAGTAGGTATTTGACGAGTACATAGAAGAACTCTTTGTACAAGTTAGAATAATTCTTTGAAATATTGGCATATCGTGCGTGCAAATTCGAACCCGAAACCTCATGATTGGGTGTCCATATACCTTCGTAACGCTTTGCTGTTTGACAACAATTTGTATCAAAAAAAAATCTATCCATAAATTACAATGCACATTTTAACATCACCATTAATATGTTAAAACCAGATAAAAGAGATTAGTATTATCTGATTGATTATACTATAATTAACGTAATAATAATCTTTTTCATTCGCGTGGGTCGACCGGAGTGGTCGAAATGAACCACTTGGTTCAATAATTAGGATTATTTTTAATTAGCTGGAAGTGCAAAGTGAGTATTCAAAGTGAAAGATTATCCTGATAAGTGTTTTGTGATTATTTGTTAGTCTTTAAAAGACCGAACGAGATGAATGGTGTGTTTTGTAGTTGGAGTCCCACTACGGGACCGACTTCGGGTACCTGAGCCAGCGCAGTACCTAAGTTAATAAAAGGACGACAATACAGAATGGAGGACTTCTTAGGTGGTCTAAGCACTCATTCATCATCCTCGATAAGGCCTGTACCCCTGCAGTGGCCACGATTAGAGGCTGATGATGATGTGAAGGATGACAATATTCTTAATGCCACCCATCCATTGTTTATCTAATAATATCTTAAAATGGGATTGCGAGCGGTTTATTCAAAAATGTAGGCAACTTCGACCTATTTTAATTGGAAAATAATATGTCCTTAATTATGCAGAATCGGCCAACCAACGAACGCCTCATTGGGAACTTTAACAGGGTCAAGATCCTTATCAGCCACCTTCGACACGTCTAGTATGATTTCTCTACACGCGCGCGACGCGACTTTGCTGCATACAAAATAACCTGATCCTGCGCTTTTCGGGGAGCGCAAGCCGCGCTTGCCGCGACTTTTAGTATAGACAAAAGCCGAGTCGCGCGCGTGTAGAGAAATCATGCTAGAGGGTCAGGTCAAAGTTCACTAAGTTGGTCCTTCAAAGAATCAACTACTTGAATCTGCTTACCCGAATCGCGTAACTCCTTCAAACTTCATTCGACCACTCAAAACCCGCAAAATGTTTCCAGAAATGGCGATCTCCCTAACAGGCAAGATAGTGATCACCGTTCTCTTATTAGGCGTGATCGGTGGTATGACAGCAGTTATAGTTCTCCTAGTCAACGATAATAATGAGAATGGTACTACCACTACCGATAGTACACCTACAACTCCCACTACAACTACTGAAGGTACTACAGAATCGGCCACGGACATGCCGTATCAGGTCGGTGTCGGTATAGCTGATATGACTGGACCATGCGTTGAAATTACTTTTGTAAGTAGTACGTTTCTATTTAGTTGTATGTATTATTGCTTAAACATGCCTGGAAATTTGAGCATTATTTTGACAACCTTTTTCGAGACAAATCGAAATTGCTGTACTGGCCAAATACAGGCGAGCAGCGGCTGGCAAAAGTTGTATGAAAATCCATATCTGTCGTGGATTAGCGGCCAAATGAATTACATAGTAAATTCATATCTGTCGTGTAATTTAAAAATGGAACGACCTTTTACTTACACGTTCGTCCATCAATGCCTCTTTTGCTAGCCGCTGCAGTAATGCTCTATTATAGAGATTTGTACCATTTATACCAGCCCAGTACAATCACGATCAAATGCGGCGACCAACAACCAACAAGTCCAACAGAAATACTTTCAAAGTCTTAACTGTCTTGGAATTTGCGAGTATGTTAATCATTCAAGATACGAGGAAACAATCTCCTCCTTGATTTTAGTTCCTGCATCTCACGACTGCGTATGAAGTTTACGCAATGTCAGCTTATATGTGCACCTACAGGGGTGCAAAACACGTATTTCATCTGTCTAACTTCTTATCGCGGAATTAACGGGGAAAAGAAAAGAATGAAATTGAGATACCTCAATCTCAATAAACTAAATTGAGTTCGAGTTGAGTTCTGTTGGGAAATCGCTTCTTCGCGTTTTTCGCGTATCGCTTCTGTATTTTACTGTTTATATTTTGGTGTAAAATAAAGAATATTTGATTGGTTTGATTGATTGATTGAGTTATACCAACATTACCAGCAGATTTTTGAAACAGGTAACTGTTAAGTAATTAATGGCGTACCTTGGGTTGGGCATGTGTTCAGCAATGACGACAATGATGATACAAAATTTCCAGAAGGGATATAACTCTTTTCTATCCTAGCATTTTAAAACCTCGACTGGTTGCTTTTCTGTTAATCAATTAATCTCCTAATCCAGATGGGATACGCTGAACTAGGTCAATCAGGAGAAGGTCTCCACTTGCGACAGTTCTCCAGAGCCTTCATCTTCGTGAAGGGGGACACAAGGATCGTCCTGGTCACAGCTGACGTACAAGCTGTGGGCATCCATGTCAGGCGTGAGGTAAGCTGTGAATGTATGACTGATGCATGCATAGCTTAGCATAGCATATGCTCACGACTATATTCCACGAGGGGGTAGTCAGGGGGGGTGTATGACTGATGAGAGGAGTAAAAGTAAACAAGTGAACTGCCTCCGTGGTCTAATGGTTAAGAGCATTGTGCTCTTGACACTGAGGTCGTGGGTTCGATTCTCACGGGGGACACCTAGTGATATGTCACTTTGTGCGTTTCCCCCAGTTGGTTAAGACATTGCAGGCCGAATCACCTGATTGTCTGAAAATAAAGATGATTCCGTGCTTCGGATGGCACGTTAAGCCGTTGGTCCCCGCTATTGTCTCTCGTGGTAGTAGTCGTTACATAAAAAACACGTCAGAGGCCGTAAGGCGGTCTGAAAAACTCTTTGCTGCCCACACGATAAGAAGAAGTGATGATTTCTGTAAAGTACCAAGTTAAGGATGATATTGGAGGGCTATTAAACCTATGTGGAGCGCCTTTCACCTGGTCGAAAACTTGAGACAGTTTAGTCGTAGCGACTTGGTGAGGAAGACCGAGGATAGAGTTTGTAGGGCACTTTTGGAGAAGCCGTGTCCCTTGTTCAGCAGTGAATGATGATGACTGTGACAAATTTGCATTGAAATAATTCAAATCAAATAAGATGAATAACGATATTACTATCTGCAGAGGAAAAACCTAACCCCCTTTCTCTAAACCACTCTTCCTTCTCCATCCAGGTAGTGCGTAGCCTCCAAAGACTATACGGCGACATATACACACTTCGCAACGTTATCATCACTGGTACTCACACACACAGCACTCCTGGAGGATATTTGGTTGATTTTCTCCTGGACATCAGTATCCTGGGTTTCTCCAGGGAAACTTTCGACGCTTATGTCAATGGAATTACCAGAGTAAGTTAAAAATCACTAAAACATTAATTTATTCAGCCAACACAGCCCGCGTAGTTCGGAGCAATCTCACGGAGAAAAATAAACATTAATAGAAAGAACTAGTTCTTCAGCCATCGCTTTAGGATAAAAGGCTATCATAAAATAATTCCCTAACCTAAATTCCAATAAGTCAATTGTAGACGGATCTGTCTCTTCTGGCGTTTAGTGTATTCCTAGCAAAAGAATTTATTGGAGCTACTATGTGGTAAACTTTAATTATCTTTGTTTTATTACCAGTTTTAAATAATTTCTTGCAGAGTATCGTAAGAGCGCATGAGAATATGGCACCATCTCGACTCTATTTCGGTCAGACAAGAGTAACGAATGCTCATATGAACAGATCACCTTACTCTTACGAATATAACCCGGCTGAGGAAAGAGCTAGGTAAGTATAAGCAAGTGGCATGTAATGAGGTTTCATACTAGTGACACTAAAATGAGATAATATCAGTTACAGTTAACAAGATCACAATATGGTCCACGAAGGCAGCAGGTCTTTAGATCCATAAATTATAGAAAGTATTAAAGACAGGTTTGAAGGATTTGTTCTTACTTGAAGATCTTGGAGTAATATTTAAATAAAAATGTTCTCAGATATGAAAGGATTAAGCAAACATTCAGCCAAGGTCTCATCAAAACATTGGTGGACAAATATTTACTGCAAAGAACAATATTTTGTTACCGATTATGAGTAGTCAAGTCAAGAACTTTAAGAATTCTATCTTACTTGAGAATCTTGGAGTAATATTTAAATAAGAATTGTCCGAGATATGAAAGGATTAGGTAAACATTCAGAAGAGGTCTCTCGCTATATCTTGAACATCAATCAAAAACAAATCTTAAAAAAATTTTGACATCGAAACCGAATTCTTCTCGCCAGATACACCACAAACACCGATGATACGCTCACCCAAGTCCGCATAGTGAAAGCAGATGGGAATCTTCACGGAGTCCTATCCTGGTTCGCAGTCCACACGACCAGTATGAATATGAGTAACCATCTGATCTCTTCTGATAACCTTGGCTACGCATCGTTGAAGTTGGAAAGCACTTTGAACCCAAATAGTCAGATTGGTAAAGTAAGTTTGCCATGAACATTGTGCTTTAAGATTGTCTTAATAGATGTGAAATCCTCACATCTATAGACTTACTGACCTTAAAACTGACATCGTAAAAAAAAGTGCGAACTCTGTATCGATGGGACATCTATAGTAACATTCATATTATTTCAACAGAAAAACTACTAAGGATATGCAAAATCTCTTGGTATTCTCAGTGGTACGCAGCAGACGAACGACGCAATCCTGTTTCTAGAGTTATTTCAAATCAGTTGTGATTCTTAAGAACCATAACTACATGCTGCAACACAAGTCCTTGTAACCATCTTCTAAGAGTTCTAAGTGAAAAACAATTCTTTCAGCCAGAAATCGTAACAGGTTTCTTCGCGTCTAACCTCGGCGATGTATCTCCCAATATACGAGGAGCTCGCTGTGAATTCAGCGGAGACGAATGCGACAACCAGTTCCTGCTGTGCGCTGCACTGGAAAGATGCTTCTCTCTAGGACCTGGAGACGACATGTTTGAGAGCACCAGGATTATTGGCACTGCTGTCTACGAAGGAGCTTTGGTATGGACATTTCTGGATAAAAACGGTTTAAGACGATTGTTTAGTGTCTGTCTGTCTAGATGTGTTACGAATAGATGTAGCTGGATAATTATGTAAAATTTAAGCTTCTTGCTAGATACATTGATACAAATACTTCGAATGAATCTCATAATATAAAATGCATCAACCTGCAAGACTCCTAATGAATCCTCACTCCCCACGCTTGATGTTTTCGAGATACTATTTTGAGGCCCTGAGTAGAATGCAATCAATCAAGACTCGACATCAATTTCAAGGCTCGAGTATTGTCATGCGCGAATTTGTCAAACTACACAACTCATTTATAATTTGATGTGATAATTTCAGGAAGTTCTAAACTCTCCCGGTGAAGAATTGACTGGAGAACTAGCCGTTGTCCATCAATTCGTGGAGATGCCGGAAGAAACTGTGGCAAGATACGACACGTTGACGAGAACTTTCAACATGGTGAGTATAATGAAAACGAAGTATAACTACTGTTACTGGGATAGTAGAAATCCCTTTAAACGTTGAAACTTAATAGCACATTACTATTTTTATATGGCACCCATGCAAAAGGGATAACCTGTTTCGACAGGTGAACTGAAGATGCTGTACCTCTACCTTAGTTTAGATCACTTCCATTTCATAACCAGTCTATTTTTTTTAGAGTGAACCAGTCAGTGGGTGTGTGCCAGCAATGGGCTACAGTTTTGCTTCGGGAACTATCGATGGAGCAAATACTCTTAATATTACTCAGGTAAAACCATATGATGGTTTCAAATTCATTCCTGAATTATCTTACGATTCCATCTACAGCAGCGAACATCTACAGTCATGCGAGAAATGGTTCATCTAGTTCTAGCGAATCAGCTCTGTTTCCATTGCCCATTTGCCCAGCAATTGGACTCAAAATAGGCTTTATAAAACAATAGGGTGAGATTTGTTCTTGCCTCAGTTGTCACCTAGCCGACTGATGTACCATAGCCGGCTTACAACCAGACCACTTATTTATCTTTCTCTGGAGGAGTTCCATATTGCACACCTCCATAATAGTTTTACATCCTCCTTACTAATTTCCAGGGGACTATATCGGGAAATCCTCTTCTGGACTCTATAAGTGGAATTTTAGCTGAACCTACTCCAGAAGACGTGGAATGTCATGCTCCTAAACCAATCCTGCTTGCTACGGGAAGAGTGAGTATTTTGCACACAAAAACTGTTCCTTTTTTAACTCTCGAAAATATTAGAATCTAGTCCGTTTTTCACTCACGATCGATTTTTTAGAAAGGTGGCAGAACTGCTACTAGTATCTCGCCTATGAGTACCTAAGAAAGGCGATTAGCGGCGAAGTTCTTACCTTTTGGACAAGGTCTTAAGTTAATTTGAAAAAGCAGAAAGTGGCAAAAATATTCACATAACTTTACTTACTTTACTCTGGTTCTAGGCAAACTTCCCAATCCCCTGGCACCCTCGCATAGCTTCCGCAACTCTAATCTGGCTAGCTGACCTGGTCATTGGCGGAGTTCCCGGAGAACCCACCACAATGGCCGGGAGACGGATCAGGGACGTCGTGGGTTCTGTCATGGAGAGGAACGGGTTTGAGCCCAGGGTAGTGGTTTCCGGGATAACTAATGAGTATATTCATTATGTGTCTACTTATGAGGAGTATCAGGTGAGTGACTCTTTCTGTTTCAAAAATATAATTAAACTCTTTTGGGAAATAAATGCTTCACTAAACTCATGAGCGTTACTTATGAGTAGAATTTGGCAAAGAGGGGAAAAGATGCACATTCCAAGAATCTGTCTATGAATAATAAGAAGCTGTCTTAATTTGCGGACTTATTGTTATCGATACTACATTGGACCTATATTTTGTGACGCTGACGATACAGGGATTTGAGATGATATACTAATAGTAATAAATAGTATAATATAATATTATATATTCTCACAGGTACAACGCTATGAAGCAGCTTCTACAATCTACGGCCCGCATACACTAGACATATTCCTGAACAAATTCGCCCAATTCACCACAGTTGCCATAGAGGTAATTCCGCTTCACGATCACTATTTTTTTACGATTACTATTTTAGGTCAAAAATATACTATTGACAGGTTTTTCAACCTTGTTCCATAAACATTTCAGGGTGGAACAGTAGAACCAGGTCCAGAACCAGCCGATAACAGTGGCCGTACTATATCCCTCATTCTTCCAGTAGTGCTCGACTCGGCAGGACTTGGCAGGAGCTTCGGAGATGTGGTGGAACAGCCACCAGAGGTCGTGAGGAGAGGAGAGACTGTCAGCGCCACATTTGTATGTATTTTCATGAATCACAAGAAACAAAGTGACATAAGCCTTTCCTCTGCCGTAATCAGATAATATGGATAGGCAATAGCGGTTGGAGGTAAGCAAGGGAAAGCTACTGCTCACATTTTTGGCAATCTCAGTCGTGTTTTAGTGATATGGTGGAGAGTCTAGCCCGGGGCGATTGATTGGTTCACATTTGCAATCTCGTTTCTATTATGTGATTAACAAATGGTTATGAGGTTCCACCTTTAAAGGCAGCTGGTTAGAGATGACTAGACTTAAAAGAAGCTTTAAAGTTTAATACTACCTACTAATATTGACTAAGAAAATACTTCACTCGATGAAGACCAGAAGAATGGCTGGAATATAGACGAACTTTAATATTTCAGGTGGGAGCAAATCCTCGTAACGATTTGAAGCAAGAATCGACTCACGCTGTAATCGAGAGGTTTGAACTCGGCCAATGGGCCGTTGTTGCTACTGATGCTGATTGGGAGACTAAGTGAGTATCCGTTTTCTGCCCTAATTTATCGCAGCTGCAACTCAAAATTCGTATGAAAAGTTGTCATAGAAACCTGTACCAAAAAGAACTTCGAAAATCGAACTGGCCATCACTAGTAAAACGCACAAAAAAAAAGAAAAGACAGGCGCGAATACGTTTCTTTTTATATTGTGAAAAGTAGAGATGCTCCTCGGGGATAAACGTGTTTTCATCTTGGGCTAGCTTGAAACCCTCGCTTTGCTCGGGATTCTAGTCTCCTTCGTTACACTCGGGATTCAATATGCCCGTGACGAAAGACACTGCTTTATTCCCTTGGTGCATAATCGACTATTATTCCCAGTAGTTCCGGGTTGAAACATCCACTGATTCAGAAATTTACCTAACCAAATTTTTCCTTCAAGTAATTAATTACCAATGCATAGAGGATATTAAATTGTGACCACATGGATGGAATCATCCATTGAACACTGTCTAAGCATAAGCATAAGCATATGCTCACGACTATATTCCCTGAGGGGGTAGTCAGAGATATTCTTAAACCTCAGAACATCCACGTTTCACCAATAGTACCGAAACACTGTCCAAAAAAACCTGTCTGTTCTGTCCTGTTGAAAACTGTCAGGTTATAAAAAAACTACTGCTTCCAGGTTCCACTGGCAGCGGCAATCGACCCTGACAGGCACCAGTCGTGCCCGCTTCGAATGGACGGTCCCACCCAGTGCTTTGCTGGTACCTCATCGTATTGTCTACCTAGGGGCTTCAAGAAGTATAGGAGGCACTATCACACAATTTCGTGGGGAAAGCAACGCTTTTAATGTCGTCGAGGCAATGAGTGTATAGGTTTTATTTATTGATAGTTTTAAGTACCTATAACAGTACTGTTGGTTGTGTAAGGAAATGTGATTACTGATTAATAATATCTGACTGAATAAAATTCTTTATTGTTCTACATCGTCTTATTTGATCGTTTTTCCTAACGTAAGCCAAAATTTAAGAGAAAATTTCAATTTTGGCGTTGTGACCAAGCGTTTTTTCATCTACTATGTGTAGAAAGATGACTAAGGGTTGAACCTCATCAGGCAGCACGGAATCGTATTTTGGACGCTCCTCGAACTTAATTTGCTAGAGCGAGAAAGATAACGGGAATGCGATAGAACCGGCAGTGCTGCGACCTTTCTCGCTCTAGCCAATGACGTTCCTGACAATGCGACTCCGACCTGCCATATGGGGTTTAACCCTAAACTTCTGGATTTTCGGGCTTTTAAGATAGCAGCCAAGAGGACCAACAATTTTACTGAAATTTTATTAAATATCTTAAAGAATATAATAGCACTGTAGCCCCGGAACTTTTTAATTACCAAAAAGATTACCGATTGCCTTTTAGATATTGTTGTAAGGTACGAAATTACTAATATAAAACCTAAGTCTTACGATCACAACCCGCCGTAACAAAAAATAAATAAAAATTGTCTTAAATATCTAGTTTACCGTTTTTTTTCTAAACTGTCACGTTCTTCACCTTAGTTCAATACCCATACGTAATAGTAAGACTGTCTAAAGTTGCCACACAAAGCTATAAGACCAGATGAAAAAGTCAATTTGGATCGGTACTAGTTTTTTTTAATTTATTTTTACTTACGGCGGGTTGTGATCTGTAAGACTTACGTTTTTATAGTAGTAATTGCGTACCTTACAACATCTAATATCTAAACGGAAATCGGTAATCTGTTTGGTAATTATAAAGTCCCGCGGATGCAGTACTATAAGTGTTATCTTTTCTACAGTAGACACGTAAATTTTAAATTATGAGTTCGCTGTTGTTTTTCGCATGCTGTACAATCGTTGTTGTTTCTTAAAAGATACATTGATACTACAATACGCTAGCCATGTTAAAATAAGAATAACACATGACTAAATGAACCGATAAGAAGCTTTACGATTTCCAGCGTTATACCATTACCTTTAGAATTTAAATTGGTTTGACTAAATACTACAATACGTCTTTGTAAAACTGAGTACCTTATTTAGCATCATTGAGTGATCTTTTTGCATTGATATCTTCTTGGTTAGAATTAGTATTGATGTTACTCTGTGACTTGGTAGTCGTTGGTTTCTATAACAAGTGAGTTTTCAATCGTTTAGTATTGGTAAACTATAATTATTCAAAAGGTAAATTTTAATCAGTGCGGATAACTTCACCATGTATTCTACTCATCAAACTAAACAATTTTCAAAACAAACATAGAACTTTCATACAAAACTGCTGTACCTATTAGACTTATTTGTATGGGACAGCCCAGCCTTTGAATAAATTAAAATAGCGGAAGATAGGTGACGTTCTTGAATTACGTACTCGAACCTTAGATCAAAGTAAAATTAATGGATAGGCCTTACGCGAACAGTTCAAACCAGAAAAATGAGGCAAAACAAATGAATGTTATTAAACAAATTTGCACCGAGATGACAGACAATTGTGCTAGTTTGTATGGACCAAATGCAATGGTTGTGTGCTTCAACTTAACACGATTTAGGCCTATCCATTAATTTTACTTTGATCTAAGACTCGAACAATGGATCTGCTTTTCATGTACTTACTACGAGTGAAAAGTAATGTCGTGTGATGTGTTTTTCCTTTTGAATGATTTGTAAAACGAATAAAAGCACACGAAGGCATTGTGGTAAAAAAAGTATCTCAATCATGCAATGTCGCTCGAATTGCGACTAAGTAAATAAAGCGACGGGGGCTTAATTTATGCAGTCTGTGCGTTATAGGCTAGTTACCTATCTTCGATCAAAGGGGACAGTAGATTTTTTTTCGCGATTTCGATGATGCCTCGAGCTTGGTCAATCTTGACATATAAGTTATATGTCAAGATTGACAGTCGAAGCTAAGAAAGCGACGACACAAATTTCAACCAGTACTGGCCTCTAAACCCAATCAATATACACGCACACAGACATAATTTGTATGACGCCCCACGCAAACCAACTGTTTTATACGATAGAACCGTTAGGCTCAATCTAGACATATTCTTTTTCTAAGGGCTCGAGATCTAGTTCAGTTTGATGAGTGGAATATATAATGAAGGTATACTATAATGCACAGATTAAAAATTTACCCTGAATGCAATAAGCGTAACTTTAACGTTGATTAGACTATGTTGAATAGACTATGTATTATTGTATACATAACTTTAGCTTAAGAATTTATATTGTAATAGTTATTAAGTCGTGTTATGTTGTAGAGTTTCTGGCCGCATCTTGTCTACAGCGACAACACGTTCCGACGCGGTGGTAGCTTTAAAAAAGATTTGACGTTTGATGAGTGTGCTGTAAGCTCCTATATTGAATAAATTATATTGACTTTGACTTTATATTGACTTTGACTTTGATTATAGAATCTAGAACTTCTAGATTGATACTCCTTCTGAGAAGAACAACGATAATCAATCTCCTAATTTTGTAACAAGGTATATATTTGTTTGCTTTATCTGTGAGAGGTCATAAACTTTGCCTCGTAAAAGATAAACGGTTATCAGTTACATAATAACTGTTTTTCTTTACTTTTACTTACATTAGTGTTTTGTTGTGCGAGAATATTGCATGTCTTGGGATATTTCTTATCTATTAAGTGGCGTCAAACAATTTTAGGTAAGCAAGTGGTGGTATTTAGTTGTTTTAAATGCTATTTTTGTTTGACAGGATTTAATTCATCGCTAATTCAATTTGCAAGGCTAAAGGATTAATTTTTCGCATGTACCTAATTCTTGTTTATAAATAAGTGTTATAAAGAGAATTTATGTTGTAAACTCTGTTTTATACATACATACATATACTCACGCCTGTGTCCCATTGGGGTAGGCAGAGACAATTGATCGCCATCGGCTACGATCCTGACGTACCTCTTTTGCCTCTTCCACAGTCATAAGTCGTTTCATACAGGCTCGTCGGTTTCGGGTACATTTACATTTAAACTCTGTTTTAAATAACAATAGAATTTTAATGCTAATTTGAATTACGAAAACTAGGATTTTAAATACTTGGTTTCGTATCCAATTCGTCCCGTCTTACCCATATTGGTGAGAGGAGGCCTTTGCCCTGCAGTGGGATCTTACAGGCTATAACATCATTGGAAGCATGAAATTGTATCACCAAGCTTAGATCTGCACTTATAATAAATATTAATTTCGCAGTGTATACAAAATTTTCATTCTTTAGATTATTCTATTAGGTATAGACCGGAATCCTGTAATACCAGATTTATTAGTTCCCCCTGCGCAGGTACGCGCAGTTGACAAATTTTAACAGCGCGCCAAATTATATCGACCAATCAGGATGTGCCACCATCAATTCCTTGTCACGATTGGCTAATTATTTTCGCGCCTTTTTCGCTATTATCCGACTTTGCACCCTTTGATTACCAGAAGACTTCGTGTTTTGTCGAGGGACTCTGCGCAAACGAAGATTGCCGAGGGCAATCGTACTCTCTTACTGTACTTTTAACTTCAGCAGAAAACAATCAAAACTATATTGTTCCTGGAATGTAAACAAAAGAGAGGTTAATTATCTGATTTCTATTTAAATTTCAGGCCTAAATTATGTCCACCCGAAAACCGGTGACGAAGAAAATAATAAATTCTCCTGAAACATGTGTGGACGACAATTTGCGAGGTATCGTCGCTACGTACCCTGCTCTGCATTTACACCCAAAACATCGGGTTATTACTGTTAGGAGTAAGGTACTGTATAACGTTGTTTTTAAATTACACGATCTACACGATTTAAAATCTACTAATATTATACAGGATCCTTCTTAATCTGACGGATTTTTCCAGTACTCTTTGGGACTTGGTGATAAGGATCACATTGCATTGAAAATAATGTTTATTTTTTAGAATGACTCGAAAAGGGTAGCCGTGCTTGGAGGAGGAGGTTCTGGACACGAACCCTTTGCTGGAGGTAAGACGATGGTTTTTTAATATATTTTACATAAATTCGTTCTTTGTACATCATAAAAAACGTACAAATTTTCGAAATAAAAACCTTGGTGGTCCAGTGGCGAGTAAACTTGCTTACCGTGCAGGAGGCGATGGTTCGTTCCCCGTCCAGGCCGACTAGTACCAATGAGTTTTTCGAAATTTATGTACGATTTGTAGCACCGCTGGCTTTTCGGTGAAGGAAAACATCGTGAGGAAACCTGCATGCTTCAATTTCGAACCATGTATTTTACCCACTGTCTATTACAAGTGGCGACGGGCTCAATCCCTGTCACACTGGACAGAGTTTCGGTACTACTAGTGAAACGTGGATGTTCTTAGGTTTCAGAATATCTCGGACTACCCATTCGGGGAATATAGTCGTGAGCATGTGCTAATGTGAGCATGTGCTAATATTTTCGATTTAAATCATTTACTTTTTGTTTTTTAGGCTCTTGACTTAGGTTTTAAAATTTAAAAGCTCAACCACACATGGTAACCACAGAGTACAATAATTACTGTATCATTTAAGAAAATAAAAGACTTGGCTCGCCTAAATGCACTTCACTGCAGCTTCTTGAATATAATCATGATTTATATGGACAAATTTTACAGGTTTACTAGGATCCGGTATGCTAGATGGTGCTGTAGCCGGTGGAGTATTTGCATCACCGCCGACCGGTCATGTGCTTTACGGTATTGCTCAGTTATACAAGTACAACTCAGGTAAGTAATTCGTTTTTTTCATTATTATCAGTAATAAGTTTTTTGTCGCCGTGTTTATGAAGATTATCTGCCAGTTGTTTCGTCAATGGTATGACCATGATGATTCTACATATACAGAACGGAACCTCCCTGCCCCGCTTTGACTTCCGATACCCTACCTCATCCCGTACTTTAGGGGACGCTACAGGGGGGCCGAGCAAGAAGCTCATGCAGCAGATGCGAGCGGGATGGTGCATGAGCGCCATCTTGTATCTGTAGCAGAACTAATAAGACCGTTCTATGGAGTACCGGGGGTTGTGACTACACTGTGGTACTTGTGTAGTTTATTATGGTCCTAGTGAGGCATATTACCTAGTGTCAGTTATAACCTTAATGGTACTGGATGGGGTAGTTAATAGTGGTTTGAAACCAGCGCAATTTATCATTCGATTTGACTTGGCTCTTCGTTGAATTATCTTGATGATTGTATTGTTATTGTAAATTACAGGTGGTGTAATAGTAATAATTGGAAACTATACTGGCGACAGATTGAACTTTGGAAAAGCTATTGAGAAAGCAAAGATAGCTGGCATTAAAGTAAGCACAGTTTATATTAAAACTTTATATTAATTGCCAGTAAACAAATCATTAACATCTCGACTTTCTTCTCTCAGGTGGAGGGCCTGATCGTTGGTGAAGATGTGGCATCGAGTCACAACAAAACTGGAGGCCGAAGTATGTGCGGAGAGGTCTTCTTTTACAAGGTAAAATATTTCATCTAGCTTTATGATATTCTGAGATTCTTTTTCCAGAATGTGTCCTATAATAGCCAAGTTGTTGAAGTGGCTTATGTTGATATCCTATTTGCCGTCACCAATCCGAGGGTGTATTATGGCTCGTTCCCACTCACGCTTTTCCAAAGTCAGCGTGGGAAATAGAAATTTAGAGCATCCAAAAAGATTGACAAGTGGATGGAAGATGCGTTTTAATAACAAATTGGATTTAGACGCAGGGAAATAACAAAATCCTTTTGGCTGTATCCGTGTGGCTTGTACTTCGGCCATTAATCATCAATGGAGGTCAGTGGCCATCCACTGGGATGTAAATAGGCTGAGGATGATCCTAATCCTAATGACTTTTCGAAGCAACTTAAATGTCATTTGTAATGTTTCAGCTATGTGGAGCGATGGCAGCCAAAGGTTACGACTTGGTAACCATTAGGGATAAAGCAGCGGAGGCTAACAAATACATGGCTACTCTTGGTGTTTGTTTGAGTGCATGCTCTTTACCGGGTAAGGCATTGAACTTTACTTTTTTCGGTTTAGAATTGACAACTATACCGATTGTTTCCGTAGGAAAATAGTTTCTTTTACAGTGTTTTGTAGATAAAGGATAGCCACAAACAGCTACCGGTTGACCACGTATTCTCCACGTTTCCTCTCCACCCGCGTGGAAGAGTTGTCCCGTCAGAATATTTATTGCTATTCACAGGCATTGACTTACCAACTATTGGACGTAGGGTCCGCGTTCAAAACTGTCCGAACCAAAAGAGAAACAAAGACATAAAGAGAAACAATTACGCGTCAGTCTTCGTTTGATTGACGGACTGCGCGCACGTCTGCATGCCGTGCTACTGTGCTGTATAAACTTGTAAAAACTAAGCAAGCAAATTAAAATTTCATCAGTTTTAGTGTTTTTATTTGGATTATATTACTAACAAGAACTTTCGTTTATGTAGGTAAGTCTGGGACACTTATTTCGAGAATCTTGTATAAGACCCGGATTCCATAACTTAGTAAATCAAGTAGTGTGGTCTAAAGGCGTACAGCAATTGTCTAATCAGCATTCAACCACATTGAGTTTAATTATCCAAGTCACAGTTTATGTGTGAGAGAAGGCATGTGCCTATCCATGGACCTATCGCTAGCTATTTTATTGCATAAAAAAGATATAAAGTATTTTAAAGTACTTTTGTTTTAGGACAGCCGCCTCTGTTTGAGATAGCTCACGATGAGATGGAGCTGGGAGCAGGAGTGCACGGTGAGGCCGGCATTGAGAAACTTAAGATGGGAACCGCCAAAGAAGCCGTGGCCATGATACTTGAAAAGGTATAATATGTAACCATTTAACGTTTGCAACCAATGCAACAATTAATTGCGTCAAAAGGAACATCTGTTTTCTTCATATTGATTTGGTATTGGGCACGCGAAATGGGAGGAGATCGCAGTCAATTGAAGAGAGTCAATCGGAGACGGAAAATAAGAGACGGTCACGCTAGCACTACCCCTGTCGAAATCTGTTCAGCATTTCTGGCAGAGCTAACAAAAGGCAAGATACAGCCACAATTCCACCGCCGGTGAGCAGTTCTATTGTCGAGTCTGCAGACGTTTGTTCCGCTTTCCGACTGTAAAAAGTGTTTATCTATCATCATCATCATCATCTTAGCCAATGGACGTCCACTGCAGAGAATAGGCCTCCCCCAAGGATCGCAACAATGACCGGTCCTGCGTTGCCCTCGTTTCTCTATAGCCACTTTTAAAATCCTCTGCAATAGACGAACAGGCCATGAAGTTGTATGACAATGAGACGATCCCAAATATTTGGAAAAAAACGGGAGGATGATGATGATCACTAGGACCTAGTGGCTCTACTGCTCATTTATTAACTTCGTTATAGAAATTGGTGACTTTATCGGTGACAGTAATATATGATAGCTAGGCATTGTTGAATGCAATCAAAATGTATGTTTGCAGATTATCACCCATCTCAAGTTAGTAGCCGGCAACAGAGTGGCTGTGATGATCGACAATTTGGGAGGAACTTCGTTTCTTGAAATGAACATTATTGCTGCTGAAACCAAGGATTATTTGGGTACGTTCAAATACAAGCACCGCATGTTGGCATGTATTGTACCCACTGTCCATTACGTGGCGACGGGCTCACCCCCCATCACACTGGACAGAGTTTCGGTACTACTGGTGAAACGTGGATGTTCTGAGGTTTCAGAATATCGCTGACTAAACCACCAAGGTGCACAAAGAGAGGCTTCCCGTGTGACGTACTGAAACTCCGAAACATTCAATCAAGCCGCCTCTAACATTCGTTGGCGAATTCCTTCTACTCGATGGCAAAATTTACTAAGGTTTGATATCGTGAAGCTAAACCAGGGGCCTAATAAGGCGACTTGGAAATACATTAACAGCAAATACATTTTGATTTAAAACTTTTTCTGTGTCTAAGCACTGTATTTCTGCCAATGTCGAGTGGTTTTTGGAGGACTCAGAGATTGTTTTATGAACTGAAACACATTTACAAAATGGCAGAATGGAACGTGGAAAGCCAAAAAGCACTCGATCTAAACGACCGAGTAAATTGATTTCTAACTTTACTTCCAGAAAGCAATAAAATAACAGTAGAGCGAATATTCTCCGGTCACATGAAGACGTCCCTTGAAATGCACGGCTTCCAGATTTGCCTGTTACACTTGAACAAGCAAGATGGCGATCTTTGGCTCGAGTTGCTAGACGCGCCGACGAGCTCGCTCGGGTGGGCGGGGGGAGCGGTGTCCGTGCGGGACGAGGGGGGACATGGCGATGATGATACACTGCTGCAGAGTGATGTTAGGAAGGTAAAGTTGCTTTAAGATTATAGTTTAGGTTATTCGTGAAAACCACTGAGCGAGTATGACGGATTATCGCCCGCTCGCCCTCGCCCCCTCTAGATACCTTTGCTGTGCCCTGCAGTGGCACGTATAAAGGTTGATAATGATTCGTGAAAATATAACATCAAGTGTGACTGTCTGTATGTTTGTCACCTTTTCTCGGCTAAACCGCTTATTGTTTGGCAGGGAGATAGCTTGCATCCTAAAGACGGACGTTGTGCCGCCCCTTAGTGTTACAGGCCCGTTACCTCGTGTTTGAGGTTGCTTTTTGCCAAGTAGGTCATTTAGCTCAAGTAATTTCATACAAGTGTAGCCTGTATACCAAAATGTAGATTCAGCGATTCTGTACCTGTTCTGTTTTTCTGTTCGCGGAAGAGCGACTGGAATGTTCGTTAGTCATTTCCAAACCACATAACCCAAGAATAAATGAAGTTTAACAGATCTCTTTACTATCCCAACTTCAACATCTATTGTACCGAAAAACAAAACAGTTTACACAATCTATTGTATTTTGCAGTTAGCCACCGGGCCATCTCTATCAGCAAAGGAGCAAGAAGTCCTTCGAGGCAGTCTCCAGGCCGCAGCCGAGAAGCTGGTTAGCAGCGAAGAGTTACTGAACCGTCTGGACTCAGGCTGCGGTGACGGAGACTGTGGTATCACGCTCAAGAAGTTTGCTCAAGGTTTGTTGTTCCAATTTATATCTTATTCAGTTAAGATATGATTGATTTCATGAACAGATAACGGCTAAATTGAAAACGATATAGTTGAAATATAAGGGAATTACCGTTTAATGTACTCAGTTTTCGTAGTACAGGGGTCAGTTAAGTCGGGGCATGTCAGTAGTTGGGCTCCTGTACTACAATATTTGAGTGTAGTTGTAATACCCGCGACACACTAGGCTGAAATTTCGGCCCCGTTTCTTTTTCAAGCAAAATGATTAGCCACCGAAATTACGTCGCGTATTTTCGGCACGTGTGTTTCAACACTTAGAACGTCTGTGGCGCGTTGCGAAGAGTTGTGGAAGCTCAATGATGAGGATCCAGGTTCGAATCCGCACGTACGACATGCCATGTAACAAAGTTTTTTTTCTAACTTATGTACGTAACACCGACTGCTCTCAAACGGTGAAGGAAAACATCAGCTATGCTGAACAAGATGTGAGAATTTGAGACCTTCAGTTACACTCTTGTTTCCTCTTTTACAGCCATTCTAACCTACTTGAAGACAGCATCGTTACAGTACCCATCCAACGTCCTCTGGGACTTATCGGAGATAGCTGAAACCGATATGGGGGGTACCTCTGGAGGTATCTACAGTTTGGGACTATCTGCAGCTTCTCAAGCACTTTCTGGGTGAATACGAATTCATACAGCTCACGAATATTATTTAAAAACTTGATTTTATGTGCTATGTATTAAACATTTTATAAAAGTCGGAATACAGATAAAACTAAGACTAAATGCTTATCTGTTTCAGTGCTAAATCCAATGACGTGGCGATCTGGTTATCCGCATGGGAGAGTGGGATGCAAGCTATCACTAAATACGGAGGGGCGGAGCCGGGTGACAGAACTATGGTATGTTTAAGTAAAAATATAATCACGGCGAATCTAGGGATTCGCCGTGATTATTTTATATAGGTAAAATCAGTCCGAGCTGCAGTTGTCACTGATGTTTGCTGGATGTCTGACGGTGGTATAACTGGGCAATTTCAGTCTTCGAATTTTATGTTATTTGCTAACAGCTGGACACTCTACACTCAGCAGTGATAGCTTACAAGCAGAACATGAACAACGGTCTCAAAACAATTCTGAAGAAGACGGCTGAAGCGGCTGAGGATGGAGCTAAAGCTACTGCCAAAATGACTGCCAGGTAAAGTGTATATTTTGTAACCCTCATTTTTAATAGTTTTCTATTTGCAATTTTAGCTTAATTTTACCCATTTTAGCAATTTTTCGACAAACAGTGTCTGAAGTTTACGCGATTGCTAAAATAAATTATATGAAACATACATAAAAACTACGGCGACGGTGTGGCGACGGGCTCACCCCCCGTCACACTGGACAGTTTCGGTACTGGTGAAACGTGGATGTTCTGAGGGTTCAGAATATCTCTGACTACCCCCTCGGGGAATATAGTCGTGAGCATATGCTACAAAAAAACTATTCATTTGATTTTTAAGTAAAGGCAGGTTTTTTATAATAAATATACGAGTAATACACTGGATATGCAATAGCATATCACTGAAAAAAATGTTCCTGAAAGTGTTCATCACCTTCAAACTAATTTGAACTTTAACCGTATGACACTAAAGTTTATGTTCACAGAGCCGGAAGAGCATCATACGTAGCGAGCGGGTACACGCACGATGAAGATGCGGGCGCGCGCGCTGCGGCCGTGTGGTTGCATGCCATATTGAACTTTATTGACAATAAATATTAAATCCAAAGTACACTACTTTTACTGAATAACTAATAAGATAGAAATTTGACTATCTGACAGTATACGACTTAGTTGGTAGATGATGCCTGCTGTACCAAGAGCACGGGAGGCACAGGTTCAAAACAATTATTTGTCCAATGAATACGAATATTTGTACTAATGTAACGAATGTTTGTATCTATTTATGTATTCTATACAGGGTGTAAACTTCAGGCCATCAAACTGAATAACTTTTACAAATGGACCAAAATTGAAATCGCGGATCAAAAAAAGGGTTGTTCCTTAGGAAACGTCAATGGCAACGACTCGACCCAAATCTATGGAAATATTTTTTCCCACGATTTCAATGTTAGTCCCATTCGTTGACTTAGCAACTACTGGACGTCGGGTCCGCGCTCAAAAGTGTCCGAACCAAAAGAGCACCAACACGTAAAAAGAGAACCAATTACCCGACAATCTTGATTAGATTTTGAGCGGCCGAAGAGACGCACGCGCGCGGCGATAACCATGCCGCGATGGGGTAAAAACTACACAAGGAAAATGGAAAAGAATTTTAGCATTTTCAATGTTTTTAGTAGGTTGATATTACTATACACGTACTAAGGTTTGTGTACGTTAGTCTCTGACACTTTTATCGATAATTTTGTACTAGTCCCGGTGTCCATTATTTTGTATGTCAATGGTCCCATTAGCAAAAGTTATTCTGTTTGATGGTCTAAAGCACCCTCTAAAGTGTATAACGCATTTAAGGTTACACCCTGTAGGTACTATATCTTCGTCAACAGTTTACAGTCATAGTAAAAGTACAAACATGATTAAATAAGATAAATCATGGATGGATATTTCGATTTAAATGGTGAGGTGATGGTTGGAAGTTAGTAGTCAAACAGTTAGTTAAAATAATAACGCATTTATATCAACAATTAATTGTTTATATAATCACAGTGGCAACGTCTGTTCTAAAACAAGTATAGTTTAAATTATATTATAATTTATTGTAATCCTAACCTCTATATACCTTGTTACCTCCTGCGTATTTAATGTTACCAGTAAGTTCAAATATACAAATAACATTTTAACACCTCAGTATTATTCCCCGTAATACTGATTCAAATAAAATATTTCGTTTAAAAACAATAAAAATGTAGTTTTTTCAATAGATTTAATTAAAAAGTAAGCAACCCACGTATAAAATGAATACAATATTGAGTATAATAAACGCGCATTTTCAAATAAATAATATCATACTTTAATTTGAGATCCTTTTCACACCAAATTTTAAGTGTCTTTGTTAAAAAAGTTTAAAAGCTTTTTGAATGGCACACGATTGCACTAAAAATATTTATAATTGTAATTGTGCGATTTAAACTGTAAAATCATCATATTTTAGAAAAGAAACAACCCTTTCGAAATTAGGATAGATACTATAAATAGGAGTGTCAAAAAATGATACATTCTCCTGGGTTTAAGTATAAACAGTTCCATTGCTTTAAAGTATGATTGTACTGATTATACTGAACAACTTCCCACACCCACCTATAGGAAATAAGCCAAAAAAACATGTGGACTTGCCATACTAAACGCAATCATCTGCTCGAACTTACTATGAACTTTGTATGAAAAGTTGAAATATTTGTTTGCGAATTTCCGTTAGGTTCCTCGGGGAAAGTTGTTCAGAATTATGAATACAATCACCCTTTAAAGTATTGCTAATTTCTACACTTACACCCCGTAAAATTTATTTAAAAAGTAAATTCCGAGTTCCAAACTCATACCTACGGTTCATTTACATGATCCAACATAAAATAAATTAAAAAAAAACTTACCAGTAACATCAAATAAGTGAAGTTTAATAACTGTACTATTATTGTATTAGTTACGATTGGTCTATTTTACATTAGAAGTCCCATTCTGTCCCTTTCTCTATATCCATATCTGCCATCTTCTCTTGTAGTAGGAGTGCTGACATGTCATCTGAAAATTTTAACAAGGTATGAATGACAGATAAAACGGTTCCTTCTGTGCCAAAAAAACATATTCCCAAAAGGACTATTTCTCAACAGAACTACATCCCAAAAGGATTATCTACTTCAAAAAAAGACCACATCCAAAATAATCGCTTTCTAAAGGTTCTTATGAACATTACATACGTATTTAGAATATATTCCACTATTTCCCAGAGGATATAGTACACACGGCGACACGTCAAGCTATACATAACCAGCATGTTATGCTGGCAACGGGACGTTAGGGTACACTCCAGTGAAGCGGAGCGGAGCTGTGTAAAATCAACCAATCGAATTGCAAAATTTTCCTGATTGTCTGAATTTTTTGGTTGATTTTAACACATCTCTGCTCAGCTCTGCTTCATTGGAAACGCACCCTGTGATTCAACCTACACGTGGCCAGCTCTTATATGCCGGTTATGGATACAGGGTGAAAGTTTGATATCATTAGCATCCTTTTAAACAAAGAGTCTACTCATCAAACTGAACAACTTTTACTATGGGAGCAAACCGATCGGATCAAAAAAAATCTTTCATACTCAACTGCAATGCCCACTCGACTCAAATGTATAAAACAGCAGAATTTTTTTGCTCCGATCTGTTTGCTCCCATAATAAAAGATGTTCACTTTTATCAGTATTTTCTTAGTTTAAAAGGATGCTAATGATATCAATTACACCCTGTAGATACTCATAGTTGAACTCTATGTCCATGAAAATAGCGTAGGTTGATCTGACGCCGAGTGTACATAGAGCTATGCCTCGATAACTCACTAGGATCTGGCTTGATAGGTTTGACTCGTCCGATGAGACTGGGCAAGAAGTCAGTCTTTCTGATCTGTTTGAAGAACGGATGGTTCAAAAGTTGGGTGGCAGACGGCCGCTTCTCCGGGTCCCTGGAAGTAATATTTAAGAATTTTAGTCGATTTAGCAAATTGTTACGGAACTTAAGCAAGGCGGCTTACAAGGTACGCGATGCCGGCGAGTCGACAATATGGTAGATAATGTATGTGTTGTGAAACGTTGTCATATGCGATTACCCTCTTGTAGTATGGTCACACCGTGGACATTTAGCTGTCATTTCATACAAATTTTAATTATTCATACAACATTTATTTAGGAACTAGCTGTACCCGGCATGCTTTGCATTGCAATGCCCCTTTTTTTCGCGACACACACTTGTTTTTTTTTCCATTAAACTGTATTCGGACTATTACAAACAATAAAAAAAAAATTACCATATCTGTCCAGCCGTTCTCAAGTGAGTGATGTGCTTACCAACGAACAGCATTTCATTTATTCAGGGTGTAAATTTAAATGCATTACATACTTTAAAGGGATGTAATACATTGAAATTACACCCTGTGTAGATAGATAAAATATTGACTAGATATTACCTCTGTAGAGAGATGTCACTGAGGTGATGGAAGGTATCAGAGAGTTTCCTGGAGGCATACAGTTGCCTCAGTCGGGAAACTGCGTCTGCGCTGTCGCCCACTCCGCTATCTGTGTTGTACATACCTGCCAATATATCAGTGGACAGAGTTTAGTGTGAAGGAAATATAGGGTCCTTTATAATAGATATATTATACAAGGCCCATCGTAATATGCTGACACTTTTTGAAGGGGATAATCAGACCTTCAAACTGAACAACTTTCTCTATGGGACCAATATGGAAAATCGGAAAAAAAAACGGCTGTCCCATACATTTGGTTCGAGTAGGCTCATAGTTTTGTATGGAACAGTTGATTTTTTTTCACGATTTCGAAGGTGGTCCCATAGAGAAAGTTGTACAGTTTGATGGTCTAATCATCGCCATAAAAACCGTCAGCATATTAAAAAGGACCGTATATTTGGGTAGCTTTACACTAAACTATGTAGAACATAGTACTCTGTGGTAGAACTATACAGGGTGTTAGGGTAAACAGTTGCATTACAGTCTTATTGTTGCCTTCTAGGAAAAAAAACATAGTAACTTACTCTTCATCTCACCGTCATCGAGGCACGGCTCCGGGAAGGTGGAGCAGTCCAGCAGCTGCGGCCGACTACCGCGCATCTTCTCCGTGAACATGAGCGTGGTGGGCACGTCCGCGAACGGCACCGCCCCGTTCGCGAGCTCGCACGCCAGCACGCCCAGCGAATATATGTCAGACCGCTCGTCGTAACCTTTTAGATTCTGCAATTAATTGGAATGAGAACATATAGTATAAGAGATAGACGTACTTTTTGTTATCATCAGCTACAAGGCTGATTCATTATTCATAGGGTGTAGAGCATCTTTGTGATGTGGATGGACCAGAGAAATGTCAAATGATAGCCTAGTGCTTGGTTTTGTATGGGTTCTAAGGTTTACCTCAATGTAGTATGGTATTGAGGTAAAATGACATATTCACCTTCTCATGCACTTCACGATTTATTCCTGTCGTGACTGCTGAGAGTGACAACTGCATGGATTCATAAACTGTTACTATGCTGCACCTATTTTAAATACAAGCTTTTTCCCGCGACTTCGCCCGCCTGAAATTATAATCTCAAAAAGTTCTTCTTAGTGTACCTCTACAACCTGCTTAGAATATACAGGCTGAAATTTATATCATTAGCATCCTTTTAAACAAAGTCTACCCATCAAACTGAACAACTTTTACTATCGGAGCAAACCAATCGGAGCAAAAAATAAATCTGCTGTTCCATACTAAACTGCAATGCCTACTCAACTGAAATGTATGCAAGAGCAGATTTTTTTTGCTTTAATCTTTTTGCTTCAATACTAAAAGTTGTTCAGTTTGATGGGTAGACTCTTAGTTTAAAAGGATGCTAATGATATCAATTTCACCCCATATATGTATAGCTGTATGTTGTCTTTCAGTCAGTCAGTCACAGAACTTTTAGTATAGAAGATATATGTACTAGCCGAAGTCCAGTGGGTCTCTTCAGGTAGCGCTGGAGTGACGTAGTGAAGGCTTATATAAATGAGCTTCAAGCTGGTGAGAGGTCGCACAGGACTGAAAAATTTGTCGTTGTCTCTGTTTCGGAGACCAAGGCTCACATTAGGTCATTGAGCCAGCAGAGTTAGTCATGTTACCTGTTCCAGCAGTTCAGGACTAAGCCACATGAGGTTAGCATTGTCGGCATCCTGTGGCGGCAGGCTGTGTAGTTGTTTCTGCCGACGACCTCGCACCATGAGGCTGGCAGCACTCCGCAGCCCGGAGAGGCGAACATTGCCGTTTGAGTTTATTAGTACGTGGCTTCCTCGCACGCTTCTGCAATGGACGTTTACAAAATTATTGGTCATAGGTATTTTAATTATCTGCGTTTACAAAGGCAAAGCTAGAATTGGTCAATTTAATTATGCTATACCAATTCTAATCTTAAAATTGTGGCTCTATCGTGGTGTTGATGATTTTGCCAAGTTTAAATAGCAAATGTGCTTGACATTGTTCAGTAATAGGTATTTGGGTGATCTTAAGAATTGTTTTTGTATTAAAACACACACTTGAGACACCACAAATTGGCGGAGCCACGTTACCACCTAACCCGCGCATCCTCTAGCCACGCGACTCCCTGCTATACCAATGGTATATGAAACATGACCAACCTAACCTATCACTAAAATTACACATAATTAAATCCTGAAATCTTCCCCCATGCTACTTCATTAGAAATTTGATATTTTATTATGTGATTGAAATCCAAAGTGTAGTCACACCCTGGGCACTTCATAGAAACTCACCGACAAGAAGATACCACATGTGCACCGAGTGAGAGAGGAATACACCACTGCCTATTTTTGGCAACCATCCTTACCACCGAGAGGTGAAGTCAACTTTGGTGGGGGGCATGGAGTGTCCGTACTTATATATAGTTAGGTAACATACTCTTTCTTATACTGTGCTGCAGAATAAAGTATTATCTTTAATCTCCAATTTAATTACCTGTGTATAAAAAGCAGTTTGTGTAAATATTGAAGCGCAAGCAGCACATCTCTCAGAATTATAGCGCAGGCGAGCTCCGGCAGTCCTTCATGGAAGTACCGGTCCAGGATGTCCCGGCACGAACCCAGGCTCATGAGTGGGGATACTACGTATAGCTCCTGTCCGTGTACGAAGGACATCAGGTACGGGAGGATGTTGGCGTGCTGTAGCTCTTTACGGATTGATATGTCTTCCTGGAAAATTTAAATGCTGATAAAGGTTTCATGGTGAAAGTAGAAGGTAACATCCCCCATGTGGTCACCGTCTTTGTATAGAATCAACCCAGTTGAGTGTCGTAGGAGGTGACTAACTCCTTCAAGCGTCTGACACATCTTTGATGCCAACGACACCATGTGGCTGCCGTTAATAGCAGTGTTGCCACTTTAGCTACTTCTTGGCTAGATCTAGCATCATTTTCGAACTTGTTAGCTACTAAAAAAATAATGCCAATTTATATTTTATCACTTAAATCAGTAGTCGAGAAGCTAATTTCTACAATAAGCATTGTAAAACATAAACATAAAAATTGAATGGGTTGAAATAGCTCACTTTATATTCCATATTTATTCTATCAAACTATAAAAGAGCTAAATAGGCGGGGGTAGGGAGTGTCCGCACTGTATAGTATAGATACCGTACTCTTTCTTACTGTGTGCTGAAATACTCAAGTCAAAGAAAAAGATAAACTTTAGGATGCAACAGTGCTGAAGTGCCTTAGCGGACCTAGGATCTCTTTTCTGTAGAAGCACAGTGGCCATCTAGTGAGTAGTAGGGGAAACTGGGGATGGTTGATCCCCCACTTTGATTTGATGCCATAACTTCTTTAATTTTAAACTGACATGGCTTGGTTTTATATTATTGGCGACATAATTTATCTAGCCACCAAATATACAAAGCTTATTTTGATTAAATCATCCTGAAATTAAATAAAGCCATAAAACTAGAAAAAGGGATTTGTAACAAGTATCCCCTATATACGGGTGACTTGATCCATCCTGTCGGTTGACTTGATCCGGGGGGGATCAAGTCTCCCATAGTATGGGACACATGGTACAAAAAAGGTGTGACAAAGAAAACGAAGCGCTTTGCTTTTAGTTTTATTTCCAAATTCTGCAGAAACTACAAAAATCAGTTGCATTATTATTAAGAGTCAAATATATGATTGATTGATCGAACTCTTCGATTCACATTTATATTTTCTGCTACTCATTTAAGTAGACAAGATTTAGTAATAACATTATTTACCTACCTACTGTGTCTAATCAGTCTATCATTTTTCTCTTATTTGTAAAACTAATAAACTTGAAAAAACCAAAAAACACCAAAATCTTTTGCTGATCCTCTAATAGTTCTGCCGCCAAGAACTGCTGCAACCGCATTTTTTAATTTTATTTTGTCTATTTTGTTTCTTTTTTTGAGCCTTCTTTCCTTTTGTATTTTCGAGGCATGATTTCTGAAAATAATATAGGTAATTAAGTATCTAAGTTTATTTATTTCTTTATCCATATAAATAATAATCCATAGACCTCATCATCATCATTATATTAGGCTAACAACGTCCACTGCTGAACATAGGGCTCGCCTATAGTATCCATTCTTCAGACTTTGATAATGATAACATAATGGTTTTGTATGGGAATTGCATTTAAAATAAATGCAGCCCAAATTGAAAAACAAAAGAATCCCATTGTTTTTTGTTTATCAAAATACGTGTAATATTTATCCAGGGAGACTTGATCCCCGAATCAAGTATCCCATAAAAAAGTGTACCATGTATCCCTGATAGACCAAAATTAACAAATGTTCCACCAATGCATAAAAACAGAAGATGGATACTTAAATTTACTCATAATTCATTGTTCATCTAATATTTTCAATAATAAAGTGTTTACAGTATTTAATTCGAACGTTTTTCCTAATAAAAAATTCAAAACAAAACTCACCAAAAAATTCTCGTGCCGTCATAGAAAACAATCATGGCCGTAATATCCAAATGTCAACAAATTGTCACAGCTGACCGTGACGTAAAGTTTGCTCCTACCATAGACTAAAAGTGTGGCTAGCGTAAAAAAATATAGCGGTCATGGTAGATTCACAATGCAAACGTACCAAGTATCCCGTAGGGATCAACCATCCCCAGTTTCCCCTAAGCAGTTGATTGATAATTTACCTACCCTACATTTATTTGTTTTACGTTAATAAATTCTTAAACCAATACTATATACATATGTACATAATAAAATAAACATAACACAAATTCAAGCAGTAACTAGACCTGATATTTCGAGAAGTTCCATGACATCACAGGTTGATGACCCTAGCCAAACCCGCTACCTACTATAGGGCTGTGACATAGTATAATAAAGCTAGTGGTTCAGCACAGTGGTTGCGACAGGTCAATCGTGCGCGATGAGCGAGGGGCCTAGGGGAGCGCGATCCAGTACCGACTTACCAGCGCGCGATACCGACTTTACCGGAGCCCCGTCCCCCGCACCGCACACCGCGCGATCATAGACCCGCCACAACTTTCTTTTCCACTATACAGTACGTAAACTACCTAAAGGCAAACCTCTAAACCACATACTATACCCATCAACCTAAACATCTTTTACTATGGGAGCAAACCAGTCAGAACAAAAAAAAATCTGCTGTTTCATAGGTTTAAGTCGTGTAGGCATTACAGTTTAGTATGGAACTGTAGATTTTTTTTGTGCTGACAAGTTTGCTCCCATAGTAAAAGTTGTTCAGGTTGATGGGTAGGGTATGTGGTTTAAAGGTTTGCCTTTAGTTAGTTTACACACTGTATTATAATAATGCTATGACTGGGGCCCCATTCGTAGGGCTGGGGGCCCTACTCATTAAAATATAAATTGGTGTAAAGTCAAGCCTAGAAGTGTTAAGAAGATGGCGCATGGTATGACGAGATCTGTGGCTTTACCCTTCGACTAAAGTAAAATGAGCTGTACCTAGTTTACCAATCATAATCTTATAAGTTTGTCCTGAATCCATACAATAAACAATGCAAATTTTATCTGGAGTCTTGTAGAACATGAGTAAATTTTCTCAAGAGTTCGGAGTTAAAATTTCATTTCATTTCAATTCGAGGTCTTAAAATTTTGTTCACAGGCAACGTGTAGGTGAACTTGTTGGTGCACTGAAACATGAGCACACACTTGTCGCGTTGCGCTAGTAGGTGGGCAAACAGGGTGTGAAGTTAAATACGTTACTGCTATATTGTATGCTCTGCGTATACTATATGTTATGCTCCATAACTTCTAAGGGAAATATTTTGAAAAACTGCTGGTCAAAATTATTGTTTAAACCTAAACTAAATAGTTATCCTGTACATTAATTTGCATTTTTTTTTTTGCGTAGGCCTTCCACTATTCAGGGTGTAAAATTCAATTTGGTGCATATCGAACAGCAAGCTTCAAACTATCAAACTGAACAACTTTTACTATCTATGGAACCGACATTGAAATCACGACAAAACATTTTTGTCAAGTATGCAAATTTTCTATGGAACAGTTGATTTTCTTTTCGTGATTTCGATGTTGACTTCAAAGTAAACGTTGTTCAGTTTGATGGTCTGAAGCACCCTGTTCGATATGCAACGCATTTAATTTTACACCCTGTATAGTGGTAGGTCTAGGCAAACAAAAACTCATTTCGATGTACACAAGGCGACTCATCAAGCCCAGACCAGCAAAACCAACATAAGCTGGCCGCGTTTTGCCTTGTTTTGCTAATTTCTCTTTATTCCTCTGCGTAAGTTGCTCAGTATCATGAGTACAATCACCTATTAAAGTACTTTAACTGTTTACTGTAACTAACACTGTATAAAGTTGAGTTTGCAATATTATATGCTAAGCTATTTCTCCTCAATAAGGGTTGAATCTCATCTGCCAGCACCGAATCGCATTTTTGCACGCTCTATCCTTTTTTCTAGAGAAAGAAAGGTCACTGCACTGCCGGTGCTGCCGCGTGCGATCGCATTCTCTTTATCTTTCTCGCGCTAGCAAATGACGTTCCTGACGACGAGCGACACAAAAGAGCGTGAAAAAAGGCGATTCGGTGCTGGCAGACGAGGCTCAACCCTAAAGCTACACTGGATGTAGTCAGGCTCGCCGAATATCTGGTCAATAAACAATTCAGGGTGTCCAACTCAACGTCAAGCCGAAAACAGGAGATAAGCAAGTTTATGTTCAGGAAAAAATAATAAAAATTTCCGAGATTGATAGTTTTCTACATTTTTGAATTTTTTATGTACATTGTGAAAATCGCCAAACTGCGCCGATCTTTTAGATAGGTAGTCCCAAAAAGTTTTTATGTCTCGTCTTTTTTCATACAACCAAAACGTTTTCATTACATCTAAGAAAATCGGAACTGGCAGCTATCTGTCAGAAAAAGATTACGATAAGCCAAATACTTCATTAAAAAGAAAAAAGTTTTCTTCCTTTATCGTTTTTATGGCTTTTGAAATTTTGTCAGAAATCAGAAATCATTTTATTGTCACAAACTGGTATACATTTATAGGTCTTATCATAAAAATTTAGTCCACAGTTTTACCTATGTCAGGCATACAATATTATTTATAAGATAGTTGAATCCAACAAACACAGTAGGTATACAAAATTTTAAGTAGGTAGGCATTAATCTAACCTCCACGATAGGCACCATAATTATATTAAGTCAATATTAATCCTAGTTATGTCAATACATTTTATTATTATAATTTTATATTTTACACATACACTTTACAACATAAAACATTAAAATAACAAATCCAGTCCATTGTTTATCTAATAAAAATTATATGTCGGCGCATTAACATATGATGAAGTTTTTAAATAAAATTCATCCAGATTATAAAATACATTTTTGATTAGCCATAATTTTAGTACATTTTAAACCTATTATAACCAGTCAATCATTTTATGTCAATTGGGAGTCCGTTATATATTCGAATTGCGGTCACATGAGTACTTTTATCATAAATCATACACTTTATTGACGGTAGTACAAGACGATCCTTTTGTCTAACATTTCTGCTATGAATGTCGGACACTTTTTTAAACATATTACCGTTTCGCCGCACAAAAAGACACACCTCTAAAATGTACAAACTAGTAAGGGTTAGAAAACCTTTTTCCACAAATACTGTTCTCAAAGTTTCATCATTAGGTTTACTAAATAATATTCGAAGACAGCTTCTGGACAGTGAAAGTTTTTTTAGCGTCAACTAAGTTTCCCCAAAACCGTTTGTTTCCGAGACATCTTGCCAGTTCACATAAAAAAAATCTAGAATCAATAAAAAGTTTTTATTCTGAAATCCCAATAATATCTCTTTGGTGCCTATTTTCCAAACTGGATTAAAATATTTTCCTGGATCGCTGTTGTATGGTAAATTCACAGGGTAAATTATATTTGTTTCTACAAATATGAATCAATGGAATTATCTGACAATTGAAAAATCGACCCTAAATTAAACAAAAAACAAACGTGACACGGGTTTCTTTATTTATACTTCATTCCAAATAAGGACGACGAGATTTTCTGATTATTATTGATGAGCTTTCTGGCCAATTCTGATTAGCAAATATACTTTATTTTCAGCAAATATACTTTCAAATATATTTTATGAACTGTTACTGAAGCTGTACTAAGAACTTTACGTTCTAAGAGTTACTGAAGTTGCTACTTGGAATGGAGTATATTATTCTATGAATTGATTTCTCGAGTTATTGAGAAATTTTTTCTCGTGTCGACCGAAGGCCGTCGAATCAAAGGCCAGATTTATCGAAAATTCTCGTTTCGAGAAATCTCGAGCAGAAAGCCCTTACTTTGAAGTTTGTGCCCCTGAATATCCTCTTAGCGATTATTCCAAGTTTACTGCTGGGAGCTGCGCTTATATAGAAAATCTCATACAAGATCCACGGGCGAACCGGCTCTGTGAAGACATTACTTATCACTTTTGAAAATAATATAATTATAGTAGCAGGTTGATGGGTTTCAGTTGAATTGAACCTGGCAAGAAGCTATGCTTCCCAGTTTGCTAAGATAAAATCGATTTGGTTGTTTACCTATACGAGATTTCTATTTTAAGCTTAAACATATTTGTTGTATATTAATTTGGTACTGCTAGACCGAGAGGGTTCCTGCCGCTAGTCTATTCTGAGTTTGATACTATTGACGCTCGATAAATCAAATTTGATTCCTATACCAAGGGTTGAAAGCTCCTACACCAAGGTATGAAGCTGCTATCGGTCAGTTTTGTTCCAAATACTGCAAACTCTGGAACCATTCATAATTATCTGCATCAGCCCACGCTAGTCTACTGATCGACAACGGCCTCTCCCAAGACGCGATATTGAGCTCGATCTGATTTTCGCATCTAATCACTGCCGGCTCCTCTTCGCAGATCGTCGCTCTACTTCTGTTTAATGGACCAAAATTATTCTTTAACGTCATATAATTTGTCCCAAAATTGTTCCAGTGGAGTTCTTCGAAGTACTTGCCTTTATTAACTTGCAAATTTATTCTTACGCACCCATCTTGAGGGCTTGCGTGAATTGCTCCCAATTACGAATTTCATTAGTACTCCGAATAAACAACTCAAATCGGACTGATGATGTAAGAGATGAGTAACTTCCGAACTTTGGGCTCGTGTCTAACGAACAGGTAATGCACCTCGATAGGGATGTGACCTAACATAATTGTTTCAATCGATGACATCGCCGTATAAGTTTGTCTGCTAGATGGTATGCAAAAATGTTCAATCCACTCAATAAAAAGCCGTAATTCCTATATATATACAGGCGGCGACCACATCTCGAATACGCTTTATACGCGATGTACTCACTGCTATATAAAACCGGGGAGAGAGCCAATTTCTAAATTTAAAGGCGGCCGAAAGCAGCCGAGCGCCGCCGAAACGCCCGCCCGCCTCAGTCCATCGCTAACTGCCGCTTCGACATTCCCAAAATCATCGCAACGCGCGGTAACGAAACGTTCACTTGGTAAGGGCACATCGTAAACGGTCGAAAAAAATATAATTCAAATTCCAAATTTGGAATACGCGTCCGTGAAAATAACCAGTGAATTTTCAACAAAACGTGGAAAAGTGACAGTGTGTGGTGTTCTTTTGAGCGTTTTATTCCGAGTTACCGGTAATGTAGAAAATGCAGTTTTAGTTTTCCGACTTTTCCCTTATCTGTCAGGGATTTAATGCTTACTAACTTTGGATTAGGCCGGCAGATAAGCACGTGCTGGAAGCGCGAGTATTGAGTTTCAATATGTCTGCCTGCCGCTCCAGAATTATTTTCCCCGTCAGTCCTTACTATATTTTCATCCATGTGATGTGTTGATTCAATTTTCTTCTTCCTTACGCCGGGAGTTTTCCTAACCTCAATTCTGTTGTGGAAACTGTCTCTAACACTGAAAGTACGTCGTTTACGTCATAATCGACGACTTTAAAGTTGGTATTGTTTGTTAAATGTATTGTTTGTAGTGAAGTTTGTTTGTTAGCATAGATGTTGGTCCCGCAATGCGACGTGGCTCGTTTAGTTGCCGGTTTTGCGTCTAGACTGTGCGGAGGCTGCTTTTATTGATTTTGCTGCCTTTACTTCCAACGTCTCGATAGATTGTGATCTCACAATTCTAGGTCATGTATTTATGAACAATTTTAAAGTTCTAGAATTCGAGGCAACACATTTCCAAACAACGATTGTGCTGAACATTTTGGATCTATTTATGAGAAATAGTTGAATTTCACGTTTGAGTTCTGACTATGTAAATAGTTACATAGTTATTTTAATAAGTATACCGATCTAAGTCTGGAGAAGAACCTTGTATACATTCTCTAGAACCTAGGAACATTTTCTTCCGTTCACAGCAAAACTTTAAAAAAGAAATTGTGTAAGCTGTTTGCTCTACTTTAACTTGCAAGTCAATATAAACCTATAAACTTTTCCCCAATATCATTTCACCATTTTTATTTGCTTATCATGTCGCGTATTTCCCGATTTTTGTCAATGCAAAGCTACACGCAATGTTTCCATTTCCTAAGCAATGCGTGTTGCGTGCAAACGCATCATTGCTAAAGGTAAATTGACTGGCTTGATAATTCCTCATTTTCATAAGGAGCCTTTTCCAGTAACATTTTCTTGTTACTTATTTTTTTTAATAGGTTTTTCCTATACGTAAACGACTTCCTCCAAAGTCGTGTCCTTAATCTTGTGTGTAGTTTTTTTGTTTAATCTAGGGTTTAGTTCTTTATTTAATTGATCTCTACGATAGTTTGATAATGTAATTGTTTCTGCTGAAATAAGTTTATTTCTTTTGGTAACATTTAAATTAAATGAAGAGCTATAAACTATATAACATTTCATGGTCACTTGGTTTAGGATTTTATTTGAATCATATTTTCAGTGAGAGGAAAAACATCACTCATTTTCTGACTAAACAACGGTGACGTAAACTGATGAAATACAGTCTTTAGTAGATGTTATCTGCGACTTTATCCAACTCAGAATTAAAAACTAAATTTTTATATTCAAATTAATATCTTCACATAACGACGCATATCTTTCTGACGAATTATGACTCTACCACCACGTTGGAAGGTGTTCCATTGTAGAGAAGAACCGGCCAAACTCTACAACACACATCCTATGTGTTAAACCAGAACATATGCGTGATTTAGTCACGAACATCTCAAACTAACAAGAATTAAATAAACGAATACAATGCACACAAATGTATTAAATATTTCAATGACAAAATGTAGTGTGGTTTTGTCACATGCAATTTACACATTATCACAATTGTAATAAATTCACGATGTTTAAATTTTACAGCTCACTGAATATTTTAAACAGCGTCATGAATTATTTCGGCACTTAGCAATGCAACGTGCAGTTGAAATCTTTAAATTCAGTTGAAAATAATGTAGAATTTTACACAAAATCTTCTTTTTGTTTATAAACACGCCGTTAACGAGGTTTTCGAACTCGAATTTACGATTGTACAATAATAAACGTAAGTACTAATAGTTACGGTTTTGATTACAACCATAGGTTTAGTACGGACAAGCTTGGTGATAGGGATCATAGTCTCAATTCAAGAAATGGATAAAAGTGAGGAAAGGGTGGAGCAAAATTGATGGAAATATCCATTCTGTTAGTTCTAGTTATAGCTTCTCACCAGAGGATTTCTCCAGCGGTCTTCGTGTTTGTCAGGTCAGTTAGGAGAGCCCTGAACAGTTCTTATTCATCTCTTTATTTAGCTTCTCGACTTATACTGATATTTTCTTCCTTTTTTAAAAGTCAAAAAAACTGAACGTAATCGTTGAAAAACTGTTTTTCATCCCCCCATCTTGGAAAGAGTATTTTAGCTCTTCGATATCTGATTGCAAAAGCCGTTTTTATCCGCTAGAGGATAAAGTAAATTGAATTTAGAGCATCGTGTGCACTTCTCCCTCCATGGTACCGCATTTATCATACCTTTTTTTTGCATTTAGTCATTTCCTCGTTGAGGTGGGATGAAGAGTAACGCTCAGGATTCAAATTTTTGAATTACTTGCTGCGCTCGTGATTCAATTTTAGGATCCTTCGCTTGATTGGTCATCAAAATTGAGCACGCGGTAAAAAGCAACTTTGCACTCTTGTATAACAAATAACTATTTTGTATTTTATTTTTTTAACTCTTCATGGTCTTAATAATGACGTAAACATTTAAACGGGTTCGAACTTTCCACTTCCATTATATTTAGCAACGTATACTTAGTACATGAACTTTTTCCAGAATATTTCAAACCCCTTTTACAAATGAATCTTTACAGTAGTTCAAAAAATAATAATGTATTATTATTATAGTATATTGCTAAACTTAAGAAACAAAATGTTAACACAGCTGCGTCTAAGACAGATTTTGTCAAGGATGTTGTGATGTACATTTTTAACATTGAAGGTTCAGAGATCGACCGAAACTGAAGTTCAAAAGCTCCGGTTAGTTGCGGTGACTGGCTCGATGCCAAATTAAAATACAAATGGGTTTGGCTGTTTCTTGGACTAGAGAAAAACGTTGAAAACAAATGTTAGTGCTATGCAAATGCTTGGCTAGATACGCTTTCTTGTTCCTTTACCAAATAGCAACAAGATATTAGTAGAGAGTGAGTTTGAGATGGATCGACATCTTCGTAAGGGTAGCTGGTAGTGAAGCGACTGTACATCGATAACTTAAGGGGACAAAATTCGGAGCGCGCTCCATACAAACGTACTATGGTGATATTTTCAATACTAACCAATTAAACTCAATGAAATTTTGCTGAAACAATCTTGAAACAAATATCTATGATTGAAACTGGATATTTTAACGAAAATCTGACTCCATAGATTTTCGTTAAAATATCCAGTTTCAATGCTAAGATTAATTTAAGATTTGTATGGAAATCTTTGAGGCACTGTAACTTTAAAACTATACATTTTAAAGAAAATCTGACTCTGTACAAGCATAGAAATTTGTTTTTAGATTGATTCTGAAAAATTTCATTGTGTTTAATTGGTTAGTATTGAAAATATCACCATAGTACGTTTGTATGGAGCGCGCTCCGAATTATATCCTCTTAAGGGTATATTACTGTTGCCGCGCTCCATACAAACGAAGTCTGGTGATATTTTCAATACTAACCAATTAAACTCAATGAAATTTTGCAGAAAAAATCTAGAAACATATCTCTATGCTTGTATCGTGTCAGATTTTTTCCTAAAATGTACAGTTTTAAAGTTACAGTGCCTCAAAGATTTCCATACAAATCTTTAATTAATCCTAGCATTGAAACTGTATATTTTAACGAAAATCGGACACGATACAAGCATAGAGATCTGTTCCTAGATTGTTTCTGCAAAATTTCATTGAGTTTAATTGGTTATTATTGAAAATATCACCAGACTTCGTTTGTATGCAGCGCGCATTTACGCATTCGGAATAAACTTCTCTTAAAACAACTGTGAGGCAAGATCAAAATTAGTCTACGTTGAGGTATCTTTACCTTTTAACTTAAAGGTTGAAAATTGAAAATTAAATTGTCAAAAATGTACAGCAACCAGAAATTTTATTCATTTAAGTAGTATTCAATTTTCTATAAAAATACTTTTTATTTGAATACGCTATAATTCTTAGTTACCAAGATATGAATGTTTATCTTATTGGTGACCCGTATTCCTTGCTCTCGAGTGTATTAATTGATCTCTTACATATCGATACCTTAAAGTTCAAAGTAATTTCGATTTTCTTTGAACTTTAAGGTACCGTTTATATGTAAATTGAAGAAGCTGGTCTGATGGTAATGGAAAAGAACATATTGGATTTGTTTCAACATTCCTTTCACTACGGTCACGGCATTCGAAATTTTCCTTCAGTTCGTAGTTTCGTACTCAAAGGGTGAAGACGGGACCCTAATTTACTAAGCCTACGTTGTCCGTCTGTCCGTCCTATCTATTTAGAGCTGTAACTTTTGAACCGTAATAGCTAGACAGTTGAAATGTTCACATAATGTGCGTTATTATGGCGGATTTGTTACAAATAATAAAATATCAAAAAGTAAAAAATTAAAGGGGGTTCTCATACAAGAAACTAGTTTTTATCAACGTTTTTTTTTCTCGCTCCATTGTAAAAACGGCCATAATACAAGCGTCAAACTTTGTGTGATTATAAAGCAAACTCTACAGTATAACAACAAATAATAATAAGCGGCCAAGTGTGCATCGATCTCGCGCTAAAGGTCACAGAGAAAACTAAACGTTTTTCTATGTTAATATGTTGTGTGGTGGTGTGGTACGGTGCTCGAGTAGCCCGACTTCGCAATTGACCGGTTTTTTAGAACCGACATTTGCCTCTAACTTCCCCCGAGGGAAACCAAAGAACCAAGGAGTGAGTGCCACTACAAAGCTTAATTTCAAAAATTCGACATCTGAGTCTTTAGAAAATTTTCCAATTTGTTTACCCTCATTCCGTTTTCGCATTTTGTTTACAAAATGTACCGCGACAAATGTCTTCACAACTGTTTGTTTAAACAAGTATTGTTCTAGTCGAGCCTAGGCAATTCACAATTCGCATAAATGGCCGTAAAGATTTACTTCCTAAGTTTGAGTAGGTACTAGGTACTCGCAGCTTTTGTTACTATTGTGATACTTTCCGTGTTCTCTGTTTCTTTGTTCTTCTTCTTTTCTTGTCAATGGTTCTTCAGTGGTGTTTTATATTGTAGCCTGACAGCATCAGGTGCAGCTGTATTTAAATACTCTCTCGTGCAGGTTTTCGGGGCGGAAACTCTAGCAGATGACCCATCGACTGGATAGGTTCGCCGCAATCACACTGTGTTAGACCAGGATCCCTATAACCCCAATTGCACAAATTTAGTCTGCAACGGCTGACCTGAGTGCGAAGCCGATTGAAGTACTACCTCCTGGACACAATCTGCAATGAAAGGGAGGGACCCCTTTCATTGCAGATTGTGTCCGGGAGGTAGTTGTTCCTGTGGGGAAATGAACTCAGCTGCTACCCTTTCTTTCCACAGAGTGCATCTTGTAACTGACGGGTCATTATTTATAGCCGTCATGTAGCGTTGGAAGTTCCTGCGGTTCTTGAGGTGGGCTTGTGGGCTTTAATGGCTATATAGAGGGTGTCGACTATCGTGCTCTTGTTTATATTTTTCTATGGAGCAAGCCACATCCCGCAGCACTCCAAGAGGTGCTATACCAGCTAAAGGGTAGATCAGGTTGAGAGGGGTTGGCTTTAGGCAACCAGTTTGTTTGTTGTAAATATGCAATTGTACTTTTGTGGTAAGCTTGAAAGGCTTTTTGGGTTTGGATTGTTTGTCATGGTTAGAGATTCCAGTATCTAAGGGGCTAACGGCTCTACATAATAGTATTTTATTTGCACAACGATAATAATTATCGATGTGCTAATAAAAACCTATTATATATACACACGTCTGTATTAATTGGAGTAGAGAAGGGAATGCTTCGATGGTTTGGACATATTGAAAGGATGAATGAAAGTCGACTTAAGAAACAGATATATACGGCGTGTGTGGAAGGAAACATTGGTAGAGGCAGACCTAGGAGAAGATACCTAGACCAAGTCAGGGACGTCATTAAAAAATGCCAGGTTAAAAGTGGCTGAAATCGAAGGAAATGTATGACAAGATGTATGGACTTAGAGGAAGCAAGAGAGGTGTGTCAGAACCGCCCGAAGTGGAGATCTACAGTTTCTGCCTACCCCTCTGGGAAAAAGGCGTGAGTTTATGTTATGTACGTCTGTATTCAAGGTGGTCAGACACTTTGCTGCCTTGCTTTCTTTTTCGTCTTTTTAACCTTGCAGCAAGTATCACTTTCAGCATATTCATGGTGTCCCGTATTTCCCGGAACTAACTACAAAATCTGATCGGGCTATAAGGCAGCCTGATAGACTCTACCAGCAAGTGGACCACTAACTTGCTTCCCTTTTCCGCACTGGGCTGGAGTAGAGTAGCTATTCGTGCATGAAACATCTCCACTGTAGTGGGAAGTAAAGTCAACGCAAGAAGTAAAACTCAGTAGATGGACAGATTCTGAATTCTAAACGAAATAGTGATGCAAATGAATTTGAGCTCAAATAAACAGCCACTAACTATCCTAATGTAAACTAGAATTTTTTTTTTTAAATAATGTGTTTAACGGCTCTGGATACTAGTCCTTTTGAGCCATTCGTTATTTTTTTCTTTATATTCTTTATTTTAATGATGGGATGATAGATGACGATGAATCTGTGGTCGATTTTGTAAGCTCGCGCGTTGCCGCCAAAATGACCATGTACGAGTTAAAATGAACCAAAACTTAAGTTCTGTTATCGTATTTATTTGAGATTCCTATTACGTCGGTCGCTTTACGCAACTGTTTGGTACACAATCCGCACGAAATTATGTCACAAATATCACTAAAACCAATTTTTTACGAATTTCAAATAACACGAAACACAGCAAGAGCAATGGCGCCAAGCAAACTCTAACCTAGAATGTGCATAACGCAGGGCTGCCACCTCAAAAAAACGATTGAACGCTAAATCTGAGAAAAAAGCGCAAGATTCCAAAATTTTCGAAGGTTTAAAAAAGCGCTAGACTCGGCGCTAAATTCTTATCACCTAAATAGTCCTTCAAATTGCTCTTAATAGACTTATCGGTGTTTCCGAAACCCATTCCTAAGTCAGTCAATTCGTAGATCTCTTGTAAAAGGTATGATAGCACTTCGAATAAGCGTTCGTATTTGAATCTCCCGAACACTGCCACTCTATGGACATGTTTTGACCACAATATGCTATCAATAATTATCATATTTCAATAAAAAAACACAAAAAATTTCATATTTCAACACAAATAATGCTGCTTTATTAAACGTTAAAAAAGCGATAGATTCTCTGCTAGGCGCAAAATTCTGAGATACGGCGCTAAACATACCAAAAAGCGCTAGATCTAGCGCCGGAAGCGCTAAGGTGGCAGCACTGGCATAACGTCATGATGATGCATTTCGAATTAGGTAATCGCTCAAGATTTTTCCAGGCGTGTGTCAATGTTTGAAGTCATGCCAGTCAAGCTGCTTTCAATCTAAAAGCATTGAAATAAGGTAGCTGTCGGAGACTTGATGGACTAGATGCTGGAGTCAATAGTCTAGATGTTCTAATAATAGATGGTGCTTGCGATGTTTTACTGATAGAATCAACAGATTTAGATTAGTATGGATCGATTGTTGCTGTAAGGAAAGATGAAGTTTTATTTACCAGCTGCTGCCCGCGACTCCGTCTGCGTGCACCTTAAAACAGTTTCTTATTTGTTAATACAGAACATTTCTACGTGTGTGTCAAATTCATCCAAATTCAGCCGTTTATGCGTGATTGAGCCACAAACATCGCCACAAACTATCACATTTATAATATGAGTAAGATCTGTATTTGTTATTTTGTACACACAGAAAAACATACTTAGATTCCCTATTTTTGATAAATTTAATTATGCTCCAAGCTTTTTCTTGTATTGTGACACCGACACCCAAAAGTATACAGTTTTTTTAATTTTTGACCCCGACTTCTTCCGCGTATATTTCGGATACTGATTTCAAATAATCAGTCGGTCATATTGGGAAAAGGTTGTTTTGAGATTTTTTCAATATGAGCACAGTTCAATAAAGATTAGAATTTATTATAAGATTTCCCCCATACCACTTCAAAACAAATCCCGTGGCACTTATCTTGAAGGGTGGTTAGAAAAATCCAAAATTACAATGTTTCACTATTTATAATTGAAGAGTTTTGAATTCGACGTTTTTTTTTTTTTTTTTTTTTTATGAATTCGAAGTTTCAAGTTGATATTATACACTCTGGGAATTCGATTTTGCATAAAAACTTTTGTTTAAAAAGTTTTACTATCCTATGAATTTATTCCCTCTTGAATCTTTGCTTCAGTACCTTTTTGAGCGTGCAGTATAAACAATTTTTGGTTTCACGATAGAATGAAGTGCTGTTAATGCAAGCTGGTGCAAGTTGGTTTATATTTTCGTTGAATATCATATCTGTTTTTCGTTTTTGGCGGATCAATCCGTAACATATCTGAAGCAATGGCTTGTTCGGATAATGTTTGCAGCGTGTGCTATTATCGGTTCTATTTTATATTTTTTTCGACAGTTTGTTTCTGTATACCCACGCCTAACGCCTACATTGATGTGGAAATATTTTTTATTATGACTGAACATTGCCACTTCAGACGGCGTATGTATTTTATTTGTTTTTAGATGTCAATCTGTAGTTTTATTTCATACATTAATGTTTTCTTGCGTGTATTAGGTCTAATGAAAATAATGAGTAAGTCCTGTTTCATAGTTACTTATTTTTATTTACTCTCCTCGATGGTTGACCTCTCCTCCTGCTGACTGGTTAATACTTCTACTATAGCAGCGATTGTCATGCGACAAAACAGGATATATCCCATGCTGACACGAAAGAAGAATTATTTACATAAACCAATCACCTCATCTTAGCATAATAAGCACAATGATTAAGGGTAGATTACCGTTGGTGCGCTGTATACAATCGAATTCTGGTTATATTTTCGATACTAACGAATTAAAGTCAATGAAATTTTTCAGAAACAATCTAGAAACTAATCTCTATGCTTGTATGTTACCAGATTTTCGTTAAAATGTATAGTATTGAAAATATAACCAGACTTCGTTTGTATGCAGCGCGCTTTAACGCTTTTGGAATAAACTTCTCTTAAGACTAGGTATATTCCCCGAGTAGGTATTCAAAGATAAGATAAGAGTATCCACATACATTTCACTAGCACTGTAGTGCTCAAACATAAACTCTGTCCAGTGTGACATTATAGTTAGAAGACGAGATTAGGAGAGGAGACTGATATTTAGGCAAGCGTATATTAAATAATATAGGACTAATAATATATAACTAATATAGGACTACTGGCTAAATGGATTGATGATATCTGAAAGACAGCTGTCTTGATGCTGGTGACTGGATGCGTAAGGTCGTATTTTGTGCTTTCGATGGTCTACTGTTGCTCCAATATCACTGTAGTACTATTGCGTTTTGGTGACTTGAAGTGCATACGTACACATACATACAATAGTGCAAGAGAATTTTTGGGTGAAGACTGGTGCTTGATCAGTCTTCACCCAAAACTTCTCTTGCACTTAATTTAATAATTTGTTTTAATTAATTTTGTGTTTGTTGTGAAAAAATAAAGAATTGTGTAGTTCAATCAACTTGCGCATATTCATTGGAGCACTAGATATGACCTAAAGCCTGGGTTCGGGATGAAGGGCGTGTAAAGGGCTAGATCTGCAGTGACCTAGCGTTAGCTCATAGCTGATGATAATTGAACCACAACATTACAATAATTCCGCAAGGCCCCACGATTTTGCCAGAATCACCTGTCCGGCCGTACATCATTCAGATTACAACAATCATCTTGGCATGTGTCTTCAATTTTTTCCAGCTTTACAACTAGTAAGCTTATAATCGTCATATTACATAATGGATCTTCACGCTGGCACGGTTGGAGGGAAGCCAGGGAGAGTCGTGCATTACCCAAAGTGTAATTTTTTTGCTAGACTTATGACCGTCTGGCTTGACGCCATTTTGCCGCCGTTTTCTAAAAGGGTCGTTGACTACACGGAGTAAGACACTATTGTGTAATTTATTCGTGATTGTGCACAAAAATAGTTTGGCTTAATTTATATTTAGTTTTATACGGCTAGTGTTGATAAATACCCGCTGTTTGTTGTAAATCTCCGTTTCTTGGAGAATCTACTAAATCTGAAGGTCATCCGTTACTTCGTTGGACAGAAAGTAGGTGCACTTATATTCCGACAGGCATAAATTCATGACCTTATTGCCTACGTCCCACAGATCTAAATATACCTTCAAGGAAGGTGTAAGGACTTTAGAGTCCACGATGCGTGCCCAATGCAGATTGATGGACTTCACATACACAAAAGAATATATTCTTCAGCGTTTGCATGTTTCCTCACGATGTTTTCCTTCAAAGTTTCATAGCAGTCGGTATGGCATGGCATGTCGTCCGTACGGAATCCGATGATAATTGTGTTTATTGTTGTTTGCTATCAAAAACTGTCATAAATCCAAAAATATCTAATGTGTATGGAAATATAGCAGTTTTTGATACCAAACGACTCTATCTTCGCAACGCGCTATCGACGGCGACCCTCATTGGTACCTGGCGTGAGCTCGGATGTGACTGGCGAATCCGAGTTTTGTCTTGAAGACCCTGTTACACGCAACACAGTACAGTATAGTACTCATAATAACATAGGTTTTTAATTATTCGACCTTGTGAATTATATTGTTTATTCTAAACTAATCATGCATTTCCATTCGTGAGATCATACTACAATTTACTGGGTTATTTCCTTACTTGACAATCAAGTAGATCAACTTATTCTCTTGCCCTTGTCTGTAAATTACGTTCCAATTCAGTTTCAATTTAGAAGTGATCTTAGAAAGTCTATTATCATCTAATTTATCTTCTACAATTTTCGTCGATTAGTTTGATCTAGATTGAGTATCCATTGCTGCCAACTGGGTTAGATTCATTTTTAAACGAAGTCTCAATGTTTTCAAAATAATAGTTGCTTGATTTTAAGATTTTTAAGTAACTCGACGTTATGTATAGTGTATACGTATCAACATTTTTGGCAATTATAATACTAGGAAGTTAGTAACGAAAACGTTAGTATAATTACGTATGTTTTTTTTAAATATCTTGAAGAAATACTGATTACGTGCGATAAATGCGAATTCTACTTCGGAGTCTTTTCGATAAAAAAAATGTTTGCCATCGATCCAAATGGGTATGAGTAAATGTAGTGTAATTTTTTTAATAGTTGCGGCCACCAATCAAAGAATTGTATAGTTATAGAACTATTAAAAACAAACATATTGTAATAAACACTTATGGCCTAGCTCGCATCGGAGCTAAGATATTTGACCAAACCTTTAAGAATCAACTCATTTTCAATCAATTAATCGAAAAATATTACCTACTCAGCAAAATATACCGTAAAGAAATACAGAAGATACAAAACAAGGCGGTCTAAAGAGCGATTTCTCCCACACAACCTTCGAAGTTATTTGTACCTTAATAGCACAGCACCGATGCGGCCTTGCAATGAATGTGATGTTTTTAATGTATTTTGAAAGGGCCTCTAAAAATCTATGTAAGTTTTATTAATGGCCGATCAACAACAAAAATGTTAATTTTCCAAATGAATTAGCACCAACATTAGCACGCGTTTTCTATACGCTTGGTCCAAACTTATAAAGTTGTCATCTACATAATGCTACAACTCCAATAACAACAATAATTTTCTTATCATAACAAGCGTGCTAATGTATTTATTCAATTAACCCTACGAACACAAAATTATGTTAGAACTAACAAGTTTTTTTCTGAAAATTCTGACATTGGCAGCCGTCCAGCATAATTTATTTAACAGTTATGTCTTTCAAAATATCATAGCAGTGCAACCAGCGTGCAAGACGTCAAGACTAATTTTATATTATTTAGGTCCCCTATAAATATATTAAACATTTTTAACCCTCCGATTTAATCGGAGCACTGACGTAAAGTTTTTAACACTATAATTAATTATATGTTGAAGTTCTCCACCACAAAATGAGAAAAGTTCTTGTCAGTAGAATACTATTCACATACACACATAAAATCTATATCCATTCTTTCTTTCCATCCATTCTTTGCAGAAGTAATGGTCAATATCTGCCTCCGTGGTCTAATGGTTAAGAGCATTTGGCTCTTGACACGGAGGTCGTCGGTTCTATTCCCACGGGGGACACCTAGTGATGTCACCGTGCATTTTTCCCCAGTTGGTTAGGACATTGCAGGCTGCACCTGATTGTCTGAAAAGAAAGATGATTCCGTGGTTCCGATGGCACGTTAAGCCGTTGGTCCCGGCTTCTATCTCTGGTGGTAGTAGTCTTTACATAAAAACCACGTCAGAGGCCGTAAGGCGGTCTGAAAAACTCTGACACCACTGCTTGCTGCCCACACGAAAAGAAGAAGATGACCAATATCAAGTCCTTGGTAATGGTTTGTCATTGACTAATACGCACTTTGGGCAATCAGCAAGTATTGGTGGTACTCAGAAGATAGAAGAACGTTGCCTTCCTAATTTTTCAATATTTATCTGATTACCTCAAAAGTGCTGATATCCGTACGACTTATCCTAAAAAGTTTGTGAGCAATCTGTGTTACATACGTAGCCAAAAAATCTTACTGGTACACGGCATATACAACGTGTTAATGAATTAACCCAAAACTAGAATGTAGTTTGTTTAGAATTGAGAGCAGAATCGAAATATCATGGTTTCAACATGGGTAATTTTTTTCAAAATGTTAAATTGTTTGTTTGTAAAATTTATAATTTACTGAACTAGATCTCAACTCAACTCACTCTCACCCTACTTACTACCAAAACAAAATTCTTAAAATGTATCCATGAGCACGGGAATAACTTTAAATGTTAACTGTAAAAATAATGAAATTATTTTTTCAATCTATTTATTTTGTTATAAATCAGTGGGGTGTATGAGGTTTTGCGCTTATTCATTAACACGTTGTAAATCTCGTTTGCGCAAAATCAAAACCATATCATGATTGAAAGTCCGGGATTCGCTGTTCTCGCATATGATGTTAACAATGAAATAATAGTGATAGTCAAAATATCGTTAAACTCAACACATTACTATATTTCTCATGTTTGCGCTACCACATGTTTCTCAAAAGATTCTGCAATTTAGGCCAAATATCTTTGCGACAGTGAAGTAGGCCAATACGCGGCGTAGTAGCAAGCTTTTTACCCGACTGCGCCAGAAGGAGGGTTATGTTTTTCGAGTGTATGTATGTATATATGTATGTATGTATATATGTATGTATGTATATATGTATGTATGTATATATGTATGTATGTCTATTTCTTTGGCACGGCCTACAGCCTAAACGGCTTGATGGATTTTAACGTGTGAGGTGTCATTGGATTCATAAAAATCATGAGAGTGACATAGGGTATATTATTTCAAGATGGCGTCTACGAATTAAAAAAGAGAGGGGGAATAAACATTTTTTTTGTTAAAAATTACAATATGGGTATCAAATACAAGGCGGGGACAAACCAATCAATGACCAACCAAAAATATTCTGTCCCCGTTTGCGATACCTACCTTATAAGAATCAAATTATATTTGCTCAAACAAAGTTGTTAAAGCTGATTAGTGATTATAGAGCTTGTTTTTCTCTTTTCAGTTCATAGGTTTTTTATGCAGTCGGGTTTTTTGTTTATCTTAATAATTACTGTATTTCTCTACGCTTCTGTAAGATTTATATGATGTGCTATGGTTTTCTCAATATTATAGTTTCAGCACAGTATAAGAAAGAGTATCTAGTACTACATCGTTGTGGCGTGTAGTATACAAAGAGTTACAAAAATACAAATAAACACTTAAGGGGGTGCTTTAGACCATCAAATTGAACAACTTTCACTATGGGACCAATAACGACATCGCGAAAAAAAAAAACTGATTTTCCATACTAAACTACAAATCTACTCAAGCTAAATGTATGGGATAGCAGATTTGTTTTTTCGCGATTTCGATGTTGGTCCCATAGTGAAAGTTGTTCAGTTTGATGGTCTAAACAACTCCTTAAAAGTTTTATATGCTTATTTTTACTTTTGTAACACCTTGTGCTGAAATTGTGCTGAAGGTGCTGAAATTCAAGATCACAATTTAATATTTCTGATTTTATGGTGACCCAGAAATTTTTCTGGTTTCATGTCTATTCTTTGGCTTTTGGTCTAGTTTTATTATTATTTATTTATTTATTTCCTATATTATATTTTTTGTCATAATCATGATGATTTATTGCATTATTATTTCATGTGATCTTAAGAATGTATGAGATCTTAAGGATACAATTTAGGAACGGCAACATCTTGAAAAATAAAATTATAAAACGAGATTTATAAATCTAAATAATTAATGAACTATACAACGTTTTAATGAAAAAGCGCAAAACCTCATACACCCCAACTGATTTATAACAAAATAATTACATTGAAACCATCATTTCATTATTTTGATAGTTAAAATTTAAAGTTATTCGCATTTCAAGTTTTGAGGCAAAAATGATTTGTAATCATTTCAGCAATGAATGAAAGCGCTAAAGTGCTAGTGTGCGAGCAGTGGGTTGAGATAGAGTTCATTAAATTTTAATTTACAAACAAATTATTTAATATAGGTATTTTGAAAAAAATACCAATGTTCAAACATGATGATTCGATTCTGCTCTCGATTCTAAACAAACTGCTTTCTAGTTTTGCGTTAATTCATTAAAACGTTGTATATTTTTTCTGAATCTTTTTCAGTCTTGTCTGAGTCGATATGCTTGCCACTTGTTGTTTTGTTTGGGCATGTCTGAGTTGACTTTCGTTCTTTGCATTTTCTTGTTTTCCCGTAATAGGGGTTAGAAGTTAAGTCTTCAAATAATTAGTCGTCTTTTAATCCTTTCTGAGGTTTATGATTGTCTGCTAAAAGCAAATTTTGTTTTAGTCGAATAAAGCAAATTTTATAATAAGTACCTACCGAACAATGCCTACCGATGAAATTAATTTCTATTTGACCGAGATGATAGGAATATTAACGTTTCGGCCTTTTGAAATTCTTCCATCTATAATAATCAGGTTGAAGAAATAAATACCCTAATTCTTTTGCTCCGTAATTTTAAAGTTCAGTTAATCTGAACTAAACGTAACACTTATGAAGCGATTTGAACCTAATAAAAGTATCTGGGCATCTGTTTCTTGTAACAGTTTTGTATACTATTCCATCCAAATGCGGGCCGTAACCCTTTCAGTTACAGAAAATTTAAATAGACCGATACGATTAGAAAGGGACGTACTAACTTGTGTTAACACTTCTTTATGTTGCTTCCCACTTTTTTTTAAAGTTTATGGGGATGAGAATAGCCTTTTAATAAAAATTTTAATTAATTAAGTTCTAAAAGTTGATGTAGAGTTCATGCAAATAGAACGATGCAATAGTTTGAACTAAACTATCTCGTACAGAAAGGAAAACATGAGGCAGCAAGCCAGCTGGCTTTGTAGCTCAATAAAAACCCTTACATGATGAGCTGTCTGGCTCAATATTTGTGTATACCTACGTTTGTCAGACGACAGTCGCATCTCGTGAAAATCCTGTACTGTGTAGATGACATTTTGCAGACTATGAAGGGGAAAATAGAATCTTCTTTGCAACAGCTCTTGTAGCTCTACCTGATTCTCTAATTTCTTTATCCACGTATATTTTTGTTAATCTTTGTGACATAAGACTAACAGAACCTTTCCTATTGTTGCAGCGATGCAGCTGGTGGCGTGACACCGGATTGACGCGTATCAATCCGCGAGATGTCGCAACCGCCGCCGGGGCGCGGGCGCGCGCGGGCCCCTGGGCCGCCCTCCCCCCTCCACTACCGTCCCCCGTCCCCCTGGGCACCTAGCCCTCCACCCCTCATCTCTGGTCCGAGACACCCAACAGCCATAATATCTCCACCGCCCGTCCATCCATCTCCGAGACCATTTCGACCGTTGCATTCGCCGCAATCCTTCCGTCCGCATTCGCCCACTCCCAGCTCCCATTTCTCGATCTCTCCTTATCCAATGTCGCCTACGATGGGCTTGAATCCGGAGTATTATTATTCGTCGCCGTACGAACCGGTTCGTGAGTACGATTATGCGGGTGTGCCTCTGGAGCCGCCGCCGCCGCCGCGGCCGATGATTTACGAGGAAGAGGAGGAACGAGGACCTTCTACAGCGGAGATTATAGCGAGCCAGTCGCAGGAGGGCTACGTTGATGAGAAGCTTGCTGAGTATCAGGCTACGATTCAGTTGTTACAAGGTGAGTGACAGAGTTGTGACTTCACGCTTCGCAAGCGTTTAGTTGCTATTAGTCACGTTTGGAACTTTGTTTCCACGTGTTTCAGAATCTCCATCAAAATATTATTTGAGAATAATGGGGATGTAAGATAATAAGATACGAAGGGATTGTGTGATAGTCGATTACGATTTGTTAAAAGATCTGTTGAAGGTTTGTATTTGATAGTGCTCGGATTTTTCGGACGTTCGAGATTGTTTTTGCCGACCAAATTACCTACTTAAATTTATGAACCAGTTTCGCCAGTACTGTCAAAAATAAATATGAATCGATATCAGAAAGCTACATGGTAGTATTAGGATGTTTCCACATCTGGCGAATGCGCGGCGGTTCACGAGCGGATCGCGAGCTGCACGCGTCCCGTTACTGCAACTGTTTGGTGCGTCTCTTTAGCAAAACTCATGAAAGGCTTGTACAGTACGGCGCGCGAGCAGCTCGCGAGCGGCTCGCGCGTTTATATCTCTGTTTGCTTTCATACTGTGCTCCTTAGTTGTTAGGGAAGTCTGCGCCGCTCGCGAGCCACGCGCGCACGGCGCGTTCGCGGCTCATTCGCCAGATATGGTCGCACCCTTACATGTTGGCCGTGTGGAATAGATATCATACTCATATAACACGTATGCTATTCTTTCCTTCCCTCAAAATAGCATTTATAAAACTTCTGCAAGAACTTTATAAGTCTTGCAGTTTCTTCGTGACATTAAAAAAAAATATCGCCGCAATATTCCTTAAAAGTTTTTACTGGTATGAGTGGGATCTGCTAGGGTTATGCAATAGTGCTAAGTGCAGCAGATGATGGTAGAATGCGAAAATATTCTTATGCAGTTGGAAACACTCATAAAGTTCTATTTTTACTTCGGCATATTTGAATGGTGTTGCATTGCATGTCTGTGCATTGTTTCTGAATTCTATTCTGAGAAGTTTTACATTTGACATTTAAAACACATTTGCATTTAGCGTCTTTAATTCTTTGTTTTATTTGAAAATTTAGTTACAGTTGTAAAGAATGCTTTTAATGGCTTATTTTTGTTTATTCTGCTATTTTTACAAGTTGAAATAGAATTTCGTTCTTCTGCAAATATTTTTAATGTTTAATAAATATCGTTGAAATTTTTACTGAAGTTGTTTCTGTGTGAAGGAAGTGACTGTTGGAATTCCTTTCAATTATTTTTTTGTCATCCTATCCTACTTCCTACTAATATTAAAAAAGTTAATGTTTGTGTCGATGTTTGGATGTTTGTATGCTTGTGGCTCAATCACGCATAAACGGCTGAACGAATTTGGATGAAATTTGGTACGCAGATAGAATATGTTCTGGATTAACACATAGGATACTTTTCAATGGTCCACGCAGACGGAGTCGCGGGCAACATTAAGATTATTAATATTCAAACATACAATGTTGGTCGTGTTGGTCATATTCGTTGACACATAATATAATGTTGAAACATGAAATTCGTCCAAACTTGTAATTATGTCATTCATTCCCGTTTTCTCGCTATTAATAAAGTTATTACTTTATTATTTCAGAAATTATAACTGTAACCTATATTTAAATCTTGAAAAAATGCGTAGATTTAAGACCATGTTGAGAACAGGCGATTATAAACTATAAAAAGAGATTTGTTAAAATTGTTTGCTGCTGATATTGGAAATTAATGACTTTGCACTGTATGGCTCAATGGATTTGAAAACAATTTTCGCCAATTTCCAATATTATTGATTATATACATGTTACAGTAATGACCTATGGTGCGGAAACTTGGACCCTGACGATAGGACTAGTTCATCAGTTCAAGGTCGCTCAGCGAGCTATGGAGAGAGCTCGGTGTTTCTCTGAGGGACCACATCAGAAATGAAGTGATACGTCAGAGAACTAAAGTGGTTGACATAGCTCAGAAAATTAGCAAGCTGAAGTGGCAATGGGCTGGTCATATCTGCCGAAGAACTGACAACCGGTGGGGTGTCAGAGTTCTAGAGTGGAGACCGCGAACTGGTAGGCGTAGTGTGGGACGCCCTGCTGCCCGGTGGACAGACGACCTAAAAAAAGTAGCGGGGAGCGATTAGATGAGGAAGGCCGCGGGGAGAGTTTTGTGGCGCGCCTTGGGAGAGGCCTATGTTCAGCAGTGGACGATGATGGGCTGATGATGATGCTATTTCAAATCAAATTAAAGATAAAAAATTTAAGTCTCGGGCGGGACTTGAACCCGCACTCTTCCAAACCGGGGAATTGCGTTTTCCAATTTTGCTACCGAACCCACTACCCAGAGAACGAAATTTTCAATCTATTGCGTCTTAAAGGGACGTGGCGCCATCTACTGGCAGTTATTGCAAACTAACCAACCCGCAAGTCCAGTATTCCAACTGGAATTCATACGATATAGATGACACACCCTGTTCCAATTTCAAATATTATTGATTATAAACATGTTACAGTGCTATTTCAAGATTTAAAAATGATGATGATGATTGATTGATTCCCCGGTTTGGAAGAGTGCCGGTTCAAGTCCCGCCCGAGACTTAATTTTCAATCTTTAATTTGAATTTTCGCCAACACAGACGTAAAAGTAATTTTAAGTCAAGGCCATTTCCATCAATCAATCATTTTTCTTTTCCAACTATTAATTTAAATGTAGGTACTGATTGGTGCACGCGATTCCCAGTGTTGAATTGAATACAAATTCAACACTGGAAACCCCAACCACCATACCACATATTCTATCAGCACCAACAGAACATTTTTTTCATTACCTGTGAATCAAAATGATTTTGACTTTAAATAACTCATTATCGTTAGGTATGGTTACTTCTACTACACGCGTCACTACACAATTCCGAGAATACTTACTAGGATAAATAGAACTCGTAGCTAGCCCGACAAGGCAAAAATCGATAAAAAATTTCAAAAGTCAAAATTGTTTATTCAAAAAAATATCACATAGATAACTTTTTGTCGTCATGTTTTTGAATCCACCACCGCGTCGGAAGGTGTTCCGTTGTAGAGAAGATGCGGCCAGAAACTCTACAACACACTTCTTTTAAACAAAACAAAATAAACAAAGTACAATTACATAAATCCAATATTAAATAACATAGTGTAACATTGTCAAGACCAGACATTTTGGTCATTCAAATAATCATCGAGTAACCTTTTTTACAGAGGACTTGTTTAACATGGGACTTTTTGTCTGTCAAGTTTAGAATATTCTCTGGTATTATAATGAAAAAAATCAAAAAAAATTCAAACCTAAATATTTTTTTAATTGCTTTATTGACGTTAGATATGAGGATATAACGAGACGCATGGCGCATGTGTTACAAAAATTTACTTAGCCGTTTCCTAACTTGATATGTTTTGAAAATACTTTTTGGATATTTAGAAAACAAGTGGCTGAAAGGTAATGATGCTGTATATTTTTAGAACCGGCTCATGAAACCTTTTCATTTAATCCCATACAAAAAATGTATGACGTTATAACTCCATAGGGAAATATTTTACTGCCTAAAGTACATGTGTGCCGAACCTGTGTGTAGATTCTACAGGATAGCCGTTCGGCACAGTGTACACACGGCGACACATCAAGCTATTCAAGCTATACAAAACCAACATAAGCTGGCCGCGCGTGGCCGAGTTACGTATAACGTCGCGCGGCCAGCTTATGTTGGCTTTGTATAGCTTGATGTGTCACCGTGTGTACAGTTCTACAGTGTAGATCGTTTTGATTTTTTTTTTGTATAGGTTACCGACTATAAGTTTTAGTCATTTTAATGTGATTGTAATTATGTACTGAAGACTACCATCGCTATGGTCTCGGAAGATAGATTTTAAATGAACTATAGTTAATCAAACAGTAACTAATTAAAAAGACAAATCATATATAAATCATCAGGAATGTCTGTTTATTACAAAATGTATATGTTAGTGGATATCGTCCGGAAAATTTCACATCATCTGTTCCCCTTTATCGATGTCAACATTCTTTCGGTCTATTTATTATTTTGTATTCTTACGAAGAATTTGAATTCTCCTGGCTTATATTATACCCATATTGTATCTTTTTGCAAAAAAATTCTTTATTCCCCCTCTCTTTTTTAATTCGCAGACATCATCTTGAAATAATATACCCTATGTCAATCTCACAATTTCATACATACATTACATACATACGCTCGAAAAACATAACCCTCTTTATTACTCTAAGGGGTGATTCTACCCATGAAACTGAACAACTTTCCCTAAGAAACCAATAGGAAATCGAAGAAAAAAAAATCTTCTTTTCATACATACGTGCGATCAGCTGATTGAATTTAGTATGGAAAGTCCGTCAGTCCGTCAGTCACATTTTTTTTTTGCGAATTTCCTATAAATTTCTTAGGAAAAGTTGTTCAGTATCATGGGTACAATCACCCCTTAAAGTAATGCAACTGTTTACCCTAACACCCTGTATACGTACTATAACCTATGAGTGAACCAGGATTCCTAAACTTGTGCCTAAGAGGAAGGATCTCCATAGAGTCCGCATAAATTTACGATTGTAGTTGGTCTCTTTTGTCTTATGACATACCTTTAATAGTAGAAGGAGATGGAACTATAGATATTTGTTTATGCGGCTGTCCACTTTTTTTTGAGCTAGTGTGTGTGAAAAGTGACCGTAAACATAAGGCCATATGTCACTCGGTGCCTTTTGTCCATACTACTTGACACCACACACTCAAACCTACACGTCAAAAAAAGTGGACACTTTACAATTGGTATGGCTCACTCTAGTCTTAAAGAGAGGTCCTTCCTCTTAGACTTGTGCCTTCGATTTGACAGCTCGTGTTTTAAACCATCAAACCAAATAACACCATATGTCACTCTCACAATTTTATACATACATACATACGCTCGAAAACATGACCCTCCTTCTGGCGCAGTCGGGTAATGAATCTGAATTGGAACCACTGGTCGTGTCGGTGTTTCATAATTAATTTCCGTGCTATGATTCATTGGTAACTTTCAGAGGAGAATCGAGCGAGCTGTTTACATGAAACGTTCGCTTAGGTTCGTTTTTACCAGCGATATTTTTACCCGTATCATGTATTTAGGTTCCGTCTCACGCAATGTTTGGGGAAAGTTGATACGGGGAATATTTTAGTACATTATTACCTACCTCGCTAAACGCTAATCGATTTGTTGGATCAATGTTTTCGATTATTCATTTCGTTGAATTTGGGTAAAGCTTGCATCGTTCTAGTTTCCTGTTTTTATATCATATTTCAAAACGGTTGCGTTTTGTTATGCAATGATTGAATTTTGTAATTGGTTTAATCCCTTTTTACTTTGTTGGGTTAGGATTATTTTTAAAGTAAAAGGGTTACGATTGGGTGCATTTTTGGAATAATATCGGGATAATCTCGTTAAAATGTTTAATTTTGAGTTGTGGTGATTGTTATTAATCCAACACCAACGGCACACGGTGGGTCGAAACTGCTATGTGAGGGACTTAGGGATTTTTTTCACGAATTCCAGTTTTTTAAAATACCTATCGATAGATCTTGTAATTTGAATGAATAATGGTCGTTAAACGTTTTTGTCTAAAACGTTTGTTATTATTTATAAGTCGACTCTTAAGCATTCTTTTGATAAACTAGTGTTTTAAAATTCAAAACATTTTTTATTTGTTAGTATTTTAAGGTAAAACAATGTTTTTGGTTAGATTTATGAATTTAGAAATGAAAAATATAGTCAATACATTTTTATTTCAAAATGTTTTACATCTTGAATATTTTATTTTACAGTTTATGTCAGTAAATATATTTTGTTGTATTATTCAACTAATAAATAGACAATATTTTCGATAAACTGGTGTTTTAAAATTCAAAACATTGTTCGTTTGTTAGTATTTTAATGCAAGACCATTTTTTTGGTTAGATTTATGGTGACCTATGATTTTAAAAATAAAAAAATATTGACTTTGACTCACATTTTTTATTTGTTTTTCGGATCCTCATAGCTCGTGAACGGGCAGCTTTGGGCTCTCGCTGATAGTGTAGGATTATAGTAAATAGGCCAAAGAATAAGGCTTAAGTAGTTTTAAAGCACGGTATATCACGTATTTGCCGAAACTGAGCACTTTATGTCTCGTTCCATACAACAAAAACAGAAAACATTTTTTTCCAAGCAAACTATAAGTTTTAGACAAAAACGTTTAACGACAATTATTCATTCAAATTACAAGATCTATCGATAGGTATTTTAAAAAACTGAAATTTGTGAAAAAATCCCTAAGTCCCTCACATAGCAGTTTCGACCCACCGTGCGGCACAACGTAATATACCTACAGGGTTTTAGGGTAAACAGTTGCATTACTCTATGGGATGATTCTACCCATGATACTGAACATCTTTCCTTAAGAAACCTATAGGAAATCCGAGAATAAAAATTTCGACTTTTCATACAAACGTTCGATCCGCTGATTGCATTTAGTATGGAAAGTCAGTCCGTCGAAGTTAAATTTTTTTTTTGCGAACTTCCTATAAGTTTCTTAGGGAAAGTTGTTTAGTATCATGGGTACAATCACCCCTTAAAGTAATGCAACTGTTTACCCTAACACCCTGTATACTTAGGGTAAACAGTATTTCAGGATTCCAACCCTTATGCCTTCGATTTGACAGCTTGTTGTTTTAACCATCAATCCAACCGGTACTTCAAAGTGATTTCTTAGGAATTTATTTACGATAATATACGGTATAATTTAATATATTCGGTGGCGCGTTGTGGAGAGCTATGGAAACTCAATATTGAGGTCCATGTTCGAATCCGCAGGAATGACATGTCATGTAGTGAGTTTTTCTAACTTATGTACGTAAAACCGACTGCTCTCAAACGGTGAAGGAAACCATCGTGATGAAACCTGCATACGCTGAGGAAGAAATTTCGATGCGTATGTGCAGTCTACCAATCCGCATTGGGCACGCGTGGTGGACTAACGCCTATACACCCTCCCTTAGGGTACTTATATAATATAGGCAGTGATGGTGATGATGACCAAAACACAATTTAAATACAGTGTGAATAACCTTTTTGTAATTATAATCAAAACATTGGCAGTAATACAAAGTGTTATACCTATTTAATTGGCTGGCTAGTGGTTGCACTAGTTGGAGACTCAATTACTAGGATCATTTAATTTGAAATAGAGTATTCGCTTTGCCTATTCAGATAACTAGATTAGAAGATTCGATTGATAATTTTCGTGTAACGAAGGGATTTGTGACTGGAAAATAAATTGTTTCTTTGGCGCGGTTGATGAAGAAGAGACATGTGGCGGTGGCAGTCAAAGTAACACAATTATAAACCTTATAGTACGTAGCATAAAGTAGCTTGGAGAATTACGAGTACGCCCGCGCCTCCAGGCGACGTCATCTGGAGGCGCGGGCGCGATTCTCCTTTACGACAAAAACGACGCTATGCTACGTACTATAACTTGTGTTACTTAGATTATCCGCCACCGCCACACGTCTCTCACATATGTTCCTATTTATTACGCTATCTGTCTCCAGGACACTATAAATGTCGAAATAATTAGAATCTTTATCTCATTACATTTTCTTCGAAGCACTTATATCTTTTAACATATTTTATCTTAATAATGCGGCTCCGTTTCGTTTTTTAATTATAGTTCCTTTCCATATTTTGTCCACGATCTTTTCCAAGATTCCATTATTTCCTGTCCAGCTGTCAGACCTTCACCAACCTTCATCACGTCTATATTGTTATATTTTTCTACTAGCAACACATGCAGTTATTCTAGTAGACAAGTCAGTTTATAGGAATTGGTCCTAAGCCAAGAGCGTTAATTTGTGGGGCGTCGTCGGCTGCACTGACACCCGCGTCAATCAGCCTACTTCTTGTAAAACAAGAGAGCAACGTGTCAATCATGCAACTGCATCTTATTTTACACTGCAAAACTGTCTTGTAGTGACAAAATTTACAGTTGAAACTCAGAGTAATATAATTTTAAAATTCCCTGTCCGCTGGCCCTGTATCGGGTACAGGGTCGAGTACTTTCGATTTTCGATATAACGCCACCGTTTCGAACTGAACTTCATTGTAATAGAGTTGACATTGGAACGAAAACATTCACGCAATTGCGAAGTTCGAATTTCCGGGTGGAGGCCCTGATCTTAAACTGAATCTTCTAGGCCTATAACTATAACTTATTATGGTATGCTCCATTACCTTATTTTCCTACTCCTCTTTTATTTAATTCATTGAGGGTTCCAAGACAGATTAGAGTCATCCCCCGGGCTCGCTGGACTTCATTGTCTAGTGTTAAGAATGGTCGCCGCTGTTGATCCTGGTTTACAGGAGTTACAGCGGTGGGAAAGTGTGGTGAGCCAATACCCGAAAAACAAGCTCCAGGATCGAAACAGAATTAGCCAGGTACCCAAAAACGACTACCACTTGGATGTGGTCACCTTTAATTGAAAGGTATAAAGAAGCAAAAATGTTCTAGTCATCATAATACAAGTCCAGGCTAGATTCTGGTACTTTAAATATGACTAGATAATTTGTTGTTGTTGTGACAATGTCCAAGATTTTATTTATAATCTCGTGTCCTAATGTAAGTCTTTCAGTCTCAATAAATCACATTTGCTACCACATTCGCATCTATCGCATTTTTTATTTTATTAGGATATTTTTACATTTTCCAAATTCTCAGGGGGGTGGTTTAGGCCATCAAACTGAAAATGTAAACACAATCACCCAGTATAGTCTCTACTGTGGTTTTACCATTCCTTTGATCGTTATCATTAACAAAACAAAATCCATTTATATCTACTTAAATCACAAACACATCTTGAAAGGCATTAATAGAGACCTCACTCTCTTCGTAATCCATTAAAACTCTTATACAAATCATACATCTATTAAGTGGCTTCCAAAATAAACAATGCTCTAATGTATCCTACAATATATGCAGGTCGTATGAAACAGTTGTAACACTGAACTGACATCAGTACCGTGAGATCATCCACCTTGTGCCAGATCTGTGCGGTCATAACGTTTCGACGTTTCCTGTCTTACGAAATTTTCAGTTATAGATTTGCAGTGCATGTTACTTTGTATGTCTAGCGAGCTTGTCAACAAGTCCGCTTGCTGCGAAGCTCAAAATGGTCGTAACGCAATAATTTAAATTGGAAAACGCATCCCTGAAACTCCTTCTAATGAACTATCGAAACGGTATTAAAATTCTGTCAATCGTACTCGAATTATAAGCGGATGATGATTGAAAGTTCACACCTTTACGTAAAGACAGGTAAATGCCGAGAGGGCTAATAAAGAAGGGCTGAGAATTGAGCATAGTGCTATTTTTGAATCCCACACATTCTTAATTCGAATACGGAAATATCACAATAACTATGGAGTTTATGCATCATAAGTATTTTAATTTGGAAGTGTGAGATTCAAAAATAGCAATTTAGGTAGAAGATCTTATTGAATCTACTCGGACATGCGCTGCAACGTCGTACTTGGCAACTTTTGTATGTAACGTGGCTTTTTTTCGCCTATTTTTTGGCGAGGTCAACCAAATCAATCAAACTTAAATATTTTAGTTTAGAATAGTTCACGTATATCTCTAAACTCAGTCCGAACAGAGATATAAAGGATTGAAGTTGAAAATATATTCATTACGTTTACTTAAGCCTTTATATCTCCGTCCGGACTGAGTTTAGAAATATACTTGATCTATTCTAAACTAAAATATATTAGTTTGGTTGATAGCTGCTCAAAAAAAAATAGATGAAACGGAAAAGGTGCCATTTTTAGGCATTGGCTTTTCGTGAGCAAGTGTACACATCTAAGATAATCAGACGGGTAGCTTTTTAAACCACACCAGATCATGATCCTAACAAAAATCTGAATTCAAACAATTCACCGTCAAGAACGCTGCGTTTCATGATGTTGAAGACACCGACAAATTCAGCAAAATTTTCACCGCGAAGTTGCCAAACGCTCTCTTCAAATATCAAATCAACCTTGATCTAACAAAAATGTTGCCAGAATCAAAGCAGAGCGCTGTAAATCTAGCAATATGGCAGCTTTTTAAAAAGCTATAGTTTTAGAGATATATTGAAGAGTGTTTTATAGTTTTGAGACTCAAAACGACACTGAATTCTTTTCGTGTACCTACGTAACGAAAGTGACGCAAGGTCAGATGATTGTTTAAATACAAAGATTCCTCTAATGCGAAACAATAGCACGATTCGATTTGATTCTTGTCACTAGCGACGTCTGGCACAGTGGACGGCGCCGGCGCCCCTCTCTCCCCGCCACCCAGCCCCTCTGGTGCCTGGCCAAGAGCCAGCCAGACATTTCCTTGATATCTCCATTCAATGCTTGAAAAAAAATCAATTAGAAAACTTTACGCACTTGCATTTTAACATTTTTAACTAGGGGATTTTCAGAATTTACGCGATGCATTCTGTTTGCATGCTTCATGCTCGTATGTTTACATTCTTGCGCAGTATTTTTTGTTCTTACACAAGAATTTTTGGAATCAATCTCTGCTTTTCGCTTTTCAGTGAAATGCATTGAAAAAATGCCAGCAACTTTAAATTTGTCTATAGTAGGTAAATCGTACTTTGCTATTGCTACGTCTTTGTGATCTCTATTATCTTCAATCCTATTTAACACCTGGTCAATGTCTTAGAATTGTGCTAAATCCTCTCATACACTTCTCTATCAGTAGCTTCTTCTTATTTTTTGTCATACTGGTATGTTATATTCTACTTGGTTAGAAATCAGCTACATACGTTGATTCTGTCACCAGGAGATCACCAGTATCTTTTCCTGCTTTCGCTGATTTCAACATTTGTCCTAAAACCATTGCCTAAAATTTTGTAACGACCTTCCCCATTATTAATAAACGTCCTCTTAACGACACACAGAATTTTAAATTCACCATATATTTTCTAAAATATACTTGATGTCTTGAATAATCTGTCTTAGCATCTCTTACAGCTGATTCGGTTCCATCTCACGTCATCCCCACCCACGTGAAGTCCTGACGTCATTGGGTAATCAATTTCGAAGATTCCAGTCTGAATCGAAATTTACCGGTCGATGTACTTTAAACATATTTTTCTTGCTCTTTACTGTCTTATGATTTTGCATCGCTATTTATTTTGGTGAGGCATAATCTTTTAGCTTCATGATCGCAACGCAATGTGTTGACAGTATCGCCTACTTTTTAAATCTTCTCCAAGAAAAATGCTTTCATGTTGTCTTCATGATTAGGTTCGTCAGAACTCACCCAATTTCTTCCACGTATACGGTTCTCTGAATCTGCTTAATCTTGTGGTCTCGTCTCATAAATCACTATAACTCGGTTAATGTAGTGTGTACATGCGATACATGTACCATGTACCGACTGCGAATGGTGACCGCGTACCGGAAAGCGCAGCATAGGTAGGCAAGGTGGACCGACGTCCTGGTGAAGCTAGCGGGCACTCGTTGGATAAGGGCAGCGCAGGACCGATCGTAGTGGCATCCGTGGGGAAGGCCTATCTCCAGTGGACGTTTATCTGCTGAGATGATGATGATGTACAGGGTGTACCATCATACAGGGTGAAAATGATATCATCAGCATCCTTTTTAACTAAGAGTCTATGAAACTGAACAACTTTTACTATAGAAGCAAACCGAAATCTGATTTCAATTTCCTGTATGGTTCGAACTTTAATCATCAAATTGGAAAAGGTTTACTAGTGTGAACTGCCGTTTCCTTAAACTTTACTAGATTTGTAGGATAGATTATGTTTCTTTAAGTAAGTAGTAACAGCTTTTCATAGAATAGCCTCATTAAGAAATAACGCATTGTTCCGACAAAATTCCGAATTGAGGACAGAAAGATCATTAGTGCCAAAAACCTAGCACAACGCGTAGCAAATTGTGGCTGGTTAGGGCTATTATTAACATAAAGTTCAGTGCACCGGACCATGGTTTGTAAATTACATTTCATTTTCATTTTACTGGGAGCAATGGCCAAGTCCTAAAACTAGTACGTATCTCGGTAGTTAAGGCGATTGCAATTAGGACATCAACTTCATTTAAAAAAACTCTTTGGACTGCCCATTAATCAGAGGGCTCAGTATAGTGCGCGCAACAACGTTATCCAGCGCCTTTTCTTCGCTACTGTTACGCGCCAAATGAAAGATAAGGAGTGACGTTGCTATGTCACGCTGCCATGACAGCCTCACAGATTATTTGTTGGGATAGCATCAATCGTACGTAGGGATCGGTCTAAGAATACCAAAAGGCGTAGGATTTCACCATTGGACATTGGGTGACGCGTCGGAGCGGTGCTGTTGAACGGCCAGACGATAACACCTGTAGCCTGTAGGACTAAGACCACCTTCAGAGGGGTTTCGCATCCTGCTTCAGAGAGGTGGATGGGGAATGCGATTTTCAGCAGCTCGGTAACTACTGTTTATAATTGCGCGTGTTGTCTGTCATATCAGGAGTAACTCTCACAGTATCCAAACAATGTACAGGGTCCTTTTTAATATTACCAGATTATCCAGACCATACAATTGAACCACATTCTCTATGGAACCAATATCGAAATCGCGAAAAAAAAATCTGCTCTTCCATACAAAACTGCAAACGTACTTGAGCCAAATGTATGGGACAGCTGATTTTTTTTTCGCGATTTCGATGTTGGTGCCATAGAGAAAGTTGTTCATTTTGACGGTCTGATCATACCCTTAAAAAAGTGTCAGCATATTAAGTTGGACCCTAAAGTTTTAATATCCAAAATAGTTTTTCCCCATCCTCATTTTCTTTTTTCCCATCCATTTTTGAATGCCCTGCTAGTTCGTCCTATCCAGATAAGTAAAGTTTTTGTCACCAAGATGTATTCTCCAAAATTTGTGAACTTGTACTTAATTAGAGACTTGGCAGTTAAATATTAGAATTTCGTCGGCATGTCAGTATGGCATTTGTTTGAGTTACATTCGCCACGTGCCACGAACTTCGGTCTATTTCTGTAACGGTATGACCCACTTGCGAATCTGACTATGAATGAATGAAGGACTTCTTGGAAACGTTGGATCTGATATTTCAGGAGAAATTAGATGCATGCTGAAGGTATTTGAATTTTTAGGTTACGTAACAATGTTTTGTAATGTCGCACGTAATATTCATATGTCATTGATGCTTCGTCATCATCAGCCTATATATTGTCCCACGCTTTTAAAATAAATTATTTAGTTATCTTAGGGCCTGTTTCATCACTTCTGAATAAGTTCTTGGTAGCTTATCTGGCAGATCTATGGACATATCATTCATACGAAATATTCATAAAGATCTGTTCTGTTTCACCACTTCTAGAGTGGCGATAGAGGCCCTTAAATTCCCAAAAAATTTTCTTTAAGGCTGAAAGGTTAGCCAACTTTCTCAAAACTCGTCTTTTCATCTGGCAGCCCTGAAACCTCACTGAAAGTCTAACAAGTTGTCGTGGCGGGCGTTCCTGACCGTTTCGAAAGGGATTGCGGCTACGAGTTTTTATGTTAAAACTGTTATTAAAATCTTTCTTTCCACAATACAATGGACAATCTCACATCGAAAACGTATTTCATCCGCCGAGATTAATTCTTATAAATCAGCCCCGGCTTTTATCTCTTAATTCTTCGAAGTGACTTTGATAGTTGTTATCGTAAATCAAAATATTATGGACTTGTGGGCGTTTATTGTCATGAGAATTATTTTGCTTTTACGCAGTCCATAAACGTTGTCGGGAATTTATCCAGATTCTCGTAAAGTTCTAGTTTCCTGGTCTGTGATTGTTTATGCTATAATTCTTCTTTAGATTTTACTCAGGCGTGTTATAAATTTCTGCGGTTTTTATGTGATCGCAATCGTAGACTTTCCTTGCGAATTTTCCTTTGAAAATTCTGCCTAATATATCGCTGCAAATTTTTTTTTATCACCACCATTTTTTTTATATGCTTTTCTATTATTTATTTTATACTCCTAGTTTGTTGTTAGTAAATTCGATGTCATTACCGTATGCTAAATTATCTCATTTTTTTACAATAAAATTAACATTACCAGAACGACTACGGTTAAAACTCGGTTGAAGAATTATAACTTCCTGCAGATTAATTTGTTTACTAGATCTTTCCATTTCCATTAGGTATTTTACAGGGCGATAGGTCCTCTTTTTCTAATATTTCACCGAGAGGATCATCATCATCAGCCGATAGACGTCCTCTGCTGGACATAGGCCTCCTCAAGGATTGCCAAAACGACCGGTCCTGCGCTGCCTTCATCCAACGAGTTTCCGCTGTCTTCACCAGGTCGTCGATCCACCTTGTTGGTCCGCCTAACCTCGCTGCTCTTGCCGGTACGCAGCCGCCACTCGAGAACTCTTCGGCCCCATCGGCCATCGGTTCTGCGAGCAATGTTCCCATTGCCACTTTAGCAATCCTTCGGTTTTCATTTTCATAGTAAACTAGTCTGATTACTCCAGTCACAATATTATTAAAGTTCTCTTAGGTCTGACACTTCCCTCCCCAATGTTTCCAATCCAAATATAACCTCATTACAGCACAGATTCCTTTTAAACGTGTCATTCTCTTAATCTATCGTTGCACACGGTATTCAAATAGACGCGGGGATCTAAATATAAAGTTATTAATATAAAACGTATCGCCCGCTACGTCCGTATCGCCTACGTGGTCTTAACATCTATTATTAGTGGTTTACTGGATTAATCTAATGAAAAGCTTTGGGTAGGAATGGATTCTTTTGATGTTATGCTTTAGGCTTTGACTAATTATTATAAGGACTAGCCTTGCGGTAGCATTTCCCCTCTGCCACGGTATAAGAACAATTGATCTTGTGCATTTAAATTCAATTTTACACCTTATCACTAAACGAGACAGCCTATAATTGCGAAATAATAACTTCGAACTTAGAACGTTTGGGGTTCACACGAGACTACTTTTCATGATTTTTAACATTCAAAATTAGAATCTAAAGTTATGGGGAATAAAATCCAAAGTTGCGGATTTCATGTTACCTCGCCCCCCGCAAAAAGTGGAAGAAATGTTTGTTAGTAGAATTACACGCGTAATCAGTCCACATATAAATAGTCAAAGGCTTTAGGTTACCTATCGCTGTAGAATAAATATACAAACAATACATTATTGCACACCAAAATATTATAAAGTGGTTGTATTTGACAAATTGATAACCGATACATTTTTGTTGTTTTTGTTTTTTTTTTTAAATACAGCGATTTAAAAAAAAACATATCTTTGCTTATATATTTTTTTCTATATTGCTCTATTTAATTTATATCATAACACAATACATTTCCCTCATAATATAAGTATGACATCATAGATTTCACAATACATTCAGAATTTAGGATCTGGTTTAAACTTCATTGGCACTTCCAATTTTATTACAAGTGCTGTAGCCCGATTGAGCTAATTTAAAACATCGAAGTCCTATTCTTATCCAATTTCAGTTCTAATCACATCGCAATCCAATTACTATTCAACTGTACTGAATTCCGCATCGCGTTAAACTCTATGTTACTGACAGCCTTTAACGTCTGAACGATCTGTCAAAACGGCTCTAACGGCTGTCAAGAGCAGTACCGCGATGAGCGCAATACCAAAAGTATCAAAAGTTATGGTTCGTACGTAGTCCAATCAAGGTTCAATCACCGAATATTTACCGCGATTGCAGCCCAGGGTTCTTCACTTTATCTACCATTCACTAACCAAACCGCAAAGCTATTTCTACTATCGTTCTTATTCCGCCCTCAACCTTACCACCATCATCGTTAAAAATAGAAGATCACGTGTTTAACTAATCTATACCCAATACTTTAACGTGCCAACAAACATTTGTGTTACCAGATAACTGAGAAATTTACGTCACACTAATGCCTTTTCACTAGACCTGACCTAATCTTTAATACATTATAGCTGTCATAAATACGCGAGGAAATTTAGAATATTGCAATTAGTGCCAGCACAAATAACGTTGTTAAACTCACCAGTTACTTTTTTATCTTTATTGTCCTTTTAATTTTTTAATCCCCGACGCAAAAAGAGGGGTGTTATAAGTTTGACGCCAATGTCTGTGTGTCTGTCTGTCAGTCAGTGGCATCGATCGTAGCTCTCGAATGGATGGACCAATTTCGATGCGTTTTTTTAAAATAGAATGCAAATTTTTGCGAGAGTGTTCTTAGCTTTGTTTCATGAATGTCGGTTCAGTAGTTATCATGTAGCTTTAAAAATTATGAAATAACATTAAATTACAATTTAAAAAACCCCCCAACGCCAAAAACCAACATTCAAAAAAGTATAAAATAATTCGGTCACCTATTATTTTTGATGTAAGCAAGGGATTGTAAAAAAATCTATGGTCATTTCATAGCGGTACCATACCATACCATACCATACCATAGAGAGTTAAGAAGTAAAACATACATTTGCTTACATCAAAAATAATAGGTAGCTTAGCATAGCATATGCTCACGACTATATTCCCCGAGGGAATTTGGAATTCGGAGGGGGTTTTTCGGAATTTACGTACGATTTGTAACACCACTGGCTTTTCGGTGAAGGAAAACATCGTGAGGATACCTGCATGCTTCAATTTCGAGTAGGTATTGTACCCACTGTCCATTATGTGGCGACGGGCTCACCCCCCGTCACACTGGACAGAGTATCGGTACTACTGGTGAAAAGTGGATGTTATGAGGTTTCAGAATATCTCTGACTACCCCCTCGGGGAATATAGTCGTGAGCATATGCTAAAAATAATAGGTGACCGAATTATTTATAACTTTTTATATGTTTGTTTTTTTTTGTCTTTTACTTTTGTTGTCCTACTCCGTCTTTTACCAACGCTTCCGCTTGGTTCAAATGAAGCTTTTAGATGACTCTTTCATCCGATCCGTAATTTTCACTGTCACGGTTTAGTGTTAACTTCCGCCGTATATGTTTTCGAACATTTATAACGGTCTTCAAGGTTAGCTTGAGTCACATTAACGATACATTTCGTCCATAACTTGCAACTGAAGAGATGAGCTTTTACAAATGTTTCATCGCATAGCATATGCTCACGACTATATTCCCCGAGGGGGTAGTCAGAGATATTCTGAAACCTCAGAACATCGAAAACTCGAAATTGAAGCATGCAGGTGCAAATTTGTCATTTGACTTCCTTAAAGCGGTATACCGCTACAGCTAGGTGATTCCACATCTTTCGTCTTCATTAACCCTAATGTTGCCGGAAGAAATAATTTACTACACTGAAAAAAATTCTACGTATACGTAGCCCGTCGCAGCTTACTTTCCACGTATTTTGAAGACATTTCTGAAGTTCTTTAATAATTTCATGGCATGCTCTGTAATTGCATCCTGGACTCGTAAAGATGCTAAAAGGGATCTTGATAGAAACTTTTATACTGATGCAACACTCGTAATCAATATCGCTGACTGATATTTTCATTGATTCAACCGATCCAAGGGAGGAAAGAGAAAACAATTATTAACATTAGATTTTTTGTGTCCTAGTATCCATGCCTTTATCAGCACAAAAATAGATTAAAACAGAACTGAACCAACGTAAAGCGGTGAAGTTTGACCGATTCCCGTCACTCACCAACGTGACCGCATTCTGTCGTCATCAGTTGAGATTTCCGCTGAAATCTCTTTTAGAAACTTCCCAAGAACAAGGACATTGCCCTCCTATTTATGTGACACACCTTCTTAGTTGGTATTTTTGAAGTCCGTTAATAATTTCATGGTTTGCTCTGTAATTTCATCCTGGACTCGTAAAGATGCTGAAGGGATCTTGCTAGAAACACACGGTTCCTAAAACTACGCTTAAAGGCATGCAGTTGTGGCAGTTTCTATTCTAACCACCTGGAAACTGAACAACGTTTATTGCGGGAGCAAAACAGATCGAAACAAAAAAAAAACAGCTGTTCCATACTAAACTGCAATGCCTACTCGACTCAAATGTGTGCAACAGCAGATTTTTTTTCCAACGATCGGTTTACTCCCATAGTAAAAGTTGTTCTGTTTGATGGGTAGACTCTTAGTGTAAGTAAAAGGATGCTAATTATATCAATTTCATAGATAAACGGTTTGTAAACAATGCGTGCGGTATTTCAAAGTTGGTCCCATAGTGAAGGTTTACGGAACCCTAATAAATGTATTACCGTAAAATTATTATTGTTCCTACAAAGGGACATGAAATTTTCCCAACGAGCTTTTTCTTAAGTCTTTGTAATCGATCTACAGATCTCATCAATAACAAACTGTTATTGGATAGGAGCAACCGAACACCAAAGGTAGCGGGTGAAAGTAAAACCTCTTGCCACTTGTTGAACTCTAATCATTTATGATGGCTGCTTCCCTTCTGTTCTTATTCCTGTAACCGTTGAGCTATTATGATTCTAACGCCCTCTATTCAAAGTCATTAATCCCCTGAAGCTTTCTATCGTCAATACAAACTTATCCCATCGGTATGAGAGGAATTCAACGTGGAAATCCGAAATAGCCTCGTCAGTTGTCAAGCGGCCAAAGTGTCATGGTTTGTTTTCTTTGATGCTTGTTGTGGAAACGCCACGTGTTGCTGAACCGTCATTGTTATCTTATTACATCTTAATTTGTTGTAATCTGATATTCCATATTGCGGTCATGGACATTTTGTTTCGTTCGTCAAAAAACTCAAACTTCGAAACAAATAGATCCCACTAAAAATTGTTTCATGTAAAATGTTGCCAAGACGAGACCATATGGCTCGCACTGTCAAAAAGTTATCAGATCTCATGTAGAGCCAAGCTTCTAACTCTACACGCCCCAACTCTACAATCCTTAACTTCACAAACTCTACACTTTAGTAAAAATTTTTGGCTTGGCTGTTTCGTTACTATAAGAACTATTTTATTACAGAAAGGCAATGGAACAGTGAATACATATTTCACCTTACGCCCATGTGAATGTAGCGAAATAGCCAAGCCAACTATCAAAAGTTGCTACGTCATTCCATCCTGAAATCTCCCATATGCCTTGCTACAACTTCACACTTAAAAACATAGTTGGTCGTTGTAATATCACTGAATTTTCAACATTTTGTGAAAAAGTCAACTTGTCGCCCAAAAGGGATAATGTTCGTGAGTTTACGTATAATGTATGTACTATTGGCTAAATATTAGAGCAAGATCCTATACTATAAATATTTATTTTTGCAAATCTCAGTGTCATTATGACCTACATAGGTCATGTCATCTCCTTTACATGTCTCGTTTGTCCCTTTTATGGTGTAGTCAGCCTTGGCAATGCGCTGTCATGATGTCAGCATTGAAACGACACACCGCAGACCTTTTCATTTGAATTGAAGGTAAATTGTATTTATTTGCATAATCGTTTACTGGAAATCATGTGAATAGATATTTTTAGAATAATTTCTGTCTCAGGGAGGATCTAATGATTGTCTCTGCGAATAATTGATCTGATAGTGTCACCTAAGCCAGACTTCGTTGTCTAGTGTTGTGAATGGTCGCCATTGTTGATCCTCTAGGGTGTAATTCAAATGAGTCGAAAATATTTCAAGGTTGGTTCAGAATCAAACAGAACAACTTTTGATTTCGGGTTTGCTCCTATAGAAGAAGTTGTTTAGTTTGATGATCTGAACTGGACCAGCCCTAAATATTTGTGGACTCATTTCAATTCCACCCTGTAGTTATAACGGCGTTATGATGTGGTGAGATAGGCTTATGTTTGAAAAATAAACGTCTATTTTGTGATACAATTACAGCGAACAGTAAAATACAATTTGTGAGTGGTTTATTGAGAACTTATACTATAGCGACAGGATCACGCAAATATGTTTTGGATAATTATTGCTATTTTGATATGTAAGGCGAATAATTTGAATATCATACTATGTATAAGTAATCATTGTTATGGATATAATAATTATAGAACGTAAGTTCAATTTGTAACGTTGAAACATCGTGAATTTGTGAGGAGACATGATTCAATGCACTTCTAGTCAGTTGTAGATATTCTGTAATCATCATCATCATCTCAGCCGATGGACGTCCACTGCTGGGCATAGGCCTCCTCGAAGTATCGCCAAATCGACCAGTCCTGCGCTGCCCAAACCAACGGGTTCCGTATGTGTGGTGTAACTGTGATGGACAAATTGAAAAATAGTTTAATTAGAGATGAGGTCTGGAAGAGGATGTAGTGGCAAATATAGAGAAATGTATGTTGAGATGGTTTGGTCATATGGAAAGAATGGATGAGAACAGATTGACGAGTGCAATCTATAAGGCAAGCGTAAGTCGAAATGTTGGAAGGGGACGGCCGAGACGTACATATACGGACCAAATTGGCGACGTGCTTAAAAAGGGCCAGATCATATCTACCCGAAACCGACGAGCAAGCATGTAAGGACTAATGAATGTGGAGGAAACTAGAGAGGTTTGTCAGGATCGTAGCAGGTGGCGTTCCGTTGTATGTACATCTCTGACTATACTCGGGGAATAATTACCTATATATTCGTAATGCTATGTTTTATATTTTACGAAATAGTCGTCAGTGGATAGTTTCTATTACCCACGGTAGCGTGAACTGTGAACCGTAGTTCATTAGTCATTTTAACCCTGTATTCTCACATTTCTCACTGGAAACGTGACTTCGGTCTGAGCTATGATCACGAATACGAACTTATGTGAAAGGAAATACTTATTCTTACTGGGAATGACAAAAATAGTTTACTATTTCAGTTACCTTTTCTTTTATTCTATGGGCTGAGCTACTAATATGAAGGCCCAGATACATTTTTGAGTACACACGGCGATACGCGTCAAGCTATCAAAACCAAAATAAGCTGACCGCGAGTAGGTCGAGTAACGTATAACGTCGCGCGGCCAGCTTATGTTGGTTTTGTATACCTTGATGTGTCGCCGTGTGTACTTACATACAAAAACTCAGGCTCTTTTCCCAGTAGGGTAAGTAGAGACTATGGATATCCACATCGGGCGGTCCTAACATACCTGTTTTGCATACGCTAAATCCATACATCTTGCCTTTGCTGTTGATTTCGGCTACTTACAATGACGTCGCCAATCTGAACTGATTTTTGCAAACCATCATACTAAACAACTTTCTCTAAGAGACAGATCAAAATAGCGAAAAAATAACCAGTTGTTCTATACAAGACTGCTAACCTACTCGACCCAAAATGTATGGGATGGCAGTTTTTTTCGCAATTTCGATTATAGTCCCGTAGTGAAAGTTGTTCAGTTTGATGATCTGATCATCCCCTTAAAAAATCATCAGCATATTAAGAAGTACTGCTGTAGTCTTTTCTGTAGACAGACTTCTTATTTTGTAAACCTGAAATAATGAATCTGTATCAGCTATAAAAAATGCCACAGACCACTACAACCTAGCCTATAGGTAAAGCATTTACTTACTAGCTAGTTACCATATGCAACTTAGGTGACCTAGAGTGTTCAGGTCTATACAATGGCCGCTCAGATTTCTAGACTGCACCCGGTTCGACCGGTTCCATACTATCTGTGTTTTGTGTGCTCTTATTCTGGACAGGCTTATGTGTAGGCGTTAAGATACTCTTTCGTTGCATGTAGACAGTATTTTGTCGGTTACATTTGGTTCCTTGGCAGTTTTTAATGTGGGTGGGATTGTGGAGTTGTAATTTGTGTTGATTGTTCTCTTGTGCTGGTCAGGATTGTAGATTCTCCATCATAAACTCGCACTAGTTTTGTCGTTTAGAGCAGACAGTAATATTGTTTCTGTATTTGATGAAGATCGATGAACATTTTCTGTAAAATTTGATATGATTTGTGAAGAAGGAATGTGACAAAAGATGTATGCATTTAAATGTCATTACGCATCAAGCCTCATACGATGGCATGAATATCACTGGCGCTGGACGTCAGGTTTTTGAAAATGTTGTAGTAAGAAATTCATCTGAAAATGCCCCCCGTGCACGGGGCTCCTATCTGAAACTTCTCAGGTACTTTTTCGGTAATCTCTCATGAGTCTAACCCCCTAGCCCCTCAGCTATTCAATTTACGCCCTAAATATGACAGCGATCAAACCTTCTCGGCTCCCGGTCCACTGCCAATTCCAACAAGCTAAATATTTCGAATAATCATTCATTAAGAAATCCTAAGCTACTAGGCAGTTGAAGTAAACTTGGCGCATGCTTAAGACGCTGTTGAAAAAAAATCTATAAAATAGTATACATATATAAACCAGCACCGACCAGATCTTGAGTATCTTTATGGCAACCTTCGCAGAGACTAGCTTCAGGCCATTCTGTCCCAGTAAAGTTATTGTTCTATTAAAGAGACGTATCAAGTTGCTAGACGACTAGACTGACCGGATTTTGCTATTAGATGCAAATGTAGTATATACGATAGGTATAAGTAAGAAAATGTTACATTGTAGTTAAGCTGTTACTCGGGAATCTGTAAGAGACTGGGCCAGCATGGCATAGTCAGACTTGGAGACGGTTGGAGTTTGATGAAGGCCGTAAAATTGACTTTTAGTATAGGTTATAACCGACAAAGAACCAAAGTATCAGACAACAATTTAGAAATCTTATATTTGCCTCATACTTCTGAAGGATTACGAGATAAGATCAGGGAAAATAAAAGGAAATCACATTTTACAGATTTAACTTGCATATTACAAGTATTTCAGACACTCGCTAGGTGAACACAGGGTCCAACTTAATATGCTGACGGTTTTTTCGATCACAACCGCGAAAAAAAAAACTGCTCATATATTTTGCTCGAGTACGATTGCAGTTTTATACAGGGTTTTAGGGTTAACAGTTTAATTACTTTATGGGGTGATTGTAACCATGATACTGAACAACTTTCCCTTAAAATCATTTGGGAAATTAGCAAAAACAATTTTGAACTTTCCATACTAAATGCAATCAATTGATTGAAAGTTTGTATGAAAATTTCACCCCTTAAAGTAATGTAATTGTTTTTTGCTATTTCGACCTTTGTCCCATAGAGAAAGTTGTTGAGTTTGATGGCCTGATCATCCTCTTTAAAAACCGTCAGCATAATCTTTCCGAGGCTATAATTAGGTACATCTGACTTATGATTATTAGATATATCATGTTTCAACGATGGCTTAATTCACAGAACATAAAATTTAATGTTCTGTGATTTAATTAATGTTTAACAGATACATCTGGTAATCCAATTCGGTATGTCAAGTTTTTTTTAATCTTTAATATATATTTTTTACGGATGTAGATCAGTTTAAGAATCTAATTTCTTTTTTTTGCAGTTCTTCAAGTTTATCAATACAAATTTAATTATTAACTGTCATTTGTAAATGGTAAAAATCATTCGAACTCCATGGAGAAAAACCTTAGCTTCATTTCAAAAAAATAAAAACACCTAACTCAACTGGAAACAGAAACGGCAACATCAAATGTGAAATTTTCTTAATTCCAGTTTTTTTAAGTTGATTTTAGTTTAACAAGGAGTTTACACAGGTCCTGCGAGTGACGTCACTTGTTGGACCGAAAAACGTCTTTATTTTATTAAAAATATCGTAATCGTTTCATTTTGAAATCTCTGACATATTAAATATTGCTATTGAGAGAATTATCTCAAAATGGTTTCCGATTCAGCCCTCCCAAAAAAAAAATTGTCATACCGAATTGAAAGGATAATGATACGAGTATAACTACAATCTTATCATAGATACAAACACCATACATACTCGTACGTACCCGCAGGCAGAAGATAGCAACAAAATATGCGTGTACGTTAAATCTGCCACACCCACACGCAGTTTGCTTCATTATCATAAGGATCGAGACATTACACCTACAATATTAAAACTAATACTATTAAAAACATTCTTATTAGAAGGTGTTAAAGTTGATAGTGATGTAACTAAAGGTAAACTTTAAGCTGGTAACTGTAAAGTTCAATAAACTTGTACGTGCCGGATTGCTACGTCGAAGTTGGCAATTTTTGCAAGAACGTGTGCAGTGAGTTTTTTGCTAAAGCTTTTGGGGCCAGAGGTTTCGATTGTCTTTTCAACAATACACGTAGATTGTACAGCCTAGAACCTTTTTTAATCTATTCGTATTAGCAACTTTTTTGGTTTGCTGTTCTTTTGCCCCAAAGTTTTGCCCTTGATAAATGATTCGGTCTGTCAATCAAGTCATTAATTAGGTTTCGGTTGACTATCTCCTTTCACTATTTTAAAAAGAAATTAAAATCTGTTTATTTGTTATTTGATATCAACGAAATGGTAGAGTCTATCATTTCTGTAAGAATATAAGTATACTCGTACTATAGTGTAGATGATAATTATAATGCTTATAATATTTACGAAGATGCATAGCATAGCATATGCTCACGACTATATTCGCCGAGGGGGTAGTCAGAGATATTCTGAAACCTCAGAACATCCACGTTTCACTAGTAGAAGGCCTGTCTCACTCCACAGCTCAGGTACGCTGAAGCCGATCCCCACCGAGGGGTGACTAGTCGCTCATTGACATAAGGTGCATTTTATTTTTCGTCCCTGAAGCGCAATGTTCGAAAAATCGGGTTGAGTGAACTATCTGTTACAGTAGTAACAAATAATCTGTGCTTGTAGGTAGTACCGAAACTCTGTCCAGTGTCACCGGGAGTGAGCCCGTCGCCACTAATTGTAATGGACAGCCGGTACAATACATGTGTCGAAATTGAAGCATGCAGGTTTCCTTACGATATGTACACGTGTGAGTGCTTCACGAAGATGATAACGCGATAAAACCATTTCTACTGAAATCTAATTTTATGAAAAGAAACAGGTCTTTGTAATTCTAGTCTATTGTATTTTCGATATGTACCTATCCACTCTATCTTAAGAAACAATTAGGTTTCTGTCATGATATGTAATAATTTTGTTAATAAATCTACTTCAAAATATTAAATTAATCCTAGCATTGATACTGTGTAAGGTCTAACAAAATTAGCTGAAACTATTTTAAGGGAATGATCACACCATCAGCTGTTCCATACATTTGAGTCGAGTTGTGTTTGCAGTTTTATATGGGACAGCAGATTTTTTTTTCGCGATTTTGATTTGTTCCCATAGAGAAAGTGGTTCAGTTTGATCGTCTGATCATCCCCTTAAAATAGTTTCAGCTAATTTTGTAAGACCTTATAAATATTTTAACGGTAGGCAGTGCGCTCGGGCGCTCTGCAAGAACTGTCCTCTTACAAAAATATATAAATAAATAGTGGGTTATCCAAAATTGCGGACCTCACGAGAAGTAATCATCACGTTCTTCTATAACATGTAAATTTTAGACATTATGTAGGTACATTTATAGCATATGCTCACGACTATATTCCCCGAGGGGGTAGTCAGAGATGTTCTGCAACCTCAGAACATCCACGTTTCACCAGTAGTACCGAAACTCGGTCCAGTGTGACGGGGAGTGACCCCTTCGCCACTTGTAATGGACAGTGAGTACAATACACGCCTCGAAATTGAAGCATGCAGGTTTCCTCACGATGTTTTCCTTCACCGAAAAGCCAGTGGTGTTACAAATCGTACATAAATTCCGAAAAACTCATTGGTACGAGTCGGTCTGGACGGGGATCGAACCATCGCCTCCTGCACGGCAGGCAAGGTTACTCGCCACTGGACCACCACGGCTGTGTGTGAAAAAAGATATTTCCATTCTGCCGTAGTATTTGTACGGTGAGAATTGATTTTATTTGCCATTGTTTGCGTTCAGCATATATGAAAGTGGCATCGACTTGCGAATTCCTTAAAACAACGTGTGCATACGTATTGTTGAATTTACATCAATTAGTGTCGGTATCCATATTGGTTTTATAACAGCAGTGAATATAAAAATCAATTTATTTAATTGTTTTTATTACCTACCAACTTTATAAGGTGATTGGTAATTTGTATAGTTGGCTCCTTAGTGAAAGTTGTCTAGTTTGATAGTCTAAACCTTCCTTTAAATATTACTAGGGTGTTGTTTGTTACACCCCGTAATGTTAGTTTGTCCAGCCACAGAATAGGTATAGGTATATAATTCTATATACAGAACGGCCACTTCCCGTCCCCTCTGACTTCAGATTCCCCACCTCCCCTCACACTTTCTGGGAAACTTGATGGAAGCCGAGCAAGGGAATGCAGTCAGGCTCGAAAACCCGTAGTATTGACTACATAAAATTGAGAAACGTTTAAAAACAATAACAGAACGAACAATAAAAAGTAACGAAATGTAGATGATTTTCATACGATGCGTGGTAAAGGCAACCCTAAACATATGTCAAAGACAATTTGCACGAAGTACGCATGTGCGAACGCCATCATGTCAAATCCAAAACGTTGTTTGAAGTGCCGGACCGGTGGTTCAGCGGTTTTCGCAAACCTTTACTGCTGGACAACACATTCCTGAAATAAGCTATTGCTAGATATTAATAACAGACAAATGAATTAAATCTTTATCTGATGATTTAATATTCTAGCTTTCTTTTTGGTTTCAGACTTCAAAACCTACAATTAACGTAGCTCGATCGATCATTGCAAAATTTGTGCTCAGTCATAAATATCTCTGACTACCCCTCGGGGAATATAGTCGTGAGCATATGCTATGCTATTAGTTAGCTTCTGCTTGGAGCTATATCTAATATCTAGTAGGTCAAGGCAAATACTTTCTATTTATGAGATGACGAGATCTGCAGGAAGGTTGTTACATATATATTTATATTCAAAAACTCAGGACCGTAATTCCTTTCGGGGTGGTCAGAAACATTGCTACAACTACCAAGGTTGTTACAGTATATACAATTCCACACCTACAGGGTGAAATTGATATCATTAGCATCCTTTTGAACTAAGGGTCTACCCATCAAACGGAACAACTTTTACTATGGGAGCAAACCGATCGGAGCAAAAAATTATCTGCTGTTCTATACTAAACTGCAATGCCTACTCGACTCAAATGTATCCTAAATTTCACCCTGTATAGTATATGTGTTGTACTTGATAAGGATGATGATGATATGCTCCTAGATGATTTCGGGTTTTTCCCAGTGGTAAGATTGATGGTCAGACTAGTCTGGCCAACAGGATTTTTTCCCGTTGGCCAGATTTATTTGACAGCTGGAAAAGACATAGAAAAAGGTACAATCAAAATAAAAACAGTTTTTCATCGATCATCTCAGCCGATAGACGTCCACAGCTAGACCTATGTCTAGCCTCCACCCAGGATCGCCACAACGACCGGTCCCGCGCTGCCCTCATCCAACAATGTTTTTTCATTAAAGTAAATTATAAATATTTATTTTTTTTAAAATAAATTAGAGTTTTTTTATCTGTCGATTACAAAAACTGAAACGCGGGCGGCCATGATTGAGCATCGTGTGACGTCGAATTTCAAACAATAAAACGTGAGTTGAAGCGTCGTAGTTAGCTTTACTTGTTTATTGTGATGTGACAGCCAGAAATGTCACGTGACCGGCTGTTTTCGCGCGAATCTCAAATTACTTGATGAAAAATATATTTTTTTCGAATAAATAACGCTTTTTTAAGAAAAAGGCAATTGTAGGAGGAATAAAATAAACCTACGCATATTTTAAAATTTAAGTTAATGCTCCATTAAATATCTTGTTAGTTTTTACTACGTCAACAAGACAAAAAGTGACAGCAAGAGATTGAATGGAGGATTAACTTTAATGAGCGTACGTGCAACTGGCAGTTAGATGTGTATATTTAATGATGTGCGATGATACATAAGCAAGGGAGAAAACTTGGACTTTTACTGGGGAGAAGGGGGAAAAATTTAGTGTTAGGATGATTATTAATTTTGACTATCTATAAAAACCTGTATGCAATCTAGATTACTATCTTCAGGAAGTGCATGAAGTATAGAATTATAACCAACGAACACAACAACCGTTTGCCAATTCACTTTACTCCACGAAAATCAGCTGTACATTCGTATCTCGCTCTAACTTCTAACATTAATATATATCTAGCTCTGTCTAACACAAAGGGCCAAAGCCCTCCTGCCCTTGACTGGTGCCCTCAATTGACGGTAACTGCGCAACCGACTGTGACCCATTTTGGTCCCTTCCCAAATTCTCAACAGACTTGAATGACCAACAATTTGCAGTGATGGGTCTGAATAACAAAGGTTTTCTTTGTGGAGATAGGGATAAATTTATTATAGGGTGAACTTTTTAAGTACTTTTGGGTGAACTGATTACTAAAAACTTTGATACGCGAATGCGCACTGTTCGCGATCCTGGGTTCGTATCCCGGTTCGCTCATAGATGTTCGGTTATGTTTGTGTGGTAGTCTGGTTTCTACAGGGTGTTAGGATAAACAGTTGCATTACTTTTAGGGGTGATTGCACCCATGATACCGATCAACTTTACCTAAGAATCATACAAATGTTTGATCAGCTGATTGATTTAGTATGGAAAGTGAAATTTTTTTGAGAATTTCCTATATGTTTCTTAGGGAAAGTTGATCAATATCGTGCGTACAATTAACCTAATAGAATTTTTTTGGGACGGTAGACCCTTCGTGGTCCCTCCAATAGTCCGCAGTAAAAAGCAGTCACTGCTCCCTGAGTAACGCTGTATTAGTCATTTCCAAAAAAACAAAAAAGACCCTTAATGTAATGCAACTGTTTACCCTAACACCCTGTATAGTAAAAAACTATTAGCTTAAGTTTTGGATCAGAATGCATCTATGTGCTTCTCAGCGTTATTATTTTATCTAAAACTAGCAGCCCGTCCCGGCTTCGCACGGGGTAGACAAATAAATTTTAAGACTCATTTTTCTACACCTTCGGTTACATTGTTCAAATTTTACCAAGGATCCCTAATTTTTTTCAAAATGAAATGTAGCCTATGTCAAATTGGAAGAATGTAGCATTCTATTGGTGAAAGAATTTTTTAAATCGGCCCAGTACTTTTTGAGCCTATTCATTACAAACATACAAACATACAAAAATAGGTACAAATCTTTCCTCTTTATAATATTAAGTGTAGATATCTCTTAAATATTATCTGCGATTGAAGTAAAGAGATCTAACTACGCTAAATTTTATAGAATATACTTATCATCATAATCGAAGTAGTATTTTGGAAGCGTCTACTTGAATCTGGGATTACTTCTACTCTTTGAAACGACAGCCACTGTCATCAAACTACAAGCAAGAGAAGATTGGGTCGTACAGCAGCTGGATAGGCTGATGGCATTGCGAAAATTGCTAGAAAGCCTTACTCTGAGAAAATAATGCTATGTACATATACGTAGCCCGTCGCAGCTTACGTACCACGTAGCTTACGAAGCGATACTGATTACGATAGTTGCATCAGTATTTAAGTTGTCTCGTACTTCACAATGAAGCTTCATTACATACGAGAAGTACGAGACAACTTAAATACTGATGCAACACTCGTAATCAGTATCGCGTCGTAAGCTACGTGTTACGTAAGCTGCGACGGGCTACGTATACGTAGCATTTTTTTCTCAGAGTAGATGCGACAAGCACCGGACCAGGGAAAATGGCATAATTGGGATGAGGCTTATATTCTGCAGTGGGTGTCCTGTTGATGATGTCACTCACTTAACAACAGCGTTCGTTTGACCGAACAACGTTCATGGAAGTGGAACACTAAAGGTCCAATTGTTCAGAGGAAATGGACATCGACCGTGAACTGACGCTCTAAATCCAGTTGTAATCGTTGATTAAAAATCTTCACGATGGGCTTTGCCAATTCCGGAATCAACGATGCATCTAAAGACTGACCTAATTTAATAAAGATATCACCGTACTGTGAATTATTGATCAGAGATTTTCGACATCGAAATCACGATATCGAAAAGAATTCACAGATTATTAATAAATATTCGGCGTGAAAATAGATAAACTCTACTTATATTTTATTGAAGGGTAACAACCCTTTGGACAAACTTGCTACAATAGTATAGCATTGTTTTTTGAAAAGACCGTCATCGTTTGTGCGGTACGGAGAGGTTCTATGTAGACCACATGCCATGTATGTGTGTTGAGATGCTGATGACTTGATGACACTAGTCATTATCAGTTATGAATAAGATTTAGTAATAAATTGATAAGCGGCACAACGAACAATGATCCATTGGATATAATTATCGATGTTTTTGATGACAAAAAGAAAGATAATTTATACGTCGGAACCGGAACGGTGATTTAAGAAAGATTTAGGTGCAATTTTATAGGAACTGTGAAAGTGAAATTGCTCTGTACAATTTTGAACGTGACCACTGTATTTGTAGGTGAAAACAAATTCTGCTTGAAAACATAAACATAAAATGTTTGATTTGGTTTATTTATATTTGTTGTGGTCGTTCGTTCTAGCGGATAAGAGACAGGATTGGCGACTCCACCGACAAGAGCGTAGCTCTTAAATAAGATGACGATGATGTGGTAAAGGAACAAGGTCTCTGAAAATGACAGGAAACAAATAATTTTAATCCTAATCTAGAACGTTATACTCCTATACAAAAAATGTTTCATTCAAAAATCGTGACAGCGAAGTGAAATCTACTAAACAATAACGACAATGGACTTAAGTAACTGGGTCAGTACTTATACGATGTAACTTGATAGGCGTCGGATGATTTTTGTTGTTTATAAGTAGGGATTACACACATATATACAACGTGTTAATGAATTAACGCAAAACTAGAAAGTAGTTTGTTTGGAATCGAGAGGAGAATCGAATTATCATGGTTTCAACATAGGTATTTTTTTCTAAATATTAAATAATTTGAATGTAAAATTTAAAATTTACTGAACTCGATCTCAACCCACCGCTCGGGCACTCTCACCCTACTTACTACCCAAGCAAGATTCTTAAAATGTATCCATGAGCATGTTAGCGCTTTCATTCATTGCTAAAATGATAATAAATCATTTTTGCCTCAAAACTTAAAATGCGAATAACTTTAAATTTTAACTATCAAAATAATCAAATTATTGTTTCAATCTAATTACTTTGTTATAAATCAGTTGGGGTGTATGAGGTTTTGCGTTTATTTATTAACACGTTGTATATATATAAACTCACGACCATAATCCCTTTCGTGGTGGTCAGGAGCTTTGCTACAACTACATACAACATTTTTAGGCATTTCAAGTCTGGATTGTATTGTAATAATTTAGTTTTTCTGGTTTCTCGTATTTAATATACGAGAAACCAGAAAAACTAAATTATTATAAATAGCGATGCGTAGACTTGCAATTTGAATCCTGTGCGTCAAGATCTATATCTAATCTCTATGTCAAGTGCCATTAAAAATACGATAGAGGAACACAAATCGTTGATTAGCATAATCGAAGTTGGATCATAGGACAACGTAATAATTCTTTATTGCAAACAGCGGAAAATAGTTAAAACATGACTCAATTAAATACAATTTATTAAAACAGGTCAAAGATACAATCACAACACAATGCCCATTTACGGAATGTGTGAATAAAATGATGTGACAGCCAAATTTCAGTAGGAGTTTGAACTACAAGAAGGCATGGATGTTTTTAAGACCTATTTTGTAATCCTTCCTGATCTTTGGCTACTCAAAACCCCAGTCTTTCCAGCACAAGCTACCCAATGATAAATTCCACAACGATGAAATATGACATTTCAACATTTATCAGGCATTAACTGTTTTGACTCCTCCGACGTTCCTACGATAAACCAAACTTCTTCCGTGACTCTTGACTATAAAGAATTTTAGTATTGGGGTTAACATTACAGCGAATTCTTGAATAGATTTGAACTTTATGCTGAATTCATAAAGTTCCAAGTGGATCAGAAGAGTAGAATATTGGGGTGTGTTTAATTTCTTTAGGGTTGGCTTTTATGCAGTAATTGTTGCTTGCTTCCTTAGTTATGAGTTGATGGTGAATTGGGTCGCACCTGTACATTATCATACGTTTAAGAGGAACTAGCCACGCTGATCTGGGAGTGAAAGAAAACTTAGAATAAATCAGATGCTTAATGCTGCGCATGTTGAAAAATTTGACTAAGGGAACGGGCTAGTGTTTGAAATTATAGACGATATTCTGAGAACTTGCTCATCATTATCTTTGTATAAGACGCTCCCCTTAGGTAAACGCAGGGCCAGGCCATAATTTCCTGGTTTTTAGAAGCTATCTTCTCTATTTGAAAGACATACAAATTATTTAAAGATATAGCAATGCTGTTCAACATCTCGGCTTTATTTGATATAAAGTATATTTCTTATTCTTCTATAAAATACACTTGAAATCTGTGTTCAAAGGAAAGCGTAAATATTGGAAAAAATATGTATTATCAATCAATCAATTATACTTTATTTTACACCAAAAACGTAGTATACAGAGAGTAAACAAACAGGAAATACAGACGGTACAAAAATATTAAGTATTATGTGACTCTACTTTATAAGTTGAAGTCACTTTTACCTTAGAACTAGATAAAATATTGCGGTAGTTAAATTTCAGCAGTGAATTAATAAATCCTACCTCGTCAATATTTATAATATTGAGTCATCCATTAAACTTATTGATACTAATAATTATGTCAATACATAAAAAACTGCCAGTTTGATAATGAATGATAATGATTATTATGTCACTGCTAAATATAAATCATTGAACTAAAATGGTATTTTTATTGTCTCATATTAGGTATGACGGGATCTTTGAGATCTAGTTAAGACTGCTGTTCTACTGATGCATTATTTTTCAATAACATACCATCAAACCTGCTTATATTTTATCTGCGAACGTTTCCCAACTAAACCTGTGCTGTGTCATTAATAATGGAGAATACGTCAATGAAAATGCACCGGTAGAGTTCCGAAAGCTCCCCAAAGCTCCTTGTCTAGGAGACGTCTAGAGCCTACACGTGGGACGTCCGTCACGGCGCATGCGCACCGCGCCCGAGCCTCCAACTTACTAGCACAGCCAGTATCGAGCGTGCCTCCGAGCAGAGAGGTCATGTCGCTATGTCCGACGGACGCGACTCACCGTCGCAAGGCGGCCTCCGCGACCGCGTCAATTTCTTCGAAAAAGTTTGGACTGGACACACCAGCACTGACACTGTAGACGCCGCCACCGACGTCGATGACATAGAACGTCGCTTAGAGCAGCGCAAAAGGCGACCCGAATCGCCCAAAATCGAAGTAAAACTCAAACAAACGAGGGATACAGAATCTCCAACTAGAAGTTATGAATCGTCTTTTCCAAATTTGAAACTGAGACATGTGGAGCCGGTGCAGGAGTTTGAGAAGGTCGAGCAGCAGATCGAAGAGGGCGATCTCGCTGCCGGCCTTCGGTTTGTTAAGTTTGAACGGATTACTGTGAAAAGGACTGTAACAGAATCTCGTAGTGAAGAAAGACCGGATTCTCCGCATCATGAATGGTATTCGGAGTACAAGCAACATACCTTGCAGAATGCTCCAAGGAAGGACTATCTTAGGAGCCGATCGGAGTATGATTCTCACATCGCAGAAATTAGAGGTAAATTCATAGATTTTAATTAACTTAAAAGAGGAATCAGGTAGGATGTACCTAACGAATACTAGTACAGCCTAATTTAATAATCTACCTAGGGTCTTCTGTCGTAAATGTCAAAAGGTCGTCACCTTGATAGCAAAGTCAAACATCGTACATAATTAGTAATTGGGAGATATACAAAGTTACATGCAGGTAGTGTTTCTGCTTGAATGGTTTAATTAGATGCTTCAGGCAATCAAATTAACAACTTTCACTTAGGGACCAAAAGTGATATGGTGGGAAAAAATCTGCTGTTCCATACATTTGGGCCGAGAAGCCGCGTAGACGTTTTCTATGGAACAGGTTTTTTTCGCCATTCAAAGTCAAAGTCAAGTCAATATAATTTATTCAATATAGGAGCTTACAGCACACTTATCAAACGTCAAATCTTTTTTAAAGCTACCACCGCGTCGGAACGTGTTGTCGCTGTAGAGAAGATGCGGCCAGAAACTCTACAACATAACACGACTTAATAACTATTACAATATACATTCTTAAGCTAAAGTTATGTATACAATAATACATAGTCATTCAAATGTTGGTCCCGTAGTGAACGTTTTTCAATAATGTCTGAAGCTCCCATCAACGTATGTAACGCATTTAAGTTTACACCTGTATAAGCATCCCACAACGGAGACCTGAGCTAAGGATGTTTCAGAAAATTTCGCTCGTTCTCTCCTTTAATTTTCCAAAGTTCGATATCATGATCAGCTATCATAATTTTTTAATATACAAATATTTGTTTTGACCTCTTCTCCGAATAGCAGTCAGATTTGAAAACTCATTGATTGTATTCTTCTAATTTTCATAGCCTATTTCGAAAACGGCGACAGCTTTATTAGAAAAGCATTCGGGCAAGCTAAACACATATTATGCACTCTCTCGTCTTAACACTGAAGCGCAGCGAAGACCCCTGCCATAGCCTTCGAAGGTTTTTTTTTTTTGCATAGTTGCCGATATGCTTCTTTATACAACATTTGAGATTTGTCGAATTACAAAAAATTTTATCTCGATACTATTAATTTCCGCAAGTTAAAATTTCATATTTAGCTTTACTATAAGAATACCTTTTTGGAAAAAAATATGAACCCAGGAGCTCGGGCGCCGGGAGGAATTGTTATTGCCATTGACCAATTTGAACAACATTGCAATAAAATGTTTTCCTGGGGTCAAAAGAAACGCCCAAAGAGACTTTAAAGATCAAACTTCTGTATTGAAGACTTCCAGGAGACCGATTGCGCTAAATTAAAACATCGAAGTTCTAATCTTATCCAATTTCAGTTCTAATCACATTGCAATCCAATTACTATTCAACTGTGCTGAATTCCGCATCGCGCTTAACTCTTATAACTGTCAGCTCTTAACGTCTGAGCGAATCTGTCACAACGGTTCTAACGGCTGTCAAGAGCATTACCGCGATTAGCGCGATACCAAATGTGTCAAAAGTTATGGTTCGTACGTAGCCCAATCACGGTTCAATCACCGAATATTTACCGCGATTGCAGCCCTGAGCTCGAACCTAAAGTAGGTTGAGGTAAATACTGAATATTGGATAAATATTATAAATATCACTCTTTTTCAAGAGGTTTATTTTGCGCTAAGAAGAAATGGTACTGTTGCTCATTCTTATAACCATATTATTGTATTGACATAATATGAAATGTAAAGAGAAAAGTGCATAATCTATTTACATCCAGATAACGGCTTGTCAGGTCATTCCTTTAATTACTTTTGTAATACATGCGGCATAAAGATTAAATTCCTTTAAAAGCGTATCCTGTATCTTATCTGTTTATTCCGCACATTTTTAGCGAAGTACGTAAGTAAGTGCTTCAATAATCACAAATAATACTTATTTATTAATATTACAGATATACAGGGTGTTAGGGTAAACAGTTGTATTACTTTAAGGGGTGATTCTACCGATGATACTTTACAACTTTCCCTAAGAAACCTATGGAAATTCGAGAAAAAATATTTCGACTTTTCATACAAACGATCGATCGAAAAAAAACTCGAGAAAGTTTTTCAGTATCATGGGTAGAATCACCCCTTAAAGTAATGCAACTGTTTACTCAAACACCCTGTACTTATGTGAGATATATTACATTTCGAAAGATATTTCGTTGAATAAGCCTCAATCAATGATTTTATGTCCAAAGAATCCGAGAAAATCTTTGAAGTCGCGGTCTCGTGGGCGTTATACATTAGGTGTTATATTTTTGTTCGTATTCGGACATCGAGGCCAACTACATAATACCGGCATTTCTGAAAAAGGCATCTTATTTAACTTTTAATTTTTTGCTACTTCTTGGAAAAAGAAAACGCTCTTTCAGTTTGCGATTAGTTACGTTACGTTACGGTACCATTTTGTTAAAACTTTACAAATGTAAATGTTTTGCTTCCAAGTCTTATCTTTCCTATTATACTTAAAATTAATTTTAAATCCAGTGTCCAGTGTGACAGGGGGTGAGCCTGTCGCCACTTATAATGGACGGTGGGTACAATACATGCCTCGAAATTGAAGCATGCAGGTTTCCTCACGATGTTTTCCTTCACCGAAAAGCCAGTGGTGTTATAAATCGCACATAAATTCCGAAAAACTCATTGGTACGAGTCGGCCTGGACGGGGATCGAACCATCGCCTCCTGCATGGCAGGCAAGGTTACTCGTCACTGGACCACCACGGCTTTCGTTTCGGTACTACTAGTGAAACGTGGATGTTCTGAGGTTTCAGAATATCTCTGACTACCCCGTCGGGGAATATAGTCGTGAGCATATGTAATTTTAAATCCATCGAACGACAGTCCAATGCAATTTAATTCTCCATAAAAACTATTAAAACGAGCACAAATATCGTCACGTGAATAATGTTAATTGGCATGATGTCATTAGCCCGTTTCGTTCGTACTTCGACCGCGTAAACATAAAATGACGATTTTATAGAGCAAATTTAACCTTGAGACGAGAAAAAAGCACGACCAAATTTCCCTTTGACCCAAGTCCGATTCTTGGCTAAAACTACTATACCTTTTCCAGCGTAGATACGGTTGTAAATGGGTATGAGTAAGGTTGTATAAAGAAAAATTTTAATTTTAAATTTTTTTTTATTGGCCTTTAATAAAATTGACATAGGTTTTTAGAGGACCTTTCAAAATACATGAAAAAACATCACATTAAGGTACATATAACTTCTAAGGTTGTATGTGAGAAATCGCTTTTTAGCGCTAAGACCGCCTTGTTTTGTATCTTCTGTAATTCTTTACCGCATATTGTGCTGAGTAGGTAATATGTTTCGATTGATTGATTGAAAATGAGTTGATTCTTCAAGGTTTTGGTTACTTTTTCATGAAGAGTCAAATATCTCAGCTCCGATGCGAGCTAGGCCATAAGTGTTTATTACAATATGTTTGTTTTTTATAGTACTATAATTATACAAAACATTGATTGTTGGCTGCGACTGTTAAAAAAATTACAATACCTTTACTCATACCCATTTGGGGGTTTGAGAAATATAAGGAGTGACGAAGTCAATATTACATCTTCGCCTCTTAAAACACCCACGGTATAAAATAGGGTGTCTTATCTTTTCTCGGGACTTACACGGATAGGACAGAAAATAATTTGCAAAAATGTATCCAGCATCCAACAATCTTTAAGACGCTTGGTGTAGTGATATGCTTTGTCTTGAAGCGGATTAGCTCTTGGTTGACCAGATACTATATGAAATCGATTCTTGTAAAAACAGTGTGAAATTTCAGCGAATGTATTAGTTACTTTCATTAGTATAGGTATACATTTTACTGAATATAAATGGGTTCGTTATCAAAATTACATAATTTGAAATTCAAATTTTCTATCTATTGTATCGAACTGACCCACCCAAAGTTATTGTGCCTACATTCAGTTTTCTTTCACGTTGACAATGATCGCATAATATTATGTAAATTGTTTATTATTTACATTTAAAACCATCTTTCTTCAAGATTAAACAAACAGTAACGTCATCATTGTTTGTTAGGTTTAAATTTTAAGATAAAATTCATACTTACTCGCGTATTATTCTACATGTACAAAATGACGTAAGGATTATATTTCGTCATTTCAAGATATAGTCGCCTCATTGATATGTAATTAGAATTGTAATCAGGATTACAGACGCTAATTAGAACTCTATTTATAGACATATGTATAAACATATTGGAATAAAACTGAACATAGGTACTTTTTGTTGTGTTACTATAAATTTAATGTCCTTCGTAATTATGTTCTAAAAATATTCATGGAGCATGACCAATATTATTTTATCAGTTTTATCAGAAATATAATCAAATTTTTCACATTTTTGAACTAAAATGACAATAATAATGTGACATGTAATGAATATTACTAATAAATTATTTTGAAATTGTTATTGCCATTGACCAATTTGAACAACATTGCAATACAATGTTTTTCTGAGGTCAAAAGAAACGCCCAAAGAGACTTTAAAGATCAAACTTCTGTATTGAAGACTTCCAGGAGACCGATTGCGGTAATTTAAAACATCGAAGTTCTATTCTTATCAAATTTCAGTTCGAATCCCATTGCAATCCAATTACTAAGAAACTGTGCTGAATTCCGCATCGCGCTTAACTCTATGTCACTGACAGCCTTTAACGTCTGAGCGATCTGTCAAAACGGCTCTAACGGCTGTCATGAGCTGTATCTCGATTAGCGCAATACAAAATGTGCCAAAAGTTATGGTTCGCACGTAGCCCAGTCACGGTTCAATCACCGGAATTTCGATTTTCTACATATCGCGACCGTTTCGGTCCGAACTTCATTGTAATAGAGTTGACATTGGAACGAAAACGTTCACAAAGTCCGGGTAGACCCCTCTTATAATGTTCTGTGCTCTACATCGATTAAGTTCAGGGGGTCTACCCGGACTTTGTGAACGTTTTCGTTCCAATGTCAACTCTATTACAATGAAGTTCTGTGATGTAGAGTCTACGACAGTTCAGAAGCAATTACATGTTCGAAATTGATGGATGAAGCAATTAGCAATCGTGATCAGTCGAGTGTGCTAATCCTCTAGTGGTAGGTATGTAGATAGTTCAAGAGGTTAGAGTTACTCGAGCATTATGACGGCACAGATTACTATGATAACAGTTTGGGATACGCTTAGGGATTTCAGAGACTAATCCCAACTTTGTTTAACATATAAATTGGTTTTGCTATTTCCTTGTTGCAAAGAGGAAGCAAGAGAATACAGGGTCCTTAATATGCTGACACTTTTCAAGGGGATGATCAGACCGTCAAACTGAACTACTTTCTCTATGGCACCAACATCGAAAAAATCTGCTGTTCCATACTAAACTGTAAACCTACTTGAGCCAAATGTATGGGACAGCAGTTTTTTTTTTGCGATATCGATGTGGGTCCCATAGAAAAAGTTGTTCAGCTTGACGGTCTGATCATCCCCTTAAAAAAGTGTCAGCATATTAAGAAGTACCCTATATGTCAAGACCGACCAAACTGGTGATCCATAGACTTTTTTGCTGGACTGCTTCGTGGAAAAAGACATTAGTTTATGAATGTTTATGTATGTCTTTATTATGTATAGCATAATTCTAGCATATGTATTGGAAATCCAAGCAAGTTATAAAAGAAACATTGATACACTTATATCCAGATCGTAGTGGGCGGAGGTTTTAGCCTTTAGCTATATTTGTTATAGAAATTCGCTGTTTCCGAGATATTTTTATCCTAATTTAATTTATTTATGTTTTTTACATGAACATATTATTAATTGAAGAAATTATGAAATACATTTTTTATGATCATGAAAATAACAATGTATTTTCTGGTTTCCGTGGTCGATCAAAATCATTTCAAACGCATAATGGATCCCAATATCCTGTTCCCCACACAATCACCACCTTATTTCCATTATGTCCCACCTTTATTTAAACGATCGCCACATTACTCCCAATGGAGCGTATCACGTAACCGATAACCGCAACTATCGGTGCATTAACGCGGTTCATGGCTTCAATGAACTTGTACGCATTTAAATTGTCACAAGAATAATCATCTTTCTGTTCTTCGCCTTTCATTTTAGTCAAAGTCAAAGTCAATATAATTTATTCATTATAGGAGCTTGAAGCACACTTATTAAACGTAAAATCTTTTTAAAGCTACCCCCGCGTCGGAACGTGTTGTCGCTGTAGAGAAGATGCGGCTAGAAACTCTAGTGTACTAGTTTTATTTGAATGTTCTTTTTTGGCAGCTTATTGATAAATTTTTTGTTGTGGTTTACTCAAGAATATATCATTATTTAATAATGAGATATCCGCAGTAGGATAGACATTTGTTTTTTTAAATAAGCTCAACGTAGTTTCAAACATTTATCCTATTTATATTAAGATATGTAATCCTATTTGGAGAAAGAAGGAGTAAATCCATTGGAAAAAAGTAAATTAGAATCTTTAATAGCCTCACATAATGTCAGTAAGTCGACTTAGTCCTTATGTGCCACATATACTGCTGCTAGATTTGTGTCACCTTCGTTTAAACAAATTTCTTTACCAAACGCATTAAATACTAGTGTATCTTCAAGCGAGGTTATCGTATCTTTAGTATTATAAATCTCAGTGTTTGTGTTCTTCACTTACTGTGTATCACGTATCAATAATATGGGTACTTACTCATTCACAAGGTTATCTTTTATGAAAATGTTTCGTTGCAAATGCAAAATAAGTGGACATTGTCATGTTAATTTCTGTTTTATACAGGGTCCTTCTTAATATGCTGAAAGTTGTTTAAGGGGATGACCAGACCATCAAACTAAACAACTTTCTACCTATACAACGTGTTATAGTGCAGTAGAATTAAATTATCAATTTGTATAAATTGTGGTACTAATGATAATTTCCCCATCAACAGAGTTATGTATGGATATGATTACCTTAAATTTGCAACCGATTTGGAATTACGGAAAATGGTGAAAATTGGGAAAAACCTTAATTATTTAATAACTCCAAAACAAAAATTGTGGTACTAGTTGCGATTATACCATTTATTTAGAGAACCAGTACCTACCTTCTCAGGAAATTTGGAGCGGTTGCGACATACGGAACCTACCTAAACTTGTAAAACAGATTTTTCGTCTTTAACTCCTAGGCATAATTTGTGGTACTAGTTGCGAACTCTTTGACAACTTGTATTAGCCTTCGACATTTAGTTTTAAGTTCGCAACCGGTTGCGACCTACGGAACCCTAAAAAAATACTTTTTTCGAAATTCTACTTCGGGCAAAATTCGCGTAGTCTGGATTATTGCTTCTATCATATTTATAAGTCGAATTCTATCTACCTTGTAATCGCAACTTAAGAAAACATTACGGAACATTGTCTATTTCATAAATAAAAACCGCGGGTGATGCGAGGGGAATGCGTGCGGCGCGCGGGGGCGGGTTGCAGCTTGTGCGTGGACGCGGGTGTTTCTACTGATTTTCGTTCGATTTCTAACAAAAATTTCTCGATTCGAGCGCTCGACGCAATTGGCCAACTTTTAAAATAACTTGCCAGGTTAGGACGATACATTTTGATACAGGTGTAAACTCAAAGTTGACATAGAAAACAAAATGTACCGCAGAGGTCTGATGGAAAACGGTGTTTTCTGTAAAAAGTATGGAACTAATTCTTTATTTTTGAATTGTCGACTGTAAAGTTTATTCAGAATTGACAATATAAATTTTTTTAACCACTTAATTTTAATAAAAAATATAAAATAGGTTATAAAATAAGAGATACGTATTTTTCTGATTTTATTTTTGACCTATATTTCTATTTTTAATTTACTTTTGAATTTTATGAAAAACGTAGGATTTATGCCTAAGATACCTTGGCCGCAATAACATTAAAAATAAAAACTGTCAAATACAATAGAAAAGCCCAGCAGGCAAAGGAATAAAATCTCATTCAACCTCTAAAATAATTAAGTAAAATAATGGATAGAAAAATCTGATAATTTTGATACAAGCTTTGAATCACTTAATCTCCAAACGGTTTCCTTATTTTGATACCTTTCTTAAAATGAAATGTTGTCAAATGCGTAACAAGTATTTTCATGAAAAAATTTACAAATTTGTAGTAACTACATCTAAAAGTTGAGCGCGGGGTGGCGAAATTTTCAAATGTAAAAAATTATTCCAAATCTCGAAAACTATTAAACTTTGATTTTTTTATTGAATTTTTCCCTGAACAGTTATAAACTCACCTATCTTCTGTATTCGGCTTGACGTTGAATTTTGGGACACCATGTATACATTATGTACGTATAAACACAATGTAATTAATTAATTATGTATACGTACGCGTATGTTATTATGTATGTATGTGTGTATATACATTTTGTACGTGCGCACTTTTTCAACGTGTTAATGAATAAGCGCAAAACCTCATACACCCCATCTGATTAATAACAAAATAATTCGAATGAAGCAATAATTTCATTATTTTGATACTTAACATTTAAAGTTATTCGCATTTTAAGTTTTGAGGCAAAAACGATTTATTATCATTTCAGCAATGAATGAAAGCGTGCTCATAGATACATTTTAAGAATCTTGTTTTGGTAGTAAGTCGGGTGAGGGTAGAGGTGGGCGCCGCGCCGGGTTACCCGTGCCGCCGCCGCCGCCTCCGCCGAGTTAAGGTACTGCCGGCGTTAGTTGCCGGGCTAAACTGTACTTTACATGGGCTCTCCGCTGACGGCGCCAGTCGCTCATTTGGTTGCCGGCGCTGGTTGCCAAGCTAGCTGCCGGCGCTGGTTGCCAAGCTTGCTGCCGGCAGCCAGGTTGGGTGTCGGTGCTAGTTACTGTCATAATGTTAAATGAGGTTTTATGTTTTTAAAATGAATAAAGGTCTTCTGGAACTGGACTTCAAACATGTCAATGGTGTTTTAATAATTATCTCCAATTTAAATCATATAACAGTTACATGCCTAAACTGGGCTGCAATAGCAGGAAATATTCGGTGATTGAACCGTGACTGGACAACGTACGAACCATAACTTTTGACACATTTGGTATTGCGCTAATCGCGGTACATCTCATCATCTCAGCTCATGGCAGCCGTTATAGCCGTTTTGACAGATCGCTCACACGTTAAAGGCTGTCAGTTACATAGAGTTTAGCACGATGCGAAATTCAGCACAGTTGAATAGTAATTGGATTGCAATGTGATTAGAACTGAAATTGGATAAGAATAGAACTTCGATGTTTTAACTTAGCGCAATCGGGCTCCAGTACTTTACATGGGCTACTCCACATGCGAAAACTTATCATTTAAAATTGAAATTGTGACACTTTAATTGTTGTATGTTTCTTCGCCCCATATCACGAGAACCGGGACGAGTTGGGATTTAGTTCTTATTGTGATAGATTCTGGAAAAGTCCGTCTATAAACTACTTTAAGAGAGAGGCGTCCCAAATGAATCAGTTTTTCTGAAATGTAATAAATAGTTCACATTTAATACAAAAAAATCCTATAAGTTATAATATCTTTGAAACTGTAGCTTTTTTGAAAAGTGTGTCATACAAACGTTGTAGGAAATGATAAATTGCATAGGATGCCAGCCAAAAAAAGGTTCAAAATCCCTAAGTCCACTTTTTATCCATTTGAAAACAGTATGCGGCGCTGGTTATCCATATAGCTAGCTTGCCAAGCTAGCTGGCGGCAGCGCCCCGGTTGCCAAGTTAGGTGCCGGCGGCGCCGGTTGCCGAGATACCTGCCGGCGCCAACAGCCAAGTTCGTTACAGGCCTAAACTACTTTACAAGGGCTAGTCCTTCGCTGACGGCGCGAGTCACTCATTTTCTTGCCGACGCTGGTTATCCATATCAGTGCCGGTGCTGCTTGCCAAGCTAGCTGCCGGCAGCACCCTGGTTGCCGAGTTAGGTGCAGGTGTCGCTGGTTGCCGAGATTACTGCTAGCGCCGACAGCCAAGTTGGCTGCTTACAGGCCTAAACTACTTTATAAAGGCCACTCTCCGCTGACAGCGCTAGTCGCTCATTTGGTTGCCGACGCTGGTTTTCCATATCAGTGCCGGCGCTGCTTGCCAAGCTAAATGCTGGCAGCGCCCCGGTTGCCGAGTTAAGTGCCGGCGGCGCGGGTTGCCGAGCTGGCTGCCAGCGCTGACAGCCAAGCCAAGCCAGCGCTTATTACCGGTTTAAACTGTAGAACGGGGTTTCTACACATACCGGGATTAGTCTAGCGATTCCCGCTAATACGAACCCCGTTATTTTTTTTACAGTCAGATTGGTTTTTTTGAATGCTGAGAGATCGCGTTTGTAGTTGTAATAACATGAGCACGTTTTTTTCTTTTTGTTCTCGTTATATTTCTGGCTCCTGGAGCTTCTAGATAAACATTTAACACCTATAGTGTGAATTTACAAACAAAAAAGAATATTGTCGCCACGGCGTAGAGCCGCCGCGCCGCCGCCGGCAAATTTCAGGTCGGCGCCCACCTCTGGGTGAAAGTGCCCGAGCGGTGGGTTTTTTTTTTTTTTTTTTTTTTATTGTTGTAAAGCGGCTATTTGAGTCTTCTGCAGACTAGTATCACTTCGACCTTATTTAGATCTTTTGTGATCGCCACAATAGTTACAGTTCACTGCTAATACCCACTTCCTTTAGGAATTGTAGGATTTCTTTAGCAGTGAAAGATTTTACTTCACTCGGATGAACAAAGTGTTTACCCAAGTGTGCATATCGTTTGTGCATTAGTTGGCCACATTCACAAAGGATGTGAATGGGGGGTTCGTCCTCCTCCAGACATAATCTGCAGAGTTTTGTGTCCCTGATGCCTAGGATTGTAAGGTGTTTGTTCAGCCTACAGTGCCCCGTCAGCGCCCTCACTATAATGCGCAAGTTTGTCGTGCTGAGCGCGATTCTCTCCTTTGCCATTTTGCAGTCGTATGCCGCAATTAGTGCCTTGGAATGGTTTAGTCCTGGCGTATCCATCCAGTGATCAGTCGATTTTTTAAGACATAAGTTCCTAAGCGTTAAATTGAATAGGCTTTTAGGGACCCCACAGAACGGGTCTGGTCCATACTGCGTGCCACCAGCACCATCTCTCGCTAGCTCGTCGGCCCTTTCATTGCCTACGATGCCCGAGTGCCCAGGAACCCATCTTAAAATTACCTTGTTCAATAGACCCAAGGTATTGAGGAGAGTCAAGCAGTTTTCCACTAGCTTCGAACTTATTGTGTCGGAAGCCAGCGCTAATAGAGCTGCTTGACTATCGGAGTTTATGTAGATAGTATGGTTGACGTAGCGCTTTTGCAGATTTGCCTCCGCACATTCTAGGATGGCATATACCTCTGCCTGGAATATTGAGGCGTACTTTCCGAGATTTGTTCTTTTCATAAACCTCGGACGCTCTCCATATACTCCACAGCCTACGTCATTTCTAGACTTGGAGCCATCAGTGAACCATATAAGACTGCCGGCTTTCCAGTGCACATTGTCACTTAGCCAGTCAGTTCTGGATGGTAGCTCCACAGTAAAGCGTTATATACATACGTTCTTAGGCTGCATAACATCTGTTATCATGCCTAGAATAGGAATTGCCATGACTGAGTCTTTAAAAGATGTCAATCCTTCGGAAAGCCAGTTCGCTGTGGTCTGAGAGGCGATTCTGTGCATACTGACCATTGCCACTCTTTGCACGTGTAAATGCAAGGGCAGCAGCCCCAACAGTGCATTTAGCGCCTCCCCAGGCGAGGTGGACATGGCTCTGGTTGCTATTAAGCAGGCGGTTCTTTGTAGACTGCTTAGCTGGGTGATTGCAGTCCGCTGTTTGGTCTTCCTCCACCATACCACAGAGGCGTATGTTACTACCGGCCTCACAATGGCGGTGTACAGCCACAAGGTTGTTCTGGGTCTTAGTCCCCAGTTCAGCCCTGCCATACGACTGCATGTGCCCAAGGCAATTTTGGCCTTCTGCAGTACATTTTCTAAGTGAGGGTTCCAGGTAAGCTTCTGGTCAAAGGTTACGCCCAGATATTTAACTTCCGTGGAAAATTGTATTTGATTGCCATTCAGTGTAGGCTGCACAAGCCTGTCAAGCTTTCGCTTGTTCGTAAACGGCACTATAACAGTTTTACCAGGATTAACCGATAATTCGTTTTCTCTACACCATGCACTTATGGTATTGAGAAGCTCTTTGTATAATGGTTGATATCATGTATTGGCTATTGCACCTTACTGTGATCACTAAGTCATCAGCGTAGCCTTGAGTGTCAATTCTGAGGTCAGCCATCTTATGCAACAGCTGGTCCACAGCAAGGGTCCATAATAGGGGCGATAACACCCCACCTTGCGGACAGCCCCTTGTCGTGGCCACTTCCACCGTGGTAGAATGAAGAGTAAGTTTTACTCTTCGGTTTGAGAGCATTGACTTAACCCATCTGATCGTGATCGGGTCTACCTGTTTCAGTTCGAGTCCCATGACCAGTGTTCTGATCGGTGTATTGTCAAAAGCTCCCTCAATATCTAGGAATGCACACAGTGCAATTTGTTTGTCCTCCAGTGCCCTTTCTATTCTGTCGGTCAGGTCGAGCAGAGCAGATTCCGTAGATTTACCTCTGCGGTGGGCATGTTGGTTGGGGTGGATGGGTCTGCTAATTAGGACCCCATCTCTGATGTGTCTGTCCAGTACCTTTTCCATTGTTTTCAAAAGAAAAGAGGAGAGGCTTATTGGTCTAAATGACTTCGGCAATGAGAAGTCTTTTTTTCCAGCCTTAGGTATGAATATAACCTTACTCCACTGTTCCGGTATGTGACCGCAGGCATAGCTTGCTCTGAAGATCTTGAGCGGTGGGTTGAGATCGAGTTCAGTAAATTTTAAATTTTACAAACATATTATTTAATATTTTGATAAAATTGAAAAGTTAAAAACATGATAATTCGATTCTGCTCTCGATTCTAAACAAACTACTTTCGTTCTGCGTTAATTCATTAACACGTTGTATAATGTGACTATGTACACGTTTTCTGTAACTGACTATACGTACGAACGATGTGTGCTGGCTGTGTACAATAACGGTTTTAATCCGTCCATGTGTAGTATAAGGTAAGTCTAGTAAAGTCACAGAATAGGTAATAACGAGTAGTAGTAACGAGCCGTGAACCCCCGCGACATCCCGCGCGTCTCACAACACCCGCGTACACGCATAAGCTGCGCTACCCCCGCGCGCCGCACGCATTCCCCTAACATCACCCGCGCTTTTTATTCATGAAATAGACAATGTTCCGTAATGTTTTCTTAAGTTGCGATTACAAGGTAGATAGAATTCGACTTATAAATATGATAGAAGCAATAATCCAGACTACGCGAATTTTGCCCGAAGTAGAATTTCGAAAAAAGTATTTTTTTAGGGTTCCGTAGGTCGCAACCGGTTGCGAACTTAAAACTAAATGTCGAATGCTAATACAAGTTGTCAAAGAGTTCGCAACTAGTACCACAAATTATGCCTAGGAGTTAAAGACGAAAAATCTGTTTTACAAGTTTAGGTAGGTTCCGTATGTCGCAACCGCTCCAAATTTCCTGAGAAGGTAGGTACTGGTTCTCTAAATAAATGGTATAATCGCAACTAGTACCACAATTTTTGTTTTGGAGTTATTAAATAATTAAGGTTTTTCCCAATTTTCACCATTTTCCGTAATTCCAAATCGGTTGCAAATTTAAGGTAATCATATCCATACATAACTCTGTTGATGGGGAAATTATCATTAGTACCACAATTAATGTGAAATGATGCTTTATTTCGTGCTAATTCTACTGCACTATTAATGAATTAACGCAAAACTAGAAAGTAGTTTGTTTAGAATCGAGAGCAGAATCGAATTATCATGTTTTCAATATAGGTAATTTTTTTCAAAATATTAAATAATTACTTTGTAAAATTTAAAATTTTCTGATCTCGATCTCAACTCAGCACACGGGCACACTCGCCCTACTTACTACTAAAACAAGATTCTTAAAATGTACCCAAGAACACGCTAGCGCTTTAATTCATTGCTGAAATGATAACAAATCATTTTTGCCTGAAAGCTTAAAATGCGAATAACTTTAAATTTTAACCATCAAAATAATGAAATTATTGTTTCAATCTAATTATTTTGTTATAAATCAGTTGGGGTGTATGAGGTTTTGCGCTTATCATTAACACGTTGTATAATGGGAACAATATCGAAATCGTAACAAAATCTGTCGTCCCATACATTTGGCTCAAGTAGGTTTGCAGTTTTGTATGGAACAACAGATTTTTTTTTCGCGATTTCGATATTGGAGCCATAGAGAAAATTGTTCAGTTTGACAGTCTGATCATCCCCATAAAAAGTGTCAGTATATTAAGAAGGACCCTATACAATATCTGAGACATAACTTATTAAATTTATTTTTCTACGTGAGCGTCTTTTTTTTAAAATATTGTTTTCAGGCTTTGCAAATGTTTAAGTTGTAAGAAATTTTGTATTTTTATTTAAAAAATAAATCAAAACTTTATCACGTACCAATAAATAATAATAATAATTGCTCACGGACCGAAACTAGACAAGTCAACCTTGATACTATTGACATTAACATTAAAAAAACCTGAAGTCAAGTCCAATTATTGATTGCATCAAACTCCTGATGTGTTTATCAACTTTAAATGTTCCTACCTTCAAGGTCGTACGATAGCACATCGATACTTTCTCTCTTTATTTGCCTTGTTTATTAATTTTAGTTTGCTGACTTTTCAGAGTTCGGATACTTTTACGAAAAAATGATGTTGTAGCTTCTGTTTGAAATAATAAATAATGAGAAATTAATGATACACATGAATATGGAAACATAAACTTATATTCTCAGAATGACAATGTGTCGTTTGTAAAAAATACCTCCCAACTCTTTAATCGATCCACCTAATACACTTTTGTGTCATAAAGACCTGTTGACCTGAAACTAGAAGACCATAGGGTATGCCCGAAATATTTGACAAATTGTGACCATGAGTTTACAGGTAAAAAAAGGTTATTTTAGATTTTTTTTTTATAAAAAACCTTAAAGTCCGGCCGCTGAAAGATTGCGTTTGACAGTTACCATAAAATTGTAAAAAACTGAATGAAAATATTGTTTACCTGTGCTCACTCTAGTACACAGGGCACTAGCTGCCCTTTTAAGTTCAAAAAGCTACTAAATAATGATCGGCATTTATAGTTTTCATTCAGTTTTTTACAATTTTATGGTAACTGTCAAACGCAATTAGTTAAAAACAAGACTAAATTTACAAAATGTCCGAATCAGCAGTCAGGTTACAGGTAAAATTTCGTCAATTTCGTCAATGATAAAATTAATACTTTTTTTATTAAATTATCCAAACAGGGTAAATTTTAGTCATTTTTCTCATCAAACTGAAGAACTTTAACTATGGAGGCAACTTCGAATTCGAAACCGCGAAAAAAATCAGTGAGACTCAAATGTATTGAACAATAGATTTTTTCGCAATTACGAAGGTCGCTTAATTGTGAAATTTGTTCAGTTAGATGAGTAGAATGCATTATAACACATATTGTACACACAGATTATAATAATTCACATAGTTGAGAAATCATGTACAATGGCCGAGCTTATGTCTGAAGAGATTTCTTCCAGCAGACCCGCATGGTTAAAAGTTAAGGTATTCGCACTGATTAAAAACTTACCCAGCATTCTGCAACAAATGAACAACAATGTTAACAACAGTTTAACAATAATTAAACATCAGTTTTTATAATTGTATAATTATACAAATTTATCCAGCGGTACTATTTTATGCCACATTTTTTATGACAATTAATGGCGCTAGACATCATTTACAAAATAACTCGAATATTAATATTCACATCACATCTGCGGTAATAGCCATGACATCATCTTTCTTGTCGTGTTTAACCAACTAGCGTGTTATCATTATGTGGTTCAAGAACAAGACCCTTACGATATGATTTGAGATGAACATATGAAAGTACTATAGCTTCGTTTGGCAGCCAAAATTTTATGATCTTCGACATAATCCGATATACTTTTCTCGTACCCTAGATGGCGCGTTATGAAATATTCTTAAAATAATAGTTTTGGCAATGTGATTCCTTTACTTGGGACCTCATATCATTGGTTTGTCTTTTTGTGTTCCTAGTATTTTATCAATAGGTATGAACATTTCTATCTAATTTTTTTTCAAAATTATAGTTTTAACTAGCCGTGTTGTGTGTGGATGGATAGAAGTAAATACATTTTTCAGAAGCGTCATTTTATATTATTTGATAACATTACAAGCTGAGGTTTGCTGAGGTTTTTTGAGGTATTGAGTAGAAGAAACTGACCTTCGAAATGTACCTGTCTCAATGCAAATAAACCACTCCACTTCTTCATTTTCAAAATTAGTCCCATTAACATTTTAGGTACTTTATTCAGTACAGTATTTAATGAAAAATATTTTTAAAAATCATTATGGTGACAGCAATACAGAAATAAATAATGTTGTGTGCCTATTGACGATCGTTTTCTCGTTAAGTATAAACTAATCGACGTTAGGTCAATCGATTCCGATTCAATCCGATCTCAGTTGTAAAAGTGTCCAATCATTATAAAAAGTAGAGGCGCTGACATTAGTTCCACTTTTCGGTTGACAGCTGCGATAAAAGTACCTACGGCGCCTTGTATCTCATGAGACACAGGCTGTCACGTATTTATTTAAGGCGCATTTTAGTTCGTCACTCCTGAAGCGTAAAGTTCGAAATTCGAAAAAGCACGCGAAATCGGGAGAGTGCGGTATCTCGGTTACGTTACGTTACGGTTATGCTACGATTGGTACTATTGAATTAGCCTTAGGCGCGGTTTATACAGAAGAGACGTGTGGCGGTGGCGGATAGTCAAAGTAACACAATTATAAACCTTATAGTACGTAGCATAGCGTCTTATGGAGAATTACTCCCACGCCCCCAGGTGACGTCGCCTGGAGGCGCGGGCACGATTCTCCTTTACGACAAAAACGACGTATGCTACGTACTATAAGTTTTATATTGTGTTACTTAAATTATCCGCCACCGCCACACAAAGACACAAATGAGGGAAACTGAATATCTAGGCCAGGTAGGAGCAATTCGCTTTTTAACCGGGTCTTTTGATATGGATAATAATAATGGCCAGGTCACTGCGGCCTATCATCTCTAGTAATAGCGAGGCGCGCTCAGTAGTCATTATTTTTAAATTTTTTGGAGTTGAAGGTCTTTAGTTCCCAATGTTTTCCACCCATAAAATTTATTCTAAAGCTTATCTACGTAAGTGAGCGTGAAAATTAATGACCGTAAATGACTATGTTTTTCTATCAACTCCCAAAATCAGAGCCTTGTTATTTTAGCCAACCGGTAACGTTTTTTTTACCATAGATTTGATTACGTGTTGTAGTTTTCGTCACTATCAAATACATGTATAACGAGTTTTAAAAACCGACCAAGAGCGTGTCGGTCTTGCCCAAGATAGCCTTCCGTAGCCATTGCATAACTAAAATAAGATCTTACCTAAAAGAAAATTGCAAAAATGTGCGTGTTATTGAGGCGGGGCATACAGAAAGACAGATAGACAAAATGGACGAAAGTATAAGGGTTCCTTGTTTGACTACGGAACCCTAAAAAACGAACTTGCCTTCACAAACAATGAAATAAATAAAGCTGAGACTGCTTGGTAGAGAATATTCAAATTCCTTTTGCAAAAACAGCCATTTTACACGAATTCAATAGCAATACATCATTATATACCTAAAGTTTATAATAAAATCTGTTGAACGGGTGTGAACAGAAACTTTCCTACAACTAAGTACCAACTACCTTTTAAGGATGAAATTGCAACCCGGTCTTAACTTTTAGACAAGTGGTGATAAGTCACTCAAAAGGAACATAACCCCTTAGTCAAGTCCAACGACACTCACAGGCTGGTTTAAACAGGGAACTACACGGCGTCAGACATTGTTAATACAATAATACCACCCAGAGAGCAACATGCTTGAACAAAGTTCCATTGACGTTTGATACGAGTTGCAATAATCGAGATAAGACATGAACACGCAGTTTACTCAACTAGTAAAATGATGTTGAGTGAGACTGAACAAGAGGTACCTAGTGATAATGATTCATTTTCCTTCTAATGTACTATTTATAAATTTTACTACGTGACTTTTGCTGTAACACTCCTAATAAAATTACGTCCATTTTGTTTAGAACTCTGACGTCATAAGACGGCAGATCAAATTGTCGAGGTGTTTAAATTCGGCTCTTTCAAAGGAAAGATTGTACTTGTCTATTATGCTGTGTTCATCTGTATTTCCGTGTGTACAATAAAATGTTAAAATAAATAAATAAAATAAAATAAAGATTATTTACTGATCGATCATACAAAGAAAAACAAGAAAAAGTCAACATTCAACGTCGCGTCGTGTAACAAATGAAAAGTTGTGAAAATGACATTTTCTGGTTCCACGTTCACGTATAGATTTACGTGAAATTAGATTTTCCTCTTTTTTCAAAGATAGTTTAATTAGTTCCTATATCTCTCATACCACCTATTGGCGGACCTGCTTCCTCTCTTATTTCTATTACTCGTAAGCTTAAAGAAATTGTTAAACTTGGAAGGTATCTGTATATCCTATCACATCTTGTATTGTTTATGTGTTTTTCGCTATCAAAAGCGTAGCACAACGTATCTCTTTAATAAGAATGATGTCGAGATGCTATCAAAAGCGTTGAATCAGTAGACCCGTACATCTACTCATTGTAACTCCTGTTTACTGCCTCTCTAACGTTCATTTTGCAGTGTCATGGTATTATTTAGTTTGATGGTATTTACGTCGTAGTGAGTTACATTTCAACCTTGACCTTGGTTCCGCGTCTGTTCTACTAGATTGTTTCATAACTTTTTTAACCACTGTAATACAATTTTATTGTACTATTAGCGTAGGTATATTGATTAATGTTCTGTTGCTATTGGAGATATACTAATTAATTCGTTATTTATATCCTTGTCTTGTTAAAGATTATTATTATATTCTTGTTTCTTGTTGTTTTATGCTTTACATCGAAAAGACTTCTTCGACAATATTCCAGAGGGTTCAGAATTGTACTTTTATTTTGTTTTTAATTAATGGCATACTTGACCTTTGCTGCAAAAGCTAATCCCATGTTAAGCCGAGGTCATGGCTCAAAATTTACGATCTGCAACTTTTATGACTTTATGCTTTTAGTGCCTAAAAGCCGAAGCTTAATTTTGTAAACTTTCATTGCACCACCACCATTTAAATACTGTTATTCTATGCCATTTATAATCAGGTATGTTATTATCGATATTGGCGAGCATTGCAATAATTTGTTATAATATGAGTAAGATGTGTTTTAAGATTGTTGTAGATAGATTTCTATTCAGCCTTCTCGTAGATATTCTTTTGAGTAATGACTGTGTCGTTGTGATGAAATATTTTGTTTGCGGCGAACCAAACATTAGTGCGTAGTCAAAAATGAACGCGTCAACCAAGTTGGATCTTTTTTGTTTCTCCAATTCTTTCAATTTTATCGTTAAGGTCAATAATTAAGTTTAAAATATTTTGATTCGTTCAAAAATATTTTAGACTTAAGTATTGACCTACCCTTTACGATTAGAATATGACTTTTGACTTTGACTTTTTGATCCAGGATAAACTGGTTTCCATCGAGGGTTCGATCGATTTGAATCTCAGTCGTTAGTTATTTTAGTGAATACTTTCCATTTCAGTCGTTCACGTGTGTTGTCTCGTTTGAGCCGGTGGTGCCGGTGTGCGGCGACGTGACCTCATCCTTGTGTAACGACCGGCTTTTATCGTCCGACAAGTTTTTTTTCTGTTGACATTTTTGCTTGAGTTTTAGGTCGGTTTTTGCTAACTACCATAGTACCATTTCAAAAATTATATTGCTGTCTGGATTCGCTCATTATGATGTTCTCTTTTATTTGTATTTTAATAAAATGTCACAATATTTTTATTGTCTTGTTGATTATAATAATAATCTATCCCTTCCTTAATTTTTATCTCATCACCATCATCCGATAGACGTCCACTGCTGGATATAGCCTCTCCCAAGGAGGTCCATAATTTTTATCTATCTGACTGAATTATATATAAAAAAAATACTAAACTAAATATGATCACAAAATATGGTTCGGTAGCTGCTGCATCTTCTTCCGAAAGAACTGTGTTTTTTTGGTAAATCCATTTCGATTTCTAATTAAATTTCCATCTTTATACGCGTACAGATTTTGTCGATATTAGCACTGATATATGTAATCGTAAAAACCGGATGCTTCGTTAACATTGGAATTCTCTAAACCGCGATCAATGCGACTTTACGCACATGCGAACGATTTTACCATAAAAGACAACCATAAAATGTTGTTTAATGAAAACAGACTTTGTAACAAATTCACAAGGTTCTGTTTCGTTCGAAAGGTGGTTATCTTGGTTTAAAACCTCCAGACTATGTGGAATTTAAAATGAATTACAAAACCAATGCAACTCGGCCCGTAGACGCATCTTTAAGTTCAAGAGTGTTCTAACCCAAGAGCAATAAAATTGACTTGTAAAATACAAATGCTAAATGTACCATTTAACTATCTACTTACGTATAGCTAGAATAGTATATGTAGTCTCTGGTAAGAGCTAATTTGATGCGGTAATTTCTCACTGGAAAACAACGCGGATCGTTTGAAGATTGAAATGTTGAATAATCCTGCGAAATTTATGCTGCGATATTGCGATCCCAGGATTATTGACAAAGTCGTACAATTCCTAGGATATTACAATCGTCTGGATTATTGTCAATCAACTCCAATTCTAACAATGTTATGGACTGGTTTCAGTAATAGGTGTTATAATTTTACTAGCCACAATCAGTAAAATCATAATTGTCAAAGTCGTGAAATTATAGTCTTCCTAGATGATAATTTTATAATCCTGCGACATATTCTCCTGATAATAATCCTTGTTAATTGATTTGAGGTTTAGTAGTCATGTTTTATTCCTCACATTTTCCTTCTCAATTTATTTATGGCATACTTTTATAAGATTCTGATTTAACTAAATAAGGTTTCTGTTTTGGTTTCACTATTGCCAATCCTTAATTAAATCAAAACTGGTTTAAAATTCTCCACTATAGGTACATTGTGAAGTCCGTGTTCTTAACGTATACCTTAAAAGGATCTAAAACGACATAAATATGCTAATGACAATTCCACAAAACTTTGCCTTAAAACATTTTACGATATCGTTTCTAAAAATGTATTAAACATTTCGTAATACTCTCTTAAGACCCACAAATCATTGAGGCGAGTTGTAATTCATCGCTTGTCAGAAAACCAGCAAAATTTGCATTAAATAAAAACGGCAAGGTCACCTACTGGCGGTTTTGGTCGATCGTTGTTTAGCCCATTGGTCTATTACAGGACAAGTATGTCCGCTGTTATTTTGCCATGCCCTTCCTCAGAGTTCGGGCTATCTTGAGAAATACCAATCTAACCAACCAAACAAAACCAAACCAAATGTCATTTAAATCTATTCGACGCTTTAGCCATTAAATCTTTACGGAAAAACAAACCTTTGCATTTATAATATTAATTTACATTTTATTTTATAAATGGGTAAGAGTTAAGCTTTTGCCATTTTTGCGGCCACCAATCAAAGTATTGCATAATATAGTACTATTAAAAACAAATATATTGTAATTAACACTTATGGCCTAGCTCGTCGGAGCTGAGATATTTGACTCTAAAGTTTCATAAAAAGTAATCAAAGCCTTTAAGAATCAACTCATTTTCAATCAATCAATCGAAACATATTACCTACTCAGCAAAATATACCGAAAATAAATACAGAAGATACAATACCCATTTATAAAATGCGATTTCTACCAAATAACCTTAGAAGTTATTTGTACCTTAATAACACAGCTCCGATGTAGCCTAGAAATTAATGTAATGTTTTTAATATAGACCACCGTAGCGATGGTCAGACGACATTGTAAGGGTTGCGGGTCGTACATGGATCAGATTGGCACAGGACCGTGAGGAGTGGCGCAATAAAAAGGAGGCCTATGCCCAACAGTGGATTGATGTGGGCTGATTTGATTGATTTTAATGTATTTTGAAAGGTCCTCTAAAAACCTATGTAAGTTTTATTACTGGCCGATCAACAAAAAAAAATGTTTCCTCTCCATACAACCTTACTCATACCTATTTATAATCTTTTGATGCACGTATACATTTATCTTGGCAAAATTATCTGCAGTGAACCCCACAATTCTAAAATCACATGAACAAAACAAAAGCAGCACCCAGCTAAAAGCCCGGTGATGTCAGCAAATTAGTCCTCAGTATGCCTAATTATGACTCTACCTATAGGTATAGGATTCTGTGGTATTGGTATTTATGTAGTGTCAAGAATTTTAATGAGTCCCAGCGCTATAGTGACGTCACCAACGAGGTAGTGACACACGAACAGGATAAATTGGAGAATGAAGATACCAAAGTATGAGCGCTTCTAATGTTGACCCTAGAACAATGAAGAACGAAAATGAGAATGAAGACTAGACCCTTATTTTCGCGCTTTGGGATTCGAATGATGTGTCCAGACCATGGATTTGTAACCTTACGAGCATGGAAACACGAAAATTGACCATGGCGGTCGGTAATGTTCGTACTTTTTTCGTCGTCAAACTTTCTGATTTTACATTTGTCCCTTTCTATCAATTTTTGTCGTTTGATTAGAAAGGGACAAAGTGGGCGTCAGAAACAACGAAGGAAATTTTCGAAAGATGGAAGATCATTACCGCCCCGCCAAGGAGTATTTTCATGTTTCACGTTTGTAAGGCTCTCCTCTCCAGGTTTAGACAATACCTATTCCAACTTCCTGATCCAGACGAAAATAATTACTTACATCCTCTTTCCACTACGGTACGAGCAGATGTCATGTGATATAAACCATTTCTAACTAATGTTTCGTACATAACGACTGCTCTCAAATGGTGAAGGATAACATCGTGAGGAAACCTGCATATGCTGAAGATGAAATTCTGAGGCGTATGTGAAGTCTACCACTCCGCATTGGGCTTGCGTGGTGGATTAACGCCCATACACCCTCCTTGAGGATAGGCCGTGCCCTGCAGTGGGACGTGGGTATATCGAATCAAACTGAATAACGTTCTCTATGGGACCAACATCGAAAATGTATGTGACACCTGATTACTTTTTCGCGATTTAGATGTTGGTTTCATAGAGAAAGTTGTTCGGTTTGTTGGTCTGATCATCCTCCTGAATAGGCTGATGATGATCTTCTTCTATCGAGTCGATGGCATGTCGTTAGAGTTTGACTGTTTGATGATGATGATGATGATGATGATTAACCGTGCTGAAACGCAAGAAGACTGAGGCAAGTAAAACATCGTCCTTTGGTTACTCACGCAAAAAATCAAATTAGTCTGTCACTTCAGTCACATAGAATTTAGCGCGATGCTGAATTCAGCACAATTGAATAGTAATTGGATTGCAATGTGATTAGAACTGAAATTGGATTAGGATTGAACTTGGATGTTTTAAATTAGCGCGATCGCCCTCCTGATAGGCAAGAAAACCGATCACGCAAAAAAATCAAATTAGGTTAAGGTTATGCATTACGATTCAAAGTGCACCTTTAGCCGTGCGTTGGGCATTTCATATACTATGTTAATGTTAATGTATTGCGCAAACGTCCGATAGGTGACCTCATAGTTCTATGTTATTGAATTCCGTGAATTTGTGCAATAACAACTTTGTGATTGGCGTTTCAGAGTTTAAGTTTGTGTGGGAGACGTATGGTGTTTGCAAGGTATTTCCTAGTTAGTACGGTTTTCTTGTTCGTTTAGCATTTGTTTTGATTATACGTATAAGTAGGCATAATTTTCTGAAAGGAAATGTTAAATATATACTTTTACGTGAAATCGAAGTTGTGTCTAATGCTAAGAAATGGACGCAGTACTTACATGAAAACAAATTTTTTTAATTATAATATTACATGATACCTGTTTGAATCTTTGATCCTTTCTCTATCTTAATACGAACTAAAATTGGCACTACTAATTTGTATGAAAATTAGGGATGGGCCAAATGTTCGTTTTACATTCGGCAGATTTACCGAACATTCGTATTCGGTCGAAATTCGACTAAAAAGCCAAATGTTCGTTTTACATTCGGTATTCGGTACATTCGGCAGATTTACCGAACATTCGTATTCGGCTAAGAAGCCAAATGTTCGGCACATTCACACTCATCGTTTTGTTTTTTCGTTTTCTCTCTAAGCTGTGTGCTGTTTTGAGGTTAAATGACTTGTGCCATATCTTATTAATAATTAAGTGTTGTGTGTTATTTATAAATATAATAAAATATGTCATATTTTTGTATACAGGATATACAACATTAATAAATAAGCGCAAAACCTCATACACCTCAACTGATTTATAACAAAATAATTAGATTGAAACAATAACTTCTTTATCTTAATTTTAAGTTATTCGCATTTTAAGTTTTGAGGCAAAAATGATTTATTATCATTTCAGCAATGAATGGAAGCGCTAACGATGAGCACGTGAGCGCTTCCATTCATTATTCAGGATACATTATAAGAATCTTGTTTTGGTAGTAAGTAGGGTGAGTGTGCCCGTGAGGTGGGTTGAGTACGAGTTCAGTAAATTTTAAATTTTAAAAACAAATAATTTAATAGTTTGAAAAAGAATACCGTTGAGCATGGCATATGCTCACGACTATATTCCCCGAGGGGTAGTCAGAGATATTCTGAAACCTCAGAACATCCAAATTTCACTAGTGGTACCGGAACTCTGTCCAATGTTGAAACCATGATTATTCGATTCTGCCCTTGATTGTATTCAAACTACTTTCTAGTTTTGCGTTTATTCAATAACACGTTGTATAGGGCTTTTCTTATTATGCTGACGGTCTTCAAGGGGATGATCAGACAATCAAACAGAACTACTTTCTCTATGGGACAAATATCGAAATTTTGAAAAAAGAACTATCACCACACATTTACACCGATGGGAACAAATTCTACCGAATGTTCGACCGAAGTTGATCTCTGATCCATACAAAACTGCAAACCTACTCGACCCAAATCTACGGGACAGCAGATTTTAGGCTTTGATAAGTAATATGTCAAGACAGTCGAAACTACGAACGCGTCGAAAAAAATATCAGCGCAGATAAACCCTACATATTATAAAGGAGCCTCTATAAGTCTCATCGTCCTCAGTCACAATGATAGAAACATGTTTTCTTAATAAACTGGTCACTCTAAGAATAACGATGACTCTATCTCATCCAAACATCAATGCTTATTATAATTTGTCATTGTTTACGTCGCTTCTTCATCGCAGGTTATAATGATAACCTAGAGTTAGTACTTATTTTTAATTCTTATTTCATTATTAGTTTATGCCTTGTTTAGTGACGGTTTTGTTTTTTCTTTTCATAATAATTAGCTATTTTATCAAATTGAAGTCCGTTCCGTTCCGTTCCGTTCCGTTGACTCACCAGCCAGCAGTACTGCTGCAAGGACGCAAAGATGACGGCTATATGAGGGGGGCCAGCGCAACAACTACTCTGTAGAGGTGCTCGCGAGCTCAGAGCATTGCAATGCATGCAATCAAGCTTATAGTTAGGCTTGGAACATTACCTCTATTCGCCTTTTAATCGTTTACATGACAATAGTATGTTCACACGAACTGCCCCTCCGAGCTGATGCTGCACTTGCGACCTCGATATAGACATCAATCTTCTGCCCGAGGCACCAGTGAGCCATGTAGATAGGACAGGAGTGTAGGGTTTTTGCAGCCAGGAAGAGGAGAGAGAGGAGGTTGCAACCAGCCCGAAACAGGTCATCGTAAAGCCAGTATGTGGAAGATGGATACTATACTTGGTGTGTAATAAACTAGAGGGGGAAGGATTAGTGACTGCTAATGCTCGTTTGATCTTCTATCAGATGGTGGCGTGCAGCGCCTCTCCTGGCTGCGCGCTGGGCTGTTGTGTACCGTCTTCTTCATCTTCAGTTTCAGTGTCAGTTTCCGGCGTCTTGTATATTTTTTCTGCTTTTTTCTTGATAAGTCCTCTATTGGTTGCAATCGATTTCCAGTATCTCTTATTTTTGTGAGTGTAGTTGTAGATGTCATGGTGAAGGGAATTTTCCCAGGTGAAAATGGGCCGTCCTATTTTTCGTTTTTCCTCTCTGTAATTGAGGGCTGCGTGCAGCAAGTGTGGTTTTTCGCGTCGTAAAATGTGGCCATAGAAGGATATTCTGCGGACTTTGACTATTTTGGAGATAGTTTTGCCGTCAAGAATTTCCCATATTTTTTTCCTTGGTTTGTCCTTTGCTGCCTGCAACATGTCTTTAAGTATGTACCGTTCGTACCGCCTCAGTCGCGATCTATTTGCTTTTGTTAGGGCCGTAGCGTTAAGGCCATAAGTCATGGTGGGAGAAATAACCATTTTGTATATGAGCCTGGCGATTCTCCACTCGATGTTATTGTCCTGTATGAATCGAGTCAGCATTTTGGAATTTTTCACAGCTTTTTGACATCTTGTTTTTATTGCTGCTCTTCTGTTGTGAGAAGCTGTGATACTTGAACCGAGGTATTTTAGTTCCTGGACCGGTTGTATCAGCACGCCTCCTAGGCGTAGCTGAGTCGGGATGGTGCTTTGGGTACCTAAGGGGTCTCTAATTATTAGTTTTGTTTTTGTTTCATTTATTACTAAGCCTACTGTCTGAAGAAGATCTTTTAGTTCTGTAACAATACGGTCTAGAATAGCGCTGTTGTCTCCGACAACAATTAAGTCGTCTGCAAACGATAAAATCATAGGCATTGTTATTTTATCATCCTGGTTCAGGTGGACAGACTGGTTCTCGTCCTCCAGTGTTCGAAGTACGTCGTCCATTAAGATTGTAAATAACCGCGGAGAGAGGGGGCATCCTTGTTTAACACCTTTTCCTTTATTTATGATTTCCGAATTCTGGCCGCACCATGTTATAAACGTTTTTTCGTTCATACAGGCCTCAATTATCCTATTTGTTAGTATAGTATTGGTTCGGTACTCAATAATATCTCGCAGAGCACGAGGGTCTACTGTGTCAAAGGCTTTTTCAATGTCAAGCGCCGCAACAAAGATACGTTTACCTGCCCGCCAATTAACATCCAGCACTTTGCGGAGGGTGAAAATGTGATCGTCCGTCGACCTGTTGTTCAAAAATGCTGCTTGGTAGTTGCCGAGCGGCTCTATTGTGGCGTCCAATTTTTCCAACAAGAAATTAGCGTAGATTCTGTACCCTACGTTGCATATGGAGATCTTCCTAAAGTCGCCTATGGTTTTAGGTGAGATTTTTTTGGGGATTGGCACTTGTTTGGTCAGTCGCCAATCGTCGGGAATTATGTTGTGTATCCATGCTTCTTTCATTATTTCTGTAAGTTGTTCAACAAATTCCACTGGGGCTGCCTTGTAGAGTTCGGGAACAATCTGGTCTGTGCCGGGAACTGTACCGTTCTTCATTCTTCCGATAATACGAAGTATTGTAGATTTGTCCGGGGCCGTGTCTTCCGCGGGTATCGCCTCCTGAGTTTCCTGTAGTTTTTCCAGGTGCGGCCCTTCGCTATTTTTTAAATCTGCAATCCAATTCGACATTGGGATAAAATATTTGCTTTGGTTTCTCATAGTTTTCGTCTTATGTTTCCGAATAAATTTGTATGTGATTTTCATTCTTGTAGCTCTGTGCTTTTGACTAAGTCCCTTAAAGAAGTGTTTGCATTCTTCAGAGTCTTCGTGTTCTTGAATTTTCCGAAGGTTGGTACGGGCTTGTTTTACACGTTTGCGAATGATTGTGTTGCTAGGGTTGAGGTTCTGTTGGAATAGTCCTTTTTGTAGTCGCGCTAGAGCGAGCCTAGTGTCACGTGAACGGGCTCTGGGCTTTAATAGTAGTTGTTGAGTAGATTCTTTCAGGATATCGTTTAGTTTGGTCCAGGTTAGTTTCTTGTTAGCATCATCCGGTGATTCCAATTGGGCTAGGCGAAGTTTTTCTCTTACAGAGTCTTGAAATTGGTTTCGGGTATCTTTGTTTTGTAGGTTTTCATAGTTATATAATTTATAGTTAAATGTTTGTTTTACTCTTCCGTTAACCGACTTGCTTTTATTAGTTTGCTTATGGTTGCAGAAACTCGATGTGTTAACAATACCCCAGACTAGTTTGTGATCCGATTTTATTAGTTTTCCCCATTCTCCTTTAATAAAATCGAATTGGAAATCTTTAGTTTTGCTAGTTATTATATGGTCAATTTGGGAAGTCTTTGTTCCTATTGCCCAAGTTACCTTACATGATTGCCGGCCCCAGGTAGTTTTAACTTTCATATTATGTTGCTGGACGAAATCAGTTAAAAGACTTCCATTAAAATTTGACCTATGGTGTAGTAGGTTATTACCGAGATGACCCGACGGTACAGCTTTGCTGTCTTGTAGCCCTATGTGAGCGTTGAAATCGCCTAGCAAGATAGGGAAAGCTTGTTTAGGTGTTTGTCGAATAATATTACTGATTCTTGACATGCAAGTGGTTGCGGCGGCCGGTACGTGAGTCGAGATAAGGAATAGTTCAATAGGATCGTCGTTCCCGTAAATTTTAAGTTTTATGTGGGCCGCTATTGTGTTTGCGTCTTTGTGATGTGTTTTAATAAGTTCGTAGTGTATGCCTTTGTTAATAAGAATAGCTACTCCTCTCCTTTCTCTAGGTCGTTTGCCGCCTCCGAGGATCCAATTATAATTTGCTGATGAGAAATCTCCACTGGTCAGGTGTGTTTCTTGTACACATGCTAATGTTATTTGACGGTTTGATAGCTCCTGGTCTATTTTATTTCGATCTAGTAGCGACGCACATCCTCGTACATTCCAGGTTGCTACCCGTAGTGACTTGCATACTTGAGGCTCGAGAGCGGGTGTGTTAGGTGAGCTTCTTAGTAGACGGTGTCCTGTTGAATCTATTATTTGTCTGTTTCCGATGGGGCTAAGCGTTGTAGGTATTAATTCTACCGAGTTGTACGTATTAGTTGGTAGCGATAAACTTGGCAGCGTGCTGTTGTCAGCTTTGTTGAGGCAGTCGTTAGGTTTTGAGAAAAACTCAGTGTTTTCATGCACTGGGTTCAAGGGGCTTGATTTTGGTGTCTGGAGATTACTAAGATGCTGTATACTATCGTAGTGATTGTTCTGGAAGTAGATATGAATGGTTCCCGGGACTGGCTCCCCGGATGGTTTGTAAACTAACGGGTTTTGGTGTGCACCATGTACCGTTACATTAAGTAAATAGTACTCAGAGGCCGCAATGATTATATCTTCCCCGCCCCAGAACCCCACCCTGAATTGTTTTTTTATATAGATTTCAATTTTTTCATTGGTCGTAAGATTATTTCCGAGACTGGTTTCTGTGTCGATTATGTTGTTCAAAAGTGCATAGTGGATTTTGAAATCGTTACGGTTTTCAGAAACGTAGGTTGCGAGATCTTTTCGTATTGCTATGTGATCGAATGTTGCACCTAGGACGTTGTTAATTTGGTCGGCGAGAGCTCTGTAGAGGCAGTTGCCATCCTTCGGGATGCTTATTATCTCCATGTTTATGGCGGGCGTGGGTTTTACGGCAGACCAGATGTTTGGTTTCGCTGTTTGTTGGATTGTTTCAACGTTTTCTTTGTTTGTTTCGATCTTTTATCTGTTTTTTAGTTTATTACAGTGCCTCGTTATTGTTAATGCTGCGAGTCAAATGCAAACGTTATTTAACTATTTATTGTTTGTAAGGGCGCTTTGTATATATCTGTTATCCGTTCCTTCCTCTTGATCCTTTTTTTATAAAAAACGGCGCACGTGTTTGTCAGCTTGACCAAGAAAGCGTGAGATATTTTGGAGCAAGTCGATTCTGCTTTATATATATTTTTTTTATTAGCTTTTCAGATTTAGATTAGTTATTGGAGATAGTACCTATTGATATAAATTAAACTTAGGATCTAGAAGTAGCGTCAGTTGTAGGCCTCTGGATTGGCGGCTGTAGCTAAATATATAAAAGAAGGTAATTAAGTAATATGTATGGAACGACTTAACCAGACATAGCTTAGGTATACCCAGAGTAGTTTAGTGATAGTCCGGCGTCAGTTGTAGGCCTCTGGATTGGCGGCTATAGCTAAATATATAAAAGGAGGTAATTAAGTAATCTGTATGGAACGCATTAACCAGACATAGCTTGGGTATACACAGAGTAGTTTGGTAATAATCCGGCGTCAGTTGTAGGCCTCTGGATTGGCGGCTATGGCTAAATATATAAAAGAAGGTATTTAAGTGAGATATATGTATGGAGCACATTAACCGGACATAGCTTAAGTATACACAGAGTGGCCTGGTAATAATTCGGCGTCAGTCGTGGGCCCCTGGTGGCTATGGCTAAATGAATAAAAGAACGTATTTAAGTGAGGTGTTTGGTACACATTGACCGAACATAACATAGGTATACTTAGAGTGGTTTGGTAATAATCCGTTGTCAGTTGTGGGCCTCTGGATTAGTGGCTATATCCCAATACATAAAAAACTTATAAAATGGAATAATCTCACTGGTTTCTCGACATAGGGCGGCGTTGACTGCGCGTTGCTGCTCAGCAGCTGCTATCTGAAGGTTTCAGATTTCCACTTCACAGTCACTTTTTGAATTACATTTATTCTTAAAGTTTATTTATCTGTTAACTTAAATTTAACTTGGATCTAGTAGACACAGAACAGGAACAAGATTGTTGTTTGGAGTTTACGAACCCGACGCGGTCACATTTCGTTAAATTATCACTTCAAATTCACTTCTAAATTAAACTTATGATTATAAAAATTAAACTTAAATTAATTTTAGGTTTATTAAAAACAAAAACTGGACGCAGATCTTTGTTTGGGGCTATATACCCTACGCGACAGAGACAGGAAGAGACGCGGTGCTATTACAAACAAAGCCGAAAAAAAAAATCGTTTGTTTTACAGGACGGTCACGGTTTGTGCGTGCGTTCGCAACGACGGTCAGTGATCGAATCAGCTATTTTATCAAATTGAAGTCCACTAAAAATGTCGTACCTATACCTATCTTTTGTAATTTTTTCTGCATATTTAGTAACTAATATCTACTCTATACTTAAACATTTTAACGGGTTCTTACCGCGTTTAGGTATATTTGAGTTCCCGATATTTCGGCAGTGTTACAACTGCCATGATCACGGGATGCCTGAGGAACAGCAGGTAGTTTTTTAAGAGCAGACAAATCTGTCTACCGTCACTCTTCGTCGGTTGCTCCGACCACTACTATCGAAACTCACTCGATTGTCACTTTTGTCACTTGGTCCAACCCGATAAAATACACGGACTGTGTCACTCCGATTTTTGTTCATACCTGAGTATGACGGTGAAGCATGTTAACCATTGGATTCCACGCACTTGACAATTTGAAGCCATTAAAATGTTTAATTTTAGATTAAATAATAACCGCGTAACTCTCAAAAACTGTATTACTAATATCTACCTAATAAAACTACCTATACAAATTGACAGGGTAGGTATAAAGTTTGATATTTCTATCTAGTAGTATCTGTGCGGTCTTGTCTATGTCTACCCCACTGAGAAAAGGGTGTGATGTTATATGTAGATTGAATTTTGACGTAAAGTATTTACAACTAACTATTGTTTTAGTAACTATTATTTTGTTGCTCTAACTAAAACAATCAGAAGAAGAGGAAAGTTAAGTCGTAAAAGATATGGTTATTAAATACTTTTAAATTGTATCTATGATCATTGATAATTTTATATCATTCATCCATCAGTCTTTCGGCTGATAAACACTATCGAAGAAAAAAAAATATTTTCTCTGTAGCTACAGTGGTCTTAAAATAATTATTACTTCATTCTACGCGTGTATAATAAAATTGCATGCCATTGTAATGCATTGAAACCAACGAATGACCTGAGCAATAAATTTTATACTACGATTGTTCTAGTAAAGAAATATAATAACAGACTTCGAGGTGGCAACCCTAGTTTTTCCAGTTCTTTACATCGGTCTCCTTCAGATGGCACCTCAATTACTTCTCAAACCGATCGGTGGAAAAAATGGTACCATAAATCATCATGGTAAAGGTACTTGCGGCATGACCCTTTAAAGTAAAGCAACTTCATTCTTGACTGAACTTGAACTATGTTCATGGACATATAAAAGATACTTGGTACTGGCAGCAATGCCTCTGACCACCAAGAAAGGGATTCCAGTCGTGAGCTTATGTATTAGTAATTTGCTGCGATAACCTGCTTTGACATATAGAAAGACGGACAACGAGATCTCTACTCTAAAGATAGATTGAACCACTGTTTAACTTAAGGTCACGATTACTAGGTCAAATGACGTAATATCTCACATACATAGTTATAACAGTTAATATAGTAAACAATATTATTATTTATAAATGGAATAGAAAATAGAATAGGTAAACTATTTCATTCATACTTAAAATAACGGTGAACGATGGTGGATTCCTAGTCGATTTTGACCACGACGACTGCTAATCTCTACAGAAAAGTATTTAGGTACGCAGGATATAATTTAAGTGCATAAGTGTACGCGATAAGTGCACTCTCTCGTCCTTACCCTCCTATGTCTGATGGAAGACCGATACGTGTAGAGGTGGGGTCAGATCTAAGAGGAAGGATCTCCATAGAGTCCGCATAAATTTGCGATTGTAGTTGGTCTCTTTTGTCTTATGACGTACCTTTAATAGTAGAAAAAGATGGAACTATAGATATTTGTTTATGCGGCTGCCCACTTTTTTTTACCTAGTGTGTGTGAAAAGTGACCGTAAACATAAGGCCATATGTCACTTGGTGCCTTTTGTCCATACTACTTGACACCACACACTCAAACCTAAACGTCAAAAAAAGTGGACACTTTACAATTGGTATGGCTCACTCTAGTCTTAAAGAGAGATCCTTCCTCTTAGGGTCAGATGCAGTGGCTGTAACCGGCAGCCACACGGTTTGGGCGTCAAAGATGTGTAAGACGACTGAAGGAATTAGACATTTCTTACGACACCCGATTGGGTTGGTGTTATTCGAAGCCGGACACAACACGGCGTATACCTGTATTACGGATTTATTATACCTTCTATTGGATGAGTATTTTGATACCATCAGCCCACTGCACACAAATCCTCTTACAAAACATGAGGGAGCCATACTCTACCACGCGTACTTCTTGTGGATCGGCGGAGGCAAGTTAATGGCACATACTTGTAAAATAATAACTGATAGAAGTCTTTGATCTCATACGCCACCGTGTTTTGGAAGACACTTTAAGCAGATGATCCCTGGTGACTAAGCTATAACAGGATGTAAATAGATATTTAATGATGACTGACAGTTTAGTTAGTATTATGAAAATGCTTATTTTGAGTAAATACGAAGATATAAATATGGAGAGTAAGAATATATTAACATTGCTCCCAGAACCGATGGCTGATGATGATGATTTGATGGGGTCGAATAGTTCTCGAGTGGCAACCGCGTACCGGAAAGCGCAGCGTGGGTAGGCCCCTCTCAAGGTGGACCGACGACCTGGTGAAGGCGGCGGTAACCCGTTGGATGAGGGCAGCGCAGGACCGGTCGTTGTGGCGATCCTTGGGGGAGGTCTATGTCCAGCAGTGGATGTCGGCTACGTAGAAATTGTATTCAAACATGATTCTGATACATCTTGCAAACTAAAGATCCTACTACTGTTGCAAATATTTGAAATTCAGATATATACTGCCGAAAATATGAACCACGTTAACAACCCGTTACGGTATGTTACTAAAACATAAAAGCTGCAAGCTTTTATGTTTTAGTGATTTCGTCCACTCAAAGAAAAGCCTATACCCTAGTGAAACCTCAGCAATCTATGACCCATATTTGAACATCAATTTCGCTTATCCGCGACCTAGAAATGTCTTCAAGTTTAGACAAGGCCATCGCTGTTGACAAAACACTTTCTAGCACGCTAGCATCTATTTTGATAGACTTGACTAGATAAATAGAATCGATTTGACCTTTTATGTTTATCTTATTCTTAGACAGGCTTATTTTATTTTTTTTATTGTTGTAAAGCGGCTATTCGAGTCTTCTGCAGACTAGTATCACTTCGACCCTATGTAGATCTTTTGTGATCGCCACAATAGTTACAGTTCACTGCTAATACCCACTTCCTTTAGGAATTGTAGGATTTCTTTAGCAGTGAAAGATTTTACTTCACTCGGATGAACAAAGTGTTTACCCAAGTGAGCATATCGTTTATGCATTAGTGGGCCACATTCACAAAGGATGTGAATGGGGGTTTCGTCCTCCTCCAGACATAATCTGCAGAGTTTCGTGTCCCTGATGCCTAGGGTTGTAAGGTGTTTGTTCAGCCTACAGTGCCCCGTCAGCGCCCTCACTATAATGCGCAAGTTTGTCGTGCTGAGCGCGATTCTCTCTTTTGCCATCTTGCAGTCGTATGCCGCAATTAGTGCCTTGGAATGGTTTAATCCTGGCGTATCCGTCCAGTGATCAGTCGATTTTTTAAGACATAGGTTCCTAAGCGTTAAATTGACTAGGCTTTTAGGGACTCCACAGAACGGCTCTGGTCCATACTGCGTGCCACCAGCACCATCTCTCGCTAGCTCGTCGGCCCTTTCATTGCCTACGATGCCCGAGTGCCCAGGAACCCATCTTAAAATTACCTTGTTCAATGCTCCCAAGGTATTGAGGAGAGTCAAGCAGTTTTCCACTAGCTTCGAGCTTATTGTGTCGGAAGCCAGCGCTAATAGGGCTGCTTGACTATCGGAGTTTATGTAGATAGTATGGTTGACATAGCGCTTTTGCAGATTTGCCTCCGCACATTCTAGGATGGCATATACCTCTGCCTGGAATATTGAGGCGTACCTTCCGAGATTTGTACTTTTCATAAACCTCGGACGCTCTCCGTATACTCCACAGCCTACGTCATTTCTAGACTTGGAGCCATCAGTGAACCAAACAAGACTGCCAGCTTTCCAGTGCACATTGTCACTTAGCCAGTCAGTTCGTGATGGTAGCTCCACAGTAAAGCGTTTTATACATATGTTCTTAGGCTGCATAACATCTGTTATCATGCCTAGAATGGGAATTGCCATGACTGAGTCTTTAAAAGATCTCAATCCTTCGGAAAGCCAGTTCACTGTCGTCTGAGAGGCGATTCTGTGCATACCGGCCATTGCCACTCTTTGCACGTGTAAGTGCAAGGGCGGCAGCCCCAATAGTGCATTTAGCGCCTCCCCAGGCGAGGTGGACATGGCTCTGGTTGCTATTAAGCATGCCGTTCTTTGTAGACTGCTTAGCTGGGTGATTGCAGTCCGCTGTTTTGTCTTTCTCCACCATACCACAGAGGCGTATGTTACTACCGGCCTCACAATGGCGGTGTACAGCCACAAGGTTGTTCTGGGTCTTAGTCCCCAGTTCAGCCCTGCCATACGACTGCATGTGCCCAAGGCAATTTTGGCCTTCTGCAGTACATTTTCTAAGTGAGGATTCCAGGTAAGCTTCTGGTCAAAGGTTACGCCCAGATATTTAACTTCCGTGGAAAATTGTATTTGATTGCCATTCAGTGTAGGCTGCACAAGCCTGTCAAGCTTTCGCTTGTTCGTAAACGGCACTATAACAGTTTTACCAGGATTAACCGATAATTCGTTTTCTCTACACCATGCACTTATGGTATTGAGAGCTCTTTGTATAATGGTTGATATCATGTATTGGCTATTGCCCCTTACTGTGATCACTAAGTCATCAGCGTAGCCTTGAGTGTCAATTCTGAGGTCAGCCATCTTATGCAACAGTTGGTCCACAGCAAGGGTCCATAATAGGGGTGATAACACCCCACCTTGCGGACAGCCCCTTGTCGTGGCCACTTCCACCGTGGTAGAAAGAAGAGTAAGTTTTACTCTTCGGTTTGAGAGCATTGACTTAACCCATCTGATCGTGATCGGGTCTACCTGTTTCAGTTCGAGTCCCTTGACCAGTGTTCTGATCGGTGTATTGTCAAAAGCTCCTTCAATATCTAGGAATGCACACAGTGCAATTTGTTTGTCCTCTAGTGCCCTTTCTATTCTGTCGGTCAGGTCGAGCAGAGCAGATTCCGTAGATTTACCTCTGCGGTAGGCATGTTGGTTTGGGTGGATGGGTCTGCTAATTAGGACCCCATCTCTGATGTGTCTGTCTAGTACCTTTTCCATTGTTTTCAAAAGAAAAGAGGAGAGGCTTATTGGTCTAAATGACTTCGGCAATGAGAAGTCTTTTTTTCCAGCCTTAGGTATGAATAGAACTATGACCTTACTCCACTGTTCCGGTATGTGACCGCAGGCATAGCTTGCTCTGAAGATCTTAACCAAATATGGGATTAGGATATTAATACCCTGCTGTAAAAATACAGGCAGTATACCGTCATCTCCACAAGTTTTGTAAGGTTTGAAGGAGTTAATGGCTGCCTCAACTTCTTTCGGCCTTATAACCAGGGCGGCCCCATTCCAATCCTCATTACGAGGACTTCGCCTCGGACCGCTCTGTCTGTCAGAGTCCCCCTGACAGCTAGAGCCTGGGAAGTGAGTGTGCGCAAGTAGCTCTAAGGTTTCCTTTTCGTTTGACGTAAAGGAGTTGTTTGGTCTCTTGAGAAGCCCAATTTGATTAGTCTTAGCTTTAGAGAGCATCTTGTGGATTCTCGCTCCTTGAGGCAAACTATTTATTTCCTCGCAGAGTTTCCTCCATGACGCTCTTTTCGCTTTCCTAATTTCTTTGTTGTATACAGTTAAGGCGTTTTTGTAGACCAGCCAGTTGCTGGTCTTTTTTGCCTTATTAAAGAGTTTCCGTGTCTCCGATCTAAGCTTGTCTAGCTTTGAGCTCCACCACGGCACTCTACGTTTCGAGGTTTTGGTTTTTAAGGGACTGCTTCCCTCGTATGCGTCCCTAATACTGGCAGCTGTTATTTCAACTGCCAGCTCCAATGTCTCGACATCATTGATACTTTTAGGCGCATTCTCAAGGTTTCGCCTTAGTTTGTCTCTATAGACATTCCAGGTGGTCGCCTTTGGGCTCCTATAAGTTACTGTTTCGATAGCCAGTCTAGCTCTGAGTTCAAAATAAATGTGTTTATGGTCTGACATCGATGTTTCATTACTTACCCTCCAGTCGTTGACGTGCCTGGCTATGTTGGTAGTAGTGAAGGTGATGTCCAGAACTTCCTGCCTAGCACTTGTTAGACAGGCTTGCCTCGACATCTATGCAAACTGTGAAGCTTTTAAAGGCTATAGTTACGAGTTAGTAATGATAAGTTTGCGTTGGGAAGATATACAACCTTCCTTTTTCTACGAAAAAAATCTGCTCTCTTAAAAAGGCAGTTGTTGGTAGCGGTAGCAAATAAGTTTCCATACCAAATTAGAAAACTGTGTAATGTGTATATCGTGATGATTATGATGATAACAAAACGTTGTACTCGAAAAACTGCCTGGGTAAGGACTGACAGACCTACGTGAGCTTCAAGCAAGCAATTGGCGAAAGGTAACGCAGGATCTCGAACACTGACGCTCTCCCGTTTCGGAAGCCGAGACCAACTGTGGCCAACATAAGCGGATGTTAGCGGAGTTAGTTTTAAGATGCTCTCACTAGGTAAATGCTGGGCCGGGACATATTTTACTGGTGTTTAGAAGCTATCTTTTCGTTATTTCAAAGACATACAAATTAATGAAAAATATATCAATGATCTTCATCATCACGGCTTTATTTGCTATGAAGTTTATTTCTAATTTTCTATAAAATAGTTGTGTTTAAAGAAAAGCCTAAATATTAAAAAAAATCTGTATTATGTGCATCTACTTTATAACTTGAAGTCACTTTTACTTGCGTCACACACCAATGTGTAGACAATGTTAAGATCTAAAAATAATAAGAAGTAATTTTTTTAAGACCAATATTTAATGTGTTAATTCGATAATTTTAAAATTTGGTGCGAATTCTTATGATTTTCGAATTTGATTTCCTTGGATTAGAAGGCACCACATAGACATAATGAAGGACAAACCAGTCTAAAATAGGTATACCTACTAAAATGACGTAGTTTAGTAGAGGTGTGGCGGCTCTGAAACGGTCAAGGTCGTTCAGTGGGGGATACCTCTTAAGATTGGAGTTCAATGTTGAATGCCTCGTCATTTCAGTGCTTCCTTTGTCCTCGTACAAATGTCATGTCATACAGACATACATAACATTAATAATAGACTAATCGTGTTGACTTCACGATTTAGAAAGCGCACTGTCTTCCCGACAGATTGACAGACAGACAGGACAGAAGCCATCCGGGGACTTTCTTTCAATCCATCTATAGAATACACAGTCGATATGACATTACTACATACTTAAGTTTTTTCTCCATTCATTTCACAAAGATTTATAGATAGCCTCAAGCATTATGATAGTAATAAAACGGAAGGCTAAAGTTACAAGAATCGTTCTAAGCTACAAGCATCAAATTGATATTGTTACATTATGTTAGCAATGTTTTAGACTGGTTCAGAAATATTTGAACCAAATATTGTACCAATTATGAAGCAAGGTAAAGAAACCTAGCAAGATCATGTTGAACATTAACCCAATTATGTTGTTTTGGGCGGGATTTTAAACGAGGTCAAGCAAATCAATCGTTGATTGCTTTAAGTGGATGAAAGTAGGAATCGATTTTTTAGCAATCTGAGATACAGGGAAGTCGGTCAAACAAGTCCTCTATAAAAAAGTTACTATAAACTCAATGATTATTTGAATGACCAAAATGTCTGGTCTTGACAATGTTACACTATGTAATTGAATATTTGATTTATGTAATTGTACTTTGTATATTTTGTTTTGTTTAAAAGAAGTGTGTTGTAGAGTTTCTGGCCGCATCTTCTCTACAACGGAACATCTTCCGACGCGGTGGTAGATTCAAAAACATGACTGCAAAAAGTTATCTATGTGATATTATTTTCAATAAACAATGTTGACTTTTTGACTCAGATGTTTTCTGCAAATCGAATGACAAGTTAATAACATCACCAGATACACCTAAGTATATTAAATTCACTTAGGCAGTTATGGAGCTTTTAGCAAAGACATTGATTAATTGATTTACATTATAGTCAGGTTGAGTGGTGATTATCCTAAGTCGTTATCTCTTAAAGTATCTAATGATAGTAATGAAACATAGCCTGCTTGTACATTATGATTATTCAGATATAAATTAAGGCTGTTTGCTACATCCATACCTACTCAAGTCGGCACATTCGGTTTTATTCTCTAGCTTTCATTTATAGAGACTCGATCTTTGGCGGGAAGGCCCCGCACTTCCTGACCCGTTTGTTCCTCCCATGGAAAGTCTGTCCCCAGGACAGGAGCTGCTCAGGCCGATTTGGAGGTGCTCGAATAGAGTCCGAACTCAGGTTAGCCGGAGTAAAGACAAGTAGGGAAGATAAGTGGGGTTACACAGATGGCCACCCCGTCTGGTGTGAATACGGTGTTACTCCTCAGACTATGGCCCATCTCGTATCCTGCCCGGGCACCTGCACGCGAACGGAGCTTATGAACGCTGTCGAAAATGCTATCCGTGTGGCGAAATTCTGGGCTGGAAAGATTTAGAATGACATGCCATCGACTCGATAGAAGAAGGGAAGATTTATAGAGATGTTTATCGATAAAAACGCATTATTTTGATCCTTTCCTTTTCTGTTCATTTTGCTGGATTTAAATTATCTTTCTATGTAAAGTAAAGGACAGTACTGCATAACCGTTCAGCTGTTGTTCTTCGAAAGATTCTACAAAATTACCCAGTTAATTTTCGACTTCGAAATATGTTTACAGTGAAAGCGATATAGCTGTTTATCCAAAATACAGACTAAAATGCTTTTATTTTTGCGGAAGCCGAAACGAATCTGTTGACCTGTAAATGTCTGTAGTAAAGCTTGCCTACTTTTCCAGTCAGTTTCTAGTCGACTATTTAATCAATACGACTGTTGGTTTATGTATGTTTATAGAGATTTCCTTCCCTATTCTGCGAGTCACAAACACGTAGTCAACCTGTTACGTTTACCATTAGTTCCGTATCATTAACATTGGTGACGTAATGCGTCAACGACCGCCAAGGGCCCCGCCAAGGTTGGCCCAACGAATGTAGACCAAACTAACTGCTTCATTGTGTAACCATTGTTATACAATGTAGGATAGATGTTAGATTGTGTGCTAAATTGGATCTAGGAGTAATAAAGGTTATTTACAAGTGCGAAGGTATCACCCTCAATCGATGGAAGTGCATAAATAGAAGTATGAATGTGGATGAGGTCAAGTTTTTTTTGGAGGGGTAAATCGAAAACCACTTCGAGATAATTGTCTCAATAATCATATTTTCTGTGTCACAGATTTAAAATAAAAGAATTACAGATATTTTAAATAAAATAACATCGTTTTTAGGTCCGTCCAGTGAGGTCACTGGAAAACCTGTGAACTCCTTGGTAAACTTAAAATCAACTTCAAATAACTGGCCATTATGAAAAAAATATATTCACAATGTCAGAATTTGACATTTGATGTTGGCGTTTCTGTTTCCAGCATAGAGTTAGAAAGAGAAGGCAGGTTTTTTTTTAATAAAGCAGTTAGTAGTTTTTCTCCATGTAGTTCGAATTATTTTCTCTCCACCATTTTTGTATTTAGAGATTACAGATCCTTTCATTGTCCACTTCTGGACATAAGCTTCTAAGGCGCGCTACAAAACTCTTCGTCCTTCCTCATCCAGTCGCTTCCAGCTACCTGTCTCAGGTCGTCGTTCCAGAAGGCCATGAGGCGTCCCAAACTGCGCTTGCCAGTTCGTGGCCATTGCATTGCATTGCAATATTCTTCAATCTATAAAGCTACTACTGCCTTCGAAAACGTCACAACCTTGTATTGACTACAGCTCACTTCATATTCAAAGAAAGTTAGTCTTCCTTCCGTTAAGGATCTTGTCTTTCTTGGTTGTCCATGTTCATCCCTGCTTCATAAGTTTTACTTACCGCAAAAAAATGGCTGTCCAATACATTGGAGTCATGACTGCAGTTTTGTATGTAACAACTTGATATTTTTTTCGCGATTTCGAAATTGGTCTCATAGAGAAAGTTGTTCAGTTTGATGGTCTGATCCCCTTAAAATAGTTTCAGCTAATTTTGTTCGACCTTATACAACGTGTTAATGAATAAGCGTAAAACCTCATACAGCCCAATTGATTTATAACAAAATAATTAGATTAAAACAATAATTTCATTATTTTGATAGATAACATTTAAAGTTATTCGCATAGCGTGCTCGTGGATACATTTACTAATCTTGTTTTGGTAGTAAGTAGGATGAGAGTACCCGAGCGGTGGGTTGAGATCGAGTTCAGTAAACTTTAAATTCTACAAACAAATTATTTAATATTTTTAAAAAAAATACCTATGTTGAAACCATGATAATTCGATTCTGCTCTCGATTCTAAACAAACTACTTTCTAGTTTTGCGTGAAATGATTCTTCAAAACAAAATATTGTAGGTTATACTAGTAAAACATTTGACATTGCAATCCCACGGGAGGGCCTTCGACGTCAAACTGATTAATGGATTCCCTTTTTAATAATTACTGCATTGACTTGATGATGCATTATACCAAGATGTATGTAGCGCACACATACACACAGACGGACGTGCCAAGGTTGTCGTATTAGATCATCGTTCTTGTGGTCAGAGCCACTTGTTCTGAGTTCTGACTATAGGATTTTATTTTAGGTATCATTTTGCGTTTCAGATTCATTACTTATTGTTACGAGTATTGTAGAATGTATTCGAGAAATTACGCTTATTTTGTTACTCTTCTTGTGCGGATCGGGAATACACGTAAAAGCTGTTGCAGATATTATTCATAGAAGACTGAATTTTTCTCGTCTTTATGAGTACAATAAGGCCTTTCATATAAAATTATAGTTATATTATACACCATTACTTTTAATACGTGTTAATGAATAAGCTCAAAACCACATACACCTCAACTGATTTATATCGAAATAATAGCACTGAAACTATAATTTCTTTATTTTATTAATTAAATTTTTTAAGTTATATTTTTTACTATTTCAGCAATGAATGAACGCGCTAGCGTGCTCATGGATACATTTTAAGAACCAATCTTGCTTTGGTAGTAAGTAAGGTGAGTGTACCCGTGCCGTGGTGGGTCATAGCGTACCGAGACCAGTAAATTTTTAAATTATATAAAATGTTGAAAAACTAAGATAGTTCGATTCTGCTAAATCATAAACAAAAAATTTTCTAATTTTGCGTTTATTTTATTCGTTAACACGTTGTATATCAGAAAAATTTTAAGGGTCATTCTGATACCTAATGAAACAAAACCACTTTCTCTAAGGAACACAGGTTGAGAAACGAGAAAAAATGTTGGACCTCCGATACTAGTGTCGATCTGCCGATCGATTTGCAATGAAAGGTCCGGAAATATTTCTCTTTTTTGCGTCCCATGTTTCTTAGAAAAAGTTGATTAGTTTCATTATCTGAATACACACATAAAATTTTTCTGGTAGGTACATAGAAATGTTGGTGTATTTCTCAATAAACATGTATTAATTGTCACTTATTAAATTTGCGAGTTCATTTACACAACAAATCAGTGTAACAGAAGCTAACAGTGTTGTTTACAACCCGCGACCTTGGCATCGATTCGTAACGTTTTCGGTCTCTGACGTCACGTGTCACACTTTTTAAGAATAGCTTCTCTTATTACTCGTATATGCGATGCGACTGAATACTGGCTGTATGATGTTTTGACTATCTTTTGATGTCGAACATCTATTGGCGCGACTTGGCAGTAAAAGTAACTCGTATGCCGTGACGAAAAATTGCATATATTTTTTAAAAAGCGCGTGATATCGGGAGAGTGCAGTATTGACACCTGCGACTTAATTCGTAAATTTTCGACATGCGAAAACAGGAGAGTGCGGAATATCGTTATTTCACATCAGCCGGGCGTCCCGCGATGGCCAATTATTTTTAATCCTCGATAAAAATAAAACATTTGGGGGAAAATATTCTCGGGGTTTTAAGTAAGGTTTACGGGGGTTTTAAGAGGATATGTGAAAAAAATAGGATTCTTCAAAGCATCATATATCATGAAGTACTAACAGTAGGAGTATGATTTCAGGATATGTGTAAATTGAACATATTATTAAAATTTTGATTGCCGCCAAAACACGATTAAGACAAATTTTGTCGATAGAAAAACAAGCCAAAGTAGCCTCCGTCTTTATCTATAAACGCTTGGAACTGCTAAACGGTGAATAATAGAAACACGAAACTTGATTTAAAAAAAAGAGATTGAAATTTTATAAATTTTGATTGCAGCAGAAATTAACTTACATAAATAGTAAAATCACAACTAAATAAAGTTTGTTTTGGCGCTTACGTCGTTTTATTTAGTCATGCGCGCGCGCCGCCCCATCTCTTTCTCTCGCGTCAGGCAGTAATATAAGCTATCACAATCTATTAAAAAGCTCAGTCGGCTGTGGCCTTTGCCCGCGTCAGACCTGCGTTCGCATGCCCAATTTCCGAATTACGATTAATTATCCAGCTTACGTGTAAATATTATAGTGTAATATATTAAATACAATCTAAAATAAATTCGAGGCCATAGCAGCTTCACATTTAAGAGAATATAATTCGGAGCGCGCGATTTCATTGACTTTAATTGGTTACTATTGAAAATATCACCAGACTTCGTTTGTATGCAGCGCGCATTTACGCATTCGGAATAAACTTCTCTTAAGTATATTTCTCACTCAAATATGTATAGCAGTTTTTTTGGTCTTCATAGACCAAGAGCTAGCTGTTATTATCTTTAAGTCGTCGTAATTTTCGGTTTTACTATCTTGTTTTTCAATTTCTTCAAATAATTAAATTTATTTGTCATAATGGAATCTGGTTATAAACGTATTTATGAACCGTTGTCAGTATTTTTACCGAGTTGAAGGATTCTATTGCTCCGGAACATCTTGCCTGGTATGAGAGTTTGAAAACTCTGTGGCCCTTAATTGTATGGGTATGGTGAGCCAGGCTGGAGGGCAGGGTAGGGAAGGCGAGTGGTCGCAGAGAGTCTCTTCTTCCAAGTTGTTTCTTTCTTGAGTGCTGGATCCGGAATGAATCTACGCCGATTTGGCGCCATTTTATATCATTTTCAAGCGACCACCCCTCCTTACCCCGCACACTTGCCCTGAATACAAATCTCTTTATTTCTCATACAATCTTAATTTCTACGCTTACAAACCAATATAATTATATAGTTAAGATACTTATTTTCTTATTCTTAAAATAGCATGTGCATCATCCGCCGGTGCATAACAGAGTGCAGAACGAAAAGAAAAGGTACAATATTTATATTACCCCGGCCCCCGCTTCCTCATAACACAGGTTCCGGACGCCGGGGCCCCCCTTGCTCGCCTGTATGCGCTGACAGAGATGGAGCGTTCTGTCTCTTTCTACCAATTATTTCTAATAGGATTCTACCCCTTCTAATGAGGTAGTGAAGCTTATTGGCGTAATTTCTAATTGGAATTTATAAGTTCTAACTCGATTCTAATTGTTTTATTTACTTGTGCTATGCGTTAATTTTAATAGGGAAGTGTACCTAATCTAATCTGGGGTAGAAAACACTAGAGAAATCAAATAAGAATCCTATTACAACTATTTACATAACTTATGTGATAAGCCCTAATTCTAATTAGAAAAATTTATTTATTGAAATGAACACTTAACCTAAACTTATCCTACTAGTATAAAAGGGTATATAAAACGAAATAAACAAAGTAATGTAAAAAACGATGTACAAAGGTAGTCAATTCAGGTTCTGTTGTGCACATTTCTCCCGCCGTCGCAGCTCTGCGATCCAACCTGTAGCACGACGATCCTCTTGGTCGGTCTCCGGAGGACATGCCCGTTGCTGGTTACGACGTCCACGATCCTCACCTCGCCGTCTCGCCCTGGGTAGACCGCGACGATCCTTCCTGTCGGCCATGTGTTGCGGGGCAGGGTGGGGTCGCAGACGAGTACCAGGTCGCCGATAGCGTGCGCTGGTCGTGTGAGGCTCCCGCCGGTGTTGGAGTAGAGGCTGGTACTCTTTGACCTAGCGGCTCCAGAAGACTTCCGCCAGGCGTTGAGCGCGCTGCGCTTGCGCGCGGTGAGGTCGTTTGGGTCCCAACAGGATGTGGTTGGGTGTAAGCGCCTCCGGTTCTTCTGGGGTCACCGCCACGTGTGTGAGTGGGTGGGAGTTGACGGTGTTCTCCGCCTCGGCGAGCAGGGTGAGCAGTGTCTCGTCGCTAGGGTACTGCTCGTGGAGTTTGACGCGCAGTGCCTCCTTCACGGTGCGTACCATGCGCTCCCACGCGCTGTCCATGAAGGGGGAGGCCGGGGGTACGTAGCGGCAGGTGATGCGCCGCGCCGTCGCCTCCTCGCTGACCGCCGCCAGCGCGGCCTTGGCGAGCTCCTTCTCCGCAGCCTTGAAGCACGTCGCGTTGTCACTCCATAGCTCCTTAGGCAGTCCTCTTCGTGCCACGAACCTCCTCAGGTCGCCGGTCGCCGGAGAAGTAGGCTTCGCTCTTCGTATCTTGCATAGTTGACAGTGTTTGATGACGTTCACGCACCGTCGGTCGTATCTTCAGTACCCATAGTCGCTGCTGTAGCTCATTCACGACGGTTTCGATACCGCCATGTAGTCGCTCGTGTACGTGTTGTATGTACAGTCGCGTGAAGTAGTGTTTCCCGTCGAGTACGGTCGGGCTCGCAGTGTCTTCACCGATGTCAGGTGCTACGTGGATTCTTCCTTTGAGCCATCTTCGCCGACGACCACTGATAGGGCCGACAGCTTGTCTCCCGGCTGAGGCGCCGCGCCGCTCCTTACTCGACGTAAATCTTTGGAAAGACAATCTTCTTGTACAGGTTTCCACCATAGTTTCTCAGCGCGAATGAGATAGTGCGCTTCGATACCGATGGTGTTGCTATCTCATTTCTTCACGTACGGTGTCTCGCTCTTGCGTGTTTTCTTATCAATCTTTCAATCAGAGTCGTTTTTATTGTTTTCTTTCGTTCGTTTGCGCTTCGTAGCCAATACTGTTTCATTTTTCTTCTTTCGACATAAAATATACGAAGTGTAGCATGCGCACCGTAGCTCGTAGCAAAAGTGGGAACGACGAAAATCGCTCGATTCGAGGTAGGTGAGCGTGGTCAGGTCGCTGGAGGGTGACGTGACAAGTCCCCTCTCTTCTCCTGTCTTCGGTGCTTCTGTCTCCGTCTCTTGGTCATTCTCGTTCGTGGTTTCGTAGGAAGCTCGGCCCGTTGTACCATCGGACCTCGCTCCCGCCGATAGAGACCGTGGCGCCGCCCGAGTTGGCGGAAAACTGCTGTACTACTGAATTTGTATTGGACACCCATCCGCATAGCTCGAAGCCGGCTTGCCGATGAATGTAGTCGACTGATTTCGATACTTCTTTGGCTTCTTTTTCGGTCGGAAAACTTGTTATGTAGTCGTCCATGTAGTGGTTCTTTTCAATGGCTCGCGCGGCTGCAGGATACTTTTCTTTGAAGTCTGAAGCATTTATATTCTTCACGTATAGCGCGGTGCATGGTGATGACATCGCGCCGAAGATCACTGAAGTCATGCGGTACTCTCGCGGTCGCTGGTTCCCTCTCTCGTCGCCCCGCTATAGAAATCGTAGTGCCTCTCTGTCGTCCTCTTGAACTCATATTTGCATTAACATTAATTCCTTTATGTCAGCTGACACGGCGTGTTGGTGTTGACGAAATCGCATTACAACTCCCGGCAGAGATTGCAGCAAGTCTGGACCGCAGAGTAGCATATCGTTCAGGCTGCGTCCGGCTGTCTTCGCTGTGGCGTTGTGTACTACTCTTATCTTCGGTTTCGCGGGGTTAATGACCGCGAAGTGGGGTAGGTACCATGTTTTATTTGGCACCGGCGGTGTGGTAGCTTCCTCGGCGTAGTCCAAAGTGAAGAGGGTTTGCATTCTTTCTTCATATTTCTTTTTCAGGTCTTCATCTCGGTCTAGTTTCTTCTCTAGGTTGTGCAGCCGTTTGAGTGAGTTTTTGTAGTTGTTCGGAATCTTCATGTCGTCTTCTTTCCATATAAGTATTGTTTTGAAGCGTCTGTCGGGCAGGCGGTGACTGGTTTCATTCAATATCTTCAATGCGTGCTGCTCAGGGTCACTATTCTGTACTCGTTTTTCTATCCCGATTGATTCAAACTCGAAATAATTCACCATCATCTTCTTTCGTGTATAGTTATTGAAATTATGTATTTTCATTAATAACGCCAAATAATATTATACAGGGTGTAAGGAAAAGTATCATTTTACTATGGGAGCAAACCGTTATGGGAGTTACAACTCTTTGCGTTCTACCTATCTATCTCAAGAACGGTTAACTATATTAAATATTATAAATGACCAAAATTGAAGAAAATTTAAAGTTCTACAATTTTTTTTAAAACTTCAAAGGTCATTTAGAGCATAGAAAAGAAGATATTTCCTAAAGACCTATTTTTTGACATTTTACCTTGAATCTTTTGACCTGCATAAACGAGATTTTATGTGACATTTGACCTAACGTATAGGATGTCATAACGATGATTTAAAGAAGTTTGTAGCTTATTATCTCTCAATCCGAGGTTGACCCTTTTTTTCACCTAATTTTCCTGGGGTACTAGGAGAAACAGTGATAATGAAAAACAAAACGGAACAAAACATTAAATTTGAAACGTAGGCAGGAACATACCAGAAGTATGAGAGAAAAGAAAAGGTAATAAGTTGTAAATAATTTTCTAGCACTCTGTGACCTAAACCTGCATATACGTTTAGCACCCTTGCTTGTGCTCGGGTGCTAACTTCACGCTGTGCAATAATGAACTACTTAAGTCACACTTATCGTAATGTACTAATGTAAATAAATGTTGATTTTAGGTCGTAAGATAAATATTATTAGTGATTTTGTAAATAAATGTTGATTTACCATTTTAAAATTCATTCATACGTGTTATAATATCCTGCATCATCCTCATCCTTCAATGCTATGCCATGCATCTGAGGGATGCGAGGTATTTTAGAATTACCTAGTGTTATACAACTTCTCAACCTGAAAGTTCTTGTGGTATCGAGAATAACTGAGATTATTGCAGTATTACGAAACTTATTTTTTCACGTTCTTCTTACATTTTTGTTGACGGCGTAAAATAACTTCCAGGTTTCATCTAGATAGTCGGTATGTTTTGACCATAGAATGTTTTGACTTGTATTATATCAATTACAAGTACAAAATAAGAAGTTGAATTGATTTGATTACGGGACCTAATGACGTAAAGTTACCAACAGGTAGCTCTCGTACTATAAAGTAAAACAAAATCCTGTAATGATAGTTTTTTTCCTTCTAGATAGGTACAGTGATTTTCGGTATGATATTAATGAGTTTTAAGTTTTTTAAGTGAAATCAATTAAAGAGTATCGTTAGTTAGGTATTGTTTCTATCTATAAAAATTGGTTGTCCGTAATTGATTCTGTAATAAATTAATAATTGATCAAGGAGGATAAATAGAACGATACTTAATTATGATATATTGTGTTTTTTCATACGACAAAAGGTACTAATAATATATTAACAGCTAAGCGTCTTCTACGCATTTTGAGTGATTTGATTTTCGCGGGCTAGTGCGCGACGATGTTCGGTAGCGGGGCGCGGGGCGCTTGTGCGACTAAGCCACGCCCATTTCGCTTCAATTATTTTTCGACATAGGCCCTTAAGTAAGGTTTTAAGTTAGGTTAGGTTAGCGTGCTCATGGATACATTTTAAGAATCTTGTTTTGGTAGTAAGTAGGGTGAGTGTGCCCGTGCGGTGCGTTGGCATCGAGTTCAGTGAAATTTAAATTATACGAATAATTTATTTAATATTGAGAAAAAATGTGTAAACCTGTATATGTTGAAACCTTGATAATTCAATTCTGCTCTCTATTCTAAGCAAACTATTTTCTAGTTTTGCGTTTATTCATTAACACTCGTTTATCCTATGCCTGTACACGATGTTTATTTTTAAATTCATGATATGACTATTTTATCGATTGGTCAATTATCAACACTAGCCGAGCGCTTGTAATTAACGTTCTGTAGAGGGGACTTTAAATTATTAATCGATACTCATAGAGGTTATACTTGTATATTCAACTGCGTCAGATTTAGAAATTATTCGAAAAAAAACTATATAATTGTTTCATATCGAGCGGAATGGTTACTTGACGGTATATCGGTCACTTTAGTTTTAGAATTAGTACGAATATTTTAAGTCGAAATTTCGTAATTTCAAAATATTTCTTTCTTGTTTGTAACTGTAAAATGTTACTTTAATGCTTATTTTTCAGTTATATGCAAATATATATTTTTTTCTTACGTTTTGTTAATACGGTGTATATTGTAAAGAACACTTTGTGTCAGGTTACCGACCTCATTTCGTCAAGGAAACATTAGTATTTTTGGAGTGACCTTTCATATTTAGTTACAAAACTTTCAACATATTTGCCATTTATTTAAAATTTTTCATAGTACATATATCTAGAGCTTTTAGATGAAGGACTGTTACAAATCACAACTATTACAAACACCACAAACACATTTTTGGTTCCAAAATGAATTTATTTCTTTCACATTTCGACATTTACTAAAATACTTATGTGTTCAAATCTGTCTAATAGTTATTAATGATGTAGTCAAAGATGTTCAAAATATAGAATATTCAGAATCGTCATCATCATCATGATCAGACTATCATCGTCCACTGCTGAATTGTGACTGGTATTTAAGTTTGACGCTATTTTTAACCGACTTCAGAAAAGGAGAGGAGGTTCTATGTTCGTCTGTATGTATTTTAATTTTTTCCTATACAGGGTGAAATTAATATAATTTGCATCCTTTTAAAATAAGAGTCTACCCATCAAACTGAACAACTTTTAGTATGGGAGCAAACCGAGATGTGCAAAAAAAAAAATCTGCTGTTGCATACATTTGAGCCGAGTAGGCATTGCAATTTAGTATGGAACAGCTGATTTTTTGTTGCTACGATTGGTTTGCTCCCATTGTGAAACTTTACATTTAAAACTTAAAGTTAACTTTAAAACTATACATTTTAACGAACATCTGACTCTATAGAAGCATAGAAATTTGTTTTTAGAATGGTTCTGAAAAATTTCACTGAGTTTAATTGGTTAGTATTGAAAATATCACCATAGTACGTTTGTATGGAGCGCGCTCCGAATTATATCCTCTTAAGTGCACAGTCAAAACATAAACTAGTTTTCGTCCAACATCCGGTAGGTACCAACACGTTACAATAGGACGACATTGACTTTGTGGCGCCAACGCCATTACCATGGCGATGGAATTACGTCACCTCGTTCACTGACAATTAGCGGTAGGGCTAGCATAACAGTTTTGTCAGAGTTGATTTGCTAGGCCCACTGGTGATGGCGTACTACCCGATAGCTCAGTCCGTAGTAAACCTGCCTGCTGCGCAGATGGTCGCCGGTTCGAATCCCGTAAGGGGCAAATATTTAAGTGCGTCAGAATCCCCAATTGCAAAGTAATCTTCAGGGTCATTCTTAATATGCTGACACTTTTTAAGGGGATGATCAGACCATCAAACTGAACAACTTTCTCTATGGGACCAATGTCGAAATCGCGAAAAAGAAATCAGCTGTCCCATACAATTGGGTGGTCATCCCCTATAGATAAAAGGTACCTGCTGTGTACCTTTCCTAAAATGCAGTATACCTAACTATGTAAGAAGCTATGCATAAAAGAAGGGACACCCATTCTGACGTCAGAATGGCGGGTGACCAGATAAACGATAAAATAAATTCACGCATCCTTTTAAAGGAGTCTACCCTTTAGTACCGAACAGGTGTTTTTTTTTTGCTCCGTTCGGTTTGCTCCCATAGTAAAAGTTGTTCAGTTTGATGGGTAGACTCTTAGTTTAAGAGGATACTAATGATATAAATTTCACCCTGTATATTAATTCTATATCTTTGTCTAGTCATAATTATGCAAGGCCGGGCTAGATTCTGGTACTTTAAATATGACTAGATAATTTGTGTGACAATCAGTCAGTTGCAGAAACGCTTATTAGAGTTAATCCTCCATTAAATATCTTGCTAGCTTTTACTACGTCAACGAGACAAAAAGTGAAAGATTTGATGGAGAATTAACTTTAATGAGCATTTCTGCAACTGAGTGTAAGTCTACGATATTTATTTATTGTCTTAGATAGTGGCATTGCCATACCTACGCCACAGTGTTCCTAGTATATCACCTACAAGAAAAATCGAGATAATTGTCTGTCTTTGTTTCTTTACACTTGCCAAAATGAGCGATCGCCATACGGTTTAGTCGCTTTGTCGTACATGGCATGCTGGCCCTAGAGGCGTGATTATACTAGTCTTTTGTATGGCCCCAATGGACAATAGCCGTCTGATAAGATAGTGATTGGAATTGACTCACTTTAAAATAATGTTCAAATTCCTCTTGTATTCCTTTTTTTTCTATATACAACGAAATAGTTTGGTTGGATCATATAAAGACATGGCTAATAATAAAATAGATTATATAATTTATAATAATAATTGAAAATTATTAAATTATCAAGTGTTGTGGCGTGTGAGTATGAAAATGTTTGGTAAAGGCAGGCCATGGAGGATACCATGACCAATGGACCTCATTAGGAAATACCGGATCAAAAGTAACTGAAACCGTCGAAAATGAGTAAAGTATACGCACATATAACAGAAACTTATCTCCCCAATAAAATATTTGTTAACTTACAGAATTTCGCTTATGTTTTCAGTTGGTTTACAATTTTATTATAATGTGATCGTATGTACCTACCTATACAACGTGTTAATGAATAAACGCAAAACTAGAAAATAAATTGTTTAGAATCGAGAGCAGAATCGAATTATCAAGGTTACAATTTTTCGAAATATTAAATAATGTTATTCGTATAATTTTCAGTCTACTGAAATCGATGCCAACCCACCGCACAAGCGCACTAACCCTACTTACTACCAAAACAAGATTCTTAAAATGTATCCACGACCACGCTAGCGCTTTTATTCAATGCTGAAATAATAACAAATAATTTTTGAATGAAAATTTAGAATGCGAATAACTTTAAATTTTAATTTATAAAATTATGAAATTATTTCGTTATAAATAAGTTGGGGTGAATGAGGTTTTGCGTTAATTTATTAACACGTTGTATACAATACAGATATTTTGAATCCTTATATATTTATTGGATATTTTTTTCTTCTCGTGCATATTGGTCATCTGCGTTTTTATGTATTTTAAATGGACAGTAAGCCAGGTGTCAATCTTACTTAGAAGCGGCCACAATGCCTTTAGGTCAATTCAATCAGCGTGAATATGTACCCGCCACATATTGCGAACAGGTCACAAAGACACGGATACTGCACCACAAAACATACGTACGACATGGTCATCATCATCCCTTTCGAATTGGTTAGAACAACCTTTTTATTTTATTTATAATTAATGGACTTTTTGCTTGTGCGTTAGCATCGCATTTCCGCCAATGTCAAGTAGTTTGTGGGAGTCTCCATCCCACTCTCAGGGATTGTTTTTGATAAAGAACAAGAAGAGATTAAGGAACGCGGAGCCTCGTGGCAGGCAAAGATGCGACGCGCGGAAAACACGCGAGACAAGTTCTCGGGTCAGAACCTGCAACGTGACTCCTAGAACAACCTACATACGAGTATGTCAGTTGAACTATTCGAAATGTTGGTATTTATAATACTTTTAAAGAAGCACTAAAACTTGTGAACTTTAGTCGATAGTTCGTATAATATCATCAAAAACTTGCAAAGATGCCTTCCGATAAACGTATTATTAAGCACGCGATCCTTGTCGAAACTCTTGGAAAACTGACTCAGAAGGTATAGCTTCTTGGAAAATATTAATATCTACTTTACGTGCATGGGGGGTATTGGATTGTATACCTATTAGGTACTTGTATAGGGAACTTGCAACAAAATTATAATGAGAAATTATCTTAATAATTCAATAATAATAGTTGTGAACGTTAATAGTAGATTTATTCTAAATTTTTAATTTTTACGAACTATTTCAATTATAAGTTACGTGGATCGGAATGTAATTTCAAACACCAATCAGCGCAAAGTTACGAAGCGATTAGCAACTTGCGTGCGTTAGAAGAGTACGGCAACATATTATAGCGGATGATTTGTGATGAACTTCACGCATGATGAAAAGGAGTGACGTCACGTCATGGCAGTGAGCGTTTTGGAGCGGAATTTGAAAAGTCAACCTTTGATTTGCAATAAATAAATTATTTGTGCATATTTTACCCTTTTTATTTTTGATATTTTTATGTAAGCCTTCAATCTTTATGATACACTAAAAATATAAAACTGTGCAAGTTCCCCATTGCATGTGACTCTACGGAGATTCTCATTCTAATCTTTTCAAGTCTCTAATTCTGGAGATTTCTTGGTGGAATGTTAAGATTACTGTTATTACCTTACAAAGCAAATAAAACAATTAAAAAAGAAATCTCATCCAAAACATAAGAAGTTTGAAAATCTCCGGAAACTCGATAAAGAAAATTCCTTCCTACCAAAAACGTAACCTAATAACGTTTACTTAAATCACAACAGCAAAGCATAAATGCCCAAAGATCAGTCGTTGCCCGTATCAGGTTGTACCATGCGTGCAGTTCACCCGCGATCCGCTGACAGATATGCGTGACTATAATTTGATAAGATTCCCTTAAAGAACTAAGGGAAACAGGGCTGCCGACCGGGAGTAATAAGGAAACCAGGGAATATTCCTTAGGTATTCGTGCGAAAGGGAAATGATATACAAAACGTTTTAGATTCCTCATTACCATCAACGATCTTCATAAATTTACGACTGTCGGAGTGTTCACAAACAATATTTTTTAGCGTACAATTGTAGCAAGCCACTTTTGCATATTGAAGGATTGAAGTATGTGTCAAGTGGTGATAGGTAGCTAGCCTTTCGCCCCCAAAAGACAGATAACAGTAACCCAAAAACAGAAATGTAGTAGTTATGAAGAAAATATTTTTTTCGACTGTCCCATACAACGAAAGAGGGGTTGACATTTTTTTTTTATAAGTCGAGTGAGGTGTCTTTGGATAGGTCGTGTCCATCCCATAGAAACTAAATCAATATAATGCTTCTCGAGATGTCTGCACTCAAAGTCAAAAATAGTCATCAAACAAATATTTGACCCTTACGGGAATCGAATCCGCGACCCTCGGCTTAGCATTCAGATCCACTACCAACTGAGCTAGTAGGTATTGCTTGTGTTTTAAGATATGCATTTAAACAGTAGGTAAATATAAAACTCATCTTCCGTCAGATGGGATTTATTAAAATCCCAGATTATGCCATCTCGGGACGGATTTAAATTGATGTCTATGAACTCATCAACTAGAAATAGAATCAAATGTTTTAGATCGCGTATATTTCCGATATTTGGCAGATGGTTACAGACAAACAAATGTAGTGTACTTGTTTGGTGCAGTGAACTTGGCAGAAGCCGTTGGCATACAATGGAGAGAGTGAATCATTCAATTCAAATCGGGTTAGGTCATGCCGGCTATGACGGTGGTTTCGATATACCTGTGTTCTCATTATGCAGCTCCAGTTAGGCAGTTTTTTCTAATTTCATCATCATCATTATCGACAATTATTATTCAGAGTGAAATTGATATTAGTAGCGTCCTTTTAAACTAAGAGTCAACCCATCAAGCTTAACAACTTTTACTATGGGAGCAAACCAATCGGAGCAAAAAAATCTGCTGTCGCATACATTTGAGTCGAGTACCTACAGCGGAACAGCTGATAAATTTTTTGCTCCGATCGGTTTGCTCCCATGGTAAAAGTAGTCCTATTTGATGAGTAGACTCTTAGTTTTAAAGGATGCTAATGATATCAGTTTCCCCCTGTAGACCAGCACCTCTAATATGATTTAGAATTCGAATAGAACGAGAATTTTTCCATACTACTTGTCGCGGGAAGTGCATCATTCGCTCTCTGAAAAGCGCAGCAAGATATCATGTTCTATGCAGCGAAGACGCGCCATTAGAGAAATCATACAAGGGAGGGGTTGGTCCGTCCAACATAACTCTCAATATGCCAACATATTTTATAAAATGTCTTCCCATACTTATAGAGCGCTATCTCATATTTCTCAAATTAACATGGTACTTATACGGGGTGAAATTGATATAATTAGCATCCTTTTAAACTATGAGTCTACCCATCAACCTGAACAACTTTTACTATGGGAGCTGTAAAGTTGTTCAGTTTGATGGGTAGACTCTTAGTTTAAAAGGATGCTAATGATATCAATTTCACCCTGTGTATTTATTTTCTTCTCTATCATCTAATTCATTTCTGAGGGTCGTGCGTTACCGCATGCAATACGTCTCCATGCATTATCTCCCATTGCATTTCTTACCGTGTCCACCCAATTTGTTTAGATCTTTCTCTCGAGCTTTATTCTCCTATTCAGTCTACCTCTTCCTCTATTTGAGCCAGAATGATGTCTCCCTTTCCAAGCTATGTCTCGGGAATCATACTAATGTAAAGAAAAACATAATTTATCTAACGCCATTTATTTTATTGTTTCAGATGAACAGGAAAGAGTACAGAAGAAGACATTCGTCAATTGGATCAATTCACATTTGTCGAAGGTAAATTATTTAAATAATAATCAGTTTTCATTCTAAACGCGCCAGTCATTATCCAGAGAGATGATAAAGTGGGATCTTGAAATCCCGTGCAGTTTTCGTTGCTAAAGGAGATCTTTTTATGAGGGAATCTTGCATACAGGCATACACAAATTCACGTTCTGCATCCATTTTGTGACAATCCAAATAATATCAGGTAATAACAATCGGTGGGGTGTCAGAGTTCTAGAGTGGAGACCGCGAATTGGTAGGCGTAGTGTGGGACGCCCTGCTGCCCGCTGGACAGACGACCTAAAAAAAGTCGCGGGGAGCGATTGGATGAGGAAGGCCGAGGACAGAGTTTTGTGGCGCGCCTTAGAAGAGGCCTATGTTCAGCAGTGGACGATGATGGGCTGAGGATGATGATGAAATAATATCGGTATTTCGCGAGATTATAGATGTCTATAAGTACTTCGTTCCATATAAGAATAGAATTATATTTCGATTCGCAATAACAATGAATGTTTCAGAAAAATGTACTTTTCGGAATAATATTATATCGATTCCAATAAAACACTTAAACCAGCCCTAATGTCCGGCTCTATTTTCTTGAGCTATAGACGAGTCTACGATACTAAGATAGAGTACTCTGTTTCTGCTGTTTTAAATAATACATTAATTTATATTGTTATTTGGAACAAAGTATGATATGGTCCCGTGTCAGCAGCGGTCTTGATGTAGTATTGCAAACTCTATAATGATATCTATTCATAGTAAATATTCTAGTAATTCTACATCAAGAAACGACATCTCATCAGACAGTCATTGTAAAGTTTTAAAAATCTTGAGTAACTGTAAACGTCTGGAAAGTCAATTTAGATTAACAGGTTTTATGAATAGCAACAACATCTCTTTTGAGTTGGATCCTGCATACATTATGTTATAGACACGATTAACTTGAGGCAGTCTATTGGCCATCTAAACATTCTTCTTTACTGTTTATTGGCTGGTTTTGTTTGTAGAAAGACTAAATAAATTGCATTTTATTTCTATTATTGTTATAGTGGGAAACATAGATACTTACCTGATGCAAAAACTGGAGCCTCTTAGTTAGGAAATTTCGTGCTAAAAAGATTCTCATTATTCGGTAATACCAAAGTATGGCTTGTCTATAATTTCATTTCATTGTGGTATGGTAATGAAGTGGTTTCACGTTCTGACGTTACAGTTTCTTTATTTAGTTTGCTTTGAAATGGCTAGAATGGATGGCCAAACTTTCATCTACAGTGAAACTGCACTATTTTTATTACAACTTCAGTTACATTACAATCGCGTATAAGACTCATGTAATAGATACAGGGTGTAAGTGATAGCCTAGCAAATACTGAAACGGTGAACTCGGACTATCAAACTGAACAACTTTCACTATGGAGCCTACCTCAGGAAACGCGAAAAAAAATCTGCTGTCCCATACATTTGAGTCGGGCAGGTACAGCAGTTTTGTATGGGACAGCTGTTTTTTTTTTCCGTTTGCTGAGGAAGGCTCCATAGTGAAAGTTGTTCAACTCAGACCGAGTTCACCCTTTTAGTATTTGCTAGGCTGTCTCTTACGCCCTGTATATGCCTGTGTATTTTAAGCTGAGAAGAAGATAACTGAGTAAAAACATAAGTTAATGTGATGTTTGTGTTGCAGCGCATACCGCCATTGCGCATCGACGACCTGATATACGACCTTCGAGATGGAACCAAGCTACTTGCACTGCTCGAAGTGCTGTCAGGAGAGAAACTGGTGAGTTTGTTACTGTGGTGTGCTATTTTCACTATGCACCTAAACGGAATTTAAAAGACAGAGCGGATTTTTCTAGTAACAGAGCACTGTCAAAGAAATAGTTATACAGAGTCCAACTTAATAATGCTGACAGTTTTTTAAGAGAATGATCACCATCAAACTGAACAACTTTCTCTATGGGAATCAGCTGTCCCAATACAATTGTGTCGAGTATGATTTCAGTTTAGTATGAAACAGCTGTTTTTTTCGCGATTTCGACATTGGTCCCATAGAGAAATTTGTTCAGTTTGATGGTCTGATCAAACTCATAACAAAGTGTCAGCATTTTAAGAAGGACCCTATAGTTTCGGAGCAGACTAGAGAAAAGTGAGGCATCGTAGATTGGATATTCCTCGTCCACACAGTTTAACAGTTCCCTGCCACATCTTGGACACTTAGCTGACATTTCATACAAATGGGAAAAATTTACAAGAAGAGGTAAGCCTACGCGATACCGAGTGTATGCGATCGAGACAGGAATACATCAATGCCTTAATTTTCCGCCACGCTTCCTACCAAGGGAGTGTCCGTACTGTATGTAGTACTAGATACTCTTTCTTATACCTACTATGCTAAGAAAAAAGTACAATAATCCAGTTTGTCTTATGTTGGTAATAAAAAGTAAGACAAACGATATAGGCAAAGTTTAATTCGTATTTGGTTTTGTCGTAAAAAACAATAAGAGGAAATCTCCCCCGAAGTCAATTAAGGTTAACTGTCTTTAATTTCGGCTATTGGTGCAGATATATAATCCTTTTTGGTAAAGTCCAAGTTGTACACCAGTATCACATGCAACAAGTTCAAGTTAAAATGTTTTTTTAGGAAATGATCAGACCTTCAAACTGAACAACTTTATATTGGCACCAACCGAAATCTTTTTCGCGATTTCGATGTTCTTTCCATTGAGAAAGTTGTTCAGTTTGACGGTTTGATCATCCCCTAAAAAAGGGTCAGCATATTAAGAAGAACCCTGTATGTTTGGTAAATTTTGGTGTTGATTATCCAACTTATGGCCAATTTCTTCCAGCCCATGGAGCGTGGCAGAGTCCTCCGCCGTCCCCACTTCCTCTCGAACGCGAACACCGCTCTCCGGTTCCTGGCCGGCAAGAGGATCAAGCTCGTCAACATCAACGCCGCTGACCTGGTCGACGGCAGGCCGGCTGTCGTGCTCGGACTTATATGGACCATCATCCTTTACTTCCAGGTAGGATCTGCTATTTTCGGACTATGCTATTTTAGAGACTTGCAAAAGTATCGTAGAAAGTTGAAATGGTGTGATTCAATATAATATATCAAAGGGATTTATATCACTGTATGAAAATAGCAGTCGTGGACGCTAAGTGCGACTTCAGGCGAAGTTAAGAAATCCTATATGGCAAACAAAAAATTTCTAAATATCGATTAAGTGTAGGTATTTATTTAAATATGTTGATAGCGCATGAGGGTGGCTAAGACAAGAAAAAAATAATCTTCAGAGCCTAAATCAACGATCTGAGAATAGAATCACACTCTTTTAATTTGCTAGGGTACTTTTTCAAAATAGTAAACAGAAAAACATCGAAAAAATGGCGAAATCGCGCCACACTAATAATGCTATTGGCGAGTGGTTGTGAAATATTATAAGCATTAAGTCTGAAATAAAATATATTCAAATGAAAAGCGAATGAATCGAAAACAGTTTTGAGTTATTCGTCCGAAAACAGGCTACGCTGTTGTCCCAAAATAAAAATTCTTGGACAACTAATTTGAATTACATATAGAGACAAATCAAGATGATTCAATAGATGTCACAACCAATCGCTTATGGCTCATAAATATTAATGGTTCAATGTAACTATTAGTTAAATTAATTGTTAATAACATCGAGTAGAAGCACTGGAGTGAGTCACTAGTTAGGATCGCAATCCGTTGGGATTAGCACCTTTTGTAGCTCTTATTGTAATTGGTTTTAGATAATTAGATGAATTTATAACAAATATTTTAAATACTGCAAACAAATAACCCTAATAGTCATATCACCGTATAGGAGTGAATTATATTCTATTAAATATGTAATACCCGCACTGAGCGAAAAGAAATTTCCTCTATCAAATATTATTAAGTATTCTATACTTCAATTCCGACTGACAGAAATGCCATATGTCCTCACTCCTCAGGCCTAGCAGGCCGCCCCCGAGCTATCTGCGTTCACACACTGAGAAAAAAATCCTACGTATACGTAGCCCGTCGCAGCTTACGTACAACGTAGCTTACGAAGCGATACCGATTGCGAGTGTTGCATCAGTATTTAAGTTGTCTCGTACTTCACAATAAAGCTTCACTATGAAGTACGAGACAACTTAAATCATTATAATTATAATAAATTACGAGTGTTGTGGCGACAGGCTCACCCCCTGTCACACTGGACAGAGTTTCAGTACTGCTTGGTTAGTGTTTGGTACAGTATCTTCATGCGGTTTTATGATGTATCCTCCTACAATATATAGCCACCAGCGGCCGTAGCACGGCAGTGTGATATAGCCCTATCGCGGGCAACATGCTACGCGGACTGGTGTGTACTATACTGAGGGATGAGGAAAATGACAAAATGGTTTTCTTCCAAAAGTGTCATGTGATTATTTTAGATTTTTCATCACATAATAATTGGCACAGACATTGGTTGTGATTTTAGAAATTATTTCACATTATTAGTTCTTTTTCAAAATTTCAATTTGAATTGGAGCAGCCAATAGCAGAAATCTGCCATGATATTATTGTTTAAATGATATTACTTCAGTGTTTTCAATCTTCCCTTCATTTATCATTATTCTTATTATATTGTCTTATACATGGTGTTAGTGTAAACAGTTGCATTACTTTAAACGGTGATTGCACTCATGATACTGAGATGATGATGATGATGATACAAGTTTCCCCTAAGAACATTAATTTAAAAAAAATATATCTTTTCATACAAACGTTCGATCAGCTGTTTGCATATATAAATTTTCGCTCATTTCCCTTGGGGAAAGTTATTCAGTTTCATGAATAGAATAAAATATCTTTATTAGCCTTAAAAAATAAACACATTTCGAAAACCACGGTACACGGTTAGTACTTACAAATACATAAAAAACACAATAACAAAAAACATATTTAAGTCAAAATGGTCTGTGACATCAGTTTACGGTAGTTGGTCAGACCAACAACCACTGTTATTATTGTCACAGCCGAACTTAACATAAAAAAGAGATCTACTACTATAAAAGTCTTATTAACCAGTAACATGAAAAATGAAAGAAGTAAAATGAGTACAATCACCCTTTAAAGTAATGCAACTGTCTACACTTACACCCTGTATATCTATAATATTCTAGTCACAGTATTGACTACCTATGAAAGGTTTTTATTTCTAATTATTCTTTTAAGAGGATATAATTCGAAGCGCGCTCCATACAAACGTACTATGGTGACATTTTCAATACTATCCAATTAAAGTCAATAAAATTTTGCAGAAACTTAATCTAGAAACAAATCTCTATGCTTGTATGGAGTCAGATTTTCGTTAAAATGTATAGTTTTAAAGTTACAGTGCCTCAAAAATTTTCATACAAATTTTAAATTAATTCTAGCATTGAAACTATTAATTTTAACGAAAATCTGACTCCATACAAGCATAGAGATCTGTTTCTAGATCGTTTCTGCAAAATTGTATTGCCTTTAATCGGTTAGTATTGAAAATATCACCATAGTACGTTTGTATGGAGCGCGCTCCGAATTATATCCCCTTAATGAATGAGCGATTTTAGTGAAAAATAAAAGAATCATGACCCGGATGACTTTAACTCAAATAAACAATAACAAATTATGGAAAATAGCTCATTTCAAATAAATATAATTTTATTTTACTATAAATAAATATCGTATAATAGATGCACTATCAACCGATTCAAATGAGGATAGCCTAAAAATATGAAACTGTTATAAAAACGAGGTCCATTGATATTTGTGTTTAAATCATAGACCAATCTTGTAGGTAGACTGCTTATACCTGTATAATCGTGATGCTGAAATTCTACAAACATTTAATTAATGCATAAACAGTCCCGTTTTATGCAGTGATATCATTTCAGCCTAACTGCGCTTACATATCAAATTACAATGGCAAATAATGATAATTGGTGAAAAGTACGAAAGTCCCATAATGGGACATGTAATAATAAATACGAATTCACGGAATTTAAGTTCCAAGATAGTTGTGAGACAAATAAATCGGATGTCCAAACCAATTTTTACCAGGAAAATCAGTACTCGTAGCTAATAGTAATAGTAAAAAAAGGAATAAGTAATACATTTATAAAAAAATCCGGTAAAGCCGTGGTGGTCCAGTGGCGAGTAACCTTGCCTGCCGTGCAGGAGGCGATGGTTCGATCCCCGTCCAGACCGACTCGTACCAATGAGTTTTTCGGAATTTATGTACGATTTGTAACACCACTGGCTTTTCGGTGAAGGAAAACATCGTGAGGAAACCAGCATGCTTCAATTTCGAGACATGTATTATACCCACTGTCCATTATAAGTGGCGACGGGCTCACCCCCCGTCACACTGGACAGAGTTTCGGTACTACTGGTGAAACGTGGATACTCTGAGATTTCAGAACATCTCTGACTACCCCCTCGGGGAATATAGTCGTGAGCATATACATACATACATCGTTACTAATTAACGCAAAACGAGTCCATGACGCTTGAATTGTGCATCTTGGTATACAGGGTCCTTCGTAATATGCTGACACTTTTTAAGGGGATGATCAGACCCTCGAACTGAACAACTTTCTCTATGGGACCAACATCGAAATCTCGAAAAAAAATCAACTGCTCCATACAAAACTGCGAACCTACTTTTAGCCAAATGTATGAAACAGCTGATTTTTTTTTCGCGATTTCGATGTTGGTCCCTTAGTGAAAGTTGTTGACTTTGATGGTCTGCTCATCCCATTTAAAAAGTGTAGGCATATTAAGTTGGACCCTGTATGTATAATATCATTGATCATGTAGATATATTGATATGAGCAGTCCATGGTCTAAATTGGTCTGTGATTATATTTAAAACTAGCAGCCCGTCCCGGCTTCGCACGGGGTAGACAAATAAATTTTAAGACTCATTTTTCTACACCTTCGGTTACATTGTTCAAATTTTACCAAGGATCCCTAATTTTTTTCAAAATGAAATGTAGCCTATGTCAAATTGGAAGAATGTAGCATTCTATTGGTGAAAGAATTTTTTAAATCGGCCCAGTACTTTTTGAGCCTATTCATTACAAACATACAAACATACAAAAATAGGTACAAATCTTTCCTCTTTATAATATTTATTATTTAAAATAAAACTCAAGGTTGATTCTCATTTTAATTGGCTTGAACTAATTTTGTTTGCGCAAGCTTCGCTCAATATATTGGACCCACAGGATAGAGGACCAAAGGTGGGTAAAGCATCACAGCTTTTAGAACTTATTGTGTAGTTTTTTCCAAATTCTAAATCTTACCGTAGAAACATTAGGGATAAAAATAGATTACCAGTAGAAATTCATTCTAAGAAAAATCATGTCAAAATCATAACGAATTTTAATGATTTCACTTAGGTACATTTTAATCCCCAGATTCGATAATGGATGGTAGATCATAATAGGGATACTTATTATGATCTACGTGGATACTCTATATCTATTTCGACCCCTAATTATAATATACTAGTCAACCTGAGCTTTTGTATTACAGGATAGGCATTAAGGTGGTTTCAGAATTGTCAATTTCATACAAATGTGTGACGCAGAATATGCGTAGACGGTATAATAAAAGTAATATTTTGTTTATGGAAAAATAGTTCGGAAATCTAGATGTCGCGTCACAAATAACATTTACAATTTATAATATAAGTAATTACGAAGAGTTAAAGCTTTTTAATGTTCTATGAATAATTTCAAAGCTTTATATCTTCGTAATTGTATTATAAATTGCAAATGTTATTTGTAACGTGGCATCTAGATTTTCTAAACTATTTTTCCATATATGAAATATTACTTTTATTAATACCGTCTAGGCGTATTCTGCGTCACACTTTTGTTTGAAATTGACAACTCTGCAACCAACTTAATATTATTATATTATTATTTTCTTCGATGTCTGCGTTCTGCTTGCATTTTCTATATAGTATGCTATGTCTATGAATAATATGTTCTTGAGTTATTCAGTTGGATCGACACCCACCCAAGTCTCCATTATTTAATTCGTATTTATGTACCCATGGAGTTTTATAAAAGTGTAGCTAATAACAAATTACTTATACAAACCATAGTATTACATACTTTTGTTTTTCAATATTAGTGCTTGCTTCGTACTAAGGAAACGATACGAACACATGAAAGGCACAGTATTCAAAACGGATTCTTTAGGATAGTTATTTATCCAGAAAGAAACAGTGTCTTCCGTTCAAATGAAGCGCTCTCTCTTTATTAAACTTCATGGTATTATATGAAAGCTTCCGTGTTAAAATAAATATGATTTCATTCGTAACAGATAAATAAAGGTGTTACGAAAATACAAATAAATATTACAGAGGGTAGTTTAGATCACCTAACTGAACAACTTTCACTATGGGACCAATATCGTAATCGCGAAAAAAAAATCTGATGTTCCATACTAAACTACAAATCTACTCGAGCTAAATGTATGGGACAGCTGATTTTTTTTCGCGATTTCGATTTTGGTCACATAGTGAAAGGTGTTCAGTTTGATGGTCTAAACAACCCCCTTAAAAGTTTTTAATGTTTATTTTTACTTTTGTAACACCCTGTATATTATTATCAATAACCCCGAAGTAGTAACGAACTGCTATTGGTTGACGTATTGGATTTAGAGACACTATTTAGATCACATTCACCTTTCACATCACTTAGATTCAGTTTTACTTTGAAATTCATTGTACTTCGTGATTTTTTTAGTTTTCATGATCATTATTTTTTTCAAAGTTGCTGAGGTAAGGTATACAATATTAAGATATAAAATCTAAAATGTAAGAATTGTTTAAAAGATGATTAGTTTTTGAAAAACTTTCAATAAGCGCTTCTATTTTTAATAGGCAACACATAAAAACAAGACTATTTCTATTGAAAATCAGGTACATCATACAGATTGTCCCGTAAATCAACATTCACCCTTGCAGAGCATATAATAATGTTTGGAAGATAAATCTGCTGTTTCATATATTATTCATTCAAATTGCTACCTAGTCATTGTCATATAAGATAATCGACAACCTAGGTATGTTCAACATACCTAGTCTAACATCAGTTGAAGAATGTCTTACAAGGTGTATGAGTCTAGTGGAAGCGAAAGAAGTGTGACAGGACTATACCAAATGGAGATACGATGTATTTGCCCACCGTTTTAGGAGGAAGGTACAAACATACATCAACTTACACCTTTCTACATTTAGAACAATTTATGTTTGTAATAGAGTAGCCACCAACGGTTATTTACATCTGAAATTCAAATTTTCTATGACATTTTCAACAGTATTCGATCACAAATTGACTAAAGAATATGATCACCAGATCGAGGAGAACAGCCGAGCGCTAGAGTACCTCGGAGGCTCACGATGCGCGTCAGCCATGTCCATGGAATCAGGAGCTGGGACTCCGACCCAAAGGGCAGAGGACAGGTGGAAGCAGGGCGCCAAGAAGACTTTGCTGCAGTGGGTGGCTAATGCCCTGCCTAAGTAAGTCGTGTTACTATATTTTTAAGTGTATCATGTTGATAAATGGAATGACCTGGGAAGATATCTGCAGTGCTGCCAAAGATAACACCGATGTGGGGAGCTATTATCCGAGCCCTATAGCGCACATAAGGGTGAAAGAAAGAGAAGAAGAGATATTGATAAATATTCGTTCGAACTGTATACGTGTTGTTTTTGTTTGAGTTTTGTTAACGTAATCTTTTTTCTTGCCTTGGCTTGTAAACAAAGTCATTAGAAAAAGGGACAAATAAGTTGATAAATTGTACTCCAAAAAAACAAGGCCGTATATAACTTAATAAACAAATACTTGGAAACTTTGCTAGGAAAATACCTATTGTTTTGCTTACTTGTTGTTGAACTTGGTGTTCCCTAAAGTACACCTAAAAGAAGATCAAGACAATTATTCAAAAGAGAAACTTGATTATGTACCCAAAAATAAGTGACGGGTACGCCTGAAAACTTACAAAAAATCTATTCACTTCCAGAGAATCAAACGTACAAGTAACAGACTTTGGGCCGTCCTGGCGCGACGGTGTAGCCTTCCTCGCTATCATCGACGCCATCAAAGCGAACCTCATCAACTTAGCCGAGATGAGGAGGAAGACCAACAGGCAACGTTTGGAGCACGCCTTCGACGTGGCCGAGAGCGAACTCGGCATCGCCAGGTTGCTGGACGCTGAGGATGTGGATGTCGATAAACCCGATGAGAGGTCCATTATGACTTACGTGGCCCAATTCCTACATAAATATCCTGAACCCAAGGTGAGAATTTGACTTATGTGTCTGGTTCAGTGCCCTACTTGTAACCAGCTTCGAGCGCCTTTGCTTATTTTAATGTCTTAAATCTTCTTTTTAATTGCAGACGACAGGACCAGACGCCGTAGCGGCAGTACAAGAAGAGTACGAATCACTCAGAATGTGGCTGACGGAGCGTGTAACCACAGTCCAGAGGCAATACGATTCGCGAACACTCTCGCGAAACTACGACGATTATGTTCGCGCCGAGAACGATCGCCTCGCCCGCGAACCCATCTACCAGAAACTAGAGAAACTCATGTACACACAGAGCTTAGTCGCCATCGCACCCAAATCATGGCGCGAACTAGTCTCCCTCTGGATAGAACTCGAGAGACTCCACAGAAGATGGCTTTGGATGCTCGACGCAGATCTACCCGGAGACTTCAGCACGGTCGGCGAATGGCTGGCGAGAGCCGAGTACCTTTTGTACTTCGAAGAAATACCGACTAGCTTAGATGAACGAACCGCTGCTATTATAAGCGAGAAGTTAGAAGAGCATAGCTCTTTCTTCGCTGGCTTACCCGAAGTTATAGACAGATTCGAAGCGGCACTAAGGTCTCAAGATGCTTCTAGAATACCTCCTGAGAGACTGCAAGTTATGAAGGAGCGTCTAGAAACAGTAAGTCGAAGAGCACCCCAAAGGAAAGCCAGATTAAAGTATTTAGAGCACAAATGCTGCATAGTCGCTTTCACAGAGTTGACTAAAGCTAAGCTCGCCGCGTGGACCGGCAAATACGGCCGCATAGATCACGCTCGTGCCTTATTAGAAGACTACGATAATTTTGTTACGAAGAATAAGATTTTCCAAGAATTCGATAGAGCGTATGTTGATATTAAGCAAGTAGCAGAGGAATATAAAAGAGTCTGCGAAGTAGATAGGACAGAGTCGAGGGAAATTGATTCGTTTTTGAGGGAAGTTTCCGAGACTTGGAGGCGAGTTGCTTCCGATGTTAGATGCGCTCGAAGTGTACTGGAAGAAGTTATAGCGCATTGGGAGAGATGGAACACTCTGGCTGATGATTTCATGACTTGGTTAGACCGAGCGCAGCATATGCTGAGAGTGTCGGAGGACGAGAGGCTGGAGTTCTTCCAAGACCTGACGGTATGGAAGGAGAGACATCAGTTACTGGGTGATGCGGCCGGATTCCTGGCTGCTACCTGCTCTGATGATATCAGCTCGGAGGTGAAGAGGAAGTATGTGGAGATCACGGAACGATGGGAACGAGTTTGGGAGGAGGCAGAACGGTAAGTCATGATTTTATAGCTAGACTAGAGTTAACCCACGACTTCGTCCGCAATAAAATTCTAAATAGTTTGATTTGGAGTCAGGGACAACTAAAAACCATATCGTCATCTAGTTTTTGTAATTATCTTCAATGTACAGACACGCGAAGCATCACGTTACGTTTTTATACAAGCTATTTACCGTAATTTCGGCTAGAAAGATTTTAAACCTTCAATGGAATGGAATAAATGAGTTTAGTTTCCGCATTTCTTATTAGAAATAAATTTTAAATTAGGGTCCCGTACCTCAAAGGGAAAAAGCGTTACCCTAATAGGATTACTTAGTTGTCTATAGTCCGCTGAATCAATCTACGCAATCAAGAGATGTGGCCATTTAATGTATTTCGTTACTCGCAAGCTAACTCATAGAAACCAATAGGTTACTTTCCGATGAAATTTAGAAAGAAGCATGATCTCACAGCACATGTCTAAATCTGAAAATCGTTAAGTATTAGTTATATCAGCAAACACTGCGAACACAGCGACAGTTCTTTGTGTCAATTACAAGTGACAGAATTCTGAAATGGAGTTGATGACGATTAGGTTTGTTGTGCCGTTGGAATTCGTTCTTATTACTTATAACGAAGTTTCATAAAACCTTGTATATACCTGTCCTTCATTCCAGCTACGTCCGCGGAGGCGACGCTCTCCGTCACAGACGGGAGCTCGCCAGCGGCGTGCAGGCGCTGGACGCGTGGCTCACCGCCGCCGACAACCTGCTGGCCACCCAGCCGCGCGCCAACACTACTGACATACAGACCTACATCGACCAGCTGCTCCAGCTCAACTCCGATATAGAACACCACGAGGAACTGTTCAAGACTATTAGCAGGTTTGTGTTACATTATGTTAAACATTTAAAAATTCATTGCATTTGACCCCTATCTAAGTGCTGGTACCAGGTGTTATCAGATACAAGATTTAACACTGATGAATTCAAGAAGTAATGTTTTTCTGTTACCTGCGTAAAGATTTTCGCTCTTAGCGGTTTCCGCAATTGGCTATGTGCGAAATGGTGATGAGAACTGACAAATCGATCGTAGCGCCCGGGGCGGCAGAAATGTGTAATTTTGTGGGACAAGCTGTGTAAAATATGCTTGAATATATGCAAATCCACACACTAACTCTCCAAAACTGTAAAGACTACAAACTTAAAATTTGGCATGGAAGTTTCTATTGGCATCTAGGTGCTCACTAAAAAGGTTTTTTTGAAATTTTATCTCCAAAGGTGTGAAAACCGGGAAAAAAGTTTATACGGAAATTGGCACTGCAAATGTCGCGGACAGTTAGGAATTGAAAATTTTTAAACTAACAAGTTAATTGAAATAATTCACCGCTAGGGGCGCTAGTGTCATGCACATAGCCAATAGCTTGTTACGCGCTATTGCACTATCCCCAAAGGTATGTCAAAATCTTAAAATTGTTGACTCTACATAGACTAACGTCACGCACAAAAAACGTATCTGGATCTCCGCCTTAATCTTACGAATAAATGTGACAGGACACTGAGGCATGCAGTCTCAGTGTGGCTTAAATATTTTCAAATAAATTATGACAAAAACAAATAAATTGGTGGCCAAGAGACGTCCATGGGTAGACCACTGATGCGATGGTCAGACGACTTTGTAAGGGTTGCGGGTCGGATATGGATCAGATTGGCACAGGACCGTGAGGAGTGGCGCAATAAAAAGGAGACCTATGCCCAGCAGTGGATTGATGTGGGCTGATTTGATTGATTGCTTGAAATAATACATTGTTTTTCAAGGGTCGTATGGAGTTCTCTGATTTAGATTTAAATGGGTTACGAAAATTTTCTGAACGGAACTACTAGTTTTTGGTAGCGTATGTGGATTTATGATCCTCAAGGCAATAAGTCTCTTAAGAAATTTAAATCTTGGTGGATCCAGATGTGGGTCCACCTCTAAGTAAGCCGAGTTCTCATAAGCATTATGCAGTTTCATGACTTCTTTCTGTGATTGTATATTCAGATGAAGTAACATCCCATTTTTCGTCATTCCAGAACTTTCCAAAACGCAATAGCCGAACTGCCCCGCGACGAGGTAGAAGCCAACATGGTGAAGCTAAAACAACAGAAGGAAGCTCTGGTCCGTGTCAGGGCTACGGTGCCAGTCAAAATACACCAGTACAGACAACTGTTGGTACAACACGAGTCTCTGGAGAGCGGGCAGAAAGAGATCGGACAGTGGCTTGATCGCGCCGAAGATACATTGCAGTCTGGGTTTGAGAGTAGACGGTAAGAACATTTTTGTAGCTGTTATTAGCCCTTAAAATAGACATCCAGTAGTAGACGAGGAGTGATCGAAGCGACGCGAAGCCTTTCGAACCGATCGAATCGAAACCTAGCTTCATACGAGATATTATGCCTTGAGTATTCGTGCAAATTGTTCGAATTTTATGACATAAACGACCAGTGGAGCACAAAATAAACTTGCAGTAAAATTGTTGACTTTTGTTGTATTTTTAGGGAATTGATTTCTGAACTGTACTGTATTTTTTGTACTAATAAGTAACTGTATTGAATATTATGTAAAGCTTGACTTAAACAGTTGTAAGACATAACATAATTGAGACTTTTTGTACTTGCAACGTTAACATTAAATGTTATTTTCGATTGTAGCAAAGCAGGTTTTTATTTTTCTGTCAGGCTTTACATAATATTTGGGTAAATCTTTTATTAAAAAAAATCATTTCCGCTTTCGATTTTGTACTTCTTTAAAACCAATATCAAATTGGTTTTAATTAGTCCATGACTAAAATTATGCTTGAATAGTCCCTCGTCTTACAAACAATATAAACTTAAAATTACCAATCTTTGTCCAATAGTGAAGTAATAGAGGAGCGCTATGAGATGCACCGCACCTTCTTCTCCCGCACCACATACTACCGCTCCATGCTGGAGAGCAAGAAAAAGGTGTTCCAGAACATTGTGAAGTCAGCCGACACTGACAAGAGTGCTGACGTCACCGACCAAGTGCGGCTGATGAGGGATCTTAACGAGAGGTGAGATGAGTCATTCTTGTTGAATGTGTAGGACTAAGGATATGGGTATAAATTACCTATAAAACTTGTGTAGGTGAACTTTTTAAATTAATAATTTTATTTGAAGTTTTGCATTATGCATTTTCAAAATAATCTGGCGCAAAAAAACTAATTGAATTGGATTGGATGAATTTGAATTTCAAATTATGGTGGCTTAAAAATATATTGACACCTTGACTACTAACTTACCTCCACCAATCCGCACTGGAGAAGTCCTGTACCCTGCAGTGGGCTGTATATAGGCTGTTGATGATAACGATCATTACTTTTATAATTAACAAATTTCCACCATACCTTCAGATTCGCGCACGTATCCTCCGAAGCGACTCGCCGCGAGGCTGACCTCCAACGCCTTGTCCGAGCCTGGGAAGAGTTCGAGATTAAGAAGCGAGCGGTAGAAGAGTGGGCTTCAAGAGCAGAGGCCCTTCTGACTGACAACAGAGTCGACTCCAAGCAGGCCGTCGACTTCCACAAGAGATTCTTCCAGGGAGCTGATGAGAGAGCCGTCTCAGAGCTGGTCAGGTCCGGACAGGAGCTGATTGAGGTATGTACATAAACTCACGGCCATAATCTTGCACGTATCTACTTTCCGATACACGTAACTTATAATTGAAATATTTCGTAAAAAATTTAAACTTTACAATAAATCTTTCAGTAATGTTCTATTCACAACTATTATTATTTCAATTATTAAGATATTTTCTCTTTATAATTTTGGTGCGAGTTCCCCATTATAGTGATTCCAGTTCACATATCACGTACCTACACATCTTTGCTTTGCTAATGACATTCTTACATTATAGCTGTAAGGTTTTTTGCAAGGTAGATTTGTCATCTCACTTTTGTTTTCGAGTTTCCAATTTGTGATTTATACAACGTGTTAATGAATAAGCGCAAAACCTCATACACCCCAACTGAGTTATGACAAAATTATTAGATTGAAACAATAATTTCATTATTTTAATAGTTGAAATTTAAAGTTATTCGCATTTTAATTTTTGAGGCAAAAATGATTTATTATCATTTCAGCAATGAATGAAAGCGCTAACGTGCTCATGGATAAATTTTAAGAATCTTGTTTTGGTAGTAAGTAGGGTGAGAGTGCCCGAGCGGTGGGTTGAGATCGAATTCAGTAAATTTTAAATTATGCACACAAATTATTAAATTTTTTGAAAAAAATTACCTGTGTTGATACCATGATAATTCGATTCTGCTCTCGATTCTAAACAAACTACTTTCTAGTTTTGCGTTAATTCATTAACACGTTGTAGAATAGCACGACTGTAGTTCGCTGGGAATTTAAGTATAAAAGTCAGGTTGCCGCAATAGCTAAGATAGCTTTGTTTGCGGTGGGTTTTGCGCGTTTCTTTCAAAGACTATTCTATAACTATAAATATATCTTAAAAAGGTTGGCTTGCATAAAAGCGTATTTAGGTTTAAACATATTTAAGTATATCGCTGTTGAACTATGTTGCATTGTCATTATAATGGTCTACACACCAAACCTGCGGACAAGTCGCACAAATCGGTACAAATTATATGGAAACGGCTGTGGCGGCGGCTTTCGGCGATTTGCCGGTGCATTCGGTTTCTAAATAAATGTTAGTGCAAACCACCCTTTACGTTAAAAACATAAAACAAATCGTCACCATTCCAACAGCTGGTGAGCGAAGAGGACCGTTCCCGCGTGGTGCAAACAGTGGAGGAGCTGCAGCGTCGCTGGAGGGATCTCCTGGACAAGGCGCCGCCTCACCTCATGCGGCTCGAGTTCAGGCTGGATGAGGCAGTCTTCCACCACTGTATCAAGGACATCGAGAAGGAAATCGTCTATGAAGAGCAGGTCTGTAATTTGTCATCTCAGCCGATAGACGTCAACTCTGGACGTAGGCCTTCCCAACGGATCGCTACATCGCCCGGTTTTACGCTGTCCTCATCCATTGGGTTAACTTTCTCTTCAACCTCATCAGGTCGTCGGCGTCGGTCCACCTTGTGGGGTCTACCCACACTGTACTTGAGAACTCTTTGACCCATCGGCCATCGGTTCGGCAGTATGCCCTGCCCATTGCCACTTTACTTTAGCGATTCTTCTGTGTGCTGCTCTATTCTGCTGTGGCTATTAGGTCCCCAAATACAATAATTGTAATATTGCGTAGGTTCGGTGCTCAAAACACAGATGGGTGACCATTTGAGTGCTATTTACCTATACCTTCCAGTAAAATGTATTTAGATCTAACGCTGGTGATCCATTTATCGGTCATCTATTAATGCTCTTGATTTTGATTTGCGTAAGTCACAATCCGTAAAAATTTATGAATCCGGAAGTGCGTTTGCTTATCTGTCCGTTTTTCTGTCTTTACGAAACTATTTCAATTGACATTAAGTCTTGTATTTATTCTATTGCATTTTGATATTGAATCTCAAATAAAACTATTTCCTAGGCCTACAACCAGAGCGACGACGCCGATGGCATCCTAATCAGAAACGAAGAGTACTTCCGCAACCAAGGCAAGATCATGCAAGTGGAGCATTGCCTCCAGAACCTCCACAAGATATCCACCAGCTACACCCATCAGACCGGTGACACTGTCCTCGAGGATGCCTTGAGGAAATGCGAACAGCAGTGGGAGACCACCGTCCATAGAGTGGAACACTTCAGGCAGCAACTACAAAGAATTCCCGCCAAATGGGACGCTTACAGAGAGAAGTTCAGGGAAATGGAGAACTGGATGGACCATGTCGATAAAACTATGGACAGTATCGTCAGAGAAGTCGATTCTGCTGAGGCTTTTGAGAGGGAAAAGACTATTTTCCAGGTGAGTTTTAGTTGTTTAGTCAAATTCGTATAAGAAGTCCGTTCGACTCTTGTGTTACCGCCTTAAGTATGAGAGTTGCTTGTTTTGTGGGACTTCTTATGTGAACCATTATGATAAATAAGGATTTCTTACTGACCCCGTTTTTTGTAATTGCTTCCTATGGATACAGTTGAAGGAATTGATGGTAATTATGATTATGATGTTAGTGTACATACACACAATTTTTTGACCAATTTTATTCTCTTATAGGATTCTTTCAGGGTCAGTTATTTGAAGCCTTGTTTTTTTATGCCTTTTACTATAAAGAAAATGGTTTCTTGATACTGATCCTTAAAAGATACATGTTGCCATGCCAATAATCATAAACTTTTTCTAGAACATATGCCGTGAAGCCGATAGGAAGCGAGAAGACATGAAATGGCTTGTCCAAACCCTAGATATGCTCACCAACCACTGTTCCGAAGTGGAGGCTCAAGAAGAACAACTACGACTTGAGAACCTCATCGCGAGATACAAGAACTTAATCCCCACCATCGAGATCACGATGATCAAAACCGAAACGTACACAAGATGTTACACGTACAGGCGTGAAGTACACGAAGTTATTTGTATCCTGGAGACGGCTAAAGAACAAGCCATGGTCGAACCAGACCCGATGTCCTTACAACACGTGGAGCAATTGGTCCTTGACCAGCAAGCGGCAGTACAGAAGCTCGACCGCCATCGACCTTCAGTAATGACCATGCTGCAACGAGGCAAAGACCTCATCAAGGATGCCAATGCTCCCGCCTTCGTTAGAGAAGATGTCAGGAATCTAGAAACTGGATGGAACACTGCTTATGAGACTTCCAATGATCGTCTCCACAAGCTTAGAGACACACAGAAAGTGTGGTCTAATTACGAGTATCAGAAAGAAGAGCTTATTTCTGATATAGATAAGATTGAAAATTACGTCGCGCATCCCGGCTTGGAGCTTGGCGTCACTAACATTGGGCGTGAGCTTCAGGAAACTAAGATCCTCAATGCTGATTTGGACAAGGCAAAGACTGAGAGACTACCGCAGTTGCAGCACGCTTATGCCGAACTGCAGAGTCTCACTGCTAACAAGCCTAAGCCAGTGATCGAAAAAGATTTAGAAACAATCGAACGTAAATTAGTAAGAGTTCAAGATGAAGTGCAAACTAAAGTAGAACACTTGGAAAAGTTCAACGAAGAATGGGTTAAAGTTGAACACAAGTTGGAACATGTTCGAGAGTGGATCAAGAAGGAAAGTCCTGCATTGATCTCTCAGATTCAATCAGAGAACATTACACCAGAAGAACGAGTTGAGAAATCACAAGCCTTACAAAAGATTATATCCGAAAAACTGGGTGTTATCAGAGGCGTTGCTGATCAAGGAACTAAATTGGCAGTAGAACACCGCGTTCAAGATGCCAACAGACTTAAAGGAGAAGTCCACTTACTCGAGAAAATGATGGCAGATCTCCAACGGTCTACAGAACATCAGACTAAAGTTGTTGAACATGATTTAGCCAGTTGGCAGAAGTACCAGAAAGGTGTAGCAGAAATCAAACCCTGGATCGAAGAAGCTGAAATGAAATTAGGCAATTTACCTAAACCAAGCACGTTGCCTGAAGCTCAACAACTACAGCAGCAATCTAAGGCTCTGATTACCGATTGCGACAAGCAACTAATGAACTTGCAAATTCTATCTAGTGTCAGCCATCAGCTATCAGGAAAGACCAGTGCCCCTGATGAAGTAGACGCTATCCATTCAAGATGGGCAGTAGTCCACGATCAAGCTGACCAATGGAACAACAAACTAGACAAGCTTGTGACCAATTGGGAGAACTTTGAACGGGAAGCTGATAAACTGGAGACTTGGATCGAAAACGGCGAGAAACTGCTTAGCAGCCGAAGTGTTACTGTTGAATCCCCTCAAGTAGAAAAGCTTGACCGTGAGCTTAATAAACTCAAGTCATTTGGAAATGAGATTTCACAACAACAAGCTAAAATTATCAGCTTGTCCCAGACTTGTGATAACATCTGCCACAGCATACAGCCTGAAGGAGCAAACTTGCTGAAAAACAAAGTGTCAGACATAAAACAACGCACGAATTCTCTCGCTGAAACTGTCAGATCGAGGGTCAACGAGTTGTCTGACCAAATAATTGTTCGCCAAGAATTCCTGACTAAACTACACAACTTCGACAACTGGATCACTGACTTCAGAAGAAAGACTGAGAGTTACGATCAAGTCGGTGCTGACAAAGTGGAGCCAACGTTACAATCCATGCATGTGCTTCTACAAGAACATGCGGCTAAAGAACCAGAGTTCACTGACATTTACAATGAAATCAAAAATATGACACTATCTTCGCATCCTGATGAATCACGTTCTCTGAGCGAAACGTACTCGAATATCGCTCAACACTACCAAATTATCGAGAACAATATTCAACAAAACAAGAGTGTGCTACAGAAATGGTCAGATCTATTGAATTGGTATGAAGACACCAAACAACAGCTCGGTCACATACAGTACCAGATCGATGGACCAAAACTGACTCCTGAAAGCTACGAAATTTTGAGGCAGGAACTTGTCAATGTAATTACTAAAATACCAGAATGGAAGAGCAACGTAGCATTGTTAGATGGACCATCAAGAGTTAAAGTGACCGACCAAAATACTGGACGAATCATGTCACCTACGAGTCTAGTAAAGGAGATCGAAATGAAAGCCGAAGCGCTATTAAACCAGGTGACAACGAAGAGAGATCTAGTACAGAAAGTCGGTGCTAGATGGGACAAGTTTAATATTCAGCATAACGCCTTATCAGAAGTTTTACACAATATCCAATCGGTACTAAACGACATGTCACAGAAACCAGTACCTTTAACAGAAGCTACAATTCAGGATATGACTGAGCAATTGGATAGACTTGATGCGGAAATGAGAGAGAAACAATCAGTTAGGAAAGAACTAAGGGAAGAAGGTCTGCATTTAATGAGAGAAGACCAACCCAACATGGGTACTATACAAAACGCTTTATCGGCCGCTGACAACAATTGGGACCAAATCGTGAACGCAGTTCGTGATACTAAAAACAAGTATATTTTATTGTCATCTACATTGCAAGAGTTGAAGAACTTCACCGTCGCCTTTGACAGAGAAATGAGCCGCGCCGAACAGTTATACAGTGACTGCAAGGACGCACCAAATGATTACGTCCAGACAGCACAATCACTAGACAAGGCAAAGAAAGCTTATGAGATCTTAAAACGATCTAAATCACTATTGGATCAGATGGATGTAATCAAACAATCTATTCTAAAACAGGCATCAACTTTAGGTGGATTTGATACAACACCACTGGAAGAGGCATTCCTTACCTCACAAACACACTGGGAGAAAGTTAATGATGCTATCATTAAGAGAATACAGGATCTAGAATCACAACTTATTGTATGGAGACAAATCGATGATACAAAGAATCAGGTTGTAACTTGGCTGAGCGAAACTGGCCAAAACTTGGCTAATGCCTGTGACAATTTGGAAATTAGATTCGGTCAAAATCATCTAACGAAGTACAAGGAGGAATTGCCTCTGTACTTAGGTCTTAAGAATAGCATCAAAGCTAAGTGCGAACAGATTACAAATTTGAACAAGAGTATCCCCATGGGACAAGTCTCTTCTATTACAGACTACCTTGATAATGAGTTCGACGCTTTGCAGTCATTAGCTGACAACTTAGAAAGTGCGGTATCTTCCTTGGAGTCTAATGAGAACAAACTCAAGGATAAGATCAAGCGTGTTTCAGATAGCGTTAGCAAAGTTCGCGATGATATCATTCAGTGTGATGACATGACCGGTGATAATGCTAAAATCTTAGACCGTCTGAAGAAATGCCAGGTGTGCAAGACTGAGTTACAAAACCTGAATGACGAAATTGACAATTTGACACAAAGCGTATCCGAAATGAACGCTAACTACCCAGGTTTCTACGAATCTCTAGTTCCAAAAGAACTAAGTTCTTTACAAAAAAGATTTGAAAGCGTTTTAATCCATGCTAATAAAACCGAGACAACTTTACTTACGTTCTTGCAAAAACTATTCACCGACAAGCTAGCAATGTTCAATAGGAACTTAAAGATTCTAGACGACAAGACAAGATGGTGTATGCCGGATGTAAATAGTGACAAATACAACTTGGAAGTTAAGATCGCCGCCTTAACAGACGTTGAGAATGGAATTGCTGATTGCCACAAGAAAGTTGTGGAGTTGAAAGAGGCCTGCGACATCCTGCGCGTAGTTGCTGAACCGGCTTGTGCCCAAGAAGCTGCTGTTCAGACAGAGAAAGCACAGAAGAATCTAGATGTGCTCACAGCTAACTACGAAGAAATAAAAAATAGACTTAAGGAAAACTTTGAGTCTTGGCAGGAGTACGAATCCCTTCTTGAGAATGTGTCAGAGTGGCTGAAAGACAAAGAAAACAAAGTGAGACTTGAAGCGGCAAATCTTCTTAATCTAACAGAAATCGATGACAAAATTGCTGAAATTCAGCACTTGAACCAAGAGATTAAAGATTACGAAAGTGAGATAAACAAGCTCACAGAGATTGGTGAGAAAATCTTGTCTCGAAATCCAGACTCTCGCGTCTTACAATATATCAATCATTTGATGACTAGATATCAAACTGTTGGTAAATTTATGGATGGTCATCTGAATAGACTAAAGGACTTGAAAAACAACAAAGGAAAATACGATTCATCGATTTCTGATTTTAAGAACTGGCTTCAAGACGCCAATGGAAAGATCACCGACTTGGCTGCGATGAGCAAACATGCTAAGCCATCTGCAGCTGATCTAGATCAAGTAAAGAGATTGAATGACAATAAAGAAGTGGGTCAAAGGCTTCTTAACAACGCTATTGAATCTGGCGAAGCTCTGTTTAGTGGAATTACCCCAGAGGGGCGTGAACAAATAAGAAATGAACTCAGATCTTTGAGAGACTACTTCGAAAATTCAGTTGACTCACTTAATAATGTCATCAAGGATATCGAGACAACAATCAATAAGAGATCATCATTCGACGATACCTTCAATCAAGTTCAAAAATGGATTAGTGACAAAGAGAAAGAACTGGGAGACTTTAAACTATGTGCTACTTTACCAGAAAAGAAAGCTCAACTTCATGCCCACAGGATCTTGCACCAAGAAGTGGAACTACATCAATCCATGCTCTCACAACTAACTGAAAAAATTAAGCTTATGCCTGATGAAGAAGCGGAAAAGAGCCTTTCCAAAACCATTAATAGGTACCAGGATATGTCCAAAGAGCTCGAAAGACGGGTAACGACTTGTGAATCTCATGTTACCGTTCACGATAAATACGTTCAAATGTTTGAGGATTGCCGTGATCGTCTCAATCACATCGTTGCTGAAAACAGCTTGTTGAACTATGGTGTTGTGTCTCAAAAAGAAGATGTTGACGCTAAGATTGCTGATATTGAGAAAGTCACGAAAAAAGCTAAGGACATTGAGAACGATCTTCAAGTATTGAAGTCACAACTAGACACAGTATTGCAGTCCACCAGCTCTAATGGACATCCTCTACTTCTGAGCGAATATGAACAACTCAAGGCTACTTGGGATCAGTTCGCGAATCAGTGTAAAGAGCAGGATCGCAAACTTAAAGAGACGCTCAAGCACTGGAACGAAAGCCAGAAGACGTTGGATGAACTCGAAGAATGGCTTAAAATTAAAGAGAATCAGCTCAGGGACCAAAGTCTTAAGAGTAATCTTGAGGCTAAGATTGCTCACTTACAAAAGGTTATAGAGATACGAAGTGAGCTCGCATCCAGAAGTGCTGATTTTGCTGCTTTGTCAGACAGCAAGCAAAATGTCGCCAGTGAATCTGAACTCAGTACCAAAACGTCTAAATTGGCAACAAGGTACCAGACTCTTAACAACCTCGTCAATGAAACTATTTCCAAATACGAAGTGTTCGTCTCAGAACACCAGTCATTTGAAAACGAATACGCAAATATGGAATCCTGGCTTATGAACATGCTAGGTGAATTGCAAGATTTAAATGAAATCGTCGGTGACTATGCTGTTCTTCAAGAAAAACAAAACAAAGCTAAAGAACTTTACGAGACTAGGACCAAAAAGACGCCTGTCTTTGAGGAGTTCCTCAGTTTAGGAGAGAAGCTCTATACTCACACAAGCCCCGACGGTAGAGAAGTTATTCGTCAGAAGATTCGGAAGATAAGAACTTTATGGGACAGCTTTGGTGACAGCTTCCAGGAAACCGTAAACAAACTAGACCAGTGTCTTCTCCAGTTTTCAGACTTCTCTCTTGCTCAGGAACAGTTGACAAAATGGTTAAAGGACGTTGAAAGAGCAATGCAACGGCACACGGAGCTCAAGGCTTCCCTGGAAGAGAAGAAAGCACAATTACAAAACCACAAGATAATGCATCAAGAAATAATGACTCATCAAACGTTAGTCGAGTCAGTTTGTGACAAAGCTCAACAACTCGTTGATCAAACGCATGATGCTTCGTTGAACGTTTATCTTCAAAGTATAAAGCAGTTATTCCAGAATATTGTCACTAAATCTCAAAATCTGTCTGATAATTTGGATGACTGTGTGAAGAGGCACGAAGATTTGGTACGTCTCATTCAACAATATAAGGAGTGGCTCGGATCTCAGTCAGAGAAGCTGCTTGACATTGAAAATGCAACCGGAGAAAAACCAGAAATCATAAGAAAACTTCAATCAGCTGTTGCCATGAAAGATATCGAAAAGATTGGCTCTAGCAAACTGGATGAGATCCGTTCCGTTTTCTCTTCAGTAAGCAAGAGTACTTCTGAAGCAGGTAATGCGGCTATTAAGGCTGAAATCGACAACTTGACTGGCCAACTACGCAATGCCGTCGGTGGTATTGAAACTTCAGAACAAAAACTAAAGCACACTCTTGAAATCTGGAACAAGTTTGACTCCTCCATCGAGTCAATTACTGAATGGCTTAAGGATATGGAATCTAAATGCCGTGACCAAAGTCTATGTTCAGCGTTACAAGAGAAAGAAGCACAATTACAAAGATACGTCAACCTGCGTAACGACATCAATGCCAAAGAAAAAGAGATTGATGCTTTCGTTGATGAATCTCACAGCCTCATCCAACTTAGTGGCGTGGAGAGATTGAAACCTCTTGTAACTCAAATAAGCAGCCGTTACCAGCAGCTTCATTTGATTTCGAAAGAGATTGTCAACCATTGGTCTGAACTAGTTGCTGATCACAAGAAGTACGTGCAACTGCGGAATGAATTCGATGCGTGGTTAAAGCCTTTAGAAGAGCAACTGTCTCAAATGGTTACGAAGGAAGATAAACTGAGCATTGAAAGCAAGGGCAATAAGCTTCAAGTATTCTTACTGGAAAGAGATAACGGTGAACATAAGATTGGAATACTAACAACAGCCGGTGACAAAGTTCTTCCAGAAACTGCTGCAAATGGTAGAGAGAACATTCGTGCAGAAATCAGAACTCTGAGAGAAAGATGGGACAAATTGAACGACACCATTCTTCAACAGCAAAAAGAATACGAATCTCAGACTCTACAGTGGTCAAGTTATCAAGATGTACTTCAGCAGACCCTTTCTTGGTTAGACGAGAAAGAAAAGATAGTTGAATCAGAAGAAAAGGCTGTTCTTAACTCAGCTCAAGAAATTAAATCTAAGCTTCTGAAGAACAAGACGTTGTTACAAGAAATCTACTCGCACAAGAGAGTAATCGAGACAGTTACAGAAAAAGCTAAAAATGTAGCTGCCACATTACATTCAGGCAAAGGAGAAAGTGATGAAATGACATCCATTATTCAATCAGTCTGGGATAGGTACAACGCTCTTACCAACAGATTATCTGGTATCATCGATAATCATGAAGTGAGTTTCGAAATTTATCAACAATTTGCCGACCAACAGAAGTCGCTGCAAGACTACCAAAAGCACTTGTGGGACCGACTGCATCTGCTATCGGATTTCACTGGCAACAAAGCTGCTCTTCAAGGAAAGCTGGGTAAAATTCAGGAATTGCTAGACGCTATTCCCAATGGAAATAATAAATTGAAGATCTTGTCTGATCTCATTGACGGTAACGCGGCAAAGTTGTCGCCTAGAGGCAGAGAAGGGATGTCCAGGGAACTTGGTCTACTCAAAGCTGATCTAGAAAAGTTCACAGCAACAGTGCACGATGTTAAGAGAGGTATTGAAGATAAGATACAACAATGGATTGAGTTTGATAGTGCTAACGACAGATTGCAGCATTGGTTGAGTGACACAGAAATGAGTTTGAAAACCTACACCCCGAAGGCAACTTTGGACGAGAAGGTGGACCAACTTAACAAATACCAGGTAAGTTTTTGTTTGGTTTAAAAATGATATCTACAAAATTCTGTACATATTTTGATCATAATAAATTTCAAACAGGGATTGTGTAAAGCGATTGATAATCACGAAAATGATTTGAGTGCGGTAATAAGGCTGGGCGAAGCCTTGGATCAAGTAAGATTTTGTGAAAGGAAGATATTAAAATCCTCAGCACTGTAGGATATAGTCTAATTTTCAGTAGATGGTTCTAATTTCACGAAAACTATTGGAATAAATCTAACAACATATATGAATGATAAACACTCGTATTATACTTACGTAGTAACTATTTGTTTTTCTACTATTATATGGTTCTGAAGGCTACACTTACTAATTTCAGTAGAGGCGTCGGTAATCGGTACTTACCACACTATCTCACAACACGCCATTTAAAACTATCTAAACGACGGTACTAATATTAGTTGTCGTAGTTTAGTTTAATAATTAATTGATAAAATTTCTAAACTACGATTTTTTTTTCTGACTAATAATTTACTTTCAGGCAATTTTGGCTAACTTGAAGAAAACAGAGAATGATGTTGACAAATTATCTGATGAATTCAGTGACCTGATCGAAAATTGTAATGATACTAGAATCACAATGAACCTGCAACAGATGACATCACGTTTTCAATCAGTACAGTCTACAGCTAAGGAACTTGTTAAGAAATGCGAACAAGCTGTCAATGACCATAACGCTTATCAGAGCAAATACAATCAATGCACGGATTGGATCAAAACAGCCCAGCACAAGTTCGAAGAATGTCAGAAGAATTTATCGAACACTCCCGAAGGCATCAGTGCTAAGCGAGAGAGTCTTAATGACTTGCTAAGCCAGCGACGAAATGCTACCCTGCTTGTTAACAACACTTTCGAGTTAGGAGAAAAATTGTATCCTTCCACTTCGCCAGAAGGTAAAGAATTAATAGAACAACAGCTCCATGACATCCAACAAGCTCTTGATAATCTGTACGATAACATCACCAAAGCAGAAAGAGATTTGGATTCAGAACTCAATAAATGGTCGTCTTTCGACGACAATTTAAAGAGTGTTCAGCAATGGCTAACAACTGCTGAGAAGAATCTTCCCAAAGAGATCGAACTTAAGTCTACTCTAGACGAGAAGCGTAATCAACTCAATGTCTACAGAACGTATCTGCAAGACGCAATCACTCATCAGCAAGATATCGCTGACTTAGAATCACGTGCACAAAGCCTACCTGACGTCAGTAAGAATATTTCAAAAGAAATTAACCAGCTCAAGCAAAGACATGAAACTATTCTTGCCAGAGCAAAGTCCTTTGTTGACCAATATGAGGCTATCGTCAACAATCATCAGCAGTACACTAAAGCTGTTATGGACTTGCAGGAATGGGTGGAAGCTACTCACAACACAGCCCAACTTTGGGGTGATGTGAACTTAGAAAGAGTTGCTCTTAGCAGTAACTGCGAGAAGCTGAAATCCTTACAACTAAGCCTTCCAGAAGAGAAGAGCCGAATTGATAAAATACGATATCTGGGAGAAAAGGTATTGCCAGGAACAATAAGCCATGGACAGGCTAACATCAGGAACCAAATCGATGCGTCTCATCAAGAATGGGAAGGATTAATATCTTTCATTAACAAGACTATTGAATCACTTGAAAATAAGATTCAGCAGTGGAACGAGTATGAGAATATGAAAGACCAGTGTTTGATGTGGATCAGAAACACTGATACTCAAATACATGCCGTTGACTTAAAGGCAACATTACCCGAAAAACAGGAACAATTTAAGAAATTCCAAGAACTGCAAGGTGAAGTTCGTGCCAAGGAACTTGAAATTGACAATATTACAGAAAAAGCTCAGAACCTGTACACTGGTGTACTCGGTCCTCGCGGGTCTCAGATATCTGACTTGGCAGTCAAATACCAAACTTTGTCACAGAAGGTGAAAGACCTTACAAACAGATGGCAGCAGTACGTGAAAACTCATCAAGAATTCTCCAGCAATGTGACCGAATGTTCTCAATGGATCGAAGAACTTAGAGACAAGTTGGACTACTGTGCTGACTTGAGCTCCTGTTCTCAAGATGATTTGGAGACCAAATTGGTATTGATTCAGAATCTGTTGCTTGCGAAAGACGAAGGATACACTAAAGTCCAGTCGTTGGTGGAATTGGCACAGAATGTAATGGCAAACACCGCACCAGCTGGTCATGACGCTATTAATAACTCTCTAGTAAACTTACAAGAGCAATGGTCAGCATTGTTGTCCAGGATGATTGAAACTAAGAACACGCTGGACGATTCTGTGACTAAATGGGCTGGATTCTTGGAACAGATCCAACTTATTGACAAGAGTAATGCGTATCTTGAAAATATGCTTGCTGAGTTAAGTCCGTTCGAAACATCAATGACGGACAAGAGGAATCAACTTGAAAAGCTAAAGGAAGTTGAAGAGAAAGCACGCTGCGACCGCTTGGAAGTCGATACATTAAAGGCTAAGGCAGCTGAAATGATTGCCAGTGGTCAACAAAACCAGGCTGCAATTAAAGCTCAAGATACTTTGAACAAATTTGATTCTCTTTACGACAAGATTAAGAAACTTCTTGCTGACCGTGAAGAACAATACAAAGACCATAGACTTTACAAAGAAGCTCAAGATGAGTTGATTCAATGGTTAAGCAGAGCTAGAGAAAAGGTTCCATCGCTTAAATCTAAACCGCTGAGTGACAAATTGGCTATTGAGAATTCAGTGGCTCCTCTTGAAGCTCTTATAAACAAGCAAGCTCAAGGAGAGTTGTTGTTAGAACACTTACAGCATACAGGTGAAGTTGTCTTAGCAAGCACCTCACCTGACGGGCAAACCATCATAAAGAATGAAATGAAGGCACTGAAACAAAGCTTCAATGACCTATTCAATGAAATTAAACAACAGAAGAGTCAATTAGAAGACACTGTCAATCAATGGCGTGAGTACAAAGACGAGTATGAACGACTGTCGGATTGGTTGCAACAAAAAGAAATTCATATCAAGAACCACAAACTCGCGTTACTTGGCACTGCCAAAGAAAAGGGTGCTCAAGTCAACGAAGTTAAAGAAATCGTCGATCAGTTGCAAAAGGGTAAGAGCGATATCGACAACTTTAACGCTTCAGCTGCTGGCCTTTTATCCTCACACCTGGATACGTATGTAAACAATCAATTGAGACATCTCAACTCCAGATATCAGGTGTTGGTAAACATGGCTAATGATGTCCTCAAGAAAGTTGAGACAAACTACGAACAACATCAGAATTATGATGACAACTATGCAAAGACAAAGAAATGGATCGATGATGCGTGGGATATCACACGCAGCGGCAGTGAGGCCGGTAGCAACAGCAGCAAAGAAGCTCTACAGAAACGTTTAGAACAAATCGAAGATTTACTGAAGCGCCGGGAAGAGGGCCAGAACCTTGTTCATGCAACTGTAAACAGCGGAGAGAAAGTTCTTAGGAATACCAGGTCAGATGGCAAAGACAGGATAAACACTGAGTTAAAAGAACTTCAAAACGAATGGGATCGTTTAGTCAAGAAAATGACAACAGCTAAAGTCCATCTCGAGACAGCATTATTACAATGGGCTGACTACAGCTCAAGTTACTCACAACTACAACAATGGATATCCGACAGAGAAGCAAAATTACAAGAAGTGTGCGAGCAGAAAGTCGCCAAGTCGAAGAAGGGCCAAGACCGCCTCGCCGGTCTTACAACTGGCCTTGGCTTGGGCGAACGAAAAGCCACACTCCGTCAAACAAACAATATTGTGCAAGATATCGTTTCGTTTGAACCCATGATTCAGTCTGTAACTTCTAAGGCTTCAGAACTTATGCAACAAGCTCCGGCATCTGAAATAACCAGTAAATACGAAACATTGTCTAAACAGGCTAAAGATCTGTATGAAAAACAGAAGGAAACTGTGAAACAACATCAAGCGTTCATAGATGCTGGTTCAGACTTCGTCCAATGGATTAGGGCTGCTAAAGAAAGATTAGGCAAGTGCGCTGACGCGACAGGAGACAAAGAATCTTTAAGTAGTAAAATATCACAGCTAAAAGTATTGGAAAGTGAATTACCAGACGGACAAGCAAAACTACAGAAAGCTCTCGAACAAGGAGAGATTTCTTGTGCTGTAGCTGATGATGAGGATAGAGAGGAAATTGAAGAAGAAGTAGCTCTTATGCAGGAGGAATACGATACCTATGTGTAAGTATTTTCTTGAGATTATTTTTAGATTGTTATTTCTAATTTGAACTTTATTTGTTTAATACTAAAGTTGCATTTAATTTTAGTGAGCAGCTGAAGAACACAAAATCTCTGATAGAAGGTGGTATCGTGAAATGGACAGAATACGAAGAGCAATACAAGGAAGCCTTGGATTGGTTGTCGAAGACTGAGAAATTAGTACAATCGTTCAATAAACTGCAGAATAATTTAGAACAGAAAAAGGTTGTTCTTGAGGAATTCCAGGTACGTGCTGATTATTTTAAATTCGATGTATGTATTGTGTGCACTATATAGGGTCCTTCTTAACATGCTGACACTTTTTTAAGGGGATGATCAGACCATCAAACTGAACAACTTTCTCTATGACACCAACGTCGAAATCGCAAAAAAAAATCGAGTAAAATGTATGGGACAGCAGATATTTTTTTTCGTGATTTCGTTGTTGGTCCCATAGAGAAATTTGTTCAGTGTGATGGTCTGATCATCCCCTTAAAAAAGTGTCAGCATCTCAGAGGAAGGATCTCCATAGAGTCCGCATAAATTTACGATTGTAGTTGGTCTCTTTTGTCTTATGACGTACCTTTAATAGTAGGACATGGAACTATAGATATTTGTTTATGCGGCTGTCCACTTTTTTTTGAGCTAGTGTGTGTGAAAAATGACCGTAAACATAAGGCCATATTGTCACTTGGTCCTCTTTTGTCCATACTACTCGACACCACACACTCAAACCTAAACGTCAAAAAAAGTGGACACTTTACAATTGGTATGGCTCACTCTATGCCTTTAGGTATAATCTCTTTGATCAGCATATTAAGTGGGACCCTGTATAAAGGTGCGAAAGGGCGAGACGGGCTCACTTCTTGTCAAACTGGCAGAGTTGCGTGCTACATAGTTTTGTACACTGCCTTTGAAATGTTGTTATTGGCTATGTGCACGACACTAGCGCCCCTAGCGGTGTCGGACCGCCGTGAATTATTTCAAGTAGCATGTTAGTCAACAGTTTGTTATTTTTATAATAAAATAATGGAAAAACTAAAGAAATTAGCAATATTATCGATATTTATATTTTTAAATACCTATTTAAAAGCTAGAATCCATGACATTTCCATGTCAATTTCCGTACAAACTTTTATCCCGGTTTTCAAACCTTAAGAGATACAATTTCAAAAAACCCTTTTAGTAAACACCTATACTCCATTCAAAGTAGCAACGAAATTTTAAGGCTATTTTGCATTACAGAAACAGAGAATTGAAACACTTCCTCTCACGTATTCTTAGAACAGCATTAGTAACGTCCAAGATATGTCGGATAGTTATGTATCCAAGAAACTAATTACATTTGGTAATCAGAATTGGCCAGAAAGCGAAATAGGAATCGGAAAATCTCGTCGTCCTTATTTGGAATGGAGTATAGATGCCAATAGAAACTTCCATGCCAAATTTTTAGTTTGTAATTATTACAGTTTTGGAGATTTCTTGTTAAATTAGTTTGTGGATTTGCATAGATTCAAGCATATTTTACACAACTTGTCCGACAAAAGTACACATTTTGCTACCACGGGCGCTGCGATCGATTTGACAGTTCCCATCACCAATTCGCACATGCTACACGGGTTTACAGTTAAATTCATACGTTCATAGATTGTTTACTTTTTTTAGGATTATGTATTTTTTAGCTAAGGCGTACGTTAAACCGTAAATTAATTTGTAATTTTTTTAACAGGGACATCTACAAATGCTGTTCGACTGGCAAGCCGAGCTAGACAAGTTGAATGTACACGCACAAATGTTACTTGAGACTTGTTCAGACACTAGGATTTCTAATGGCATCACTCAGATGACCACCAAGTACAATGCTCTGCTGTCGCTGGCCAAGGAAGTCATGAAGAGGCTCGAACTTCACTACCAGGTATATTGGTTTATGTTTTGTTGATTTGAGGAAACTCGCAGAGCGCTTTCGCATTACTGGTTTCTCTAGGATTTTGTAATCGTTAAATGCGTGTAACCATTACCTACGAGTTATCGTTTTCTGATTACATTTTGAGGAATCAAACAAATGTATAAAACTGAGAGATAAGTATTTTAATGTCCCTTCTAATTGTCATGTGATGTTCAGAAATACATTTCTAGAACTGTCCCTGTATAAGGCTTTCTCTTGTCAGTATTTCAAACTTATGAAAAAAAAAATGGAGGTAATCCACGTTGCTCCTTACCCCAGAAGTCCGTTATTTTTTTTTTTTCAGTTAACTGACCTTATCACTTATTGTAATTTCTTTACAACTTTTTATTGTTTTGTTATTTGTCAGGCAACGACTAGAGAAGAAGAGGTATTCGTTTGGCCAGTGTTTGAGTTACATTCTTTATTTCTTTCCTGAGTGTACTGTCTAAACAAACCTTAATGGAAAAAGGTCATGGGTTCTAAGGATAGACACCAATTTATTCTGAATTTCCTTATTTCTTCAATCACGGTGCTCACAGTTCACATTCTTACTCTCTCACTCAGGTCTCAACAAATATATTACTTTTTCGCTCTGTTACTATACAACATGCTTTTAGCATTTTCAGGAAGATGGGACACGTTTATCGATATTGTAGGTCTTTTCATGATTTAAGCAATTTCCTAGTTGAATCACTTTTATCTATACTGGGTGTTACAAAAGTAAAAAATAAAAATTCATAACTTTTAAGGGGGTTGTTTAGACCATCAAAATAAATCAGCTGTCCCATACATTTAGCTCTAGTAGATTTGTAGTTTAGTATGGAACAACAGATTTTTTTTCGTATTTCGATGTTGGTCCCATAGTGAAAGTTGTTCAGTTTGATGGTCTGAACCACCCCCTTAAATGTTTATTTGTATTTTTGTACCACCTTGTATAGTTATAGATAAATATTGGTTTAGAGATATACAGATTTACACTGACTCGCATTACAAATACACAACATCACACTAGAGTTGTGAGCGGGATGGTCTCATATCTTGAGTTCTCTTCTAACTTTTTATTTTAAAAATGTTTACCTAACCCAACTTTTATCAGGAACACCAACAACACAACGCTCTGTACGGCGAATGCCAAGACTGGCTTGACAGGACACGAGAGAAACTTAACCAATGCGCTGACATACCCAACACTATCCAAGAGGTTAACAGCAAATTAAACACAGTCAAGCTCCTCCGACAATCCCTCGAACAGGGTCAGAACAAACTCAGGTACCTTCTGGAGCTGAAGGAGAAGGTAATAATGAATACTGAGCAGGCGGGAGCGGCTAAGATACAGGAGGACACGGATAGCTTGAAGCAGGAGTTCGATAAGCTGATCGCTGACTTGCAGGATGTGAGGAATAAGTTGACGAGCAGGGCGGCCCAGTTTGATGATATTTCCAAGGTAAGTTGTGATGTTGATGGTCCAATTTCATGGTCATGGCCGTGTATCATAGGTTCATATACTATTGGTATCTTTTTCGGTAAATTATTCCGTGCTTTTGCGGAATGGTCTTCAACCTACCTATCCCTCCTTTTCTATGGAACAGCAGATTTTTTGCGCAATTTCAATGTTGGTTCCATAGTGAAAGTAGTTGAAGGTTACGCGGTTTTTATTTATATCGGGAACTCTAATATACCAAAATGCGGTAAGAACCCGATAAAATGTTTAATTCTAGGTTGAAAGTTGTTTAGTTTCATGGTCTGAAGCACCCCCTTAAGTATGTTACGCATTTAAGTTTACACCCTGTATAACTAACCACGCAGATAGAATGACCACAATGCTCGTAGTTCAACAAAATCCGTGAGCTTTATATCTATTTATATCTAACTAGAGTTAACCCGCGACTTCGTCTGCCCAAATAATATAACAGATTTTAAGTCAGATGATAAGCTGTCAAACAAAAAAAGTTTCATCAAATCGGTTCAGTAGTTTTCACGTGATGCATAAAAAACAAACAGACACAAAAATTCTAAAAATGGTTGATTTGGAGTCAGGGACACCTAAAAACCATATCGTCATCTGTTTTTTGTAAATACGAGGACACACTTCTGTTACAGTTTTACAATAGTTACGATATTAACTATACTTCATTCCAAATAAGGACGACGAGATTTTCCGATTCCTATTTCGCTTTCTGGCCAATTCTGATTCCCAAATGTAATAAATTTATTGGATATCTATACTATCCGAAATATATTGGACGTCACTAAAGCTGTTCTAAAAATAAGTGAGAGGAAGTGTTTCAAATATCTGTTTCTGTAATTCAAAATAGCCTTAAAATTTTTAAAGCCTTAAAGCTTTTAATTATTAAGCAGTTTAAATTTTTTTTTTTCGTAAATTAGGTACTTAACTTTCTACCATGCTCTATACATTTTCAGATTCACAAACAACTGGTCGAATGGTTAGACGACATCGATCAAAAGATCCAGTCGGACGATTCCCTCCTCAACGATCTATCGGAGAAAAAAGCCAAGTTGGAGAAGTTCAAGACTTTCAACCGAGACATCGACTCGCACAACGACCTCGTCAAGAAACTGAACGAGAAACTGAAAGAAGATGCCTCTTTGAAGTCTAAGGGAATCGAGGACACGTTGAAGCGATATGACGATATCAGGAAAACCGTTAGTGATATGATTGCTGTAAGTATATTGTTGGTTACATAATACTATTTATTATTTCACAGAGTTCCCACACATAAATAAAATCCAGTACTGACGCAACAAGAATATTATTGAAAGGAGCGTGCAGGAGGCGATGGTTCGATCCCCGTCCAAGCCGACTCCTACCAATGAGTTTTTCGGAATTTATGTACGATTTGTAACACCACTGGCTTTCCGGTGAAGGAAACATCGTGAGGAAACCTGCATGCTTCAATTTCGAGGCATGTATTGTACCCACTGTCCATTATAAGTGGCGACGGGCTCACCACCCGTCACACTGGACAGAGTTTCGGTACTACTGGTGAAACGTGGATATTCTGAGGTTTCAGAATATCTCTGACTACCCCCTCGGGGAATATAGTCGTGAGCATATGCTATGCTAATATTACTTACTGTCATAGAGTAAAAGACAATAAGAGTGCTATACAAAATAATAAGTAGCGTAAACCGGAATAAGCACAAAATCCCATATATAGATGGCGATGACTCCTTGCCCGCGAGTAGATACAATATACGCTAAGAAATTTTGATTAGTCTTCCAATATTATGAACCAAACCAACTGCGTAAGAGTGGTAGCTTAGGATAACTACAAAGAGTAGTAGATTCGAAATTGTTGCTGTCGAAACTCACGGGCAAGGAGTCAGCGCCATCTATGATGCGGGCTTTTGAGGTTTTTCCGGTTTACGCCACTTAGTCACTCTTGTCTTTTACTCTATGCTTACTGTTCATATAAATTTTAAACAAGTTCGAAAACTCAAATGTTTAGAAATACTAAGCATGAAAGGAAGGATATTAAAGCTTAGTTATGAGAACTGGGGATCTATTGGGGTTAGAACATATTCTGCGCAATATTGCAATTCACAGACAGAATAATTTTTATTCCATATCCAGCTACTGCAGGTTACAAGCGTCCATAAAAAGTCCAAAATAAAATCTGTCCAAAAGGAAACAATGTAAAAGATCGGAAAATGACTAAGTATTGGATATTTGACAAGGTTCGAATTATTTCAATCGACTTTTGTAACTTTGGTCACAGGACATTAATTTTATCTTTGTCGCTTCCAAGTTTTACCAGCGCTTTTATTGATGTTGTCAATCCATCTGCAGCCCGGACGACTCGCTCCTCTTTTGTCTAATCTTGGCCACCAAACTTCCATTTTATAGTCATGACTTGGGAGACTTCATCACTCATCAACTTGCAGGAACTGTACCTACTATACTATGTTTTTTAACCTACTCTACCTACCTAATCTATATTTATTTTCTTTTCAAACAGAAACTGGAAGACTACGTCAACTCCCACATCCAATACAAAGAATCCTACGACAGCTTCTACGATTGGATTCGTAACTGCAAGATCGAGATCCAACAGTGTTCCGACTCCCACGGCGAAAAGGAAGAAGTACAGAAGAAACTCAAGAGCGTCAACAAAATCATCGAGTCTTTACCTAAAGGCGAAGCGTTACTCGAAAAAGCTATCAAGCTAAGCGACGCAGTATACGCCACTACTGGTAACGAAGGGAAGGATAACATAAACCAAGAGATCAAACAGTTGAAAATCGAATGGGAGAATCTACAACAGATTTGTAAAGATACTAAGAAGTTGTTGGAGAAATGTTTGTCCGCTTGGTCAGACTTCATCGAGACTTCGGACAAGATGAGCAAATGGGTGAAAGATTTCGATAACAAATTGAAGTCGGTTCAGAAAGCTGATAAGATCACGCCCGAACATCTCGAGAAGTGCCGCGTAAGTATTTCTTTGTACTCTTCAATCGCTATTAAAATATTAAAATCAGCGTTAAAAAACATATTGCTACATCAGATTAAATAAACGTAACATCATAAAACCTTAAAAGAATTTTTATATTTTGTATGAGTTATCCTATTTATAATGTTTTTTTTTTAGGAATTACTAGCCGAAGCTTTGGGAAACAAACACGTCTTAGAAGAACTCAACGACAGATGTGAAAACCTTATGGAACTCAGTGCTTGCGCGTGGGTCCGCGATAAGACAGTCGCCCTCCAAACAGAATACACTACCCTGCTCACCAAGATACAGGGTCTAGTTTCCAATGGAGAAAAGAACCTTTCGGATCATACGGAGTTCATTAAAGCTAAGAAAGAATTACAGCAATGGTTAGAGACAGCGCACGGAACTGTACAAGATTCTATCGGAGTAGGAGATATCGATACTACGAAAGATAAACTTGAAACTGTTAAACTTGTCAGTAACCGAATGACGGAAGGTCATCATTTGCTGGTCGTCTTACAAGAAGCCTTCAAGAAAGCTCTAAATAACACCCCACCAGAAGAACAGGATGGTCTTAGAAACGACGTTAAGATTCTACAAGAAAGCTGGGACCAATTGAAGATAGATCTGAACTCTATTACAGCGCAGCTTAAAGCAGCTATCGGTAAATGGGAGGACTTTGAGGAATCAAAGAACAAGATGAACCAATGGATCAAGGATACTGAACAGAATCTAGACAAAGTTCCTCCTACTGGAGGCGAGTTGGGTGAAATGAAGACACTGCTAGAGAAATACAAGCATATTGAAGATGAAATCGAGAATAAAAAGCCGGAGTTAGAAAGGCTGAAGAGCGAAGCTGCTGAACTTAGCTTATGGGCTAAGAAACCAGCTGTCAAAGAAACTGTAACAGAAATTGAAAGCAAAATCAACGCGTTAAGAACTAAATGCGCAGCGAAGAAAGCTGAGCTAGAATCAGAAATCAAAGACTACAATCAATACCATCAGTCATTACAGGAGACAGAAAAATGGCTGCTACAGATCTCCTTCCAACTTATGGCTCATAACTCCTTATACATCTCCAATAGAGAACAAACTGAGGAGCAATTAGCACAACATGCAGTATTACTTGATGATATTCAGAAATATCGTTCCACGTTGGACGAATTGGAAGGCAAAGGCCGTGCCCAAATCGAGCGCTACGAAAAGACGACCCCATCAATCCGTGACACCGTAGGAAAACAATTGAAGAACGTGAATGACAGTCATAAGTCTCTGTTAGCCACAGCGTTACAGATTGAGCGCCGTCTGCGCGAGGGGCTGGCTAAGTTCAAGGAATACGAGGACACTTTGGAGAGTATCCTGAATAATCTGGATGAATGTGAGCCGGCGATCACTGAGTTGGACGTGCCGGTCGATGGGTTGGCGCATGGACGCGAATTACTGGATAAGGCTAGGGTGAGTGTGTGCACATTTAGGTATATTGCTTGTTTAAAGTACTTTTTTCTTACTACCTACATTCAAATTAATATTATATTGCTAGTAGTAGATAACAAAGTGTCAAAGAATATTAGAAGTTTAAAAGGAATTGTTTACCTTTTGTAAAAATTTTTGGTTAATCTTTTCATAGGCATGTTTGTTTGGTACATAATTAGAGCTATATGGTGATACACAAATTATAAAAGAAACGCTGATGAACAACAACGAGGTATTCAGTTTTAGCATGGTAAGGTTTTCAGGGTGGCAGGTCATATTGGTTTTAATTCACAAAAAACCCTGTAAAAGATTTAAAAAGTTTATCCTTTAGGGTTAAACTTCATCTGGCAGCACGGAATCGCATTTTTTGAGGCTATATCCTTTTCTGTCGCTCAGGAACGTCATTTGCTAGAGCGAGAAAGCAGCACCAATGAATTCCATGAGCGACAAAAGGATAGAGCGTGAAAAAATTTTATTCTGTGCTCAACCCTTAAAGCTGGATCTATTCTTATCCGGGAACCAGCTTAATTACTTCAATATCGGTCTTCTAACATACTTCCCCCACAGGGTCTCCACAACCGCCTCCAAACGGAGAAGTCCCGGCTGTCAGCCGCGGTAGCAGCTTGTTCCGCGGCCGCTGCTTCGGTATCCCGCCCCTCCTCCCCTGCCGACACCGCGCCCCTGCCGATCCCCCCGCGGGAACTACACGTCAGGGCACGCCTCGAAGACCTCATCGACCAGGTACTCGACGCTTCCGGCAAAATACTCGCTTCCGATGTTTTGACTTCCTTTTGAATGTTGTTTTGATGTTAACTAATTATTTTGGTTGTGATTTTTTGGGGTTTGTGGTGATAGGTTTGCCTGTCACTTGTGTTCCATTTATGGACCTCTTAAGGAGCTCGAGAGATAGTTGTGGGTTTTGAGTAGGTATGGGGATTCGTGGCGATAGGTTTGCCTGTCACTTGTGTTCAATTTAGTGGACCTCGAGGGGTGTTTAAGGGGTTCGAGAGATAGTTGTAGGTTTCGAGTAGGTATGGGGGTTCATGGTGATACGTTTGCCTGTCACTTGTGTTCAATTTACGGGACCTCGAGGTTGTTTAAGGGGTTTGAGAGATAGTTGTAGGTTTTGAGTAGGTATGGGGATTCGTGGCGATAGGTTTGCCTGTCACTTGTGTTCAATTTAGGGGACCTCGAGGTTGTTTAAGGGGTTGGAGATAGTTGTAAGATACGTTTTGATTATTCTAGAAAATATGCCTTATGAGATGTTGTAGGGATATTGTTGATCTCTTTAATATGAAAGAAATAATTAGAGTGCCCTAGCTAATCTGCCAGCTGATGTAAGGGGTGAATAGTTCTTTAGATATAATAATAGGACAGAGTTTAGACTTTGCTTCATGGTGACAATCAATGCTCCTTTATTTAGGATTATATTCCCCGAATCTTAAGTAAAATGGAGTAAAGTAATTTGGGGTTGCTAGTTTAATAAACACTTTCCTGGAAAAGAGAAATTTTGGGATAGTTAATAATTTATTTAAAATACTCGTACCTTAAGTTTGCCAGGTCTACAAAAAGAACAAAACCAACGAGTTTGAAAACTAAAGTAAGCTCTTGATATAAATAGATAATATTAACTAGTTAATGGAAGTGGTAGATAGAGATAGAGTAGTAAGCTTATAAAAAATGTACAGGCTTTATCGTTGGCAATGTATTTTTGTGCACCTGGTATCACTGAATCAAGATTATTAAACATGCTATTTATACAGTCGTTAAACGAAATGGAAGTGCATTTTTAAATTTCACCGGTTTTCAAGCTACTTTCGAGTCAAGTTTTTCTAAAATTTGTTTTATTTCTGAATCGGTTGATAAAATAGTAATTAAACATAATATCATAACAACAATATAGGTAGCATACTAGTATGCCCGTCACTATATTTCCCGTGAAAGTAATCAGAAATATTCTGAATATTAATAACCATCACAAGATACTTTTAGAATAATAATAGAAACGCTTAATTCGTTGGTTCAATTACAAAATTTGGTGTTCTAAAATTAACTATCTTAAAAAAAATCATGTGAAATTTAAAAATTGCACACACGCGCTCGGAAGCTGTTTCAAAAACAAAAGAATACCAAACAAAATTCGAAGAAAAATTATCTTGAGTCAGAACTATTTCACTATTGGAATAAAATAATTAACTATTAGCACCATCACAGATGTGTGATTCACAAGTGTATGACAACTTAACGTGTGCACTCTAAGCAAATAACTTTAACTATCGACAGGAAACATAATAGCTGGCTTTATAAACACTAATTCTGAAAAACATATTTGCAAATATCATGCGTGAACATATAGCAGAAAGATTTTGTTTATGTGGATTATTATAGAAACAGAAAAAACATAGATCTATAACTGTATAAATAGGTAGAGTCAAAGCAATACATCTTACGTAATGCTCCGTGGTGGTTCAATGGGATAGGTAGTTAGAAATAATCTATCAGACCGTTTTGTCTTGCCTTCTAAACAATTTTCTCTGTTATTCACAAATTGCAGCTCTATAGCATAACATAAATATCTTCTTCGTTTCTTTGTAGTCCCAGTCTCGTCTATCCTTAATTCTTTTATCTACTAATTGATAAGTATCTTTGGTTATAAATATATGACACTATTTAAGAAATCAAAGCCAATGTTTGATCTTCCTTCCACGGAACAGATATTTCAGTCAAATTAAAACAATTAAATAATCAAATCATTTTCTGTTCTGTAAACATAACAAGATCAAAAACATCACAAAACAAATCTTTCTGCTTAACCTCATAAAGCACAGTTTGCAATAACACGCACCGTGTTTGAATGTCCGTGTGTCTGTCATGCATGGTTTGTTTATAGAAACATGTGAGCGATGTAGGCAGCGCACCGCGTCTCGATGTGCTAAAGAATCTTGAGTCTTCTGACTACAACGCTAAATTCTTGGATTATGAGAAGAAGGTAAGGCTTGCATGCTTTCGCTATTTATTTACAAATTATCTTCTACTGTCCGTCAAAAACAAATATTTTTGGATAATTATTGAGGGTTGTCTTTGCTTCGCAATACAAAGTGTAATAAATAAACACTGAAAACCGATAGTACAGAAACTATGTACCTTTCGATCTATTACCTTGTACAGCTGATGCCTGTAGTACCTCCATACTTGGATTCAATTGGCTAAACGTAGGCGTATCCTATTTTGATCGCCTACAGCTGGTTGCAATAGACAAAAACTGAGTCGTGGTTAGGTAAACTATTAAGGTATATGCACATTCAATGTTAATCATCAATTTTTTTTATTACACGCAACATTATCTTGCACTGCATCACAATAATGTAGGTACAAACGTACAAATCACTGAAGCCTTAACATCCCAATCTCATTTCCTAGGTACAAAGTCATCTAGAAACCCTAGGCAGTGCAGTCCACGACATGGAAGAGGCTATGAAGCAAGTAGTAGAGATTCAAGAATGGATAAACGTACACAATGCTCTAGCTCGGGATTGGCTCGCCAATCCTTCGAAATTGAGGCCCGAAGCCGCTAAGCAGGATATAGCTGCGATGAGCGACGCCCTGGTATCTCTCGGAGAGAAGAGGAATAGGCTGCTTACTGAGATCCCTACTGATGGTAAGTGTACTTTAGTTTAATGGAGATAAAGAGGAGTTTCCCTCGGTCCTGTGTAAACTTTATGTATTTACGCTAGATAAACAGTGTCTAGCTCTAGACGTCTCAGATATGTTTAAATTACGCATAATATGGCTTAGTCTTGATTAAAATGAATCATGACTTGACTCTTTGTTTAATGGGCATTGCGCCGAAGCAACTGCTTAAGGTATTTGTTTTCTCCAATTTTACGCCATAACCGATGAAAGGGTTGCACTCAATTTTACTAAATGTGTTTTGCTGAATAGCAAATTTGAGTTTTGATATAATACGAATAGATTTTTTATGGAATCTGATCATAATACTATACATACAGCGCTCTCGTGATAGGTATTTAAAAATACGGATACACTTTAATGTTCCCTTACGAAAGCTCTCAAATTCCCTTCTCCTTTTTTTGAAATCGCAATAATGAAGTAGCCAATACACACTCTAGAACATTATGAACAATTTCAGGTCTAGAAGACGAAATCAATCTAGAAGAAGAATTAGACGAACTAGAAGAAGCTATCCTTAAAGCAATGGAAAGAGAAAAGGGTAACCAAGCCATCATCGATGACTTCAGACACAAGTGCCAAGAAATCCACGATTGGTTCGATTCCGTTTTAAAGAAAATGTGCTTAGCAGACAAAGGATCTGGTCTCCCATGTCCTCAAAAGCTAAGTGCTTTGAAGGAACTGACAGATGAATTCGGAAACGCAGGAAAAGACAAAGTGGATAACATCAAGACAGTTGGCTCTAAAGTTATTAATATTGTCAGCAATTTAGAATCACAACAAGTGGAGGAACAAGTAAGTATTTAATTAAAATATACACATCTAGCTAATTGTCCAATTGATCCGTAAAAGTATGTCGCAAATCTTGTTGTTTCACAATTATACTGTTAGACCATCGTAAAGAAGACATCTAATTACTTTTTTTCTTTCAGATGAAATCAGTCGAGAGAAGATACAATGACATCGCTAAGCGTATCCAACGTAAACTCCAAATGCTTGAGATCACTTACAAAGCTATCGATGGAACCAAGAGCGAAGTTAAAGCTCAGAATGAATGGATGCAGAAAGAAATCGACAACATCCTTCATCCAGAACCTCTTGGCTACGAAAGCAAGTCCGTCAAGGAAAGGCAAAAGAAAATGGCTAATCTATTGAAGGAAACAGATGGTAAGAAAACCGTCATCGATTCCTTGGAAAAGAAGGTAAGCAATATACAGTCTGAACTTGAACCTTCCGAGCAAATGCAATTAGAATCAGAATTGTCTGAATTATCATCCAAGCAGAAGCAACTAGCGTCTCTCATTAAACAAGAAATCGAAAGGTTAGGTATCAGTGCAGAGGACAGAAAGAAACTAGAAAATGATATTGAAAAAGCAAAGAACTGGCTTAAAGCTAAACTGGCTGAAATCAAAAAGCTAGGAGGACCAGTTCCATTAGAAGCTTCTAAGATTGAAAAAGAAATTGCTGTTCACAAGAAACATCAAGGTGAACTATCTGACTTCCACAACGATACACTTGCCGAAGTAATGAGACAAGGCAACGCTGTATCTAAAGACTGCTCACCTGAAGACCGAACCAAATTACAAGCCATTCTTGAAGATCTGAATAAATCCTACACTTCTGCTAAAGTAGACATCGACGATAAGTTCGCAGCTTTGAACAAACTGCTTCAAGGAAGAAGCGACTTTGAATCAGAAGTAGCTAAATGCCAGAGTTGGTTGAACGAGGCCGAAGTAGCTGCTACTCCTGAACTTAGAACTACAAGTCTTCAAGTCCTTGAGGAACAATTAGTTAAATTTGAGAAACTCAGCAAGGAAGCCGAGGATGTAGAAAAGAACATTAATAAGATCAAAGACAAATCTAAAGATATCATGGATTCCTTATCAGATTCAAACAAATTGCAACTTAAAGAACAAGTCAATATCCTATCTGATAGGTTTGCTAGAATCAATGCCATCATCAATGACAAGAAGAAGATTCTACTAAAACACATCAAGGAATACAAAGATGCTGCAGCCAAAATCGCTGCTGCTTTGGAGTTCCTGAACGAAATCCAGAACAAATTGAAGGCATTGAACAAACCTATTGGTAGCAAAGTTGAGGATGTCCAGCCTATTATACAAGCTTACGAATCTATTCTAGGTGATCTGAAGAAGAATAAGGCAATGCTTAACGAGCTTCAAGGTGGTAATCTCCACGACCTTCAAGACATTCTTACACAACAAGATGACTTAATGAGCACGATTGAAGACCAAATCTCGAAACTTAAACAGTTACTGTTATTAAGAGAGCAATTCTTCGCTCTTGTAAAGGAAATCGAAGAATTCATTGCTAAATACACTGATCTCACATCCGAAATTGAAAAGTCTAATGACTCATTAGAAGAAAAGATTAAACGGTACGATGACATTATTGGAAAAATCCAGGGTTGCGAAGCTTTGCTCGCTACAGCTACTGACAAAGGACAACAAATTGCAGCTGAAGGCACAGTCATTGACAGAAATAATATCACTGAACTCCTGCAATCATTAAAACAACAACTTCTGACTCTAAGAAGAACTGTAGAGTCTAAACGACAAGAAAACGAAAGAGCTGCTGCGGAACATAAGAAACTCGCCTCAGATTTATCAGAAATATTACAGTTACTCCACGAAAACGAAGCGTCAGTACATTCCCGTCCATTACTCAACAGGGATGTTGCCAGTGTCGATAAGAAACTGATCGAGCACGCAACTTTGGCAAAGAGCATACAGTCTAATTTAGACAAACTGTCAAAGATTACAGATATAATCAAAAGTGATGATGGAGTCCCTGGATCGTTACTCGAAATGGTATCGGAAGCTAACTCATTAAAATCATCCCTACCAGCCGAATTAGCAAACAGAGAAAAGTACCTACAAGATAACAAGAAATACAGACAACAATACTTACAATTAGTAGAAAAACTGAACATTTGGGTCAACGAAGCTACGATCCGCCTCGATATGGGCAAGAATGGAACTGATTTCGAAAACATTGAAGCGGATTTGGAAGAACACAAGTCTTTCTTCAACGCATCTGAACCAGAAATGAAAGATTTAGTCGGCAAGCGTATGCAGGATATCGTCGATAAGATCTGGCCGTCTTTAGCATCATCGGAACAAGAGGAACTATCCAAAGAACACCAGAAGCACAATCAATTGTTAAAGAATACGTTGAACTCAGCTAAGTCTCGCCAAGCGCAGTTAGAACAAGACTTAGAGATTTGGAAGGACTTCTGTCAACTAGTGGATAAGATCAAGGCGATATTGGACAAGAATGACATCAAAGAAGAACCAGTGTCGACCGTCGACGCTTTGAGACTGCATTTGGAGAAACTGAACCATGCCAAGAACGATTTAGAGGTGAGTTTTGTTCGATTATTTTTCATATGAATTTTGGATGTAGATTTAAAAAATGTGTAAACATATCTAAATCATCATTATCATCATCGGCCTATCAATATATATCCCATTGCAAGTGCACAGGCCTACCCTCAGGGAGGGTGTATGGGCTTTAGTCCACCACGCGTGCCCAATGCGAATTGGTAGACTTCACATACGCATCGGAATTCGTATCGATTCGTGTCGGCATCGATATCATAGTAAATGGACATGTAGTCAATAGTGAAATATCGATCAAAAAATGACTAACCTATTACAAAGTCAATCCTCATAAAAATTATAATTATTTGCCAATCAATTTCCTTTCAAAAGATTGCGATAAACGAAGGTGTGAAAACATGACTCAATGCAATTCATGACTTCGATAAACTTCAAATTCATTACAGAATCTACATTTGGAATTGATTTTATGCCTGTATCCTTAATTTTTATGGGTTTTATTAACAAGTAAATATTTCATTCTTCTTCCTCACTTTTAAACCAAGATATAACATTATTTAACGCCCAACCGGAAAATAAAAAAACTCGCCAAGTTGCGGAAAATCATTGGAACTAATTTTTGTACTTGGAACACTGATATTAAAGGTTATAGTCGATTGCAGTGCCCCCAAACCACGTTTTTTATTTCTCTGGTCTGGATTTAGCAAAGATATCATTTGATATTGACGCACGATATAGTCTTAAATAATTGACGCTCACGCCAAGAGATGGCGCTGTTTATAAAAAAATCTCTGTTTCGCTCTGTAAGCAGTTAAGCAGCCGGTGTTCAGTCACTGTATAAATTACATATTAAACAGTTATTATAATACCAAATAGTCTCGCCGATCCCGTTTGCAGCAAAATGAATGTAAAATTATTTGGTTTCGAATTTTAGAAACATATTTTAACACCGAACAAATATTTTCCTGAATTATTATTTATGATGGATAAAAGAGAGAAAAGAAAATAAATGTTGTCGTTAAAAAATTTAGATGAACTCGATCGTTCAAAACCTTAGACAATTTAGATTTTCTAAGTTCAAAACATTATATTTAAAAAAATTCGCGCGCGATCGAGAGAGCATAATGGGCACCTTTGGGCGGGACATGATGCCGGGCGGTGTGTTTAATTAGCTTTAACCATTTAGTAAATTAGATTTTTTAAAAAAATAGTAATTTCTACTTCGAAATTAAGTCGTAAGCTTATGCTCTTCTGTAAGCCATTATAATTTTCTGCCTAATTCGTAAACAGTTTATGAGAAAATGCGACGCACGAGTGCGGTGCTACGCTTATCATTATGAGTGAATGGTTATCATCTATTTCTGTTGCAATGACTTGCCATTTTAGTTTGCACCGCAGAGAGAAAGTGTGCAAAAATGTTCGAGGCTATCTTTCGATAACTGTTTTCTTACTGTTAATATGCTGGTTGGCTGGTACTTATTAAAATAATATATTGCTGGGATTCCCCGAACAATGCTACCTTAGTACCGTATAACCATAGATATACACCGTGATAAAGGTTTTTAGGATATCTACATTTCACTACCAGTGTTCAAACCTAAAATCCCGGGTATAAAGGTAGATGATCACGGATTGTTTTCTATTCCTATTTTCCTTTTGGACCATCAGTCTGAGCCGAGATCATTGTATTCGTCTGTAATTTATTAATGTATACACTGCTCCAAAGCCCCGACCTTAGGTAATCTTGTACTATTACGTATCGCGAGATACTTTTAGTAGCTAAATGCCATGGGATGCACCAATTTTTCACAGCACTTGCAGTTTCATTTATTAACTAATTTAGTAAACCAAACTTCTGTCCTAGGCTATGTCTATACCATGAGTTTACACTCTAGTATACAACAGTCGTTTTCCTATAGTTTACTACAGTTTTTGTATTGAATTTCGTACAGCGCTCACAGTTATTACGTTAAGAACTAATTCTGCCTTACAAAATTGGTGCCGCAAATACAGCAGTAACGTACAGTGAAAACTCATGGTAGGCCTACAGAACTTAGTATGTGATGCTTCCCGTAAAAAAGTCTCTACTTAGTTAAAGTGACAAACGGTGACCCTCTTGGACATAATTGATATAACGATACCGTAGTACTCTGAAGTAATCATTCAGTTACCATTACATTATTATAAAATTTATCTTTAACAATGTTGTACGTTTATCGTGATAACAAATCCTTTATGATAAATATTTACTCGTCAGTTCTTTCTTTAAATTCTTACAATGCTATTTTAACACCTGTTTCTCAGAAATATTTCAGTATGTTACTTGCAGTGAATTTTATTAAACACAAACATTTACCAGTGGCTTTGTATCTCCGCTTGAACATAATATTTTGTATCTTAAACTATCCCTTTAACGAGTTGCAGTCCAATTGGTCGCTCTTTAAGCGTGATAGAGAAATATTCTTCGATCCAAACTTGTGCACTTCCAACACAAGTATTATCTTGGTCATGGGAAAACATAGTCGCCAAATACAGTATTACAGTAAACCTTACACATCTTTTTCATTATAATCCTCGGAGTGATAAGATACTCTGCTACAACTATCAACCATATTCTTAAGCGTGCATTTGTAGCAAGGCCTGCCTTTAGACATTTAAGGTTCCAGAAAGGAATGACTTGTCAAGTGATGTTAGGACCATTTCGCCCACAAAAACACAACAAATCTTTTATCCTTTAGTCGCTTCGCATGATACTCTTGAGAAGAAATGGGGTGGTCAATTACGAACCACGCGGTAGTATCTGTCAGTTATTAACTAGTATCGCAGTGACAATTAAAATTAAAACAATAACATACCAGAACAGGAGCTATTCAATTGATTTAACAGCTATATAGTCAATTCACACAGCGATCCCCAAGTCGTTAAGGCGACGCTTTATTTATATTTAACCATTATTTAATAATCATTTTAATGTATAATTATGATTTATGGAAAGAGACATAACTGGATGATAAAATATGGCATATCTCCCCTCACAAGAGGTTAAGATGCAGTAGAATCTTACAAGCTATAACTGACTACTTTCAAAGTTAGTTTAACTCCTAATAAATTAAATTTCTAGTCTGAAGGAATTAATAGACTAGTTACAGTATTTTGGTCTGTCATCAAATAAATAGCACATAATCTTGTTTAAGACAATTTGAATGGGCTAATAAGGTTAAAAACGGTAATTTATCACTACCTACGACCTAGTCTGACAACAATAAATTACATATTTAAAAACTTGGACCCATACCTATTTAAAAACTTCCCATAAAAAGCACTATTCATAAACTTATCATTTTGTACCCGACTGCGCGACGAAAAGGAAGGGTAATGTGTTTATCAGTCTATATCAAATGTATGTTTGGATGTAAGTGTGTTCCTTTGTGGCAAACTAGAGACCAAACGCGTGGGCCGACTTTGATGATTCTTACGTCAATCGATTTGTCTCTGATTTGAATCTTGCGAGTGTCACTAAAGACATGACAGTAAACAAAATTCAATATGGCGACAGCCAGACGCCATATTGTAAAAAATAACAAAAATAAAGTGGACGAACTATGTTGAGATATCATTGAATAGGTATTTGAAAATCAAATTTACGTTTCTCTTATCATTTTCCATTTCGTATGACCATTTAGGATATATAACGATTTAAAGAAGAAAATAAAGAGTTAATTTTAAAAATCAAAAAACAAACAAACAATCAAAGTCACCATACAATTAAAAGATCGCAGAAAATTAGTCGGGTACAGTCATGATACCATTCATGACTTAATTCCTCAATCGCCTTAACAGATGATGTCACCGTCCAAGGTCTGTACTTGTTCAGTCAGTCTTCGTACACCGACGCAATGAGAAGCATACTACTTCACCAAAATATTTATACTTGTATAGCTTTCACATTGTGCAAGTGCGAAATTCTTGTGCCTACTTAGTAGAGATTTTAGGGTTATTTAAAATTAGTTATTTAATTAATTTGTTGAGTTGTTAGTAACAATTCCGCGTAAAAGGAAGGTGAGTGCGCACGTGGGGGTTAAATTTTGGGATTTAGATGACCAAGGGTCAAAATGGGGACGTTGAATGGACGGGGCATTTGAATTCAATTTAGGTCCACGATTTTTTCACGCTAATTTCGAATCACTAGTGTTATTATAAAGAGTTTGTTTAAATTTTAATTGTTGTTTTGAATGTTTGTTTACATGTTCTTAATCTTCTTCTGTCGAGTCTATGGCATGTCATTCCATATCTCTTAATAAAGAAGTATTTCTAAATATAATGGACTAAATGGATATGGATGGACGGGTGGGTAACTATTCCTTGAGGTTTTGTGTCGGCGTTTCGAAATGTGGTGCAATACTCCAGAATGATCTACGGGTTATTGACTGTAGTTAAAAAGGTTCATTAGATACGGTTTGCTAGGTTTATATTTTGGGTTCCGTAGTCAAACAAGGAACCCTTATAATTTCGTCCATTCTGTCTGTCTGTCTATATGTCTATCTGTATGCCCCGCCTCAATAACTCGCTCATTTTTGCACCTATTGAATTGAAATTTGGCATGAAGACAGATAACAGTAACCCAAAAATTTCTCTTAGGTAAGATAAACTGGTTAAAAACTTTCTTCTTTTTCTACGTACACAATGGCTACGGAACCCTATCATGGGCAAGTCCGACTCGTTCTTGGCCGGTTTTATTATTAGTTCCGCACAAGGACTTCTTTTAAGTGTTTCAGTATTATCAACATTTATTACCGATGCGCCTAAATGTACTGAAATGTTAATGAACGATAATTAGTTATTGGATACGATGGTTAGAATCGAGACTGACAGACAAACGTATCCTGTTGATTCATCTCATCACATTTGAAAATGAAAGGGAGGCTCATTGATAAAATTGTAGTGCTAATTTATTGGCTAATTACTTAACTGAGCTTCTTATAAAAGTTTTGAGTCTTCAGAATTGAATATTTCATCAACACTTTAATGTTTTCAAACTCAAAACTCAGACTCAAAATGTTGTATTCAAAATAATATCAGCTTTTCGACATAATTTTTTTTTGACTCTGCCACCGCGTCGGAAGATAATCCGTTGTAGAGAAGATGAGGCCAGAAACTCTATAACACTGTTTTTGCCAAAGGAGAAAGCACTATTCATCAGCACTGATGATTGTGTTCCTATCTTTGGGTCTGTGGTGAAACACGCATAGATTGGACTTTTGGCATATAATTGACCAGGTAGTTTGCCGTTCCAAATCCATATAACTATTCAAGATATAAAGGATTTTTCATGAAGCTTTATATTACCGTTCGAGAGCAGTCGATACATAATTTTTTATGAGTCTAAGCTGGAAATGCTCATCAGAAGTTTCATGCAAATTAGAATTCTGTTCCTCATGACTAGAAGTCAATGTCCGTAAAGAAAATAATTCATTTAAAAACGTTATGTTTGTAAACGGGTACACAAATGTTGCTACCTAATATACATTTAAAGTAATAATTTTCTTGGACAATGAGCTATAAATAGATTTAACGAGATATCGTGTCAAGGTCAAACAATAACGAGTTTTCCTCACATGAATAAGTTAAATACAAAGTAAACAATGCTGCATTTGACATAAAGTTTACAATGCAATGGCCATCGATTGTACATTTCAATGAAGTTTCCTGACCTATCTTGCCGTTCCGAAAGGGTCATCTCTTTTCTTTCCATTTGTGTCGTACAAGGTAACTAAGAGATAGCGAAAAGGGGAAAGGCTAGCTATCCTGATACCTTCTATACAGAGTTCTTCTTATAAGGGGTATTCTGTGGCTTGGAAAAAGAAGTGCGTATGTCCATATGGCTATAGTTCAGACTTACGTACTTCTTGTACCAAGCCACAGAATTTATCCACCAAATTACGCAAATTTCTCTATGGGACCAAAAAATCTGCTGTTCCATACAAAACTACAAACCTACTCGACTCAAATGAATGACTGCTGATATTTTTTCGCGTTTTCGATGTGTGTCCCATTGAAAGTACCTTTAAATTATATGTAGAGACTTTTACTAAGGATACTAAATATGAGCACATACTTGCGACTGCACGCTTAAAACGATTGCAATTTTAGCATAGTTTCTCTATGGGACCAAAAAATATGCTGTTCCATACAAAACTACAAACCTACTCGACTGCTGATATTTTTTCGCGATTTCGATGTTTGTCCCATTGAAAGAGTTGTTTTGTTTGATGATCTAATCGTACCTTTAAAATAATATGTAGAGACCTTTACTAAGGATACTAAAGATGATCCAATACTTGCGACTGCACGCTTAAAACGATTGCAGTTTTAGCAAAGTTTCAGACAACACCATATGGAATGGTGGTCGTGAGTTTATGTATGTATCATACTGACCTATTTATAAGAAAGCTGTCGTTTTGAAGAATTTTTCAAAAGGTTTTCAGTAATGGATTATTTATCGCATGATAATATTATGTAAGATAATGTTTATCAGTTGTTATTATCAGTCATTGTTTACGACTGATCCCGATAACATTGTAAACAGAGACGGTATGCAGTGCTAATACACACCGAGCTGTTGCTAAATAGATTTGCAGTTGTTTATTACATTTCACCGTCTTTGAATTACTTATGACTTATGAGTCCGGTCGCCAACTGAAGTTGATGATCACTTCTGACCCTTATCCTCATAGAAATAAAGGTGAGAAATGTACCGTTTGTTACGTTTGTTTGATAGAGTGTCCCTCTTTAGTAAGAGTGGGTATACTGCAGTGTTGTACTGCAGTGTTATGTAGGTATTCAGGCTAGAATATTTTAACACTGTTCTCATCTCTATATCTCTACCTCTCTTTATACAGGGTCCTTCTTAATATGCTGACACTTTTTAAGGGGATGACCAGACCATCATACTGAACAACTTTCTCTATGGGACCAACATCGAAATCGCGAAAAAAAAACCAGCTGTTCTATACAAAACTGCAAACCTTCTCGAGCCAAATGTATGGGACAGCAGATTTTTTTTTTTCGCGATTTCGATGTTGGTCTCATAGAGAAAGTTGTTCAGTTTGACGGTCTCATCATACCCTTAAAAAAGTGTCAGCATATTAAGAAGGACCCTTTATGAATTCTATATCGTTGTCTAGTCATCATAACACAAGTCCAGGCTAGATTCTGGTACTTTAAATGTGGCTAGATAATTTGTGTGACAATGTCCAAGATATGATATTTATTTATGTTATTTATCTTTATTTTAGATATTTATTTATTTTATATTTCTTTTCTTACGGTAACATTAGGTTTGGAAACCTCTATGCGAGTACACACCTCGCTCTTGGCCAGTTATTATAGAAAATGTGTATATCTATATCTTTTGTCGGGAATGTCCAAATTATATTAAGTCTATATCGTGCTAAATCTGGTATTCTGTGCATTAACGTCAACCTCATATACGTAGGGTTATAAATTACCCCACCATAATAGAAATGGTTTCCCGTTCCATCAAATACATCGGGGCTAGGACGAGATAGTGCACCTGTGTTCAACCCATACATTCCAGCACTAAAAACATTCTATGTTCATGAATACCTTTATAAATAAGCTATGTTCAGTACGGCTTTTAATTGTTATGTTCATTAATCGAAATGTGTTATCGTAGAACCAGCAGCCGCTCTTGGACGTGGTCCGGGAGCGGGCTCGGGAGCTGTGTAGTGGTGCTGATGCTGCCAGTGGAGAGAGAGTTGAGCAGAGGACCAGGGAACTTGCGGATCAGTGGGGCGTGGCTTGCGAAGGTATGTATTAGAAACTAGGCTTTACAACTAGGGTTCTTCCATGTATACTGGGAAATAAAAGGCTCACGATCCAATATGACTTTTTCCGAATTATTATTCCGGAAATGTCGTATTGCCGCCGCCGGTTTATGCCGAAAGGAGGCTTACAATCTAATGGGGATCTTCCAAATGATCCATGTTTCCAAAAGGGAATGACTTATTAGAATTATAGCTTTCAATCCACCAGGGTCTTATCTGGAGTTACTGGGAAATGACACATTAGAACTAGGAATTCCAACAAAGTTTATTCTAGACACTAAACAAAAACAGTAGTTACGTTGTAGGTGGGTGTCTGGTGATTCAAATAAATGAAATGATAGTATAGAAAGAACTCCAAAATCATTGGCGGTTTTGATAGTGTTAATATTAGTCAGTTTTTGATAATTATGTTCTTGGCGTGCAAATAACGAGTATTTATGTTATGTTAGGCTAGTTGCTAATGCACCTGTCTGAAAACTGAAGGTCGCGCTTTACATCTCAACGCGTACCTAATATTCCACCTATACAATAATTTATTTTTTCTATATTCTAAACACCACAACAATCTAATTTCCTCCAGGTCTAGCGAAACGAGCGGCTACAGCGGACCACCAGCTCCAGCGATGGAGTCAACTCCTTGATGTTCAGAGAAGCTTGGCAGCTTCCATCACAGCAGCCTCGGACAGGCTGAGGCAGCTTGATGCTAGCCCCAGTACGAGGAGACGAGCTCTTGATACTAGACATGCTTTACAGGTAAGCTTTAGTATGAAAAAGAACAGTGTAGTCCAGGTAAATTCATAGTACGAGTATGTGTCTGAAAGGATATTTCGGTTTTATAGGGAGAGACCGGTGATCGTTACTCTATGACATTTCTATTGCTTATTAGTCTTGTCAGTTTAGTATACTTAACGGTCTAACTATATAATTTAATGATGAGTCTAACTTAGAAAGAGAAAACAAAAATCTTATATAACACTTCACTACATGCCCTGAATGTGGGACAGCGATTCAATATCGGTAACATAAAAAGTTGTCCAGATTCATGACCTAAACGAGAATAAAAGTCCTGTATTTATAGGCCTATAATATCATAAACTCATGTTAGGACATCTAATAAAACCTTATAAAATGAATTTACCTAATAAATGTTTTCTTTGTAAACAGGAACTCCAAACCGAAGTGTCGGGATTGGAAGACACCAGGGACGAACTCCTTGAACACGCAGACTTTGTCGTGACCCTCCTCAAACCACACTCTAAGGATACCGCTGATGAAGCGGAGAGATCCGTCAAGGAGCTGGTGGAAGCTTATGAGAAGTAAGTGTGACTTTTTTCACAGATAGTTACCATATAAGATCATCGTATTGTTATAGTTGCTTTCTGGAAACAACAATAATGTAATGGTAAGTGCGTGTAATTCCAAAGGTATTTTGAATACAGGTACTAAGTTTGCGTGTGTTTTAATTCTTCAGTTGTAGTGTAACAGTGTTCAGTTGGAGATGGTGGATGCATTTGTGCGTTCTGTGGTGTCTTACATTGTGGTAGTTCCCGTAATTTTACAATTTATCAACTCTTTCTCTTGTTATCGTTATATCGAGGATATAATTAGTGACTGACTAGTGCGAAATCGCGTCAATTAATTAATACCTATTGGTTATTTAGTTATGTATATTTATAAAGAAATTGTTTAAAAATAGTTTAAGAACTACGTAAAAAAAATTTATAGTGAGTGTAATAATTAATACTTAATAATAGATTTTATTACTTAGCAGCTGTAGCATTCTTCAATCATAAATTATGGTATTTAAAAGCTTTTGAAAAAATAACTCGAGCTGTAAGCGAATAATGTCGCTTTATACTGCAGCACTTAAAATATTTAAAGTTCCAAACAATGCGCAGTACGAAGTGGCAATTAGTGGAAGAGAAAGCACTGGAACTGGCTTTTCAAAATGCTGCAACTGTACTTATCTTTTGTTACACGACTATGCGGCAACAGAGGCAGACTTATTTTAAACGACTTCTTATTCGACTTGAAGTTTATCAATCGACGCTACACTATTATAAAACTGTTACAGAATTGTGTCTGTACGAATTGGTGTTTTGTTGTCCCTGCCCCATTATTACAGATTTTTGTCTGTTTGTTCGTTCCAGAATTATGGAAAAACTACTGCACCGATTTTGATTAAAAAGTTTAAAAACGTTGTGTTCAAAAGCTTATGATTAGACTTCAAAACTGGTAGCTAAATTTTAATTGGCTACGATCACAGATAATTATTTGGTATCCTTACATTATAATCACGCTTAATACACATTGGTATTGGCAGAAATAGTTATCCGTCCATAGGTCCGTCACCTACTACGGTAGGTCAAAATTATATCATCGAGACATATCTCTCATCTCCTTTTCAACATCTTTACAACGTTTCTTACTTTATTTGGACATTATTCTTTATTTTGAATGTTTTTCTATTTTCCGTGATAAGTTTTTCACACCTAATTCTTCTATGACACCTCGCTGTCTCGTCATTATAAAAAACACTTACAAATAATGTTCCTTGTCATCAAATTGGCGTAAAATGCAGGCACTCCCGTCACAACATATAGGTTAAAATAAATGATTCTGCCAAAAAATGTTTTCGGGACATTAACTCAAAATTTTTGTTCGCTGCCAATTCATACCGGAAGAGATTTTTGGCATTACTTCAACCAGTTGACAGGTCGGCGCTTCTTTATTCGCACCTCCCATACTTGACCCCAAAAAATAATAAAATGTTACTAAGAAATATATACTTATAAATTCATAAAACATTTTCTTCTGCACAATTTTGACACTAATGTTGAGTAGTATCTAGGTATCTATTTCTGGAGGTTGGGTTTTAATAATACTATCCTTTTAGTTTAATAACATCACGATCAATCATTAAGGGTCTGAGCAGAAAACACAAATGTATCTAATAATAATAAACGGAATGTTCGCGTCCTCGAGGTTTAAGTTAGTGATTTGCGTTTCGCGTCATCGTTGTTTTTAGCGGTGGCCTCTCTGGGCCAATACATAGATATTATTAGCGATTATGTTCGAACTTTCGGTTTCATTTGAAATTTTGTTTACGTCATACTTTAAATAGGTGTACCTACGTAATTATTACCAACTATACTTTTAGTATAAACTCGCGAAAGTATTTCCTTTCAGGTTGGTGTACAGAAATTTTCTTATACAGGGTCCTTCTTAATATGCTGACAATTTTTTAGGGGATTCTCAGACCATCATACTGAACAACTTTCTCTATGGTACCAACAACGAAATCGCGAAAAAAATCAGCTGTCCCATAATCGAGTAGGTTTGCAGTTTTGTTTCAACTCATCTCCTTAAAAAAGTGTCAGCATATTAAGAAGGACCCTGTTACCAACCAGCTACTTAAACTGCATTGAGTAAACTTTGACTATTTAGCTACTGTATATAAAAATAATAAAAAGGGCAGTTAGGTACTAAGGAACTATCTGCTATGCTACCTGCGACCTATTCGTTTTTCTAGGAGTTTGTTCCAAGCTAAAATCAAAACTGTTAATGATACACTTTTCATTGACAAAATCATGTTCGTTTGTTTCGTTGACTCGCAAAAGAATATCTTAAAATTCATCTTACAGTCGAGACTCTAGACTCCAACTTCAGAACTCGGGTGCCTTGACCATTTTATAGTCCGACAACAAATTGCAGATACTTAATTCACCATTGAAACGAAACAATTTATCCTTTATTGTGTAAGCAATAAAGACCACAACGACCGCGCCTTTAATTGAGTTAAGTCATGGTGAGCAGTCCCCAAATTTATATTTCGAAGCAAAAAATAAGTTGTTGTAATATCACCTCTGTTTCTTAGATACAAAGTCGGGTGTGTTGGATGTGACTGTAAAATTATGATTGTAAAGTTTCCATATAAGTGGTTCATGACACATATGGGGCGGTCAAGGGCGAACGACGCATGATTCGACGGTTACTGAATTGATAATGATTTTTATTGCATTTGTGGCAAAAAGAGCCGGCGCTATTTACGTGGGAAAATCTGGTCTATAGTAACAATTATAAAGGTAAATTTTGTTATTCGGTATAATGAGCGTGCGACGAAAATATATCGAATTCGCTGGGGGTAAACGCTGCCGCTGCGCTGTGACCATTTTTAGGTTCTTAACAGGATAGACAGACTCTTAAAATGTTGTTTTGTCCAATGTTTAAATTTAAATATTATTTGATTGTCGATTTGGTTAGAGTTTTGTATTCCAGTCTGGATACTAAATCCAGTTAGATTATTTAAAAGCGTAAGTCTTGCAGCTCTCCTAATAAATCTCCTCTAAACCCATTCCATCCATCTCGCAAGTAGGATTATCTATTTGTATCAACAAACAACCAAATATAACAACAACAAAAAAGTTATAGCCTGTATAATCCCACTGCAGGGCAAAGGCCTCCTCTCACGAATAAGCGTGAGAGGGAGTGGGCCATACTCCACCACGCGGGCCCAGTGCGTGTTGGTGGACGCAAGTTAGATCAACTTGCTGTCAGACAATTTTCAAGCCGCCTTAATAGGCCTCTGACCTGGCTTAACGAATAGTTACAACGCCATCTGACGGAACTATCTAAGATCAACTGCTTAACGTGCCCGGAGCACGAAAACGCTCGAGATGAAATACCACTAAACATCCAAAGAATTACCGGACCTGACGTTGCTTAACTTCGGTGATCGTTTCCAATACCGAAGCTCCACTACGCCAACGAGCGCTTCCTTTCTATCAAATACTTTGACTAATTATTATAAGGACTAGCCTTGCGGTAGAATTTCTCCTCTGCCACGGTATAAGCACAATTGATCTTGTGCATTTACATTCAATTTTACACCTTATCACTAAACGAGACAGCCTATAATTGCGAAATAATAACTTCGAACTTAGAACGTTTGGGGTTCACATGAGACTACTTTTCATGATTTTTAACATTCAAAATTAGAATCTAAAGTTATGGGGAATAAAATCCAAAGTTGCGGATTTCATGTTCCCTCGCCCCCCGCAAAAAGTAGCAGAAATGTTTGTTAGTAGAATTACACGCGTAACCAGTCCACATATAAATAGTCAAAGATCAAATATAACAAACGTATGTAATATTTATATCGACATGGAATGAAGATGCAGACACATACGCAGTACATAGGGTAGGCGTTTTTATTGATATGACCCGGGGTGCAATATAGTATCTTATCTGCACGTAAATCTTCTTGTAACTTTGTAGTTTGCTACTGAGTCAGCAGCTCATAAGACATAGTATGTTTTATTCTTAGGAATTTGTATGAATGTTTGCGTCCTACTCGTACCTAACTATATAGCGACTAGAAAATATGAATTATGTTTTCCCCGGAATAGATGAGTACAGTCAGGATCAAAAGTAAATCAAAATTATTATAGGAATTTGTGCTCGTGCTAGTAATTCTATAGGTATTATTAGGATTATAGGCTTGAGGTTAAGGTGAATTTTTCTTAATGCTCTATCACGTTATATCTAAAACTTTGTAAAATTTCGATCTGTTTATGATAGATTTCATTTATAATTTCGCCAAAGTTTATTTACTTGTGCTGTTGACTACCTACCAAAGAAAAGACCAAATTAACTTGAATTTTTTGACAAATTAATGGTCCATTACTTTTAGCGTGTATTGATCATGTATATATCTACCTCTTCATGAAAATACTCTATTATTATTATTATAAGTACGAATAGGTAATATTTTGGCATGCCAAGTTAAAATTATTTAAATCAGAATATTATAGGCAATATTAAAATGCAAGACGTTGTCTTCCCAGCTTTATATTTCTTGTAGATCCTGGCCCTATCTACTGGCACGCCAAATAAAAAATATTAAAATCCAAAGTTGGCTATAATGCAAGACGTTGTGTTCCCAGCTTTATATTTCTTGCACGCCCTTAAAATGCAATGAAGTCATTAAATGCAAGGCTCTATTTTTTATGTATTTAATTATGTCACTAGGCAGATTGCTAGGCAATGACAATAATAATAATCCAAGAATTGAATCACCGAGTCGTGACAATTTTTATTAAAATTTTCATCTGTCGATGATGTCATTCTATCGACGTCACAAACTGATCTTTAACTTCTAAGCAATAAGATAGCAAATCGTTCAACTAAAATTTTTAGATAACATTTATTATTCGTAGATCCTTCGCATGTCTTTGAGACTTAACATAGTTTTTAATAATAGTCAAGAATTACGTAATTCGGATTTTATTAACATTGCTGGCCGCAAACGCAGAAATAGAAGATTTAAAGGACATTAAACTGTAATGAATAGTAAAATCCGTTTCCGTCGCTCAACCTTGATGTGAACGTTTGTTTTTTAAACATTTTGTACATAGATGTGACTTCAGAGTTAAATAATGTTTGTATGAGATCATAACGGAGACAAGCATGTATTTTCAATTATAACCTTATGATATAAGTACATATATTACAATATAGAAACCCTTTGTCGTAATTTCGAAATGTTACTTCTTAGTTATACAATAGTTAAAGGTAGGCGTAGTTCCTTTAGGGGTGTACAGAGACACTCCTACAACTACTATCAAATCAGTATAATACCTATAGCTCAAAAACCATTCTCTGTGATACTACTATTTTTTAAATGAGTAAGCTAACATTATTGTAAATGAATCTGAAATCCTACTTAATCTGTGTTTTCACACTGTCGTAGTTTCTCATTCTGTAAAACACGTAATTTTTTGAACGTGTTACTTAGTTTGAGATAAAACTTTATAGCTCCGTATTTCTTCTATTTGGACATTTACTGGAAGTGGCCATGTCATCGCTATTTCCGTTACAGGAAACTGATAAATTGTTGCTACATTGTTACTAATTATTTACTTATTTTGTTGGTCAGCCGTATACAAAGCTATTGACATTATTTATATCTGCGCTCAGAAAACATCGACGCAATACAGATCTACTATATTCGCCTCTTATAGACTAGAATAGAATCAATCATCAATACAACTAATTAAAACGGAAACGCCCTATAACCCGGCACGCTACGTTCAGTTATAAAGTCTCTTGACTCATAATAAGGTACATTTTTAATCGATCCAAGTTCCAGACATGCGGCGGGTATGGGGGACGACTGTAATCGTTATTCAGACTGGCAGACTACTATTTTGTGCTCCTACTGCGCATGCGTGGATCGCAGTGTTTTAATAGGTCAGGGCCTCACAGTCTGCACTGGAACCCGGCTAAAGGGATATACTTAGAACATACGCCATTTTTCAACAGCTGCAAAATACAGAATCTCAGTAAAAACCCTAAAAGTACGAAATGTCGAAGAAGATTGTCGTTGTGGATCGCGGAGTAGCAAAACGCGTCGCCTCCCTCGGAGTTTTTCTTCCGCGTGCTAAATACAATGCCGGCGGAACCGGTACCGAAATAAGTTGCTTCGAAAAATAAACTGTTTCGAAACGACTTTTATTCTATAAGGAGAGCGCGACGTGCCTTCGTCGCGATCGAGACGAAGTCAGTTTGCGACATGCCTACGGCGACGGAACTATGTGATACATGTGACTGTGCCTATAAATCCGTTCGGTGGTGATGAGTCACGGACCTAGTCGTATTTCTGTGAACTAACGCAGCCGACGAATGCGAGATTTTGTAAGATTGCTTTAATGTGTAGTACTTTTGGCAGCGGTCGACTAAATGTTTACTTTCGTTGCTTGAATAGAGATCGCGGCGCGCCGGGCGCCGGCCGGCCGCGCTCCATGCTCGCTCGCATTAGGAATTCATTAGCACACGTCACTCGTTTCCCCTTTCGCGGTTTCGCAATATGTATAATAGTTTACGTTTCTAAACTCAGCCGACTAAAACGGAGCTCGGTTCACGTAAACCGCTAATATTTTAGTCAGTTTAAGGAAACCGAGCGCCAAGGTCACGCGTGTCACGTCACCTCGCCTATCATAAAGTAAACGCGGACGTGTGATGAGAACGTAAACACTAGCTGGCGAATGCACCGAAAAAACTCGCGCACTCTGATGTCACCGTGCAAACATTAGAACGTGGAATTTAAATATAGATGCGTCCAGCGAATCTATCGAGATGGTTCATTGAGCGACGGGAGGGCAACGCGAGCGGAGCGCCGCGAGCGGACGAGCACGAACCAAGAGGTACCGGCCGGCGCCACCGCCGCACCGTGCGCACGGGCGCGGGTGCAGCCACGCTCCCGGCGCGGCGACCTTGCCGCGTCACGGCCGCCGCGTCACGCCGCGCCGATAGATTATTTTCGTCGCATTTGGCAGCTCTTCCCTCGTGCGCACCCGAACTATCACGAACCACATTACCGCATCGCACCGCTTCGACCGTACGTACGCGTCAAACCTCAGTGTTATCTGTAACGTGCGCTTCTCTTCCAGGTTGCGACTGACTCTAGCGGCGAGGCTCGCGGAGATCGACGAGATAGTGTCCGAATTCGACCGAGTGTCGGAGAGGATCGACGAACTCCGACAGCTGATAGAGGTGTCTATCGCTAAAGTGAAGACTTTCTACGTGTTCGGGGAGGACGAGACCGACAGCGTGCGAGCGCTCGGAGAGGAGGTGTCGGAACTAGTGGAGCGCACCAAGAAGTTCACCGACGAGAGTAGGGAGCGGTACGGGGGCTCCGCGCCGGCCGACGTGGCGCAGGAGCTGTCCGCGTTAGAGTTGTCCTCGGAGGCGCTGGCTGCCGCCATGGAGGAGAAGGAGAGGGAGTGGAAGCGGGCGCGCACGGCCCGCTCCGAGTACGCGACCGACGTGGATGAGGTGCAGGCCTGGGTGCGCGCCGCCGAGCTGACCGCGCGCGACCGCACTCACCCGCCGGAGCCCTACAGGGAGCGGCTGGTCGCCACGCGCGCCGACGTGCCCGGCGTGGCCGACCGCGTCGAGAGGCTGACGCGCAACGCGCGCGCCATCGTCGAGGGCAGCCGCGACGCGACCGAGCGCCAGCTGGTGCAGTCCACGGTCACCGCCCTCTCGGAACAGTTCGCCGCCGTGTGCAGCGAACTTGAGGCGCGGCAGGCCGCCGTCGAGGACGCCTGCGATGCCGTCGCCAGGTTCCTCGGCCTCCTCGAAAAAGTCCTCCTCTGGGTGGAGACTCAACGTGCATTCCTCGCGCGGCCGCTCCCGTTGGCCGACTTGCAGGAGGCGCAACAGAAACAGACTGAATATGGGGTACGAACGTTCTTATGTGAGTGTTGTTTGTTTACAAATAACGAGTTATTAATAAATCGTTTGTGTTGCAGAACGCGCTCAAGAGTTGTAAGCAGCAAGCTAAGAATCTTGCGGACATGGCTAAGGAAATAGAAGCTATCGAGCGCGTCACCAGTCCAGGGGACCTACCCTCGAGACTCGAGGCGGCGGAGAACGCCACCGTCGACGTCGAGAAGAAACTGGCCAAGACAGTTAGTACACCACTAACATTTTGGAAGATTATGAGGAAACACAATCTAATCTAAACGTTTTATTTTCCAGAACGGTTTACTACAAGAATTAGCGGAAGAATGGGAACGATGCGAAAAGAAACTGAAGGACGTCGGGCACTGGCTTGAGGCCACGGCCCGAACCCTAGAGGCACCGCAGAACTCTAAAAAACCGCTCAGAGATCGTCTCGGTTTCAGAGAGAAACTCATCAACGATATATCCACGCAGAAAACTAAAATATCCTATGCAGTCGAAAAGCTTAACGTGAGTTAATAACAGTGTCGAATCTATGTTTCAGGAGGTTTCGGAGCCGTCGAAGCGAATAGATCGTGCTTAGCGAACGTTAACGTTTCGTTGCCCCGCAGGTGCACTTCGGGCCGGACGGCGTGGCGGCGCAGTCCGTGGGGCCGGCGGGCGTGGAGGCGGCGGCGCGCGACCTGACGGCGGCGCTCGACGCGCTGGGCGCGCAGACCGCCGCGCAGGCGCGCCAGCTCAGCGCCGCGCTCGCCCAGGTGGAGGCCTACTGCGCCGACGTGGCCCGTCTGCGCGCCCAGCTGCTGCAGGCCGAGCAGCAGCTGCGCCACGCGGCCCAGCCCAACTACAGCCCCCGCGACCCCGAGAACGCGCAGAGACAGCAGCAGGTAAGGACGTCCCCCTCGCACCCGGGCGAGCCGAGCGACGGCCCCCCGGCCCTCCCTCGGCCCCGCCCCGTCACACGCACCGACACCATGCGAGTAGGTGGCTAGCGATTCTAGTTTTGTTTATCACTCGGGAGGCTCTCAGTCGCCCCTCATGGTGGCATCGCAGGTGGCGGGCGCGGCTTCGCGCACCGTACCGTCCTCGGTCACTAAACGGTCGTAGGTTTTAGGCCACCTGTACATTACCACCGGCTACGCATTCATTTTTATTTATCTTTTGTTTTTGTTACGTCCACCCTTCACCCTCACCGCTACTAACCGTTCGATCGATATCCTCCGTCAGACGTGTCGAGAGAGAGTAAAATCGCTTCAGAGCAAGATTCAGGCGCGGAACGAACGAATAAAGCTACTAGTGCAGCGCGGCAGTCCAGACGCCGATCCGCTGAGGGACACTTAATCGCGAATCGAACCGTTCATCTAGCTTTAAGTCGATCTTTAGTCATCTATTCCTACTTTATAAATTTTAAATATTTTAAAAATTAAATATACATACTCGACACATCGCAGCCACCGTCGTTTCTTTTCATGAATCCTCAGCTTCCATCGTACACGTAAATCGAAACCCGTAAGATCATTTTGTAAATTATGTCTGTCCGTACTTGCGTATCAGGAGGTCGCCCGGCGTATCGAGGAGCTCACTCGAGGTATCTACGAGCTGGACCCCTACTTCGTGATGCCGCCGAGCCCCTCGGAGGTACAGGAGTCGGTGGCCACCCTCAGCATGCTCGTGTCGCGCGGCGATCGCGCGCGGGCCGACCGCCGGCCGCGCTCGCCCGAGCGTCGCCCGCGCGGCCCGCCTCCATCCTCCCGCAGCCCCGCCTGGCTGCTCGCCGGCACCACCTACGCCGAGATAGTCAGGGGCTGCAGCAGCAGGTCCAGCTCGATCGGGGAGAGGACACCGAGCGCACACAGACTACCCGTAGACCAGAGACAGCCTAGCGCTCAGAGGCTACCAGTAGAACAAAGACAGCCCAGCGCTCAGAGACTACCAATAGAGCAGAGACAGCCCAGCGCTCAGAGACTACTAGTAGATCAGAGACAGCCCAGCGCTCAACGACAGTCCATTGAGCGAAGACAACCCAGCGCTCAACGACATCCCATCGAGCAGAGGCAGCTTAGCGCACAGAGACCGCTCAGCTCCCAGAGAATACGACACGAAAAAGATGAACAGATGAGAACTCCGTCCATCGCCTACGAGGATTACGGAAGTGAAGTTATAAGTGTGCCCGTGCAACCGAGTGTTGAGTACGAGCAACCCGGTGATGTGTACGAACCGAGCGATCGGTACAGTGAGACTCGTGTGTACGAAAACGTTAGTGTCAGTGAACCATATAGGGATGACTCACATCGATACGTTTATCAGGAAAACGTGTCTCGCACTAGCCCTGTCGTACAGGTGCAGGAGTTCTATACGGAGCAACCTATGGATTACCAGACGGCACCACGGGAGGTGTATATACAGGTTGAGCCTATTCAAGCGGTGACCGAAGCACCGGCCCAACCTGTTAAGGAATTACAATCTTCTGATCGTCAGCAAAGAGCTCAGAGTCCCGCAACGGCATCCCGTTCACATGAATTGTCTTATGCGGCTATATTAGCACTAGGTTTACGTAGGCAAGCGAATACGCACAGCGTTATGTCGTTACCGAAGCCACAGGTCGCACAAGTAGAATTAGTTAGGGAAATAGTTGTTGAACAAGTGGAAAAGTCTCCACCGATACAACAATTTGAACCTAAGATTGAGCGTACGGAGTCCACGAGGCTCAGGCCCGAGAGACCGGAAAGGCCGTCTCAACGAAGCCGATCAAGAGACATGCCAAGGCAGAGACGTGCACCAGAAAAAAGGCCAACTAAAGCACACGATGTGCAAGTATTGAAGAAGAAAAAATTAACGAAGAAAGTCATAGAAGTACAAGACTTTGACGATGCAAAAGATACTGTAGAAGTAGTAGAACCTACTCCAGAGCGAATAACACATGTCAAAACGAGGGTTGAGGAACCCGTCGTTGAAACACCCACAAGAGAAGTTACTAAAAAACTACAGCATAGTGCTACTGTCGTTGAAACAGTCACTGAATTTGTCGCTGTAGAAGATTCGCAGCCAGAAACTACTTTGGATGAAATTGAACAAAAGAAATCTAAAAAGAAACATAAACCTAAGAAGAATAAACAAGAAGACGAAATAGAGAAAGCTCTTAAAGAAATAGAAGGTTCTGGCAAACATAAGAAAAAGAGAGTCAGGGAAACTCGTGACAAAAGTCAAGAAAGTCCTGTTGTGGTTGAAGAAGAAAAAGAAACTTTGATTGAGAAACCTATTCAGAATTTCGTGGAACAAATTTCTGAAACAAAGTTACTGGATAAGGAAGTAGCAGCACCGACTAAACAAAAGAAAAAGAGCCGAAAGGATACGTTAAAAGATTTCCAGAGAGATGTTGAGACAGAATTCATTAGTGTCGAACAAGACATTGAACCTGAAAAAGAAATTACAAAAGATTCTGATACATTAGTCAAAGATGGAACTTATAAAAAGGAAAAGAAGGGCCACAAAGAGAAAGTAAAATCTGATAGTTGTCAATCAGAGCATGCAGGAATCACTACCGAGATTATCACAACTGAATCCACAATAGTGACAAGCAAACTTGACGTTGTTCACAGTACAGAAACTGTCGAAGGAAAGACTAAATCTAAAACAAAAAATATAGAAACTCGAGATACGGCTAAGGAATCAGTTCCTGGTCCCCGAGCTAGTACAGTAGATGTAAAATCTATTGTTTCTACTGAAACAGGAATCTCGCTTAAAGCGGCGCCTAGTTATTCAGAAGCTACTTCTGACGTAGTAGAATATATCGTTGAACAAATTCCTGAAACAAAGGCACTGGAAGATGAAGTAGCAGCACCAACTAAACAAAAGAAAAAGGGCCGCAAGGATACGTTTAAAGATTTTCAGAGAGATGTTGAGACAGAATTAATAACTGTCGAACAAGATATTGAAACTGAAAAGGAAATAACAAAGGAAGAACCTGCTGAAACTTTAGTCAGAGATGGCACACATAAGAAGAAAAAGAAGGGCCACAAAGAAAAAGTAAAATCTGATAGTTTTCAATCAGAACTTGCAGAAATGACTACCAAGTTTATCACAACGGAATCTACAGCAGTGACGAGCAAACATGACGTGGTTGACATTACTGAAACTATCGAAGAAAAGATAAAATATAAACCTGCGAAAGTAGAACCTCAAGAAACGGCTGAGGAATCAGTTTCTGATCATCTAGCTGATACAGTAGATGTAAAATCTACTGAAAGCGAAATCTCTCAAGTGACGGCAAATATTTCAGAACCTACTACTGACGTTGTAGAAGATAAAAAAGACAAAGCTGTTGGCACATTTATCGGAACCACGGCTGAAAAGGTAGAAGAATCTATAATTAAACATTTGATCCTTTCCACAGTAGAAACCGAAGCTCAGACATCAAAATCTAAGAAAAAGAAAGGACAGAAAGGTAAACAAAATGTTGAAAAGACAACCAAAGTAGAAACATCTGACTTTATAAAAATGGAATCCACTATGGAACCAGAACAGAAACCAGAACAAATACCAGAAAGTGTTATCACTGAATCAGTTGCAACTTTGGAGGAAACAGATAAAGAAACTGTCTCAAAATCAAAGAAAAAGAAAAATAAGAAATATGATAAATCACCAGAAAATGTTCCTTTAGAGAAAGAGCAAATTGTTGAAACTGTTGTGGAAGACATTAAGGCAATAGAGCCGATTATTCATCAAAAACCGAACATTGTAGAACAAGTTGAAGTCGCCCAAGGTAACATCGAAATCACGAAGAAATCTACGCCTGAATTAACTGAAGTCACAGAATTGTTAAGCGACAGCAGAGGTTTTAAAAAGAAATCTAAATCCAAGAAATCTAAACCAACGGAAGTCAAAGAGCTACCGGAACCAGTAAAGGTTGAAACTGAAGTGCCTGAAGAAACGAAAGATTTAGAAAGTTTAGTTGTAGAAGAGCAAATGGAAGTAGTTAAAACACATAAAAAGAAATCAAAATCGAAGAAAAAGAAAATAGAAGATGACGATATCGAAAAAGCTCTGAAGGAAATTGAACAATCTGAGGGAACTAAAAAGAAGCCTATTAAAACAAAAGAGAAACGTCCAAAGAATGCCGCCACTATAGAGACGGTTATTTCAGAAACAATAGAGATTAAAACACCTGAAGCGTCTCCTCCTAAAAATTTGGTACGGCCAAACGAACCAATTGAGATTGATGATAAACTTATCACAATGGATTGGAATACGTTAATGGAGGAAGAGGAAGGTAAAGCTGAACCTCCCCGTGAGCCTACAACTCAACCTCAGCTACTTTTAACCACTAAGCAAGTGGCTACAGAAGTGACAATACTTCAGGAAACAAGTAATTTGCTACGCGAAGAAATAGAAAACGTTAAAGAAAGTATCATTGAATCTTCTTCAACTATGTCCGAAGACCGAAAAGAAAATGTTAAAGATAGTCGAAAATCATTGGAGAAAATAGTAGAAGAGAAACAGGAGAAGAGGTCTGCACCTATAATTTCATCTAGTGAACAGAATAACAATGATAAGTTCTTCTCAGCTGATTCGCTGAAAGAGGGTTCTATTAACATTGTTGAAGATGTCACTAGATACGAGCCTATGAAAGATCCTGAAACAAGAACTATTTACCTCATAACACACGAGGAAAAGAAATTACCACCCATTAGAACTGTAAAAGTATTTAGTAGTAAAAGCAATTCGTTAGAAGAATCGACTTCTTTCGATGAAAATTTGTCTCCGGTTAGTGAGCAAATAAATGTTGAAAACAAAATCACTGATGAAGAGTCTTCCAATAGGTTAGAAAAGGATATTACTGAAATTGTTGACATTTTCACTACCAATAGTAGTAAAATGTCCATAGAAAAAGTAGAAGCTGACTCAAAAGAATTGTCTGAAGAGCGGGGCACAAAATATCAGACAGAAGAAATTACAGAAGACTCTATAGAAAAGTCTTCCGATTTACGTAGAGAAAGCAGAGAAACAAGTCTATCGACGGAAACTACTGTTTCGAGGACAACCAGCACACAAGTTATTACACGAGAAACAACTGAGAAATTATTCACTACTGCTGAATCAAGTCGGACTGTTCAGGAAACTGCTGTTATGAAACAAGATAAGATTTTAAGTTCTGAAGAAATAAAGGAAAAACTTACTTCAGAAATTACCGAAGGAGTAGCTGTATCGAAAATAGAAGAGGATGTTCCTATAGTTGCGAAAGATGTGCAAAAACAGGTAGATGTTATAACTGAAGAACACCTTAACGATATTCTTGAACAAGCAATCTTCGGATCTGTTCAAGATCGTAACCGAACAAAGAAGGACAAACAGAAAGTTAACGAAATTCCTTACCAGGTATTGGTCGACGAAGTTAAAACCTACTCGCTCGATTTAGACTTCGATCAGTTAGGATATGATTATTCTCAACTGATGCGTAAAGAACCAAGCTTGTTGTCTAATAAGAACAAGGTTGTTAAATCTTCGGTTGAAATAAAAGTAGAAAACGAACAAAAAGTTGAAGAGGTTCAAAGTCAAAGTTCCTGTGACATCACTGATGCGGAGTCTTTGTTAGCCGAAAACATTGTACCCGCAAAAACTGATAAATTACGCAAATCTCCTATACAAGAAGAAACACCACGGTTCAGTTATCAGGAACTACAAGATGCTGAAAGTAAACTAGCAACAATAGTTTCTAAAATAACTGAAAAACGCGTTGAGAAAGAAAAATCGTTGGAAAAAGAAGTTGCGGATCTTGACTCGAACCCCACTGAAAAGAAATTACTTCAAACTTTGGTTACTGACACAGTTGAGGTACCTCAGAAAACTATTGTTGAACATACTCTGGACTTAATAAGCAGTGAAAGCTCTATTTCTAAACCCTCAGTCAAAAGCTTGACAGCCTCATTATCATCATCTGTAGATGAAACTGATTTTGTACCCACTACGGTAATCTCAGAAATAATCAAGAGTGTCGATAAGATTATTCCTGATAAAATTATTGAAGTGACGGAATCGATACCAGATTGCGCTGGTATTTTACGTGAAGAAGCGCCTCGTCATAGTTATCATGAGATAAATGACGCTGAAGTACGTTTCGCTTCTTCAATTACCTCGAACATAACTATAACAGATGAGCCTCAGGCTGACAAACAAGATGTTTCAGCTACAGCCAGTCCGGATGTTAAAAATGTACCTGAGCCTGAAAATAAATCTGATATTAGACCCGAAATAATAGTACCCGAAGTATTTCAACAGGAAAGACAAATATACCATGAAATTAAGGACGCGGAATGTTTATTAGCTGCTATTAAATCAAGAGAACAAAGTAAAGAGCCTTCACCTGTTAAGGAAAAGGTTGAAACAACGGTATCTGTACAAGATGTCGTAGAAGCCACAGTTGCAAATACAACAACTGTGACGGAACAACGGACAACTACACATGAAAATGTTGTAGTCTCGTCCACGGAAAGTCCTGCGACCAATGGACTGCGACCAGGACCCGTTATTCCAGAGCAAATCGAAATCATTTATGAAGTACCAAGATTCAGCTATCATGAACTTAATGATGCTGAAAATTTATTTGCTGCACGTCTCTCACTTCATGAACCTGTTTTGTCTCAAGAACACAATAATGGTTCAGATGCAGTCGTACCTCCGCAACCTACAGTACCTACTAAAAACCAAGAACTAGATTATATTTCTGTAAAATCAGAACAGGAAATTACTACTGTTATAGCCACAAAAGAAAAAATTGTAGAAAATACAACCGATACACAAGCACAAATAGAGCCAAAACAAGACATTTTCGAGCCCATGCGTCACAGCTATCACGAAATACAGGATGCTGAGCGTATTCTGGCGACTTTATCGACTGCCAAGTCGATCGAAGAGCCACGAAAGAAAAACCCAGAAGAGTCTGTTAAAAGCCCCGTAAAAAATAGTGAATCTCAAAAAACAATAACTCAATCATCTCTTGGAATAGAAGATGCTTCCTTACAAATTGTTACTAATGAAACAGCAACTACTACTAAAACTGTTATTGAGCACACTATTGATCTTATTAGCAGCGAAAGCAGTGCGTTTGAAATGACGCACAAAAAACTGAATACTACGAAAGAGATTGTTCCAATACCAAAACAATCTGAAATTGATTATCCATTCGAAATTGATGATTTGGATAATACGCCTGTGCCCGTTGTTTATGGTGATGGCTCAGATGTTGAAACTCCTAAAGTTGAAGAGTCTTGTGCAGTAATGGAAACATTGTACTCAATTGATTCACCTAATCAAAAATCTGCGGCTAATATAGAATTTTCGTACGAAATTGATGATATCGACAATACACTTGTGCCTGTGGTTTTTGGTGATATCAAGGATGCTGAAAATTCTGTTAAAAAAAGGGAACTTGAGGACTCAAAGACGGCTGAAAAAGAAGTGTCCGTGCCGTCAACAGAAAAAACTGAATCCCCCAAAGAAATGATTGAAGCTGTTCCAGAATCACTACAAGCTGAAATCGACAAATTGGTTCAATTTACTGAAGATATTGTTGAAGACCCGAACGCTAAGCCTCGGGCTATCTCGGTGGATTTGATTCAAAGCGAAATATCACATGCGGTGTCCACTTTAACTGATAAAATACATACCAAATCTCAAACTCCTGAAACCATTGATACGCCTAAACAATCTAGGGACACAAGTACGGATCTAAATATAGAAATTTGTGACATAGGTAGAGATTCTGAACAAACTATTGTAACTCAAACGGATAATGTCCGCGTTGAAAAATCTCCTATACATAGTTTGCATGACCTCCTTCCTGAAATAGATTCCATTCCTGAATTTAAACCTTCTTTTTCAAACACTGTACTGTATTCCAATTTATCGGCTGACGCACCAGAGTTCACACCTTCTTATATGTATCGAACTGTTGAAAGTACTGTGCCTGAAAATAAACCGACTGATATAACTGTCGGTGATACTATATCACTCACGGAACCGCTGCCACAAATATCACCTCAGGCTGTAGATGCCACTTTAGATCTGTCCAAACCTGTGTCTCCACCCGATGATACAACTTCATCACAAATCTCTTACTCATCCATCTTGCAAACCATAAAACAAAAACAAGAAGCAAAACCTTCTGTAGAAGAAACTGTGGTCCATGAACCAGTAACCGCTCTACCTACTGCAACTCCTGAAGAGCAGGGACATGAAGAACATGTAGATACAAAAGTAAAACGTAGTAAGAAGAAGAAAAAGAAGGAAGATAAAAAAGATCCACCTATTGCAAATATACCAGAGAGAGTACAACCAGCCACAGAAATCTCTGCTGCTATTTCCGAACCCGAACCGAACCGAATTAACGTATGGGCAAAGGCGGCCGAAGAAGGAAAGTCGTATGCTGATGTTTTAGCTGAAGGCTTGCTTTTATCTGAACAAGAAGAAAAGGAATTATTACTAGACTCATCGGAAATCTCACAACAAATCCAATCAACAAAAGAGGTTAAACACCCATCTCCAGTTCGAGAGATAAAAGAAATCGTGGATGAAACTATACAAGAAAGTGAAAACGTTCACAGTTCATGGGCAAAAATTGTAGCTGCCAACCGTACGTCACCTGAAAGAGGTCATAAACTGGAAATTCAACACACAGAACCTGCTCACATGACCTATCAACCTCCTATGATTTTAGTTGATGAAACAGAATCAGAACCACACAGACCAGAAGCTGTAGTTGACGCCGAAGGTTTTATAACTGTCGATAGGCATAGAAGGTCTAGATCAAGATCGAGAGACAATCGCTCACGATCGTCATCACATGTTTCAAAGAGAGAAGACACACGTGAAAAATCGGAAAACAGATTTGAACCACTTACTAGTCTTAAGCCAGAGTATATAGAAACTATTCAGGCTATCCCATCACAAGATGAAAAGCAATCAACAAAGAAGGGAAGGAAGAGCCGTTCTTCAAAGTCGAAAGATAAGGAGGTTAGACCTAAGGAATCTGAAGTAGAGCTTAAGGTCGCAGAAGTACAACCTAAGGTATCTGAAACAGAACCTAAGTTATTTGAAATAGAATCTGAAGTGACAAAATCAGTAGCTCCCGGTACACCAGAAGAAGAAAAACGAACTACGAAGAAAGATAAAAAGAAGCGTTCCTCTAAGTCTAGGGACAAGGCAATTGTAGTAGAAAAGGTGGAGAAAATTGAACCAGTTGATGAAATAAAAGAGATTGTATCGGTGGAAATCAAACAAGAAGAAACTATTAAATCTGTACAACAGCCAGAAGAAGTACATGAAAGTAAAAAGAAGAGTAAGAAAAAGAAAAAGGACAAGAAGTCCGAGCCCCATGCTACTGATAATACTGAATCTCTTTCTCCAGTTAAAAACAAACCTTTAGAACAAGAAGTTACTTCACACAGCCAAGAAGTGATCAAACCACAGAGAAAACTAGTTGACACACCGGTATCCACACCAGAATCACTACATACACCAATCAAAGAAAGATTCTATTCAGAAGCGCAGTACTGGAAAGTTGATCCTAGTGGCTTAGATAATTTGAGCAATGTATCTGAGATAATATCAGTTGAAGTCGAACAGCCAACTGAAGAACCTAAAATACAGGAACCTGTTGAATCAACGGAAATCGTCCCAAGTACTGTTGATCATAGAATATCTCCAAGTGAATTTATCAAAGAAGAAACTAAGACAAACGTTATTGAAAAACATTCATCAAATGTAAAAATAACAGAAGAACAGTCACTTGAACACAAAATGGCTGATTTGCAAAGAGAAATAGAAGAAATGCTACTGCCTGAAAACGATTCCCTTACTAGTGACGACTCGCCGAGAGAACTAGCTGATACGCAGACATCAGCAGATTATCAGCACGATGAGATTCCTGACAATATTGTACCGTCATTGGCGTCTCCTGAGCCAGAAGAGGAATTTACAACAGAACAAAAATCTGTACAAGACACTACTACTCACATTTCTTCTTACGTCTTACCTAGAGACGATGAAGAAATAGATGACAAACATATTAGTGTAAGCATGATAGATTCGTTATTGGATGATGAACCTGAACAAACACTTCTGCCAGAAAAAAGTCACGTTATACCGACGGAACCAGAATTAAAAGTGACGATTTCTATTGAACAGACAACAGTTCAACCTTTGTTACAGACATCTGATGCACCTGTATCCAAACTGAGTAAAAAAGCTTCAAAAGAACAGAAAAGGAAAGAAAAGCTATCTAAAACGGCACAGCAAAAAGATGCAGAATCAAGAAAATCTGAAACGGAAGATGTCAAAACATCTGAAGAAAAGCACGGCGTGCGAGTTATCGATTCATTATTAGAAGGTTCAGAACCTACAACAGTTGTGGTACCACCCCTGCAACTAACTGAGGAACGTATGACATCAGTAACAGAAGAAAAGCCCTTTACACCTACGGAACGTTTAATTAAGCAGACAACGGTACAAGAAACTGAGCCCTTGGTACAGAAACTGAAAGCACCTGGATCTAAAATGAGTAAGAAAGAAAAATCTCCAAAATCATCAGAAAAACCATCAAATAAACCTGAAACGGTAGATGTTCAATCATTTGAAGAAAAGAATAGTGGTAGAATTGTTGATTCATTATTAGAAAGTTCACAAACTACACCAGAAGTGACCTCACTCTTGCAACTAACCAATAAAACTCAAACACCAGTATCAGAAGAAAAACCAATTATACCTACCGAACTTTCAATTGAGCAGACAACAGTTCAAGAAAGTGAATATTTGGTACAGAATCCTAATAAAAAAACTGAATCCAGACCGACTAAGATAGAATTGTCAAAATCACCACAAAAAGATGCAGCATCAAAGAAACCTGAACCAGAAGATGTCAACAAGTCATCTGAAGAAAGGCACACAGTACATTCACAAGTTACACAAACAACCGTTATTACAGAAACTAAAACATTAGATACGAAACCCCAAGAAGTGCTTGAATTCCTATCTTCTAACACTGCATCTACTGTCATTACTAACAATCTTTTGAACCTAAAAGATGACAAATTCTGGACTGAAAAATCCATATTAGACGACGCGGAACGATTACTACTCGAACAAAAATCTAACGAAATCGTTCAACCTTCTGAAACAGTCGAACTACAATCTGAACTCCGAGACGATAAAAGCGTCGAGGAAAATATTAGTAACGACAATTCGTTCTGGCCTGAAAAACATTTATACCACGATGCGGAATGCCAATACTTCCTGCAATTGGCTAGGAAGTCTAAGACACCGCCTCCAACTAAGATCGAATTCGAGATCAAAGACCAAAACGATAAAGACAAAGGCCCTGGCGGAGGATCAGGCCATTCCTCCGAAACCGAGGAGCCTCGAGACTCTAGCGGTTCGCCTTTCGATTCAAATTACATTTCCATGGACTTGCCCGGCGGGATCTGTAGTTGGCAAGACCAGAGCTCTTACTTGAGCTTAGAAACACCTATGGACTCCCTGGGTCTATCGAGCGAGGACGCGCGGCTAGGACCTGACATGCGAGAGGATATACTAACAACCTTACCCCTAGAACCAGTTGCCCCACCCCTCCCCTCACAGGAGCCAACGGGAGGAGAGGACGCAACCCAGAGGACTGCCAAGGTGACTGACCCCCAGTCGTATTGTACAATTTTACACTTTATATTTTATGTTTGGCATGATATTCTTACTAAGTTTTTAATTTCACTTATTACAAGAATATGTATTGTAAAGTGCCGTATTGCAATGCCAAAGCCGTTCGTCTTGTAGTGCCAATTGTTGGCATGCACTTGTAAGTCGTAGTTTATAGTTGCGCATTTGAAATTACTTAGTAGATAAATAATTATAAATCAATGTAGTGTGTGCAAATTAATCTAGTCTTATCTAGTCAGATCAATTAACTTATTGCGATTTTTTCAAATACTGTTTTCTAGTCTTTAAAGGTCTGAACTTTTAATTGTAATAAAAATAAAATACTTCTACGTGTTGTTTTATTTAAGCTATTGTTTTTATTTGATCTTTTGTTTATGAAATAATACCCTTTTTTGTTTAATCAAAATTGTTGCTCCCAATTATTTGGCCACTACGAGACGATCGACACCCACGCTTTGTTCAAAATGTTCTAGATGTTTTATTTGGGCTTAAATTTATTGGAAATGCGACCAGGAAGAGTTGACTTTACCGTCTGCATTATTTATCAAATGATTTGCCCAGGTCAGTCCTGTTGAATCGCTGTAATGTTTTTTAATTCCTGGTAGATAATAGCTCAGTTTTAAGATCCATGAATGTTTTTTGTAAAAGATGAACACTCAAATTTTATTGGCAATAACATATTATTCCTAAAGTTAAAATAACAAGGAATATTTTCAAATTATCTATGTTTTCATCTTCAGTAACAATTTTGTATTTTCCAATCGTATTTTTAAAGTTTTATGTTTGTTTCCCTTTTTGACTGCCTGTTTGTTTTAGTGTTCCGTATCGAATTAAGAAAACTGACGAAATCAGCTTCGTCCGCTTTCATTGTGCGAAATGTCACATGCTTCAAACACGCTATTGACCAAAACTAACATAACATTGTGCAGTATTGTAAAACATAAACAATTTTCTTATTCATAAAATGCAGAACTTTAATAACATAGTACTTTGAAGTAAACTCAGGTACGGTATGAAATTTTAATAATTTATACCGAGTAACTGTTCCTTTTCTACACAAAGAAGTTTTATTTGAAACTATTTTTAAACACTGCAGAGAAATGTTGTTTCCCAATTCTGACACAACCAAAATTCTGAACGATACTAAAAGCTCATTTTGAGTTATCAATTCGATTACCAATTGGATTAATATTAATTAATCGTTAATTGATTTATGCAAGTTTGTAAAAAAGTAATTTTCAAACAAACATGTTGTAACTTTTATTATACAATGTTCAAATTCTAATGATAATTTATATCCATTATAAATACAGGGTGTTAGGTTAAACAGTTGCACTACTTTAAGGGGTAATTATACTCATGATACTGAACAACTTTCCCTAAGAATTTTTTTTTCGAGTTTTCATACAAACGTTCGATCAGCTGATTGCATTTAGTATGGAAAGTCTAAAATTTTTTTGCGTATTTCTTATAGTTTTCCTAGGGAAAGTTGTTCAATATCATGGTCACCCATTAAAGCAATAGAACTGTTTACCCTAACACTCTGTATAAATTCCAGCACTTGAATGTACGGAACACTGTAACGCATTTTTGTGTTAAAGCCCCTTTTTGGTACAAAATGGTAAATTAGCATGTCATGCCAAATTGATATTTTTAACTAATAGGCTATAATTTCGTTGTTGTTTTTGTATTGCTAACAGCCCATTGCATCTGGAATGCAGTTGCTGTTTTTATTTTTTTCCCTCTGTGTTAAATTGTTTTTCAAGAGGTGTGGAATCAGAAGATTTAATTTGAGATTAGTAATAGGTTTTTTTTCCTGTTATAATATTGTTGGTTTTTCTGATATAATTTAGAGATGTAAATTTGATTATTAAGTCATTTGGTAACATTTTGTAATGTCTCAATTTAAACAAATTTTAAAAAAGACGTTGTAAATAATTTATTAAAAAAACAAAGAAAATATTTTTTTTAAATATTTGGTTTACAGACCGTATTCAAACTTTATCAGTACCTTCAATAAACTATTATTTTTGAAAAAAGTAAATAATTATAAAAGTATAAATTTTATAAATAATGCGAGAAAAATTTAAAAAATAATAAAAATATTTAAAAATTTTAAAACAAAAGGCAATAATCTTCTAATTCCATCCCTCCTGTAAAAAACCCGTGGTGTGTTGCTAATAAATGGGGGTGTTCTCAGGATGACCTATCTAACGATATAGAAAGTCTGCTCGAAGACGTGAGGAATGTCCAGATGAGGCTGTCAGACCTTCCCGACGAGAGTCTTGACGCCATGGAGGAGGGACTGAGAGTAAGTGACCTTTGTGACGTCATTCTGAAAAGAGAGGAAGAGAAAAGAGAGGAAGACATAAGTCGATGCATTTGTGAGTTAAATATTATAATTTGTTGGAGATGTAGATACTCATACAATTATGTATTTATTATGCATATACTCACGACCGTTTTCCTAGGTTGGACTGAAACTTATAACAAACAACTTATTTTAAGTTGAATCTTAATTGTCAAGTCATGTCACGAACAATAAAACTTCGTTGATAAAATTGGCCCTTAGTTATATAGAAAGAACAATTATTATGTAGTGTAGGATGTAAAAATGATCAATAAGTGGAGTCGGTACGTGAAAAGATTTTTATGTTTTTCTTTGTTTGTCAACAAACTATGTATACAGGGTCCAACTGCTGACAATATGCTGACAGTTTTTTAATAGGATGATCAGACCATCATACTGAACAACTTTCTTTATGGGACCAATGTTGAAATCGCGAAAAAGAAATCAGCTGTCCCATACAATTGGGTTAAGTAAGATTTCAGTTTAGTATGGAACAGCTGATTTTAATTTCGCTTTTTCGACATTGGTCCCACAGAGAAAGTTTTTCATTTTGATGGTCCGATCATCATCTTAAAAAGTGTCAGCATATTAAGAAGGACCCTATATAATAGATGTCCTACACATTTTGTCATAATTTAATATTTGAATTTCAACAATGAGCATAGCTGTGAATGAAAGGGTTTATTTACGTGCAAAATTTATAGTTGCACATAAAAATGTTAACAATATGTTTATGTATGTGTTAGTTAAAGATGTTTACTATCGGATAAATACTTCATATTTAATGTCTAATAACTTTTCAACAAAATTACTTTTACTTCACTCTTCATTTTCTCGTCTTCAAAATGGCGTCACATTTTCACTGTAAATATATCCACTTGGTTCATATAACAAACCCAACTTCCTACTTACGATTACGACATAGTTTTAGAAGTCATTTTCAAATTTAGATTTTAGTGTCGCATTCGCTTTTTAGTAATGTTTAGGGTTATTCTTGGATGCGCTATTTAGATGCAGTTTGAAACGCAGCTGCGTATTATATTTTGTCTCCGTTCCCATATGACTGTTTCAGTAAGGGTTATAGTTTTAAATATCTTTGCAATTCAACATAGTTAATAGTTAGTGTCTACTGAAATGCAGATATCGAGATATTACTGTTATTCTGTAGATATATAGTAATTCATGCTCACGACTATATTCCCCGTGAGTACTTTGGATTGTTTGAAGTAAATTAAAAAATAGACTGTAAATTTATATTGTGATGTAAGAAATAGTAAAATCTTCACAAATTCAACGCATATGTGTTAAACATCCAAAAACTGAATTAAAAGGAAAAGGATGTAAAGCTGGGGAAGCCGCTATAATTATGTTCACTAGTTTTACTAGCAACCCTTTGTGGTCTTCTCTTTGAAGATTTGATAAACTTTTAATAGCTACGTTATCAACAGTGGCGGATTTGCAGTCTTGACTGCCGTAGACCCCAGGCCATTTAGTAAGTGCCAGCCGCCCCTTTCTCAGCACCCACCATATAGACTACATAATTAATTTACTTTATTGACAACTTTTATCGAAATCGATTCAGAAATTTAAATAATGTTCGCGAGCCTTTATAATATTTAGGTTCTTTGAGTTATTTCTTGATATCATCAGCGTATTTTTTGTCACGATTTGCCGCCCTTAATATCTGGCCGCTCTAGGCCCGCCCGGTTCTACTTGGCCTTAGGGCAAATCCGCCACTGGTTATTAACTTTTAAAAACATAGGTGATGACGGGCTAGCCTCTCACTCTGATCTGTAGGGCTAGCACGCTTGATAAATCGTCAAAACGAGAAAACCGCTATGCGCGCTTAACGTCTCGATTTTTGTCGTTTTCTCGGGGGTAGTCCACTGGACTGAGTTTGGGCATAAACATTTTTGCTATTTCAACATATCACGGAGAATATAGTTGTGAACTGATTATGGTTTTCACTTCATTCAGTCACTTGTAAATTTGGTTGCGCGACAAGCTTAAAAAAGCCTCTATGTAAACAAAACTAGAATTCACACTAAACTTACGTCATCAAATATTTGACTACGGTATCATAGTTTATTATAATTGTTCACAATTGCCTCGGCAGTGAGTCTTTAGACCCGTAATGTGCCATAATGTGACATCACCTAGGTGCCTATTACAACATAAGTGTATTATTAAACTCTAGTGTTTGGCATCCCTCAGTAGGCCACTCGTACGTGCATGAGGACGCTAGGCGCTTCGATACGAATTCGCAACGATTTTCCGATCATTCGATTTTAGAAAAGTTAATTTTGTAGTGCGTAAAGTTTTTAGTTTGTGATGGTGGGACGATGTTTGCTGTTGGTGTAGTCATAAAGGATCTTTTACAACAAAAAGGTAGTTATTTTGTTCAAATCTGTAATCAATTTGATCTCGAATATAATCCTAATTAAGTTAATTGAGTTGGTAAGTAATTGTTGATTGATAATTGGATGTAAATAAAAGATATATTTTTTGTTAATGAACAAATAAGTACCTAGGTGCATAATCATCTTGCGATCAATCGTATAAAAGGATATTTAAAAACACCCTTTCAAAATACTCTTCTTTCGAAAATGGAAATTGAAATAACTTTATGCAAACAGCATACTTCGGAAGAAGGGAGAGACGAGAGGTGTGACAGAATTTCAGGGTCCAATCAATTACTTGTGTAACTTTAATAATATGGGTATTTCCTCATGACAGATACCTAATATATCATAAAAACTTTTTGCCTTTAAACAACGGCCTTATTTTACTTTTATTAATATTTTACAGTCCTATTTTACTCGAAAATTGCCGTCTCCTTCTTCAACCCTCCTTAAGCAATGAAAATTCTGACTAATTAAAAACATCGAAGTTATAGCATCAAGCATTTCCAAATCTCAAACCCATCCGCGATGTCAGTTTTGAGAATCAGTTCTATTATTATCTTGATCCAAGTATATGTTCAGCACAATACCGCTTCAGCTGAACTGTTTTAAGTATAAACATTAAAAATAGAGAATAAACTCGCGAGATGAATGATTTTACGCGCGTGATAAATTCTGGAGCGGTTGTTAAATAACGTAGAGTGGCGTCACCGACAGACTTGGTCGTACAACATTTTTGTATTGTGATACAATCAACTATTATTAGAGTGATTCAAGAGATTTGCTTACATTGGATTTAGGAAAATATAGGTAGTGTTTGCAAGACGTCACTCTTTAAAAAATATCAACTCTTAATACAAATATTCTGGTATGGTCATGCTTTGATATACAGGGTCCTTCTTAATATGCTGACACTTTTTAAGGGGATGATCAAACCGTCAAACTAAATAACTTTCTTTATGGGACCAACATCGAAATCACGAAAAAAAAATCTGCTGTCCCATACATTTGGCTCGAGTAGGTTTGCAGTTTTGTATGGAAGAGCTGATTTTGTTTTGGCGATTTCGATGTTGGTTCCATAGAGAAAGTTGTTCAGTTTGACGGTTTGATCATCCCCTTAAAAAGTGTTGGCATATTAAGAAGGACCCTGTATATTATGATTATTATTTGTGTCATTGTTGGTTTGTCGTAATAAAGGCATTGCAGTCTCAATTCGGGCTCAGTACGATGTATAAAAGGTGTTACAAAAATACAAATAAACATTTAAGGGGCGGTTTAGACCATCAAACTGAACAACTTTCACTATGGCACCAATATCGAAATCGCGAAAAAAAATTCTTATGTTCCATATTAAACTACAAATCTACTCGATCTAAATGTATGGGACAGCTGATTTTTTTTTCGCGATTTCGATGTTGGTCCAATAGTGAAAGTTATTCAGTTTGATGGTCTAAACCACTCCTTAAAAGTTTTAAATGTTTATTTTTACTTTTATAACACCTTGTATGTCTAGGAGTCCTAAGAGTGTAATTTATTTCTCTTAGTAAATTGCTCTCAATTTTTTTTCTTTTACCATTGTTGTCTCGTATCGTCATTCGAAACATTATCTAAATTCCATTCTGACACAATCTCAAGAATTTCAATTAGTCATCAATCAAAGCAAAGTAATTCATATTCATAGAAATGCAAAGTCCATTTTATCACAGCATGACGCTAAGCAATGAGCAATACAGGACCTAGTGTCGGTCACGTACAAATTTAGCTATTAAGACAACTTTGTTCCAACAAAATGTCGCCATTTCTATTTTCGTCCACACCATCACCAATTGAATGTTAAAAGTTACACTAAAGCCATAAACAGTTTTATTAGCCATTCATTCGGTTCTACTAAAGCATTGAAAGAGGAAAATACAATATAGGATTCTGTAGGTTACGGATTCCATGTTATCATTCAAATTCTGCGAAGAACCGTTATACATACTTTGTATTTAGCAAACAATGATGTCTTAGCTAGCTTATAGTCCAAATATCTTCTGTGCCTAGTCTCTTTTATCCAATCAACACAGGCGAGTCAATGTGTTTAGTGTAAAGGTTCCAATCTAAACGTCAAATACAAATGTTTCTAGGAGGGCATAGAAGTTCTAGTCAAGTGTGAAGAAGCGGCAAATCTTTTAGAAGAGAAGATCATGGAGTACCGCCAGGAGACCGAAATCCAGACGCTGCTCAAGGAGCTAGTAGTGATGAAGGCCAGAATCTCAAAACTGCTTACACAAGCACGCCAGGGTCTTGTCACCATCCAGGTAAGCAAGGTAACTTTTTGTTTCTTTTATATTCGTAATTTTTTTTTCATGCTCGTGTGTTGGTATATTTTCAAACAGTACTGATGATAGTGTTTAACTATTTTCAGGAAACTAAAGTAGAAGTGGCACGTGAAGCTAAAGAAATAGAAGACCAGCGAGAGAAAATTGCAAAATTAGATCACTGGCTCGAAACTATTAATAATGAACTTAAAGAGTCCACGAAACAAACAGATGTTCTGATTGAAGAAGATATTATCAAATACATTGAAATATATGAAAGGTATATCAAAGAATACGAGGAATATGAGATTATACTGAAGTCTATCACTGTGATAAGTCAAGGTGAATCTAGTCAGTCGTTGAGAGATAAGTTGAAGGCAATGCAAAATGCGTTGGGAGAAACAAAAAATCTAGTCATTATAGAGATAGAGAGGTTGAGGCAAGTGCTTTTGCACATTAGATCTGCGCCAGAAATAGTTGAAGATGATATTTCGCAGACGGACAGGACAATCGATTCGACATCGATGCCTGAAGAAGTAGTCACACCGAGGGATACAATCCCTGAAGATGTCCATGAAAAGACCGCCATTCCAGCAAAGGAGGTAAAAGTACAAGAAACAGTATCGGAGAAAATACCGACAGTACAAGAAAGTAAGCCGGAAGAAAAGAAACTGACTGTAACAATGGAAACACAAACTGGAAAGAGTCTTAGATCTGAGTCGGAGAAATCTTTGCCTAAAGAAGAAGCTAAAGTAGAAGTCAAAGTTCAAGAATCGAAACCGGCTGTGACAAATGAAACTCAAACTGGACAGAGTCTTATGTCGGATGCTCCATCTTTATCTGACAAGTCTGTGATATGCCAGCCAGAAGTGATAAGAACACATGACGTAGCTATAACTTGCGCTGCACCACAAGAAGTCGAAATTCAGACCTGCGATCCCCAATTGGAAAATAGAGAAATTCTTGAAAATATACAAGTTCGTCAAACTATATCTGACGGTCATGAGACCATTGAAATAGCAAGTAAACCTGTCTACAGGGAACAAAGGATCGACGATCAATCACTGCTTGTTGACGCCAAATACAGAGATGACGCTCTACACAAAGACTCTCAGCTAAATATAACGCATAGCTTACCACAGTCATTCGAAACTGTCATGGTGGAACCAGATGAAACAACAACTGAAGTTATTGTTGACGCCGATGGTACGAAGAGAATAATAGTGAAGAAAGTCAGGAAAACACTCGTCACAAGACAACAGACCGTGCAAACTCAACAACATAGGTCTCAGATACTTTCAAGTGAAGGCGTTCCTCACGAACAATCTTTCTCACAAATCACTCTGAAAGAAGATAAAGGTTCAACGTCAACTATGATGGATGACGGTGGTGTCCAACACTTGCAATACCAAACTTACGGTGGCCAAGTAATCTCTGGATTACCTGGAGGAGAAGTTACCATTCAGGAATTCACGTCAAGACCAGACATGGTTATCCAAGTGGACAAAACTATGAATCCAGAAGAAATCCTACAATTGGCTGAAGGTGAACATCCTCAAATTCACACTTCATCATCAAGCGTTACCGCTGTCGTCCAACAAGTTACCAAGAGAATAGTTAGAACTCGCCGTCGCATCATCAGACGTGTCGTCATTATTGATGGTAAGGAACATGTGACTGAAGAGATCATAGAAGAACCCGATAGTGTTGAAGTTCAAGAAGAACAGATTCCACGAGTATCCATCAGTGTTAGAGATCATGGAGGCGTACAGTTTGAAGAGATCGATGATTCCCATGATAAAGGCGATCAGCCACCAGCATTACCACCTGGTTCTGGTAAGGATGATAAGCCTGAAGATAGGCTAACGCCTAAAGATAAAGAGGCACCTAAAGAAAGAGATTCTCCGAAAGATGAAGATTCCCCTAAAGACAGAGAGTCTCCTAAAGACAGGCAGTCGCCAAAAGACAGAGAGTCGCCGAAAAGCAAAGAGTCTCAGAAATCTCCAAAAGATAAAAAGTTGCCTAGAGACTCACCCATAAAATCTCAAGTAGAAAGTGTACCCACACAGGCTCAAAACCTACAGGGATTAATGCAAGAATTTATGCAGAAAGAAAGCGAATACGTTACAACACCACAAACAATAAAATCAGAAACTATCATTCGTACATCTCAGGAAAGAGAACGATCTCCTGTACAAACAGTTACTATCTCAGAAACATTCCAAACACTACCATCCGATATCGATCAAACATACCAAGTAGAAGAGCCCCAAGATGGACAATCTACTGTGATAGGACATGGAGTTCACCAAACAACATTAGAGACGTCTTCTTCTAATATAGCAACAGTTGTACAAAAGGTCACGCGAAAAATAACAAGGACAAGAAAGCGTATTATCAAACACATCCAGATAATCGATGGCAAAGAACATGTAACAGAAGAAGTTATAGAGGAACCAGATGACGTAGAAGTTATTGAAGAAGAACCTAAAGTTTCTACTCATACAGTGCAGGAACAGGGTGTCAAAACTAAACGTATAAGAATCATCCGACAAGTTCAAATAATCGATGGCAAGGAACATGTCACTGAACAAGTAGTGGAAGAACCTGATGATGAATACGTCCCAGAAACGACTGTTACTGCTGATATCGATGTTCAGTTGAGCAAGGCTCAGGAAGAATCTCGACCTAGTCAAACATCACAAGTGACATTCACTGAAATCGAGCAAAAGCCTACAGCTACTACGGAAACCATCGTAACTGTCATACCAGAACCGCAAAAGGAGACTCATACAGTTACTCAAAGTCCATTAGAAATCCAAAAAGATGCAACTGTTATTAACGTGACTGAGAGTCTAATCGGAAGTGAAATAGACCACTTTGGTGTATCCCAAACACCAACTAAAGAACCAGTTCCTAAGAAGAGAAAAGACAAGAAATCCAAAAAAGGTAAGAAATCAGACACATCCAGAGATGATAGCACAACTAGTGAATCAGAAAAGATTCCCGAGGTAACCAAAGTAACGAAAGAAATTGTAGAAAAACTTGAGAAACAGACCGAACCTGACATTGTAACTGTCACTACAACTAAAGAAATAATGCCTATCGTTGAAGAACCAGCTGATGTTCAACAAACTTTAACTACATCAAATGTAACATCAACTAGTTTGACAACCGATGTACACAAACAGACAAATGTCATCATAACAAGAACCAGAAAACGTATTATCAAACATATACAAATTATTGATGGTAAAGAGCATGTCACTGAAGAAGTAATCGAAGAACCTGATGACGTAGAAATAGTTGAAGGGGAACCTAAACTGACTCATACTGTTCAAGACGCTGGCGTCAGAACTAAACGCATTAGAATTATACGACAAGTTCAAATCATTGACGGTAAAGAACACGTCACTGACCAAGTCGTGGAAGACCCTGATGATGAATACGTTCCTGATTCAACAGTCACTGCTGAAATTGATGTCCAAATTAGCAAGCCAGAGATGTATGAGCTTAGAAAAGATTATGACAAGTTTGAAACAACCACTGTCTCACAAAAAGATCCAACTGTAATCGACGTCTCTAAATCTTTTATTTGTAGTGAGATTGACCAAGCTATTTCTCAAGAACCATCACAACCGGTGGCAAAGAAAAGAGAAAAGAAATCAAAGAAAGGGAAAGTATCGGATGAGCTTCCAAAGGACGATATTGCAAAAGAAATAGAAAGAGCACATTCAGTACTAGACGTTCCGAAAACGACTGAGATTTCGGCTCAAATTGTTCAGGAAACTGTAAAAGATGTAATACAACCTAAAGTTACAGAAACAATCACAACTACTAAAATAACTACTGTGATTCCCGAAACAGAATCTCAAAAGGACACGACCATTATCGATATCACAAAAAGTTTAATTGGTAGTGAGTCTGATCATTCAGCGGTCTCTCAACCTGTACCGAAGAAAAGAGAAAAGAAACGTAAGAGAGATTCTGGTGAACAGAAAGAATCACCTATACCTGTCGTAAGTTCTCCCAAAGAGGAGATCAAACCTATAGTTGAAGAAGTCATTAAGACAACAAAACCTGTAGAAACTCCAACTAAAGATAGGAAAGACAAAACACCGTCTCCTAAAAAGGATGTTCCTATTGTTGAAGAGTTGACTGAAACTTCAACTGCTCCAATCACAGATGAAACTACAAAGATTCTAAAAACAAGATTACCTGTTGAGAAGGTAGTATCTCCGGAGGAAGATAAGACTCGTTTACTTGAAAAAGTTACTACTATCGAGGAAATTAAAGTCAAAACAACATCTCCAGTGAAAGATATTACTTTGAATGGTTCTGAAAAGCAACCAGAAGAAGTGAAGATCAAGTCGCCCTCAGCTGAGGAAATCAGTATAGATTTCTTGACAAAGGAAACGGACGATTACAAACAGCAAATAAATATTCTTGAATTGACTAAACAGCTTTTGGAGAAGGAAAGTATTCATGCTGGACACATTCATTCTCCCGTGAAACTGGCACCTATGGAAACTTCTGAGAAAGTGGAGCCCAGCCCGCGTACAGAAGAAGTCAAGCCTGAAATTGAACCTACTCTTAAACAAAAAGAAACTGTTGAAAAAAATATTGCAACTGAAAAAACGACGGAAATTTCTGTAGCAGCTTCGGAACAACCAGTAAAGACTTCTCAAGAACTTATAGACCTAACTAAACCTGAGGTAGCAGAACAAAAACCTTCAGTGACTTCCGAGCAGACTACTGTTACAATCACAAAGACAGTAACAACTGAACCAACTAATATTCAAGTAACTGAATCTATCAATAAAGATGTACTAAAAGGATACATTCCATCTGCTCCAGAAACTATGACGCCGATGTCCGTGCCGATGCCTGTAACACAGTCTGTAAAAGAGACAAAGCCACTTTTTACCGAAGAACCAACTATCGACGGAAAAGTGCCAATCAGTGAACTTACAAAAGAACCATCTGAGAAAGTATCACCAACTTGGAACGTTGTGGAACTTACAAAGGATCTTCTGATACAGGAAGGTATAGCCGGTGTAGCTTTACCAGTTCCGTCTGAAAAGTTAATAACTGAAATTCAAAAGACTACCAGTCGAATCGTTACTGAACAACCCCCTGTTCAATCAACGGTACAAGTAGAACCTGTCAAAGTTGAAAATGTTGTCACAGAGAGTATTACAACACTTAAATCCGAGGCTCCAGAGTTTTCTTACATTCTGCAATATGAGCCAAAAGTACAGAGCTCCACAGAAAGCGTTGATAAACTTGCTAAAAAAGAATTCGAGCTTGAACCTATAGTTATGCCTTCAGAAGCATTGGAAATTATTGGCACAGTACCTGTAGGCAAATCTGACCAGAGGTATGACATTAACCTGCTTCTTCAATCTGAGCGACAAGATAATCTTATACGAGGTACCACGCATTCTGTAGCTACGTCTCCTCCAACTAAGCATGACGCAGTTGAAATAACGGAGATAGAATGTGATAAACCGCAACAAACTGTTGACATCTCCATGTCCATTGCTAGAACTGATGTCGTAAAGAAAGATCAACCTAAAGTGCAGTTTGATGTCAAAGTAGGAGGCTTCGAGTCTAACGAACCGTTTATGGTAAAGAAAGATATTGACGTACATCTGCCAAGTGAACTCGTTATCACACAAGAACCATTTAAAACATCGGCTCCAACGATAGTTGAGCAAGAAGAACCCATAAAAGAAAAAACACCAGAAGATTCAATGAAAGATCATAAGAAGAGTAAAAAGAGAAAGAAGAAGCGTTCTGGCAGCGATTCAAACGAAACAGAAGTGCCTACAGAAACTGATAAGAGTATTGCTGATACAGACAGTTCATCTTTGAGTCACTATGTTGAACTACCAACATCACCGCCTGTAGAATCTCCTAAACCAACTGAAGACGTACTCAGACCTGCAGAAGTTGTGCCAATGCAAGAACCAGAACCCGACTCTCTGGTTACGGAATCAGAACCGGCTACAGAAGAGCTAGGATATGAGCCTGAAGATGTATCCTTAGATCAAATTTCGGTGCCAGACAAGAAGAAAAGACATAAGAAACGCAAACCCCACGGAGTGAGCGAGGAAACAACTTATCCAAAAATGAGTACCACCGATTCAGATGACACTAACGTTTCTACACCTGTTGAAATCGCCGAACCAGCTGAACCCGTAAAATCTAAGAAAGGTAAAGCGAAGAAAGGAAAGAAGAAGACTCCTTCTGAGATTGAAGCTTCGCCAGAGCCTAAACCAGAAGTAGAACAAGAACCTGAAGTAAAACCAGAGAGCCCAAAGATTGGTAGTGAAGTATTAGAGACCTCGCCCAGAGAGGAATCATACCGCACAATGAGTGAAGCTTCTGACATCAGCACAGTGAAAATAGTAGAAGAGTGCGTTCATAGTAGTCCAGAAACAGTAAAAACAGAAGTTTCTACTACTATTACCTACCCTGTTCCAGTAGTTGAAGAAATCCCAACACAAGAGTATTCTGTCCAAACATCACCTGAAGTTGTTGAAGAAAAGGAGCCTGTGAAAGAAATAGTAGAAGTTCCTAGACCAGAAACAGCTGAAGTTGCATTCCAGACGTCCCCAACACCTGTAAGTGACAGCTTGATTCAAACAACACCGGTAGAAGACAAAGAAGCTCACACCCAGACGATCGAGGAAGTAACAGTGGTAGAGAAAATAGAGAAGTCAGACTCTCAAATGCAGACAAGTAGAGAGGAAAGTCCAGAGCCAATCATTCAAACTGAAGCTACAACTCAAGTCATACCTCATGATATTAACGCTCCTGAGGAGAAATTCTCACAAACATCTCCTATCGAAGAACCTGTAGTCCCAGAAGAAAAACCTGCAACTCCAATAGTTGTAACAGAATCTAAAGAAATGCAAACCTCTCCTATACCACAAGTCGAAAAAGATGAAAAGAGTACTGAAATCATCGTTGAGACAATTGATACGGATATTCAGACTGTCAAACAAGAAATCGTTGACCGAGAAACATCTACATCACCAATCAAGGAGAAGGTATTGACAGAAATAAGTAGTCAGACTCCAGAGGTTCCTCTCGTGAGCTCTTACACTCAATCTGATACTCCTGAACATGTGATTAAAGAAACACCTAAAGTTGAGGAACCACCTAAAGTTGAAGAAAAACCAGAGGTCAAGGAAGAACCAGCATTTGATTTAGCTAAGAAAGAAGTTGTTACCGTTGATAGTACTCAACAAACATCTCCTAGAGAATATCCGGAGGAACCTGTACAAGTACCTCAGCTTGAATTTATTACACGAGAAATCGTTACTGTTGATTCTACTCAACAGACATCCCCGAGGGTTTACTCTGAAGATTCAATTTCGACATCTACCGACGAGCCTTATGAAGTACATCTACGAGCTCAGATCTCCATTCCTCAAGCAACCAATGATTTCATTGACAATGAACGACAAGTACAACCACCACAATCTATAATCAGTGAAAAGCAAAAACACAAGAAGAGAAAGTCGAAAAAGAAGGCAGAGTCACCAATGACTCCTGAGAGCCTGTCGGATCCTATCACGACTGAGCTTTCTATGTCGTTAACACCAACTAGTGAAGACTTTTCAAGCCGAGACCCTTCTTCCATAGACGAAGGTATTTCTCAACTCGCCAGCCCAATGTCACCGATGAGATACGAAAACAATGTAACACAACACAAACCAACCTATTCTTCAATAGTTCAAAGATCGAAATCGAAATCGCCATCGCCATGCAAGAGTTTCTTGCCACGAAAATCTGAAAAGGCTAGATTATTAGACGCTCTTGAAAAGCGAACACAATCAGTGACTGAGCCGCAAAAAACTGTACCAGATGAATCTATGGCCGTGGCGCTATTGGAACCATCTGTAGAAAAATCGTACGATCTTGTGGTAAACAAGGAGCTTGATGAAGTTAAACATGCCGTTGAAGACAATGACCCAACAAGAATCGAAAGAAGTGTAATAGTTGTCATCGAAACTATCTCTATTTGGCTGGAAGAAATCCGATACAAAATACAGAGAGGAACTATTTCTGGTTCTAAGAATACAGAAGAAACTGAACGATTGAATTCATTACAAAGCTATGTCCAAAGCTTAAAAGAAATCATCGAAGTTACCGAGGTTAACGAAGAAATTATTACTTTGATTGAAACTTTAACGCGCCAAGTAAGTGCCGTTAATACTTTGAGTAACCAGAGCTCGGTCAAAGTAATAGAAGTGGAGAAGGAATGGCAGAAATTCTTAGAAGATACTGACGAACTTAATCAAACTGTCGAAAGAGTTAAAGCTAGTCTTGATGATATCGTCTTGTCCGATATCCCGACGCAACAGAAACTGGACCGTCTCGACAAGATAGATTCTGAGAATGTTGACAACTGTGATGGTGTCCGTAAATTGTTTAGACGATACCGTATTCTGGTTGAAGCTAATCCAAAACGTGAATGCCCAATGAAGCTATACAACTGTGATGATGATACTAAACAAATTGACAATGTCATAAACACCGAAAGAGATCGTCTTTTACAGCTGACATCATTAGCCGAAGAGTACGAGCAAACCTTACAAGACTTCGGACAGATTACTGAAGTGGCAGAAGCATTACTAGATGGAAAGATCATCGTGTCAAACCTTGATCACTTACGTGAAGAAATTCAAAAGCACAGGAAGTTCTTCGTCAATTTGAGCCATTGCAGAGCTATCCTTGAATCCCTGGAAGATAACTTGGACAGCGAAACGAGAGCCAAATATGCATCACTTCATAACTCACTTCATGATAGGGCAACAACGATAATCGATAGAGCAGCGAGTCGTGCTCAACAGATGACTCTATCTGCTTCAAGATGGACAGTGCTGGAACAAGGAATGAAGGAAGAACAGCAATGGCTTAGAGTGGCCCATCAAAGAGTTCCTGACCTTACTAACGTAACTTCGCGAGACCACGAACAGTATATAAATCTCTACCAATCCATAAGTCTAGATGTGTCTCATCATTACGCTAAGATCTTACGACTACTGTCCATCACGGAAGGTCTTCGAGGCCTTATAGTTTGCTCCGGTCTGGATACAGAGTGTTCAACAGCGCTCGATACATTACTAGCATTACAAGAAGACGTCGATTCCCGACTAACACGTTTGACAGCTTTCAAAGAGAACTGGTTGACCTACGATCACTTAATTGACAGAGTTGAAGGGTGGATGAAGATAGCCAACAAAGAACTGGAACAAGTCACTCCAGAAAACATCACTACAACTGGTAACCTTCGTCGATTCTGGGAACTTAAAGCTCAGCACGAAGTCTACAATAACCTGAAGAACGAATCCGGAGTCCAGTTCGAGAAGGCTCTAGAAATCCTCCCTATATCCGACGAAATGGTACAGCGACAATTCTTCTCCAAGATCGAGGATAAATGGCGTGACTTATCTGCCAGAATCGGCAACATTCATGCATCGGCCATCCAGAACATTTCAGACCGCGATGTTTCTTCTGGTGAGAAATTAAATATCCTTGAAGACGAACTGAGAGAACTGCGCGCATCCGTAGATAGTCTCAAAGGAGTAATCAAAAGCGAAGACGAGTTGAATCTATACATAGAAAGGTTGCAAGTGATGACTGGACGTATAGACAGAATCCAAAACGAACTTGGTAGACTGAGTTTACTGCCCACAGCGGAATCTGAACGTTTAGGAGCTTTACTGACTCAGTCAGGAATCCTGAATGATCAGATTTCTGAGGAGCTCGAGCGTAGTTTGCTACTAAAAGAGAAAATCGTGCAAGTTCAAGCAGGCATTAGCCGTTGTCAGAAGAGTCAGCGTCGTGCGCGTTTAACTCTCGAAGAGTGCGAAGCGGCCGAACGACTGGGCAGTGACGTCGTTGAGAGGGCTTCGGAGAATTGTGACAGGCTGCTGGAAGATCTGGCGACGCAATGGAGGGATATCCTGGCTTTAAGGCAGGCGTTGCATACCCTGCCAACTAGTCTGCGGGTGTGCGTGTCACCCACTGGCGTAGAGAGAGACATCTCTGCTTTACAGGTGAGATATCTTCTTTTTATACATTTTGTATCTGAGAAAGTAACATATCGAATGGAAAGAGTTATAGCCTGTAGGATGCCACTGCAGGGCAATAGCCTCACGAATAATGGTGAGAGGGTTGGGAGTGAACCAGGAATTTCATCCGATTCTCATTAAAGATCACTGCTTCTTGTAAATTAAGCTAATTACCCATTACAATGTTGCAACAACTCTTATCTTCACAGGAAACCCATGCGGACCTAGAAGCGGCCGCCAATGACCTGAGCGCCCGACTCCGAGCTAAAGTCCACCTGTGGAGACGGTTTGAAAGGCAACTGGAGATGGTGCAAGGCGCGGTGAGGGAAGCTGACTATATGGTGGAGCTGCTGACAGTGCAGGGGCAGGTCGACTACGATCGCCTGCTGAAAGCCACCGAGAAGCTTGAGGTTTGTTGAGATAGTGATTGGAAAAGGTAGTGGAGTTTAGCGGGATTCCATTGCATTATCTTAATATGGACATGTCATACAATCCCGGTATACCGGAAATTACATGTTACCGGTTATAATTAGATGTTTATATCGCAAAAATAGATATGCATTTAGTAATTTGAATATGCAACCAAAAATAAACAATTGATTTTTACATAAGCGCTTACCTGGGCTATTTCTACTAATGAAAATTCTAATAGTTGCTGCCCATAACAAAATCCCTAGATCCCGAGGGCTCATCTATACTAATACAATAATAAAAGTTATCTACTCTAGATTGTTGCTGCGGAAAATCATTGAAACTAACTGTACCACTACATGGACATTAATGAAATAGTCGATTGTAGCGCCCCTTTTTCTGATCAAGCCCAAAAAATGTATTATCGAATGCCTTATTCCAACAAACCTTTATCTCCAACAGACGCTCAGCGAGTCCCTCTCTCGACGAAGCGGTGAACTAGTAGGCGAACTGAAGGACGCCGCGGCACCGCTCGAGGCATCAACAGAACCAACAGTAGCCGCCCAGCTGAAGCGGGAGCTCGACGACGCCGCCGCCGCCTACGAACATACCTGCAGCAATCTCACACAGCTGTGTGACAAGTAAGTGCTTTTAACTAGTAATAGTATTGTCGTGAAACGTTGATTTCCATTTGGATGGCTATTTGAGGGATTCTACTGGTAATCCTTCCCTCGCAAAAAGTGTCAGAAAAGATTGTTAGTAGAATTATACGCGTAACTCGTACATAGTTAGTTGGTCTAACCCTAACAGTCAGTTGCACGTACGTTCTTTAAAGTTAATCCTCCATTAAATCTCTTGCTAGTTTTTACTGCGTCGACAAGACAAAAAGTGACAGCAAGAGTTTTAATGGAAGTTAACTTTAATGAACGTACGTGCAACTGGCAGTAAGACTATTCATGATATGGAATTATGATGGATTTATATGGAAAAACTCAAATCATCGAAAAAAAAATTTTTTTTAATTATGTCTTTTTTTTTTATAAATAGGTAAGTAAATGCAAAAAACTTGACTTACAGAATTCAGTAATTCTATTTCGCAATTCAATTTTCAAAGTTCACCTGTTCATTATGTTAAGGTATGATTTGATGACTATCAAATCTATCGTCTTCTTTCATTCATTCTCTCTACGTGGCCAAACCATCTGAGCGAACCCCTCTCAATCCTAGTTACTACATCATCCTTCAACTTCATCTTTATCATTTTGTTTGAAATACGTCCACTGCTGGATAATATGAATACCACACGAATAATTAATAATAGTAACTATTCTTATGTAAGCATAGCATAGACATTCTGAAAACTCAGAACATCCACGTTTCACTAGTAGTACCGAAACTCTGTCCAGTGTGACGGGGAGAGAGCCCGTCGCCACTTGTAATGGACAGTGGGACACACACAATACATGCCTCGAAATTGAAGCACGCAGGTTTCCTCACGATGTTTTCCTTCACCAAAAGGCCAGTGGTGTTACAAATCGTACATAAATTCCGAAAAACTCATTGGTACGACTCTGCCTGGACGGGGATCGAACCATCGCATTCTGCACGGCAGGCAAGGTTACTCGCCACAGGACCATTTCCATAACTAAGTGCTAGAACCTTCACAAATCATCATTGTACCTAATGGGGCACTGTGCAGCGTTTCCCAGCAACAATTAAATATCAATATTAACAAATACCAATTGCCTACAGATACCACAAAGCAGTTGACCTCTGGAAGCGGTACCGTGACGCGGCGGCGGCAGTGCGCGCCTTCGCGGAGTTCCAGGAGGGACGCCTACATGCCCTCCGACCCGACGACGCGCCCAACACCGCTCAGGTATGTGCCGCTTCTAGTCTTTTAGTGTTACAGAAACTACTGCACTGATTTATGGCCTGGAAGACTTACGAAGGATAGACTTACTTACGAAGACAATAAGGGCCGGTTTTACCACTTTTGGACAAGTTTTTATTAGCTTATCTGACCTTTCATACAAATTCTGTGATCTTTCATACAAAATATGTCAAATATCTTTGACATTGTCACACAAATTATCTAGTCACATTTAAAGTACCAGAATCTAGCCTGGACTTGTGTTATGATGACTAGACAACGATATAGAATAAATATATAGATACAAACTTCCATGACACGGGTACAAATATTCATATTCATCATACAAATATTTGTCCCTTACGGGATTCGAACCCGCGACCCTCGGCACAGCAGGCAGGTTCACTACAGTCTGTGCTATCGGGCCGTCTAATGACATCAAATGACATGTCAGATGAGCTTTTAACCTCTCGTATGCTTTGGTGCAGACCATTTTCTATTGTGTTATACGAGGTGTTAAGAACTTATGTAAACGTGGTAAACAGGCCCTAAAAGTTTTAACGTAAAAAGTGGACATACAAACGAAGTCTGGTTGGTATTTAAGCACACCATCAAGGTCTAAAGCACCCTCAGTATGCTTAAGTGTGTAACGCATTATTTTATTGGAAAACCAACAGCAGTATAATACAGTATACATTTAAATTTACACCCTGTATAACGCCTAGAGAAATTTAAATACCACCAAGTGTTAGTGCTATTCGTTTTTATTTAGGAGTCGTTGTAATGTGCACCCAGAATTACCTACGTTTACCAAAGTCAAAGTCAATATAATTTATTCAATATAGGAGCTTGCCACACACTTATCAAACTTGAAATCTTTTTTAAAGCTACCACCGCGTCGGAACGTGTTGTCGTTGTAGAGAAGATGCGGCCAGAAACTCTACAACATAACACGACTTAATAACTATTACAATATAAATTCTTAGCCACCTACCACTTACCAGTAGGAATCATAGATATCTTAACAGGAGTAGTTCTACACGCTTAAACTGGACAGAGTTTAAACACGCTTAAGAGGATATCATTCGGAGTGCCCTCCATACAAACGTACTATGGTGGTATTTTCAATACTAACCAATTAAACACAATGAAATTTTTCAGAATCAATCTAAAAACAAATTTATATGCTTGTATGGAGTCAGATTTTCGTTAAAATTTATAGTTTTAAAGTTACAGTGCCTCAAAGATTTCCATACAAATCTTAAATTAATCCTAGCATTGAAACTGTATATTTTAACGAAAATCTGACTCCATACAAGCATAGATATTTGTTTCAAGATTGTTTCAGCTAAATTTAATTGACTTTAATTGGTTAGTATTGAAAATATCACCCTAGTACGTTTGTATGGAGCGCGCTCCAAAATATATCCCCTTAAAATGGACAGGGTTTAGGCACTGCTAGTGATATTCTGAATATGATTTAACTAGAATAATGTTTCTGGCTATGAACTCGGGGAATGCAGTGAGCTTAATGGTCATGTTTGTCATAACATGAGTCAACATTGCGTGTAATACTAGACTTAATGGTAAAATGTAATAAACTAAATGTTATAATAGTCTTTAACCTGAAAGGATAGTCTCGCCACACCCACTTAGAGTTAATATTGTACAGTCGCATAAAAAAGTTAGTTTCACACATTTAGATTTTTGTAATAACGATTTAGTCTGAGCCAGACACACTACCTAGATTTGTACTTTAATAATAAGTACAAATTTTTGATGTGGTTAATAATGGGAGAGTGCTTAGTCGACCAAGGAAAAATCACATATTCTATCTACATAAGTAAAAATTGAATATTTGTATGTTTGGCCTCTATGCGTTCCTAAACCGTTCCGCCGATTGTGATGAAACTTAGGTGGGTTGTTGTGCACACGCCGGGAAAGGTTTATTAAAAAAACCGGCCAAGAGCGTGTTGGACTCGCCCATAATAGTGTTCCGTAGCCATAATGAGTTGCTTATAGCGAGAGTGTTTATCGACCAAATTGAAAAGTTCGCGTCGACTAAAAAGCCAAGAGGAAGCCTTTGACCTGCAGCAAGATCAGAAAAAGATGCTAGTTTGATCCTAATTTCATAAATTTCAATTTAAAATGCATTGTACACAGTCATGAGTAGGTATCGGTATCACGTAGCAAAAAGTTGCAATGTGTGAGTCAGAAAGTGACCGCTCCTTACTTGAACACTCGTGGGTCAACGCTCTTTACTTAACAGTTTATATGGTGGGAAGTGTTTGAGGACACGCTGCAGAATTTAATCTTTTGATTTGAGACTTAACTATTCATGTTATTCTGATAAAAGTAAAACAGCACAAAGAATTCGCAGCATAAGGAACAATTTATCTCTTAGGCGCTTCGTACGACACTTATGGGAGGAATTGGAAATGAAAAATCCATTCTAAACCAAAACCAGACGGCTATTTAGTTAAAATTGAAACTATATATTATGTATAGTTTTAATTTGAACTATTTAACCTAATATCTATGTAAGCGCTCGTTGGCGTAGTGGAGTTTCGTTATTGGAAACGATCACCGATGTTAACAAACGTCAGGTCCGGTCAGTCTTTGGGTGACCGTTTAGTGGTATTTCATCTCGAGCGTTTCCGTGCTTCGGAAGGCACGTTAACCAGTTGGTCTTGGATAGTTCCGTCAGATAGCGTTGTAACTATTCGTTAAGCCAGGTCAGAGGCCTATTAAGGCGGCTTGAAAATTCTCTGACAGCTAGTTGGCCACTAACTTGCCTCCACCAACACGCACTGGGCCGGCCCTCTCACCCTTATTCGTGAGAGGAGACCTTTTCCCTGCAGTGGGATTCTACCGGCTATAACTTAACTGTTTAACCTAGTATCTACCTATAAGAGAAACATGTAACAAAGATTAAGAATTATGAATCAGACTCTGTTACAGAAAGTAAAGTTTTAGATAAGCAGTTATCAGATAGCACACTAACCCGACCTTGTACTGAATCGTTACCAGTCTAAATTATACACCTGCAAAATGTTTTAGACTCAGAATGAATATGCTTGGACAGAAGTGACATAAATAATCGAATAATAACTTTGGTTAAAGTTTTACATTGTTTATTACTCAGTGACTAAATAAAATGGAAAATTTTTCATTTGAAACTTCTTTAGGTGCTGTAATACGTGACTAGGTAGCGATACTCCGAATTGGCATCGATTTCAATCTACTTAGTACCTACGTACCTAAAAATGTTTAATGTTCAAGTGTTTGGTATCTTGTAAAATATACGAGGCGTTAACGCAATAAAATCTGAATAAAGTTTCTTCTGAACATTTTCAAAAAGTTACACATGATACCGATCAATTGGTTTTGCGGGATTCATTTTTATAAGTACTCATTGTAATCTATGCAATAATAAATAAAATAAATATGCACTACGTTTGGTGCATCCCATCGCGTTTATACAACGTGTTAATGAATAAACGCAAAACTAGAAAGGAATCGAGAGCAGAATCGAATTATCATGGTTTCAACATAAGTAATTTTTTTCAAAATATTAAATGATTTGTTTATAAAATTTAAAATTTACTGAACTCGATCTAAACCCACCGCACAGGTACACTCACCCTACTTACTACCAAAATAAGATTCTTAAAATGTATCCATGAGCAGGTTAGCGCATACATTCATTGCTAAAATGATAACAAATAATTTTTGCCTGAAAACATAAAATGGGAATAACTTTGTATTTTAAGTATCAAAATAATGAAATTATTGTTTCAATCTAATTTTTTCTTTATAAATCAGTTGGGGTGTATGGGGTTTTGCGCTTACTCATTAACACGTTATATAAAAGTTGCGTTGGATCTGTATCTCCACGTAACCGTACCGAAGGTCCGGGCTATGCCCCGTGATCCCGTGAGATACCTTCCCGAAATACAATAATAATTATATGTATGTACTTACAAGTTTTTAGGGTTAATAAAAATGTGTATTTATAAACTATTATTGGAACGATCAACCAAACTTGTTGTCTTGTTTAGATACTTGGCACGCTCATAGTAAACATGACAAATTATGGCAGCACACATGACAGATTTAAGAGAAGTTTATTCCGAATGCGTAAATGCGCGCTGCATACAAACGAAGTCTGATGATATTTTCAATACTAACCAATTAAAGTCAATGAAATATTTCAGAGACAATTTAGAAACGAATATATGTGCTTGTATTAAGTCATATTTTCGTTAAAATATACAGTTTTAGTGCTAGGATTAATTTAAGATTTGTATGGATATCTTTGAGGCACTGTAACTTTAAAACTATACATTTTAACGAAAATCTGACTTCATGCAAGTATAGAGATTAGTTTCTAGATTGTTTCTGAATAATTTCATTGACTTTAATTGCTTAGTATTAAAAATATCACCAGACGTCGTTTGTATGGAGCTCGCTTCGAATTATATTCCCTTAACTATAAAATAAATACGACAGGAAGGGTGTCTGCCAGGGATGTAGCATGTGTAGATCTTTTGTCCCTTATCTACATTATACATTCTGCGATTATAAATGTAGGTAGGTATAATAAGTATTTAAAAATCTTGATCATTGTAATACATATTATTTTATCACCAGTCCAATCCACCAGCAATCGTAGTACCAGAATCTAGTCGAGACTTATATTATGATGACCAGACAATTATATAGGGTGTTAGGGTAAACAGTTGCATTACTTTAAAGGGTGATTGTACCCATGATACTGAACAACTTTCCCAAAGAAACCTAAAGGCAATTCGCAAAAAAAATTGTTGACTTTCCATACTAAACGCAATCAGCTGATCGAACGTTTGAAAAGTCGAAAACAATTTTTGCGAATTCCCTATAGCTTTCTTAGGAAAAGGTTGTTCAGTATCTTGGGTACAATCACCCCTTAAAGTAATGCAACTGTTTACCCTAACACCCTGTATAGAATACATAACATAGATGCAAACAGCCATGACTCGGGTACAAAACTTCAATTAATCTTAGTTTTTCTGTGGTTTTTTTACTTTTCCTCTTTCTAGACATATATTTTCCTATAACAAGAACATAGTATTTGGATACACCTTAAGTATAGTTAAAAAATAAAGCTGTTTACCTAAACATATCTAGACAATCACTGTTAGAGGTATTTGACCCAACTGTAATGTCAGTCACTCTTCACGAGCTGTGATATACGCTTAAAGATTATGATGTCATTTATTTGGTCATTTATACGTTTATACAACGTGTGAGTAAACGCAAAACTAGAAAGTAGTTTGTTTAGAATCGAGAGCAGAATTGAATTATCATGGTTTCAACATAGCAATTTTTTTTCAATATACTAAATGAATTGTATGTACAATTTAAAATTTACTGAACTCGATGTCAACCCACCGCACAGGCACACTCATCTTACTTAATACCAAAACAAGATTCTTAAAATGTATCCATGAGCACGTTAGCGCTTTCATTCATTGCTGAAATGATAACAAATAATGTTTGCCTGAAAACTTAAAATGCTTTGTAACACCACTGGCTTTTCGGTAAAGGAAAACATCGTGAGGAAACCTGCATGCTTCAATTTCGAAGCATGTATTGTACCCACTGTCTATTATAAGTGGCGACGGGCTCACCCCCCGTCACACTGGACAGAGTTTCGGTACTACTGGTGAAACGTGGATGTTCTGAGGTTTCAGAATATCTCTGACTACCCCCTCGAAGAATATAGTCGTGAGCATATGCTTATATAAAATATTACTTTTAACTGTACCGTTTACGCGTATCATGCGTCAAACTTTTGTATGAATTGACAACTCTGCAACCACCTTAAATCTAAGTACCACATTTCTGTTTTTGGGTTAGGAACGTCTTCATGCCAAATTTCACAAAATGTCATGTTGTAATAGGTGGGAAAATGAGGGAGTAGGTACTTGTGAGCATATAGGGTCCTTCTTAATATGCTGACACTTTTTTAAGAGGATGATCTGACTATCAAACTGAACAACTTTCTCTATGGGACCAATGTCGAAATCGCGAAACTAAAATCAGCCTTTCCATTCTAAACTGAAATCTTACTCGACCCAATTGTATGGGACAGCTGATTTCTTTTTCGTGATTTCGACATTGGTCCCATAGAGAAAGTTGTTCAGTTTGATGGTCTGGTCATCCCCTTAAAAAAGTGTCAGCATATTAAGAAGGACCCTGTTATAGACAGACGGACAGAATGGACGAAAATATAAGGGTTTCTTGCTTGACTATGGAACGGAACCCTAAAAATACTACTTATAGCTACGAATATGATTTCAAAACCAGGCCACCTATTCTGAAGATCACAATACCGAGTCTATCTAATTACCATAACAGCTTACAGTAAAGTCTAATGACCTGGTCAATATTAACACACTTCTCAATTTAGTTAGCTTCTCTTCGACTGTGCTATTATTTGCAAGACCACCTATTGCCATTGGTTAACATTTTGCTAAACGGTTAACCTGATAATTATGTTTACAGAGGCTTCGGATAAGAAAATGTTTTAATTAGGTAGAGAGGTATGTTTACTTTTTTTAAATAACACTTTGTTTTTTTAGTAAGAAGATTTAAAGTTGAGCTGTATTCTTTTAATTGTGAAAATTATCATCACTATCTATACTATACCACCATATACCACCTATATAAATCTGTACTTATATTATAAAGAGGAAAAGTTTGTTTGTAGGTTTGTAGAAGGTAATCTCTGGAACTTCTGAACCGATTGTAAAAATTCTTTCATTAATGGAAATACTGAAGCTATTTCTGAGGAACTTAGGCTATATTTTATTTTGATACGCTAACAAAGTCACGTGGCAATTCTAGTTATATACAACAGGTGTTTTTCTGTCGTCCTGTCTGCCTGTAACTATCTCAAAAACTGCAATAGGGATTTTGAAACGGTTTCCACTAATAGATAGACTGATTCAAGAGGAAGAGTTGCGTTATTTGTGGTACCCATGCGAAGCCAGGATCCGTCGCTGGTTTCAAATATAAAGTAAGTACCACATTGTGGGACTATTGAATAATCGGGTATTGGATTGGATTGCACTCTGTCTATAGAGAATAAAGTAAGTTCATTGGAGAATTACATCATACTATTGTCCCAACCCAAACCGTCCTATTAGTCAGGGATCGCATAAATTATTTATAAACATTAAATCTAGGTAAACTGGACCGTATAATACGACTAAAGGACTAAAGGTCATGTTTAGACTTAAAATCAGAAGCTATCGCATCCAAGCAACCTTTGATAAAAGCGAAATGTGAAAAGGAAAACTCAGATAATGTTGTTAATGAACGAACGTGCATACAAAGCGAAATAGCATTGTAATGAACTGATAACGGTTGTGATAAGATGCATTGCAACCAACCACCGTCAGTTGTTCTGCAGACGTCCACGCGAAAGGACGTCTGTCAGCGAACAAAAAAACACGCGATTTTACGAACAAACTCGAAAATGTACTCGAATAAAACAATTAAATAAAATAGTTTTTAATTAAACCGGTATAATTGAAACTATCGGCTTAAAAACCAAGGACGTCCGTAACGCGTGACATCAGCATAGAATGCAACCAACTTTTAATCAACCGTATGCATAATTTCATTTGATTATTAGGCGATAAAAGTGGAACTGCATACAATGTCTGACCTTGGAGCGACCATGACTCCATTAGATGCTATGCTCCAAATTTGAAGTTTTGAATTCCGCATTCGAAAATTGAAGAGCTTCCAGCTTGGCCAATCAGTTGAAAACTTTGTCGTTTGCCGCGCAAACGCTTGTCACGTTATTTTTTTCCGTGGATATTTTATCGTACCACTGTTTAGTTGAATAAACTAATGATAATTTATTAATGTGCTAATTAACGATTCCACGTTCAAATACCTTCCGTGTATCGATAGGAACGGACGCGACGTGCGTTCAAAATTAAATGGTGCCATTTGTGTCAAAAATGACGAATTGTATTGTTTTTAAAAAACAAGTGATAACAAAAATGTGTCAGCAGTGCAAAGTGTGATTTAATCTGATAACAACAATGTCTTTACAAGAGGTGAGATGTAAATTTGTTTTTAATCTGTGATTTTCACGTAGGTACAATGGAACGTAAAATAAAAGAAAAGAGGGTATTTTAATGTACTTTGAATTTTAAATAATTAGGTAATCTTTCAGAATGTGCTTCATTGTTAACAGAAAAATAAAGGCATAATATATTATCTGTGCGAATTGGGATTATAAGGTATCTGATTTGATTTCATATCGGTTTAAATGTTGATCGAAAGTTTCAATACAGTTTACGAGTCATCCAGACTCATGGGACCACATTATCTATACTTCATTCCAAATAAGGACGAAAAGATTTTCCGAATCCTATACAACGTGTTAATGAATAAGCGCAAAACCTCATACACCCCAACTGATTTATAACAAAATAATTAGATTGAAACAATAATTTCATTATTTTGATAGTTACAATTTAAAGTTATTCACATTTTAAGTTAAGAGGCAAAAATGATTTGTTATCATTTCAGCAATGAATGAAAGCGCTAACATGCTCATGGATACTTTTCAAGAATCTTGTTTTGGTAGTAAGTAGGGTGAGAGTGCCCGAGCGGTAGGTTGAGATCAAGTTCAGTAAATTTTAAATTTTAGAACAAATTAATTAATATTTTGAAAAAAATTACCTATGTTGAAACCATGATAATTCTATTCTGCTTTCGATTCTAAACAAACTACTTTCTAGTTTTGCATTAATTCATTAACACGTTGTATAGGGTCCAACTTAATATGCTGACACTTTTTCAAGGGGATGATCAGACCGTCAAACTGAACAACTTTTTTTATGGGATCAACATCGAAATAGCGAAAAAAGAATCAGCTGTCCCATACATATGGCTGAAGTAGGTTTGCAGTTTTGTATGGAAGAACTGATTTTCTTTTCGCGATTTCGGTGTTGCTGTCATAGAGAAAGTTGTTCAGTTTGACGGTCTGATCATTCCCTTAAAAAAGTGTCAGCATATTAAGAAGGACCCTGTATAGCTTTCTGTCCAATTCTGATTTGAAAATACATATAATTTATTTATCAGAAAGATATATTATCCAACATAATTATATAAATTATATGAATGAGTGACAGGAAGTGCTTCAAATCTCTTGTTTTGTCATTCAAAATAGACTTAAAATTTTTTTGCTATTTGAAATGGAGTATAGTGTTGTGCATAGTCTTTGCTATTGATACCGGATATACACTGGTTATAGGGATAAGAAAGAGGAGATAATGTTCTAAACGCCATAATTTGAACCCTGAACTGGTTTTGATGACCGGCATGGGAACTCACTCACTTAGTTTTTCTTTAGGTATCCTCTATTTTCATGGTACCAAACAATATTTTAGTTTATGTTCAAGCAATTTGACATGAAAATAAATTAAAATTGAGAAATACCTACTTGTTTATTTGACGGCCCGATAGCACAGTCTGTAGTGAACCTGCCTGCTGTGCCGAGGGTCGCGGGTTCGAATCCCGTAAGGGACAAATATTTGTATGATGAATATGAATATTTGTACCCGAGTCATGGACGTTTGTATCTATATATGTATTCTATATCGTTGTCTAGTCATCATAATACAAGTCCAGGCTAGATTCTGGTACTTTAAATGTGACTAGATAATTTGTGTGACTATGTCTAAGATATTTATTTATGTTTATGCTTGCATTATTTCGTTAGTTCGTGTAACTCGTGTTTAAATTTTAGCAGTTAGTATTCGAGTCCATGAACTTCGTACTAATGTAAAATTAAATAACTATTCCTTATTAGTAATAATTAGGTTTTCCTTAAATGTGGTTATGATGTAATATGTTTATGGAAGTATACTTATTTTAAGTAACGTAAAAATAATTATGGTCAGTTATTTAGTAAACCCTACTGAATAACTGTAACTCACCTTACTTATTCTTAAATGTCAAAACGTTTGTGTTTTTAGTACGTACATAAGTAGGTACCTATTTTGTGTCGAATCCATACAAATGACCATCTTTTTTTTATTTCAATGATGTTGCAATAATTATCTTTATTAATTACTAGCAGCCCGTCCCGGCTTCGCACGGGGTAGACAAATAAATTTTAAGACTCATTTTTCTACACCTTCGGTTACATTGTTCAAATTTTACCAAGGATCCCTAATTTTTTTCAAAATGAAATGTAGCCTATGTCAAATTGGAAGAATGTAGCATTCTATTAATGAAAGAATTTTTTAAATCGGCCCAGTACTTTTTGAGCCTATTCATTACAAACATACAAACATACAAAAATAGGTACAAATCTTTCCTCTTTATAATATTAGTGTAGATAACTTTCCCTACCCCCTCGATTAAGATAGCACGTTACTAAACCCAAACCATAAGGTATTTACTAAAAATAATAATTTGAGAGTCGTCAATCGATGTTCTTGTAAATTTTTTTATCGTTAAATTGTCATAAGGAGTCACGTTGCAGGGTTTGCCCCGAACACTTGTTTTTCGCGTGGTGTTCGCGCGGTTCGCTTTTCAGCCTGCCACGAGGCTCCCCAATCCTTCTCAGTTGTGTTCTTACTCAAAAAACAATCCTCGAGATTGGATAGATACTCCCTCAAACCACTTGACACTGGCGGAAATGCGGTGCTAACGCACAAGCAAGAAGTCCATTAATTATAAATTAAAAAAAAAATCATGTCTAGGTAAAGAGTTACTGCCAAAAATACTTGATATCAATTCCAGTCGAACATAAAAAAATACCCTGAATAATATAAAACATTTTAATTTAAAAAATTGTGTCGCAGTTTAATTACTTTCTTTCCTCATACCTAAAACATATTGGGTATTAAAAACAGCATTAATTATTGTTCAGCCGCACAATTAAGCAGTTAACGGTAATCGTATCATTAGAGTAACTAACTAACAGACTAAAACTACTAATATCTAGTGTAATTAGCAACTTTCAGACTTCTCAAGGGCACTTTCCTACTTTTGCCATTGTACGTAGAGTTAAAAACGTCGTAGATATGACCGAATGTGGAAAAATACCATAAAAATTGCTAAGGAATTAAGATAAGAATAAAGTAAGCACCTACCTATGTTGATAGTTTTATAAACGTTGAAATTGTGATAAAATATGATTATGTTTGTGATATTAAATAACAACTTAGGTAGCTACAGCCGAATATAGGTACAATAAAGGTCGATCATTCCATGCCTTGATATAGGGCCGTGGTAAACCGATATGTTTTAGAATGGACGACTCTCGTCCGTATCAAGCACATCCGCGACAAAATATCCCCGGCCCTGTTACGGCACGGATGTTTGACCTTAATTTTAACATGAAAATATTAGCTGGTCATAGTTCGGAAAATTTTATTAAAAACTATACATATAGTAAAATGGGTAAAGAACGAAATTGCTATAAATGCCAATTATCCACGCTAATATTATAAGTGACTGTCTATATTTACCCTTCACGACTAAACCGCTGAACAGATTTCGATAAAATTTGGCAAGGAGATAGATTGCATCCTGATGAAGGGCATAGTCCTTTTGTCTCAAAAAAATTTACTAAAGGGGGTGTAATAGGAGATAACAGTTTATATGGGAAACGCATCATTTCTTAAGTTAGCGATATGAAAATTCAAATTTTTAAACTTTCATTTGTAAGAAATAAAAAATTATTTATTTCAGCGTTTTAGGGGGTAAAATTAGGGGACGATTTCAAAATGACGTGTTAAGTAGTAAAATGATGAGTTAGTTGTTGTTTTTGCAAATGTTTTTTTAGATTAGTTCTAAATGTGTTTTCATGTTGCATAGTCTATGGTACACAGTAGTAAATATCTTAATTGCGGGGTAGGCGCGAAAGCTTGCCCTCGCGTTTGTTACTAAACAACCCAAACAGTAACCTTCGAGACTTCAATCAATAAAGTTAAGGCTTTGAGGATTCTATTAACGCGTTTCAATCAAACAAACTTTCTGTTGATTTGCTTTTAAACGCTATAGGTTAGCGAGATTAATCAATCACTGTTCACAATCTTTATCTCTTTATTGGACGTTACCGTAATTTTCTTACTAACTTTTCTTTTCTTAATTTAGTGGCAACGGGCTCACTCCCCGTCACTCTGGACAGAGTTTCGGTACTACTAATGAAACGTGGACGTTCTGAGGTTTCAGAATATCTCTGACTACCCCCTCGGGGAATATAGTCGTGAGCATATGCTAAACTACGTATACGTAATTTTCTTTTATTTTTTTATTTCTGAGATAAAAACAGATGTTAGCTTAATATCTCCCTATGCAAAGAAAAAAGATGCACAGTGCACATACTAGGTTCATACAAAAATTAACATAACTGCTTTCTTCCTTTCGTGGTGGTTAAAAACTCTACTACTGCTACCAAACTGCTGCTGCTTGTGAGCAAAGTACGGCAATAAACTTCATTCTATTCTATTCTAACACCTACGCATTCACTGCCTCACCTTAAGCCTAAATCACCTAGATGCCACTTCGAAACATAGAAAGCTGTGTGCCCCGAACATTTATAGTTATTCAAAAAACTGCAATGCTTAGTGCCCTTGAACACATATTGTCGGCTAAAGTGTCAAACCTTGTTACTACATTAGATCAAATTTTACAGGAGGCACTAAAACGTCACCACGAACAATGGCAGCCCAGTGTAAAATGGTTTTCTATTTATCATTTTAAATTGTAACGGCTTTTTAAAAGGATTTAAGAGTTGTGCCATGGATGCATTCAGAAATTAGTAATAAAATTGTATAAAAATGTAATTTGAAGAATATAATGGAGTTACGAGGTTTGACACTTTAGCCAACTATATGCTGGACCATATAATTCTTATGCTGGGTGCCGCTCGACACGCAGAATTGTCCGGTTTATTCCACTCAGTCACTCTTCACCAACGTTAGTATGTCTTTTGTGGGACAAATCAATATACTTGTATTTCCAATAAAAAATGGACACGAAAGTGATCAGAGGCACTGGTAGTATAATAGGTGTAAGCCATTGTTCAACTATTTGTGTCGGGGGCATCCGATAAAACATAAAGAAACCCATAGAGCTGACGGTGACAGTGAATGTGTTAAGAGAAGTTTATTCCGAATGCGTAAATGCGCGCTACATACAAACGAAGTCTGGTGATATTTCCAATACTAACCAATTAAACTAAATGAAATTTTGGAGAAACAATCTAGAAACAAATCTCTATGCTTGTATCGTGTCCGATTTTCGTTAAAATATACAGTTAAAATGCTAGGATCAATTTAAGATTTGTATAGAAATCTTTGAGGCACTGTAACTTTAAAACTGTACATTTTCAGGAAAATCTGACCCGATACAAGCATAGAGATTTGTTTTTAGATGGTTTCTGCAAAATTTCATTGAATTTAATCGGTTAGTATTAAAAATATCACCAGACTTCGTTTGTATGGAGCGCGCCAACAGTAATATACCCTTAAACAGTGCAGTTGCAGCAAAGCTAGCTCCTAGCATATTCAGGGTTTGTGGAATCCGAAAATGGATGAATGGTTCGAATAAACTATAAAATGTATGAAAGCGGAACATCAAACAATTACAACCCGATACAAAATTGATATAATCATCTCATTTACGATCTGTAACGCGCTGTTTAAGTCGCACGTCTTTAGGAATTGCGTAAAAACGTATATAACCCAGTTTTCTAACGTTTAAACACGCCGTGGTTTACGACTTTGTTAGAACTCGTGTTTGTTTAGATTACACATCGTTTTGTGTTCACAAAAAATACAGTCGTTTTATTTCTGGCACAAAAGGTATATAGGGTCCAACTTTGACGGCCCGATAGCACAGTCTGTAGTGAACCTGCCTGCTATGCCGAGGGTCGCGGGTTCGAATCCCGTAAGGGACAAATATTTGTATGAAGAATATGAATATTTGTACCCGAGTCATGGATGTTTGTATCTATATACAGGGTTACAGGAAAAGTCGACCTAGATCCGTTAAGGACGTGTAGTACACATCATTTCTGAATGATTTCACTATGGAACCCCCCATCCTAAACTTAACCGTTTTCGAGATATTCGAGATTTAATTTTTTTATGAAAATGCCCAATTTTTCGGCTATTCAATTGAATATTTTGAATTTTTTTGATTCTAATGATTATTTTTTTGGCTTTTTACATGAAGAATGAGATGCTTAATGACCTCAATGACTAAAATTGCACGTAAGTTAACTAAATAGGTCATTGTAGACGATCGAAACTTAAGAAAATAAGTACAAATTATAAAACATTATTTTTCTTTTTCTGGATATCTCAAAAAAATATTATGGCACTTGCTCTGCAGATGTGCTTAAAAACATCTACATTTTATCAGCTATCCAACGAGGTATAACACTCTAGGGTATTTATTAACCTCAAAGGTGAAACTTAGTTTCTAAGGCTACATGGCAGTCAGAATAAATAGCGCTTATTTAATCTAATTAATTTGACTTAAGTTCAGCATCATCATTTCAGCCTACTGGCTTCCACTACTGAACATAGGCCTCCCTCGGCTAGGTACAACCTTCATGCATCCATCGATGTCCCGCTATCCTGACCTAGGAGATCATTCGGTTTTTATAGCATTTTTTTTTTTGTTCAGATCGTCGAACGTACAAATAATGACCGTACGCCAACTATTAGTTGAGCGTAAGTGACTAGTTACTGGCTTTTGTTTGGAAAATAACGTAATCGGTGCGTTGTTAACGCTAGTTCGCATACAAAGTCACTCACGCTCAACTCATAGTTGGCGTACAGATCGTCGGTGATTGTAGTAAGCTAAATGAAACAATAAATCAGTTCAAAATAACATTTATTCACCTAATGTTTTTGAATAAAATTTTATAGTTCATGTTCTACGTGTCCACCTCTATTTCGCATACATTTTCTCATTCTTTCACGTAGTCCACTTTTCACTACACCAGTGGTTAATGTTCTTCTTATGTCGTTGGACTACGTGAAAGTGAAAGAATGAGAAAATGTATGCGAAATAGAGGTGGACACGTAGAACATGAACTATACAATTTTATTCAAAAACATTAGGTGAATAAATGTTATTTTGAACTGATCAAAATATTCAATTGAATAGCCGAAAAATTGGGCATTTTCATAAAAAAATTAAAACTCGAATATCTCGAAAACGGTTAAGTTTAGGATGGGGGGTTCCATAGTGAAATCATTCAGAAATGATGTGTACTACACGCCCTTAATGGATCTAGGTCGACTTTTCCTGTAACCCTGTATGTATTCTATATCGTTGTCTAGTCATCATAACACAAGTCCAGGCTAGATTCTGGTACTTTAAATGTGACTAGATAATTTGTGTAATAATGTCAAAGATATTTATTTATTTATTTAACTACTAACCGTAGAGTTTCTGGCCGCATCTTCTCTACAGCGACAACACGTTCCGACGCGGTGGTAGCTTTAAAAAAGATTTGACGTTTGATAAGTGTGCTGTAAGCTCCTATATTGAATAAATTATATTGACTTTGACTTTGACTTTAACTTAATATGCTGACACTTTTTTAAGGGGATGATCCAAACAACTTTCTCTATGAGACCAACATCGAAATCGCGAAAAAAAAATCTGCTGTGCCACAAAAAACTGCTAACCTACTCGAGCCAAATCTATGGGACAGCAGAATTTTTTTTCGCGATTTCGATGTTTGTCTCATAGAGAAAGTTGTTCAGTTTGACGGTCTGATCATCGCCTTTAAAAAGTGTCAGCATATTAAGAACCCTGTATAACGAATACCTACTCTAATAAAGTCACCAGGAATTACTGACGAGTGACGAGACCTGGGTTAGTCTGGCGCACCCTGGGCAGCCAGCGACTGGCTGGCTAATCTTTCCACTTAAGCATTTGTAAATGTCATGCGATATGACCCATGCTGACACGAAAGAGAGAAACAGTTTTACTTACTCAACTTTTGAGTTTATAATCCCTTTTGAGGTGGTTAGAAACCTTGGTACAACTACCAAGCATCTTTTGAAGCGTGCGTTGTACGACAAGACTAGCTTTTAACTGAATTGAAACTTTGTTGTGAATCTTGTAATAAAGGTTGACTCTAAGAGGAAGGATCTCTTTAAGGTTGACTGAAAACAATAAAAGATAAAATAGCTGCTATTATATTCTTGCGTTTAGCTGGATATGTTGATCTAATGAAAATTATTCTTTGTTTATAAAAACAACAAATTTTCTTGATTTTAGCTTAATCCCAACCATATTCATGAAGATACAGAATTGGATGGACATTTGATAGGCATGGGATTTATCCCAATAATATACACTAATGATTAAAAATAGTATACATGTTCTAATTTCTGATGTCTGGTTCTACCGTTCAACTAACAGATAATAAGTACTCGCATTATTGATTTATCAGACCATTATACTAATGGAGGTGCAGCTGGTTTGAATTTTAAATAACTATTATTTGCGCAATATCTTTTAGATGGGATATGATCGATTTATCTATCTCTTTTTATTTAGATCGATTTTTTTTCTGTTGAAGAAGTTTGTGAAGTCATTTTTGAAACTCTGAGACCATAAATGTAAAGTGATCAACTGATCATTATTACAACATCATGTTTTTGAATGGTGTTAGAAATATAAATATCATTTATTTGCTTTGAAACAGGTAAACAATAGATGGTAAAATATAATAGACTATGTATTATTGTATACATAACTTTAGCTTAAGAATTTATATTGTAATAGTTATTAAGTCGTGTTATGTTGTAGAGTTTCTGGCCGCATCTTCTCTACAGCGACAACACGTTCCGACGCGGTGGTAGCTTTAAAAAAGATTTGACGTTTGATAAGTGTGCTGTAAGCTCCTATATTGAATAAATTATATTGACTTTGACTTTGAATAAATAAAATTCTTCTGTCCAGCTGTAGCTGTGTTTTGTAGTTAAAGCTTAATTTCTGGCCACCACCCCCAAAAGAGAACACGAGATGAGTTGCAATCTCAGATTTTATGTAGTTATATCCGAATTTATGCGTAGAAAATGTAACATTTAACAAAATGCGGTTCTGTTAACCTATTTTTGTTAGTAGAAGGGTTTCAGATTTACTTTCATTTAGTACAAAGAGTAAATAATCTGTAATTTTTTTCACTAATATAAAAACTAAAAATCTGATATCAACGTTTATAATTGAATTGAAATTAAAAGATCAGTGCCCAAGATAATGTATTCGCGGCTGATTAACCAACGAATAACTGAAACTGAACTACGTCCTTGTAAATTATAATCTACTTTCAATTCTCATTAAAACATTTCTCACGTCCAAGAGTCAAAAGTGCAGTGAAAGTGTGAAAGCTATTTATTGTTAATATGATGCTATAACAGTAACGCGTGATGACCGATAATTTGAGTTTGCGGTTACGCTCATATAAACCTTTTTTTTTTCAATTGACCTCGGTATCGTTGTTTGTGTGTAAAGTATAAGTCATGTCAAATTAATAAATGAAATACCACACATCTATTGTTTACATGGGGAAGAGGTACTTTTGCATGCATGCAGCATTCAGTTTAATGGTCTAAAGTACCTTTTTCTATATGTAAAGCAGTTAAGTTTACACCCTGTATATGACCAGCGATCGCAACCGTCACTTCTATTATAACATCACTATTTTGTGTTCGAAGATTTTCTTTTATCACAATTTTGCTTTTGGGCTTGGGCAGTGACCTGATGGCGGCCAATGCATGCATGCATATGCTCACGACTATATTCCCCGAGGGGGTAGTCAGAGATATTCTGAAACCTCAGAACATCCACGTTTCACCAGTAGTACCGAAACTCTGTCCAGTGTGACGGGGGGTGAGCCCGTCGCCACGTGTAATTGACAGTGGGTTCATTAAAGGTACTTTTTAATGCGCCAAAAGATCATATGTGGACTAAAGATGTCTTTTCAGCCATCACTGGGTATCGCCACTCTTTCTTAATTAAACTTCAACTCACTCACTCACTTTAACTTCTGCTCTATTCATGATGTGCACATATGCTTAGGATTATGGCTTGCTATACCATTTAATCTGTCTACATTTGGTGTCTTTTATAACTGTAATCTGTTTTATGTGCCTAATAAATAAAATAAATAAACTGTGGTATCGCTAAAATGGCAACGTTCGAAAGATCTTCAATAAATTCCAAGCCAAAAATGGACGTGAGTCGGTAGACTATGGAGCATAGTTGTGTAGTCTTATGTCGGCAACAAGATCCATTTCTGGTTGTGTACCTTATTTATCTATAGATAGATTACTTATACTATACTCGATAACAACATGTAAGGTACTAGTAGGTAATTGTATAAAATAAATCCGGTTAATAATAGCGCAGTCTAAGAGTTGCCATAGAATAGATAACGTTGCAATTTTTTTAACTTGACTAACACATTGCCTGGAGCACGGTATAAGGAAGACTACCTATCTAGTCCTACATACCTTGAGTCTAGGTTTACCTAGAAAATCTAACAGTACTTCTTTCTCTGGCTGGTTCTACTTTCTAGGTGCCTAGATCTGGGCATAAGGTAATCTGTCAGCCAAGTTTATCTTCGTTCATGTGATGCAGGATGAGTATTATTATGGATGGCTGTAGTAGGAGAGGAATGACAAAAATAAGATGGATGTTGAATGGATTGTGAAAGATGATAAGTGGAGGAAAGGAGTCGGACCTGAAATGATGGCTAGGAGAGATGAATGGAAGAAGATGACAAATTGTGGCGACCTCAATTAAAGGGGCAAGCGCAGGAGATGAACAAAAACATATCTTACGACACAACCATTTCACGTTTGACCAGAGAGTAAAAATTTAAACGCTCAATCGATTCTTTCCCTGCCTGACATCACATATCCTCTCGAATAATGTCTAATAGCTTCAGATGTTATGAGTCATATAATTATTTAGACAAAGATCATCTTCTAAGCTAAACACGCCGTTAAACATATTAATAGCAGGATGAGCAGAGAATATAATTCAGAAATAGCAAAGCGTTATGTTTTACGGAAATGATCCAATGTGCCGGAATGCACGCAAAAAAACGACGCACGCGCACGTGGGCGATGCGCTGATTGCAATGCGTCTGATGATCTGGAGTCTGAATCGATACCCACTTATTATGATTGACGATAAATGTTACCTACATACGTTTTTGTTACGATTTGAAATTATACATATACAACGTGTTAATGAATTAACGCAAAACTAGAAAGTAGTTTGTTTAGAATCGAGAGCAGAATCGAATTACCATGGTATCAACATAGGTTTTTTTTTCAAAATATTAAATAATTTGAATGTAAAATTTAAAATTTACTGAACTCGATCTCAACCCACCGCTCGGGCACTCTCACCCTACTTACTCCCAAAACAAGATTCTTAAAATGTATCCACAAGCAAGCTAGCGCTTTCGATCATTGCTGAAATGATAACAAATGATTTTAGCCTGAAAACTTAAAATACGAATAACTTTAAATTTTGACTATCAAAATAATGAAATTATTGTTTCAATCTAATTATTTCATTATAAATCAGTTGGGGTGTATGAGGATTTGAGCTTATTCATTAACACGTTGTATACCTACACACGCATGCTCAATACCTAACTTTAATGGGCAGTGCAAAGCCTCAGGTTAATACCAACGCGTACCAACACCGAAGCCATATTTGTCAAAACTGGCTTGAATTAGCAAATGTTGACCAAGTCAAATAAAAAGTCAGGACATAAAGATATTTACGTATAATTCTGACGGATAAACATGTTTTCAGGATATCTAAATACCTAGATAAATAAGATACAAGACCAAAATACACAAAAAACACCTACAATAAACTTACACGAACAAGAAGGGTACAAAAGGCGGCTTTATTAAAAGTGACCTACCTATACTTCATTCCAAATAAGGACAAGTAGATTTTCCGAGTCCTATTTAGCTTTCTGGCCAATTCTGATTACAAAATCTAATTAATTTATTGGATACATATACAACGTGTTAATGAATAAGCGCAAAACCTCATACACCCCAAATGATTTATAACAAAGTAATTCGATTGAAACAATTTTTATTTTTTGATAGTTACAATTTAAAGTTATTCACATTTTAAGTTTTGAGGCAAAAATGATTTGTTATAATTTCAGCAATTTATGAAAGCGCTAATGTGCTCATGGATACATTTTAAGAATCTTGTTTTGGTAGTAAGTAGGATGAGTGTACCTGTGTGGTGGGTTGAGACCGAGTTCAGTAAATTTTAAATTTTACAAACAAATTATTTAATATTTTGAAAAAAAATATCGATGTTGAAACAATGATAATTCGATTCTGCTTTCGATTCTAAACAAACTACTTTCTAGTTTTGCGTTAATTCATTAACACGTTGTATAGGTTCTATCCGACATATCTTGGACGTTACTAAAGTTGTTCTAAGAATAAGTGAGAGGAAGTGTTTCAAATCTCTGTTTCTGTAATGCAAAATATCCTTAAAATGTCGTTGCTATTTTGAATGGAGTATAGGTACTTGCTATCGAATAAATAAAGAAACATTTTAAAGCTACACATTCATAAATATGTGGGAAATCTCCTATCTAAGTGTACGGAACTGATAAACATCATGTAATCAGACCTTGGACCAAAAATCATAGTTTTGATAAACTTGTCATAGACACGTTACTAGAACTGGTTTCATATTTACTCGTAAATTATATCTAATTTATATTTTAACGACTTTTATTTAAAAAACAAGGTAAACATCATCGTTTTGGTAAACGGCTAGATAAAATTGTCTTATAAGTAATCAATAATATTAATTCTAAACCAATATCACAGTATACAGTCATACTAGTGCCCAATATACAGGGTCCTTCTTAATATGCTGACAGTAAGATAATCAGACCATCAAATTGAACATCTTTCTCTGGAACTTACGCAATAGCCCTCTGTATCAAATCCAAACACATTTTAAAAAAGTTCTCCATGTTTTGTAGTTAGGACTTACTTTTAAAAATTTTTAAATTGTGATTGTCTGTGTTATTATATCAACAAGCACCAAAATTATAATGAAAAATTATCTTAATAATTAAAATAGTAATAGTTGTGAATAGAACATTATAGAAAGATTTATTCTAAAGTCTTTATTTTTTACGAATAATTTCAATAAGTACGTAGCGGAACATAATTTCAAACACCAATCTGCGCAAAGTGACGAAGCGATTAGCAACTTGCGTGCGTTAGAAGACTACAGCAACATACTCGTATTATAGCGGATGATTTGTGATGAGCTTCACGCGTCATGAAAAGGAGTGACGTCACGTCATGGCAGTGAGCGTTTTGGCGCGGAATTTGAAAAGTCAACTTTTGATTTGCAATATCTTTATGATACACTAAAAATATAAAACTGTGCAAGTTCCCCATGTCATTTTCATCAGGATAAGCTACACAAACACTTTCGGAATCATTGTACTCTCTATCTATTGAGGAAGTATTAATAATCAGCAAAAAGTTGTAATTAAAATTAGATTATAATCGCAATTGGCAGTTAAATTGTCACTGTCAAGTCATTATCGTATCCACTTACACTCTTTACTACTACTATCTACTTTCACTCTTTTTGCTGACCGTGCAATAATAATTTGTGTATGAATCGCAAATAGACGCGCAAAAATATTTAGAAAACGATAAAAGGAACCGTGATGCTAATGTAATACATAAACATGATAGTTTTCTATTCATTATCTTACGATCTTACGCTCCGTTTCAGTCGTATAATGTGATGAATCTTCATATATGAAATCCTTTGACTATTTATATGTGGACTGGTTACGCGTGTAATTCTACTAACAAACATTTCTGCCACTTTTTGCGGGGGGCGAGGTAACATGAAATCCGCAACTTTGGATTTTATTCCCCATAACTTTAGATTCTAATTTTGAATGTCAAAAACCATGAAAAGTAGTCTCGTGTGAACCCCAAACGTTCTAAGTTCGAAGTTATTATTTCGCAATTATAGGCTGTCTCGTTTAGTGATAAGGTGTAAAATTGAATGTAAATGCACAAGATCAATTGTGCTTATACCGTGGCAGAGGGGAAATGCTACCGCACGGCTAGTCCTTATAATAATTAGTTAAAGCCATCAAAGCACCACAACAATTTATAAAACATATAGATGGGTAATAAAAAATATTTTACCACTTAAAACCTGTAATATCGGTTAATTAACGCGATAGAATCGCCTCCTTTGACCTTGTACTCAGTAAATAATCCGAACGATCTTCTTAGAATAATGCACGCTATACTACGCTATAGAAACAAGGTTACGTCATCTTAAAACGACAATTTGTATGTTTTTCTCTCGTTATTTTGCATAAGACCATGTTTGTTTGATCATGGAATAAATAGACACGTCATGCGTATAAATAGTTGCGTCTTATTGAAAATATTTATAACCTAGTTTACCTATTTTGCGTCTATTGCATTTGTAATGGTTTGGTGTAGGCGTGAATAACATAATATAAATATCCACTGTTACTTATGGATGAAATCACTGCAGGAAAATGCATTGTTTGAACTTAAACTGAGATAATCAGTATTTTATTATAGGTAAAAAATTACTAAATGGACCGGAATTGGATCCCTTGATTTAACATAATTATTAAACCAAAATTAATCATATCTAAATTTTTGGTGACACTCAAATCGAAACTTTTATAATTGGTGATACAGATTACATATCAAAAGTATCATTTACCTTTAAACCACAAACTCTACCCATCAAACTGAACAACTTTTACTATGGGAGCAAACCAGTCAGAACAAAAAAAAATCTGCTGTCCCATACGTTTGAATCGAGTAGGTATTGCAGTTGAGATATGGCACTGCTGTTATTTTTTATGTTCTGACAGGTTTGCTCCCATAATAAAAGTTGTTCAGTTAGATGGGTAGAGCATGTGGTTTAAAGGTTAATGATACTTTTCCTTACACCCTGTATAGTAAGATACATATGTTAATAATGAATAAGTTATAACTATATTTTGTTTGCAGTGCCCTTACAGGGTTCATTTGCGCCCTATATTTTTTATGTGTCCACCTTATGTATCCACTTGTAGCATTTCATTTCATTTCATTTATTCAGCCTTAAATTGCATGTAAGTACAGAGGTGTTGTGGAGCAATAAACTATTACGGCTTATGACTTACATGGCTACGTTAATCTTAATATCATGGACGCATTTTCTCATTCTGTGTCAATTCGAAATGCAAGTACAAATGTTAGGCAGTATATCTGCGTCAGAAGTCAAGGTTGCATATTTAAAATATTTGCTTAAACACATTTGCAAAACTACGCAATCAGTTAAGTAATTCATAGCAAAACATTATACTCATTACTGTATGAACCGAAGGGTTAGTCAAGGGTATTCTAAATATATTAATAAATTTAGTGATTAAATCCGAAACTTACATCAACATAACACACAAATCTCAACTTTCTCATATAAAGCGCACAGTCGACTCTGACAGCACGTTTCGTATGGGACATTTCTGTACCCCTACAAGGGTATGACCAAACAATATCCGTAATACCTACGTGATTCAAATTTATAACACATTCAAGTAAAAATAAGGCTGACAATAAAATTCATCCGCAGGCATGTCTAGAACAAGAATCAAGAGTGGCCGAGCTCCGTTCGCTGGCCGCTCGAGTGGCAGAAGAAACTGGTTCACGAGCTCTTCAAGCAGACGCCGATGCTTTGGCGAGGAGGTTGCAGCTCGTAGCTGGAGCCGTCCAGGCCCTGGCTGACCTTGGAGAGGCTCGGCAACTGGCAAGGACGAAGGCTCAGAATGCTAAAGAGAAGCTTTATGATATGAGACAGGTTGGTAGACGTTATTTAGATTAATTCAGTATTTCCCATGCACTAAAAATGCCTCCATGCTTAAAAGGTAGGTATGTTATGTAGTTCGAAATAGATCGATGCTAGATGTTGTTTTTCGTAAAGCCAAGTCAGATGCTGTTGACCACTAGTATCCACCAAATCGCACTATAGGCTTAGAGGGTCACTATTGCCTTAATTGGCCACAATAAGAGGAGGGTTGTCTATGTCCACAGTAGGCAGCACTTAGTTCGATAAAAGAATAACGGATAGTATAGTCATTTAATAAGGGGCTTATATTACTGCATAACAAATGAGCTAACGGTCAACGGTTTATTGATTATAATGTCCCCAAGGGCAAAGCCCAATGCATCCGGAGTTAATGGTGTCAACCGTATTAATAGAACTAGGTCGTCGTGTTATTTTATTATACAAGATTGGTTTTATTACAGGACTTGACCCCGTTGCACGAAGACGGCGAAATAGTTGAAGACAAACTGATAGCTCTTCGCGATAACCTCATTGCACTCGGCAAGAGTGAGGCTGATATTGCTCCGGCAAAGGCCGAGCTCCCCGACATCGACCGTGACGCTTCAGACGAGCACTCTATCGTGAGGATACTGGAGCTATGGCAGGCTATGTTCAGAGACACATTCTTGCACTACCACAGGCTATCCACTGCTCTAGTCAGATCTGGCGATGCAGCGACAGCTTTAAGATTGTGGAACGAATACCTGCTGGATCTTCAGTCGTTCCTGTCGGGTTCAGTACCAGCAGATTACGAGAACTTAACAGAACACCGACGCTTGTGCAGAGTTCATAGAAATCTGTTAGCGTCACAGAGATCAGTGCTGATGAATGAGAATAAGGAAATGAAGAATAGAGATTTGGCAGATAAGTTTGATACACTAACGAACTTCCACAATGAAACACTGGCGAGGATAGTAGAAAGGCACGATGAAGTTTGCAACAGAATAGCAGCATGGGACGATTACAGAGAAATCCATACAGAATTACTACGATGGCTCAAAGAAATGGAACGGGAGAAGGAAAAGATGCAACTCAGATACGTCCACATCAAGAGAATACAAACAATATTATCTAAAATACAGAATCTCTCAGACAAGGTACCTGAAGGTCGTAAGCAGTCAGAAAAACTTTTAGAAAATCTGAAGAAAGTTCTTGACTTCACTGAAGAAGCATACGCAGCCTCGGTGAGGATGGAGTACGCTGGCATCGTGAAAAGGGTTGACAACCTAAAGGCTAGTCTCGACACATGGAGTGACTTCTTAACTCGAATCCTTATCCTCATCAAAGAATACGAAAGCTTGACTAATGATCTCCACAAACTTTATTCCAAGACCCAAGACGAGATAATGTCATATTCTGACGAAGACCGCCTATCCAGACCTCAGCTCAAAAAGATAATCGACAAATACACAGACTTGAGAACAAAGATTGACAAGACCGAGTCTCAGATCGAATCTCTCAGCATAATCCAAGAGCAACTGAAAGAGTGTCTCAGTCCTCAAGACATCAGGATAGTCAACCAAAGAGTCTGGCAACTGCGTCAGCAACGAGCGGATCTGGAGCATCAACTTTCTATCATCATCCACCGGTTGCAAGAGCGACTGGAAGTCTATTCCATATTCGACTCACGACTAACGCGGTTCGCTGACTGGATGACTACTCTTGAATCCCGACTTGAAACTTCTAGTCAAAGTAGTGAAATGAACGCCCTCGATCCTCAAGACCTGATCAGGAGAATCAACTCCGATGTTCAAGCTGAAACAGCACTGAAGGAACGTGAATTCGAATGGCTTTCTGAAACTGGCAATACTTTGGTCGAGCTGTCCAAGAAGGAAGAAAAATCTTACAGCAAGAACACGTCAAAACAACTTAAAGACGTGGAACAAAGGTGGTACAAGCTGCAAGAGACAGGAAGATCCAGGATCGCAAAGATCACGGAGCTTCTGGAAACCATTATTCAACTTGAAGAGCGATTGACGGAGATAAGACTTAAACTTCATACAATAGAGTCCAAACTAACTACACAAGTCATCATCGAGTATCTGACAACAAAAGCTGTTGACGAGAAATTCCAGGATCGTGATGAAATTCACAAGAGCATTGAAAATGAGAGCGGAGAAATAGGAGAGACTCTGAACCTCTGTGAGCTCATTTTCAACGACCCAGACGTTCTCAAAGGCAACTTTGATTTACGAAATCTGCGTACAGGAGTAGACATCGTCGAAAAGAAATGGAAAAACATCTGCGACATGTCCGAACAACGCAAAAACGTTTTGAAAGAAATCCGAAAATCTGCAGAACTAGCCAACTCACTACTACCTAAAGTTGAAAAGAAACTGGACTCGATCGAAAGGCGAGTAGAAAAGGTCGAGACACGCAAGCAACGCGGTGAATCCGAAGACGAGAGCGTATCCAAAGCTGTCATCAAAGACTTGGACGCGCTCGAGGGTGATATCAAGCGGCTCGAGGATGCCTACAGCCGATTGGCTTCTTCTAGAGGTATAGAACTCCGTGGTGAAGGAGCTGATCACTCTGCTAGACTGCGTTCTGCGATTCGTCGCTGGCAGCAGTTGCGTGGTAGAGTGGACGCGGCTGGTGCAGACGCTCATAGACAATTTGTGGCTGCTCACGGGAAGGCAGTCGTTGCGTTGGCTGAAGTCGATGTTAGACTGACCCGTGCTTTACACCTCGCTCCTACACCACTGGACAGAGATGCTACTCTGAAGGAACTGGATGTAAGTTTGGTTTTTAGTTAGTTTTGTTGTATTGGTAATCAACTTCTTCTATGAAAAGTCACAATGAAAACTATATTAATTGTTCTCTTTATCTCCTGAGACCTTCGAAATCCTGAACCTGAGAATCATTTGATTCCATAATTTATTACTCTTTACCTCTTCACCTCCCAAACTTTTATCTCTTTGAATATTCCTATGAGTCATTAGTCCTAGATCATTTTAAAATAACTATAGGAATTCCTTCATATTTTCCAGGGTATTGAACGAGAACTCCATGAGTGCCAGGCCTTGGTAGAAGACGCTGATCGCCTGTCAGTCGCCGTGTCTACCCTATCTGGAGTATCGGACATGGTGGCGGAGTATAGAGCTCTCTTCGCAGACGTCAGGACACGACTCAACATGGCCAGGGCTGAAGTTGTTGGGGACGTTGATAGTGCTGTCCAGGTTAGTCACTTTTGAATAGTTTTCAAAATGACAACATTATTATGCAAAGATTGCTAGGAAGCACCCGTAATCTTTGAACTGCGGAATGCGGAGGCTTGCAAGCAATCTTCCTGCTCTAGCGAACGACGTTTCGACAGAATCACGGCAAAATGCTGTTCCGTGCAGACAATTTATCTTCATCATATCAGCCGATAGACGCCCACTGCTGCACATAGGCCTCTGCCAAGGGTCACCAAGTTAGGTCCAACCCAAATAGTTTACCATTCTTTCAAATCCTCCAATCCGCTTTCCAAGTCGGACAATTATTTTTCATGCGGCAGATACATGCCTAATAGTGGCTGAATTTGAATCTTCATTTCCAGGTGGATACCCTCAAATGGGAAACCGATGCAGCTCTCCAAGTCGACACCCTTACCTCCAAAGAAACCTACCACGCGGAACTAGCGTCAGCTGTTAAAGAAACATCGGAATCCTTGGAAGCTCTCAGAAATTCCCTCATACAACAACCCAAAGACAATGCTGATAGCGAAGAACTGGCTACAGCTGCTAAGGAAATCGCAAAGGCTGGGGCTAAGCCTAGTCAAACCTTGGAACTGGCAAAACATTTGTCTGAACTGTTGTTGACGGAATGTGACGCAACGGAAGACGAAGCCATGTTGAAGGAAGTGGAATCATTGTCGATGAGATACGAAGACCTTTTGGCTCAAGCAAAGAAACGGGAGTTGCAGATTAATAATTTAAGGTTAGTTGTTTTTTGTTGTGAATTTTTGTCTTAGAGCGAATGTTTTTTGAATTTTGATGGATTCATGTTGAAATCGAGTTCATGGAAGTAATATTTCCAAAACAGTTCTTTAAAGGATCTCCTTTACTGAATATGTGTCACGACTAAGAAACGATGAAACATTCATAATTAATATACAACTTTTTAATAATTGTTATTTACATTCGTGCTTCTAATCCTCTCGATTTTTCTAAACGATTAACTTTAATATGACCTCGTTTCAAAGAATGTTCGCTCAACAAAACAAAAGACTGTTGTTTTTCTGTAGCATTTGCACTGATTTGCATTTTGGTGATGGGGCTTATGTAAGAACAGTGCAGTCATGACATGTCTCTTTCTTGCGCACGACTTGTTTATGACACTTTGCGAGACAAAATATGCAATATTTTTTAACTAATATTTTTGCAAAGGTCAATGCAGCCGAACTGGAGCATAGAAATTCTGTTATTCTTGAGATATTTTTGCATTAATAAGTGTTTAGATTGTCAATTTTCTCTTTCTCTGAATTTTCCTTTTCAAGTTTGCTCTTTAAAGTGACTAACATAAATTTATCACTAGCCTTTTTTAATTTATTTGGTTTAACCAAATCTTAATAGTAGTAATCTTAGAAAGTTCATTGAATTTTGAAATTATAGAAAAGGAAATACAACAAATTAAGGTTAGGGTGATAGGACCATGTAAACCAAGCCAAACCGCTAAGAAATCGCGAATCGACCACGGTATCATCCATCAATGATAATTATTTAGTGTGTTAAGAACGTAGAATTTCACTATTTAAACCTTCATTCATTATCCACGCCCATGCATAGGCAACAAAGTTATTAAAGATCTTTATTTTTCACTAATAATTTAACAATTTCCTACATGAGAATTTCCTAAAAAAAAAAAGAAATTTTTCCTTTCTTAAGAGATTTCTGGAAGCAGTAGGGTTTAATATTAAACTATTAAAAGGGTGATCAAAATAGATCAGCGCTGGTCTCAGTGGCTAAGACGAAAGCCAGTCGATACTCCCAAAGACAAAAAAAATGTTGTTACATTAGTTATCATAATAAATAATTATTTAATAAGAATTATTTACTATAATATAGTATTTAATACGAATTATAATGAATTCGAGAACATAGTCGACTATAAGACATATTACAAGACGAGTGTTAAATATGAATGTGGATGGCTGCATGAAGAGAGGACGACCAAAGAAAAGATGGATGGATTGTGTGGAAGATGACATGCGTAGAAAAGGAGGGAACGCTAAAATGACGGCTAAAAGAGATTAATGGGATAAGGGCAGGAAGAAGAAAGAAGTCGACTATAATAAATTTATAATATTAGTCAAAATAGTAAGGACTAGGACTAAAGGACACATAAAGTGTTACCAAAGAGTATAGTTAGACTAAAGGGGAGTGTACAACGGCTTCCTAACCCGGCATGCTCTAAACACTTGCGTTTTCTGGTCCCATAGGTTGCCCCATTCAGCGTCGTACGCGCTTACGTGCGAACAGTGAGTACTATGCTTTCTATTAATATTTTAGAATAATCTCTTTATGGTTTGCTGCTGCATTTTGAATACGATTTTAAAGAAAAACCGCAATTTTTGTTAAACAACTCTATTTTTTCTGCGTACGATTTTTTTTTCGACTTTAATATTGTGAATGCAAAATAGTCGGCCGACTGGTGAGACAATGTCGGCCGACATTTTTGTCTGCAAGTTATGGAAATGAAAAAATGCAGCATAAAATCAATTGCATGTTGATTGTGTAGTTAAAAATATGCGTTTAGTTTAGAGCACTTGTATTAATAACGCACACGTTTAATAAGCTATCTGCACTGCACTTCTATACACACATTTGAACCTCGACAGATTGATATGGCAATGGAAAGCTGTGCTTCAGGTGGTTGCAGAGTTGTCAATTTCATACAAAAGTTCGACGCGTAATACGCGAAACAACTTATCCATAGAAAAGTTCATAGCTTCATATTTTCGTCATTATATTATAAATTGCAAATGTTATTTAATACGCGGTATCTCGATTTTCTAAACTATTTTTCTATATATAAAATACTACTTTTAATTGTACAGTCTACACGTATTACGCGTCAAACTTTTGTATGAAATTGACAACTCTGCAACCACCTTAAGGGTCAGTACTCAGTATGGAAATTGCCATGTCGACCCGTCTTAAACTATAATAAATAGTAAGCTTAATATTATTTTAATAAATTATCGCCCATTTGAGTTTATTGGTTTATCTATTTATGTCTGTAAAAACTCTGCATTTTGTTGATTTTAGAAATAGTGATTTAAAAGTATTTGTTAACTATTGTTTCATTAGATCCAACTTTAGTCTAGATTTGTTAGAGAAATAGATTAATAATTTTACATTGTAATTTAATTTAAATATTAAAAGCAGATTACCAGCTAACACTAAGGGTGGCTGTCTATTGACGCGGAGATAAGCGGCGGAGCGGAGAAACGGAGTTTTATTAAGGTGGTTGCAGAGTTGTCAATTTCATACAAAAGTTTGACACGTAATACGCGTAGACGGTATTAATAACAGCAATAGTTTATATATGGAAAAATAGTTTAGAAAATCTAGATGCCGCGTATCAAATAACATTTACAATTTATAGTATAATTACGACGATATAAACCTTTGAAATTTTCTATGGATAAGTTCAAAGCTTTATATCTGCAAAATTATAATATAAATGACAAATTTTATTTCATCTTATGGCATCTAGATTTTCTAATCTATTTTTCCATATATAAAATATTACTTTTAATTGTACCGTCCACGCGTATTACTCGTCAAACATTTGTATGAAATTGAAAACTCTGCAACCACCTTAACCAATAAGATTGCATAAAGTCTTGGAGCTGAGATTTTATGCAATCTTATTGGTTAATAAAACTCCGTTACTCCACTCCGCCGCCTATCTAAGCGTCTATAGACAGGCACCCAAATAAATAATTACTCAATATAAATGGCATGCAACCCTTCACCCCTCAGTGAGACCGGTCGGCTGACCTGCCCGCTCTGCTCGGAACGCAACTGGAAGCAACTGGACAATGATCTCTGGAGATTGGAACAGTGGCTACAGTTCGCCGAGGCTACGGAGGTGGCGAGGACCGATCCGCCTGAACAATATGACATATTGGAAGATGCCATACAGGTGCGTTTATGACTTCTAATCGGAACAAAATTAAGATAAAATGTGTCAAAATATTGTTATAATCGTAGGCAACTTGCAACAGATTATAAATTCTTTTTCAGAAAAGTACACAGGGGTTAGTCCACTCTGATCACGCGATCCGTTGCTAGGGTGTAAATTTAAATACGTTACCATATTTATAGAATAGCTCTCTCCATTGCCCTTTAAACATGTAATTATCATCAGCCTATAAACGTCCCACTGCAGGGCATACCCTCGAGGATGGTGTATCAGCAATCAATCCACCATGCTCGCCCATTGCGGATTGGTTCACTACACATACACATTCGAATTTCTTCTTCAGCGTTTGCATTTTTTCTCACGATGTATTTATTCCTTCACCGTTTAAGAGCAGTCGGTATTACACACATTTAAATATGTAATCAATCAATCAACCCACAGCTGAGCAAAGGCTTCCTGTTTTTATTGCGCCACTCCTCACGGTCCTGTGCCAAATATGTATCGTAACGCACTAATTATAATGATGAATGATGTGCCATGTATAACTCCTCAATCTTCCGCCGCAGGACCACCGTGAATTCCTCCTGGACCTAGACTCTCACAAGTCTATCGTGGTGTCTCTGAACGTTGTGGGCGCACACGTGGCGGCGCACGCGAGCTCCGCCGCCGACGCGTCGCGTGTGCGAGCGCGCCTCGCCGCCGCCAACACGCGCTGGGACGCCGCCTGCGAGCGCGCCGGCGTCTGGCAGAAGAGGCTGCAGCGCGCGCTGGTGCACAACCAGCAGTTTCATGATATCGGTGAGTCTCGCCTCCGCCGACACGTGCTGGGACGCCGCCTGCGAGCGCGCCGGCGTCTGGCAGAAGAGGCTGCAGCGCGCTGCTATCACTAAACTCGATAACGATCAGTACTGACTGGCCAATCTTTCCACTACAGCATAAGTGATTGTCATGCTCATTCTGACACGAAATATCACTAAACTAAACATAACATGTTTCTCTCAACAGTGGTCGAGTTAGTAGCTCGACTAGCGGCCGCAGAGCGTGGTGTCCGCGCGCGGGAACCTCTCCGCCTCAACCGCGCCGCGGCGGAGCTGCAGCGCGACTTCCGACGGTTCAGTGAACTGCGCGACGAGCTGTCGGCCGCAGAGCCGCGGGTTCACGCCCTGCACGACGCCGCGCAGCTACTGCGCAGCGGAGACGCGCCCGTGCATGCTGATGACATCTGCAGAAGGTGACTATAGTAACACTGATATTCTCCATGACGTATCCGTCGACGATGACCCTTTGGTTCCTAGCGTAAGATTGGATACGACTGGAAAATCAGAGTGTTGTATTACATGTCCTGTTACACACAATATAGTTGGTCAGTTGAATAGTCATGCTGACACGAAAGAAGAAGGGACCTACGTAGGGTTGAGACGGGTCAAGTGATACCAACCGAGCAGATTCGAAAACCTATTCTTTCTTTAACAGCTTATCGTCACTCAGAGAAGCCAGCATAGTAGCACGACATAGCAAAGTCGAAGTCGCGCCTTAACTCTCTTTGACTTAGCTCCTAAAGAAAAGGCGTGGGATAACGTTATCATTATTGCTCGCATTATGCTAGGCCATCCAGTCTCATTAGTGTAAGTTTCTCCCAATATCCCAAGTGATGATAATGAATAATACGCAAAACCAAAAGTGTCCTTTCGGAGTCGTCAGGAAAGTTGAAGTTATCATAAAAATAATTTTCTGTTAGTGAAGCAACACACCTGCGGAACGTACGACGCCGAACATTAGGTTGAATACGCTCGCAGTATTTTTCCCTATACCTGGGACCCAGTGGAACACGCTAGAACATGCCATTACGCGCTATTTTTTTTCCTAGTAGACGCGTATTCAACTACACATAGGTTTTAGTGGGGTAACAAAGTTTTCGCTTCTTGTATGAAAACTGTCAGATTCACATTCCTCTCAAAGCCAAGTGACACGTGATCATAAGCAATGTTTGTCTCCGCAGGCTGGGTGAGCTGCGGCTGCGGCTACAGTCGCTGCGCAAGCTGTCGGGCGTGTACGCGCTGAAGCTGGGCGCGGCGCTGTCCCGGCAGCCCGCACACACCTCCGCGCTGGCCGCTGTCGCCGCCGCCGCCGCCCCGCAGGTCTGTATTCACCTCCGTGCTGTTCTATATACACCACAGAATAGAGAACCAGTGGATATCGCCTGACGACTTTGTTCATGAACTATTGTGACCAAAAAAACTAAATTAATTAAATTAAACTTAACCTCATTTTTATTAGAATCATTTCATTAGAATCAGAATCTCTCAGTGACTGTCTTTTCTGAACGAAATGAAGCACTAAAGCCTGGCTAGGACTGGGCGAGTACGTTAGTCGAGTGCGAGTGAATTCAAATGAAACCGTTTTTGAAGGCTTTCAAGAGATTATTATCGGCGGGGTAAAAATTCGAGTTCTGTGTATAATTCTGAATCTAACGTAAAATAGTAGATAATTTTGAAATAGTATTAGTATATTTCACAAAATTATCTATGATTTCACTTTAGATTTACAATTATTCACAGAAACCAAATTTTACCCTACGATAAAATCCCCAAAAACGGTTCTTTTGCCTCGCGTCATCTCTTTCTATTAGACAGTGGTGCCGCTATGCTAGGTACATCTCGCCCTCTCAGCTGTTAGTCACTCTATTTTTATGTTTAAAATACTTACTACTCGACTAACGTACTCGCCTAGTTAGATCCAGGCTTAACTGCGCGGAATACGCTTACTAGTGGTACCCGGGTTCAACCTACATTACAAACATGCGATTTCTATTAAGGCAGAGGAGCTGGGTTCTCTATTCTGTGACATACTTACTGTATACGTAGTGACAAATATTGTATGTTCGAAATATTCACAATTGGACGCAAATCCGTTTGAACAGAATCGGTAATAAAACTTTCGCAACAACAAAATTCGAATTTTCATACGCATTAGCTTAATCGAATTTAGAGTTGAATTGTTCAATGATCGATTTTGGAGAAATCAATCATTTTTAGGCTTTGCGTTCATTTTTTAACACAGTATACCAGATGTGAATATGATTAAGTGTGTTAATTAGTTAGACGTTACAAAAATATAAAACAAAAACATAAATTAGCAACATTACTAATCCGAACATCAATCCCATTTAGAAATTGTAATGCACATCACAAAACGGAAGTTTTGTTAGCCCTCACTACCGAAGCGATCGTTTCGCCTACATCACATACATAGTAACTGTAAAACCTCTGAAACGAAACAGAAAAGAGAAAAGCAGCGAAAAGACCGAAAATTTCTTCAAAATCGGTACACAATTTATTCCTAAGTTGCCCCTTGCTTATCACCGCTTCCCAGAGCACTTAAAAATGGCAGAGAAATCACAAAGCAAGCTTTGTAATGTATAGTTTTTTTGGGTATGTTTACTTATTTAATTATTCAAGGAATACATTTATTTAGTAAATCCAATTTAACTTGGTCGTTATTCGTGTCCTAGAGATTAACTGTCCAAATAACAGTAGATATCAAACCAAAACCTGGGAAATTTAATTTTAGTTGTATTTTGTACCTACCGATACGCAAACACGATTTTAATCGAAAATTACTAAGTTATTTTACAAAAAATATATTTAAGGTTCGAAAAACATTGATTTTTCATCGCAATTCGTGTTTGCAAGTCGATATAATCCCCTGTGATATCACAGTAGTTGCTTTGCACAGTATTTTGACGTATTTTATTCCTCCCCTAGCTTATGGAAGACGAAGAAGAACAAATCTCGACGACGAACCTGCCACCTCTCGACGAAAATGAGTAAGTTTTACACCTTGCCTTTATAGATTTTTGGCCCTAACACTACCTTTTTTGCAAAACTTTCAAAACTTTTTGTTTCGCTTTAAAACACTAACAACTAATTCTTCTTATAATAAATGTACATGATGTATTATCTGTATCTTTAACAACTCTCTAATTCAAAACAATATTCTGAAAAATACATTATTTCTGCATGAATTATTTATCAATCCAAAATCACAACAGTCTGACAGTTAGATTTTCTTGTGCTATCTCTTCTGTAAAACCATAAAATGTTCTTAAATCATAGAGCCTATTTCACCACTTCTGGATAATTTCTTAATATTAAGCTCGTTTGAAGTATTTCAAACGATCTGTCAGATAGGCTAACAAGAACTTATCCAAAAGTGGGGAAACAGGCCCTAAAATCTACTACTTTAACATTTATTTTTACTGACATACTAACGCAAATGTATAATTCCACAGCGTGGTTGTAAGTGACGAAACAGAAGACCAAGAAATCTCTAGACTGCAACGAGGACTGCGCTTCGTGTGCCGCGTGGCCCGGGCCTCAATACCCTTCCAAGCCCTCCTCCTGCTACTACTGGGGGCCGCAGCGTTGGCCCCCCACGCCCATTCAGACTGCAGGGCCCCCGGACTAGCCCTAGAACCGGTCCTACGCTACCCCGATGGACCTCCTCCGCTCTGATCCAAGCGAAAGTGAACGTCGATGTCAAAAGTACAAAAAAACGTCAACCTACCCTCTGGGTTGACGAAAAAACAATTATATTCACTAACAATGTTAAACACAGGTACAACACGAAATTAAATATTACTATCATCGTGCAAACCGAAGTTATGTTCAGTAAGATAGAAAAGGATAGGACGTATTCTGTCTCATTGGAGCGAGATGCGGATTGATAATTAATTTCGTGTTTAGTGTCAAACATTGTTAGTAAGGATAGTTTTTAAAAAAAGACACGCTTTTGACATTAGCAAGCGCTCTCGCCACTGCTTTTTGTCAAAACGCGGTGTTCGAGCGCGCAAAATAGACATTCCAATTTTAGAATGGTGCTAAGCCACACGCTCTGCCCGCCGCGCCTTGTAAATATATCCATTTTGTATATTTGTTACGGTTATTTAAAAAGACAAGCTTGTGCCGCGGCGGGCTTGCGTACCGAAACGATACGCGCCAAAACTATCGAAATATTTATTTTAAAAAAAGTATATTTATTATTTATATAAAAAACTGTATTTAAAAACGCCGCACAAATAAAGAAACGGCTTTCGAATAGCATTCACGCATTGTTACTTAACTATTAGGTCTTAAGGACTGTTTACAATAAAGTCAAAAATAAAGCCTTTGCATTGATTAAAATGTAGTTTTATTTCCAGTTTAGATTACATATCCTAATTAGAATTATGTATAACATATTTACAATAATTTTACGTATTTATAAGAGGAATATCCACAAATTCACTATCTGAAACAAAACATTTTTCTCATTATCTTAGGTACTAATTTAATTCATACGCACACATTACCCCTTTTGAGGTAAACACAAATCTCCTTTTAAGGGTGCAATTAGGTGTAGTTATCAATTTATATGTCAATGACTATACAAAGTGTTAATGAATAAGCGCAAAACCTCATACACCCCAACTGATTTATAACAACGTAATTAGATTGAAACAATAATTTCATTATTTTAATAGTTAACATTTAAAGTTATTCGCATTTTAAGTTTTCAGGCAAAAATGATGTTATCATTTCAGCAATGAATGAAAGCTCTAACGTGCTCATGGATACATTTTAAGAATCTTGTTTTGTTAGTAAGTAGGGTGAGATTGCACGAGCGGTGGGTTGAGATCGAGTTCAGTAAATTTTTAATTTTACAAACAATTTTTTTTTTTTTTTTAAATAACCTATGTTGAAACCATGGTAATTCGATTCTGCTCTCGATTCTAAACAAACTACTTTCTAGTTTTGAGTTTATTCATTATCACGTTGTATATCTCTTTATCTGTAGTGTCGCTCACCGCTAGGACAGGTAGGGGTAGCTGGTGCGCGCGCGCAGGTCCCGGCGCCGCGCGCGCCGCGACGTCGCCACGCGGCACGCGCTCGCCTGCTGCATAGCGCTTGTCTGATGAGGTGCAGTTATGTTCATTACACTAATGCCCTGGGTGTTTCTCCTAAGCGTTTTAACGCTATCATTACCCTCCCCAAATATTTTCGTCTTGTTTATAAAAAATGGTATAAAATATTATAGCGCTGTTATAAAGCATGCTGGACCATTATTAGAGCGAAAAAAATACATTTCCTTATTAACAAGACAATATTTGGTGAAGATAATGACATAAAAAACAAATTAAACGCTGTCATGCTACAAAATACAGTATAAAGAGTACATACAAAATGACTACTCCCGGACCCCTCTCTAACATCAGGTATCCCACCTCACTGACCTTGACTTTGCGTAGACAGACAGGCGCGCGTATCTAAGCGGGACGGGGCTCCGTATGCTATTTAGATACTGTAGTAGTCATATTCAAGTAACGTGAGATCGTTCTATGCTTCCACTGTTTTGGCTTGTGAGATGAGACCCCTGAGAGGATCCAGGAATCCATGCAAAAGGATACCGAACCATCCTGTGACCCAAGCATCAGTGTCTTACGTGCTACCGAGCGAGCATTTGCCTTGCGAGGCTGTTGTTGGCTATTATCAAGCCATTAGAAACATGATGTCTGCTTAAATGCAGTTTTTTTTAATTTACACCACGTTGACAATAATTTGCTAAGCCCACAAGATGATCTCAATGACTAAATAATGTTATAACAAAACCATAAACATAACTTTAACAATGAACAGAAGAATTACACACATTACGATAAATCCCAAATGTTTACCCTAAACACACAAACACCATTCAATGTTAGTAGGTCAGTATAACAAGGTCACTTATTCCTAACGTTTCATTTCATTTGATTCAGCACACAAAAATAAATTTGTATACGTTTCTCTTTGAAATGAAACAACTGAACAAATAATATTAACGTTCACAAAGCAGAACACACGTATAATAATGGTGGATGCAATATGTGCTATCCGCACATTTTACCGGAGGCGACAGATGTTAAATATTTACATAGGTAAATAGATTCGAGCTTGTCTCCCATTGATATAGTCAGAGACAACAGACATCTTATACGACCCTGAAATTGATTACTCGCTTCATCGATATTCATTAATTGTTTCATGCTTAGAGTACACACGGCGACACATCAAGCTATACAAAACCAACATAAGCTGGCCGCGCGTAGGTCGAATAACGTATCATATCACGAGGCCAGCTTATATTGGTTTTGTATAGCTTGATGTGTCGCCGTGTGTATATTTGACCCGACTCTTATAAATAACTTCACCAATTCTTCTTTTGGATTAGTGAAGTCGATGACATGTCATTCTCTATTTTTCCCACCAGGCGGCCGGAATTTATGTAGGGTTCTTAACATGCTACCGGTATTTTATGGAGATCAAGTGCAAGGAATCATATCATGATCATCTAAGCCGATAAACATCCATTGCTGGACGTAGGCCTCCCCCAAGGATCGCGACAATGACCGTTCCTGTGCTGTCCTCATCCAACGGGCTCGCGCCGCCTTCACCTGGTCGTCGGTCCACCTTGTGTGGGAGCCTACGCACGCTGCAAAGGATTATATATTGGCATATATCTATGGGGGATATGTGGCATCTCCTCCCCAAGGCATCGCCCCCGCACTCACGTCTATCCTAGGCCGCAAAGTGCCGAGCAGGCAGCCCCTTCCTTCCCCGTCGCAGTCACCGCTCAGCACCGCGTCGCGCGCACTCGTGCGCAGCAACTGCGTCAGTATGACTATCAGCACCTGCGTATGATATACATCTTCCTGATTGGACATCATCATCATCTTATTTAAGCCACGGTTTATATAATATAGAAGAGACCCGTGGCGGTGGCGGATAATCTAAGTAACACAATATAAACCTTATAGTACGTAGCATAGCGTCGTTTTTGTCGTAAAGGAGAATCGCGCCCGCGCCTCCAGGTGACGTCGCCTGGAGGCGCGGGCGGAATTCTCCAAACGACGCTATGCTACGTACTATAAGGTTTATAATTGTGTTACTTTGACTATCCGCCACCGCCACAAGTCTCTTCTGTATAAACCGCGCCTAAGAGTTGTTGACGCTCTTGTCGGTGGAGTTTTCGGTAATCTAGTCTTTTTTCTGTAAGGACGGACGGAATTGAACGTAGTTATGTCAAAAAGAGCCAGTCCCACATTTTTATGAAAAATTAGATTTTAATGCCAAACATGACATACTCTATTGTCATGAATGAAAGACTCAAATTGATACCTGTGTTATATTGACGGCGATATCCCACATGTCTGGTGATGGTCATATTTTAAACCTTCAAACTCAAAATTATTAAGATGTGGATTGGCTCATTTTGACATAACTATGTTCAATTAGAAATGAAAGCAAAAGCCTAACATTTAATATACTTAGCTAACAGCCTGTAGTGTCACACTGCAAGGCAAAGACCTCCCCTCACGAATAATTTGAGAGGGAGTGAGCCATACTCCAACACGCGAACCCAGAGCCAATTGGTGGAGGCAAGTTAAAGGCTGTCAGAGAATTATCAAGCCGCCTTTGATCTGGCTTAACGAATAGTTAGGTACAGCGCCATCTGACGGAACTATCCGGCTGCAACTGCTTAGTGTGTTTTCCTAGCCTACCACTAAACAGTCACCCGTCCAAAGACTAACAGGACCTGACATTGCGTTTTCAATACCAAGTTTCTCTACGCCAACGAGCGCCTCCTGTGTATATGCTCACGACTATATTCCTCGAGATGATATCCCTTTAGGGCCGGGGCACACCTGGCTTTGCTTGCATTCAAAAAACATCGAAAATCTATTTACACAATTATTAGTTCCCGAGAGCATCGAAGCCACTTGAGGCGAAAGTTGTGTTAATTGATTTTCGACGTTATTTCGATGCATGCAAAGTCGATAGTGGTGTGGCAGTGAAAAATGCTCTGCGCTACGCTTTGCCAGTTCTGTGTCGGCTCTAAAATGGGACTGCTTCACATCTCGCGTCTCATAAAGCTAACGATGATAAGCATAGCATATGCTCACGACAATATTCCCCGAGGGTAGTCAGAGATATCCTGACACCTCGTAACATCCACGTTTCACTAGTAGTACCGAAACCTGTCCAATGTGACGGGGATTGAGCCCGTCGCCGCGTATAATGGGCAGTAGGTACAATATATACCTCTAAATTGATGTTTTCCTTCACCGAAAAGCCAGTGGCGTTACAAATCGTACATAAATTTCGAAAAACTCGAGTCGGTCTGGACGGGAATCGAACCATCGCTTCCCGCACGGCAGGCAAGGTTACTCGCCACTGGACCACCGCGGCTTTTTTCGATGATAATCTGATGTATAATAACCTGGAACAATGCGACCAGCATGTTGAGGAACTGTAACGCTAGCAGGGCTCTCGTTAGAGGCGCCCTGACGGCTTCCACGCAGCCCCGCGTGTGCAGCGACGCCGACAGCAGCGGGGAACCGCCCAACCACATCTCCCGCCACTCTGACTGAAATATAAAACAATTAGGACTTCCTACGCCACTAAATGGAGCTAATAATATGATGAGTATCTTCAAGGAACCACCCGACCACATCTCCAGCCATTCTGACTGATATATAGGTCCCTTCTTAATATGCTGACAGTTTTTTTAAGAGGATGATCAATCTTCATCAAACGGAACAACTTTCTCCATGGGACCAAAATCGAAATCTCGAAAAAATATCTGCTGTTCTATACAAAACTGCAAACCTACTTGAGCCAAATGTATGGGACAGCTGTTTTTTTTTTCGATTTCGATGTTGGTCCCATAGAGAAAGTTGTTCAGGATACCAATTGCGCTAATTTAAAATATCGAAGTTCTACTCTTATCCAATTTCAGTTCTAATCACAATGCAATCCAATTACTATTCAACTGTCTGCTGAATTCCGTATCGCGCTACACTCTATATAACTGACAGCCCTTCACGTCTGAGCGATCTGTCAAAACGTCAGGAGCAATACCGCGATGTTGAAAAAGATATTATCGTTGGGCACCTGTTGTAATGGATCGTGGTAGCAGGCCGCCAGGACGCGAGGAGTACAGCAGGAGTAGGGCGTCACAGGCGTCACCACCTTCCCATCAGCACCAGCCAATCTGTCAATAACATCATCATCAGCCTCTATACGTCCCACTGCAGGGCACAGGCCTACGCTCTATGTATGTGCATTAGACCACCACCACCACGCGTGCCCAATGCCGATTGGTAGACTTCACATACGCATCAGAATTTCTTCTTTAGCGTATGCAGGTTTCCTCGCGATGTTTTCATTCATTAGCATACAAATGTAAAACTTTTTTAGAGACGATGGCATGCCATATAGGTGAAGAGATAAGGTAATCAGCGTCAGAGGGTTGCTGATTGCCCAGGGAACGTCGGACGTTTAGGCATACCGTGGACTTAGCTGTCATTTCATACAAATCGGAATAACTGACAAGTGGAAAGATATTAAGAATGGTAGCGAGGAGCGACTGTAGAAGGAAGGCCGAGGTTAGACTTTTGTAGTGCGCCTTGGGAGAGGCCTATGTTCAGCATTGGACGATGATAGCATATGATAGGCTGATGATGAATTTGTTTATTTATTTACTATAAGAACAAATGCCGACAAAAAGCCGTGGTGGTCCAGTGGCGAGTAACCTTGCCTGCCGTGCAGGAGGCGATGGAGCGATCCCCGTCCAGGCCGATTCGTACCAATGAGTTTTTCGGAATTTATGTACGATTTGTAACACCACTGGCTTTTCGGTGAAGGAAAACATCGCGAGGAAACCTGCATGCTTCAATTTCGAGGCATGTATTGTACCTACTGCCTTTTCCGATGGCGACGGGCTCACTAACCGTCACACAGGACAGTTTCGGTACTAGTGAAACGTGGATGTTCTGTGGTTTCAGAATATCTCTGACTACCCCCTCGGGGAATATAGTCGTGAGCATATGCTATGCTATGCTATGCTACAAATGTTTCGGTACCTACGTACTTCATAACTAAACCGGACTCTTCGTTCAGAAAGTCCATGTTAATCCAAGGTATTTCGTGCCAATCGCTCGGCTTCTCAGCGCCGCAGCAACTGAGTTCCACCTGCAAATGATTGAGTCACAGCTCAGGCCCAATACACTAAAGCAGTACAGAGCTGAGCTACATGTGATCAAAAAATATACAGGGTGTAAGGGACAGCCCTCCGCAGACTGACACGGTGAACTCAGACCAACAAACTGAACAACTTTCTCTATGGAGCGTACCTCAGGAAACGCGAAAAATAATCAGCTATCCCATACAAAACTGCTGTACCTACCCGACTCAAATGTATGGGACAGCTGATTTATTTTCGCATTTCCTAAAGTAGGCTCCATAGTGATATGGTGAAGTTGTTCAGTTTGATGGTCTGAGTTCACCGTTTCAGTTTGCGGAGGCCATCCCTTACACCCTATATGGACTTCGAAACCATTCGAGACACTGCAGCGCATGCGTCTTTGGGGTACAGTCACAGATTATTTAGAAGTACCCATATCAAATAAACGAATTATCTATCTACACAATCGTCCGCGAATCAAATCGCTACGTGCTTATATGATGACACTTTTTAAGGGGACGATCTACTACTGAACTGAACAACTTTCTCTATGGCACCAACATCGAAATCACGATAAAAATCAGCTGTAACTAAAATATCTTGGAAGGTTGAGGAAGGACCCGCGTAGCGAGTGAACCTGCATATTTTTCTTTCAGTTATTGTTACCTGCATTGTATCTAAAAGTCTTTTCCAAGTAGGTTCTATCAAATACTGCGCTATACCGATGCGTAGCGAAGAACACAATTCTTTCAAGAGCGCCTGCAACAATCAATGTTATGTCAAGGCAAAGAATATAATTCTAATACAGTACTAAACAGGGTGGGACTGGGCCGGACATGTTTGCTGCATGCATACAGAGTGGTGGGGGCCCGACTATGGAAGTAGGGGCCGGGGCAGACCAAGAAAAAGATGGCGCGACAACCTGACGACCAACTGATGGCACGGGATAGAGAAGGCTGGCAAAGCTTGGGGGAGACCTTTGCCCAACAATGGGACGAAATAGGTTAAAAAAAAAAGTAGTGGTCTGTGTGAGGCAATCTTAGGGAGTGCTTCAGACCATCAAACTGAACAACATTCACTATGGAGCGAACATCGAAATTTCGGGTCCAACTTCTTCTTTGCGATTTCAGTGTTGTTTCCATAGTGAAAGTTGTTCAGTTTGATGGTCTAAAATACAAACAATTTGAATAGGCAGCCAATCAACTCTTAAATCATCATCATCATCCTATGTACGACCCCTGCAGTTCCCTCAAGGAAGGCTCAGGCGTTACTCCGCAACACGTCTCCAATGCGAATTGATAGATATTGCATCAGAATTTCGTCAGCTATACGATGTTTTCCTTCACTGTTTGAGGGCAGACAATATTCCGTACTTAAGTTAGAATAACTAGTAGGTACATGGCATGTCTTTCGTGCAGATTCGAACCTAGACCCTCACCCATACCTCTCCACAACTCGTCACTGAAACTCTTCAAAACAATCTTACCTTCAAAGTCCCTCTACAGGCCACATAAACGAGCAAGCCATTAATAGCCACACATGTGCCACTTATGTTCCATATCCGACTAACAAGCGTCACCCTCTGCCAATGCGGGCATCGCAGGAACCAGGAAATGAGCCGAAGACCGCTAGTGTAGTGCAGCTTCATGCAATACGCTTGGAGTAAGATCAGGCCGTAGAGGAAGAACACTGTTACCTGCGGCAGGGATTAGATGATAGCTGGGTGTGGTGGGTATTTCGAAAAACATTATGTGGTATATGAGTTAAAGGGTAATCTAATTGAGCTATACTAATTGAGGGACAGAGCTATAGATTAAAACGGGACGTTGTAAGTGCATCCTTTTTTAATCTATAACTCTTTCCCTCAATTAGAATCTGAATTTAGCAAGGTGTAATAGCCCCTTAAGGGCATATTTTCGTTCGTGACGTCATCATGACGAACAATGAAAAAAATCAGAAACGAGTAGAGTTTTGCAGTAGTCAGAGGAAGTCAAGAGATTGAATTTGTTCGCCATTTTGAATGGTAATCAGACTGTTTGATTTTTACTAAAATGTTTTCAAGAATATTGTGCGGTTCCGACTCATATTTCAAAAAGTCTATTAATTGTTTTTTTTTTTACAGTTATATAAACTTTATTTTACGTAAGCTGTATTTTCAACCGTGTAACGTAACCCTTCTAAAAATTGTCTGTAAGTAACCCAATTTTTTGTAATTTTTCGATATACAGTGTCTGGGTGTTACGCGATTGCTAAAATAAATTAGACGAATCATACAAAAAAACGATTCATTTGATTTTTAAGTAAAGGCAGGCCTTTAAATATAATACACTACAAATAATGCAATAGCAGATCACTGAAAACAATGTTCCTGAATAGGATGGAAGTAGCAATAACAATAAGATGGTGGAATGGGGCCTGTTTTTTTGTTATCATCATCATCAGCCAGACTAATCCCAATTAGTATTTGCCTCAATTAAAAATCAACACCATTAGAATCCAAACAGAACTTACCTTATGAATATGTTTCAACAGCAACAAAACCTTCATAGAGGTGTTATAGCAGAAAATGACCATACACAGGGAGACGACAAGCTGAGCGATCAGCAACGCACGCAGCACTCCCGCTAGACGCTGCCTGCCATCCTTAGTGAACGTGAACACACCCCAAGCCATGGGACGTCATGGTGTGAGAGCATACTAGCTGCCTCGCTGACAGAAAATACTATATTATCATCTCAGCCGATGTACGTCCACTGCTGGACATAGGCGTCCTCCAAGGATCGCCATAACGACCGGTCCTGCGCTGCCCTCATAAGAATATTTGTTGAACCTTGATGCGCCGATTGATCTGATTCTCTTGGGGTCTACTCCGACCTGCCAGTAAAGGTAAGTCGGAGACGAGGATCAGGGACTTCCATCCACCCTTAAAGTTATGTTAGTAATTAAAAATTAGTGGTGGTATAGAACAGATGCACAGAAGATATCCAATCAATAAGATTAAATGACCATAATTTATAAGCTCAACAGGTATAAAGATTTTAAAGTACCTACGAGATTGCAGCAATATCTAGGTGTGTGCATTTAAGCTTCAATATAATCCTGGTTAAATATAGCCACATACCTTATGTATTTGATAATCAATTAGTAGCATCGAAAAATTTAATGATAAAATTCACCACCTTTTGTTGTGACTTGTGACATTACATTACGTCACGTTGACGATGTCACAATTTTATTGGCATCCTGAAAAAAAAACTAAAAATGGATGAAACTTTTGGTATAATAACATAGGATATATTGTACGTGTTAATGAATAAACGCAAAACTATAAAGTAGTTTGTTTAGAATCGAGAGCAGAATCGAATTATCATGATTTCAACATAGGTAATTTTTTATATTATTATTTAAAATGTAAAAAATTTTGTTTGTCAAATTTAAAGTTTACTGAACTCCATCTCAACCCACCGCACGGGCACACTCACCCTACTTATTACCAAAACAAGATTCTTACAATGTATCCATGAGCACGTTAGACCTTTCATTCATTGCTGAAAAGTAAAAAAAAACATTTTTGCCTTAAAACGCGAATAACTTTAAATTTTAAGTATCAAAATAATGAAATTATTGTTTCAATCTAATTATTTTGTTGTCAATCAGTTGTGGTGTGTGAGGTTTTGCGCTTATCCATTAACACGTTGTATAAACATGTTTTACTTGGGGGCGGAAGACTTAAAATCAACCCTCTTTCACCCTATAATAACGTATAATATAATAGATGCAAGCTTACCTACGTGTTACTAAGCCGCGTTTAATCAATAAACTAATATTTTGTGATCACTTAAAATAAAACAAAATGTTTGTAATAAGTTTAGAATTTATTTGTTCTTTTTTTCTTTTTCTTTTTGACTTGTGTCAGTCTCACGTCAGTCTTTTGTTTTCCGTCTGACGGAAAACATGGACTGATTTTTTTAAGGAAAAATTAATTACTTTTCCATAGATTGTTGCGTTAATTAAGCTCATTTTGTTGTTAAGTTAATTGGCCGATGTGTCAAAATGGCGAAGTCGACCGATGATATTCCGAAGGCCAAAGTTTCGTGGAGTGACGATCTTAGTCATGACTCCGAAGCTGACAGAGGTAGGTAAAAAATTTGAGTTTTAGGTCCTGTTTCACCACATCTGAATAAGATCTTGATAGCTTATCTGATGGATCGTTTGTCATATATTTCTATCTATAACGTCAGTGGGGTAGGCCAGGGCGCGCTATCTACTACGATCCTTACATACCTCTTTTGCCTCGTACACATCCACACATCTTTTCATCCATATCAGTTTCGAGTACTCCGCACCTTCTTTTTTTGTAGGACGCAACCGATTTGATCAGATTACGTCCTACGAGGGCGCCCTCTGCCGACACTTCCACTCAAATAAGCACTATTTATCTCTTTCGTACATCTGCTGTCACTCATCCACTCCACATGACCAAACCAACGAAGCATACCTTTATCTATTCTTGTCACACCCCCTTTCTATTTACATCGATCTCTAATCACACAATTTCTCACTCTATCTCTCCTCTCCGACTTACCTTTACTGACAGGTCGGAGTAACCCCAAGAGAATCAGATCCTCCACCTGTGTGGTTGCCTTAATTGGCCGGCCTTAGGTTGGTGTCACAAGAGCCATATGATCAAAGGGTAGATGTGGGCGAAAGATTAACCTTGATAGACCTTGTCTTCACATCCTTTTACCCTGAAACATTAGGCTCTGAGCAGACCACGAACATTCTCTGTAGGAGGTAACGCACACTGCAGACATAAAGCAGAGGCCATTTCTATCTGATGGACAAAAAGTCCGTCTTCCGCTCAGCGCCAATATGTTAAAGTACAGTAGTTCTGATACTGCAGACTGCAAGTGAATTAGTGAAGGTTCGCAAAGTTACGCAACTGTTTCACTGCAACACTCTTGGTCCGCTCTTTGCCCTTTTTGTATCGTTTTTCCAAGAGCATTCAAATGAAGTCGGTGATTTGATTAATTACAAAATGACTCGTTTTTCAGAGCGGGAACGCCTTGCTAAGCTCGCTCTCGAGCTGGCTATGCTTCCCGTCAAACCTGAATATGAAGACGAGGAACTAGAGAAGCTGGTCTCATTCATTATGAAGATGACCACCTTATACGACTTACGGGACGAGGATTGGACGGAAGAAGCTACGAAAGGCATAGAAGACTGGTTAATGGAACCACGAGCCTTGATCCTCTGCATATATTTCAGAGGAGATAAATTAAAGGCTGCAAGCGATATCCCTATGCACCCTGTTTATGATTTGACGTATTTCGTCAGGCCGCCAGATTACATTTTCAGGGCAGACACGTTTCATGAGGAAATAGTTTTTGGGACGTTCGTAGATTCTATCGAGTCGAACATGATACAGATGCTGGAGTTGGTTTACGCACCGTATTTTTTTGCTGTTAATGCTTGGCCTGATAGTGAGTATAATCTTTTAAATGTATGGCAGAAGAACTGTATTTAATTACGACAATTTTGAATGAGCAGAAACCGCAGTAGTAGAAAAAGCACTAGACTTGCGAAATGAACGAGATGTGCCCATTTCACTTTTGAATGCCAAAGTAGAGCCTGTAACGTTGTTTTCTCTGCATCTGTACTGTAGGTAAATAGAGTTGCAACTGTAAATGAAACAACTCTTCTTGCAGGTGTAAAGAGCGAGTTCTGCACCCACATCCATACCTTTTTAGCCAAGCTTACCGACATGTACTACAAAATGCTTGGTTTGACAGTCCTATACATTCCTCGCGAGGGTCAACAGCTTTCTTTCGAAATGGCCAGCGCGGATCGTGAACTCGTCAAAAGGCTTGAAGGGGTTGTGGTGTATTGGACTCATCAGATGAAGTCATGCTTGGAGGATCAATCGTCGGTCTCTTCACAAAAAGAACTGTTGTGTCCAAGTGATGAATATGACTTCTGGATTTATAGACGTAAGTTTATTAGTTTAATAGTTTAAAATAGGTCTTTAGATATTTCCGAAAGTACTAGAAAATCTATTTTTGCAGATGAGAACCTGAATGCTCTACTTCATCAGCTAAAGAATCCGGCTGTCAGGCATATTACTAAGATTCTTGTGACAACGCACTCGACATTCATCCACCAGTTCCAGACTTTATGCGAGGAGATCATCCAAAAGATCAAGGAAGCTAAATCTAGCATAGAATTCTTGCAAGTCATCAAACAACCTTGCGCTGTCTTAGAATGCGTTGATGACCCCGACGAGATTTCAAAACATGTTCCACAGATAATTAATCTCTTTAGGTTCATTTGGATGGAGTCCCCTTATTACAACTCGGAAGCACGAATCACAAATCTGTTCAAAGCTTTGAGTAATCAGATAATTATTCTGTGCAGAACGTACATCAATTTAGAAGAACTTTTTTCTGATGGACAAACAAAGAAAGCTTTAGGGGAATTCAGTAAATGCATCGATTGCTGCAAGAAGTATAGGGAGATTTATGACGTCATGGCTGAAGCTCATAATGACGTTAATCCTGGAAGTTGGGAGTTGGATACGGGAGCAATTTTCAATTACATTGATTCGTTTGTTCAGAGATGTTTTGACATGCTAGATGTTTGCAACTGCATGATTATTTTTGGAAGGTTAGTGCCCACATTCACTGCTGACATTATTATACAGGTGTAACAAAACTAATCAACTTTAAATATTACTAGGTGTTTTATTACATCTTGAAGACAACTGGAGCAGATTCTGATATTTTATCACTTTTTTCTGCCACCAGGATCGACGAAATGGAAAACATAAATAAGCCTATGTTTGGTGGATCACAAGGCGATAAATTCGAAGCAAAATGCGATCAAATTGAGCACATGTTTCATGACGCTCTAAACAATGTGAGGCGGGTAGCGCAAAACATATTGGATGTCCAAGCACCTTCGTGGTACGATGACATATTGCAGTTCAGGACTGTCATTAAAGATATTGAGGTAAGTGCACCTTTGCTATGACATGAATTTCTTGTGCAGTTGCTAGAAATGTACTCTGAGACGGCAAAGGAAACAATCGCGAGGAAATCAAGAGGGAAGGTATCAACTCTTGATACTGCTTCTAAAGACAACTAAATCCTGCAACAATCGTTACTATTTTCAGATAATAATAGAGAATCTGGTGGAATCAGTCTTCGAAGGTGTGAATCACGTTGAAGAGGCTGTAGTAGCTCTGTATTCTTTGTACAATTACTCAAAAAGGAAGAACTTGAAGCGCGTCTTCAAGAGGAAGACTGCCGAAGTAAGTTTATAGACGGCAGAGGCTCACATCTGTATTCCTTTAAGGAGTCAAAGGTCATGAAAGTTATGAAATCTGAAAAAGGGATAAGTCTTAATTATACAAAATAGTTATAGAATGTACATCTTTATCTAGGTCTGGGCAATGTTCAGCGATGAAGTGCAAGAGTCAAAGAAGGACATGGTGGCGACCCGCAGCCAACATCCTGCAGATCTTCCCTCTTTCGCGGGCAGAGCGGTCATTTTGAGGATGAGAAAGAACAGGCTATTGTATCTGAAGAAGGTACCATAATTTGTCAATGAAAGAACAATAAAATGTTTTCACCTATTTAGATTATTCAATCTAGTCGATCCAACCATATGATAAAGTTTTGGGTTCAAGTTCTAGATATTTTACATATTTTTTGCCAGGTGATGACGGACGCCTCTGTATGGCTGATGGCGTGCAGCAATTCTGAAGATGTTATCATGCACGTCAATAGGCTGATGGGTGCTATTGATGTTGCTATCAGAGAGTTATGGATCTCTTGGACGGTAGAAATTGTTTTATTATACTTTTACTTCTGTATCCTGAATCTATAAGGTTTAAGGTTCAATTCAGATTGAAGGGGCAACGGTGTGCAGAGAAGCGGCGATACCCTCAACTGAAATAATATCTTAATGCGTGTAGATAACGTTCAAAATCCTATACATCATTTCAAATAAGAACGAAAATATTTCCGATTCCTGTATAGCATTCTGGCCAATTCTGATTTGCAAATATAATTTATTTATCAGATATACAGCGTTGTCCAAGATATTTCGGATAGTATATAGAACTTGGACGTTAGTAAAGCTGTTCTAAGATTAGGTGATATGAAGTGTTTCAAATCTCTGTTTCTGTAATTTCGTTTCTATTTGAAATGGAGCACAACAACAACAAGTAACATAACGGTAACGGTTGGTAACATTTTATTAGTGTGCGGCGCAGCTCCTTGTTTTAATTGATCCTTAATTAGATTGTGATTGAGTTGCATTGTAAATATTTAGTTGGTATTTAAAGAAGATGAATTGGCTTTTGTATGTTTCTAGCATAACCTTGACGAAAAATGTGGAGCTGGTTTGAATAAAACCTTGATGAGGAAGAGTGTTGAAAATCCTGGATTATTGGAGTGCAATATTGATGTGTTGGTATTCGGATGACAACTCATTATATACGGTCTAATTTCTTTCTAAATCTTTCTTTACATACAGGGTCCTTCTTAATATGCTGACACTTTTTTAAGAAGATGATCAGATCATCAAACTGAACAACATTCTCTATGGGACCAACATCGAAATCGCGAAAAAAATCAATAATTTTTTTTTTGCGATTTCGATGTTGGTCTTATAGAGAGAGTTATTCAGCTTGGTTGTCAGAACATCTCCTTAAAATAGTGTCAGCATATTAAGAAGGACCCTGTATGTAAAGAAAGATTTAGGAAGAACTTAGGATTAAAAATACTCTATTTTGCGCAGACACATTTTGGAGCTCTGCAAGGAAGCAGCACATTGGGAGAACTTGAGTCTCGATATACCGGTTCACGCGTATCAGGTACGTGTTTTTCAAGTTTCCTATGGAGTTCTCCGCTTGAGTATGCATTATCAAATTAATAATAATTAATTCGTTGGATTATTTGTGTATTTTGGTCTGGAAAGAAAGAATCGACGATTTCAAAACACGACGGTATGAAAATGATATCGCTATCGCCATAGGCAATGTGTAATGTGGATCAAGAAAGAGACGCAGAGCGATTCACATCGCATAACATTCGTTTGAACTAGGGTTAACCCGCGACTTCGTCCGCACAAATTATATACCAGATTTTAATTCAGATCATAAGCTATCAAACAAAAAAAAGTTTAATCAAAATCGGTTCAGTAGTTTTTGCGTTATGCTGTTACAAACATACAAACAAACAAACAAACAGACAGACAAAATTTTTTAAAAAAGGTTGATTTGGAGTCCGGGGTACCTAAAAACCATATCATAATCTTTTTCATGTAAATATCTTCAATGTACAGACACACTTCTGTTACAGTTTTATAATAGTTAAGATAAGGTGGTAGGACTATTAACAATCTATATGACTAATCTTTCAACCTTAAAAATCGTCGATGCTTTATATTAAGGGTGTGAGTGTGAGGGTGTACAATGAAATGCGTTACATATCGAACACGGTACCTCAGACCATCGAACTGAACAACTTTCACAACGTAGCCAACATCAAAATCGCGACAAAAAAACAGCTGTTCCATAGAAAATATCAATAGCTAATCGACCAAAATGAACGAATCAGTAGATTTTTTTTTCGCGCTTTATAGTTGGTCCCATAGTAAAAGTTGTTCAGTTTGATGGTCTGAAGCACCCCATAAAATGAGTAACACATTTAAGTTTACACCCTGTATTACTTCGTTTTCTAGGTGTACGCAAAGAGCAAGAATATATTTTTTGTATATGAAAGTGTATTGGTCGTAGTGAAGGGATACAATAAGATTTTGGACTCATTATCCGAGGAAGAGAGATTACTTTTCAAGCCATTGACAACTGTAAGTATAGGTACACATTTCTTGATTACAAAAACATTATTTATTCTAATATCACATTATTAATTCAACATAACTTAATTTGAAACTAAAATAATCAACAATACTTCTTATAAAAACATTATAATAAATAAGTGCATTACCTTGAGTCTTCTCCCGACAAACACGAAATTCACGAACACTTCAGATCTCACTTCCTGTCCCAATGGGATGGCCACAATTCAATTCAATTCAATTCAATATAATTTTATTCAATATAGGAGCTTACAGCACACTTATCAAACGTCAAATCTTTTTTAAAGCTACCACCGCGTCGGAACGTGTTGTCGCTGTAGAGAAGATGCGGCCAGAAACTCTACAACATAACACGACTTAATAACTATTACAATATAAATTCTTAAGCTAAAGTTATGTATACAATAATACATAGTCTATTTAATAAAATAATTGATACTATACAGTAAAGTAAATAAACTATAAAGTAAATAAACTATAAGCTAGTGACCTCAGACCCAAGCATTTTGATCATTTAAATAATCATCCAGTTTATAATATGCTTTCTTACAGAGACACAACGACACAACGACTTAACTAAGACAACTGTCTAAATGATCATTCATATCAGCTTGTTCAATCATTTGAAGACAACACGGGCACGGACATTTAGTTCCTGTAGCATTCAACGTCTGTGATTCATCAAATATATCATCGTCATCATCATCTATAACTATGGTCTGATTAGCGAAACTAGTGGAAGCTCCTTCTGATATGAATGTATTATTGTCGAAAAATGCAAGACATTCATCTAAATGTTGCTCGATAGGCTTATCGACTTTTTCGCCGCAACAGGCACATTTTTGACCAGTCAATTGTGATACTATATCTTTACTTGTGCCGGGTTCGATTTTGATGGGAGGTGCTTCGATTTTGCACGCGACATCATCTAAAAATGATGGTAAGAATCCAAAATCTGCTTCTTTGGCCGCCTCTTCTTTTGGTACAACGAAATTATCAGAATTTCTGACATGTTTATCGTAATTTATCTTTTTGACTATTGATTTAACTTTGTTGATGTCATTAGAATCAAATATCAGTGGGGTTTCTATGGGGTCTGCTACCTCTGTTTTAATCCTGGTATTTAGATTATCTATATTGGTCAAGTCTATAGAGTGATTGGAAAATACTGCTATTCTTTGAACTGGTTTTATATCATTTTCTTTTTTAATGTTATCTCCACAGTTTCCTCTGAAAGGAGGTATGGAAGGCAAGACACCAACAAAATCTTTTAATTTCTTTCTATCTACATTTTGACTAGTTATCACTGGTGGATTTGTTACTCCACTATCTTTACTAAGTGTTTCTATAACTTCTTTATTTAAACATTCATCTAAATGTCTATTTATTTCTTTATCACTCATTTTTGAATTACATATAGGACAGCCAACTAAAATTACATCTTTATTAGTTACTGCAAATAATTTACTATCATTCAGTTGTGTTATTTTAAAATCTTCTCCATATATGTCTTTAAGAACGTTTGGCGCTGTAGTTTTGAAGTAATCATCTATTTTCTTTACTTTTGCAGGAGGTGAATCACCATGGAATTCTCCTTTATGTTTATTAGGATTTGTTACAAGATTTGTTCCAATAGTTTTACGTATTGGTTTGACAGTCTTTGGAGGTTCTGGCCTTTTATTTGCAACTGTGCTACCTATTTGTTTATTGGCCCAAATATTTCTTACAGTTTCAGTCACATCAACTGAATTAGATCTTACCCTGCCAGTCTCAACTGTATATCCTTTACCAGTAAACAAAACTGGAGGTTTATTTACCTGTGGGTTGAATATTGGATCTTTCTTTGTTATAACTACTGTGTTAGAACTATTTGTTTTTGTACCAGTTTTTGTAGGAATGTTATTGGAATCTTTAAGCACAGATTTAGGTACATTACTGTTAATTGTCTGTATATTATTGTTGGTGTATTTAGTAATTAGGTTTTGATTAGGTTTCGGTTTGCTAACTTGGTTTTTCTTGCCTTGTTTCTCGGGTTCTTGAATTTTAACGAATGTTCCTCCACATTTTCTTCTATGGTCTTCAAACCAATAATCGTAGGGGCCAGGTGCTCTATTTGCAGATCTACGGACGATGCCGAAGTGAGGTTTTCTTGTTTGGCAAGGCCCATTGCAACGCCACCAGTGAGTTTGGTAGAGTTTGACCTGGAAAATATAAAATGAAAAAAATTAAACGCTACCGATCTGAAGACTACAGAAAACAATGATTATGCTCACTGCATTGACTATCTGCCAACGCCACACATCTCTTTTGTATAAATCCAGCTTTAGGCGCGGTTTATACAAAAGAGACGTGTGGCGGTGGTAGATAGTCAAAGTAACACAATTATAAACCTTATAGTACGTAACATAGCGTCGTTTGGAGAATTACGCCCGCGCTTCCTGGCGACGTCATTCTCCTTTACGACAAAAACAGCGCAATGCTACGTACTATAAGGTTTATATTGTGTTACTTAGATTATCCGCCACCACCACAGAACATTATAAGAGGGGTTATAAATGCAAAGTAGCGCTTTTGTTTCGGAGACAGCTGTCGCCACTTGTCTTCCCACTCACGCTGTTAGAATTACTCATGCCCTCTCGCTCTCACCACGCCACGCGCCTTATGGTGTTATGCAAATCATTGCATAACCTGTGGCGACACGTTCCACGCCTACTTTGCACTTCTAACCCCTCTTATAATGTTCTGTGGCCACCGCCACACGTCTCTTCTGTATAAACCATGGCTAAGGCTTAAAAGATTCTACTTTCATAAGTAATTTTGAAAAAGGTCTGTTTATCCTAGATTAAACTTATTGAATTACCTCATCATGAAAATCATGATAAATGCTGATATTAAGTCCGGCGGAATTATTAATCCTATGCATATGGAACTTGAAGTTAGGGCCATGACCATCCCGGTCCTGGTCTCGACAAGTTATGAAGAGATAAGCATGGATCATTTCGTGCAGGAGCGTCTCTATCAGGTCTTTGCGGGGACGCAGTTTGAGGAGCGGTTCGCTTAATGCTACGTCACACAGGCCCCCTCTCCCTTCGTAACTGGAAATAAATAACAATTTTGTAAGGCATGTGGTTTTGGACTAACGGACAGTTTTTCTTGAGGGGACACATGATGAGGAAAACCTTTAGCTATATTCGGGGAAATCTACGGATTTTTGTATGGAGAAGGTTGCATTAATTGCACTTTTGGTGATAATTTGGAATATAGTAGATAAATACCTGAAAAACATAAATTCTCAATAATCCCCGATTTTTTATTGTTTATTATTGAATAATTAAGACATTTAATAAACATTAAATTTAGGTATGAACAAAAAATGGACAACTGGTGATTTTGTACAGGATGGCTTCGTTCAATACGTTTTACTTATAACAATAATAATCCCCGGTTAATATCGTAAATTTGAGTAGATATTTAATATTTTGTAAGTTTTCAAAAATTATAACCTCAAAACCAAATTATTTACTGTTTGTTTGTACACATTAAATTTGCCTTGTTTTAATTAACTGTCTATTTTGCTAGTCTGCTGGAAGAAATATCTTTCGAAAAAAGCTTGCTCTTTGTACATTTTATATCGATATTAAGGTATTTCTCAGGTTCCGGAGCCAATATAACCACAAAATCTCGACAAAAGTGTTATAAACTAACAGTAATATTATTTCAAACACAATTTACTAAAGTGTCTTTAATGCAATCTCAAACCTTATTTTTCCTAGACTACTACATTGACAAGGAGTTATTTATGAAGATTTACAAAATCTATATTCGACCATCACTTGAATATGGCTTCCAAATTCAGAATCCATACTTCAAAAAAGACATTGATCTGGTAGAAAAGGTCCAGAGAAGAGCAACAAAACTGGTTGTTGGGCTGCATGACAAACCATATGAGAGACGATTAGAAGAGCTTGGGTTAACGACACTTGAACAACAGCGACAACGTGGTGACCTCATAGAGGCCTACAAGATACGTAATGGATGTTATGATGTCCAAGGAATTGAACATATATACAGGATGAACCAGAACCACAATCTCACTCCCTTAAAATTGATGGATCACTGCGTACAAGCACTGCACTTACACTGTGTACAGAGTGTGGCGAGTAACCGCGCCGTGTTTTGTCGATGGTATTAAAATGCTTTAGAGGGTTTGTCTCTGGTAGCTTATCGACGTTCTAACAGAGTGGTTGCTAGGCTGGAGTTTCTCGAGCGATTCTATGGTATTATTAGTTACCCAAATAAAGCAGTATATTGAAGCACATCAACACTATCATTCATCGACACTCCTGCCCCGGATGATTCTACGTGTCCTCCTTAAGAGTATTGGTCAAAGTGAAATGTAATTTATAGCACAGTTCCACCGATTTTGATGAAACCTAAGGGTATAACTAGGGGACTCGAACAATAGGGCACTTTCTCGACTACTTTTGATACACTTACTTAGACATAGCTTCGACTTTAGTAGTTCGAATAAAATTTTTTAAGCATTCGTGATTCTAAGAAACTTATAAAGCAAGAATACAGTAGATTCAATTCAAATTACTCACGAGCACACCCCAGCGCAAGAATACATTCTCTTGCTCCATCTCACCACAGCGCGACTAGCAAGTCTTGTGTCGAAAAATATTTTATCAAACTGAATGAAAAGTGTATGAATATTTGGCGTAGGATCTATAAATTCTAACTCGGGATCGCCTAAATTCATTATCTAATCAAATATGTACGTAAAATAAATAAAGTCTGGATTTTAAAATTTTCGCACCGTTTTGTTTTCATTTGAATGACAGAATGACATGACACTGAAATATTAACTTTTTTGTTGTTGTTGTTGTTTCAGTTTTCCTTACGGAAAGGCAAAGGGTACATAGCCCATGCAGTCAAGTTTGTCTTTTCTTATAAATCCATTTTAAAGGCACTGTGCCTGGTCTGTTTTATGTTTATTCAAATTTTTCCGAGTCTTCATAATCTAAGTAAATTGTTATTTTTGTGTTTATGTCATATTCTGAGTTATATCCGAGATCGTGTTTCTATATTTTATTTTTATTTTTTTCAATGTTGTCAGGCATCCGTTTTCTTCAGCAGTTTTTCAGTTACTATTGCACACATCTTTAGTAAATCCCATACTGAGACGACGTAACCCTCTGGTGACCGTGGTCAAATTCTCCCTCGTCTGTCATATCGTCCATCGCACTCATCTATGGTCCATCGTGTACGTTGAGCCGGCGGCGCGCGCGCCGGGTACTCGGGCACATATTGTCCAACGTCTGTACCGTCTCTAATGACATTGACAATCAGATTTACAAGCAAGGAAATGGTTGGAAATGATGTTCTCGCTTTAGAAATTCTACCAAAATTGTAACTATTACAGCATTTAGGTGTGAATATTGTTTTATTTTTCAGTCTTGTGAGAAAAAAGTACAGCCGGGAATAACGAAACTAACTTGGACTTCAACATTGTCAGATGCGTATATTGCTGATTGTGTCGTGCAAATTGGAGAAGTGCGTTCTTATAAATGTTTTTCTTTAACAATGCTATTTTATACTTAACCCACACAGCACATAATATCTAGTAGATTTTGAATAATGGTCTACAAAGATCTAAGACATGAAAATAATATCTAACAGATATCTACAGCTGATCTTGAAATCTTTTCTTCTAAAGATATTATGTAGAATCTTAGTAGAAGTCTACAGCTGGTCTTAAAACAATGTCTACATGAGATATTGAAATGTATATTTAATAGACATCTCCAAAATCTTTGTAAATAAAATTTGATTTTTCCTTCCGTCTCTAGATGGCGCTGACCATAATTACATCGCGCTATCGAAAGGTTCTTAGAAATTGTAGATGTATGTTTAGCTAATCGTGTAATAAGTTAGCTTACGGCTGTCTCTGAGTATACTCCATCCATCCTGGAAGAGTATTTCTGAACCTTCGTATTATATAGTACGAGATCTCACATAACCTCTTGCATACGCATCTGTCAGTACACCCTATTTGGGACACCATTTGGTGGGAAGAGATGAGAAAGCCTTTTTGCTACACTTAAACTCTGGCTGGTATATCATTGAAGACTCTGATCTGAACACTCCGTGCATCAGACATCTAGAAGAGATGTCTTGTCAATGTCTAGCCGATGTGATTTAGGAGTCGGACATAGAGGCATCTTCTAGATATCTTTTGTACTACTTATAAATAATATAACAAGACTTATACTAGATATTTGAGCAAATATTTACAAGATATTTTATAGCACAGTGTGACCTAAACCCGCACTTTACGCACGCTTTTCCGGGACCTAAGTTGTCTATTTCTGCACGGTGCGTAAATGAATCGACTACCTTCAGATATGTAAAAAAAATTAAACAAAACCCTTTGAAATGTCGTTTGAAGCTTGGAAATGCACAGGAAACAAATGACAAGAAGGGGATAGGTTAGCGATTCTCCTGCAAGAACCTTCCTGTTGTAGAAAAAGTGACAGCCACGAAATCAATGAAAAACGCTGACTTAGTTCGTTTCGCGAAAATTGTAACTTTCGAGCAGCAATGGACTGTTCGAGCAGTGAATTTAGCGACGATGAGAACACCGAAATTGTTCCGGACGCGATCAAAGAAATGGCGAAAACGGTGACACTGACTTTGTTGCCCACAAAATCAAAAAATTTCAGTTCATTTTCATTTTCATTTTCGGTATCAAAAAATCATTTCAATATTTCTTTTAAAATAGCAATCTTATCCCTCGCGGGGGGGGCTGCGCCCCCCCCCCCCCGAACCCCCCTGCCCACCCCCCCCTCCCTGCCATCCGTCTGGGCCGGGTTTAGGTCACTTGTGCTATAAAATAGTATACGATACTCGCGACCAAACTTGCCTATTATTGCACGGCGTGAAGTTAGCACACTTAGGTCACTCGTATCGTAATGTACTATATTAGATATTCTGTAAAAATTTTGTGCTGTGTGGGAATAATCAACTTTGTTTTTTTCTGTTGATTAAAAGTTAACAATAGTAACAAAGTGGAGCATTATAGTTTATGAAATGCATTTTTTTTCCAGTTACAAGACTTTTTAACAACTTACAAAAATTGTAACGTCAATTTAGTCAAAATAATGGAAAAAATATGTGATACACCGTTTGTAGAGTTTGATATTTACAATGTCTTTGAAATTAAGGTTCTCAGACATAATATACGACAGATGCAAGCAGAGGCTTCTGATAAAATTCTAGATATGTACAAAGAAATTATCACATACCTTGTCATAGTTTACGAAGGGTTTGAAGCTCAAATAACACAGGTAAATTATTGTCTACGTGGCTTAATTTTAATATTACTGAGTTTTTTTAATTGAATACCTACTTCCTACCTACCTAACCTAGAGTCCGCGCCACAACATACATACAAAATAAATATATATTTTTATAAATAATGGACAATGAGGATTATGCAATGGTATACAGCAAATGAGGAGTTTTCTTACGGGTATTGAAACGTATTTCCAACATAGATGGCGTTGAAGTGATTTGGATGCGAAGACAGAAAATTAGGCTACTCGTAAAAGTAAGCAAAAAATGCATCTCGCTAAGTCAGACGCATCCGTAGATTTATGTTCATATTGTTCTACTTACTTAAAAACACAATTTTTTATTATTTTCTTTGTATTTTATTATCTGCAAGGTAGCTCATCTGACTCCATCTATCCGTCAACGCCATCTATCGAGCCATTTGTAAGTACTTTTTCTTTTTAATGGCTTTTGGAAAACCCCTAAAAAGTACCAAAAAAATGGCAATAACAACCAAAAAGTACTACATACTATCAGGAAATACCAACCAAAAAACCTCCCAGATCCTCAATTTAAATGCCAATCTGAGACTTATGTTATACGTTAGCTGAATGTCCAAGAATATATGAAATCACCGGTGTTTGTCGCGGGACTTCTTTCAAGGCGCGTACTCTGCCTCCGTACCTATAGTTGCTGTTGTAAGGAATAAATGAATCACATGCCATTGAAAATATTTTCAGATGGCGGAACACTGGATAAAATACGTAAGGAGATTCGACCGGCTACTAGAAGACGCTTTACGATTAGCTATTAAGTCCACAATGCAGAATATGTATAAATGTGTTCACGGTGATGGTAAGATTGGATTTCTCCCAGACATTTTATTCAGTATTTTAAGCTAAATGTAGACAGAAGTGGGATTGGGACAAAAATCATGTCTAATTTCATAATGGGAAATTTTCATTTCATTCATTCGGGAAAAATTCTTTTTTTTTTTAATTGTAAATGGCGCAAGTCACGAAACGATCCAAGCACGTATTTGATTTCGGAGGGCGTAGGGGGCATTCATTTGAAAGTTATAGCTGTAATTACTGTTCCATACAAATATTTGGGTAAATCCCACCTATTCCCTCTCCCCCCCCCCCTGGATACGTGCTTGAAACGATTGTTTAAATAATTTGATTACTTTTACAGGAACAATGGCACCATCGCCTTTGATCAAAATGAATCTCTTCTTATCTGAAAAAGAAATAATTTATATCCCAACTCGCTATGAGTTCTTGGATACATTTAACACTGTACTTGAAGAGATCATACATATCTCTAGTACTATTCCAAGGCTTTTTGAGAAGTTTGCTTTACCTTCTGGGGGTTTGAAAAGATTTTGTGAAGTTATACAGGTTGATGCAGATAGTAATAAGCTTCAATCGTTGATTGATGAAGGTAAAATAACTTTGTAAAAACTTTGTATAGTTTAGCAAGACAATAATGGATGTAATGGAATTATGAAATAAACTTTAACATTACAGAGGTTAATTACAATCTTGCACAGATAAATGAGCATATTCGCATGTGGGATCCTTACGCTCACATATGGAAAATAGATAAAGATGAATTTATGATACAGTACCGTGAGGAAAGTCACAAAGCTTCTGATTTTGATGCTTTAATCATCAATTACAGTGATCTTGCAAATGCTGTTCAGATTCAAGAAACTATCAATCAGGTATTTTGCTACGGTATAGGTTTCCAAAAATGTTAAGATATATAAACTATGACTCTAAATATGTCTTAATTTTAACAGATTCACTTTATAACCCTCAATTCAAGTGAGCTGAAGAAATCGATCATCAGTCACTGCTTGGTCTGGCAGACAAAACTAGGTGAATTATTAAGAAAAATAACTGAGACTGACATCGATTGTGTTTACTCATACGTAGAAAAAAGCAGTGAGGACGCTATGAAGGTAAAATACATTGAAACGTAGTCATGAAAGGCACTTTGATAAGTTATACATCGAGATAGACAATCGAAGCTACGAACGCGTCGAAAATAATTGCAACCAGTACTGGCCACTAAACCCTATCGCAATCGAGCCTATCGTATGATGCCTTATGCACACCAACCTAAGAAAGTTGGCCCCTTTTGTTTTATACCGTAGAAGTGTGAGGCTCAATCTAGACATATGCTTTATCTAAGGAAAGAGCAAATAATTTCAATCAGTCAGAATATTATACCGTATTTTATTTTCAGATGCCAGCCACCTTGAAAGAGCTTGCATCTTCAATGGCAACTTATGAACGCTTAGTTTCTGAGATTCCTATGATTGAAAAAACATTCCCTCCGATAACTGACAAAATGGCATCACTAGATAAGTTTGAAGTTGAGTTGAGCTCAGATATGGTAACTCGTCACGAAAACATTCCAGTTATTTGGGCTGAATATTTGGCACTCTTAGAAGAAGCTAAAAAGAATCTAGAAGCAAATAAAGACAAGTTCAAGGCAGAATTATTAGAACAAGCCGAGGTAATTTATATTTTCACTATAGTGTGTCTGTACATTGAAGATATTTACAAAAAAAAAAGGTGACGATATGGTTTTCAGGTGTCCCTGACTCCAAATCAACCTTTTTTAAAATTTTTGTCTACCTGTTTGTCTGTTTGTGTTTTTTTAGCGAGCATCACGCGAAAACTACTGAATGAATTTTGATGAAACTTTTTTTTTTTGATAGCTAGCAATCTGACTTAAAATCTGGTACCTACCTATATAATATGTGTGGACGAAGTCGCAAGTTAACTCAAGGTCTTTTATAATTATGTTTAATTTTTGTCCTTAATTTTTTTCTGCTATTTATTAACTATTTTGATTTATAATTAACTTCACCAGGTATTCAAAGAAGCAGCGAAAGAATTTTGTGAAGAATTTTACAAAACTGCTCCTACTTCTTCAGATATTAGTGCTAAAGATGCGTTGAGTCAACTAAAAGCATTCAGAGAGCAATTAGATGCTCTTAGGGCCCAAGAGCAAAACATTCGCGATGGACTTGCTGTGTTTAATTTGACGTAATAATGATTTCTCTGTTATGCAACTTTCTCATAATTACCTACTTGTTCAGTGACTGACCACTGATATGCTGTGACCATACCAGCGCCCGTAGTATGGCAGGCAGTGCGATATTGCGTTATCGTGCCTTAGCTTCTTTTATTTGCGCGAACGTACGTGATAAGGCGCAATATAGCCTTATCATGCGCATCATGCTGCTCCAGATATCAAACTATTAAATTTATATTAGGTACCTTCTAAACTGATCTAATTAAGTCTATTTAGGTTTTATTAAATTAATCTTACATATGGTACACAGGCTTCCAGTGAATCTGGATCTCCAGAGGATGGAGAAAGAGTTAGAGAAGTTGGAAGAAGTTTGGGGCTTAGTATTTCAATGGGAGGAATCGTGGGAGAAATACAAGAATCAAACGTTCTGGGAAATGGAAACAGATGAAATGGAAGAAAACGTCATGTTCTTATTTAGGTAACTAATATTATATAATTTACACAACATTTTGAAGAAATTTACTGTTTTACTGTAACTACCATAAGAAAAATGAGTGTCTATTTTTGATTTCAGGAACTTCAACCGTCTCTCAAGGCAGTTAAAAGATAAGGGTTGGGAAATTATTGATACTACTAGAGTCAAAGTCGATGCATTTAGACGAACTTTACCACTAATAAATGATTTGAAAAATCCTTGCATGAGAGATAGGCACTGGGATAGAATAAAAGCTCTTGTAGGGGTGTAAGTTATTTTTGAATAATTCTTTACCTAATTAGTAACTTTGCATTTTTAAAAGCTTTATAATTTATTTCCATTTTACCACATAAATCCTTTAATGTGTTCTTAATAAATCTTACATTATTCTCGACTTTGTCTCTTACTTCCATCCATGCTCCCTTTACCATTATGTTATCTCTTTGATCAGAGATTTTGACCAAAACTCTGAAGATTTCAAACTGGAATTGATAGTGCGCCTCAATTTCCAAGCCTATGCTGAAGAGATTGCCGAGGTTTCTAATGCAGCTACTATGGAACTGGCGATTGAAAACGGTTTGAAAGCAATAAAGGAAGTTTGGACCGCGACTACGTTTGAAATGCAACATCACAAAGGAGAAATGTATAAGATCAAAAATGTTGAAGATGTTATGCAGGTTTGCTACTCATCACTCATCTCAATCAAACACATTGCCGATTCTACCCTCTACATTATTCTCTATCTGATTCCATCCAACTATCAAATTTTTTTCATGTACCTAGGTTACTGCTTGATTAACTTACACGATTATTGAATAATCCTGGCTATGATTTTGACAATAACATTCCACATCAACACTGTATTAAAATTAGTTTTTAATAAATGTTATTATATGCTATTTAGTTCTTGGAAGACCATCAAGTGCAACTTTCGTCGATGAAGTCAACCAAATACGTCGAACCATTTATAAAAACTGTTGATTATTGGGAAAAGGCGCTAGGAGTAGTTGCCGAGTGCATTGAGGTAGGTACCATTTAAAGTCTAGCTACGGCCCTGGGTTCTATTTATTACGATGCGCGTAATAAATAGAACCCAGGGCCGAAGCTAGAACTGAACTTAATGTAGGGCATAGGAGGTTTAAGGTAGGGCGTAAGCAAAAGGATAGTTTTTTGGATGGGCAATATAATTGAGTTCCACTAGCCCTGATAGATCCACGAAAGTACCTATGGTATTTAGGTAGTAGTTAATTTGATTAACAAGTTAACTTGTAATTCCATAGATTTCCTTGCAAGTTCAACGTCGTTACCTTTACCTTGAGCAAATCTTCAGCGGGGAAGATATTAGGAAGCAACTTCCTAATGAAGTAAAAATCTTTGATGTTATCATGGCTGACTGGGCTGACATAACTTTCAAGTAAGATCCAGCTCTTTCGGTAGATGAATTTGTAGGTATCTTGTCTGGTAAGTTTTAAAATATTATATTTTTAACAGCATGCATGCCGGAGCTAACGCCGTTGACGCAATCCTTTATAAACCACCGCCTTATCTTTTTAATAAGCTCAATGCAATGGTGGACAGTCTTGATAATATTCTAAGAGCCCTAGAAAAATACCTCGAAACAAAGCGTCAATTATTCCCAAGATTCTACTTTATTTCTAACGATGATTTATTGGAAATTCTTGGTAATTCAAAGAAGCCACAGCTAATTCAAGTTCATTTAAAGAAATTATTCGACAACGTTAACAAAATAAGAATTGATAAGGTAAGCAATAAAATAAACAATTATAATAAAACTTTCACTAAAAATATTCAAGCACCGTGCTTTCCGTATAAACATTATTTACACATACACAAACTTAATCACACGGCGACACATCAAGTTGTACAAAACTGTGATAATAGTTCAACTGTAAAGACTACTCGGTAAGACTACTGGGAACACGGGGATGTGTCACCGTGTGTAAATTTTCGTACTAGGACACTGACAGCCGCGTACAAAAATAAATGTACGAGGTTATGTCTTTGTAACATTATTTTTCGACTCACATTGCAAGTTTTGCTACGAGTAGTGGTTGTGGCATTCGCACGAAATTTTAAAGAATAAGGAGCTATGTAGACGAGGAACATTTTTGCCCGCGGGCACCCGCAGTCACGTTGTCTGCACGATGAAAATCTAAGAATGTATGCATGGGTAACGTACACATCTTTAGAAAATCCCATATTAAGGGGCGGCTGCCCGCGGACAAAATGTCCATCGTCTGCGTAGCGCCTAAATTTAATAAAATCAAATAATGTATTTGTTGAAAGTAGGTACAATTACAATATCTCAGCCAACAGAGGAGTACAAATATTTAAAAAAATTAAATAAAGTGGGAACTTGCACAGTTTTATATTTTTAGTGTATCATAAAGATACATAAAAAAATAAAAACAAAAATGGTGAAATATGCACAAATCATTTATTTATTGCCAATTAAAAGTTGACTTTCAAATTCCGCGCCAAAATACTGAAGGCTAGTTCCCATTGCCAAGGAAGAAGAAATAAAAAAGTGGCTGCATGGGCTATGTACCCTTTGTCTTTTCGGAAGGAAAAATGAAACAACAACAACAATTAAATTAACAAAACAAAAACATAACAAAACCGCGCGCAACCCCGGAAAAGAGAATAACGAAATTAAATCTTATAAAACTAGATTTTTATTAATTATTCTAAAATTTGCTACTTGTATTTATTGTTGGGGTGTACTGCAAATAAATATCTTGCATTTAAAATGAAGGCCGAAGACATTGTAAAATGCCACTTCGTTCCCATGAGTACCATGGTAAGTTGGACTTAATTTTTAATTTATTTTAACTTATTGTTAACCGCTCCTAAGATGACACTCGTGAGATTTGACTTAACAATAAGTTTATCTTTAGTTTTTATGTTAATTATTAAATTATAACCTCTTCCGAACTGTGACTGATATTTCTCTAAAAACTTTGCATGGCCGAAAGATACATTTATATTAGAAGATCAAAAGATAATGCGGGTTTTTTTTATGGAAGGTGGCGTCTTCTCTTTCACCTTTTTTTGGGGCGGCTATCAAATAAACTTGAATCTTTTAGATCAGAATAAAGTAACAAACAAAAGATTATTAGATGTATATCTCTAAACTCAGTGATGTAAAGGCTTGAAGTTGAAAATACAATGTGTTACAAAAGTAAAAATAAATATTTAAAACTTTTAAGGGGGTTGTTTAGACCATCAAACTAAACAACTTTCACTATGGGACCAACAACGAAATCGCGAAAAAAAAATCTGCTGTCCCATACATTTAGCTTGAGTAGATTTGTAGTTCAGTATGGAACATAATTTTTTTTTTCGCGAATTCGATATTGGTCCCATAGTGAAAGTTGTTCAGTTTGATGGTCTAAACCCCCTTAAATGTTAATTTGTATTTTTGTAACACCTTGTATAATCATTAAGTTTACTTCAAGCGTTTAATATCTCCGTTTGGGCTGAGTTTGAGATATACATCTAATAACAAGTTTTGTTTATTACTTTATTCTGAGCTAAGATATTCAAGTTTGGTTGGTTGTGCCAAAAAAATACGAAAGAAGAAAAAAAAACACCTAATAATTTTCTGCCATACTTATCAGACTGCAGTAATTGTTTTTAGTGTTCCGTACCAAAATTGGTAAAATGGAACACTTATGAAATCAGCTCGGTTTCCATCCGTCCGTCTGTCACAGACATTTTTCTCAGAGACCGGAAGACATAGGAAGCTGAAACTTGGCTCAGATATAGCAATGAATAGTCCAATATCAAAAACAAAGTCCAAAAAGCTTATTAGTGTTCAGTATTTATATTGGGGGGCAATTTTGGTTGGTAGAAAGGGTAAACAAAAAATTTTTTTTTCTACCATATCTGGTGGGGTATCAATTAAAACCTTATGAATATGTGAGTCAAAAAATATATTTTTAAAACTTTGTTTAACAAATTTTTCAATTAACTCGGTAAAACTGCTGTCCCCACACCTCTATTTCAAAAAACATGGACACCTGAAATCTGAAAAAAATCATTAACATTAGAAATAGCTTGTGAATGGAGGGAAAATTATCAGGCTGGAACTGACGTAGGTAATTTAATTACAAAAATTTAAAAAAAACATCCACCATTGTAAAATGATCTTCTGTTACTATGTGTCCCCATACATACTAATTATCTTAGTAGATATGCACCCCGAAATTCAATTATTTGTATGGAACAGTGATTGTATAGTTTTTTAATGAGTATCCACCCCAAAATGAATGTCCCCCGGAACCAAAAGTTCGGATACAATGCTTGTTAGCCACCTTAATTGAGGGTGTCAAAAGGTATTTACTTAATTTTTGGGCTATTTAGGGGGACGGGACACTAATAACATGTACTATAAGGTGAAATTTTTTTCAGCAAAAGGTATTAGATCTTATACAGACTCCACCGTTAATGCCCTATAGAAAATGCAAGCGTAATCTTCATGAACTTCAGCTGAATCGTACCATTTCTCAGAGTACAATAGGAAAATCTTGGAAAACTCAATACCAGATAGCTTTGAGCCGGGCCGTATACTCTCACGATTGGAACAAATTACTTTATCTGTTGAGAAAGTCACCGATTTGGGAGCAGCAGGTTGTGATTCAGGAGGAGCTGTCTTGTTATGTTAGAGTAAGTGCTGCATAAATTTGAACCCTTTTTAACCAATAACATTCTATGCACATGGACACACCATATAATAACAGAAGACAAAAATGGTAATGTCTCTAATGTCACCTTATTGTGATTCAGTTGTGTTCTGCTGTCGTACATTGCCTGCCGCTAATATTCTAGTCCTTTCAAATGTCCTCGGTCACTAATCAGCAATGTAAAACAATTAAGCACACTTTTGCTGTCCTGTTAACAGCGAGAAGATGTGAACTTTTAAAATAGTAGAATTTGGTTTAAAATAACTAACGTGTGCAACCTAAACTTCACTTTGCTATCACTTCATAAAAATTGGCTAGCAATGACAAGAAGAGGTTAGCATGTATGATACTGAATGAGTGCGAGTGAGAGAGGACTGCACTACTGCCATTACCACCCATCTTACACGAGGTGAGGTGATTAGAAGAAATTGAAAAATTTACAGGGAGTGTCTATACTGTATGCGCATACTTTTTATTATACCTACTGTACACACGGCGACACATTCAGCTACGCAAAACCAAAATAAGCTGGCCGCGCTTAGGTATAGTTACGTAAAACGTCGCGCGGCCAGATTATATTTGTTTTGCTTAGATTGATGTGTCGCCGTGTGTACATTATTTTGTATTGGGTGAGAGAAAGGCTAGCCTTGAATTTTTTTATATTTCACCTATTACTTCTTGAATATAATTTATTCCTGAAATCGTACGTTATCATTTTTAAGGTTGTTACCTAAATAATAGGGTAGGGTAGTATGTGCAGGATTGAATTGATTGAAGAGATGTTGATCTACATTTAGAAAAGTGTCATTTTCTTTGATGAGGGATAACTTATCATCATCGGTCATGATCTCATGATGGACTTCTAAAATCAATTTTTTCCTATTCCAAAGACATGGTCCCTGCATTTCATACATATATTGAAATTGTGGAACCAACTCAAGAATGAAACTCTTAGAATTAAACCATTGGATTTCTTCCTGGGGGTGTCTTATGAGGCAACTAACGTAACTGGAAGATCTTTTGCATCACCAGTTTACTACATTTATACAATACTGAAACCATGAACAGATATTTTATCTTCTCTCAATTTCAATTCAATTTTAAAGAGATAGTTCTGGAACCCAATGTGAGTTGTTTTTAATCTTGAAATGTAATTTTTCCAGGCACTAACAATTCTGCTGATGAATCACCCGACCTCCAAAGCCCAGGGTCTCCTCAATGACTTCCTCCACATGGTGTTATCATGCAGATCGGATCAGGACAAGAAGGCTGTTCTCAAAGTTATACTTACTTTACCTGATAAGATACTAAGAACTGCTAAGTATTTGCAGAGTTAAATTCCTATATTAGAAATTATACAAGGTGTTACAAAAATACAAACAAACATTTAAGGGGGTGGTTTAGACCATCAAACTGAACAACTTTCACTATGGGACCAATATTGAAATCGCAAAAAAAATCGGATGTTCCATACTAAACTACAACCTGAGCTAAATGTATGGGATAGCAGAATTTTTTTTTCGCGATTTTGATGTTGGTCCCATAGTGAAAGTTGTTCAGTTTGATGGTCTTAACCACCCCCTTAAGAGTTTAAAATATTTATTTTTGCTTTTGTAACACCTCTTGTAACAGTCATGTCCTCTGACGCTTGTCTCCCATAGCGGTGCCCAGACTGCGCTTATGCCTCCATCCATGTAAGGGCAGGCCTCTGCCACTCCATGTACTTGCGCGAATAAGCGTTATTTACTTACCGGTCGCCGGTAGTTCGAGGCCCAAAAAACGCAGTGGCCTGTCGACAGCCGCGTGACGCGCACGCATGCATTTTTCTGGTGAGATTGCGCGCTACATCTCACCGTTTTGGTAGTGAGAGCTTATTTAATTATTTATAAGAGCGGCTTATATCAATCAGTTTCTTGTTGGTTGAGAGGTCTAGACTACCGGCTTACGATCCGGTTGATTACGATTCTATATTTTTTCAATTTATTTCGCAAAAAACGCTCATAATTCAACGTTTCATGGCGAACTTAATATGAATATCAAACTAATGAGCTTTTTCGTGGCAATTTTCCTTGTGATCGCTAGATGGCGTGACATACAGCTGTGCTAATCTATTTCGAACATTCTAAATGTTGTTCCTTAAAATAAAAAGAGGGATAAGATATAAGATAATCAAAAAGATTTTTACATATCTTTTAATGTAATAATTAGTTAATTAATCATTTTAATCAAAATTTAAATGAAATGGGTGTTTGGCCTCGATCCCTTGACCTCTCGGTACTAAGGAAGGCACAGTCTTGACATGATTTTGTCATGATTAGGCACACTATGAACTTGCCATATGTCGCTTGCTTGATTTCTGCCACTTGATGAAATAACAAACGCTGTAGCAACCTTCACTTGATACATTTTTGCGCGTTTCGTCTGGAAGTAGGTAATTTAAACGTGAGAATGTATCCTTTTCTAAGAAAGCGATGTATCTGTGACGAAGTTTATACTCCATTCAAAATAGCAACGAAATTTTAAGGCTATTTTGCATTACAGAAACAGAGATTTGAAACACTTCCTCTCACTTATTCTTAGAACACCTTTAGTAACGTCCAAGATATGTCGTATAGTATATGTATCCAATAAATTAATTACATTTGGTAATTAGAATTGGCCAGAAAGCTAAATAGGAATCGGAAAATCTTGTCGTCCTTATTTGTAATGAAGTATAGTAATCTGTGGCCCTGTGCTACTTGTGGGTGATGAGGATGACCATGATGATGTTTACCATTTTAATGGTATTGTTGTTAATTGCTATGTAAAGCTTGGCCAGAAAAATAAGAAACCTGCTTTGGAGTTTCAAGTTTCACATGTTTCAACGATTATCCGCAACATGGCGAGGTGTTTTATTTTTCTTGTCAGGCTTCAATTTGAAAGTTAAATGTATGTAAAAGTACTGTTTTGTTTGTGTAAATATTAATGTTTTAAGTAATTTATAATTGAAAATTAAATGTATTTTTAATTACAAACTGATTTTAATATATTAATTTATATATGTAACGAATGTGTCGTTGCGTGACAACCGCACCAACGAGCGGCGGCGCGTCGCGTAGCAACACGCGGCCTTTCGGCATCGGTAACGGCCACTCGCGAGCCGGCAAAGCGCTCGCGCTGTCGCCAGTCGGCCTCGGAACGCGAGCCGAGTTGATTCGTTTTCTGCGCACGCGCTCGCGCCTCGGCCACTCGCGCTCCAAAAGTTAATTGTTTACCTACGATAGTGTAATAATTTGTAAACCTGTGTTATTGACTTTCACATTAAATATTATAGACTCTCATAAGGTGGTATTTTTGACTAGGACCCCTTATATATATCCTTTTGTTGAATATAAAGTAGTACCTACTCTCTAGTAATTCCTTCTTTTATCAGATTTCCATTTTTATAATGTACTTACTAGAAAATAGATATTTATTATTATGACATTTATCATCTGTAGAAATTGAGAGAATTGGCTCTCAGATCAATTAATAGATTGGCTGATTGCAAGAATAGAATAGCGAATTTATAATTCGACGACCAATTTTGAATAGACCCGAAGTCATTCATATCATAACTTATGTTGTTACAAAATTAGTCGCCATTTACATGAATTATCACTATAAAGTGTGAAAAGGACAACTATAGTTTTCTTTATTTCGGTCTAAACCATTCTTTATCTGAATGAGTAATAAATTTATCGACTTCCTTGTTTGATGCTTATTGGTTATTAATGGCATATGCTCACGACTATATTCCCCGAGGGTATTCTGAAATCTCAGAACATCCACGTTTCACTAGTAGCAAAACATCGTGATGAAACCTGCGTGCTTCAATTTCGAGGCATGTATTGTACTGACTGTCCATTACAAGTGGCGACGGGCTCACTCCCCGTCACACTGGAGAGAGTTTCGGTACTACTAGTGAAACGTGGACGTTGATATTATTTGTAAAAAAATATTTTTCCATGCTCCTAAATAAATTCACAGAATGCCGTCGGGCTGCCTGTTGCCAAGGCAATGATGTCTGAAGACGGGGAGTGTATCGAATGGAAATACAATCTTATTTTAGATGGACCAGCTGAGATATGGCTGAATGGACTGGAACATACCATGAGAGTGGTGCTGAGAGATGTGAGTTCAATCAGTTTTACTTTTTGATTGAATACCCATTTGATGTTGCACTTTACTGATGATTGATGATGATGTTGAATGGTTTCAGCAACTGATATTAACGCGTGGGGCGCTGAGGAAATGTAAGTATCAGAGAGAGCAGTGGATCAACGATTTTCCCGGCCAATTGGGAATCACGTGTAGTAAGGTAAGGTCTTATGCTGTACAATGTGGTTAATAAAAAAGCCGTGGTAGTCCAATGGCTAGTAACCTTGCCTGCCGTGTAGGAGGCGATGGTTAGATTCCCGTCCAGGCCGACTCGTACCAAAATGAGTTTTTCGAAATTTATGTACGTTTTGTAACACCACTGGCTTTTCGGTGAAGGAAAACCCACGCGGTCGATAATGATGGCAAAATGTGGTACGTGTAAATTCTACTATTCATTTTCAATACAAAATATGCGTCCGCCCACATGTTGTGGTTGTGGTACGTCCTAAATAACCCTTCGGCTTTACATAACTAGGTATAGACTTTGTTAAAATTGCACGCTTACCTACGTTTAGCTGCAGCAATGCCAGTATTTTTTATTTATTTCCACCAAGAGAAAGGGTCTTGAATATTTATTAACATTGTAGATCCAATGGACATCGGATTGTACCCGAACTCTCTGCCGATGCGAAATAATGAAGGAAAAGAAACCTCTGAAGAAACTACGCAAGAAGCAGAACCAAATCCTGACGACTCTTCAGAACATGTCGCGTAAAGAGATCCCGAAGATATTGAGGGCTAAAGTGAACGCTCTCTGTGTTATTGAGATACACTCTCGAGATACTGTTGACAGGATGTATAAGTTGGGTGAGTAGTTGTAGTTATAGTCTGTATTGGGTTTAGTCAGCTCAGTGGCGCCCTCATCACAAAATCTCTCAATCAAGCTTTCAATCAAAGTCCCTAAATACAAAAGCTTAAGGGAAATTTGGATAGTGCTGTGTGTTTTGGTCCAAATACGAACTATTACCTATCCTATCTCTTAAAGGTTTCACTAAGAGGTTTCAGGATGGAACGACTTATCAATGTATCTATTTCAAAATTAAAGTTCTGTTCTAATTTTAAAATTCCTATCTTAAAATTGTGGCTACATCGTAGAATTGATGATTTGCCAATATCTAATTTGATAGGTAAGGATTGTATTCGCATAAAAACATACAGTTGATTCCCCACAAAATAGCAGGATTCCGAGAGCAGGCGACCTCCTAGTAACAGACTTGCAACGCGACTACAAAAATAATGTGAGATCTTATTAAAACACTTAAGTCCTTAAGTCGAAAATGAAGTCTGGTTATATTTTCAATACTAACCAAATAAAGTCAATGAAATTTTTCAGAAACAATCTATAAACGAATCTCTATGCTTGTATGTTGTCCGATTTTCGTTTCCGAGGCGTAGTGTGGGACGCCCTGAGGCGCTGGACTGATGACCAAAAAAATGTAGCGGGTAGCGATTGGATAAGGAAGGCCGAGGATAGTTTTGAGGTGCGCTTTGGGAGAGGCCTATGTTCCAAGGCGACTCGCCCATCCTATTGCCACAAATACATATTAATCTATGCTCTCTACCGCAGGCTGTATGACAGTAACAGCATTCGAATGGTTCTCCCAACTGAAGTTCTACTGGGACAGGGAGCGGGAAGATTGCTATATCAGGCAGACCAACACTAATTCTGTCTACACTTACGAGTATATTGGCAACTCTGGACGGCTGGTCATCACACCGCTGACCGACAGGTTAGTAGGCCTACCATGACTTGACACTGTAACTCTTTTGAAGTTTCTAATAGGAGTCACGTTGCAGGTTCTGACCCGAGAACTTGTCTCGCGTGTTGTCCGCGCGTCGCGTCTTTGCCTGCCACGAGGCTCCGCATTCCTTAATCTCTTCTTGTTCTTTATCAAAAACAATCCCTGAGATTGGGATAGATACTCTCACAAACTACTTGACATTGGCGGAAATGCGGTGCTAACGCACAAGCAAAAAGTCCATTAATTATAAATAAATAAAAAAAAGTTTCTAATAATTTCCTTTTGCTTGTGTCAACGTGTGATGACACATACGCGTACAATGCTTTTCCCTATACCAGCGACACACTATTACGCGCCATATTTCCTAATAAACGCGTAAATTACGTCGCGTAAATTCGGCAGATGTCATCTCATCACACTAAGTACTGTACTTTTGCCAATGACGAGTTGCCACTACGAAATTGTGGAGCCTTTGATAGCCGTCCGTTTACACGTCTAAATGCAGGGTACATGCCTCCTCTCACAAATAAGCGTGAAAGGTACCGGGCCATACTCCGTCACGGTGGTCTTGTGCGGATTGGTGTACGGATATTGGTGGTCAACTTATTCTTCGTCTATTTTTGTGCCTTCTCTTTCATTTATGCCTCAAGTCACTGCCCACAGATGCTACATAACACTAACAACAGCGCTGCATCTATTTCGGGGCGGCAGCCCGCAAGGTCCCGCCGGCACCGGCAAGACCGAGACGACGAAGGACCTCGGGAGAGCTCTCGCTAGATGGGTGGTCGTCACCAACTGTTCCGATGGACTGGATTATAAGTCTATGGCTAAATGCTATTCAGGTATTGTCTTTTCTATTAACCAGTCTACTAGAAAGGCCAAACGGTGCGTTTGTGCGAAAGTCCTGCTATTTTGCGTCCCGCTATTTTGCGGCTGGTCCCGTGTCCAGTAATAACTCTTTCCTGAAATTCACGAATATTAGTTTTTTATACCCGATGTTCGGTTTGTACCAAATTTTAATAAATAAAGCGCAGGCATTATAATGATCCTAAACGTAAGCTACTAGGCTCTTTATTATGGAAACCATACAAAACAGAGAGTGAGAGAGAAAGGTCTAGATCACATATTACTGATATTTAGCAAGCTACAGTTGCTTAAGCTTAGTTTCAACAGTGCCGTTGTGGCGCTGCTGTCGTCAAGCTAATTTGTATAGAACTTGTAGCTATAGGTATGCATACAGTGATAACAGAATGCAAAAATAGGGATATTTGACCAAGGAACAAACTAATCAACGATATTCTTATATCATACAACGGTGAAGAATTAGGGTTTCTCAAAGATTCTCAACTCAAGCGCAAATACCCGGAAAAACACAAAATCTGACATAACAAAACGGCATGACGATGCTGTTGCTGTTAGTTCAATATGGCGTCGATCGTCCTATGATGTTTCATGAGGGAAAATGTTACTCCAGCGCCACAACGGAGCTATGGGAACTAAAGCTGTCATAGACCTGGGCCTCTACTCGGACATTCGAACTTCGCAATTGCGTGATTTTTTTCGATCCAATGTCAAAGTCAAAGTCAATATAATTTATTCAATATAGGAGCTTACAGCACACTTATCAAACGTCAAATCTTTTTTAAAGCTACCACCGCGTCGGAACGTGTTGTCGCTGTAGAGAAGATGCGGCCAGAAACTCTACAACATAACACGACTTAATAACTATTACAATATAAATTCTTAAGCTAAAGTTATGTATACAATAATACATAGTCTATTTAATAAAATAATTGATACTATACAGTAAAGTAAATAAACTATAAGCTAGTGACCTCAGACCCAAGCATTTTGATCATTTAAATAATCATCCAGTTTATAATATGCTTTTTTACAGAGGACTTTTTTGATTTGAGTTTTAAACATGTTTTCGGAAAGATTCAAAATGGTCTCGGGGATTTTATTATAACAACTTATACAGTGACCCTACTAAGCCGAAAGTGTGGAGATATAAGTTTATTTTTGTTTCGAGTGTTGTAATTATGGACATCACAATTTTTTGGAAATAACGACAAATTTTTTCTTACATATAAAATGTTTTCATAAATAAACTGTCCATAAACTGTTAAAATATTAATTTCCTTAAAAAGGTCGCGAAGCGAATCACGACAGCGCAGACCATATATAGCTCGAATTGCCCGTTTCTGTCTACTCTATTGCAATGAAGTTCGGACCGAAACGGTCGCGATATATCGAAAATCGAAAGTCCGGGTACAGGGCCTTGTCTAACCCTAGAGGTCCGATCGCTTAGATCGAACTATGCATTTATTTCTTGTCCCCAGGTATAGCACAAAGCGGTTGTTGGGGCTGCTTCGATGAGTTCAACCGTATAAACATAGAAGTGCTGTCAGTGGTAGCACAACAGATCTTGGCAGTACTACAAGCTTTGTCACAATTCTTGAAAAGATTCGTGTTCGAAGGATGCGACATCAAACTTGATAGCAATTGTGGTATATTCATTACTATGAATCCTGGGTATGTATTTATCCCTTTTCTCCTCCAACTTAATATGCCGACGATTTTTAAGAAGATGGCCAGACCATCAAACTGAACAACTTTCTCTATGGGACCAAAATCGAAACAGCGGAAAAAAATCTGCTGTCCCATACATTTGGATTGAGTTGAGTAGGATTGAAGTTTTGTATGGTGCAGCTAATTTATTTTTCGCTTTTTCGACTTGGGTCCTTTGATTGAATTAAAACATTAAGAATGGTGACGTTCTTGCATTACATGCTCGAAAAATGGACCTGCTTTTCATGTATCTTACGAGTGAGAAGTAATGCTGTGTGTTTTTTTTTTCTTTTTGAGTGATTTGTACGACGAATAAAAGCATACGAAGGCATTGTGGTACCTTTATTGCGACTAAAAATAAAAAAAGTTAATCACGCAATGCCGCTCGTATTGCAACTAAGGAAATTAGGCGACGGGGGCTCAATTTATGCTGTCCATTCGCTGTAGGCCAGTCACCTATTTTCCTGTTTTAAATTAATCAAAGCCTGGGATCCCGTAGAAAAACTTGTTCAGTATGATGGTCTATCATCCTCTAAAAACCGTCTAGCATGTTAATAAATATCAAGATTAATAAGGTGTTAAAAAAATACAAATAAACATTTAAGGTGGTTTAGACCATTAAACTGAACAACTTTCACTATGGGACCAATATCAAATTCGCGAAAAAAAATCTGTTGCTCCATACTAAACTACTCGAGCTAAATGTATGGGACAGCTGTTTTTTTTTCGCGATTTTGATGTTGGTCCCATAGTTAACGTTGTTCGGTTTGATGGTCTAAACAACCCCCTTAAAAGTTTTAAATGTATATTTTTACTTTTGTAACACCTTATATACAACCAAACCTGAAATTTTTTTTTCAATTCAAAAGGAATAAAATCCAAACGTTTAGGACAAACAAACACGATTTAGGTCGTGGTTCCTGTTACTATTGAATATATTAATTAATTAATCTTACAGTTACGCCGGTCGTACTGAACTGCCGGATAATTTGAAGTCAATGTTCCGACCCATTGCTATGTGTGTGCCTGACTGTTTGATCATTGCTGAAAACACTCTGTTCTCTGATGGCTTTACAGCTTACAAGGTTAATGCTAAGAAGGTAATTTTGATCATAATACTCCTAAAGCTGGACTTCCGATGCCAGCGGCCGATGCGTCTGACGCGCGCGGCTCGTGGCCGACGGCCGATGCGACAATACTAGTTACTATGAAAACGTATGGCGCCGCTTCTGATGCCAGCGACTGATTGTGCGTCAGATACGCGCGGCCGATGCGATAGACACGTGGCTCAGTTGCATCGGCCGCTGGCATCGGAAGTCCAGCTTAACAGATTACTTCCTATTTACTTTTCTTACTGTCAGTTGCACGTACGTTCATTATAGTTTTGTTTTTTTATTTATAATTAATGGACTCTTGCTTGTGCGTTAGCACTGCATTTTAACCAATGTCAAGTAGTTTCTGGGAGTATCTATCTCAATCTCAGGGATTGTTTTTGATCAAGAACAAGAAGAGACGAGAGAGTGGCGACGGGCTCACTTCCCGTCACACTGGACAGATTTTCGGTACTAATGAAACGTGGATGTTCTGAGGTTTCAGAATATATCTGACTACCCCCTCGGGGAATATAGTCGTGAGCATATGCTATGCTATTATAAATTCCCATTTCCTTTTCCCCATTTCCTTTTTCCCATTTCTAATTTCCCATTTCTAATTTCCCATTTCTAATTTCCCATTTCTAATTTCCCATTTCTAATTTCCCATTTCTAATTTCCCATTTCTAATTTCCCATTTCTAATTTCCCATTTTCAATTTCCCACTGCTCATATTACTTCATGTCCTGCGTCAAGTCACGAATAAATATTAACTAAATATCCCCACGGCAGGTGTTCACACTATACCAGCTGGCCATGCAACAGCTATCGAAGCAGGATCACTATGACTTCGGCCTACGCTCCATGGTAGCTCTTCTACGGTACGCGGGCGTCAAGAGACGAGCGTATCCAAACCTACCTGAACAAGAGGTATTGTAAATATATTCAAAAATGTACCCAAGGGGGGGGGGGGGGGATATGTGGTATTCACGGGGGGATAGTTGGGATTTATTTCCCCCGCAATCGGAATATTTATATGGAACAGTGATTACCGCAGCAATATTTAGAGGGGTGGTTTAGATCATCAAACTGAATGACTTTTTGTTTTGGACAGCTTATTTTTTTAAATTTCTTTTCGATGGATCCTTAGTGAAAGTTGTTCAGTTTGATGGTCTAAAGTTTAGACCATCAGACTTGTGAACTGACCAATAAAAATATAGTATCAAAGTAGCTTTAAGATTTTGTAGTATATTGGAGTAGCTCTTTTTAATGTAGGCTTTATTGAGAAAACCAAATATCGTGAGGAAACCTGCATGCTTAAATTTCGAGGCATGTATTGTACCCACTGTCCATAATAAGTGGCGACGGGCTCACTCCCCGTCATAATGGACAGAGTACTAATAGTGAAACGTGGATGTTTTATGGTTTCAAAATATCTCTGACTACCCCTCGGGGAATATACTCGTAGTCGTGAGCATATGCAGTGCAATGCTTTATTGAGAAATCTTTAATATTGTGATGATGGCGCCTCTGAACTTTTAAAGGAATCTTAACTCTCTATTTCAGATGGTAATTCTGGCCATGCGAGATATGAACGTGGCCCGTCTCACAGCTAAGGACGTGCCGCTCTTCGACGGCATAATGCAGGACATATTCCCAGACGTGGAGATCCCAACGCTGGACTACGATATGCTGGAGACTGCTATATCGGCGGAGATGAGGGCCGTGGGTCTGCAGCCGACTAAGGCTGCGCTGCTGAAGGTTATACAGACTTATGAGACAAAGGTGGGTTTAAGAGATGTGTTTTAGTAACATACAAGCGATTTTTGAGCGTCGGCGATGTCGCAACTGCACCGCAATGATGTCGCAACTGAATCGCCGCCTTTATCCAGCGTTATCGCCGAGACATCGCACGCGATTCCGCTGCGACACTGAATGATCTTAGAAATATCGCCGCGCTAACCGCTCATCGCACTGTGTGATATGACCCTTAAGGTTTTCTATATCTTTTGGAAAATTAACACAGATTATCTAGTTTCATTCGACGTGTAAGTTTACATTTAAAAACAAATAAATATCTTGGACATAGATTCACAAAGATTGTCTTGTTGTTTGTTTAAAACAGCATCACGCAGAAACTACTGAACCGAATTTGATGAAACTTTTTTTGTTTGATAGTTTATGATCTGAATCTGGTAAATAATTTGTGCGGACGAAGTCGAAGTAAGTATAGTTAAAGAAAAGAGAAATATTTTAAAAACAGAAAACCGGAGAGGAAAAATGATCGGACACTTGATACGAAACGACAATTTCTTTAAAACCATTCTGGAAGGGAAGATAGAGGGGAAAAGAGGCAGAGGAAGACCCAGATAGAGTTATCTAGCCCAAGTGAAGGAAAAGGTTGATGTCGAGTCGTATAAAGAACTCAAGACACTAGCGGAAAAGAGACAGGATTGGCGAATACTCCACCGACAACATGAACGATGAAGAGAGACCTCTTAAATAAGATGATGATGATGAAGTCGAGGAGAACATAACACTATAATAAGAATGTGGGCAGCGCAGGACCGGTCATTGTGGCAGGGACGTCCATCGGCTGAGATGATGAATAATTAATAATGAATATTTTAATGTCATCTCCTCTCTCATCCCCAGAATTCCCGCCACTCCAGCATCCTCCTAGGCGATACCAACACAGCTAAATCAGTATCCTGGAAAATTCTAGCGGCGACCTACTGCCGGCTTACCCGGGAGAAAGTCCCCGGTTTTGACAACGTTCTCCTCAACCCCATCAATCCTAAAGCTTTGACCCTGGGCGAGTTGTACGGGGAATATAATTTAGCTACCGGCGAGTGGAAGGATGGGGTTCTCTCGTCAATTATGAGGACTATTTGCCAAGGTATTTTATACTTTAAAACTCAATAAGGGCGAGTCTGAGAGCGATGATAGTTCATAGGGAAGACAACTAGTGACTTAATCGGCGGTTCGATTCCTGGCCTGTACCACTCAGATTTATGTACTTATCATTATCAATAGATCGGCGGTGAAAGAAAACATCGTGAGGAAACCTGCATAGGTAGCCGAGAATGGAAAAAAAAGTTTGGATGTATGTGTAAAATATGGGTGAGCTTGGTGCGAACACAATAGACCAGCAATGGTCTTAGTCATTACTTACCTTGCTTGCAATAGCCCAGTCTGAACAGCTCGCGCACGTAAAGTCGTATGTACGAGTTGTATCACCATGTAATACAGGGTGTAGCAGAATACCCTAGTAATACTTAAGGGGGTGCTTCAGACCATCAAACTGAACAACTTTTAATACGGAGCCAACATCGAAATCGCGAAAATGTCTCGACTCAAATGTATGGGACAGCAGATTTTTTTTCGACGTTGGCTCCATAGTGAAAGTTATACAGTTTGATGGTCTGAAGCACCCACTTAAGTTTAACTAGGGTGTTTTGTTACACCCTGTATACTCGTTGGTATTTACAAAATAAAATGTTTTCGGTTTTGATTATTTTTGTTGTTTTATTTTAGATACTATAATTAGTTTGTTCATGTATTTTCAGACGAATCTCCAGATTTGAAATGGATAATATTCGACGGGCCGGTCGATGCCATTTGGATAGAAAACCTCAACTCTGTCATGGACGACAACAAGTTGTTGACTTTGGTCAATAGTGAGAGGATATCTATGCCAGCGCAGGTAAGTGTTAGTACTGGACTGAATTAAAGAGGGCAATTGATTGCTGTGTGAAGCTGTGACCGAATGTAGATCGCGTCGGTCATGCGTCAGGCGCGAAATCAATTGACCAATAGAAGCAGATCATTTTTGGCGCGCAACCGTAAAGTACCGTGATTGGTTCGCGTGTTTTTATTATAAATTTGGTAGTTTTGGTACCACTGTACAAGGTTGTTTGCAGGTGTCTCTGCTGATAGAGACGCTGGACCTGGCGGTCGCGTCGCCGGCAACAGTGTCTCGCAACGGTATGGTCTACAACGACTACAAGGACTGGGGCTGGTGGCCCTTCGCCAACTCGTGGCTGGAGACCGTCCCCGACCCCGAGTATAGGGAGATGGTATGATGTTTATCAGTTTATTAGGTACATTAACGACCAATTCACTTCAACTTTGGCAAATCAAAACTAAGTACCATACAAATTATATTAAAAGAAATGAAAAGGATTAGATAAGGTACGCTATTTACGGAACTAACACTCAGTTGCAGAAACGCTCATTAAAGTTAAACCTCCATTAAATTTCGCTGTCATTTTGTGTCTTGTTGACGTAGTAAAAGCTAGGAAGAGATTTAATGGAAGATTAACTTTTAATGAGCGTTTCTGCAACTGAGTGTAAATAAATTAATGACGTTCTCACCGATTCCCGATTTGTTTCCGAAACCAAGAGTTCTCATCGATTCCCGTGTCGAAGTCTGTAAATGCCGGGGCCGGTTGGCGGTTGTTTAAGTTCATTCACTGATTTGACTGGCCTATCAGGTCTCTGCGTCGTCACTGCAACGATAATCAGACCATCAAACTGAACAACTTTCTGTATGGAACCAATATCAAAATCTTGAAAAAAAAAATCTGCTGTCCGATACATTTGGGTTGAGTTGAGTAGGATTGCAGATTTGTATGGTGCAGCTAATTTATTTTTCGCTTTTTCGACTTGGGTCCTTTGATTGAATTAAAACATTAAGAATGGTGACGTTCTTGCATTACATGCTCGAAAAATGGACCTGCTTTTCATGTATCTTACGAGTTTCATGTGACTTCGACCTTGGTCCCATAGAGGAAGTTGTTCAGTTTGATGGTCTGACCATTCCCTTAAAAACTGGCAGCGCGTTAAGAAGGATCATATAGATGCAAAAAGCGTAATATGGTGGTATTTTCTCCAGCTGCGCCGTTACTTCCTAAACATCCTGACCCCCGTGCTGGAGCTGAAGCGGCTGCACCTGACGGAGGGGTCCAGCGTGAGGGGGCAGGAGCTGACGGGCGTGCGCTCCCTCTGCCGCCTGCTGGGCCTACAGCCCCCTCCGCCGCCGCCTGCGCCCGACGAGGAGGACAACGAGGGCCTCTCCAAGATGAGGTTCCTCTTCGCGTGAGTATCTGCTACTGTGCTGGAGCTGAAGCGGCTGCACCTGACGTAGCTCGCTCCCTGGGTATCATAGAAACCATATTTATATTTAAAGGGGTGAGACCATCAAACTCAATGACATGGAATTTGCGTTAGCGCGCTGAGAATGGGACGGTAACAGTATGCTTAATTGTTTTACATTACTGCTTAGTGTCATTTGAAAAGACTGGAATGGCAGCGGCATTGTATTGCAGCAGAGCACAACTGAAGCATACTAAGGTGTGGTGAGTACACCCATACATGAAGTCCATGTATATAGAATGTCAGTGGTAAAACTGAACAACTTTCACTATGCACGGGCATGCGTGTTAATAACGCCCATTTACATCTTCCTTGAGGGTAGGGCTGTGCTCTGAAGTTGGATGTATACAACGTGTTAATGAATTAACGCAAAACTAGAAAGTAGTTGGTTTGGAATTGAGAGCAGAATCGAATTATCATGTTTTCAACATAGGTAATTTTTTTCAAAATATTAAATAATTTATTTGTAAAATTTAAAATTTACTGAACTCGATCTCAACCCACCGCTCGGGCACTCTCATCCTACTTACTACCAAAACAAGATTCTTAAAATGTATACATTCATTGCTGAAAAGATAACAAATCATTTTTGCCTCAAAACTTAAAATGCGAATAACTTTAAATTTTAAGTATCAATATAATTAAATTATTGTTTGAATCTAATTATTTTGTTACAAATCAGTTGGGGTGTATGAGGTTTTGCGCTTATTCATTAACACGTTGTATAGGCTGACTATGACCTTTCATATTCAGAATGGTGTGGTCGGTGTGTGCCACGCTAGAGGAGGAGCCGCGTCGCAAGATGGACAACTGGATCCGCGAACACGAAGGCATATTCCCTCTCAAGGACACCGTCTACGATTACTACGTGGACGAGCGGCTGAGGCAGTTCAAGAACTGGGAGGAGAAACTTCCTGATAACTGGAGATTTAATCCTAAGTCAGTTAATGGCTTTGCACCTTAGGATTCAGACACATTGACCGACAGCGGGTCCATACAAAAAACACGTTTAGTATGGAACCCCATACGCATTTTCCGCCGTCGACGCTGCGAACGGTGCCGAACGCGTTTCGATACTAATCGTGGTTTTTTGTATGGGCCCGCTGTTGTTCGCCGTTGGTCAATGTGTCCTGACCCTGATATGCAAAATCGCAAGGAATTTTAATACCTAAATGTCAACTTTACAATTTTGTTCGGTCGTTTTCGGGACTTTGTATGAATCAAATTATTTTTATGGTTGATGGAAGATATTTTTTCCTTTGCTGGCGTTCAGGAACGTCATTGGCAAGAGCGAGAAAGGTCACAGCTCTGCCGGTGCTTCCGCGTGCGATCGCATTCCCGCTATCTTTCTCGCCCTAGCAAATGACGTTCCTGAGTGACAGAAAAGGATGGAGCGACAGAAAAATGCGATGCGGTGCTGGCAGATTAGGTTAAACCCATATGTGCACATTTGCGGGTGCGACAGGTAGCGCCATCTATTGGCTTCGTTGCTATAACTTGCGATTTTGTGGGTGATGCCATTTGTTGCAAGCTCCCCACAGACCGGCGGATCTCGTCGAGTTTTTATTGACGTACAGTACGACCAGGAAAATAATTCCGCTCGGCAATCTTCGTTTGCGCAAAGCAGACTCTAGTCCCCGTCAAAACCCGAAGTCAAAGGGTGCAAAGCCGGATGGCAGCGAATAGGGCGCGAAAACAAATAGCCAATGGCGGCAAGGTATTGAAGGTGGCGCATCCTGATTGGTCAATATAATTTCGCGCGCTGTTAAAATTTGTTAACTGCGTACAAACATCACATCGGTAAGACTTATAAACCTGGCATTACTGTATATCCTTTTCTCTTATCAGTCTGGGTTTCCACGCCATCCTAGTGCCGACAGTGGAGTTCATCCGCGTACAGATCATAGCCCTGGACATGCTGAAGGCAGGGTACGGCGTGCTGATCGGAGGTCCCACGGGCACTGGCAAGACTTATCTTATTCAAGGGACTTTAGCCAGTTTGGATGGTGCCAGGTAAAAGTTAAAAACCGGCCAAGTGCGAGTCGGACTCGCGCACGGATGGCTCCGTATATCCGTACAATATTACCATAAAAAACTGTGTTTTCTCCGGGACCCTTAGTGCGAGCCCGACACACACTTGACCGTTTTTTATTATTTGTTGTTTTACATTAGAGTATGCACTATAATCACACCATGTTTGACGCTTGTATGTGATTCCGTTTTTACGATCAAGCAAAAATAAAAAACCTTGAAAAAAAAGTTTGTATCTACCCCAAAATTTTTTAATTTTAATTATTTGTTAGCAAATGCTAAATAATAACACAGATTCGGTGAAAATTTCAACTCCCTCATAAAGCCCTTAAAGCTAGGACCGACGGACATCGTAGGCTTATGAATAGGGCCCCGTGGGCACCCTTTGGGTACGGAGCCCTAAAAATGTGTATGAGTATGTTATAATTATAATTATTCTGTCAATAACAGCGAACTACAATACTATTGGAAAAGTAACTCAGAACGAACGAAATCACCGTTTTTAAGAGGTTGATCACACCATCAAAACTGAACAAATTTCTCTATGGGACCAAAGTCGAAATCGCGAAACAAAAATCTGCTGTCTCATACAATTGGTTCGAGTAAGATTTTAGTTTAGTATGGAACAGCTGTTTTTTTTTCGCGATTTCGACATTAGTCCCATAGAGAAAGTTGTTCAGTTTGACGATCTGATCATCCCCTTAAAAAGTGTCAGCATATTAAGAAGGACCCTGTATATTGGACATCATGTTTCGTTCCATGTTTAAAAAAATTATGCCGCAAATGGAACGAATTTTAGATTCTGTCGTCTAATATTAAAACGGAACGTAGATAGTGCCATGTTTTGCCGATTTTCATTAGCCCTAGGAAAGTGCTGTCCACACAACGGATATTCTTTTTTTTTAATTATGTACTCTAATACCAATATTATCATATCACAATCTTTTATTTCATCATGTCCTCTTTAAAGGGTTAATCATGTAGTCCTGATAATAGGTTCATGATAATTACCACCGTCATCATCCGTGGTACATCGTCCCACCTTATTGATCTACAGGTACAGTACCCAAGTGCTGAACATGTCAGCTCAGACGACGGCTGCTAACGTGCAGGATATTATTGAGGCTAGGCTCGAGAAGAGGACTAAGGGAAACTATGTGCCAGCTGGAGGTTAGTGATTATTTTTGAATTACAATTGTCCATTTTGCCAACGGCGACGGGCTCACTGCCCGTCACCGGACAGAGTTTCGTTACTAGTGAAACGTGGATGTTTTGAGATTTTAGAGTATCTCTGACTACCCTCAGGGAATATAGTCGTGAGCATATGATATGATGCTTCTTTTTGCCCGCAACTTCATACCCACGTATTCATTTTGGTGTTTGAGATAAGTATGTATGTACTTTCTAATTCTAATCTTGAAATTGTGGCTCCATCGTGGTTTCGATGATTTTTCTAATCTCCAGTATAAATAGGAAATGTTGGCATTCGATAATCGATATTTGGGTGATCTCAATAATTGTTTTTGTACAAAAACATACGCTTGAGCCACCACAAAATGGTGGAGCTTAGTGGCAGGCCAGAGAGGCAACCGACACGCGACCGCCCAGTAACAGACCTGCAACGCGACTCCAATATGCACTATTACACACAGAAAATAATTTCCGTCGCTTTAATACAGGGTGTTAGGGTAAACAGTTGCGTTACATTAAGGGGTGATTGAACCCTTGATACTGAACAACTTTGAGGAAACATAATACTAAGAAGCATGTAGGAAATTAGCAAAAACAATTTTGGACTTTCAATACTAAATACAATCAGCTGGAAAGTTGAAATTTTTATTTGCGCATTTCTCTGTTCCCTCGGGAAAGTTGTTCAGTATCATGGGTACAATCACCCCTTAAAGTAATGCAACTGTTTACCCTAACACTCTGTATATTTTCTTTGATAATGAACAGGTAAGAAGATGATAGCATTCATGGACGACATCAACATGCCAGTCCGAGACTACTACGGGTCCCAGCCACCGCTAGAACTGGTCAGACTATGGCACGACTACGGCTATTGGTTCGACCGCGCTAAGCAATGGCGGAAGAATGTCAAGGTTTGTCTACTATTATTCACATTAAGTCATCGGTGAGTCGCGTGACCAGTGGATTCACGGACGGACGTTTTCGTGCGCGTGCGGTTTGGCTGGCCACGTGGATCCGCCATTTTGTACCTCTAATGCGTACTTGTTCATAAAATTATACACCGTGGAATCAGCGTAGTTTTGAAGCCAGAACAGGGTGCTTCAAACCATCGAACAGAACAACTTTTGCTATGGGATCAACTTTGAAATAGAGAAAAATAGATCAGCTGTTTCATAAATTTTTGTCGAGAAGCTATTGACATTTTATATGGAATAACAGATTTTTATTTCCTGATTTCGATATGGGCTCCATAGTGAAAGTTGTTCAGTTTGATGTTTGATGTTGTTCAGTTTCTGAAGCACCCGGCTTCAAAACGACCCCAATTCGTGCATTGCATTGCTATACCGCAATATAAGAAAGAGTATCGCCCCTGTATTGGTGTTGTATCACCCTCGCCCCACCCCCAGCAGAAGATCGCTCCCCCTGCCCCCCCTGCCCCCGCTGCCTCCTGCTTCCACTCGTACCTAACGCCCCCGACCCAGGGGCAGTTAGACAAAGTATTGTAACAGCCTCGCCCTAACAGAACATGGTGCTCTGCGGCGCGGCGGGTCCCCCCGGGGGGGCTCGCTCCCCACTGCCCCCGCGCCTGCTGTCCTGCTTCCACTCGTTTTTCCTGACGCCGCCAACCCAGGGGCAGCTGGTCAAGATATTCGGCACCATGATCGGACAGCACTTGCAGGAATTTGACGAGGAAACTAAGGGCGTTGGTATGTAAAATAGATATTTTTTTGTTGTATCTCAAAACAGCATAAGCATAGATATATTCTGAAACCTCAGAACGTCCGCCGCCACAAAAGCTGTGGTGGTCCAGTAGCGAGTAAACTTACCTGCCGTGCAGGAGGCGAGGGATCGATTCCCATCAGGCAGACTATACAATGAGTTATATAACAATGAGTTTTTCGGAATTTATGTACGATTTGTAACACCACTGGCTTTTCGGTGAAGTAACACATCGTGAGGAAACCTGCATGCTTCAATTTCGAGGCATGTATTGTAACCACTGTCTTTTAAAAGTGACGATGAGCTCAAATCAGCTGTCTCATACATTTGAGTTGAGTAGGCATTCCAGTTTCATATGAAACAGCAGTTATTTTTTCGCGATTTCGATGTTGGACCCATAGTGATAGTTGTTCAGTTTGATGGTCTGATCATCCATATATCGAGCGATTGTCATGAGATATAACTTTTACGGACACGAAAAAAGAAGTTCGTTCGTTCTTACTGAAACGTGAGTTCCTTAGTTTCGATTTAGCATTTTTCATTGATTCATAATCATATAAATTAAAATAATTTTTCAGGTAAAATAGTGTTGATAGCAACAATAGAAATATTCAACAGTGTAGTCGTCAAACTATTGCCGACGCCGAGCAAGATGCACTACTTGTTCAACCTGCGAGATATCTCCAAAATATTCCAGGTACACTTCTGGTTTGTTCACGATAATGAGGTCCTCGATTCTGTGACTAAACTACTGAAATTGATATCATTAGCATCCTTTTAAACTAAGAGTCTGCCCATCAAACTGAATGCGATAAGTTTGAAGTTATTGTTCCGCAATTATAGGCTGTCTCGTGTTAATTTTCTGTAAATGCACTGCAATGTAACGTTGCGGGGAATGCTAACGCGAGGCTGGTCCCTAGTTATATGGTCTAAGGATACAAGAAATCAAAAGCAGAAATTTGTGTCAAATATGATTAATATGAATGATTATAATACGATGTTATGATTATAAACATGTTAAAGCCATGTTGTCCTAATTCAAATCAAATTAGATTGAAAAAAAGCGTCCCTTAAAGACGCAATAGATTGAAAATTTCGTTTTCTGGCTAGTGGGCTCGGTAGCGAAATTGGAAAACGCAATTCCCCGGTTTGGAAGAGTGCGGGTTCATGTCCCGCCCGAGACTTAATTTGTCAATCTTTAATTTGATCAGAAATTTGTTATTGCGGTTAATATACCTTGCATGTAACATTGCAGGGACTTTTACGAAGTAACAAGGATTATCAGAATACGAAGCCTAGGTTCTTGCGGCTGTGGGTGTGCGAATGTTTCAGGGTGTTTTCCGATCGGCTCACTGATGAGAAGTAAGTCGTACTGGATCATCGTCTACACTAAAGGTTTTTATGATGAACTAGTGACCCGCCCCAGCTTCGCCCGGGTGGGATTTACAATATAAGTACGTAAACTTAAACCTTCAGGAAGAAATTCTCTAAATGACAGTGGAAACCGCATCAAAATCCATTGTTCTGTTTTGGCCGTCCGTCCGCATGGCCAGATCTGATAATTATGGTGATAGAATCCTTTGTTCCATTTACAGGATACCAATATCTAGGATCATTCTTAATATGCTGACACTTTTTTAAGGCTATGTATGACTAGACCATCAAACTGAACAACTTTCTCTATATACGACCAAAATCGCAAAAACAGAATCAACTGTCACACCGACTACTCTCAAATGGTGAGGGAAAACAACGTGAGGAAACCTGCATACGCTGAAGAAGAAATTTCGATGCGTCTGTGAAGTCTACCAATCCGCATTGGGCACGCGTGCTGGACTAACGTCCATACTCCCTGAGGGTAGGCCTGTGCCCTGCAGTGGGTCGTTTATAGGCTGTGGTGATGATGATGATGATATTCATCTATTTATCTATCTATTAGTAACGCCTGATTCAATAAAATATCTATCAATGGGTTGAAGCCAACTAGAAGGTGTCAAGTTCCTAAAGATCCTCATTGGTCTACGCAGAGATCGGGACTGGTTCCTGAACCACATGGGCGAGAAACTGGGCAAGCACTTCGAACTGACCTTCCACGCGCTCTGCCCCACGAAGGCATCCCCGCTCTTCGGCCACTTCCTCAACCCCTTCGAGGTCTATGACGACCTCAATGATCCCGTCGCTTTGAGGAAGTAAGTACTATTTATTTAACTTCAACATTATCTTTAAGAACCATATCACACAAGCGATTTTTGACCGTAAGCGTTTTCGGAACTGCAACGCAAACACATTGCAAATGCAACTGCGATTTTTAGTGAACGGTATCGCCGCGATTCAAAGTCAAAGTCAAAATAACTTATTCAGTAGCACACTTATTAAACGTCAAATCTTTTTTTGAAGCTATCACCCCGTCAGAACGTGTTGTCGCTGTAGAGAAGATGCGGCCAGAAACTCTACAGCATTTTACTCAGAAACTCTACAGATTTCGCTGCGACCCCGATCAATCTCAGAAATATCGCGGTGATAACGGGGCGATTCCGCTTTTATATAGTTCCGTCAACGCCCGCGTTAAAAAAATCGCTTGTGTGATATGACTCTTGCGAATGTCTTTCCAGCAGCTTTTGGGAATTAATCATATGAGACTACTCGATCTAATGCCCTATACTATATGTCAAATAAAGACGAAAAAAAGATGATCACAGAAGCAGAACCATGAAACCTCTTCAGACCGTGATAATTTTATAAAAATTCGAGACACTTATGTCAGTGTTTGATGACAGAATGATTTTAAAGACGAACCACACGTGCACACCACTGCTTCTTTAGGTCTTTCAACATCACCATTTTGTTGTTTGTTAAAATATTCGTGTTTCTTTAAAGTGTGTACTATAAAGAACCCTTTTTGCCTTCTTTTCGCCCCTATTTGGAATGGAGTATGATACGGAACTAGGCGACATCATACATCCGATATTTTCGGATACTAGAATGTTTAGAAACTTTGACACTGCTCGCATTTCAATATAACTTAATGTATTCAAATGTTGTACCTACACATATAATATCTATGGCCTATGGGGCCGAAGGCTTCTCGAGTGGCGACCACGTACCAGAAAACACAGCGTTGGTAGGTCACAAGGTGAACCGACGATTTGGTGCAGGCGGAGAAAACCCGTTGGATGAGGGCAGAGCAGGACCGGTCGTTGTGGCGATCCTTGAGGGAGGCCTATGTCCAGCAGTGGACGTCCATCCGCAGATATGATGACACATTCCCACGCCTGTCTTTCACTGGAGTAGGCAGAGATAACGGAACGCCACCTTCTCACCAATTTGGTCAGTGTATTCCTTCCAACATTAACACTTACGCTTGCCATATAATTTTCACTTGTCTATCTGCTCTCATCCATTCTTTCCATATGACCAACCCATCTCGACATACCTTTATCTTTGTCTCTACATCCTCTTTACATTTTTGTATGTATATGATTGTTCAATTTGAATGTATCATTGTCGTCCCAAGGTACATATCTAACCAGTTGGAAGAGTATAACAGTTGTCCAGGAGTAGTCAAGATGGACCTGGTACTGTTTAAGGATGCTATTGAACACGTTGTGCGAATAGTACGCGTCATATCCCAGCCTAGAGGGAATATGCTTTGCGTTGGGATAGGTAAGTAAAAAAACCGACCAAGTGCGAGTCGGACATTGTCACACGAATTATCTAGTCACATTTATAGTGCCAGAATCTAGCCTGGACTTGTATTAAATGACTTGACAACAATATAGAGTACATATAAATACATACATCCATGACTCGGGTACAAATATTCATATTCATCATACAAATATTGGCCCCTTTCGGGATTCGAACCCGCAACTCTCGCCACAGCAGTCAAGTTAACTACTGACTGACTATCGAGTGTAAGTGACAGCCTAGCAAATACTGAAACGTTGAACTCAGACCATCAAACTGAACAACTTTCACTATGAAGCTTACCTCAGGAAACGCGAAAATAAAATCTGCCGTCTCATTCATTTGAGTCGTGTAGAAACAGCAGTATGGGACAGCTGATTTTTTTCGCGTTTCCTGACGTAGGCTCCATAGTAAAGTTGTTCCGTTTCAGTATTTACTAGGCTGTCACTTACACCCTGTATTATTCATCTACCCCTATACTAGATTAATTAATTCAAGATATTTCAACCAGGTGGCTCCGGCCGACAGAGTTTGACGCGATTAGCGTCATACATCTGCGAATGTAATTCATTCCAAGTTGTTGTCACTAAGACCTACGGTGTCAAGGATTTCAGGGAAGATCTCAAGGTATGCTGTTAAAGGAACTATGCATTTTTATAGTAGTCATAAATAGGTTATCGCCTCAGGGCGGGACAAAAGCTTCCTCTCATGACTAAGGGTCGACCTAAGGTTCAGAAATTGCTGGATTAAAGTGGTGGTGGGCAGGAGACTCGGCTAGAAGAACAAAGCACAGATGGAAAAAGTCTTGACGTGAACGTAAAAGTCATCGATAGCAATAGGGGAGTTGATTACATAAAATATATTTTAGTTTTAACTGCTCAGTAAATAAACCGTTTGAAAATAACGCTAAACTCACATTTTCAGTAATACTGTTGCTTGAATACTATTTTCAATAACTGGATAAAGTATAAAAAGTATCGAAACGACGACGAAAAACAATGACGTCACTATTAAATTTTTAGTACAATATTTTATACAAAGCACGCGTTTTGACGTTTGATAAAGAGTTGATAATTTGACTAGTTGGAAACTCGCGGATATTATTTTCAACTTTTTAGGGTTCCGTACCCAAAGGGTGAAAGTGGGACCCTATTCATAAGCCTACGCTGTCCGTCCGTCTGTCTGTCTGTCCTACCTATTTAGGGCTGTAACTTTTCAACCGTACTAGCTAGATAGTTACAATTTTCATAGAATGTGCGTTATTATGGCGGATTTGCTAACAAATAATAAAATATCTAAAAGTTTACAATTAAGGGGGGTCCTCATAAAAGAAACTAGTTTTTATGAACGTTTTTCTCACTCTATCGTAAAAACGGTAAAACATATAAGATTCAAACATGGTGTGATTCTAGAGCAAACTCTACACTATACGACCAAACATATAAATCGGTCAAGTGTGATTATTACGGGCTTTATTTGCAGGTTTTATACACAAGCTGTGGCGTTGACACGAAGCAGACGACTTTCATATTCAGCGACACGCAGATAGCCGAGGACACATTCACTGAGATTATTAATAATTTACTCAGCAGCGGGGAGATCACCAATCTTTTTAAGCCTGATGAGTTTGAAGATGTTAGTAACTCTATTACGTGATTGAAGTGGGGTATAGCCACAATAAATACTAGTACCTACCGGTACAGAAGGATTACTTCGAAAACAGATTGAAATAAATAGCGACTGCACGGCAATAAGATGCAAAGTCCTACCGTACAATTCGCGAATAACCTACCAACCGTCACAACGGCGCGCGTGCAAACAAATATGAACCGAGTCATTAGATATGCAAGCTTCCTTTACATAGTCACCCTCTTTCATTCTTTCACGTGCTGGCAGCGTGACATCGCTAGGGTTTTCAAGCCTCGCATTGATTATTCACAAAATGGCGGCAAGTCAAATGAGATATGACCAAGAAGTTGACACGGTATACCTAACCTATTGCCAATCACTTCATGTTCGGGATCGCTGTCAAATCTACCTGAGCTGTGGAGTTAGACAGGCCTGATAAAACCAAGGAAATTGGTCCTACATATTTAATGTCATACTAAAAAATGTATGTAAAAGCAGATTTGCATTGTTGCCATAATAATAATTAATAGTTGGACGAGTCCTAACCGAATATCGCATTATTTTGGCCGGCATTTTCACATTTTGAATCAAATCGGTTGATGGCTTTTGTATGTAAATTCAAGACATGTTATAGAACTGACCTTTTAATTTCGTTCCTAGATAAAAACAGCGCTGGAGAAGGCTATGAAGGCGACAAATTTACTGCAGACGGCAGAGAGCGTGTATCTGTTCCTCGTGGAGCGAGTGAGACAGAACTTACGCATCGTGCTCTGCTTCAGTCCTATCGGAGAAGAGTTCAGGTAATTTTGACAAAGTTAAAAATTGAAAGGGTATTTGACAACATGTAAAATATAGGATCTATTGATGGCATCCGTATTGAATATGAATTTTGAAAACCAACTATTTAGTCAGTTAAGAAAAATACTGGATATTTTAAGAGAAAATCGACAACGAAAATATTGTTTTGTCTATTTTAGTCACGTGATCGTAAACGACTGTGATTGGCCGAATGGTTGATGACGTCAACTGTTTGTAAACAGTTGCGTGTATAGTTTGAGTGTCGTACTAAGTTTACGTCATCGTGACGTCAACTGCTTGTAGACACGTATATTGTCAGGAAAAGCGTTTTCGCGGGATATTTAAATAATGATTTTAGTTTTCGTTTTTCTTGCACTATAATATGTAATGGAACGTAAAATATACATTTTCTATAGAATCCTTAGACATCAGTTTTTAACGTAGAGCAGTTTTTAAAAACCTGTCGAATACCCTATTACCGAAAATGATAGAAAACATTTATTAATTAAGTATCAAAATTACAGTTTAGTACCAAGTATTGAAGATTTTGTTTAAAAACATATTGTTTCTAAATTATCAGATTATATAGAATATTTCTTTTCTATATGATCTTCTAGAAGATTTAGATTTTGATGTATCAAATGAGTTTTACTTTGAGAATAAGTATGAGTTTATGTGATAAATGTATGAAAGTAATATAAAATAAGTAAATATTTTTGAAAATTATGATTTGGAATAAAACTACAGAATATCCTAGACATTTAAAAATACACTCCCACAGGGGTTGATATTCTAAAAATACTTTTTTTTTCCGATATTTCGGTTCTCCATAGTGAAAGTTGTTCAGCTTGAAGGTATGACACACGCCACGCCGTTCCATATGTAACGCATATAATTTTACTCCCGTGTATGTCTATTCTGTGCTAATATTATGAAATACGAGCGTTTACCCGCGACTTCGTCCGCACAAATTATACTGGGTATTACAAAAGTAAAAATAAAAATTTAAAACTTTTAAGGGGATTGTTTAGACCATCAAACTGAACAACTTTCACTATGGGACCAACATCGGAATCGCGAAAAAAAAAATCTCCTGTCCCATACATTTAGCTCGAGTAGATTTATAGTTTAGTATGGAACATCTTTGTTTTTATTCGCGATTTCGATTTTGGTCCCATAGTGAAAGTTGTTCAGATTGATGATCTAAACCACCCCCTTAAATGTTTATTTGTATTTTTGTAACACCTTGTATACCCGATTTTAAGTCAGATCGTAAGCTATCAAACAAAAAAAGTTTCATCAATATTCAGTAGTTTTTGCGTGATGCTGTTTTAAACAAACAAACAAACAAACGGACAAGAATTCTGAAAAAGGTTGATTTGGAGTCAGGGATACCTAAAAACGATATTGTTTTTTTTTTAAATATCTTAATGTACAGACACACTTCTATTACAGTTTTATAATAGTTTCGATTAAAGTACACTATTATTTCAACAGGAATCGTATCCGTCAATATCCAGCCCTGATAAACGCGACGACAACGAATTGGTTCCTCGAATGGCCGCGGGAGGCGCTGCTCGAAGTGGCTTACAAATTCCTGGAAGGAGTAGAGTTGTTGGCTTCTATTACTGGTCCTAGAGTACGTATCGTTTTGTATGAAATATAAAAAATTGTACTAAATACTAAAAAGTTACGTCATCGACATTTTATTACTTTTTATATTTCATACTGTTATTAAAAATAGTATTCAAGCTAAAGAATAACATATAATTAAAATTCAAAAAATAGACATAAATCAGCAACATGCTTCGTCATTACAGTGAAATACAAGCTCAGCTTTGACTAATTATTATAAGGACTAGACTTGCGGTAGCATTTCCCCTCTGCCACGGTATAAGCACAATTGATCTTGTGCATTTACATTCAATTTTACACCTTATCACTAAACGAGACAGCCTATAATTGCGAAATAATAACTTCGAACTTAGAACGTTTGGGGTTCACACGAGACTACTTTTCATGATTTTGAACATTCCAAATTAGAATCTAAAGTTATGGGGAATAAAATCCAAAGTTGCGGATTTTATGTTACCTCGCCCCCCGCAAAAAGTGGCAGAAATGTTTGTTAGTAGAATTACACGCGTAACCTGTCCACATATAAATAGTCAAAGAAGCTCAGTCAAATAACCCGCCCCTTGTCGATCCTGGCGCAAAAGGGGCCCACAATACTAGCAGCGTTGCTACGTTGAATTGCAACGGCTAGCCTCTGCACCAGAAACGACCCAGAACGGAGGTCACAATTTTGCTCCCAAAAAAGGAAAAAAAAAACAAAACGCGCATTTAAAATAGAATGAACTTTTATGAAAATTCTCGTTCAGGTCAAAAGAAAGGAATCAATAATAGAAAGTAGAGAGGACTCGCTCAGAGCGTCCGTGGCTTCGATCATGTCGCTGATACACTCGTCGGTCGGCAAGTACTCGGTGAAGATGTGGGTGGAGATGCGCAGGACCAATTATGTCACGCCTACCAACTACCTGGAGCTCGTGACGGGATATAAAGAGTGAGTCGTCAAATTATCTAAACTATTATAAAACTGTTACAGAAGTGTGTCTGTACACCATTGACATACCAAATAATGGACGTAGGGTCTAGTAAAAAATTGTCGAAAGAAGTGTCCGAGAGTAACCTACACAAACCTACGTATAGTAATATAAAAAATGAGAGCTTACATCTGCCAACAAACTCATGCAGTTTGGCAGATTTAATGTAAAGAAACCTTCTTGTTATGTTTTTTGCTCTTTTGGATAAATAAATGAATTGAAATTGATAAACCAACTAAAAACATTGAAAATGCTGAAATTATTTTTCATTTTGCTTGCGTAGTTTTTACCCTATCGCGGCACGGCATTATATACGTGAGCGTAGTAGGTCGATCAAACGAAGACAGCCAAGACTGTCACGTAATTGGTTCTCTGTATACGTTTTGGTGCTCTTTTGGGTCGGACACTTTTGAGCGCGAACCCGAAGTAGTTGGTAAGTCAATGCTGTTCACTGAAAATATTTACCAGAAGAAGAATAGGATATTGCTTTTAGTTGTCCCTGATTCCAAATTGTCAATTTTTGGATTTTTTTTTGCCTGTTCGAGCATTATGCAAAAACTACAGAACCGATTTCGACGAAACTTTTTATTTGATACCTTATGATTTGACCTTATTTCTGGTACTTTTATAATTATACTTATACTTTTATATTATGTACGATTTGTAACACCACTGGCTTTTCGTTGAAGGAAAACATCGTGAGGAAACCTGCATGCTTCAATTTCGAGGCATGTATTGTACCCACTGTCAATAATAAGTAGTGACGGGATCACACTGGACACAGTTTCGGTAATACTGGTGAAAAGTGGATGTTCAGAGGTTTCAGAAGATCTCTTACTATCCTCTTGGGTAAAATAGTCGTGAGCATATGCTATGCTATATAATTTGTGCGGACGCATTCGCGGGTAAACTAGTAAATAGTAAAAATTGTTCAGTTTAATGGTCTGAATTCACAGTTTCAATTGCCATTGAATTCATTATCAATTAATTAATGAAAACTGTTCGAGCAGCCGCTAGATGTGCGCTGACCCTTATAGTGCCCTTGGGCAAAAATCTCATATTATGTCTTCAAGGAACTAAAATAACAAGTCTTTTAATTTAATAACGATAATGTTATTGAACAGAATGCTTCGAATGAAGAGGATAGAGATAGCTCTACAAGCCAACAAGTTGCGAAATGGTCTAGGAAAAGTGGAGGAGACCACCAAATTAGTTGGACAGATGTCTGAAGAGTTGGCTGCGGCTCAGGTACGGATGTTCTGCAAATATTTAATCTGTCACCGTCACTATTCCCCACTAATCTTAGTCCACATATTGTGTTTGTGGTGAAAAAATAAATAAAATAATGCATGCATAGTAATGTTAGGTAGACAAGGTGGACTGACGACCTGGTGAAGGCGGCGGGAGCCCGTTGGATGAGGGTAGCACGAGGTCGAGGCTTATAATATGTCTCTGTTCTGGAGTGCGATTTTTGAAAGTCACACGTTCAAATACGCAGTAGAAAGAAGCAGTAAAAAGATTTCCTTAGTAATTTTAACATTTACTACCGCTGATTTGAACGTGTGACTTTCAAAAATACCATTCATGTCATCGTCTGATAGTTGACATCTTGTTCCTTTTTCAAAATGCCGTTTTAGAAAGAAAATTTACTAAATAAGATTAAGACATGTAAGAAGTATTTACAACTTTAAAATTGAAAAATGAGGTATATTCAATCAAAATACCTTCGTCAGATCCAAGTAGCAGAATACACGGAACAATGCATAGAATATATGGGAGTGATCAACGTGCAACAAAGGAACGCGGACGAGCAACAACGGAGCGTCGCCGCCAGGAGCAAGAAGACTCAGGAGGAGGAGGTGCAGTGCAAGAAGCTAGCCGATGCGGCCATGAGGGACTTGGCTAGCGCCATGCCGGCATTGGAGGAGGCTATTAAGGTATCATGCTTGTTTGATTGAATCTTTTAGATCTTTACTATAAATTCCTTTACATAGTCTCCCTCTTTCATTCTTTCACATGCTGGTAGCGTGACATCGCTAGGGTTTTCAAGTCTCGCATTGACTACTCACAAAATGGCGGCAAGTCTAATGAGATTTGACCAAGTTTAAACGGTATACCTAACCTATGGCCATTCACCCTTCGGTGGGGATCGGCCGCCAAGCGTACGTGAGCTGTGGAGTGAAACAGGCCTGCCATAACTAGTAAATTTAACATCCAGGGTCATCAACTTTAGATTTTAAGGGCTTTAAATTACGTGTTTTTTCTGTCAGGCCTTGGACGCTCTGAACAAGAAGGACATCAGTGAGGTCAAGTCTTACGCCAAGCCGCCGCAGAAAGTAGAAATGGTGTTAGAAGCTGTGCTCATATTGCTACAGGTAACTTTTGTTCCCATCCCATTACATTGGGGATAATTAAACGGTTTTAGGACCCCAAAACTTGCCGGCAAATGAAAACTATTTAGACCTTCATCATCAGCATCACACCTATATACGTCCCACTGCAGGGCACAGGTCTGTCCTCAGGGAGGGTCTATAGGCATTATTCCACCACGCTTGCCCAATGCGGATTGGTAGACTTCACATCCGGATCGGAATTTCTTCTTCAGCGTAATGCAGGTTTCCTCACGATGTTTTCCTTCACCGTTTGTAAGCAAACGAAATTCCTCTTGCGCTTCGTGAGCTATGCCTTGGGTGTAGATTATTACGTACTAGCTATGCTCGCGACTACCTAAGTACTACGCACCACTGAAATTCGTTCTGATGTCGTATTCTCGGAAACATGAGTGATTGTGGTCAAAATAAAATCCTGTAATACTGAGTTAGGGTTGAGACACATTGACCGACGACGGCGAAAGACGGCGCGCTGCGGCGAATCCATACAAATAGCATGTTTAGTATGGAACACCGTCCGCATCCTCCGGCGTCCACGCGACGAACGGCGCCGAACGCGTTCCCATACTAATCGTGGTTTTTTGTATGGGACCGCCGTCGTACCATCCTTAAGCTCTACATAAATATATATTCTCACGCTTGTCTCCCACTGGGGTAGGCAGGGACAACGGAACGCCACATGCTACGATCCTGACAAACCTCTCTAGCTTCCTCCACATTTATTCCTTCTTCTTCTTCTTTAGTCCTTTCATACATGCTCGTCGGTTTCGGGTAGATCTGACCAGGCTCTTTTAAGCACGTCGCCAATTTGGTCCGTATATGTACGTCTAGGCCGTCCCCTTCTAACATATCCACTTACGCTTGCCTTATAGATTGCACTCTTAAGAGGATATGTGAAAAAAATAGGATTCTTCAATGCATCATATATGATGAAGTACTAACAGTAGGAGTATGATTTGCGGATATGTGTAAATTGAACATATAATTGAAGTTTTAATTAGAGCCAAACACGATTAAGAGACATTTCCCTATAGAAAAATAAGCCAAAGTAGCCTCCGTCTTTATCGATAAACGCTTGGAACTGCTAAACGGTGAATAATAGAAACACGAGACTTGATTTAAAAAAAAGAGATTGATATTTTATAAAATTTGATTAGAGCAGAAATAAACTTACATAAATAGTACAATCACAATTAAATAAAGTTAGTTTTACGCTTGCGTCGTTCCAAGCGCGCGCGCCGCCCCATCTCTTTCTCTCGCGCCAGGCAGTAATATAAGCTATCACACGCCCATTTCACTTCAATTATTTTTCGATATAGGCCCTTAAGCTCTATTTTTCTGAAAACCAAATTGGTTTTGGTAGTATTTGATTTGATGCTTGCCCCTGTCTGTTTGCCTAACAGATATTTTCAAAAAGGTCTGTATTTTCTTTCTTTGACAACCTGTTTTGCTGCTCATACCATTAGTTACCGCTGCGATTTATACAGGGTCCTTAATATGCTGACAGCTAAGGAGATGATCAGACCATCAAACTGAACAACTTTCTCTATGGCAGTGGCATGCACTCAGGGTAGACACAAATACAGTTAAACCAAAATAATTATTAGGGTTTCTGCACTGCGGGTAGGCAAAAAGACATTTAACCCAATAATTTCTAAACTAAAAGCATTTTGTTTACTTAATGACTTTGATTTGTTTAAAAACAGATTAATTAAACAATTAAAAGTCAAGTAAATAAAATGTTTTAAGTTTAGAAATTATATGGGTTTAACTGTATTTGTGTCTACCCTGGGTGCTCGCCACTGCTCTATGGCACCAACATACAAATCGCAAAAAAAAAATCTCCTGTCCCATACAATTGGATCGAGTAGGTTTGCAGTTTTGTATGAAAAAACAGATTTTTTAGCGATTTTGATGTTGGTGCCATAGAGAAAGTTGTTCAGTTCATATTAAGAAGGGCCCTGTATATTGTTACCTCATTGGCGTCGTTTATTTTGATTGATTTAATCTGACATACAGAAAGAACCAACCTGGGCCGAAGCCAAACGTCAGCTAGGCGACCAATACTTCCTCGACCGTCTGCGCGAATTCGACAAGGATAATATACCGGACAAAGTTCTGAAAAAGATCGGAACCTACACAGCCAAGCCGGACTTTGATCCGGAAATAGTGGGCACAGTGTCTCTCGCTGCAAAGAGCTTGTGTCTCTGGGTGCGTGCCATGGAGAAATATGGCAAGATTTACAAGTAAGTTTACCATTTAGCGTCATCATTATCAGCTTATTTTGAGAACTGATAAACTAAAGTGGCAATGAGTGGGGTACATTGCTCGCAGAACCAATAGGGCCGAAGATTTCTTGAGTGGCGACCGCTTACCGGAAAGCGTAGACCCCCCACAAGGTGGACCGACGACCTTGTGAAGGTAGTGGAACCCGTTGGATGAAGGCAGCGCAGGACCGGTCGTTGTGGCAATCCTTAAGGGAGGCCTATGTCCAGCAGTGGCCTATCCGCTGATATACAACGTGTTAATGAATAAGCGCAAAACCTCATACACCCCAACCGATTTACAACAAAATAATAAGATTAAAACAATAATTTCATTATTTTTATAGTTACAATTTAAAGTTATTCACATTTTAAGTTTTGAGGCAAAAATGATTTGTTATCAATTCAACAATTAATGAAAGCGCTAACATGCTCATGGATACATTTTAAGAATCTTGTTTTGGTAGTAAGTAGGGTGAGAGTGCCCGAGCGGTGGGTTGAGATCGTTGAATTTTTCAAACAAATTATTTAATATTTTGAAAAAAATTACCTATGTTGAAACCATGATAATTCGATTCTACTCTCGATTCTAAACAAACTACTTTCTAGTTTTGCGTTAATTCATTAACACGTTGTAGTTATGATCATCATATCGTATGGCATCTGGTGGCATTTTGTCTTCCTGCTTGGATCCAGGGCGGTTTATATTTCGAGGTCGAGATGTTTTAGCCAGTCTTCCGCTACCGGGGTTAACCGATGGTGATGATGATTATCAGCTTAGCCCAAGACCGATGTAGTGGTATGAAGGGTGAGGCGAGCTATCCCACGATCCAGTAGCGTCGTCCAGTGACAAAATTGATAGTCCTCGTTGTGTACAGATTTCAGCCAGTCTTTTCTTGCTTGGTTTCTGTCGTCGCTCAGCTAAGGCTTTTCTCTACGTCTCGTCGTTTTTTCTGGCCCCGTATTCAGCTCAACGCTATAAAGATATTGGCCAGCCAATAGTCCTCAGAAGTCCGACTTAAACAACGTCACATTATATTTTACAGGGTCCTTCTTAATATGCTGACGGTTTTTTATGGAGATGATCAGACCATCAAACTGAACAACTTTCTCTATGGGACCAATTTCGAAGTCGCAAAAAAAAAACAGCTGTCCCATACATATGGCTAGAGTAGGTTTGCAGTTTTGTATGGAACAGCTGTTTGAAAACCGGTAGCATATTAAATTGTACCCTGCATATCATCCAAACATTTGTCTTCGATTTTGTTAATGCTTTTGTCTTTACACCAGAATCGTAAAACCCAAAAAGGAGCGTCTAGAAGAAGCCCTCGAGTCCCTTCGTATGAAACAGCAGATACTCGCAGAGGCGCGAGCCAAGTTGAGAGAGCTCAGCGAGATGATAGCGCGTCTTCAGAAGGAATATGACGAGAAGGTGGCCCAGAAGGAGGAGTTGGAGAGGAAGTCCAGGTTGCTGCAACTGAAACTGGAGCGGGCTGAGGCGCTCATCTCTGGGCTTTCCGGTTAGTGAAGAATATCATAATATCTACAAAATCGAATTAAAAAGCAATTTTTTTTAATCGGGTTTCGTAGTTTGTTCCATAGTGAAAGTTGTTCAGTTTGATGGCCTGAAGCACCCCCTTGAGTAATACTAGGGTGTTTTTTTACACCCTGTATACGTCCTACTGCAAGGCACAGGCCTACCCTCAGAGAAGATGTATGATCTCCATACACCCAATGCGAATTGGTGGACTACAGATACGCATCAGACACATACTTATTCAGGTTTCCTCACGATGTTTTCGTTCACCCTTTGAAAACAGTGGGTATTACGGTACATACAGGGTCCAACTTAATATGCTGTATTTTAACAGGACGATCAGACCATCAAACTGAACAACTCGCATTACGGTTTAAAAGATAAAACTATATCATGCCGTGGTGGTCCAGTGGCGAGTAACCTTGCCTGCCATGCAGGAGGCGATGGTTCGATCCCCGTCCAGGCCGACTCGTACCAATGAGTTTTTCGGAATTATGTGCGATTTGTAACACCACTGGCTTTCCGGTAACATCGTGGGGAAACCTGCATGCTCCAATTTCGAGTCATGTATTGTACCCACTGTCCATTATAAGTGGCGACGGGCTCACCTCCCGACACACTGGACAGAGTTTCGGTACTACTGGTGAAACATGGATGTTCTGAGGTTTCAGAATATCTCTGACTACCCCCTCGGGGAATATAGTCGTGAGCATATGCTATGCTATGCTTATGCTATATAGATTTAGGAACGGACGGACGCAGAGTAGGCTTAGTGGGTGCCAATGGGACCTTATAACTACACCCTGTATTTTAAGGAACAGCAAGTAGAAGAGAAAAGCTTCTCTAAAAATGCCAATAAATAAGCAACTATAATCGTCAGGTGAAAGAGAAAGATGGGAAGCGACAGTGGAGCGGCTGGACAAGGAGTTTGAGAACCTGCCCGGGGACTGTCTGGTAGCGACCGGGTTCATCGCCTACCTCGGGCCCTTCGTTTCCGAATACAGAGAGAACCTCATGATGGACTGGTTCACGGAGGTACGGAGCCACCACATTTGAAATTTAAACTTTCAGAATGAAAATTTAATGGGAATGTGATTGATGGATGGAAGACGTTTGGAAACGTCGATATTTAGAGAATATATACATTTTGGTAATGCAAACATTTTGGTAATGTAAATATTTTAGGAATGTAGACGTTTTGGGAATCTGGATGAAATGAAATGTTCTGGGAATCAATACATTTTGAGAATATACATAAACGAACATTATGGTAAAGTAGATTGTCTAGAAAACTATCATTTTAGCATCACACGCGCATACTTACATATTAAAATCCTTCGCTTTTTAGCGATTAGACCGCCTTATTTGTACCATATTCAGTTTTGTTTCCTATTGTGCATTGTATTTTGTTTGGTGTAAATAAAGTATATTTCATTCATTCAATCATACAATCCTGTGCTTTTGCAATAAAGCTTTAGTAATCAATTCGTAAGTTTTTAAAAAATGAATAAGATTAAACAAATAATAAGCAGTCTCTGAAATCGGCCATAAGCATTATCATACTTGTACTTTGGGGTCCTCACCGATCTCCGCTATCCAATCCGCCGCGTAGTCCCAGCAACGCTCAAATGCCGTGATCCGTACCCCTTCTAGATACTATTAGGCCGTTTGCTTACGGGGATATAATTCGGATCGCGCTCCATACAAACGTACTATGGTGATATTTTCAATACTAACCAATTAAAGTCAATAAAATTTTGCTGAAACAATCTTGAAACAAACATCTATGCTTGTATGGAGTCAGATTTTCGTTAAAATATACAATTTCAATGCTAGGATTAATTTAAGATTTGTATGGAAATCTTTGAGGCACTTTAAAACTATACATTTTAACGAAAATCTGACTCTATACAAGCATAGAAATTTGTTTTTAGATAGATTGTGAAAAATTTCATTGCGTTTAATTAATTAGTATTGAAAATGAAAAAAACCATAGTACGTTTGTATGGAGCGCGCTCCGAATTATATCCTCTAAAGTTCTGTCATTGGTTCCATTGACCTAGCAGGGCCCATAGTCCGTAGAAATAAGTCGATGTTCCCTGAGTAATGCCGTGTTGGCTTTAACTAATTATTATAAGGACTAGCCTTGCGGTAGCATTTCCCCTCTGCCACGGTATAAACACAATTGATCTTGTGCATTTACATTCAATTTTACACCTTATCCCTAAACGAGACAGCCTATAATTGCGAAATAATAACTTAGAACTTCGAACGTTTGGGGTTCACACGAGACTACTTTTTATGATTTTTAACATTCAAAATTAGAATCTAAAGTTATGGGGAATAAAATCAAAAGTTGCGGATTTCATGTTACCTCGCCCCCCGCAAAAAGTGTCAGAAATGTTTGTTAGTAGAATTACCCGCGTAACCAGTCCACATATAAATAGTCAAAGCGTGTTGGTCATTTATGGAATTAGCTCGGTCTCTGTCCGGCTGTCCGTCTGTAACTGGCATTTTGTGTAGGTATACAACGAGCAAGTACCGGTTACGATGGATCTAAGTATGAAGTATTTCTTACTGGATGACGCTACTCTCAGAGATTGGAACACCATGGGATTGCCTGGTGAGTGAAATTTTTCGATTAACATTTTCTTCTAATGTCGTAGCTTATTTAATTGTTAAATAAAAGTTAAGGGGAGACATTTTCCTAGCAGTAGGACAAAATAGGTTGGAAATAAACAAGGTTAAGCTTCAAATAAAGTGTGTGATAAGACCGTCCTTTTCACCCTGTTCATTCTTGTTATAAATTTTATTGTTCTTGGTGTGCAAATAAATAATATTTATCTTATAAAACATTACTATACATTCTTATAAAATAGTACATGGTGTTAGGGTAAACAGTTGCGTTACTTTAAGGGGTGATTGTACCCATCATACTGAATAACTTTCCCTAAGAAACCTATATAGGAATTTAGTTTTTTTTTTCGACTTTTCATACTAACGTTCGATCAATCGATTGCATTTATTATGGAAAGTCCAAAATAATTTTTGCGAATTTCTTATAGGTTTCTTAGGGAATTTTTTTCAGTATCATAGGTACAATCACTCCTTAAAGCAATGCAACTGTTTACCCTAACACCCTGAATATTTCTAATGAGAATTTGTCTTCGTTAATTTGAATGAAAGTAATCGTTTTACCCAGACGATAACTTCAGCGCTGAGAACGGTATAATAGTGGTGCGGGCTACAAGGTGGCCTCTAGCCGTGGACCCACAAGGCCAGGCTCTCATCTGGATATCCAGACTTGAAGAGAAGAACGATATACAGGTATGCATTCATTTCAGGAAGAACGAATGTTCAACTGCAGCTTTAAGGTGTCTACATACCAAACCTGCCGACAATGTCGGATTAGTTGGTGACTTCATCGTTGCAAGTCGGAAAACTTTGTCGGCGACATGTTAGCGGCAAGAGTTGTGCAACTTTTTCTCGGTAGGCCTGCGCGCTCGCAACCGCGCGCGTCGGTGTCGGCTGGTTTGGTGTATAGACACCATTAAGTGTACAAACATGTATGGATATCTAGTGAGATATGTATACAGAGTGTAAAAAAAACCAGTTAAAGCCTTTAGGTGGTGCTTTTGACCATCAAACTGAACAACTTTCACTATGGAGCCAACTTCGAAATCGCGAAAAAATAATCAGCTCACCAACTCGACTCAAATGTAGGGGACATTTGAGTCGAGTTGGTACTGCAGTTTTGTATGAAACTGGTGTTTTTTTTTCGGAATTCCGATGTTGGCTCTTTAGTGAAAGGTGTTGAGTTTTATGGTCTGAAGCACCCCCTAAAGGCTCCAATAGGGTTCCCTGCTATCCCTGCCCTAAGCCTAAGCCCTGGTATCAGAGTTTTTTCAGACCGCCTTACGGCCTCTGACGTGGTTTTTATGTAACGACTACTATTCTCGTGGTTTTTATATATCGACGATGTAAAAGGGCGTCCTATCGAGTCTACCAGTGAACGAAATCCTGAGAGCGACCTTGCCCAAAGAATTGTATTCTGTGACAGCAAGTTCACCACTAACTTATCTCCACCGTATCCGCCGCTCCCTCTCACCCTTATTCGTGAGAAGAGGCCTTTGCCCTGCAGTGGGATCTTACAGGCAATAATTAACGGGATAGGCTTCCAGCAGCGTAATTCTTTCTTCTAAAGTGCATAAGCATAAGCATATGCTCACGACTATGTTCCCCGAGAGGGTAGTCAGAGATATTCCGAAACCACAGAACATCCACGTTTCACCAGTAGTATCGAAACTCTGTACAGTGTGACGGGGGTGACCCCGTCGCCACATAATGGATAGTGCCTACAATACATGTCTCGAAATTGAAGCATGCAGGTTTCCTCACGATGTTTTCCTTCACCGAAAAGCCAGTGGTGTTAATAATCGTACATAAATTCCGAAAAACTCATTGGTACGAGTCGGTCTGGACGGGGATCGAACCAAGTCTTTCTTCTAAAGTGACTATGATGATTACCATTACAGGTCGTCGATTTCGGCCAACCAAACTACCTGAAAATAATGGAGACCTGTCTATCAGAGGGAAAACCGATCATAATACAAAACGTCGGGGAGATTCTCGATCCTTCCATTGCTCCCATTCTGGAGAAGGCGGTGGTGACAATTGGCGCGGCTAAAGTCATCAAGTTTAATGAGAAGATGGTCTCATACAATCCAGATTTTAGGCTCTATTTGACTACTAAGTTGGGTAAGTTTTTAATTTACTCCTAATATAGCATAGCGTACCGGAAATGTTCCATACTAAACGACAAATCTACTCGAACTAAATGTGTGGGACAGGTGTTTTTTTTTTCGCGATTTCGATGTTGGTCCCTTAGTGAAAGTTATACAGTTCGATGATCTAAACCCCTTTAAAAGTTTAGATATTTATTTTTACTTTTGTAACACCTTGTCTACTAATACTGTCTTTACATATCCAAAAACAACCGTTAACTCAAGAGTCTTTGACCTAAGCCGGACAGACGAACATAGCTAAACCATAAAGGTTGCTAACTAGCCTCGTTTATTTGTTGTGTAACGGAGCTACGAGAGATTTGATAATCTCATCCATTCAAAAGATTGGGCTGAGTAAACTTGTGTAACACCAATATGTAAAATTTGCAGGTAATCCAGTATACTCTCCAGAAACGTTGACAAAGACGACTATGGTGAACTTTGCTGTCAAAGAGCAAGGTCTGACGGCCCAGCTGCTGGGCATAGTGGTACGGAAAGAGAGGCCCCAGCTGGAGCAGATGAAAGATAATTTAGTACTCACCATCGCACACAATAAGAAAGTTTTGGTAAGTGGCCTTTCGTTAGAGTCAGAATGGCCGGTGTTCTCAAACAGATATTTACAATGGCCATAGAAAAGATGTATTTAAATTGTACTATTTAGTATCACTATTAAAAATATATATATATATATATGTGTAGAAAAAAGCTATTCACAATTTTAAAGTACACCCGTTCTGTGCTGACGTCACGCAATGAGTGTACCTAAGAATTTACGATTAACTGTTCGGTTATTAATGAGATAGTTGTTGACCGCGACTCCGTCTGCGTGGACCTTATAAAGTATCCTATGTGTTAATCCTTAATATATTCTATCTGCCTGCCAAATTTAATCGAAATCCGTTCAGCCGTTTATGCGTGAATGAGTGACATACATCCAAACATCTAAACATCCAAACTTTGACATTTATAATATTAGTGAGATTTATAAATTAAACAAATGAACTAAATTATTACCTAAACTCAAATAAATCGCGTAATCGATTGGATTTGCGGATTCCTAAATAAATGCATTATATTATTTTTCAAGAGGTAATTTTTTTAGATATTTCATTGGTTTTAACACTTTATTGTACACACAGACACAATGATACACGTTTGTACAAGATGAGAAAACATGAACAAAGGGCATAGTTATTGGAAATGTTTGGATACACCTGCCATTCTGACTCTTATATGTTCATTCTAATAGGGGTTTTTATACAATACTTACCCAATGACATTCCATACACATGGACTCACCGTCATACAATAACAAAACTCAAAAATGACACATGTCTCTATTGTCACCTTAGTATGCTTCAGTTGTGCTCGGCTGCCATACATTGCCGCTGACATTCCAGTCCTTTCAAATGTCCTCGGCCACTAAGCAGTAATGTAAAACGATTAAGCACACTTTTGCGTCCCGTTAGCAGCGCGCTGATGCGAAGTCCTTGTGTATATAATGTCATTGGCTTTACCGCTGATTCTAATACGCACGTGGAAGATGTATCCTTTGTCTCTAAATACACTTTCTGAAATCCACATGTATTTTTGAAATTGCAGATGGATTTAGAGAACGATCTACTCCGAATTATGTACGAGTCACAAGTGCCACTTCTGGAAAATGAAGAGCTCTTTATTACTCTGCAAACTTCGCAGCGCACTTCCCTCGAAGTAAAGGAAGCGCTCGTCACTTCCCAGGAGACCGAGAAAGAGATAGATTCTGCTAGACAGGTTAGTTTTACCACAGATTAGTTACTTCGTAACAGATTCATCTCTCCTTAGAAAACGATAAGTTTTCACGCTTTAATCATTTACTACCAGACGGTACGCGTGAAAATGTATCTAATGGCGCTTGACTAAGCGTTGTTATTACTTCGTACAGCGCGCGACATAATGCAACGTTGCAGATTTCATACAAGCGCATCGCTCACGATGCGCCAAAGTGTAGGTACTTATCTCGGTTCCTACGGCCGAGTGACGGAGGCCTGGTTTTACCACATATTGCTGAGACGTAACTTTTCAGCAATCTGTCACTTTATTAGACAATGATAAATTCCCACGCTTAAATTACCTACTCATTATCGATGCCAGACGGTACGTGCAAAAATGTATCTAAAGAAGCTTGACTCATAGTTGTTGGTACTTCTTATCGCGCGCGACATTAGTAGACTTCACATACGCATCAGAATATCTTCTTGCAGGTTTCCTCACGACGTTTTCCTTCACCGTTTGAGAGCAGTCGGTATTACGTACATAAGTTGGAAAAACTCATTGGTGCATGGCATGTCTGGCATGATTCGAACCCAGACCCTCATTACCTTTCCGCAACGCGCCACAATACCGAAGCTATCATGCCTGTGCCCGTAAAAATGAAATTAAAATCTAAAATAAATAAGTTATTTTAAGATTTGTATGGAAATCGTTGAGCCACTGTAACTTTGAAACTATATATTTTAACAAAAATTTTACAAACCACATGTACAGAAAATAAATAAATTGACTTTAATTGATTACGAGCTTTGACTATTTATATGTGGACTGGATACGCGTGTAATTCTACTAACAAATATTTCTGCCACTTTTTGCGGGGGGCGAGGTAACATGAAATCCGCAACTTTGGATTTTATTCCCCATAACTTTAGATTCTAATTTTGAATGTTAAAAATCATGAAAAGTAGTCTCGTGTGAACCCCAAACGTTCTAAGTTCGATGTTATTATTTCGCAATTATAGGCTGTCTCGTTTAGTGATAAGAGAGGAAATGCTACTGCAAGGCTAGTCCTTATAATAATTAGCCAAAGATTACGAGTAAAATATAAAATTTAGTTAAAACTTCGTTTGGGGTCCTCCATTAATTACGTGATTTTTCGACCCCCCTTGGTGAGATGTCGTGAGATTTGACTAGACCCCCCCTCCCACGTGTGAGATTGGGTGACATTCGGCTCAAACCTTAAAACTCTTAAAACTATACAAATTTCATTTACAGGGGTACGTCCCGGTAGCAGTGAGAGCGTCCGTCCTATTCTTCGCGTTGAACGACCTCTCGCGAATAGACCCCATGTACCAGTTCTCTCTGGACGCCTACATAGATCTGTTCATGTATTCCATCGACAGAAGTGCCAGGAGCCTGGAGCTGGAGGATCGGATTAACAATCTTAATGAGTTCCATACTTATGCTGTTTACAAGTTAGTATTATATTTGGTCTAGTTACGTATATACAGGGTCCAAATAATATGCTGACGGTTTTTTAAGGGAATGATCGGACCATTGAACTTGCCAACTTTCTCTATAGGACCAACGTCGAAATCATGGAAAAAATCTGCTGTTCCATAGAAAACTGCAATCCTGCTCGACCCAAATGTATGGGACTGCTGATTATTTTTACGCGATTTCGATGTTTGTCCCATAGAGAAAGTTGTTCAGTTTGATGGTCTGGCAATCCTCTTAAAAACCGTCAGCAAATTAATTACGACCCTGGACGACTTTTTTTTACCATTTCGGGATTTTCAGGGGTGGTTCAGACTATTATACTGAACAACTTTGACTATGGAAGCAAACCTGAATTCGTAAGAAAAAAATCAGCTGTCTCATACGTTTGAGTCGAGTAGTTAGGCATTGCAGTTTTATATGGAGCAGCAGAATTATAAGATTTCAGGTTTGCTCCCATTGCAAAAGTTGTTTAGTTTGATGGTCTGAACGAAACAGTAAAAAAAATCATCCGGTATAACCTCAAGCCCTTTTTTTAGAACAATTCGTCTCATCATTCAAGCGGTGCCTAGACATTTTGTAGCATCATAATTATGAACATACATACTTATTCACTCATTCACGTGATCACTGATCCCATACCCGTACTACTCCTAGAAACACATGCAGAGCCCTATTCGAGCGTCACAAACTCCTCCTGTCCTTCCACATTGTATCCCGGATCCTCTTCCAAATGGGCAAGATGAGCACGCACGAGTACCTGTTCTTGTTAAAAGGTGGCGTTGTACTGGACAGGTCTGAACAGCCTGATAATCCTACCAGTGAGTGACATTTTGTAATTATTATCGACTCCCCCAGGCAGCCGTGGTGGTCCAGTGGCGAGTAACCTTGCCTGCCGTTCAGGAGGTGATGGTTCGACCTCTGTGCAGGCCGACTCCTAACAATGAGTTTTTCTGAGTTTATGTACGATTTGTAACACCACTGGCTTTTTGGTGAAGGAAAACATCGTCAGGAAACCTGCGTGCTTCAATTACGAGGCATGTATTGTACACAGTGTCCATTACAAGTGGCGTCGGGCTCACTCCCCGTCACACTGGACTGAAGTTTCAGTTCTACTAGTGAAACGTGGATGTTCTGAGTTTTCAGAATATCTCTGACTACCCCTTCGGGGAATATACTCTCCCTAGCAATAGGAGAAGTGGAGCGCCGAATCAACTCTGGATGGATAAAATGGCGACAGGTTACTGGAATTACCTGTGACTACCGAATCGTCCTTAAACTGAAGGGGAAAATATGCAGGGTGTAAAATTAATTGCGTTAATTAATTTAACGGAGTGCTTCAGACCATCAAACTGAACAACTTTCACTAAGGAGCAAGTTTAGAAATCACTAAGAAAAATGTTTTTAGGGTTCCGTACCCAAAGGGCCCCGTATCTCTTGCGGCTTGCGTTAAAGATCCCGGAGAAAACAAGATTTTTTGTTAAATTTTATAGTGGTACGGAACCCTCCGTGCGTGAGTCCGATTTGCACTTGGCCGGTTTGTTTTTTCACAGAAATTGGCTACGTAATCTCTTAATTTCCTCTCTTATTAATAATGCATCTCAGATAATTACTATAAATACATTTCAGATTGGCTGCCAGAGGACTGCTGGGACAATATAACGGAACTAGACAAGATACCGGGTTTCCACGGGGTCACCGACGCGTTCGAGACCTTCTCCAAGGAGTGGAAGGAGTGGTACCTTCACCCTGAACCTGAGAGCTTGCCTTTACTCGGTATGTACAATATACATTAATAAAAAAATGTTTAACAGAAGTACATATTGAAGATATTTACAAAAATGGTGTAAGGGTCAATTCACATTAGAAGCGCAGCGGCGCGTAACGGCCGAAGGAGCATCTTCTACAGCAATCTAAAAACTTGGGAGTCAATTTATAACCTCTCATGGAATACGGAAATAATGCAAAATTTTAATCGGAAATCAGATCTGTCATAAAATTTTATAGTTGAAGTTTCCAAAAAGGCTTTAGAATAGTTAACCCGAGTGAAATCGGATGATAGAATTCTTAAAAATTTTCGGCTTTCGCTTTCAGTTTAGAAAGTGAAAACCCTGGTTAACATTTTAATTGAATATATTATCCATATTCCATGAGATAAGTGAAATATTATTTTTGTCGGAGTAGTGTAGAGTAAGGAAGGAGAAGGAAGGAGAGGATTTGAATTAGTATACAATCAGAATATCTGTTACATAGTAACCAAAACATTCAGATGAATGCGTTTTTGTAACCCTATCAAATGATGTTAAAAATCTTCTGTGTTTACGAGTATGATAGTTTTCAGACTAGAATTTTTTTTCTGATTTTCTGCCAAAAAAGCCAACTTTGAAATTATTTTCTCTTAAACCAAAAAAAATCTGCACTCTGAAGTTCTACTCTTGCATTTCCAATCATAGTTACCGTCGTTTGTGGTCGAATAAGAGGATGTAATATTTTCTGGTCGTATAACACTCTGTGAGTTGATTTGACTAGCTGGGCCCTGGCGGAATATTTGTATTCTAACTTTTCAGGGGAATGGAACGACATCTGCAACGATTTCCAAAAGATCCTGTTCATACGTTCCCTGCGAGTGGACCGCGTCACGGCTTGCATCACTACCTTCATTATAGCCGTGCTCGGTCCGCGATACGTCGAGCCTCCTGTCTTAGACATAAGGGTAAATACCTCGAGTTTTGGAGCTTTGTTTGGGATATCTATTTCTCTTATACAGGGTGTAAGGAAAAGTAACATTAACCTTTAAACTACATACTCTACCCATAAAACTGAACAACTTTTACTGTGGGAGCAAACCTGTCAGAACCAAAAAAATTGAACAGCTGATATTTGTTTGTTCTGACAGGTTTGTTTCCATAGTAAAAGTTGTTCATTTTGATGGGTAGAGTATGTGGTTTAAAGGTTAATGATACTTTTCCTTACACCCTGTATACAGGGTCCTTCTTAATATGCTATCACTTTAAGGGGATGAGCAGACCGTCAAACTGAACAACTTTCACTATGGAGCCAACTTCGAAAACGCGAAAAAACAGCTGTTTTATACAAAACTGCATTACCGACTCGACTTAAATCTATGGGACGGCTGATTTTATTTTCGCGATTTCGATGTTGGCTTCATAGTGAAAGTTGTTCAGTTCGATGGTCTAAACAACCCCCTAAATGTTTATTTGTATTTTTGTAACCCTTGTATGCAGGGTGAAATTGATATCATTAGCATCCATTAAACTAAGAATCTAACCATCAAACTGAACAACTTTTACTATGGGAGCATACCGATGTGAAAAAAAACTAAACTACAGTGCCTATTCGACTCAAATGTATGCAACAGCTGATTTTTTTTGCCCCGATCTGTTTGCTCCAATACTAAAAGTTGTTCCGTTAGATTCTTAGTTTAAAAGGATGCTAATGATATTAATTTCACTCGGCATAAGATGTCAATGGTTTTAATGTATAAAACAGATGGCTTGGGAAGAGTCTACGTGGAAGACATCGCTGCTATTCGTGCTGTCGCCTGGTGTAGACCCCACGGCGGCGCTGATCCAGCTCGCGACTGATGTAAAGATGTTAGACAAGTTCCAGTCCCTCAGTCTGGGCCAGGGTCAGGCTCCCACTGCTGCCAGGTATGCTCTGTTGTCTACACTATTACTGGGTGTAAGTAATATTTAAAGGGGTGATTTAGATCATCAAACCGAACAACGTTCACTATAGAGACAACGTAGAAAAAAAAACCAGTTTCCCAAACATTTGAAAAAAAAGTTAAAGATCACTATCTTTCTCTGCCATAAATTAGGATTATGTATTTATTATACTTATGTATGTATCTATGTAATGGTATATTTGTAATATTATATTTATTTGTTTACAGTTTATTTTCTTTTGTAGTTTAACAATTAATAAGTTTTTGTTCAGATTGGGTGTTTTAGTTTGTTTATTTCTATGATTTGTGTACACCTAGCCTGCCTCACTTTGTAAACTTTCTCTTTATCATGGGTCTGCTGGAAGAAATCTCTTCAGAGATAAGCTCGCGCTTTGTACTTGTCTATTATGCTGTATTCATCTGTATTTCCGTGAGTACAATAAAGTGTTAAAATAAATAAATTAATAAAATTTGAGTCAAGTCGGTATTGCAGTTATTATGGAGCAGCAGATTTTTTCTTTTCGCGATGTTGACATTGGTCTCATATTGAAAGTTGTTCAGGCGGTGGTTTAGACCAATAATGGTCTAAACCACCGCCATAAATATTACTACGGTATTTGGTTAGATCCTGTATAAAACAGTAACAAAAGTGTGTCAGTAGATTTAATGATGAAATTTATAAAAAAATGATCACGGTATGGTGTTTCTTTGTTGTCTGTTCGAGCATCACGCATAAACTACTGGACCGATTTTAATGGAACTTTTCTTGTTTGGAAGCGTATGTTTCGACTTAAAAACAAATAAATAATTTATCTCGTTAAGATGACGGGAACCGGTATGGACGAAGTCGCGGGTAAATGCAAATTTATTACAGAAGTGCGGAAAAGCCGATCGATTTTCTACGGGAGGTCCAAAAAATAGTGGTGTATAAGACCGAGGTTCTTTAGTAGACCTTTTGCATAAAATCCAACCAAAAAAATTATAGTATACCCTCATGATCTTTTCCAGAATGCTAGCTCAAGGCATGAAGGAAGGCGGCTGGGTGTTCCTGGCGAACTGTCACCTGGCCTGCACGTGGCTCGGTCAGCTGCGCGGCCTCGACAACCCCAAGATACATCCCCGCTTCAGGCTCTGGTTGTCGTCGATGCCCGACGACTTGTTCCCCCTCAACGTGCTGCAGAGGAGCATCAAGATGACCACGGAGCCGCCTCAGGTTCTTTTAAATTACTTTATCAACATCATGGCGTAAAATTACACCATCAAACTAAACAACTTTCCCTAAGAAACCTAAAGGAAATTTAAAAAAAGAATGTTTCGGTCTTTGACTAATTATTATAAGGACTAGCCTTGCGGTAGCATTTCCCCTCTGCCACGGTATAAGCACAATCGATCTTGTGCATTTACATTCAATTTTACACCTTATCACTAAACGAGACAGCCTATAATTGCGAAATAATAACTTCGAACTTAGAACGTTTGGGGTTCACACGAGACTACTTTTAATGATTTTTAACATTCAAAATTAGAATCTAAAGTTATGGGGAATAAAACCCAAAGTTGCGGATTCCATGTTACCTCGCCCCCCGCAAAAAGTGGCAGAAATGTTTGTTAGTAGAATTACACGCGTAACCAGTCCACATATAAATAGTCAAAGGTTTCGGGCTTTCATACAAACAGTCAGCAAACATTAAATCAGTTGATTGGATTTAGTATGACATAAGCATATGCTCACGACTGTATTCCCCAAAGGTCAGGTCGGTCGAGGTCAGGGATATTCTGAAACCTCAGAACATCACGTTTTACTAGTAGTACCGAAACTCTGTCCAGTGTGATAAGGAGTGAGCCCGTCGCCATTGGTATGGAATGTCCCAAATATTTTTGCGAATTTCCTACAGGGAAAATTGTTCTGTATCATGAGTACCATCACCCCTTTAGAGGCCGATGATGATGATGATTTTAAGCCGCGTAGTTTATGCTGGATTCGGTTTCATACAAAATTAGCACATGCTCACGACTATGTTCCCCAAGGGGGTAGTCAGACATATTCTGAAACCTCAGAACATGCATGTTTCACCATTATTACCGAAACTCTTTCCAGTGTGACGGGGGGTGAGCCCGTCGCCACATAATGTACAGTGGGTACAATACATACTTCGAAACAACAAAACAACCGATACAAAATTAATAGTGTATTTCATATAAACGGACTCAAATTCCACGAATAACAAATCACAAAATTACGCTTGTTTGGCCTAAGATATTGAAAATGACATACACGTTCTTCTCAGGGTCTCAAAGGCAACCTAGTGCGTCTATTCGCGAACATAAACGAGGACAAATTCGAGGAGGCGACGCCGATGTACCGGCGGCTGTTGTTCTGCGTTTCTTTCTTCCACTGTACCCTCATAGCCAGGAAGAGGTTCAGGCAGCTCGGTTACAACGCCGTCTACAGCTTCAATGATGCCGACTTTGATGTTAGTATTTGTATGGTTTTGTATGGGATAGGAAGGTAGCAAGTGGAGTATTATCTTGACTTAACAAACGATTACTATTATTATTGTATCTCTGGAAGGTATTGCACGGGCCGTAGCCCGGACCTTTGGAAGGCTTGCATGGGGACACAGATTTCTTTTTAAATTATTACTTGATTATTACTAATGAAAAAAAGTAAGTTACTTCTAGTTGTTGCCGCAACTTCGTTGAAATACGTACCGATGACGTATTTTTTGAAACTTGAATTCGTATATCGTCTGTTTGCGTTAGCCGATTGCGATAAAAACGAAATGTTATCGCAAGTTTACCTTTCTTTCAGGCAGTGGTCACTATATTTAATAATTAACGTAAAAGTTATGTTAGAGAATGCTGTGGTCGATGAAATTTTCTATGCATGATTTTATGTTTTTCTGATACCGAAGTTAATATATTACTATCTCTTTTCTTTCGTCGCCAAGTTTGCTATCACTTGCTTACTTACTTTTAACTAAATTAGCAATTTTATTGTTACGTATGATGAGTATTCGATTAAGGAAATTTTAAATCCTGTTTGCAGGTATCAGAAAACCTCCTAGCGAACTATCTAGAGGAGTACGAGGAAGTACCGTGGGACGCGCTGCGGTACCTGTTCGCGATCATAAACTACGGCGGCCACATCACCGACGACTGGGACAAGAGGGTGCTGATCGCTTACATCAACCAGTTCTTTAACGAGGATGCCTTGGAACAACAGTTTTACAGGTTATTACTGTTTTACTATACAATATAGGGTGTCCCAATCAACGTCAAGCCGAAAACAGGAGATGGGAAAGTTTATTTTTAAATACAAAAAACTAAAATAAAAGACGATTGAAAAGAAAAAGAAAGTTTCGAGATTTTAAATTCTATTTGACGTTGTGAAAATTGCCACCCTGCGCCGAATTTTTATATGTAGTGACTACAAACATAGGGTCCAACTTAATATGCTGACACTTTTTTAAGAGGATGATAAGACCGTCAAACTTAACATTTTCTATGGAACCAACATCGAAATAGCGAAAAAAAAAAATCTACTGTCCCATACATTTGGCTCAAGTAGGTTTCCAGTTTTGTATGGAATAGGTTTTTAGGTTATTTTTTTTCGCGATTTCGATGTTGGTGTCATAGAGAAAGTTGTTCATTTTGACAGTCTGATCATCCCCTTAAAAAAGTGTCAGCAAATTAAGAAGGACCCTGTATGTACATTTTTCCATGAAAATACTTGTTATGCAATCCTGGATAACCTTGCCAGTGGTCCTCATTGTATAAGCATAAGCATATGCTCACGACTATATTCCCCGAGGGGGTAGTCAGAGATATTCTGAAACCTCAGAACATCCACGTTTCACCAGTAGTACCGAAACTCTGTCCAGTCTGACGGGGGGTGAGCCCGTCGCCACATAATGGACAGTGGGTACCATACATGCCTCGAAATTGAAGCATGCAGGTTTCCTCACGATGTTTTCCTTCACCTCATGTTTTCATGTTTTCTTTATATGTAGTGACTGCAAATATGTATATTTTTCCATGAAAATACTTGTTATGCAATCCTGGATAACCTTGCCAGTGGTTCTCATTGTATTCTTTTTTAAGAAAACATTATCTTTTCTAAGGCTTCTGCGGTACCTTTTTCGTCGTGAACTTTGAGTCTACACATTATAAAAATGTATGGCTCTAACCAGGCATGTTATTTGAAAAGCATCTTAAGTATCACACTGGTTATACGTTCGTTTGAAAAGATGCATTAGTTTAATAATTTTCCTTTTTGCAGAACGACCTGGTTTCAAAATAATTCATTCCATATTAAAATGTATCAATATGTTAGATAAATCATCTTGTTGGGGGATACCTTTCGGCTCCAAACTCCACGATGTCGTGATCCAATTACATGTTCAAACCATCCAACAGACTATCAAGCATCCCATCGTACCACATCCCCCGCGACGGCAGCCTGGAATCGTACCGCGACTTCCTAGACCTCCTGCCGGCATCGGAACGAGCCGAGTCAGTGGGTCAACACGCTTCCGCTGACGTGGCAACCCTGGCCCAGGAGGTGGTCATCATGTGCCAGACACTGTTCCAGCTCGCGTCGACCGGCGGCGGCGGCGGAGGCGGCGGAGAGGACCAGAAGGTTACATTCATTATTATTATTATTATTGAGTGAATGTGGCTTGAAGAGGTTTCCCTGAACGAACGACCTTGACTCTTTCAGAGCCGCCTCACCTCTACTAAACTACGTCATTTTAGTAAGTATATCTATTTTTGACTGGCTTGTACTTCATTGTCACTATCGTGCCTTGTGATCCAAGGAAATCAAATTCGAATATCATAAGAATTCGCAACTAGTTTTGAATTTATCTAATTAACTCATTAAATATCTTAATAGATTTTAAACTTCATAGCATTTTTAGATTTTAATATGGTCTACACAATGGTGTTTGTCGCAAGAACTCGAGAACTAAAGTGGTCGATTTGGCATAGCTCTGAACATTTGGCACCCGAGTGGCAATGACCGGAAGTGTTATTTTTGAATCTCACACTTTAAAAAACATGATCGTATGATGCATAATATCCATAAGAACTTTGATATTTTCTACTGCTGTATCGAATAATGTGACTTAAAAATAGCACTCCAGCCCTCATATCAGCCGATGGATCAGGCCGGTTACGTCCTTTTCCCCGAACGTCCATTTCCCAGAACTTCCATTTCCACAGCTGTTTTTTTTGCGATTTCGATTATGGCTCCATAGTGGAAGTTGTTCACTTTGATGGTCTGAAGCACCCCCTTAAATTTTACTAGGGTCTTTTGTTAGACCCTGTAGATGCAAAGATTGAAAATAAAATTTAAAAAAAATTAAAAAAATTTTCGCACCACAACGGCTGGCAACCGATGGGGAGTCAGAGTTCTAGAATCGAGGTCACGAACTAGCAAAAATTTGCAGTTCCATTCTAAACTGCGATGCCTAGTCTATTCGACTCAAATGTATGGAATAGTTCATTTGTTTATGAATTTCAAGTTTGCTCCCATAGTAACAGTTGTTCAGTTTATAAAAAAATTGGCTTAGTATAAGATTATGTAAATCTTGCAGGTGGACGAGCTAGCAATGGAAATGCTAACCAAACTGCCCAGCAAGATAGACGTGGAGACAACAGAGAAACTGATGGGACCGGAGATAGTGATGCCGATGTGTGTGTCGCTGCTTCAGGAGATAAGCTACTATAACGTGCTGATAGCGGGGATCACTCTCGGCTTGAAGGTACGAAATTGAATAGGAAAGTGGGAGTAAAATTACTACAGTTTTAACTCATGGTAGGGCAAAATAATAGGATTAGGACTAGATACCGAAAGATATCTTGCCAACACAACAACAACCACCCACTTTCTCGCCAACACAACAAAAATCACCCATCAACTCGCCAACTCAACAACACCAAACCCCAATATCCGATGACTCGTCAAAACCCGAAATCAAACCGAATCCGGCCATATCATTAGAGAAACTGCCACTATTTCGTCGTACGATGTAAAAGTTGTCTAAATTCTACATGTAAGTAATATAAAACAGTATAAAGAAAAAAGTCCTTTCAGATAATCAATCTTGAAGTCGAAGTCAAAAGTCATTCATTGTCATTTTATTTGTTACTTTGACCATTAATATTTCGGTTTGGAGACGTTTATAGTACATTACTGCAGCGGCCAGCAAAAGAGACATTGTTGGACGAACGTGTAAGTCCATCAATGCCTAGTTGTGGCCAAGGCTCGCATAGTACTTTTCTCAAATAATGCGCGGAAATTAAAATACAATTACTTTTCAAAATCAATGACGAACAACGAACATCAAACATTTTTCCTGTGTTTAATTTTTTCTTTCTTTTAATAAACAGCTTTCTATTTGCAAGCCAGTTCGAAATTTAAATAAAACCTTTGATAAGTTACCTCCTTGGTTGCCATGTTTCGGAGTAAAAGATCGTTCCATTTTGAATTACACGACAGATATGGATTTTCATACAACTTTTGCCGGTCGCTGCTCGCATGTATTTGGCCAGTACAGAAATTTCGATATCTCGAAGAAGGTTGTCAAAATGTTTGAGAAAAGAACATTTGGCGAACAGTTAGATCCATATCACAAAAACGATTTTTGAGCGGAGGTGATGACGGACCGACACCACCGCTTTATCGCCGTGATATTTCTGAGATCAATCAGTGTCGCGGCGAAATCGCGCCGATGTAACGGCGATAACTCTCAGTAAAAATCGCGTCAATTCAGTTGCGATGTCGTAGTTGCGACATCGTTGTGGTCCAGTTGCGACATCGCTTAATCCCAAAAATGTTTTTGATTGTGTGATATGGCTCTAACTTTGACTTCATACAGGCCTTTTGAAAAAGTAAATTACTCTCCACAATTAAATTGTCACAGGAGCTACGTCGAGCGATTGAAGGTCTCGTGGTGATGTCGGAAGAACTAGAAACTATGTATAATTGCATCTTTACCGGTCAAGTGCCAAAGTTCTGGATGAAAGGTAAGTCGACAAAATAAGTAAAAATTATGTGGGTATGTACACACGGCGACAGATCAACCTACCCATAGTTGAACTCTATGTTCAAGGACATAAGGTCCAAATATGGGTAGGTTGATCTGTCGCCGTGTGTACGTCGATTTGATTTCCCAAAGAAACTTGCACTAGACGGTATTAAATAAATTTCTTGTCGTAAAATTACTTCCTTGAAAATGCGTACACTATACAACTTGTTAATGAATTAACGCAAAACCTCATACACCCCAACTGATTTATATCGAAATAATATTACACATCCGTTGCGCACCGGCACCGGCAGGTCGTCCGTCGATGAAGCCGCTGGGCGCGTGGTGCCGGGAGCTGTTAGTACGAGGCGCCCACCTGGCCGCGTGGGCCCTGGCACCGCGCTCCCCCCCCACGCTCTGCTGGCTGCCCGCCCTCCTCGCGCCCACCGGCTTCCTCACCGCCGTCATGCAGGTATATTGACCGAGTATTCGAAAATCGAAAGCGATCCAGCATATAAAAAATAAAGAGTAAATAATTGAGCGAACTAAACGCTAATAGAGCAGATTTAGCTTTTTTTCTCTAATAAGCGATCGTCAATAATTTGTGACATTGTCTAGCATTCTGTTAATTTTCTATCGTCGATAACGCTGCAGCGATGACGTTTGTAGAATAAGTAGCATGTGCATTTTGTCTAGGACCCCTGTAGACAGAACGACTGATCTCTATTTCTTCTCCCTCTGCGTGCAGGTATTAACATAAAAATACAGATAAACACCGTATCACAGTATAATAAAGTACCTACTACATAGAGTAGAAAAAATATCGTTCAATATGAATGAATTATTTATTAAACATCAAATCTAGAGATGTCGCTGCTATTGAGAGGATATCAGCTGATGCTTAGCAACGATTTTAAGAGAAGAAGAGAAGAGAAACAAATCTTAAGAACTACTCAGTTGATACGTACTTAAAATCGGTTCTGAGTACGGTTTATTAGTACGGGCCTTAACCCTTTATCAGGCATGGCACATTTTATCGACCACATTATAAGGATCTGACATACACAAATATATATACAACGTGTTAATGAATTAACGCAAAACTAGAAAGTAGTTTGTTTAGAATCGAGAGCAGAATTTAATTATCATGGTTTCAACATAGGTAATCGTTTTCAAAATATTGAATAATTTGTTTGTAAAATTTAAAATTTACGATCACAACCCCCCGCTCGGGCGCTCTTACCCTACTTAATACCAAAACAATATTCTAAAAATGTATCCATGAGCACGTTAGCGCTTTCATTCATTGCTAAAATGATAACAAATCATTTTTGCTTCACAACTTAAAATGCGAATAACTTTAAATTTTAAGTATCAAAATAATGATTGTTTCAATCTAATTATTCTGTCATAAATGAGTTGGGGTGTATGAGGTTTTGCGCTTATTCATTAACACGTTGTATATCTATAAGATTGATTATTATCAGAGCCTGATAAAGGGTTAAATATGACGTTTCCACTGGAATATATGTATCTTTGCCTAAACCCTTTTGGTGAGGAAAACTTGCAGTGGGATGAGAAAACGCGTCACTCTCTTGCCGATAACTACAGTTTCATTCAAATTACTGCATATTCGTTGTTTTGGTTTCAGACGACAGCGCGTGGTGAGAGTTGGCCCATAGATACAATGTGTTGGGAGTTCACGGTGCTGCCTATAGAAGAACAAGCGTTTGTGAGACCGCCGCGCGATGGCGGCGTTTATATCAGGTATTCTCGGAAATTTTAGGGAAATCTGAATTGCGAATGTATAATATTTTATCCGGCTACGATGACGGGAGCTGGTGCGGACGAAGTCCCGAGAAGAATGCAATGAATGTAAATATGATAATAATAATATCCTTATCATACTGTTGCCCCCCTGATACCGATGTCCCCTCGTCTATGATTTTTTTCGATCGGCGTTAATAAAGTCAGTAGTTCATTCGCCCAAGCGTCAATCGACCAGCGGAAGTTCAATGTCCCGTACGGGAATCGAAAAATACTCACTAGTTTGATGAAAAACCAAATTAGAAAAATATCGTCATATTTTTGTTTTCTTAATGATTATAGTTAGATTCCGAATTTTAACCAAACCCTTTGTCGCCGACACTGGCTGCTAGGTTTTCAAATGCCATTTTTTATGGTTTTATTCAGTCATTGTCATTTTATTCCTTACGCCATTTTTTATAGTTTTATTCAGTCTAGTAAAGAATTCACAGAAGTAAAGTCGTTTTCTTTGATAGGCTTACACAACATAAGCATATGCTCACGACTATATTCCCCGAGGGGGTAGTCAGAGATATTCTGATATCTCTGAACATCCACGTGTCACCAGTAGTACCGAAACTCTATCCAGTGTGACGGGGGGTGAGCCCGTCGCCACATAATGGACAAATCTTCATCGCAGCAGCGCAGCGCAGCGCAGCGACATCCTTTATAAAATGGTCTCCTTCTTCACAGAGGGTTGTTCCTAGAAGGTGCCAGCTGGTTCCGTAAGGAGGGATACCTAGCAGAGCCACTTCCAATGCAACTGGTGTTTCCACTTACACCGATACATTTCAAGCCTGTAAGAGCTACGGGGAGAAGGATGCGCAGTAAGTTAGGGTTCTGATAACATTTATTAATCAAACAGTTCTGGATTAAGACGCTTCCGCTATGTAAAGGCAGGGCCGGGCCATATTTTGTTAGAAGCTATCTCCTCGTTATTTGGAAGACGTACAAATTAATGAAAAATAATTAAGATATGTCGGATAGTATATAGTTCTGAAAAAAAATATATTTGCAAATCAGAATTGACTAGAAAGCTATACAAGGTGTAAAAATAAACATTTAAAACTTTTAAGGGTGTTGTTTAGACCATCAAACTGAACAACTTTCTCTATGGGACCAACATCGAAATCGCGAAAAAAAATCTGCTGTCCCATACATTTGGCTCGAGTAGGTTCACAGTTTTGTACAGAACAGCTGATTTTTTTTCGCGATATCTAGTTTGGTGTCATAGAGAAAGTTGTTCAGTTTGATGGTCTGATCATCCCCTTAAAAAAGTGTCAGCATATTAAGAAGGACCCTATATAGCATTGATCTTGATCATCTCGGCTTTATTTGATGAAATATATTTCAAAATTTTTCAATAAAATACCACGAAACCTGTTTTCAAAGGAAAACCTAAATATTTGAAATTCTAAAGTCTAGCTCTTACGGTTCAAAAGTTACAGCCCTAAATAGGTAGGACGGACGGCCGGACGGACAACGTAGGCTTAGTAATAGGGTCCCGTTTTCACCCTTTGGGTAAGAAACCCTAAAAACATAAGATAAGATAAATATTCTTTATCTGCACACCAAGAATAGAATAATACAATTTAAGGGCCTATGTCGAAAAATAATTGAAGCGAAATGGGCGTGTGATAGCTTATATTACTGCCAGATGCGAGAGAAAGAGACAGGGCGGCGCGCGCGCCTGAAATGACGCCAGTATAAAACAAACTTTATTTAATTGTAATTGTACTATTTATGTATGATAAGTTCAATTCTGCTCTAATCAAAATTTATAAAAAATCAATCTCTTTTTTTTAAATCAAGACTCTTGTTTCTAATATTCACAGTTTAGCACTTCCAAGCGTTTATCGATAAAGACGGAGGCTACTTTGGCTTGTTTTTCTATCGAGAAAATGTGTCTTAATCGTGTTTTGACTCTAATCAAAACTTCAATTATATGTTCAATTTACACATATCCGCAAATCATACTCCTACTGTTAGTACTTCATGAGATATGATGCTTTGAAGAATCCTATTTTTTTCACATAGCCTCTTAAAACAAGTATGAGAAGGGAAAACATGGTGGTCTTAACTAAAAAACAAATCGATATCCAATCTTTGGTATTATCACCTTTCTTTTTCAGATCGCTACATATGTCCATGCTACTACTACCCACTTCGCATGGGCGCGTTCGTCGTTGCCATCGACCTGCCCGCCGGGAAGGAGACCCCGGACTTCTGGGTCAAGAGAGGCACCGCCATTCTGTGTACCCTAGCTAGTTAGATGTTATCTTTTATTATTATATTGCTGTTTGATGTTTCCGTGGTCTTATTGTTGTTAGTTAGACCTGTGACCTGTTGAGGCCTTTGACTAATTATTATAAGGACTAGCCTTGCGGTAGCATTTCCCCTCTGCCACGGTATAAGCACAATTGATCGTATGCATTTACATTCGATTTTACACCTTATCACTAAACGAGACAGCCTATAATTGCGAAATAATAACTTCGAACTTAGATCGTTTGGGGTTCACACGAGACTACTTTTCATGATTGTTAACGTTCAAAATTAGAATCTAAAGTTATGGGGAATAAAATCCAAAGTTGCGGATTTCATGTTACCTCGCCCCCCGCAAAAAGTGGCAGAAATGTTTGTTAGTAAAATTACACGCGTAACCAGTCCACATATAAATAGTCAAAGGTTGAGGCAGCTTAAAAACTGATAGAATTTTAATCAATGGTCACTAAGTGTAACATAATTATGAAATAGCGATATGAAGTTGGAGATATCCCATTTGAGCTATTTTTAAGTCAATAATTAAAATTTAAAAAGCCGTGGTGGTCTAGTGGCGAATAACCTTGCCTGCTGTGCAGGAGGCGATGGTTCGATCCCCGTCTAGGCCGAATTTATGTACAATTTGTGGCACCACTGGCTTTTCGGTGAAGGAAAACAACGTGAGGAAACTTGCATGCTTCAATTTCGAGGCGTGTATTGTACCCAATGTCCATTAAAAAGTGGCGACGGGCTCACTACTCGTCACACTGGACAGAGATTCGGTACTACTAGTGAAATGTGGATGTTCTGAGTTTTCAGAATATCTCTGATTACCCCCTCGGGAAATATAGTCGTGAGCATGTGCTTTTACTAATTAAAATTTAGTTTGAATTACAGAAACAGATTTGAAACACTTCCTCTCACTTATTCTTAGAACAGCTTTAGTAACATCCAAGATATGTCGGATAGTATATTTTTCTGAAAAAAAAAATAGGTATTTGCAAATCAGAATTGACTAGAAAGCTATACAAGGTGTAAAAATAAACATTTAAAACTTTTAAGGGGGTTGTTTAGACCATCAAACTGAACAACTTTCAATATGTGACCAACATTGAAAAAAAAAAATCTGCTGTCCCATACATTTAGAGTAGATTTGTCGATTTTAGTTTCGCGATTTCGATATTGGTCCCATAGTGGAAGTTGTTCAGTTTGATGGTCTAAACCACCCCATTAAATGTTTTTCTATTTTTGTATTTTTGTAACACCCTTGTATAGGAATTGGAAAATCTCTTCGTCCTTATTTGAAATGAAATATAGAGTTTACCCGCGACTTCGTAGGCATGGGGTACCGTCATCGTAGCGAGCTTTCAAACAAAAAACCGATAATCCGTTTTACCGAAAACGGTTCAGTAGTTCTCGCGTGATGCGCGAACAAACAAACAAACAAAAATCCAAAAATTGGTTATTTGGAATCAGGAACACCTAAAAACTAAATTGCAACTTTTTTAAATATCTTCAATGCACTTCTGTTACAGTTTTGTAATAAGCATAGCATAAGCATATGCTCACGCCTATATTCTCCGGGGGGGTAGTCAGAGATATTCTGAAACCTCAGAACATCCACGTTTCACCAATAGTACCGAAACACTGTCTAGTGTGACAGGGGGTGAGCCCGTCGCCAGTTTTGTAATAGTTTAGATAATAAATGTGACAGCACCATATTCGGCCTCGGATCACGATGCATTGACAAAATTAATAACAACAGTTTTCAAATCACACTTTATTCACCGCCATTAAATACCTACCTTAAACATTTTAAAGATATTGTATGTTTAATATTGTCTAAGGGCCCGTTTCACCTCTTCCGGTCCGGTTTTGATAGCTTATCTGGCAGAACGTTTGACATGTTTCATTATAAATGATGTGTCATACGATCTGTCAGATAAGCTATCAAGAACATATCCAGAAGTGCTGAAACTGGGCCTGGCATGTCATCCCCGACAAAACGAGGAAAATCGAAATATAGGGGTGTCAAAATGAGATTTTCGAGATTGAGGTTTTCTCGTTTTGTCGCTTTGTCGGAGAGTGGCGTGCTAGCCCTACTGGCACAAGTTTTTTCTCTATACTAAATACTTAAATTATCTAAACAATAGTGCACTACAATTACCATATTGAATTGGCAAGATATTATAATCCAAAATGCTATCACAGTCAACTTAAAACTATTAAGATTGAGCCCAATGTACCTATATTTCAATAGAACAGTCTTAAAATATAACCTCAAAGTAACGTAATCTTTATTTGATATTGACCCTGATGCAAAACACACCATGAGCGCCTCTTAAGAGAAGTTTATTCCGAATGCGTAAATGCACGCTGCATACAAACGAAGTCTGGTGATATTTTCAAAACTAACCAATTAAAGTCAATTAAATTTTGCAGAAACAAATCTCTATGCTTGTATCTTGCCCGATTTTTGTTAAAATATACAGTTTCAATGCTAGGATTAATTTAAGATTTGTGTGGAAATCTTTGAGGCATTTTAACTTTAAAACTATACATTTTATCGAAAAACTGAAACCATACAAGCATAAATATTTGTTTCTAGATTGTTTCTGCAAAATTTCATCGACTTTAATTGGTGGGTATTGAAAATATCACCAGACTTCGTTTGTATGGAGCGCGCCAACAGTAATATACCCTTAAGCGTATCGCATACAGGAATCGAGGCGCGGGTGCGCCTTGGCGACTTGACATACGGCCGATAATTCTATACCAAGAATAAATCAGAGCACCTCTGGGATTTGTATGACATATAATTATCAAGGTCGCCAAAGCTCGCGTCTCGCCTCGACGCCGCCTCGACTCCTTCTGTATGCTATAATTCTTAGCCACGGTTTATACAGAAGAGACGTGTGGCTCTTAAGATCAAATCTGTTTGTGACCTTGAAAACTTTTCCATTGCGTTCCTAAATTATCATGATAAATAGCCAGATATTAGTTATTGGGGAAATAAAACTTATTCAGTCTGAAAACGTCAAAAAGGAATGTTTTGTAAGTTGTAAAGAGTTTTTAGAAGGGTGGAACGCGAAGTTCTTTCTGTCCTTGCTAAACTTTTCTTTCGCGTTATATAATTTCATACAAACCGAGGTATGTGTTAAATATGGGCGAGCATGGGTCATTATAAAGCTTCGGCTTGCAATAGTATCCCAAAATAATAAAAATTAGGCTACTGAAGCGTTAAAATGAGGGGAAATGTATAATGTAGCGTCTTACTTCATATGATAACAGATTTTCAAGGGGATCATCAGACCATCAAACTGAACATCGAAATCGAGAAATAAAATCAGCTATTCTATACAACATGTTCATGAATAAGCGCAAAACCTCATACACCCCAACTGATTTATAACAAAATAATTAGATTGAAACAATAATTTCATTATTTTGATAGTTAAAATTTATTCGCATTTTAAGTTATGAGACAAAAATGATTTGTTATCATTTCAGCAATGAATGAAAGCGCTAACGTGCTCATGGATACATTTTAAGAATCTTGTATTGGTAGTAAGTAGGGTGAGAGTGCCCGAGCGGTGGGTTGAGATCGTGTTTTGTAAATTTTTAATTTTACATAAATATTTTGAAAAAAAAATCCTATGTTGAAACCATGATAATTAGATTCTGCTCTCGATTCTAAACAAACTACTTTCTAGTTTTGCGTTAATTTATTAACACGTTGTGTACACTGCAAACCTACTTGACCCAAATGTATGAGACAGCTGGTTTCTTGTTCGCAATTTCTATGTTAGTCCCAAAGAGAAAAAAAAATTTCTGTTTCATGTTCTGATCGTTTTAGAGCGATTATTTTACTTTCTGAAAATGTTTAAGTCCGAAAACCTTTAATTTTAGGTTAAATAATAATTACTCTTGTATATTTTTAGTGTATTATACAGCTTTAAAAAGTACTGTAAAATCTCGAAGTAAGTACTTAGTGTAAGTACTTTAAAAAGTTTACTCTAAGACCACCTGTCAAAATCACGGAGCTATCTTGAACGCACTATAAGATGGGCCCTGTATATCCAAGGTGTAAATTTAAACGAGTTACATATCAAACGGGGTACTTCAAACCATCAAACTGAACAACTTCCAGTATCCAACATCGAAGTCGCGAAAAAAATATCAGCTGTTCCATACATGTGGGTCGAGTAGCCATTAACGTATTCTATGGAACAACCTTGACCTTTAAGTTATATCAGAGATCATTAGGAACAACTATTCTTTTTCTCGATTTCGATGTTGGCTCCATAGTGAAAGTTCAGTTTGTGAGTTTGATGGTCTAACTAAATATAAACATACAATAATTTTTATTATACCGATTAGCATCAGGCGGTAATATTTTCGTGTTCATTTTCCCATAACAATTAATTTTCGTTCTTATCCAATTACAATAGAGTTGTCGATAGTGTGCAAACAGTGAACGGTGACGTTTGCTCGCGCACGCAATCTCATCAAACAAATCTATTTGGATTGGATAAGGATTAAATTTAATTATGTATGAGGAAGTGCTTGGGCATTTTACCGTCTGATTTGCGCTGACCCTAAGATATAGTTACTTAGTACCTACTTAGAACTTAAAGGCTAACTTAGCAGAGCATCTTACAAAATACGAATACTTATCTATGCTTCAAAAACTTACTGATCCTATTCATAAATTTGTTAGAAAACTCAGCCGTCAATCTATATCTTAACGCGAAATACGCCAGTACTCTATGCACAGTACTAAACACCAGTAACCCAACAATCTGCATATAATACTTGTCATGCTCCATACCAATATCTCTTAACAATAAAGTAGGGTCTGCGTACATACAGAAGGGTTCCAGGCATTCCATGAAAGGTCTATTAGTGTAAAGAGCTAAGGAGAACCCTGATAGGCCGTAGCGTAGGTAGGACGCTGACATCAGTGCACGCATGCTGGTTTCTATGTACGGACCGAAGCCCATTCCGTAGCAGCACAGGGCGAGGAGAGGGGCAGCGGTCGCTGGGCCTATTATGGAGCCGTTCTGTAAAAGAATTTGTAGTTTAAATCGTATAATGTTTAAAATTGAATAATAAGCTAGATTTGTTAAACCGATGGAGTAGCATATTTTCAGTTCAAAAAAATTAGTTGGGCTAATAATTATCAGAAAGGCGTCCACTGCTGGACATAGGCCTCCCCCAAGGATCGCCACAACGACAGTTCTTGCGCAGCGTTCATCCAATGAGAGATGGTTGGGCTAAATCTGAATCAATTCCATATTAAAGCTGAACAGTGAGGAAAGGGGGTCATAAATGTCAGAGTATTCCGTTCATAGATGCTGTTTAAGTTTGTTGAAAATTGTTTTTGAAATAAGTGGGTTTTAATTCTTAATGGAAGGTTCTTATTGTTCAATAAAAAACAAACCTTTAAAGTATCGTCCATTCTATTTATCTGTATCACTTTAATTTTTGCACCAAATGGAAACAAATATACAAAGACAAATTATAATAATTGACTCCGAAACAAAACATTTTAAAAAGATGTGGGGGTGAATAAAATTTGTTTTTATCCCTTATCATCACATAAGTACAATATTTTACCTACCCAATCGAGTGAGGTTTCGTAGGACACGCTCTTGGGTGGTTGGACTTGTCCTAAGAACAATACTTAGTAAAATAACTTACGGTGGCACTAAAAGCGGACCCCACAGCCAAGCCAAGTCCTTCAGAACAAATAGCTGTCATGATACCACTGATGCAGAACAGAACGAATCTGTCCCACTCCAGTATCTGTCCGGACATGAGGTAGCAGATGCCGAGGAAAAGTAGCGCCAAGAAGATCTGTAACAAACGTGTTAAGGGTATATTACTGTTGGCGCGCTCCATACAAACGAAGTCTGGCAATATTTTCAATACTAACCGATTAATCTCAATGAAATTTTGCAGAAACAACCTAGAAACAAATCTCTATGCTTGTATCGTGTCAGATTTTCCTTAAAATGTACAGTTTTAAAGTTACAGTGCCTCAAAGATTTCCATACAAATCTTAAATTAATCCTAGCACTGAAACTGTATATTTTAACGAAAATCGGACACGATACAAGCATAGAGATTTGTTTCTAGATTGTTTCTGCAAAATTTCATTGAGTTTAATTGGTTAGTATTGAAAATATCACCAGACTACGTTTGTATGCAGCGCGCGTTTACGCATTCGGAATAAACTTCTCTTAAATTAGGACAGTGTGTCTGTCTGGACACTTCATACAAAGCGCTCGCACTGATAAGAGGTTAGCATTTGTGTGCTGAGTGAGAGAGGAATACAACACTGCTTGCTGTCGTCATAGCGAAAAAACAATATTGTGGGGGAGCTCGGTCACACCTTGGATACAACATATGATTTACTAATATTAAAAGAAGAGTTAAGCATGGGCGATTAATGAGTGAGTTAGACAGGAATACGATTTTGCCTACATTTTCCTACCAGAGGGGGTGAGGTTAAAATATGTGGGGGGCAGGCAGTGTCCGTACTGTATGTACCTAGTACTAGATACTCTTCTTATGCCGGGGCTACACTAACGGGAAATGCCATTAATTATCGCGATGATTGACTTTGATTACCATATTAATAAAGGTCATCACGATAACTTACGGCATTTCCCTTTAGTGTGGCCCCGGCATAATACCTACTGTGGCTCAGCGGTCGCGACATGTCAATCAAGGGCAGTATGCGGGGGACGGTTGCGACCACTCAGCTTCCCCACTTTAATGTTTTTCGCTATGATTTCGTCTTCCAGTACCACCGAGAGGGGGTGAGGTCAAATTTGATGGGAAGCGGGGAGTGTCCATACTGTATGTAGATATTAGTACTATTTTTCTTATAGGTACTGTGATTCTATGATCTGTGGTCTATGTATAAGTTAAAAAAATAAAATGTTCTAACCAAAAACACAATAAATAAGTACACTTAAAAAACACGTAAGAAGATATTATATTATCAATTTTAACCATTGTTTCATCGTCAGCCTATCATCATCATCCACTGCTGAACAAAGCCCATTGTCTGTTTAATCGATTACGTAGACGGAAAATTCTGTTTCAAAAATGTTATCGTTGCCAAAAAAATACAAATCGCATGACAGGTGGCTTTATTAAAGTTAATCTTTTCCTTGTAGACTTTTGAGGCATTGGGTAAAAATAGCTCGGAAGTTAACTGAACTCCCGTGGTGAAACAGCAGGGTGCTTGGCACTGGGTATCTTATAAGATACGGGGTACCACGTTATACGTACCATATGGGAAGCCGGATAGGAATTCCTTCTACATTTATAAAATCATTTCATGTAACTTGGAGATGAAGGTAATATAATTTTGTTTTCATAGGTAACCGAGTAGAGCCATCATGATCATGATCCATTTCGAGGAAGAGGAAAATTTGGATAGTGCTCTGTGCTTTGGTCCAAATACGAACTATTACCTATACTATCTAAAGGTTTCAGGATGGAACGACTTAACAATGTATCTATTTCAAAATTAAAGTTCTGTTCTAATTTTATAATTTCAATCTTAAAATTGTGGCTACATCGTAGTATTGATGATTTGACAATATCTAATTATATAGGTAAGGATTGTATTCGCACAAAAACATACAGCCGAGCCCCCACAAAATGGAGGAATCCCGTGGCAAGCAGGAGACCAGGCGACCGCCTAGGAACAGACTTACAACGCCATTCCAAAATATTAAGGGGATATAATTCGGAGCGCGCTCCATACAAACGTACTATGGTGATATTTTCAATACTAACCAATTAAAGTCAATGAAATTTTGCTGAAACAATCTTGAAACAAATATCTATGCTTGTATGGAGTCCAATTTTCGTTAAAATATACAGTTTCAATGCTAGGATTAATTTAAGATTTGTATGGAAATCTATGAGGCACCGTAACTTTAAAACTATACATTTTAACGAAAATCTGACTTTATACAATCATAGAAATTTGTTTTTAGATTGATTCTGAAAAATTTCAGAGAGTTTGATTGGTAAGTATTGAAAATATCATCATATATTTATATCCTCTTAAATGTTAAAATATTGAGATCTTATAAAAACATAAAATACACTTAAATATGCCGAGATAATCGTAAAAGTACGGCCTTTGCCCAACTGAAGAATCGAATAGGTTAAAACTTACCATATTTGGTAAAGAAGAGATTGTCAATGCAGCGTAATAGGCCTTCAGACTGTACCAGCGGTTGAAATACTCCCTGCGAAGCAGTCTAACCTCCATCGGAACTGGAAAAAGTTGTAAAAATATTAAATTAATACCTATTTACCTATACAAGGTGTTACAAAAATACAAATAAACATTTAAGGGGGTGGTTAAGACCATCAAACTGAACAACTTTCACTATGGGACCAATATCGAAAACGCGAATATTTTTTTGATGTTTCATACTAAACTACAAAATATACTCGAGCTAAATATATGGGACAGCAGAGTATTTTTTTTCGCGATTTCGATGTTGGTCCCATAGTGAAAGTTGTTTAGTTTCATGGTCTAAACAACCCCCTTAAAAGTTTAAAAATTTATTTTTACTTTTGTAACAACCTGTATTTCTTAGTAAATAAATAACGCTCACAGGCACAATTTATTATTCTGATAATAATACTTATAATACGAAACCACCTCCCCACTCAAGCCTTCCAAAGGTCCGGGCTACGGCCCGTGAAATACCTTCCAGAGATATTATACAGGGTATAAGTGACAGCCTAGCAAATACTGACACGGTGAATTCCGACCATCAAACTGAACAACTTTCACTACGGAGCCATCCTCAGGAAACGCGTAAAAACATTAGCTGCTCCATACAAAATAGCTATACCTACTCGACTCAAATGTATGAAACAGTTTTTTTTTCACGTTTCCTGAGGGTGGATCCATAGTGAAAGTTGATGGTCTGAATTGACTGTTTCTGTATTTGCTAGGCTGTCACTTACACCCTGTATAGTAATTTTTGTCAACGATTAAACTAAGGCGCAGTTTACACCTAAACCGCAAAATATTTCAATGTTTTCCAATCGGAAAACGCAGTACGAGCGTCATACAAATAAAAACCTGAATAGTGAGAGTGATGCGGGGATTCTTCACCGCAAATAGGTACAACAGAATTAATCAATACTTAGAAGTGAAATATTTATATATTTACTTAATTTTTTAACGTATTTTTTTAGTTTTCCTCAGACTAGTATCTTCAACCTTTAACCTTTAACTAATTATTATAAGGACTAGCCTTGCGGTAGCATTTCCCCTCTGCCACGGTATAAGCACAATTGATCTTGTGCATTTACATTTGATTTTACACCTTATCACTAACGATTGCGAAATAATAACATCGAACTTAACACATTTGGAGTTCACACGTGACTACTTTTCATGATTTTTAACATTCAAAATTAGAATCTAAAGTTATGGGGAATAAAATCTAAAGTGGCGGATTTCATGTTACCTCGCCCCCCACAAAAAGTGGCAGAAATGTTTGTTAGTAGAATTACACGCGTAACCAGTCCACACATAAATAGTCAAAGCCTTTAACAGATCTTTGGCGACTTGGCTACGTTCACTGGTATTAAACATAAAGTGGGTACGTGGGTACGGTAGGTGGGGTGGGTACGGTGGGTGGGTTTTTGAATGAGTGGTACTATAAAGTGGGTATTACCCACTTTATAGGAATCGTAGGATTTCTTTAGCAGTGAATGTAGAAATGCTAATGCACCGCTCAGTTTGACAAGAAACCAGTGTCGCCGAACAAATAACCTTAAATTTTTAATAAGGGTTTAATTAATCACTAGGTATGTTATTGTCTACTGTATTTCCATTGTGTATTCTATTGCTATAACATTTGAGTTGAATTTCGTTCATGATCTAGGGTACCACGGCTCAATAGCCTAAAATCCATCATCCCAAATACCTTCCCATTCAAAAAGAAATTATGACACGCAATAAATTGAAACAAAAACTATTAAATGGAAACCGAAAGCGCCTTAAAGAGGTCATTATGATTCATGAGCCAGTTTATCATCACAAAAAGGGAAAGTGACACGGGCCCTTTATTACTTTTTGGCTCAGGCTAAAAACATTTTATAGGGAAAAGATTTCTTTGTCAGTGTGCTAGGCTATGCGGTAGACGTTGCCTTTGAAAAGCCGATGCCTAAAAATGGCGCCTTTTCTCTTTTCGCCAATTTTTTAGGGCAGCCATCTATCAAATTTGAATATTAGAGTTCAGAATAAAGTTACAAACAAAACTTGTTATGCAAGTATATCTCTAAACTCAGTCGCAACGGAGATATAAAGGCTTGAAGTAAACGTTATGAATTTATTATCAACTTCAAGCCTTTATATCTCCGTTCGGACTGAGTTTAGGAATATACATGTAATAACAAGTTTTATTTGTTACTTTATTCTGAATTAAAATATTCAAGTTTAGTTTATAGCCGCGCCAACAACAACGGCGAAAAATACGGCGCCAACAATCCATACAAAATCCGCATTTGTTAATATGTACCTCACACTTTTATTGAATAAACCCGCATTGTCTTTTAACCTTCCTTATTTTATTCACGATCTTACGGAGAACAAATACTTACCTCTTCTTTTAAACAACATGAAAATATTTAGTTGACAATGACAGCGTTTAAACGCCCTGGAGAAACACCCAGGTGGTTTACCTGGGTACTTCTCCAGGGCGTTTAAACGCTATCAGTGTCTACTAAATATTTTCATCTTGTTTAAAAGAAGAGGTAAGTATTTTTCTCCAGGGCGTTTAAACGCTGTCATTGTGTACTAAATATTTTCATCTTGTTTAAAAGAAGAGGTAATTTTTTTTTAGCGCTTTTATAAGGGTAGGCCTAGGTAGGTACCACGTGTTGGAACGTTTATAGGATGATGATGATGATGATGTCAGTAACCGGTTCCTGTAGAATTTTATTTTCCATAGGTTCTAGACACGGTCTAGTTATTAGTTCATCATCATCATAACAGCGGACATAGGCCTCCCCCAAGGATCGCCACAACGACCGGTCCTGCGCTACTCTCATCCAACGGGTTCCCCCCTTCTCCAGGTCTGGTCCACCTTGTGGAGGCCTACTCACGCTGCGCTTTCCGGTACGCGGTCGCCACTCGAGGTATTGGTTGGTAGCCCTCATTCTACAACGTGTTAATGAATTAACCCAAAACTAGAAAGTAGTTTGTTTAGAATCGAGAGCAGAATCGAATCATCATGTTTTCAACATATGTAATTTTTTTCTAAATATTACATAATATGTTTGTAAAATTTAAAATTTACTGAACTCTATGTCAACCCACCGCACAGGCACACTCTCCCTACTTACTACCAAAACAAGATTCTTAAAATGTATCCATGAGCACGCTAGCGCTTTCATTCATTGCCGAAATGATAACAAATCATGTTTGCCTGAAAACTTAAAATGCGAATAACAAAATAAAAAAACGAAATAAATAAATTAAATAAAACTTATATAACAACTTAACTTAACTTAACTTAACTTAACATATATATTAAATTTAAACTATCAACATAATGCCATTATTGTATCAATCGAATTATTTTATTGTAAATCACTTGGGGTGTATGAGGTTTTGCGCTTATTCAATAACACGTTGTATACGTAAAACGTCTGATACTATTTCGCAAGACCGCAAATACCGAGGCATGGCTAGCCTCGCTGTAGAGATAAAAAATGCACACCTGGACTTGATGGTCCGTTGCACTTTGTTTGACCACAGGAAGTTCAAACAGAATCTTTGCGAAGCGCAAAGCAAAAGCGGAATGCATGTGGCAGAGTGTTTGCTTTTCGCGAATTCGACCGATTAGCCACGGGTTCAAACCAAACGTACGTTTTAACCAGCCTGGTTCAATAGTGCAAAGCTATCCGCTCAAAAAACCAAGCACGTAAAACGATGTCAATTTGTAATTCGGTATGTCAATTTTGTTCGAGCATCTTGTGATAATTACTCTGAACGCAATGCCTGATACTTTTATAGCGGCATACATTGCTTGCTTTGATCGCTACACTTTTAAAATAGAGTGAGAAGCTCAGGTAATGGATGTCGAAATCAAAGAAAGTATCCTGAAATTCGAAGCGCAGCAGTATCCATTCGTTCCAGTATGAATACCGCGATTTTCAGCCCGCGTTTAAAATAACCTAAAAATAGTCTAAAAAACTTACACAACAGCACAGGAATCATGATGTAAGTGTACATGAAGAAGACCAGACAGCTAAGGCAGAACTTGAAGTTGACTATGGGTACGTTGCCGTCATTGCCCACCATGAAAAATATACTGCCGAGGAGGACGGCAGAGACCACGTGGTGTGCCAGTTGGATCCACAGCGTTAACTGAGGAAGATAATTAATTAAGGTTAATTTAGGTTAGTTACTACTTTACACAAAAAAGCCGTGGTGGTCCAGTGGCCACTAACATTGCCTGCCGTGCAGTAGGCGATGGTTAGGTCCCCGTCCAGGCCGACTCGTACCAATGATTTTTTCGGAATATATGTACGATTTGTAACACCACTGGCTTTTCGGTGATGGAAAACATCGCGAGAAAACCTGCATGCTTTAATTTTGAGACATGTATTGTGCCCACTGTTCATTACAAGTGACGACGGGCTCACTCCCCATCACACTGGATAGAAGTTTCGGTACTAGTAAAACGTGGATGTTCTGAGTTTTCAGAATATCTCTGACTACCCCTTGATGAATATAGTCGTGAGCATATGCTTTGCTGTGCTAATTTACACCAAAAGGATGAATGTCACCCAAACGGCAATGGAGACGGCTATGCCTGGAGTTTCCCTGCGAGATCGAATCAGAAATGAAGATATCCGCAGAAGAACCGTAATAACTGATATAGCCCAAAGAATTGCTAAACTAAAGTGGCATTGGGCGGGGACTCGCAGAACCGATCACCGATGGGGCCGAAGAGTTCTCAAATTCCAGCTATCTAGTACTAAGCGTCTCTGAGCTAAGCCGTGGACAGACGGACGGACATGGCGAAACTACAGGGTGTCTCAAAAGAAATTTTATATTTATTTAGCTTACTGCGTGAGCGCAACGTATCCGAGGGGCTCGGGGGTTATGTCAATCGGTAGCCTGGCTCTTGGGAATTCAGTCGCTATGGAGCGTTTCTCGGGAGCAGACCGCGCGTAGTGCGTGCGAGAGTTTTACAAAAACGGTGATTCGGCGACTGTAGCGCGTAGAAAATTCCACTTAAATGATGCGCCAAGCATTCCTCTCATTCGACATTGGGTTAAAAAGTTTGAAGAGACCGGTACAACGCTAGATAAATCAAAATCCGGGCGACCTAGGTCATCAAGAACGGTAGAAAACGTGGAGAATGTTAATCAGTCTGTTCGTGACGACCCGAACCTTTCAATTCGGAAGCGCGCAAGTGCTTTAAATGTGCATAGATCATCATTACATCGCATCATGCACAAAGACCTAAAGCTGCACCCCTACAAAATTCAATTGGTGCAAGAATTAAAGCCCCAAGATGCCAGTCAGAGGCTTCATTTCGTAAATCAGGTGATTGAGCGATTTTCAACGTTTACCAACATTTTGTTTTCGGATGAAGCTCATTTTCATCTTAATGGCCACGTAAATAAGCAGAACTGCCGCTACTGGAGTGCAACGAATCCAAAACGCAAACATCAGAAACCCGATAAACCGACTTCACTGGCCCATTTGAAAGAAAATATCCGTCACGAAATGGCAGCCATCCCTGAATCCACCTGCCGAGCCGTCATAAGTAATTTTACTGTTCGATTAAATGAGTGCCGAGAACGCGAGGGTCTACATTTAGACGATATCATTTTTAAGAAATAAATCCCCAAAAAGTGTATTTCAATAATTAATAAACATTTTTTCTATAAACGGCTTACTTTTTTTTTAATTGATCCACTAAATATAAAATTTCTTTTGAGACACCCTGTATAAGTGTTCCTTGTTGACTACGGAACTCTAGAAATCGTTAGGTATACAGGTAACGAAAGCGAACAACCAATCAGTTGAGATATTTAAGGTTTTAGAATTATAAATCATCACGCCATATTTTCCTGTATATTCACCGACCCATATTTCCGTAGAGAGGCACCAGTTGTGTGTTTGTAACGTTCAAGATGATAAATTACATGGAAACAACATAAGACATTGTACCTACTAATGAATGACTCGGTAGTTTTCCAAACGGACTAAAGACGTGTAACTAACCTACCTTTATACCTAGTTGAAACATCCGGGGAGTGTGTAACCAGTAATTATCGCGGTGTTTTACGCTCACACTTGTCCAATTTTAAAAGTGTACCTAGGTACTTACTTAGACAATTATTATATATGTGATGTAAATAAAACCTGACCTCAACAATTTTTACTGAGGACGACTTAACTTACGCACGAACTGACGTTCTTATGACTAACATATGGTGAAAAAGACTGAATTAGAACCAATTGAGATATTTGGCGGTTGTATAAAAATAACAGAATTATTTCAACGTCAGAAGGTATATTTACTCGTTAATGTATAGATAGGTAATGAAGTATAAGGTCCACTAAATTAAGCATAAGGAGCATATGCTCACGACTATTTTCCCCGAGGGGGAGGTCAGAGATATTCTGAAACCTCAGAACAACCACGTTTCAATAGTAGTATCGAAACTCTTTCTAGTGAGACGGAGTGAGCCCGCCCCACTTATAATGGATAGTAGGTACAATACAAAAAATAAAAAAAAAATAATACACTAAATTAAGAAACATGCAGAAAAAATCAACCGAAGAAGCATTATGATTTGTAATATTCTTTTTACATCATGAAGCTTTAAATACATTGGTAGCAAGTCAACATGTAAATCATTAAAACAATCACCGTTCATCTTTGACTAATTATTATAAGGACTAGCCTTGCGGTAGCATTTCCCCTCTGCCACGGTATAAGCACAATTGATCTTGTGCATTTACATTAAATTTTACACCTTATCACTAAACGAGACAGCCTATAATTGCGAAATAATAACTTCGAACTTAGAACGTTTGGGTTTCACACGAGACTACTTTTCATGATTTTTAACATTCAAAATTAGAATCTAAAGTTATGAGGAATAAAATCCAAAGTTGCGGATTTCATGTTACCTCGCCCCCCGCAAAAAGTGGCAGAAATGTTTGTTAGTAGAATTACACGCGTAACCAGTCCACATAATAAATAGTCAAAGCCGTTCATATTCAGTTCAATCAGTTCATATTGGTTTTTAGAAAACATCTAACGAAAACTTTACTGTTAGGAGCCGTCGCTCCCGTCTTGTGTACAAATGACATACCTAGTATTATTAGTTAGTAGCATTCTCTGTTACAAGGCCAAAATTCAGATTTCTTTGTATAACACGGTCGGAATCAGAATCATTTATTGGGTGTCTGATAAGTAGTTATTTGTTTTTTTACTACCTATATCTTCTTTGGTTTTTGTTGTGGGTTCCAAGACAGATTTACACCCTTATTCCCTTGAGGTTTCAATACCATATAATTGTTTTTTTTTTGACTCGATCTCACTGGAGGAACCTCGAGATTATGACTGAGAATGCAGATTTTGAGGATGAGTTGAGGAAAACCTTAAGGTGTCCTTGAGCGAGGTTGAGTCGAAGTATCTTTTGAGGAAGCGACTTAAATATGGGTGTTAGAGTCATACCCTGGCTTCGTTTGACTTCATTGTCTAGTGTTGTGAGTGAGTCCTGCTGTTGATTCTAGTTTACAGGAGTTACAGTTGCAGGGCAATTATGACTGTTATTGTTACCACCATTCGGTACTTACAGAATTCCTCTTGTTCTGCACGAACATTCTTTTGCTCAAAATGAAGAACTGCGTGAGGAAGGTCGTAGCGAACTCCATCTTAATAAGGGACTCCTTGGCGACGTGCTCAACGAATATGCGCTGTATGGACTCGTCTGAGTGCAGGACTGGTCTCCTGAAATCGAGTTTATTTTATTAGTTTATAAACATAATAATAAAGTTATTTAATCAAGTTTTGATGGCCTATACTATATTTAGAATATGAGGCGATAGTCACAACAGAATATGCGAGTACCTTAGCGAGTAATGTGCGAGTACCTTAGGCAATATAACTATGGACGAGTTACGTGTGTAATTCCACTAAAAACTTTTCTGTCACTTTGCGGGGGACGAGGACTTTAGATTCGAATTCTGAATGTTAAAATAGTCTCGTGTGAACCCCAAACGCGACTAGTTTGTTGTTATTGTTCCGCATTTATAGGCTGTCTTTATAGGCTGGTCCCTAGTTATATGGTCTAAGTCGTACGTGAAAACTCACGCTCAGTAGGGGTGTACCGGCCGCCGCAATTTTTATGAAGCTATTTTTCTATAACAGTATCTATTTGGTAGCGTAGTGGAGCTTTGGTATTGGAAACGATCACTAAAGTTAAGTAAGTCTTTGGACGGGTGACTGTTTTAGCGAGTGCCTGCGTTAGCAGTTGGTCCCAGATAGATCCCTTACCTATTCGTTAAACCAATTCAGAGGTTTACATTTCGAGGAAATATTATCTAAGAGCAAGATGTCCACAAACTTGCCTCCACCAACCCGCACTGTGCTGTGAGGTGGACTGTGGCCTACTCCCTGAAAGAGATAACATTTCCCCTACAGTGGGAATCTACACGCCGTACCTAATTTCTTTTAATCGAGGGCCCTTTACTTGTATTAGAAAAAACGTTACACCTAACAATAACAATAATGCAGATATTTTCAATGCTTCACCAAAATAAGGTTTTAGATTTTCTTTACCGCTGATCAAGTGACTATGTACATGGAAACAGTAGAATGAATGCGGATCGAACCTACGTCCTCCCGATTGTGAGGCAGACTCTCTTTCATGACAGCTGTCTCGAAGTAAATATCGCTGAAATCGAGACCGCTCCCATTTGGTTTAATAACGGAGTTCTGATAAAGTTCCGACTCATTTGACTGATTAATTAAGTTCGAGCTAGTTTACCTAATTAAAACTTGTGACCTGATTAAATTCTAGCTTTGAATGGGTAACAAAGGGTTCAAACTAGGAACTGGGATATTGTTTTTCATGAGATTTATCTAAAGTCTGGATGATTTTTTTCATTTCCTACATCGTTTACCTACCTAAGTAGATATAAAACTTAGGTGATAATAGAATTAACCAGAAAGCAGAAAATTATTACCACTTGTGGTCCTTTCAATGTATTTTTGTGTGATTTTGTCTCTGGGCAGTTCATCTTTTTTATCGTGTCACAAGCTATACAGTGTTCGGGTAAACTGTTGCATTACTATAAGGGGTGACTGTACCCATGATATTGAGCAACTTTCCCAAAGGAGAAAGGAGAAATTCGCAAAAAGGTCCGTCCGGAAAGTCCAAAATCTTTTTGCTAATTTCCTCTAGGTTTCTTAGGGACAGTTGTTTAGTATCATGGGTACAATCATTCCTTAAAGTAATGTAATTGTTAAACCTAACACCCTGTATTATTTCGCATGACAATCACTCATACTGTAGTGGAAAGATTTACCATCTTCTGGGGTATGTATTTACTCATGTGGTAATCTACAAATCATTTATTGCAACCATGGGTTTAAAGATGTTACATAGTGACCTAAATATATATAAGACCGTAATATACTAAATAAATATAAGCCTGTCATATCCTATTAAATATCTATCAAGCTCCTGTAAGCCTGGCATGCCACCCCCGAGAAAACGATTAAAATCGAGTTTTGCCTCCATTTTTCTTACTTTTAATATGCCAAATAGGACTCGCATGACTTTTTTCTCATTTTATCGCTTTGTGCATTGCATGCTAGCCCTACTGGGGATACATACCTCCCACCCCGAGCAGTTATCCTGTCAAGTTTCCTACATAGCTTCCCGTTCTGGCACAACTCTGACATCTGAGCCGGAGCCTCCAAATCTCCGAGGATCGTCTCCAGAACGAAGTCAGCCGGATTGTGGGTCTTGGGGCAGATGTGGCCGAGTTCTGTGAGGAACGGTATTAGGAGAGGTGATGCTCCCTGGAAGATAAAGAAATGTATTGGTTAAACATCATAATTCGGTCGTCATCAGCTTATATGCGTCTCACTGCAGGGTATGGGCACAGAATAGGTAATAGTATACAACTTGGTAATGAATAAGCGCAAAACCTCATACTCCCCAACTGATTTATAACAAAATAATTAGATTGAAACAATAATTTCATTATTTTGAGGGTTAAAATTTAAAGATTTCGCATATTAAGTTTTGACGCCAAATTGATTTGTTATCATTTCAGCAACGAATGAAAGCGCTTACGTGCTCATGTATACATTTTAAGAATCTTGTTTTAGTAGTAAGTAGGCTGATTCTTTTATATCTTTGTATATTTGAATCAGGCAACTGTACAACATAAATAATAACGGATCCATTATTATTGCCAAGATGTTTCTAATTGGTCATTGTACGAGAAACTGCTTTGTATGTGTCTGATCCAGACTGGATAAGTACCTACCTATAAGTACATACTTTTAAATCTAGTATATAAAAAGTAGGATTCATAAAAAAAAAACATCATGTAAGTAATCGTTTGCGTGTTTGTATGTGCACGTGTGTGCTTTCATGTGTGCGTGCGTGCGTACTTGTGTGGGTGTATGTTACCTCTGGAATTTTAGTTACCCATAATCCACTGTGGAACTGGCTTTGTGGACCACGGTTAGGGAACGTTTTTCACCATTATACAGGGTGTAAGCAAAAGTATCATTGTACCTTTAAATTTCACCTTAAACCTACCCATCAAACTGAACAAAAAACAAACCTGTCAGAACAAAAAAAATATCAGCTGACCCATACTAAACTAAACTAAACAGTAGATTGTTTTTGTTCTGACAGGTTTGCTCCCATAGTAAAAGTTGTTCAGTTCGATGGGTAGAGTATGTGGTTTAAAGGTTAATGATACGTTTCCTTACACGTATATAAGAACTGAATCGAAAGTGGCGGAAAGAAACCACTAAATCAAAAAAGTTTAATAACATCTCCACACCTCGTTATTAACGTTAAGAAGCGGGGAAGTAAATAACGAATATTCTCTACAAAAACCGACTCTATCGCGCCCATAAAATATTTTACCCACATTGGCCAACTACAATAAATAAAAAAGTTTGCTTGTTTCACAAACTATTACTTACATTGTCGTCTTATTACAAAAACTTCCCTTACCTACTAGACTATGATCCCGTTTCAAGATTTCTATACCGATATGTTTAGGCGCAATTACATAAGTTTACCAATGGACAAATACAAAAAATTTTGTTGCCACCGCTTGGCTGCCAGACGGAAGAATGTTGCTCCAGTTGATGATCTATAAGCTTTATTTAAGCAGTAATTTAAATACCAAACTGAAGCTAAACTTATTAGAAGACACGAAGCAATAAGGTTACCTGCATAAAATGTTCACAGTATAGGGTTATCATCTTTTTTTCGGTCGTGTGAATGGAAGGAAGATTTATTTAAAAAATATTGGACTGATTTTGATAATTGTGACATATGAAAGATGATTTTTTTGGGAATATTTAACTATTTAATACAATTAAGTACACACGGCGACACCTCAAGTTACGCAAAACTAAAACAAGCTGGCCGAGCGTAGGTAGAGTAATGTATAACGTCGCGCGGCCAGCTTATGTTTGTTTTGCGTAGCTTGATGTGTCGCCGTGTGTACAATAAAATAAATTACAAAAATTCAACAACATAAAATGAACTTATCCTAGAATATGGTGCAGGTTGGGTCCTTATGGAAGGATACCCAAGATACCTAGCAGAATTTCTTCGCTGAATTGCTATGTATAGAATTAAAAAATGAAGAATAAATAGCAATTTGAGCAATTCGCGCAGTCGGCTGTCAAAGAGTTGCAACAGGTCCAAAGGCGTAAAAGGTGTTACAGTATCGTTGCCTACACATATGGATGTAAAAAACTCGCAAAGGGATTTTAGTCTATTATTACCCTCCGCGGTCGGAACTTGTCAAACGAAAAATGATTTATTAAGTAAGGGAATAATATACGTTAGGTGAGATCGTGACTTTTTTAATAAGTAGTGTAATAAACTAATAAGAAGTCTTGGGTAATCACGACGTAAAGATTTGTGGGGACAACAGGAAAACTATGTGGTTATCCTTAATTAAATAATTAACTCAGTTGGCGTCGTCTTTGTTTATTAGATTTCTTACTTCATCGATCGTCGAAGATTCAATATAATTATGAATTGCCCAAAGTTTATGTTAAACGGGACTGGATATTTTGGTTTGGAAGAGGGAAGCAGGAAGTAAGGGAAACGTAATTCTTTATACAAGGTGTAACAAAAGAAAAATAAACATTTAAAACTTACAAGGGGGTTGTTTAGACCGTCAAACTGAACAACTTCCACTATGGGGCCAACTTCGAAATCACGAAATAATAATCAGCTGTCCCATTTAGCTCGAGTAGATTTGTGGTTTAGTATGGAACAACAGATTTTTTTTTTGCGATTTCGATATTGGTCCCATAGTGAACGTTGTTCAGTTTGATGGTCTAAACCACCCCCTTAAGTATTACTAGGGTGTTTTGTTGTACATATAGGGTCCTTCTTAATATGCTGACGCTTTTTTAAGAAGATGATCAGACCATCAAACTGAACAACTTTCTCTATGGGACCAATGTCGAAATCGCGAAAAAAAGATCAGCTGTTACATATTAAACTGAAATCTTACTCGACCCAATTGTATGGGACAGCTGATTTCTTTTACACGATTTCGACATTGGTCCCATAGAGAAAGTTGTTCAGTTTGATGGTCTGATCATCCTCTTAAAAAACTGTCAGCATATTAAGTTGGACCCTGTATACTATACAGGGTGTTAGGGTAAAGTTGCATTATTGCTTAGGGAAAGTTGTTCAGTATCATAAGCACAATCACCCCTTAAAGTAACACTCTGTAGGTAGTAGTACACTTCAGCTTCCTCCATCGAGTTTCCTAAGAAAATGTATATTTATACAATATTATGTACAAATATTTTAATTGTTTAGTATTGAAAATAAAACCAGACTTCGTTTGTACGCAGCGCGCCAACGGTAATATACCCTTAATTATAAGCGTTAACTATTGTAATTAAGAGAAAAGACATAAACTCCAGGATCGGTGGATGAACATAATCATAATAAAATGTTTGCGTTATATAGGTAGTTATTATTTACGCGCCGGCTGCCCTTTAAGGTCACGTTACGAGTTATTACTTTATTACTCTTTATGAAGCTATCTTTCGAGGGTTTACATAGTAATTTATGGTTAAAAGCTTTCATTAATACCCTCTCTGCGCTGAGAAATGGCTGTAAAGGAAATTGTTGTTTTTCACAATTTTTTATAAATCATTTTCTGGTGCTGTATGAATATTACAAGTTTCGTTCCATTGTACTTACTTATTTATAACATATAATTATGTTGTTATAAACAAGTACTACTGTGATACTAGTTATAAATGTTATGTCTTTAATTTCGAGGCATGTATTGTACCCACTGTCCATTATAAGTGGCGACGGGCTCACCCCGCGTCACACTGTACAGAGTTTCGGTACTACTGGTGACACGTGAATGTTCTGAGCTTTCAGAATATCTCTGTTTACCCCGTCGGGGAATGCAGTCGTGAGCATATAATAATTATAAAATTATTTTTCGGTAAGTAAACGAAAAAATTGTGAGGAGCCTATGTGTCCACTTTCCGTTAAATTTTATTCAACTTAGGAACACCATGTCCACTTTTTGAGGTAAATTTTAATGAATATACTTATATCTACCACCGAGAAGATGCGGCCAATAGAGGCTAGCGAAATGTTGGCATTCAGAATAATATGATATTGCTATTATTTAGAACATCTACCTACTACCCCCTCGGGGAATATAGTCAAGTGAGCTTACTGCATACCTATTCTAGTAGGTATATTTCCTGAAAATAACTCTCAGCCGAGGTTCAAACTATTTCTCAAAATACGATACATTTGTGAATTTCAAAACGATTGCAATCTAAATTCTATACCATTTGTGAAACCCGACCAGATTTCCTCGTAGCTAACGGCTCTCTTGGGATTAGGTCGACATTCCATTTATCAAAATCCGTGAAGTATTTCTACTTCTTGGACGTACAAGTACTTGCTTTAAATAATAATGGGTATCAAATTTTACATAATACCTACTTACATAATAATTATATGAATAATAAATATGATAGTATTCGATCATAGAAGTTAAGTAACACCCTGACCGTTGCAATATAGTCTCTGGATGGGTGAACGTTTTCGAAAAGCAGGCTAAGCAGTCATTACAGTGCTGAAAGGAGGTCCGTTTAGTTGAAAAATATTGTAATAGCTCGTAACAGTGAACATACTATACAAAAAGATGTGTATTGTAGAGATTCTGGCCGCATCCTTCTCTACAACGGAAGAGCGTCCGACGCGGTGGTAGAGTCAAAAAATTACATCAGGAAGCTAATCTATGTGATATTGTTTATTATAAACATTTTCGATTTTTTTATGCCTTGAAATTGATGGGTATAGTGCTTGGGTGAGGTAGGGTTTCTTCACGATGTATTTTTTCACCGAAAAACCATATCCTGATCATCATCAGCCAATGATACGTCCTACTGCTGGGCACAAGGAGGGTGTATGAGCGTAAGTCCACCACACGTGCCCAAAGCGGACTGCTAGGTCTGCTAGACTTCACATACGCATCAAAATGTCTTCTTCAGCGCATGCAGATTTCCTCAAGATGTATTCTTTCACCGTTTGAGAGCAGTCGGTATAGGCTGTGGTATTATGTACGTACGTTTCGTTTGACAAACTCAATGGTATATGACATGCTGTCCATGCGGGTTTAGACCCGTGCTGAGTGTCCACACATTCCATAACGCGCCACCGACGCATCCTGAATATCCTGATAATGATTATCCTGGCGGTTTCGACGATAATAACTAACTAATCAGTAACTAAATTGTTAAGTGCTCCCTTAACTTATTATTTCATGCACAGAACCTATTTCAAACTACGGAGCTCAAGAATTCAAAACTTGGGAGACTTTATTAAAACTTGCCGAAGAATAGCGTGTTTTTTCAGAAGATGTCCCAATAAAATAGCTTGGGGAAAGAGTGTTGGTCTACTAGCAAAATTATGAAAATTGCTAGAGAACTTTAAGTTAGATGTTACAGTCAGCCTCAGATATAATATTTGAGCGGTAAAGGTGCTGAAATTTGGCTAATAAGTATGGGTAATTGGGTTCAAAAATATCTGCGTAATCAGCACATCAAGACCGTAATCCCTTTAGGAGTGGTCAGAAACATTACTACAACTACCAACTCTTTGTTTAATAATGTAGTTGTAGCAATGCTCACTTTACGTGTCAGGTGGTGAGAGGTGGATATATAGCCTTTCGCCCACATAAACATTGCATAAGATAGGTTTAGTCCCTTAGTCGCCTCTTACGACACCCACGGGAAGAATTGGGGTGGTCCATTCTGAGCCGGAAAATATCTGCGAAAGGTTTCAGCACATAGGTTCATAAAATCAGGACAGTCTTACGTCATGTGATTGCGTGATTAGAAACTTTATAATTAGGTTTTTTGCGTACCATAACGTAATATAACGAAAGCAAACTTGAAAATTAATCACTTACGATATAGACTTTATGAAATTCACAAAAATATCAAATCGGTTTTTATGAAAATTGAGAAACAATTCAAAATCTTAAAAAGGATATTACAATGCTATTCAAACATGATTTTTTATTTATTTATGTTTTAAGTTAACATGTTGAATTTGGTGCTGACTGTACCTACTACAGTTTGAGAACCCCTGGTTTAGAGTTTGGTCTCACTTTACTAAGTAGCTGCAAGCAACTTATCGCAAGATATAAACCGGTGCTTGAGACCAACTTCGTAAACAAAGTATTTTTCTTTCCTAAGTAGGTACTTACTTTAAATAAGCTGAATCGATAACTTGTATTACATTCCATCGAGGAATTTATCAACCACTAACTGTTGCCCGCGACTCCATCTGCGTTATTAAAAAAGAAAGATAGAAAGCTGTAATTTCGCATGGTAGTTTACCAAGGCTGCAATCGCGGTAAATATTCGGTGATTGAACCGTGACTGGACTGCGTACGAACCATAACTTTTGACACATTTGGTATAGTGTTAATCGCTGTACAGCCGTTAGAGCCCTTTTGACAGATCGCTTAAACGTTAAAGGCATGAGACATATAGGGTCTTAATATGTTGACACTTTTTAAGAGGACGATCAGACCGTCAAACTGAACAACTTTCTCTATGGGGCCAACATCGAAATCGCGAAAAAAAAATCAGCTGTCCCATACAAAAGTGCAAACCTACTCGAGCTAAATGTATGAAACAGCCGATTGTTTTTTCGCGATTCTATGTTGGTCCCATAGAGAAAGTTGTTCAGTTTGATGGTCTGGTCATTCACCTAAATAAAATTGTCAGCATATTAAGAAGGACCCTGTAGAGTTTAGGGCGACGCGGAATTCAGCACAGTTGAATAGTAATTGGATTGCAATGTGATTAGAACTGAAATTGGATTAGAATAGACCTTCGATGTTTTAAATTAGCGCAATCGTTCTCCTATACTTACTTATTAATCACACCGACAAAGTTGTAAAATAATATCTTGTAATTTTTTTTGGTTATTACAATAATTATAAAAATTTTCTCGTTGAGTGGGGTGTCGTTGGATAGGTCGTTCAAAAATATTGCCGGTGTGTTAAACCATTTTTCGATTCAGGGATTTGCAAATTTTTGTTGTAGTGGGGCTAAACGGTTGTTTTTTTTAAACGAGTAATAGTTGACCAACTTATAAGATGTACTTCTAAGTCCGCATATTGTGACGGGCAACTACGGAACCCTACACTGCGCGTGGACCGACATGCACATGGCTAGTTTTTGATCATTAAAACAAAAATGTGAAAATACGTTATCAAATCACCGTAAATTAATACAGGGTGTTATCACTGTACATGTAGGTAGGTCAGCACAAGCTATACAGGGTGTTAGGGTAAATAGTTGCATTACTTTAAGGGGTGATTCTACCCATGATATTGACCAAATTTCCTTAAGATACCTATAGGAAATTCGCAAAAACATAACATAACATAACATAACATAAATATTCTTTATTTGCACATCAAAAAACATACAGCAACAAAACAGAATACTAGAACGTAAGGGTACAAATGGCGGTCTTATCACTAAAACATTGTTTGAATCTCCATACTAAATGCAACGTTTATCTACTGGGTCCTTCTTAATATGCTGACACTTTTTTAAGGGGATGAACAGACCATACACATTATCTATTGGACCAACATCGAAATCACGAAAAAAAATCTGCTGTCCCATACATTTGGCTCTAATAGGTTTACAGTTTTGTATGGAAGAGCTGATTTTTTTCGCGATTTCGATGTTGGTGCCATAGAGAAAGTTGTTCAGTTTGATGGTCTGATCATCCCCTTAAAAAAGTGTCAGCATAATAGGAAGGACCCTATACAACGTGTTAATGAATTAACGCAAAACTAGAAAGTAGTTTGTTTAGAATCGAGAGCAGAATCGGATTATCATGTTTTTAACATAGATTTTTTTTTCAAAATATTGAATAATTTGTTTGGAAAATTTTAAACGTACTGAACTTGATCTCATCCCACCGCACGGGCACTCACACCCTATTCACTACCAAAACAAGATTCTTAAAATGTATCCACGAGCACGCTACCGCTTTCATTCATTGCTGAAATGATAACAAATTATTTTACCGTCAAAACTTAAAATGCGAATAACTTTAAATTTTTATTATCAAAATAATGAAATTATTGTTTCAATCTAATTATTTTGTTATAAATCAGTTGGGGTGTGTATTCGGTTTTGCGCTTATTCATTAACACGTTGTATATGAAAAGGCGAAATATTATTTTGTAAATATCTCTTTGCACCTTTGGGAAAGTTGTTCAGTATCATGAATTCATGAGTTAATCACCCCTTAAAATAATGCAACTGTCTACTCTAACACGACACGAATTGTGTGATGTATACAGACATCACACAATTCAGAAATGTGAACGAGAAATGTAAATGAAAATTCTATCACTAAAAGTTATTTCTTTCAGAAAATTATAGGATAGTGGCACTCTTTGATAAAGTAATTCATAGTCAATTATTCGATTACTAAGAGGAAGGATCTCTCTTTAAGACTAGAGTGAGCCATACCAATTGTAAAGTGTCCACTTTTTTGACGTTTAGGTTTGAGTGTGTGGTGTCAAGTAGTATGGACAAAAGGCACCAAGTGACTTATGGCCTTATGTTTACGGTCACTTTTCACACACACTAGCTCAAAAAAAAGTGGACAGCCGCATAAACAAATATCTATAGTTCCATCTCCTTCTACTATTAAAGTAACGTCATAAGACAAAAGAGACCAACTACAATCATCAATTTATGCGGACTCTATGGAGATCCTTCCTCTTAGAGTAATTACCATGTTTATAATAATACACGCGTACGCATTATATGACAGGCCATAAATCAGGCCATAAGTATGCTAATAATGCTCAAAACAGTACCTTATTCCATTGACTTAAAATGCAAATGTAAATGCCATGTATTTACAAGTACATGTAATAATTGTTAATTATTAATGATATTTATTAATTTTATAAGACCCATAACAAATAGCTAGCTTTGGTATAGTAATGGTACACTCCTTCTAGAAAGTCTACCTATACAGGGTCCTTCTTAATATGCTGACACTTTTTTAAGGGGATGATCAGACCATCAAACTGAACAACTTTCTCTATGGGCTCAACATCGAAATCGCAAAAAAAAATCAGATGTCCCATACATTTGGCTTGATTAGGTTTGCAATTTTGTATGGGTCATCAGATTTTTTTTTCGCGATTTCGATGTTGGTGCCTTACAGAAAGTTGTTGAGTTTGACGGTCTGATCATCCCCTCAAAAAAGTGTCAGCATATTAAGAAGGACCCTATATGTCCACACATACTCTAACCACTTTTATCTATACAAGGTGTTACAAAAATACAAATAAACATTTAAGGGGTGGTTTAGACCATCAAACAGAACAATTTTTACTATGGGACCAACATGGAAATCGCGAAAAAAATAATCAGATGACCTATACTAAACTACAAATCTCCTCGAGCTAATTGTTCCTTTAACTAAATCTTTCCCTAAGAAACCTATAAGAAATTAGCAAAAAATTTTTTTTACTTTTCAAACAAAGTTTTTGCAATTTCCTACCTGTTTCTTAGGGAAAGTTGTTCAGTATCATGGGTACAATCACTCCTTAAAGTAATGCAAATGTTTACCCTAACACCCTGTATTCTTTGAATTTTAAGTCGGTCGCTATCTATTACAGTTCAAAAGATAGGAACAGTCTTTTAAAGTTAAGAAAGAATGACGGACAAAGAGCGCATGCTTAGTACTTAAAAGGGTCCCCTTAGCAAACTTTGGCACAGTTCATACAATACAACAGGTACAATAAGTGTTAGTAGGCCGATAAAGTAACTTATTTTTTTAACACTTTATTGTACACACGGAAATACCTTTGACTATTTATATGTGGACTGGTTACGCGTGTAATTCTACTAACAAACATTTCTGCCACTTTTTGCGGGGGGCGAGGTAACATGAAATCCGCTACTTTGGATTTTATTCCCCATAACTTTAGATTCTAATTTTGAATGTTAAAGATGAAAAGTAGTCTCGTGTGAACCCTAAACGTTGTAAGTTCGAAGTTATTATTTCGCAATTATAGGCTGTCTCGATTAGTGATAAGGTGTAAAATTGAATGTAAATGCACAAGATCAATTGTGCTTATACCGTGGCAGAGGGGAAATGCTATCGCAAGGCTAGTCCTTATAATAATTAGTCAAAGTTCATAACATATAACTTCATAGTTTCTTTTTAATTTGAAAGTTAACGGTCTGAGTGTACCTTACACGTGGCACGTATAAATAATATGATAATAGCAAATCTATTAAATGAGCTAAGTTATAAAGATTCAATAAAATGAATTTATGAAGATGTTCAAGATTTGCAAGTTTAAAAGTATTATTCATTAGGACGTCGAACAAATGGTGCTCCCACACTGCTGTTAGAAAATGTTAACTAATGTTAGTAAACATTTGTTTACAAACATTTGATCACAAATTTCATTAAATGTTTTCATGTTAGTAAACATTTTTGAACAAAATTGTTAGCTAACATTTTATAACAAAATAAAACATTTGTTATCTTTCTTCTTCCATTTTCATGTAGACACCTCAGAACGCAAAACCAAACTGCGAGCTAAAAATGTTATAAAATGTTAGTAAACATTTTCCGTCAGTGTAGGAGCACTTGTAACATCTAAAATTTTCTAACAAAATGTAAAAATTTATAACATTTGTTAGTAAATATTATAGTGTTAGAAAATGTTAGTAAACATTATCTAACAGCAGTGTGGGAGGAGCACCAAAAGGTGTGGGAATTATATTTTCTAACAACTTTTAACGGATTGACGGGCTCCTAAAGAGCTCCTAATTACCTATTTGATATTTTGGCGTAGTATATGCTCACGACTATGTATTTTTGAATAAACAATAGCGGTAGGTAAATAAAGTAGGTATACTACAAAATTATTTTTTTCTATTCGCTAGAATTACTTAAGGGGATATAATTCGGAGCGCGCTCCATACAAACGTACTATGGTGATATTTTCAATACTAACCGATTAAAGTCAATGAAATTTTGCTGAAACAATCTTGAAACAAATATCTATGCTTGTATGGAGTCTGATTTTCGTTAAAATATACAGTTTCAATGCTAGGATTAATTTAAGATTTGTATGGAAATCTTTCGAGGCACTGTAACTTTGAAACTATACATTTTAACGAAAATCTGACTCTATAGAAGCATAGAAATTTGTTTTCAGATTGATTCTGAAAAATTTCATTGAGTTTAATCGGTTAGTATTGAAAATATCACCATAGTACGTTTGTATGGAGCGCGCTCCGAATTATATCCTCTTAAGTCTAAGTCTATTAGTTGTCTGTAGGTCTGTTTGTCTGTAACTATGATTGGTTAACTTACTTGTTTGTGCATGCAATGCATCATCATTTTAAAACGTTAAAACTAAACCAATTGGGGTATGGAGTCAGCAACACAAAGGGTTTAATTTGGTGTACCTACCATTTAAGAGTATATAATTCGGAGCGCTCTCCATACAAACGAAGTCTAGCTATATTTTCAATAACCAAATACAGTCAATTACATTTTCAGAAACAATCTAGAAACTAATTTCTGTTTGTATGTTGTCCGATTTTCGTTAAAATAATTCGTTATAGTTTTATAGTTAGAGTTAGTTTGAGTTAGTTAATTAGTAAGTTTTAAGATGTCCATACAAATCCTAGCATTAAAACTGTATTTTTAACGAAAATCGGACAACATACAAGCATAGAGATTAGATTATAGATTGTTTTTGAAAAATTTCATTGACTTTAAATGAAAATATAACCACTTCGTTTGAATGGAGCGCGCTCTGATTTATTCCTCTTAATTTTTATTTAAATAGGCTCACTCTAAAATATGCGAATTTAAAGTATAAAAATACGAAATCGGTAAAACGTACTTCAGTATTCTCCACGTCTGAAGTCATGAGTAGGTACAATACAAGGCCTTCGTATCTCATAATAACTTATTATTAATAGGTACTTATACCTATTATTAATCGATGAAACAAAATTTCCTAAGCCAAATGAAACGGATACTTATCAAGACGTATTAAGACCCAATTAATTCGTAACCTGATAATCTGATTACTCCATCAGTTTGACTAGGGTTAAGATTATGTTGATTGAGTGACAGTTCAGTTAATTAGTTCATTGAGACCAAACAAAGTTTTGTTTCAAAGTTTAGGGAATCTTGTTGTTACTTAAGGTTTCCTCTTTCTATGAAAGTTACTTTTGAAATCGGACGAGTGCTATTTTTACCCGACTGCGCGACGTTAATCAGTGTTCATATAGGGCCCTTCTTAATATGCTGACACTTTTAGAAGGGGACGGTCAGACCGTCAAACTGAACAACTTTCTCTATGGTACCAACATCAAAATGACGATAAAAAAACTGCTGACTCATACATTTTGGTTCAAGTAGGTTTGCAGTTTAGTATGGAACATCTGAATTTGTTTTCGCGATTTCGATGTTGGTCCAATAGTGAAAGTTGTTCAGTTTGATGGTCTGATCATCCCCTTAAAAAAAGTGTCAGCATAATATTAAGTTGGACCCTAACATTTCTCTATGGGACCAATATCGAAATCGCGAAAAAAATCAACTGCTCCATACAAAACTGTATAGGTATACAGTTTAGCTTTACTTTAGCCAAATGTATGGGACAGCTGATTTATTTTTTGCGATTTCGATGTTGGTCCAATAGTGAAAGTTGTTCAGTTTGATGGTCTGATCAAGAAAAGTGTCAGCATATTAAGGAGGACCCTGTATATGTACGTATGTAAGTTTGTTCCTTTGTGGACCACTAGATACCAAACGCGTGGGCCAATTTTGATGATTCTTACGTCAATCGATTTGTCTTAATCTTGCGAGTGTTACTAAAGACATGACAACCAGACGACATATTGTGAAAAATAAAAAAAATTAAGTTGACGAACTATGTTGAGTGGGGTATCATTGAATAGGTATTTGAAAATCATCTTTAGGTTTTTTATTATCATTTTTCATTTCGAATGACCATTTAGGATCTATAACAATTTAAAGTTGAAAAAACTAAAAGTGTAAAATAAAAAAGTAAATTAATCAAATGAAAAACCCCGTCCCGTGAAAGTTGTTCAGTTTGATGGTCTGGAGCACCCCCTTAAGTACCCTGTATACCGGTTGATTTTTTTTACCGTTCCGAAACTTTCATTGGTGGTTCAGACCAAACTGAACAACTTTTACTACGGAAGCAAACCAAAAATCGTAAAAAAAATCGGTTGTCTCATACGGTTGTCTCATCGGTTGTTTCATGTTTGGTCCCATAGTTAAGTTTGATGGTCTGAACCACCCCTGAATGTTTCGTAACGGTAAAAAAAATCTTTCGGTATACAAAAACAAAAATTCGGATTTGTTACGAAACCAAGGAATACGAACATAAATAATAATATATTTCGTTTAAAATCCGGATCATGCGGTCATTCAGACCAAGATAACATTAAACGTTAATTGAAAAAAAAGGCACCGAATTTCATCAGGCGTTATAATTCTGATTTTATCATCGGTATACGCAGCGGACATTGCCAGAATATTTCGGATCACTCCCGAAAATTCCGGCCTCGAATTTCGATGTATTATGAAACCAATGAATTTTATGTAACGATGCACGTTCAAAAGCTAAAATTTTCAGTATGATTTATGAGTCGCAATAATTCCAGTTCATATTTCGTCACTACCCGTGTTGTAATTTCAGTATATTTGAATGCATTTAGAACGCATAGTTCGGTCAAAGTGAATAGAATAATAATAGTGAGCGCGCTCTCGGGTCACGACAGGTCTATCGTGCGCGGGGTGCGGGGCGCGGGAGGAGCGCGTCTCGGCCCGCTCTGCCTGCGGGCAGTACCCTAAGTCAACATAGACTTGGGGTACGCGCCGGCAGCAGTGTCAAAATATATACTTGCGAACGCGCACTTACCACAATGGTTCGAACTGGTTGTATTGTGTACGGATGTGATTCCACATTGAATCAAAATAAAGATTTGTTGGAAATAAAGTGGTTTGAAACATTTTTAACGTGATTTGAAACTTTGTTGTTTTTACTGTAGATACCGTTTGAAACTGCAGGTAATACTATAAATAGGTAAGCTACGCTGCTACATAATTGTTTTTGTACATAATACATGTTATTAATTGAAAAATAATGTGTTTTTCTTACAAAACGTTGAATGTAAAACGTAAATAATAGTTCATAACAAAAATAAATACGTAGGTAGATATTATGATCACTACAAATTAATAAAATATTAAACGATTAGACTTATATAATATTGATTATCTTATATTTATTTCATATCCCCTAAACATGATTGTAACAACCCTTAGCATGGCCGCCATCTACTATATCTAATACATAATTTTTTTTGATACATAATTTTATACCTTTCTTTGTGTTGGCAAGAAGGGGATATTTATTATCTATACTTCATTTCAAATAAAGAAGAAAAGATTTTCCGATTCCTGTCTAGCGGATTCTGATTTTCAAATATAATTTATTTATCAGAAAGATATTACTATCCAACATATCTTGGACATAGAGATAGGAAGTACTACGTACTACGTAAAGAAAATCTGACACGATACAAGCATAGAGATTTGTTTCTAGATTGTTTCTGCAAAATTTCATTGAGTTTAATTGGTTAGTATTGAAAATATCACCAGACTTCGTTTGTATGGAGCGCGCCAACAGTAATATACCCTTAAAGACCAAATACCTAGATTTGTTACGGCAGGTGTCCCAAGTCTCTCCGCAATAACCCAGATTTCTCGGTCTACCCAGTTCACCCCCATAATCCGAGTAATATTCTGTCCTTTCTACAATAGTCTCTGCACCGAACGTGTGATATCTGGGGGAGCATTTACATAATGCATTCAAAGATAGACCACGATTGGTGGATTCCATCGCATTAAGATAAACGTGTCTCAAAGGGGCCTCTACGTGTTGGACCTGTGTCAAGCAAGCCGTCCTAAAATCCGGGCTATGACCCGAGCAAAACCGTCAGAGATACAATAAAATTAAAATAGTAGTACCTAAATTTATTTATTTACAGGGCGGTAGGTATTTTTAATCTCTTATTGATTTTATTATATTGTTCATGCAATTAAAATTATTATTTTAATTATTAATGCATTTGTATTTGTACCTACAATTCGTTAACCGTTTTGTGTCGCTGTAACCAATATAAATTATAATAATGATAATGTAAATAAAAGTCATGAGGAGACTGTTTAGTATCAGTATGACGGACACAACCTGCGTGTTGTGCCTAGAGCTTTACCCAACACTATCACTCATACCGCATGTATCCGAACCGAATTTATTGAATAAATATATTTGTATTTGTAGGTAAGGCCTTAGAGTTTTGACCAGCAGCACAAATTAATTTATCTACCAAAACATAATGATGTCAAAACTCATACTTACCCAATTCGGTATGTCAAGTATTTTTTTGGTATCGATTTTATGTTTTAAGGCGCAATAGTAGGACGAAATGCCTTGGAGGCATCTTTTATTTTTCAGTTTTCGACTGGATTTATACAGTTTACCGAAACTAAAGTCATACCTCAGTATTCTTGGATAGTTAGTGAAATCATAAATTGAATGCACGATTGGAATTACTTCACTACAGAAAATCGTCACAAAGATGACTTATTTTCATGTATTTTTGAACATTTTTCTCGTTTTAAAAGAACTTAAAATAGTTTACGATTTTTGGTACTTATACTCAAATATTCACCATTAGTTCTTTTGTTAATTCTAATAAAAAAATACGGCACACGCACGCACTTTTCGGAGGGCTGGGCAATCGCGTTTCTCATAGAAAATATTCGTCTGAACCTATGGCCCTTTAAGAAACTAATTAAATTTTTTTGCGATTCACCGCGTTTTAGAAATTTTTAAATTAATTAGATTTGTAACCTCTAAACCTCGGTAGAGAGTAGTATATTCCTTGCTCTAAACGAAAAAGTGGTCGCGAGAAAACATTCGAACTCCATGGAGAAAAACATATGCTTAATTTAAAAACAAATTAAAATCACCTGCTTTCTCATTCTAACTCTTTGCTGGAAACAGAAAAGGCAACATCAAATGTCAAATTATGACATGGTGAGTTTTTTTTTTCTTAAGTGAGCCAGTTATTAAAATTGATTTTAAGTTTACCAATTTGAAACATTGATGTCTTATGTCAATGTCTTGAAACAATTGTCTCGAAATGGTTTTCGGTTCAGCCTTCCAAAAAAAAAAACTTTACGTACCGAATTAATATAAACAGTTACAGTTATACAGTTTTCTGGCTGTGTTTTGTCATTAACACACTGCATAGATAGAGGTTAATGCGAAGGTAAAATTTAATTCAATGATACATAATTAACCTAGTTTAAATCTGAAGTTGTCAAGGTTTATCTTTCAAAAGTAACCATGTTTTAAGCAGGAAAACGACTCTGGGGACAACCGTCTCTCCGGAACCAGGATATTTCGTTCTACGGAAACTCATGTCAACTTTCATCCTGTGTATGTCAACTTTAGAGGAATTTTGAGGATTTAATTTAACATTTTTAATGTTTGCTTCGAATTTTGCTAGAGAAATGTTTTCCACTATTTCCACGTGATACGTGATTCTACCCTAGTATTAGGGCTATTCGGACCCTGGAGACTGCCGCCCTGAACAGTGAGGTGGTGTACATATTGAACCATTCACAAAGGTTTTTAAGCCAGGACGTCCTTCTTCTACCAGGCATTCGTCTTCCCAAAATTTTCCCTGCAGAATAATCTGGAGAAGTTGGTACACTGGACAGAGTTTCGGTACTACTGGTGAAACGTGGATGTTCTGAAGTTTCAGAATATCTCTGACTACCTCCTCGGGGAATATAGTCGTGAGCATATGCTTATAAAGAAAACATCTTTTTTCGACCATACAACGAAAGAGGGGTTGGAAAAAAAAAATATTTTCTTAAATGGAGTGAGGTGTCGTTCGATATGTCTTGTCCAATGGAACAAAACTCCCATAGAAACTAAATCTATATAATGCTTCTGTCTCGAGGTATATGCGCTCAAAGTCAAAAATAGGGCGTACCCCCCACTTTAACTTCTAAAACAGCATAGCATGCATCAGCATGCATGTATGGGCGAGTCCCCCCAAATCAGAATAAATGTATGTAACAGTGATTATAGCTATTACATTGTTTTTAATTGAATATTTGAAATGTTCTCTAATTCGCATTCAAAACACGAGTGGGCAAAGCTGTAGGCATAATCGAGTGCCTTATAAAGGCATATTGATGTCCCAATGAAAAAAACTCTATTAAAGCTTAATAAACAACTCTTTTATAAACCAAAACGGTAGACTACTTTGGTGAATAATATGAAATAGGTACGTGTAATAAACAAGGATAATATAGGTACGTAGAAATACCAGGGGAATATCGAGATTGCTTTATAAATAGATTGACTAATACCTACAATAGTTAGAAGAAAATGTGTAGGTAGCTAAAAAAATATTGTTTAAGAGTCCTTTAAACGTTCAGTAGCGCCCCATCACAACGTTTAAGAGAAGTTTATTCCGAATGCGTAAATGCGCGCTGCATACAAACGAATTCTGGTGATATTTTCAATAGTAACCAATTAAAGTCAATGACATTTTTCAGAAACAATCTAGAAACTCTAATCTCTATGTTTGTATGGAGTCATATTTTCGTTAAAATATACCGTTTTAGTCCTGGGATTAATTTAAGATTTGTATGGAAATATTTGAGGCACTGTAACTTTAAAACTATTTTCACGAAAATCTGTCTTTATAAAAACATAGCAATTAGTTACTAGATTGTTTCTGAAAAATGTAATTGACTTTAATTGGTTAGTATTGAAAATATCACTAGACTTCGTTTGTATAATCGAATTATATTCCCATAAGATTTCACAGTCAAGAAAGCTTGAAATAAAAAGTGCAACTCCAACTTACTACAAAAGCCTAAAAGCTATTTTTAAACTCTATCAGCAATCAAAAATAAAATCTGTGGAGGAACTACTGTGGAAGGTGCCTCCGGTGAAAAGGGAAGATCTTCCGCCAAGCTAGGTGTGAAGCCAGATCAAATCAAAACTACCAGAATTAGATTTATATATATAACTATACATTTCTAGTTAAAGTCTTCTAAAATAAATCAAGAAACAAATCAAGAAAAATTTCAATGTCTTGGTGTGCAAATAAAGAAAATTAATAAACTCTTCTAAAATAAAATCTACCAGAATTCGATTTAAATCTATACTAGAGTTAACTCACGACTTTTAAATCAGATTTAAAGCTATCAAACAAAAAATGTTTCATCAAAATCGGTTAAGTAGTTTTTTCGTGATGCTAATGCTATCAATTTCACTCTGTATAAAAAAACAATTTGTAACTACATACCTGATAGCAGCACATGCCTCTAGCCAGTACGTAGACCCTGTCAAACAGCGTGAAGAGAGACGCCGAAGGTTGGTGTATGGTGCAGATGATGGTCCGACCCTGGCGGGACAGCAGACGAAGGAGTACCACCAGCTGTCTGATGGAGACCACGTCGAGCCCACTGGAAGAAAAGAGGATAGTAAGCGTGAGAACAGAAAATAAATAAGTACAAAAGGCAAGCTCCATATATAACGAGCGATACAGGCTCACGCATATATCATCATCTTCAATCAATCAATCAAAATAGTTTATTGCCTTCATGTGTTATTTACAGATATTATGAGGGGGTTAACATCATCCTATATACGTCCCGCTGCAACGTAATGGGCGTTAGTCCGCCACGCGTGTCGGCGGATTGGTAGACTTCACATACACATCGGAATTTCTTGCGTATGCAGGTTTCCTCTCGATGTTTTACTTCACCATTTGAGAACAGTCGGTATTACGTACTTAAGTTAGAAAAAATCCTTGACATGCCATGGCATGTCATCCGTGCGGATTCGAACCTGGACCTCAAAATTGAGTTTAAATAGCTCTCCGCAACGCGCCACAGACGCTCTCCGTATCTCGGCGTAAAAGCGCACGCATATACACCGTGGAATCGTGGTCGTTTTGGAGCCAGAAGAAGCTGGTTATCAGACCATCAAACTGACCAACTTTTACTATAGGATCAACTATACAATAGTGAAAGAAATCAGCTGTTTCATTCATTGTTGTCGAGAATCTATTCACATTTTCTATGGAATAACCGTTTTTTTTGTGATTTCGATATTGGCTACATAGTGAAAGTTGTTCAGTTTGATGGTATGAAGCACCCTGTTCCGGCTTCAAAACAACCCCAATTCCACGGTGTATAGACGTGTAACGTACGGCGATTTTGGATCAAGTTGGTTCGACCGACTGATCCAAGATCGCACTACGTACGTAGGTATACGTCTACGTATGCTTGCACCTGTTTCGCTCGTTGTATGGATCCGGCCTTCTGTTCTTATTTATTTTGTGGTTAGAGAGTCGGCTTTGTGGAGAGCTTATGGATTTTAATCATGAAGTTTTAAAACCGCACGCACGACATTCCACGAGGTTTTCTAACGTTGTCTATGTACCGACGTAATAACGATTGAAAAGGTGAAGAAAAGCATTGTGAGGAAACCCTGCATACAGAAAAAAAAAGATATTCCGGTGCGTACATTGTGTCGTCCAACTAATCATGAAAGATGGAAGGAAGGGGTTTCTACTCTGATTTATTTTTTCTTGAGTCAATGAAACATAATAGATGTTTACAGCTAAAACTTGAAACCCTTATTTTATCAAACAGTAACACATTTACGGAACCCAGAACCTTTGGAGGTCGACACGGACTTTCTCACTCTTTTTATATAATAGATTGTTAACAAGATTCTTTTATAATTTTATCACCTTTGATTGTAGTGTTTAGTTCTTTAACTACTATTATCTTGCCATACAAAGTTTGAACCTAACACTTTTTTCTATGAATAATCAATCAGTGTTGTTAAACAATTGAATGTCATGTCACAAACAAAAGCATACTTAAGACGCTTCCACTAGCTAAATGCTGGGCAGAGCCATATTTTGCTGGTTTTTTGAAGCTATCTTCTCGTTATTTGAAATAAATACAAATTAATGAAAAATATAGCAATGATCTTCAACATCTCGGCTTTATTTGTCATTATTCAGGTTTTTTAAGAAAAGACTACATTTTTCAAATAGTCTGTATTAGGTGAATCTACATTATTAGTTGAAGTCACTTTTACTTGCGACACATACCAATTAACGTGTTAATGAATTAACGCAAAACTAGAAAGTAGTTTGTTTGGAATCGAGAGCAGAATCGAATTATCAAGATTTCAACATAGGAATTCTTTTTCAAAAAAATATATATATTTTGTTTGTTAAATTTAAAATTTACTGAACTCGATCTCTACCCACCGCTCGGACACTCTCACCCTACTTACCACCAAAACAAGATTTTTAAAATGTATTACATGAGCACGTTAGCGCTTTCATTCATTGCTGAAATGATAACAAATCATTTATGCTCCAAAACTTAAAATGCGAATAACTTTAAATTTTAATTATCAAAATAATGAAATTATTTTTTCAATCTAATTATTATGTAATAAATCAGTTGGGGTGTATGAGGTTTAAGCTTATTCATTTACACGTTGTAGACAATATTACGATCTAAAACGATCCCTTTTAAATTTTTTATCACCTTTTTTTTGAGTTAATTAGAAAATTTTTAAATATGGTGACAATTCATATTCTTTCTTCTCAGTAACATAATGAAGGACAACCAGTCAAAAATTGAATACCTACTAAAATGATGTAGTAATGAGGCGGTTGTGAAATGGTCAAGGTCGTTCAGTGAGGGATACGCCTTAAATAAAAAGAATTGTCGAGGAATCGTGATGAGGACAACGGTTACAATAATGACTGTCGTCAGTTCAATTGGTCATGCAATTTGCATCCGCTAGTCGTTATTTCCAATGATTTCTTTTAAATGCAATATGGTAAGAATGTCGTAAGAGATTGTACCTACCTACTACACTATAGTGTTGTTTCTGAGTAAGTTTAATAGCTGAATATGTACTATGTATAAATGTACTATATCTATTTGCGAGATCAATATCCTAGTTTGAGTCCGTGATCCACCTAGGTGATGTATAGAATACTAACTCAAAACTAGAAAGTAGTTTGTTTATAATCGAGAGCAGAATCGAATTATCATGGTTTCAACATAGGTAATTTTTTAAGCAACGCTGTATTAGTAATTTCCATAAACAACAAAAAAACGGAGGATGAGACATAAAATAATACCTATTTCAATACCGACAGAGTTCACAGAGAGAATGCCCATACGGTTATGGGGTGAAGTGTTTCAAATATCTTAGATTGTTTTTTGTACAGAAAAATAACATAAATATCAAAAATTACAATAAATCGTGATGTACAAAGGCGCGCTTAACTCTAAAAGACTTTTCTTCCAGCAAACCATTGAGTGAGAGGAAAACTAATGTGTGTGTGTGTGTGGGTAAAATCAGTATTTACACAAATAAAGATCTACTTAATTTTGAGATATAAAAGGTATACCTACCTATAAAATAAGAAGCAATATAAGATACTTGATTATTTGTATTGCGTTTTCTCTGTGCCTATTACAACTTCGTCGAGGTTATGCACATTTTCTTCTTATTAGTAGCGGTTTTGGTTTGAAATGACGTTTAAATGTAATTTTGAAGCTGAGCAGATTAAAGTAATTATGGTTACATAAATTACCCGCCTGTTTTGAAACGGCCTGAATCTCTTGCATACTTTCGGCCGTGTTCTCACGAAAAAATTATACTAAAATTCTTCTCAACATTCTGAGGATTTCTGACATGATTTAAAACTAGTATCTATCTACAGATTTTATTATCTAAGGGGGTTTTATCTCTGCTAATTTCGGGGTAAAGATCACCTACTTCACATTTCAAAAAATGTATCAATCAATTACAGTTTTTCTACACCAAAACATATACTAAGCTTAGTATGTGCTCCCGAGGTTGACTCCATAGTAAACGATTTTTAGTTTCTGGCTGTCTCTTACACCCTGTATAAAAATGGCGCCTTTTTTCTTTTCGCCTATGTTTTTAGCGTGGCCATCAATCAAACTTGAATATTTTAGTTCAGAATATAGTTACACACAAAACTTGTACAAGTACTTACAAGTACTTTATATCTCTAAACTCAGTCAGAACGGCGATATAAAGGCTTGAAGTAAACGTAATGAATACATTTTCATCTTCAAGCCTTTGTTGAAGTATTCATTACGTTTACTTCAAGCCTTTATATAGCCGTTCTGATTGAGTTTAGGGATATATGTGTAGTAACAAGTTTTTTTGTTACTTTATTCTAAACTAAGTTTGGTTGATGGCCGCTCCAAAAACAACGGCGAAAAATAAGGCATTGTCTTTTGTTATTGAAACTCAAACGGTCAGTTGCACGTACGTTAAAGTTAATCCTCCATTAAATATCTTGCTAGCTTTTACTACGTCAAAAAGACAAAAAGTGACGACAAGAGATTTATTAACTTTAATGATCTTACGTGCAACTGGCAGTTAAACTTTGTTTATTGTGTCAAAATCATAACATTCTTCTTCAAACAGTTGCCTACGAAAAAATCTATTGCGATAGAGAATTAGACGGAGTAGGACATCAAAGTGATTCCATTTTACATTTTCATAGTGCAGAACGCTACTCAACCCCGCTTCCTACCCTCGTAACTCCTTCGATTAGTCGTTTCCCAAGTCCTAAGACGCATCGCCTTGACATCGGCGGTGCAACCAATTATAGCTCAGTGAGGATCCACTGGAGCGATGCATTTACAAATAGGAAGTGGGATAGACGCAGGCGTGCTCATTGTCTTGTACACACAGCGACATATTAGTCGGGGAAATCTACGGATATTTGTATGGAGAAGGTTGCATTAATTGCACTTTTGGTGATAATTTGGAATATAGTAGATAAATACCTGAAAAACATAAATTATCAATAATCCCCAATTTTTATTGTGTATTATTGAATAATTAAGACATTTATAAAAACATTAAATTTATGTATGAACAAAAAATGGAAAACTGGTGATTTTGTACAGGATGGCTTCATTCAATACGTTTTACTTATAACAATAATAATCCCCGGTTAATATCGTAAATTTGAGTAGATATTTAATATTTTGTAAGTCTTCAAAAATGATAACCTCAAAACTAAATTATTTACTGTTTGTTTGTACACATTAAATTTGCCTTGTGATAATTAACTGTCTCTCTTGGTAGTATGCTGGACGAAATATTTTTCGAAATAAGCTTGCCCTTTGTACATTTATATCGATATTAAGATATTTCTCAGGATCCTGAGCCAATATAACCACGAAATCTCGACAAAAATGTTATAAACTAACAGTAATATTATTTCAAACACAATTTACTAAAGTGTCTTTAATGCAATCTCAAACCTTATTTTTCCTGGACTATATAGGGTCCTTCTTAATATGTTGAGGGTTTTTAAGGTTCCGTACTCAAAGGGTGAAAACGGAACCCTATTCATAAGCCTTCGCTGTCCGTACCGTCCGTCCGTCCTACCTATTTAGGGCTGTAACTTCTGAACCGTATAGCTAGACAGTGGAAATTTTCACAGCATGAGCGTTATTATGGCGGATTTGCTAACAAATAATGTAATTACAAAACGTTTATAATTAAGGACCTCATACAAGAAACTACTTTTTATCAATGTTTCTTCTTCTCGATCTATCGTAAAAACGGTAATACTTGAAACTGTCAAACTTAGTATGATTATAGTGCAAACTCTACAGTATAACAACAAATAATAAAAATCTGTCAAGTGTGTGTCGGGCATGCTCAAAAGATCCCGGAGAAAATACATATTTTTTGTAAAATTGTACGGTGGTACGGAACCCTATGTGCGCGAGTCCGGCTCGCACTTGGTCGGTTTTTCATTAACCTACACTACAAAATGTTACTCGCGACTTCTTATAATTTTTTTGCCTATGTTATTGGTAGTATTATTTTATTGTGCAATGTTTCTGATCACCCGAATGGACCATGGTCGTGACTTTATGTAGGTATGTTTAAAAATTACCCAACAACTCTTTTTCCGTTACTGACTGTACTTCAAGAATCTAACCTATTTCATGGTTTGCCGGCACTAAATTAGTCCTGGCGGAGTTTCCACGTCATATTCGTGAATAAGCGAGCTTTTCACCTAACTATAATACCTAGTCGACAATGGCATATAGTCTACAGACTTAAGACTAAATATACAACGTGTTAATGAATTAACGCAATACTAGAAAGTAGTTTGTTTAGAATCGAGAGCAGAATCGAATTCTCATGTTTTCAACATAGGTAATTTTTTTCAAAATATAAAAAAAATTTTTTTGTAAAATTTAAAATTTACTGAACTCGATCTCAACCCACCGCATAGGCACACTCACCCTACTTATTACCATAACAAGATTCTTAAAATGTATCCATGAGCACGTCAGTGCTTTCATTCATTGCTGAAATGATAACTAATCATTTTTGCCTCAAAACTTAAAATGTGAATAACTTTAAATTTTTACCATGAAAATAATGCAATTATTGTTTCAATCTAATTGTTTTGTTATAAATCAGTTGGGGTGTATGAGGTTTTGCGCTTATTCATTAACACGTTGTAGATCTAAATATTGTTTCTCAAATAATATCTTTACCGTATCGCAATTACATTATATACCACCGTATCGTCAACATTACGTCAAACTAAAAATCTGTCAATGCGTAGAATTTTCCGCTGCGATGTGGCCCGCTCGGCCCCGATGCGGCCCGACGTCATATGCACTTACCTTTAGAACTTTTTTAAATTTTGATTTAGACAATAATTCTGTCGGAAACCAATATTTCTCGAAAGTGTTTTAAATTATGAGATTGAGATTTTTGTTTTTTAATTCATAATGGGTTTGCGCTTGGCTTCAATCTCACCCGATGGGAACTGTAGATGAAGCCGAGAATGAGAATGTAGCGCGCTCACCCAGATAAAGCCTATTAACTCTTCTTTTAAGATATCTTAAGCCGTGGTGGTCCAGTGGCGAGTAACCTTGCCTGCCGTGCAGGAGGCGATGGTTCGATCCTCGTCCAGACCGACTCGTACCAATTTGATTTTTTGGAATTTATGTACGATTTGTAACACCACTGGCTTTTCGGTGAAGGAAAACATCGTGAGGAAACCTGCATGCTTCAATATCGAGGCATGTATTGTACCCACTGTCCATTAGGTGGCGACGGGCTCACCCCCCGTCACACTGGATAGAGTTTCGTTACTACTGGTGAAACGTAGATGTTCTGATGTTTCGGAATATCTCTGACTACCTCCTCGGGGAATATAGTCGTGAGCATATGCTTTAAGATATCTGGATTATATTATTTTTTATGGAATCCTACCAAGATGCGGTTTAGACGTGTCCTATAAAAGTGCCAGAGAAGTCTAGACATAGACAGACATTGGATTTTTATTATCAATCATGGTTTATTTATTTTCATGCGGTCTGTTCCAATCCATCACAATTGATTGATATTTTCAGTACAGTACTAAACAAAACTGTAAACACATTACGGTGATTGATTTGCGGAACAATACACTGTGAACATTGCAATACACGGAATTCGATTACTCGCACAGCAGTTGAATTTTATTGTTGTGGCTATCCGATAATGTTTGCATGAATCAACAGGGCCGGAGGAAGTGTGGCCCCTGACGAGGGCCTCACTAAGATTTGATACACGCATACCTGCTAGACTGAGGCAATACTGAACCAAATACATGAACACATTTTTTAAATCTGTTGTAGTCAGTTGCAACGCAAGAGTTGTAGCAGGTATGATTGATCATAAATGTAAAATGTATGGAATTAATGTCGACTATAAAAACACTGTGTAAGAAAACCACGTACACTACATTATGGCAAAAAATGTATGTAAATACTGACCAGACCGTCCAGTTCCGAAGTCAAACAAGGAACCCTTAAACTTTCATCCATTCTGTCTGTCTGTGTGTATACCCCGCCTCAATAACTCGCTCATTTTTGCATCTATTGAATCGAAATTTGGCACGAAGACAGATAGCATTCACCGAAAAACAGAAATGTAGTAGTTATGAATAAAACAATTTTTGTCGACCCCCCATCCCATAGAACAAAAGAGGAATTCGAAAAAATTAGTTTAAAAAAAAATCATGTGAGATGTCGGTGGATCAGTCCGACACGCTCTTGGCCGGATTTTTTAAAGTACACACGGCGACACATCAAGCTATACAAAACAAACATAAGCTGGCCGCGCGTCGGTTGAGTAACGTATAGTGACGCACGGCCAGCTTATGTTGGTTTTGTATAGCTTGGTATGTAGCCGTGTGTACCTATAGATGAGGGAACAAACAAAAAGCCATCCCTGTGAACATGTATCGTATCGGACTTATGAAACGATCTCACTTGAAAATGTACACGAAGAGTAGAAGTCATTCGTTTTTATCGTAAAAGGTATGCATATTCGATTCCACTAGAATAAAGCATAGGCATAAGCATATGCTCACGACTATATTCACCGAGGGGGTAGTCAGAGATATTATGAAACATCAGAATAGCCACGTTTGACTGGTAGTACCGAAACTCTGTCCATTGTGACGGGGAGTGAGCTCGTCGCCACTTGTAATGTACAGTGGGTACAATACATGCCTCGAAATTGAAGCATGCAGGTTTCTTCACGATGTTTCACCGAAAAGCCAGAGGTGTTAAAAATTGTACCTACATAAATTCAGAAAAACTCATTGGCACGAGTCGGCCTAGACGGGGATCGAACCATCGCCTCCTGCACGGCAGGCAAGGTTACTCGCCACTATACCACCACGGCTTGACTAGAATAAACTAAACTTAAAACATGCCATACATACAAACATATTCCCTTTCGGGGTAGTCAGAAACATTGTAATAACTAGCAAGGTTCACTTTTAGCATTTCTAAAGGTATTGTATGACGTGCGCAGTGAAAAATACTGCAGAAGCAAGGTTTCCTTGCCACCTGTCCCGATTTTGCCTGGACAGTCCCGATTCCGATTACATTGTCCCGCGTACCAATTTTGTCCCTGATACGCGACATGGCAGACAATAAATGGGGACAATTACTTAGCTTTCTAAGCCAGGAACTAAAGGGCGTGTTTGTACATGATTTTGAATTCATGAAATTGTTCGAAATAATAAACAAAAGAACTACCTCAAGTCTCATATAAAATCTTTAAAAAAAAGTCTGAATTGACCATGGCCATGTTTGCTGACGATAAAGATCTACACAAATGCCTCAAGTCAAGTCAAAAGTCAAAATTGTTTATTCAAAATAATATCACATAGATAACTTTTTGACGTCATGTTTTTGAATCTACCACCGCGTTGGAAGGTGTTCCGTTGTAGAGAAGATGCGGCCAGAAACTCTACAACACACTTCTTAGACGATCATATATCTTTTAAATTATAATTTTTCAAGTTTTGAATATGTATCTTGTTTTTTATTTGTCCACTGCTGAACATAATCCTCTCACAAGGCGTGCCAATAAATTCTATCCTCAGCCTTCCTCACCCAGTCGCTTCCCACCACCTATTTTAGGTCGTCCGTCCAGCGCCGCAGGGCGTCCCACACTACGTCTCCTAGTTCGTGGTCTCCACTCTAGAACTCTGACATCCATTATATTATAACCAGCCCATTTCTACTTCAGCTTGCTAATTTTATGTAGCCATGTCAACCACTTTAGTTCTCTGACGCATCACCTCATTCCTGATATGATCTCTCAGAGAAACACAGCATATCTCGATCGAGCTAATTGGTGAATAGACGCCATAAATGTTAATAGTTTTATAATGTTGCCTATCTTTTACATAACGTGATAATTATGACCGTAGTTAATCAAATTAATCAACTATTATTAAGTCCATATTAAGATTTACAAACATGTTTTTGCGATGTTATACCGGTTTCTATGTAAAAACTTGCAATTAACTAAATCTTTTTATTAGAGTTCCGTATCGAAATCGGAAAAACAGTACTAATGGAATCACTTTGGTATCCGTATACGAAATACTTTTCTTCTAGCATTTACTTCATTGAGTGAAGTATACAGGGTATTAGAAACAGCTGCATTACTTTAACGGGTGATTGTACCCAAGATACTGAACAACTTTCCCTAAGAAACCTACAGGAAATTTGCAAATCTTATGGTGAAGTTCATGTACATAGTATATTTCTTGAACATTGTTTACACCTTAAAAACCTTGTTGGCCTCGCCCTCTCACCCTGTCTCCATAAGTAAAATATCCTAATAGGAATTAACAATTTCTGCATAGTGCGCCATGTGGTAAGTTAAACATAAAAAGTTATCTACGGAACACTAACTAATAAAGTTCGACTTGCACTTTGTATATGTTTTGTTAAATAATAGCTTTATTATAGTCGTTATTTTAAATCATAGTGGTCCAGCAGAAAATATGAAGTTTTTTTTTTATTACGTAGCTTGGTACCTACCTAATCAAAGATTAAAATCGAATGCTACGTCAATGCTAAAAAAATTTACCAATAAATTCATCTGTAAATTTTTACGCGTTCTGGGGCCCAACATTATTAAAAGGATAAAGGGGTACGAACTTTGACTATTTATATGTGGACTGGTTACGCGTAACTAACTGGTAACTCTACTAACAAACATTTCTGCCACTTTTTGCGGGGGGCGAGGTAACATGAAATCCGCAACTTTGGATTTTCTTCCCCATAACTTTAGATTCTAATTTTGAATGTTAAAAATCATGAAAAGTAGTCTCGAGTGAACCCCAAACTATATCACACTAAGTTCGAAGTTATTATTTCGCAATTATAGGCTTTCTCGTTTAGTGATAAGGTGTAAAATTGAATGTAAATGCACAAGATCAATTGCGTTTATACCGTGGCAGAGGGGAAATGCTACCGCAAGGCTAGTCCTTATAATTAGTCAAAGGGTACGAAGATTTCGGTTGCGTTTTCGTCCTATATTTTGTAAAATTGCGTCCGTCACTTGTCGTTACGTCAGTCGTCAACACAAACATGAAACGTACTTTGGAAAAACCTTTTTCAATCACATTTCGAAGATTATAAAGCATCTAAAGTTTTAACAACTTTAATTGCTTGTATCTTTGAATTGTGGCACTTTAAAGGGTTTTGCCTAATTGCATTTCTTGTTTGTATTGACTTTAGCTATCGATTTTTCTAAGAACCGGGGACGCTAATTTAGAAAAAACCGGCCAAGTGCGTGTCGGGCCCCGCCCAGGGTAGGGTTCCGTAGATGCTCGTCACAATATACGGACTTAGAAGTGGACTTTTTGGGACACACCATAGGATAGACGAGAAAAATAAATTGGATCCCCACTTTTCGTGTAGGGGAGGTACCCACAAAAATATATTTTTCAAGATTTTATTTTACCACCTTGTCGGCGTGCTAAATTTGTATACCCATGTCAAAATACAGCTTTCTAGTATTAAGCGTCTCTGAGCTAAGCCGCGGACAGACGGACAGACGGACAGACGGACAGACGGACAGACGGACAGACGGACAGACGGACAGACGGACAGACGGACAGACGGACAGACGGACAGACGGACAGACGGACAGACGGACAGACGGACAGACGGACAGACGGACAGACGGACAGACGGACAGACGGACAGACGGACAGACGGACAGACGGACAGACGGACAGACGGACAGACGGACAGACGGACAGACGGACAGACGGACAGACGGACAGACGGACAGACGGACAGACGGACAGACGGAAGGACATGGCGGAACTATAAGAATTCCTAGTTTTCCTAAACCTACGTTTACCTTAAAACCGCGAAAGGTAGGTAAGATTGTTCATATAAAAATCTTCGGACTCCTTTTTACTTTTGTAGGCGAAAGGCTATGTATTATCTCTACAAGGTCCTCAATCTGAACCGCTATTTACCCAATATTAGTCCATTAGATTAATACCACGACTAGCGCCATATTTGATAGATGATACGCCACAGATGTTCCGATTTATTACAAACGCTAATGCATTTCGTACTGCCAAAGTCAACGTACGCCAAAGTACGCCTACTAGGTACGTGCTATCTGAAATCTTCTAATATTAAAAAGTTTATACAGGGTGTAAAATTAAATTCATTACATTCTTAAGGGGGTGCTTCAAATCATCAATTTGAACAACTTTCACTATGGAACCAACTTTGAATTAATGGTCGAGTAGCTATTGACATTTTCTATTGAACAGCAGATTTTCAGTAGTAAAACCAATTCGGTCCCCTTGTAAAAGTTGTTCAGTTTGATGGTTTGAAGCACTAAAGAATGTAGCGCATTTAAGTTTACACCCTGTATAAATTTAATTAAGTTTTCAGGCAAAAATTATTTGCTATCATTTCAGCAATTAATGAAAGCGTGCGACATGCTCGTGGATACATTTTAAGAATCTTGTTTTGGTAGTAAGTAGGGTGAGTGTGCCCGTGCGGTGGGTTGAGATCGAGTTCAGTAACTTTAAAATTTTACAAACGAATTATTAAATATTTTGAAAAATATTACCTATGTTGAAAACATGATAATTCGATTCTGCACTCGATTCTAAACAAACTACTTTCTAGTTTTGCGTTAATTCATTAACACGTTGTATACAGAGTCCTTCTTAATATGCTGACACTTTTTTGCGGGGATGATCAGATCATCAAACGGAACAAATTTCTCTATGGGACCAACACCGTAATCGCGAAAAAAAAACAGCTGTCCTATACATTTGGCTCAAGTAGGTTTACAGTTTTGTATGGAAGAGCTGATTTTTCTTTCGCGATTTCGATGTTAAAGCCATGGAGACAGTTCTTCAGTTTGACGGTCTGATCATCCCCTTAAAAAGAGTCAGCATAGTAAGAAGGACCCTGTATTACTCGTATCTACTAAAACGTACTTACGTTTACGTGAGTAAGTCTGGGACACTTTTTTTTAGAATTTTGCATGAGACCCGGTGTCCATTAGTTTGTCAATGGTGTTATACTTATCTTTAACCATTCCTGCGGGAATATAATCATGAGCATAATATAATTAGCATAGCAAGCAAGCAAGCATATGCTCACGACTTTATTCCCCGACGGGGGGTAGTCAGAGATAAGAGATAATATAAACCTCAGAACATCCGCGTTTCACCAGTAGTACCGAAACTCTGTCCAATGTGACGGGGGGTAAGTCCATCGCCACATAATGGACAGTGGGTACAATACATGCTTCGAAATTGAAGCATGCATGTTTCCTCACGATGTTTTCCTTCACTGAAAAGCCAGTAGTGTTACAAATCGTACATAAATTCAAACTCATTGGTACGAGTCGGTCTGGACGGGGATCGAACCATCGCCTCCTGCACGGCAAGCAAGGTTACTCGCCACTGCACCACCACGGCTTTTATTAAACTAACATAATATAATTATGCTAACGATGAAAGATCAGATATTAAAGCTAACAGATAAAACGAATCGAAACCGATCACTAAAAGTAAGCAGAGGAGGAGATTCGATTCTAAAAAGCTGAACGTCCAAAACGAAAAGCAATAAATGTCCTAAAAGCAGAAAGTACCTACTAAAAACAATACGTCCTAAAAGCTGAAAGAACGTTCTGAAAACAAATTTCGTGAAGTATAGTCGGAAAAGGCCTACCATGAGTTTTCACTGTACTTCACTACTGTAGTTACGTCGCCAATTCGGTATGTCAAGTTTTTTTCATCTTAATTTTATATTTTTTACGGATAGAAGACATAATTTTAATAAGCTACCTGATAATTACAAAAAAAATTGAGTTGAATGAATTTAAAAAATTGTGAAATCATAGCTTGTGGAGAGGGGTTTCTATAGCGTAAGAGAATTTCTAGAGCATGAATAGCAAAATGTCAATCTTTGTTTTTGTTTCGTTCATTTAAATCGAATATGTTATTATTCAAATTATTTTAAATTTTATATAATGTTTAAATGGCTATCATAGATTGAATTTGTTATTACAACTCTTTACATAATTAATTTAGATTGTAAGACTTTGTGTAAATGCCTGCAAAGGTTGGCTTCAGTGAGACTAATCACTGCAAAACTTCTGCTAAAGCTTGTACCTGAATCCATACACAATAAATTTCATTTCATTTTATTTCATTTCATAAACCAATTTAATTTTTATTGCGAGTCATCGAGTTTAACAATTTAAATTTAATTTTTATACAGTACATAATGGCCAGTTATTTTAAGATGATTTGAAGTTTACCAAGGAGTTACAGGTCTTCCAGTGACGTCACTGGACGGACCGAAAAACGACGTTATTATATTTCAAATATCTGTAATCCTTTAATTTTAAAATCTCTCACATAGAAAACATTATTATTGAGGCAATTATCTCCAAATGGTTTTCGATTCAGTCCTCCAAATAAACTTGACATACCGAATTTCGTATGGCAGATATTAGTTCTCGGCGTAACTACTAAGAGCGCTGTACCAAATTCAATACGAAATACATTACCCGACTGCGCGACGTAAAGGAAGGGCCTTTACGTCGCGCAGTCGGGTAGATAGTGACGTAACGACAGTAGTAAAGTACAGTGAAAATTCATGGTAGGCTCCTGCAGATCATACCTATGTTGGTACAGTTAGAAAATGCGAGTGTACCTCTTCGATTATATAAAGGCCCGGGTCAACCTTGTCTGTTGTAAATATTTAGTATTTTCGTATATTTCCATTGTGATCGGGACCGGGGACTGCCCGGGAATCAACACGAACCGGCTTTATGACCAATTAAACCTTATGGACCAATTAGTGCTAATTAGTTTGTGTTATCTCCATTCTTGGGGTGGATTAGCCATTCTTTCGATGAAGTTCTTTAAATGCACGGGATATTAGTCGAAATGATTATGGTTATTTTTAAACTTCTATTTCAATTGTATATGTTTTTTGAAAGATATATACAACGTGTTAATGAATTAACGCAAAACTAGAAAGTAGTTTGTTCAGAATCGAGAACAGAATCGAATTATCATGTTTTCAATATAGGTAATTTTTTCAAAATATTTAATAATTAGTTTGTGAAATTTAAAATTGACTGAACTCGATCTCAATCCACCGCACGGGCACATTCACCATACTTACTACCAAAACAAGATTCTTAAAATGTATCCACGAGCACGCTAGCTCTTTCATTCATTGCTGAAATGATGACAAATCGTTTTTCCCTGAAAACTTAAAATACGAATAACTTTAAATTTTAACTATCAAAATAATGAAATTATTGTTTCAATGTCATTATTTTGTTATAAATCAGTTGGGGTGTATGAGGTTTTGCGCTTATTTAGTAACACATTGTATATAAATATACGTGTGAAAAATCTATGTATTTTTTATAAACAAGAAGATAGATTTATTGTTTAAAGCGTATCCGCCCGGGATCACGATGACGACGACGATTTTGTTCTCGCTCTATCGTAAAAACGGTAATACATACAAGCGTCAAACTTGGTGTGATTTTAGAGCAAACTCTACAGTATAACAACAAATAATAAAAAACCGGCAAAGTGTGAGTTAGTCGCGTGTTAAACGTCCAGGACAAAAACATTTTGTTTTAGTTATTATGTCGTGTGGTGGTGTTGTATGGAACCCTCGGTGCGCGAGTAGCCCGACTCGCACTTGACCGGTTTTTGTAGTTTCTTGACTTTTCCTTCTTTGTAAGGTAAGCCGTTATTACAGTCGCGAGAATGTATATTTATGTATAATTTTTTAATCATAGCAAGCTGTAAGTGCTTGATTATGTACAATTCAACACCATTAATACTATGAGGATTGTCTCAGAATCTGCTATGATTAAGGAAAACATGGGAGCCATAAAGGTAATCACGGCTATTATTCATGTTTTAGGTTTCATGCCTACTGAAAGCGTTTTTATTTTAATAGAAATAGAAATAGAAGGTATTCAACGTGTTAATGAATAAGCGCAAAACCTCATACACTGATTTATAACAATATAATTAGATTGAAACAATAATTTCATTATTTTGTTTGTTAAAATTTAAAGTTATTCGCTTTTTAAGTTTTCAGACAAAAATGATTTGTTATCATTTCAGCAATGAATGAAAGCGCTAACGTGCTCATGGATAAATTTTAAGAATCTTGTTTTGGTAGTAAGCAGGTTGAGTGTGCCCGTTCGGTGGGTTGAGATCGAATTCAGTAAATTTTAAATTTTACGAACAAATTATTTAATATTTTGAAAAAAAAATCCTATGTTGAAAACATGATAACTCGATTCTGCTCTCGATTCTAAACAAACTACTTTCTAGTTTTGCGTTAATTCATTAACACGTTGTATAGGGTCTTTCTTAATATGCTGACACTTTTTTAAGCATTTCGCATCGAACAAAACAACGTTGGTTTTTTACTTTTGGTTTGAAGTAGTACAAAGTGGCCAAATATCATTCAATCATTATTATTGAGATATCGTGGCATGTTGAATCTTGAACTAATTTGGTATTTCCATTACCTACGAGTAAGCTATATTTTCATTACTTATTATTCTTTCAAAAGATATCAACCACTTTTTTAAGGAATTGTACAATATTTTATACAATTATTTATCATTTTAGGACACTAGACATTTTGAGACTAGACGATTTGGGGAACTAGTCCGTTTGGTAAATTTGAAGTTTTGGTGCACTAGTCGATGCCGTCCTAAGCCAATTTTCTTTAACTATCAAAAGCTGCTCGTGATAATTTCAACTTGTGATGACTTGCAGAATCGCTATAAGTGGCACCACGCCTCAATTGAGCGATATTTTACCTTGTAGTTCTATCCTTACCTTTAGTAATTGTATTTTTTTTAAATCATTCAATATTAGATAAAACATAATATTATAATCAAGGCTATCCGCTGCGGTATCTACTCGTAAATTTTCCATGATTTATTTTATGATGATATTGTCAACATAATATTACATGTTATAGGTACTATTTCTATTTCTTCGTTGGTATAATAATGTGATGATTAGATAGAGTATTAAGTGTAGTCATAAATCATTAAGAGTCATTAGAATAGACTTAATTTTATGCAAAACTTGCGGCACTTGCGACTTCTGCATGCTATGTTATCTTAGTACAAACTAAGTGGAACGCTGATTTTCCATAGACAGCTTCCGACATCTATCGGTGACGTTTCGAAGCACTATGTTTTAAATTTGGGTTCGTATCTAAATGCGTGCGATAGCACGCTGCACCTCACCGCTGCGCTGTTATAGTGAAAGATTTCGCTTACATCAATCACTGTCTTGTTGGTCTATTGGTCTAGACAACTGACTCACGATTCAGGTGGGTTATGGTTCGATTCTCGCGTCGGCGTCGGCCGGATCGTCTTTTTCAATTTATTTCACAATGTGGCTCCCCCTGGTGCTAATAAGAGGCAACGGTAATAATAAGATGTCCTAAAATCCCAGACGACTTACCTATCTATAACCAATAGACATATTAATTTATGGACTTAATATAAACTTTAAATACAAGTAGTAACCGATTCAGGTACCCGTCTTGTATGATAAATATGCTTTTATATTTTCTCATTCTGCCGTAGATATTTATTTGGTACTGGTATAATACCGATTCTGATTAGAAAGTAATAAGTACTGGTACTACTCTGGTAATGGTAGCAATAGTACAGGTGAGACATCTGGTACCGGTATCACACCAAGGTCAATAGGACCGATTCCCAAAAATATCGGTATTTCAAGCCCTGATTGCAGGAGTGAAAAATCGTTGCAAGTCGCCATAAGGCATTTTTCTCACATTTAGGTACAGACACAGAATAAATATTAGTACTACCCGTACAGAAGCATCACTTCGAAAATAGATTTAAAAAATTACGACTCGACTCTCTCTGCACGGCAATAAGGTGCAAAGTTATTTGCACCTGTCCTATACAAATACCAATCGTCACAACGGCGCGTGTGTAAACTAAAATGCACCAAGTCATTAGACATACAAGCTTCCTTTACATAATCTCCCTCTTTCATTCTTTCACGTGCTGGCAGCGTGACATCGCCAGGGTTTTCAAGTCTCGCATTGACTACTCACAAAATGGCGGCAAAGCAAATGAGATTTAATCAAGAAGTTTACACGGTATACCTAACCAATTGCCATTCACCGCTCGGTGGGGATCGGCTGTCAAGCCTACCGAGCTGTGGAGTGAGACGGGTCTGGTACAGATATAACAAAAATGATAGGTACTAACGTGGTGGGTTCATCCAGGAATATAATAGGTGGGTTATTGACCAGCTCCAGGGCTACAGACAGCCGTTTAGACTGCCCCCCGGACAGGTACTCCGACCTGGTGTTCCTGTGGTCCCATAGTCCCAGGGTCTGGAGAATTTCCTCGATCTGCAAGAGAAAATAAAGGAGTAAATGTAACTGTTGTGTTGGGTTTATTTGGTAACACCTTAAACAGGGTGGAACAAAACATACCTAGTAATACTTAAGGGGTGTTTCAGACCATCAAACTGAACACTTTTCACTATGGAGCCAACATAGACAAAAGATTAAAAAAAACAGCGGGTCCATACATTTTAGTCGAGTTGGTACTGCAGTTTTGTATGGGACAGCTGATTTTTTTTATTTTTTCTCGATGAGGGCTCCATAGTCTGGTCATCAACTTAAAAAAATGTCAGCATATTAAGAAGGACCCTGTATATTATATGTATAGTAGGTACTCCATGCACCCCACCAATGTTGTCCTCACCCTTCGTTGGTAGGTAAGGGGGCCAACAGATAGCAGTGGTATAGTCCTCTCTCGTTCGCACTCAATCAGTATACCCACATGAGCAAACCTCTTCAGTGTGAGCCCGATTGTATGAAATATCCAAGGTAAATAAAATAGGGTCTTTCTTAACAGTCTGACGGTTTTTAAGGGGATGATCAAAGCATCAAAACTAAAATTCGTATATCAAAATAGCAGGAAAAAATCTGCCGTCATGTTTGGATTTTTGTATGGAACAGTTAATGTTTTTCAATAATGAATATAAATCCTATAGAGAAAGTTTTTTAGATTCAAGGTCTGATCATCGCCTTTAAAAACCAACCCTGTAATCAGCACTCGCTGTAGTTGAAATCGACTAACGAGCAATGGTTACTGAATTTTCTCAACCGTTTATTAGATTAGTCTATGCTAAAATGCAGTGTTGCCAGATCCAATTTTTAGAAATCTATAAGTCTAGGTTGAAAAATCCGGAGAAATCTATACATTTTGTAAAATCCGTAGATCTATAGTCTTTTTTAAATGCTTTATCTGTATCTGACTATTTTGAAGTGGACCGACCCAAAACATCGCTCTAATTTGGCGAAGAAATTGGAAACAAGTTTAACCGAGAAATCAATCTTATTAGTCTTTTTGTCATGCATGTTACAGTTAAATATTTCTGTCAGTTCTGTATAGCAACAGCAAGTAGAGGGAAGGAGATGGAAAATAGTAGGGACGAGCCATATTTTACGAAACAGTCCAATACAAAAAAAAAAATTACATGAATTGATTTATTTGCGGCCGGGTATCTTTTATTCAGCAAATTGACATTTTAGCGAAGAATTCAGAAAACAAAGAATCCGTAGATTTCTCATTGAAATCCGTAGAACCGGAGGCCACGTCAGAAATCCGTAGATCTACGGATAAATCCGTAAGTCTGGCAACACTGCTAAAATGCCTCCAGAGACTAAAGTAAATTAGGCGGTAAGTACTCAATGTACTTAGCAAAAACATTGGACCAAAACAAAAACAGTTTTGGGATAATCATGCAATCAACTCGACGATCTGCGAAGCTTTCCAAACAAGCTGATTATACGAAACGATTTGCATTGTTATTGGACAACTAACTGAAAACCAATTCTATTAATTGTTAAAATGTATTGTTATGATCGTGTTAATAATGCAAATTTATTTGTTATACCGTAGGAGCAATATAATATTATGCTACTAATAACACTTTGCGGATTGGTAGACTTCACACCTTAGATAAAATATATGTTATCAAAGCTTCACACATAGCATCTTAGACAATATAACTATGGACGAGTAACGCGTGTAATTCTACTAACACACTTTTCTGACACTTGCGGGGGACGAGGTAGCTTGAAATCCGCAACTTTGTTTTTTATTCCATTACCTATGAATATTTATTAACATAAAACAAAACGAATGTAGGTAAATTAAAAATGAAAAATAGTAAAAACTTCCATTACCTTAGATTCTAATTTTGATTGTTAAAAATAGTCTCGTGTGAACCCCGAACGCGAATCGTTTGTAGGCTGTCTCGTTTAGTGATAAAGTATAAAATTGTATGCATATGGCCTAATTGATCTTGTGACGTGCCAGAGGGGAAATTTTATGTTGCCGTTTCTGTTTCCAGCATAGAGTTAGAAAGAGAAGGCAATTGATTTTTTATTTTAAACAAAGGTTTTTTTCGATGGAGTTTGAATAATTTTCTCGCGACCACTTTTGCATTTAGAGACTATAGATTAAATTCAATCAAGATTATTTATTTAAATTTTTAAATAGATTTATTTACATATAAATTTCCATATAAATTTCGCAATCGCAAAAAAAATGATATTAGTTTCTTCTATCATAGCATATTAAGAAGGTCCTTCTTAATATGCTGACCCTGTATTTTGTTTTGTTAAAAAGAAGTGTGTTGTAGAGTTTCTGGCCGCATCTTCTCTACAACGGAACACCTTCCGCCGCGGTGGTAGATTCAAAAACATGACGTCGAAAAGTTATCAATGTGATATTATTTTGAATAAACAAAGTTGACTTTGACTTTGACAGAGGCACGTCTCAATTTTCTTAGTTTTCTCGTGGTTGGCATGCAAGGCCCCCGCTACAAAGGCCTATAAAACGCTAAGATCGTTGCCGCGTTGGATAGCTATTAGTCAACCTTCAACTTGATTCATTTAAATATAAAACCAACAATAATGGAAACAAGTCGTCGACCTTGTTGTTAATCTGATTCAATAAGCAGCATTTATTCAATGACACCATTTTTAGGGTTCCGCAGTCAAACAAGGAACCCTTATACTTTCGTCAATTCTGTCTATCTGTATGCCCCGCCTCAATAATTCGCTCATTTTTGCACCTATTGAATCGAAATTTGACATGAAGACTAATAGTAACCCAAAAACAGTAACGTAATAGTTATAAAGAAACACATTTTTTTCAATGACAATTATAACGGATGCTGTAGCCCAACCATTTTCTGAAAAAAACGTGTAACTTAAATATACAGGGTCCTTCTTAATATGCTGACACTTTTCTAAGGGAATGATCAAACCATCAAACCAAACAACTTTCTCTATGGGACCAACATCGAAATCGCGAAAAAAAAATCAGCTGTCTCATACATTTGGCTCAAGTACGTTTGAAGTTTTGTATGTAACAGCTGATTTTTTTCTCACGCTTTCGACTTTGGTGGCGTAGAGAAAATTGTTCAGTTTGACGGTCTGATCATCCCCATAAAATTTGTGTCAGCATATTTTGATAGACCCTATATGTTCTAATACAAACTAGATGGCGTTGCAGGAAATTAAATCGCGCTATCGTTAGGTTCCAAATTTTCTTTTAGGTAAGAGAATCGACATGATTAATATTTTCTTATTCGACTTATGCAATGGTTGCGGGACCCTATCATGGGCGAGTCCGACTCGCTCTAGGCTGGTTTTTACGATAGTAATAACTGTTCTTAAAACCAAAACAAACAAACAATAAATTTTAACCTTAAACTAAATATTGAACGCCTTGGACATTGCCTCACAGTTTACCTAGTCTGATTACTAGACTACGATATATCTACACCACAGAACATTATAAGAGGGGTTAAAAATGCAAAGGCTGTCGCCACTTGTCTTGTGTGTAACGACACGTTCCACGCCTACTTTGCAATTCTAACCCCTCTTATAATGTTCTGTGATCTACACCCTTATTTTCAGTTACTAGAAAAATATTAAGGGTATAATAACACAAAAGAACATTCCCTATGGAAAATTAGTAGAAAAACGAGAAAATTTTTGAACTTCCCTTAGAAAATTTATCGGCTAATCTGCACTTTTGTATGGGACAAAAATTTGTCTCTTTTTTCGACCCTGATTCCTTCTTTAGTTTCATTATCTGAATACACAGTTAACATTTTTCTGGTAATTAGAATAATGCATATTTTATACAACGTGTTAATGAATAAACGCAAAACTAGAAAGTAGTTTGTTTAGAATCGAGAGTAGAAACGAATTATCTTGGTTTCAACATAGGTAATTTTTTACAAAATATTAACTGTTTTGTTCGTAAAATTTACTGAACTCGATCTCAACCCACCGCACGGCCACACTCTACCTTACTAGCAAAACAAGATTCTTAAAATGTATCCATGAGCACAGCATTCATTGCTGAAATGATAACAAATCATTTTTGCCTGAAAACTTAAAATGCTAATAACTTTAAATGTAAAAATATCAAATTAATGAAGTTATTGTTTCAATCTAATTATTTTGTTATAAATCAGTTGGGATGTATGAGGTTTTGCGCTTATTCGTTAACACGTTGTAGATACAAACGAACAGGTACAAATATGCATATTTCATACAAATATTTGCCCCTTTCGGAGTTCGAACCCGCGACCATCAAATCAGTATGCCGTTTCACTGCCAACATTTATAACCAACGCTTATGAACGTGAACTTAACCTAAGGTTTCTCAATGAGCAATCCAATCAATATATTTAGGGCCGAGGCCAACTCGATTCCAACTTTAATGCAATAGGGTCATGACCAAAGTGATTTTCTTTAATTGGCCCCTATTTATCCAGCACGCGACTTCTGGATAAGGGCCTTAAGCTTAGAAGTTTGGAAAGGTAATGAAAAGGTTTTTATAAGAACCCTTTTAAGTTGGATTAAGGTTGTATTGAGGAAGGAAAGGCCTTGGTGGAGTTTGTGATCAGAATTTATTGACGTCGATTTTTTTGGGAAAACGATATTACATTTTTACTGAACGGATCGAACTGACGGAGTGTTACATACAACGTGTTAATGAATAAGCACAAAACCTCATAACCCCCAACTGATTTAGAACAATATAATTAGATTGAAACAATAATTTCATCATTTTGATAGTTAAAATTTAAAGTTATTCGCATTTTAAGTTTTTATGCAAAACGATTTGTTATTATTTCAACAATGAATGAAAGCGCTAGCTTGCTCATGGATACATTTTAAGAATCTTATTTTGGTAGTAAGCAGGGTGAGTGTACCTGTGCTGTGGGTTGACATGAAGTTTAGTAAATTTTAAACTATACAAACAAATTCTTTAATATTGTGAAAAAATGTAACCTATGTTCAAACTCTGTCCAGTTTCGGTACTAGCAGTGAAACGTGGAAGTTCTGAGTTTTCAGAATGTCTCTGACTACTCCCTAGGGGAATATAGTTGTGAGTATTTGCTATGCTAATATACTCACAATAAGTTCCTTCTCAGCTTTCCCCAGCTCCGTCCCCAGTTTAAGATCAGCTGCTACCCTCATGGACTCGACGACAGTAAGCCTGGGCTGCAGCAGGTCATCCTGCATGATGTAGCTGCTCAACTTCTTGAACACTCTCATGTCCCGAGAGTGCCCATTCACTGTTATTCGCCCGCTCACTCCGTTTGATCTGGAATAATAGTTTCGGGTAATAGCTCAGTCATTTTACGGTTTCAGCCGGGACTAATTAAGAGTTGATATTTTTTTCGGACTAGAAATATAAGGAAATTTAAAAAATCACGTCAAGCAACAGCCCCTAAATATTTTTTATTCAAATTTTTAAGGCTTTACGATAACACACCTTCAAACACGGAGTAAATATTTCTGTCTGCTCATTTTTTAAATTTCGATGGCTATTTTATTGCTCAAAACTTATTTATGTTGTTGAATCTAATTTAAAATGAGTGCATTGGTATTTAAAATTATTAATCATTGGTTTTCAGAAAGCCTATTTGCCACTAAATGGTGCCAGCTTAGATAAGTTATATGTCAAGATTGACAGTCGAAGCTAAGAAAGCGTCGAAAGAAATTGCAACCAGTACTGACCTCTAAAGCCTATCCATATAGACACAGAGATAATTTGTGTAACGCCTCACGCACACCAACCTAAGAAAGATGGCCCGTTTTGTTTTATACGGTAGAAGCGTTAGGCTCATTCTAGACATATTTTCTAAGGGTGCCGGTTACAGTTTAAAAGTACCATTCATAATAACTCCCCACCCCTCCTAACGAAACTGCGTAAAATGACTGAGACAGTGACAGTAAATGACTTCATCATCGGCACTACCGTCACCGTCATCGTCTACGTACTATAGAATACTGGGATACTGGCCTGAGGAGGTGATACTGTATGGCTGCTGATCAATCCATGCGATGCGTGTTGGTGGACTTCACATACGCATCACAATTTCTCCTTTGTTCATATCTCCTAACAGCAAATACCCTAGGCCCTTAAAGTTTAGTATACGTCAGAGATTCAAGAAAGCGCGTGTGTTTGAAATGGTTTTTACCCGACTGCTCCGGAAGGAGGGTTCTGCTTTTCGAGCGTATGTATTTTAATGAGAGACTTGTGAATAGGTATGATATCTCAAAATGCAAAGTAAAAACCAAATATTTTTAACAATCAAGAGTTATAGTTGTAGTTTAATAAGTTCTTTGTACATATGAAACTATTAAGGTGGACGCATATTTATCCGCGGCGAACGAGCCGAAGGAGGCGAAATAATAGAATTCTAGAATTCTTTGTATGAAATTATATGACACCTCGCACACTTATCCGCGGCGAATCGGACGAATCGTCAGAAGAATTAAAAGTAAATTCGTTTCGTTCGCCTCCTTTGGCTCCTTTGCCGCGGATAGATATGCGTTCACCCTTAACTACTAGCTTTTGCCTGCGATTGCGTCCGCGTGGAATTTACAATACTCCATTGCATCCCTTTAAGGGTGATTTTCGAAAAATCCTTACATTCTTTGCACAATAAAATCGTATTCCATATGTCATGTTTCTATCTTCAGTAGTTTTGACTATGCTACAGTATAAGAAAGAGTATGACTATGCGTAGCCTGTCGGTCTGTCAGTCACTTTTTTATATGTATAGATAACGTTAAATCTTTTACAAACATTTTCTGTCTCAGTCTAACTCATGGGAGATAAAATAAAATAGAAAATAGGTATTCACAAAAAAATATAGGTACGTTACCTACATCTTAGCCAGGATAAAAGGTAAAACCATTATATTCTGTGACCGTTGACCAGAAAGTTGTTAGTTTAGGATCTGACACTACCTGTAAAGGTGCCAATTTAGATCCTTGTTGGTTCAACAAATACTTGGTTTTCTTAATAAGACATCCTTGTTAATTCTAACTATTGGAGGAGAAATATGTTCACCGTTAGTCCAAATTACAGACGAAATTACGTGAATATTGTATCTCAATTTGTGTAATATGTCCTTAATATTTTTCACTACAATAAATACAGGATGTAACAAAACACCATTTAGACCATCAAACTGAATAACTTTCACTAATGGAGGCAATTTCGAAATTGCGAAAGAAAAACGGTCTTATACAAAACTGCAGTAGGTACCACCGAATCGACTCAATTGTATGGGACAGTTAATTTATTTTTCACGATTTCGTAGTTGGCTCCATAGTGAAAGTTGTCTAGTTTGATGGTCTGAAGCACCCCTTCAGTATTACTAGGGTGTTTTGTTACACTCTGTAAGTAAGAAGGGCCTTACCTTCTTAATTTATGCTGACGGTTTTTAAGGTAACGATCATGAAATGGCGAAAAAAATCTGCTGTCCTATTCTATTCAAAAGTCTTAATTTTTTTGCGAGAAACTTGTTCAGTTTCATGATCCTCTTAAAAATCCACCGGTATTAAGTTGGACCCTGTATAAAAATTACGTTACGAAAAATATATTTAGCCCTACTTGCTTTTTAGGGCGACCGCACCCGATACCGCTCATGACCCCGCCAGACCCCGCTAGACTCTGCTCCGGTCATCTCCGCTTTCATTGTGCCATACAAATATGAAACATCATCTTCGCTCCGCTTAAACCGTAACCACGGAAGCTGCAGAGCGGAAATAGGTAAAAAACGAAATCCTAGTTGTTCACGACACATCACCGCTCTTCTTCCCTCCGCTTTGGTGAATTTAGGACCTTATATGATCGAAGTTCCACGACTCTCCGCAACTCGCTACCGACGTGACGCTCTTTTATTTTCCATTTTCAGGTTACTTTAAAATAAAAGGACGTACACATAGCCGGCCAGGATGTTGAGAAGCGTAGACTTGCCGGCGCCGGAAGGACCGAGGATGCAGGTCAGCTCCCCGGAACGGAACTCCCCTGATACATTGTGGAGGATCGTGTTCTCTCCTGGAACAAACAAGCGTAAATAAGGGACTTAGTGCATTTGTAAATGTTTTGTTGTGACAAGAAAAATTTTTGAAAAGTAGGTATCGATGTTTTGTTGATTTCGTCATGAGAAGGGCACACATCTATTAAATTCATTGACCTGAAATACTATAGCCTCACTGTCTCATATAAAATCTTAGCTAATTTTTATCCGAATTGACACATACTTTTTAAACTTCTGCAAAGAATTTTCAATCACTACGTTTACGTCTAACGGAATAAGTATCAATGGAAAGTAGACCTTATAATCTAGGTATAAAGTCGTAAAAGCTCCTTGTATAACATTGAATCGGATCTATATTTTAAAAATTGTATTTTGAAAAAAGGACAAGATGTCATCTTTCAGATGTTGACAGTACTCTTAGATATTCCGTGACGGTCAAAGAGATTATACCTAATAGAGTGAGCCATACCAATTGTAAAGTGTCCACTTTTTTTGACGTTTAGGTTTGAGTGTGTGGTGTCAAGTAGTATGGACAAAAGGCACCAAGTGACATATGGCCTTATGTTTACGGTCACTTTTCACACACACTAGCTCAAAAAAAAGTGGACAGCCGCATAAACAAATATCTATAGTTCCATCTCCTTTTACTATTAAAGGTACGTCATAAGACAAAAGAGACTAACTACAATCGTAAATTTATGCTGAATCTATGGAGATCCTTCCTCTGAGGTGACAGTACTCCAAAACAACGACGATGTGGAGTCAAAATTATAACCCACACAAAATAAGTATGAATGCTAGAGGGTGATACTAATGTGTTATATTTGATTATTAAACTTAGTCGTATTTGGTATGTTTACAGTCAGACAGTTGGCGCGGTACAGAGGCAAAAGAGGTACTGTCTTTTGGGTCTGCCATTTTTGGACCGCTGATTGTGCATCTAGTTCAGTTGTATATAATATATCTATGATTAAATTACATCTATTCTAATCTAATCATAAAATTTTAGAAGTTGAAGATGGTAGAGTTGTATAAGATATTTGCAAAAATATTAATTGGGGGCATTGAAGAGACGTAATCGAATGCATTGAGACACATTTTTAGAATTTTTGTCAGTTTGTTTGTGCACGCATCACTTAAAAAAACTGAACCGATTTAAACGGAATTTTCACAAAAACATAGAACTTAGTATGGATTTATATTTATAGTTTATTTCATCGCAATCGTTTCACTCAATCCAAAGTTATGAGTATTTAAAGTTAGTGGTCAGCGCGTACTAAGTCGCGGGTGCCGCTAGTGAGATAAAAGTAATTCCATGTAGAGTCAATCGAAATGAACAATTAAGGCCAAGATGTCTACAGTTAATTTTAACATCATCATTTTCCTTATACAAAGAAAACAAAATACAGCCAAGTTTTTAATTAAATAATACAAAACAAAAAAATTTTCATTTCCCTTGACACCACATTAACATAATCTTCTATTATAAAACTGTAACATAAGGGTGTCTGTACATTGAAGATATTTACAAAAAAAAGATTACTACTTGGTTTTTAGATGTCCCTGCCTCCAAATCAACCTTTCTTAGAATTTGTGTATGTTTGTGTGTTTGTTACTTTGATGAAACTTTTTATATAATTTGAAGTAGCGGGTTAACTCTAGTAAGCTATAAAGTTAGTCATAAAATCAATAAGTAGGTTTTAGTTCTACCACCTTGTTCTCAACAATGATCAAGTCAACGCGCAGAACAGCCGTGAACCAGGACAGGTTGGCACAATTAATATATTAGCACCATTTACATCCTTGCCAGGCAATTATGCAGATTTTTTAAGCACGTTCTACATGTTCCGATAGTATCTATTCGATTCGAGTCACATTGCTATATTTAACGTTGAAGGCGACGACGTGACGGGTTTAGTACCTGTCACTCTGGACAGGGTTTGAGCACTGCTCTGGTGAAATGTGGATATTCTGAAGCTGTATTTAGAGTATAGTCGAGAGCATTAACGGTAGATAGATAATAGATAACGCTCACAGGCACATACATTGTAATGATCCCAAGTAAACAACTAGGTTTTTTTTCACAACAACGGCACAAACATATTACATCCATGACCGAATCGGTTTTCGAACCTAGGACCCTGGTTTTAAAGTCCAGCGTGGTCACCATTACACCAAACGGGTCGTTAAAAGATAAACTGACATTACTGTATAACGAAATGCCACCCTCATTGGTAAGTGATATCTGATGAAAATAAACGAAAATGTTGTAGATTGTATAAAAATTAATCTTCAATCAATCAAAATCTATACAATGCTACGTATTGTTATTTTGGTTGATGGAAAGTAGTTTGGTTTTAATTGTTAGATATAAATAAAAAAATAAAAAAGTCCTGAAATTGTTATTTGTATAATTCCTAAAATTGTTATTGAAATTGTTTAGTTCCTACAGACAAGCTATTATGATAATGTTATGTGTGCTTATTACCTACGAGTATGCAACTAAATGAACAAAGTTTAAAAAATAAAAAATGTTTTTAATTCTATCATTTAGTCCCCTTGCAATTACTAGATATTTTTGAAGCATTATGTCTTGAATCAAATTGTACAGAAACGCAAGGTGTAAAGCGTGCTTTACGAAACGTGCCTTACGTGCGAAATAATAGTGTTCACAAATTAAGGAAAAACTTGAAAACTGTTTGAGTACCGTACATAATTAATAGCTGAACATGATTATACGCCATTTCAAATAGTAACGAAATTTGAAGGCTATTTTGAATTACAGAAACAGAGATTTGAAACACTTCCTCTCACTTATTCTTAGAACAGCTTTAGTAACGTCCAAGATATGTCGGATAGTATATCTTTGTGATAAATGAATTATATTTGCAAATCAGAATTGGCCAGAAAGCTATATAGGAATCGGAAAATCTTTTCGTCCTTTTTTGAAACGAAGTATAGGGAATATCTATGTAGCTTCTAAGCATTCGGCTTCATTTTGGCTTCTAGTGAAACGTGGATGTTCTGAGTTTTCAGAATATCTCTGACTGGGTAGTCAGGGAATATAGTCGGGACCATATGCTATGCTATGCTTCTAGACATTCGAATTTCTTCTAAAGGCTTTTAGGTCGAAAGTCATCGTTCAAATATTTGCTCTTTGAGCGATTAAAACTCAATACCCTCGGGTCACTATAACTAGGTACCACCTGAGCCAACGCATTGGTGGTACGATGGTACCACCAATGTGTTTTAATTTTGAATCAGCTTTCTTTTATTACTGACCAAAAATTTGATGAATTCTAAAAATTTTGTTTACCTTGTGTACGCGTACCTTAAGATCGTGAATTATACAAAATCAATGTCGAAGATGGAACGAGATAAGATAATTACTACACTATAAATATGCAGTGGGCATTTTGTTTTATTACTAAAATATGCAAAAATGTCTTCACTGTACACCTGATCATGATTCCTGCTCATGTCTTTACGCATTATTGTTAATTCTATTCGATTACGAATCAGTAGTTAATTCTCATATTTGAAGAAGCTGCTTCTCTCGAGAAGCAGTGGTGGTCCAGTGGTGAGTAACCTTGCATGCCGTGCAGGAGGCGATGGTTCGATCCCCGTCCAAGCCGACTCGTACCAATGAGTTTTTCAGAATCTATATGTATGATTTGTAACACCACTGGCTTTTCGGTGAAGGAAAACATCGTGAGGAAACCTGCATGCTTCAATTTTGTGGCATGTATTGTACTCACTGTCCATTACAAGTTGCGACAGGCTCAGTCCCCGTCACACTGGGCAGAGATTCGGTACTAGTGAAACGTGAACCTCAGAATATCTCTGACTACCCCCTCGAGGAATATAGTCGTGAGCATATGCATGCATGCATGATAAGTTATCGGCAGTTTAAAAATATTTCAGCAATATGTTGAACATTTATTCTTCTAATGGATGACAATAGGTTCAAAATGTCATCGTCATCATAAGCTGATGATGATGATGATGACGACATTATAAAGCTATTGTCATCCATTCGATATTGACCTTCGTGATTGAGTGTCCATACGCTTACAATATTATATCATTGACCTCAGATATTTCCCTATTATAGCAATGCCTAAACTCTATCCAGTGTGACTTTGGGTATTATAATCTTTGATTAAACTAAAATAGCGGAAGATCGGAAGATGACGTTCTTGCATTACATACCCAAACAATCGACCTGATTTTCTTGTTAAGTACATGAAAATCAGGAATCAATCTACGAATGAAAAGTAATTCTGCGTGATTTTTTTGTTGAATTATTTGTACAACGAGTAAAAGCACTCGTAGGCATTGTGGTACCTTTATTCCGCCTAAAATAAAAAAAGTTTCTGAATCACGCAATGCCGCTCGGATTGCAACTAAGTCAATTAGGCGACGGGAGCTTAATTAATGCCTAATAGTAGCAAGTAACATATCTTCCGCTTTTTTAATTTAATCAAAGGGTGTAAAACATGTCTCGAATTGAAACGTACAGGATTGTTTCCATGTACCTACACCGGAATAGCAATTGATCTAAATATTTAAACAAGTATCCTATATTCGCATGTACAGCCTTAGGGAAATAACCTGTGGTTGGAAAAGTAAAATAAATGGTTATCCATTACGTACGTGGCGCTTAGATTGATTGGCATGGAGTCGTACTCTAGGTATACCTATTTATACAGGGTGTAAGGAAAAGTATCTTTAACCTTTAAACCACATACTCTACCCATGAAACTGAACAACTTTTACGATAGGAGCAAAACGGTCAGAATTAAAAAAAATATCAGCTGTCCCATATTAAACTGTAATACGTACTCGATTCAAATTTATGGGACAGCCATAGCCCCCATAGTAAAAGTTCAAAGGCAATAAGTCAAAGTCAATATAATTTATTTAATATAGGAGCTTGCAGCATACTTATCAAACGTCAAATCTTTTTTATGCAATGCGAATAAGCGAAACATAGGGACATAAGTTTTTTCGTTTTACGACAGCACAGAATAGGTAATAGTACCTATATAGTTCTACCCCCTCTGACTTCAGATACCCCACCTCACCTCACACTTGAGGGGAAACTTGAGGGGAGCCGAGAAGCCGCTTTTAATAGCAGAATGAACTATTAAAAGTAACGAAATGTATAACGATGTTCACACGATGCGTGGTAAGTCAACCCTACGCATATGTCATGCACTATTTGCGAGAACTGCGCATGTCATCATGTCAAATCTAAAACGTTGTTTGAACCTGTGACGACCGCCCTACGCGCGTTCTTGGACGATCCGCCGTCTTATTATTGCGAGACGGCAGGCCGAGCCGAGCTACGCGTAGGATCGAAGCTCCGAAGTGTCCCCCCTGGAACCTGGTGGACCTGGTCTCCGGGGTCAATCTGCCGTCAAGCGAGCCGCAGGCCGAGCGCGCTTGTTCGAAGTTCATTTCCATCCATAAATAGCATATCCATAGTGTCACACGGTAGTAATTATAGTACTCTGTGGTGTCACTGACCCTATCAGCTGGTTGTTAAAATTCTGAATTTAAAATGTGGTACAAAAACAGATCATTACCTTAAATAATGTATCATTTAATCGTCTTCATATTTATCTTTCTTCTTTAGAGTTCCGTACTCAAAGGGTGCCAACGGGACCAGCTTTAAGTGTATATTACCGTTGGCGCGCTCCATACAAACTAAGTCATACATTTTCAATACTAACCAATTAAATTCCGCAGAATGTATAGTTTTAAAGTTACAGTGCCTCAAAGATTTCCATACAAATCTTAAATTAATTCTAGCATTGAAACTGTATTTTAACGAAAATCGGACAACATAGAAGCATAGAGATTTGTTTCTAGATTGTTTCTGCAAAATTTCACTGACTTTAATTGGTTAGTGTTGAAAATATAACCAGACTTCGTTTGTTTGGAGCGGGTAATAATTAGGTAATATTAAAGGAGACTTCGTATGTACAGAGCGCGCCAACCCCCTTATAGGGGTATATCCTTTGAACAGTAATAGGTAGGTAGCCGGTTTTTGCTCAGTGCTCAATCATAAAAACGGTCATACCTACATACGTCAAACTTGGTGTGATTATAGTGCGAAGTCTAAAGTAAAAGAAATAATAACATAAACCGGCCAAGCGTGTGTTTGACTTGCCCTAATGATCCTGGAGAAAACACATTTTTTTAATTATACAGAGTCCTTCTTAGTATGCTGAAACTTTTTAAGGGGATGATCAGATCGTCAAACTAAACAACTTTCACTATAGGACCAACATGGAAATCGCGAAAACAACAGCTCTCCCATACATCTGGCTCGAGTAGGTTTGCAGTTTTGTATGAAACAGCAGATTTTTTTGCAATTTCAATGTTGGTGCCTGCTATGCAACATTGCCTTAAAAAGTGTCAGCATATTAAGGTGGTTGCAGAGTTGTCAATTTAATACAAAAGTTCGACGCGTAATACGCGAAGCCGGTACAATTAAAAGTAATATTTTATATATGGAAAAATAGTTTAGAAAATCTATATGCCCCGTTGCAATTTATAATATAATTACGAAGATATAAAGCTTTGAAATTTTCTATGGATAAGTTCAAAGCTTATATCTTTATAATTATATTATAAATTGCAAATGTTAATTGATAAGCGGCATCTAGCTTTACTAAACTTATTACTTTTAACTGTACCGTCTACGCGTATTACGCGTCAAACTTTTGTATGAAATCGACAACTCTGCAACCACCTTAAGAAGGTCTCTGTATTAGTATGGAACCCTCGCACATACGTTGATTTTCGAAATCTAGGCGGCCAAAAATATTTTATTGCTTATATTTATTCTAAACATGGTAATAAATGAAAACATACATAAATGTTATTTTTTTATATTAAATTTTATACAAAATTGTATATATACAGTAAAACTTATTCATTATCTTCATTGTCTGAAAATTCTGGGGCCTCATTCGGCTCTGCCGATAGTAGTATGGCGATGGTTTCAGGACAAAATGCTTTTGAATAATTTTTTTTTGCAGATCTATTCATGCAGCTTATTAAGGGGTCCGAACTTAATAATAATCTGTAATAAATATCTTTATTGCACTCCTCTCGCGAAAACTTACGCGCAAAGTTTTCGCGATACTTCCGGAAATGTTTATTTCTCGCCTCTTGTGCCTCCTCAGATAGTTGCCCAATAGGCAGCAATGAATTTTCAATTATGGTAGCCCCGTGAATCAAAATCTTATGCATGGTGGGTGTCATAGGATGCCACCCGTACTTGTCGACATACAATTTTGCAGTTTCCAATGCATATGCATCATATTTTTTAGTGTCAATTTTATGACCACTTGAAATGGTTTCTAATATAACCTTTACTCTATATATTAGATTGAAATCCACACCAGTTATATCAGAGGCCAGTTCGGGATTCTCAAAGAACCTTCTGCTCGTGTTGCCATCATTGGTATTGCCGAAATTCGCTTTAGGCTTGTCTATTTGCAGTCCGGTTTCAATCTCGAATCGTTTTTGAATATTTTTTTTAGCATCAGCTTCTAATTTTTTTTCTGATTCAGTTCTTCTTTGCCTGTATTTTTTGACTGGAAGTTTATACGCTAAATGCAAAATGCTTTCAAACAATCTTATCCGTGCATGTAGAATTGAAAGACCAAATTCGAGACTTTCAGGACAGATTTCGTTTTTTTTGGAAAGATTATTAAAATCTTTACTGGTTGCTCCACAAATATAGCAACGACTGGTGGACTTCGTGTCTGTTGCCGCATTGCACACTTTTCCGTCGATCATCGTCATTTTCATCACATGTGTAAATGAGAATTTGGCACCGTTCAATTGCACTTCAGATGCTACTAAGGAATTTGAAGAGTTTTTCACGTAGTCTATTTCTTCCTTAGTTATGTCTGTACTCTCCTTTAAAAATCTGAAGCGTATCGGTCGGCAAAATCGTGGAGAGGATGGTGTTGGGTTTTGCCATACAACATATTTGTTATCTTTTCCACAAATTATTCGCAAGGGCACAAAAGAGCTTAAAAATAAGTTTGCATCAGAGTCATCAGCATCCTCAAACCTTTGCTTGTATTTCGATTGCTGCGAGCCATCACAACCCCATTTACAAATCAATGACAATGAATTTCTTCGTTCTTCATTGAGAGTGATTAACACGTCTGCCAAGTAAACAGATAATCGTGTAACAGTATTATCCAATAAGCTTTGCAGCGAACTTTCGGCACAGGTGCTCGTTACACGAAGACATTCTTTTGGTGGATAACATTCTTGTTTAGCTTGAAGCAATCTATTGTAGCAGGGATAAAGGGCTTTGTTAGTATTTCTAATAATTTCATACTGCCGTTTTGTCAAATCTGCTTCAACGAACATAGTCAATGCTTGAAGTGGTGTCAGTGGCGTGATGCATTCTTTGCAATCTTGTGCTTGAGAAGCTTTTTTATATTTTCCAGCAAGAGTTGGTGTATTTGTGATCTCTTTAAGCATATTTGAAGCATTACGGTGTCCTTGTTGCCTCAAGGTAGTTTGAGCAGCGTGAATTAAAAGTTCATCAGCCGTGTTCGAACGTAACTCCTCAGTCTTACGTCTTTTGCTGCGCTCACTCGAATCTTCAAAGGATTTAGCAGGACGGCCAGGACGTAATAATGTTTGCGTGGGAAGTTCGAATGTTCCATCTAACCAAGATTCATTCATTTTCAAGAAAACATCTTCTTTTCTGTGAGATTTGGCCCACTTCTCCTTAATCGCAGTTTTAAAATAACTAAAACGTTTCCTCAAAGATGCCAAATCGTCCTCTGAGTCACCATTATGCGATATAAAGTGGTTTTCTAAATAGTCTAATTTTTGATCTAATTTGACCAAATCCGGTTGCTGCATTTGATCATACAACCATCTACGTGTCACTAATCTCACTCCAGAGGAGCTAGAAGAACCTAGAACAAACAAAATCCGAATTTAATAAAAAAAAATTGCACGTGGTATTTTTCCGTATGTAATAATATCACTAATATTTCTCACATCTGCAGCTATCCGCAAGTTATTTAAACATGAATAGATTAAGAATACCCTCACATTGTGATATCAGAAAGAATCATTGCCCGGAAAGACGCGGAAGTATAATAAAACATCCAATTAAAGAAAAAAAATGTAAAATCCTTCATGAGAAAACACTATTGCTTTAAAATTTATAAACTACATATTTGAATTGGTTCAGTTGCTTAAAAAGTATGATAAATGATGCTTCTTACCTGGATTATTGGAATCCATCACAATCACTTCACTAACACTATTAAAATTGAAAATATTTCGTTTCGAAAAAGTGCTTCAACACAAGGAACAGTAAGCGGTAACGTGCGTAGTCAGAGACAGTTAAGTTCAAACTGTCTGTGCGCGTGCTTGGTGAAAGAGATGGAAGGGAGGGGTGGTGATTGTTGTTCCCTGATTAACCCTTAAGCTATTGGCGTGGTGTTTTTTGCATGTGCAACGATTTGGGAAATTCCAATTATGGCCGCGTAATTATACTAAATCAACGTATGTGCCTCGGTGCCCGAGTCCAACTCTCACTTGACCAGTTTTAATTTCGCACCATAATGCACAGTACATTCCTTAACGACTACTTAAGTCAGAATGCAGCTTATTAAGTTAATACCGGAAAATTGATGATACCGGTTCTACAGAATGTAAATAATTGACCAGGTAGGTATCATGTCATAATTTAAAGGGTTAAACACTCATCATTGTTTTAATAATAGCTCTTTGACTTCCTTAAACTGTCGTAGGTGGGTATTTTTCCATGCGAAGTAATTTTTTAGGGTTCCGTAACCGAAGGGTGAAAACGGGACCCTATTACTAAGGCCGAGATTCAGAGATGATTTTTTTAGTCTTAGCTCGAGCTAAGCAAGGTGAAAATGTATGGATTTTGACATACGGGAGTTCGAACGATGACTTAAAAATCGTCTCTGAATCTCGGCCTAAGCCTTCGTTGCCCGTCCGTCCGTCCGTCCTACCTATGTACGGCGGTAACTTTTGAACCGTAAAATCTAGACAATTGATATTTTTACAGAATGTGCCTTATTATGGCGGATTTGCTAACAAATAATAAAAATGACAAAACATTTAAAACTAAGGGGCGTCCTCATACAAGAAACTAGTTTTTATCAAAGTGTTTTCTTCTTGCTCTATCGTAAAAACGGTAATACATACAAGCGTCAAATTTGGTGTGATTATAGAGCAAGCTCTACAGAATAACAACAAATAGTAAAAACCAGCCAAGTGTGTGTATTTCTCGCACTAAAAGTTCCGGAGAAGAAACTTTTTTGTAAGTTATTTTGTTTTATGGTGTTGTGGTACAGAACCCTCGGTGCTCGAGTAGCCTGACTCGCACTTGACTGGTTTTTTGTATATTTTGTTGATAAATGCTTTGCGTGCGTAAAGGACATAGGTTAACAATTAGTATAATTGATATTTTTCATCTTTTGGTCGTTCACATAGTGACCAGTGACAAGTGGTTTGTCAACATGCTTTTCTAGCTGTTTATTTTGATTTAATCCTTTTGGGAATAGTCTTTTAATAAGGACAAAAAGTACTAAGGTCTTTATTTTCTACGTGTTTCAAAATCAAAAATTACGAGTCTCAACCCGTGTAATTTTGAAATTACTAATTACATTTTGAGGGATTCAAAAACGTCATAAATTATTTAGGGCCGTATCACACAAGCGATTTTTGAGCGTAGGCCTAGACGGAACGATATTGCCGCGATATCACCGCTCCGCCTCGAGGTAACATGAAATCCGCAACTTTGGATTTTATTCCCCATAACTTTAGATTCTAATTTTGAAAAATCATGAAAAGTAGTCTCGTGTGAACCCCAAACGTTCTAAGTTCGAAGTTATTATTTCGCAATTATAGGCTGTCTCGTTTAGTGATAAGGTGTAAAATTGGATGTAAATACACAAGATCAATTGTGCTTATACCGAAAGAGGGCAGAGGGGAAATGCTACCGCAAGGCTAGTCCTTATAATAATTAGTCAAAGAGCTGAGCTGGTAACTCTTTGGGCTACTGCTGTCAACTGATAAAACGGATGAAAACCTCTGAAAAAATAAAATATCTCGGAGTTTTATTTTTCACATAAAAACGTTCATGTTAAACGAATCGATGAAGGGTCGAATCGTTCTCCTACAATCTTTTTGAGTCCCTTCTCGGTATTCAATCTCCTTTACGTATTTGAGCCCTTGTTGTGCCCTTGTCCTATGAATGGGTTAGGTTATAAAATTACTTATAAATAAGTTGTTTGTTTCTGAAGGTTACGTGCAGTTATCAACTAAATATAAAACGTGGGATGTCACAGACATCAAGTTTATGCCACAATGCCAATGCTCGATAATACTGACTTATCCATAACTTGAATATAGCATAGCGTAGCATATGCTCACGACTACAGCAAGTGAGCAGTGAGCAATCGGTAGCGAGTTGTATACAATGTGTTAATGAATTAACGCAAAACTAGAAAGTACTTTGTTTGGAATCGAGAGCAGAATCGAATTATCATGGTTTCAAAATAGTTTTTTTTTCAAAATATTAAAATGAAAAAAATCTGCTCTCCCATACGTTTGAGTCGACGAGTAATAGTTTTGTATGAAACAGCAGATTGGCTCTATATTGAAAGTTGTTCAGTTTGATGGTCTAAACGACCATTGTTACACTCTGTATCGTGTCTTTTGTGCTGTCAGATTGATATCATTAGCATCCTTTGAACTAAGAGTCCACCCATCAAACTGAACATCTTTTACTGTGGGAACAAACCGATGGGAGCATAAAAAAATGTTCTGTTCCATGATAAACTGCAATGTCTACTCGACTCAAATGTATACAACAGCAGATTTTTTTTTGCTACGATCGGTTTGCTCCTATAGTGAAAGTTGTTCAGTTTGATGGGTAGACTCTTAGATTAAAAGGATGCTAATGATATCAATGTCACCCTGTAGATAGGTACTTCGATCACAAATATAGGCACAGTATAAGAAATAGTATGTATGATATAGGTTATGGTAAGTAGCACTTTTAGAGCAGTCATTAAGAAATATAATTAGATTAAAAAAAAACGTAAATGCTAAATACTGTCACAGATTGCAAGCGCCTATTATCTTTCTTCTACATAAAATTTACGGTCGCGTTGTTTGTAACAAAACTTCTCCGAAACGGCTTGACCGATTCTTAAGAAATTTTATGTGTATATTCAGTAGGTCTGAGAATAGGACATAAACTATTTAGGGTAGGTGTAGGGTAGGTGTAGGGAAGGTGTAGGTAGGGTAGGTGTAGGGTAGGGTAGGTGTAGGGTAGGAAAAATGGCAGGACAACGTCTGCTGGGTCAGCTAGTTATGTTACATTATGATTAAAAAAACAGTTGTTCTTTTATGTCAGCTTGAGATATTTCGTATTACAATCACTCATGCTATAGTTGAAAAAAGCCAGTCATTAAATCATACATAATTTAACCCGGTAGAATAAAATATCTTGTTCAATTAAGAGTACACTGAGGCAATTACACGTCACTTATTTGCATCTTTGTAATTATAATCACGGTAATTGTGGTTATTATAATAATTTTTACAAGAAGATATGACATTATAACCATTCCTATACAACGTGTTAATGAATTAACGCAAAACTAGAAAGCAGTTGGTTGGGAATCGAGACCAGAATCGAATTATAATGGTTTCAACACAGGTGATTTTTTTCAAAATATTATACAAATTTGTTTGTAAAATTTTAAATTTACTGAATTCTATCTCAACCACTTTAAATTTTAACTATCAAAATAATAAATTATTGTTTCAATCTAATTATTTTGTTATAAATCAGTTGGGGTGTATGAGGTTTTGCGCTTATTCATTAAGGACAGGATCTTCCAAATCGACCTGTTTTTGGTTGAGTTTTAAGGCATGAAATAGTCGTTGTTTTAATCCTGAAAAAATATATGTTGTTGTTCATGCACTGTTCTTCATTATTCTGTGGCTCAAAACACGATAGTTCTTACTTCTCTCGATCATAAAAGCCTTCAAAGATAGGTAAGTTTATTACTATTTTACAAGTTTTACTTAAGAATTATTAACACTACAAATAAAAAAAATACACTGAAAAATAGGAAATGACATTGTCTAAATTATTCTCAGGCTAACTTTTTCCCCCACCACCCAAGAGAAAAGATATTGATGAAAAATAAGTTTTTTTGCGGACCTGCCTTCAATTGAAGCGGGATGGCTAATTGCAAACTTATGCTTGTAAGAAAGAGACGCTAGCACTCGAATAACTGGGCCTTTACACGTTGTATACTTGGTAATAAGAAACATGTTAACGTATTTAACAGAAAGGGGGATGTGGGGACTTGCCACAGATGTCAACACACACAAGTTATAGCAACGAAGCTAACAGATGGCGCTACGGTCGCACTCGTTAATGTGCACGTAAGACACTTGCGACGTCACATTGGTAACCCGTTAGCCGCTTCACATAAGGTTCACAATCGCATACAAGACATGAATCGCGCAAGAGAAATAATCACAGAGATTCAATATATATACAAGGTCCAACTAAGATCTGTTGGACCACGGCCGGTCCCCAGACTTCACACCTAGCCTGGCGGAAGATCTTCCCTTTTCACCGGAGGAACCTTCCACAGTAGTTCCTCCACAGGGATAAGCAAACTAGGATTTTCTGTTTCATAAAAATAGTAAATTGTAAACTTGGCTTGTTTTTCTTTAATTTAAAAAAATCCGATAGTACTATACCTACTGTCTCAGATTGCAAGCGCCTATTATGTTATGTTTAAAAACATTTCATCTTTCATGTCAGCTTGAGATAATTACAATGTTACAATACTCATGCTTTATTTGGTAGGTTTAAAAAAAGATTTGACGTTTGATAAGTGTGCTGCAAGCAATATTGAATAAATTATAGTGACTTTGACTTTGACTTTGATTTGAAAGATAGAGTCATAATTTAACCCGGTACAAAAAAATATCTTCTTCAATTACGAGTATAAACTTAAGACATTTTTAGGAATTTCTGTCTGTTTGTATATCTGTCTGTCAATGGCTACTTGACCCGAATGTACCTGTGGAATTTTTTTCTATAATTTCAATGTTAGCTCCATAGTGCAATTTTATTATTAAAAAAAATTACTCATTATTTTGAGCAATTGGTTTTGCGGGATTCATTGTTATAAGTGTTCACTGTAACCTATGTAATAATAATAAATAAATAATAATATCAGTTTGATGATCTGAATTCTGCCCCTGAAATACTTATGTACTTAACGCATTTAATTTCAGATATGGTTTTTATGTTTTTAGGTATCCTTCACTCCAAAATCAACCTTTTTAAGAATTTTGGTCTGACTGTTTGTTTGTTCGTGCTTCACGCAAAATTTACTGAACCGATTCTGATGAAACTTTTTTTGTTTGATAACTTAAAATCTGGTAAACAGTACATAAACTAACTAAATACAGACCTTTAAACCACGTACTCTACCCATCAACCTGAACAACTTTTACTATGGGAGCAAACCTGTCAGAACAAAAAAAATATCAGTTGTTTCATACGTTTAAATCGTTTAGCCATTGCAGTTTAGTATGGAACAGCAGATTTTTTTGCGCTGACAGGTTTGCTCCTATAGTAAAAGTTGTTCAGGTTGATGGGTAGAGTACGTGGTTTAAATGTTTGCCTTTAGTTCGTTTACATACTGCATGATTTGTGCGGACAAAGTCGCGGATAAACTGTAGTAATTTATAAATTTCCTTTTATGGTATCATTGTAGGTCGACGAACGGAAACATTTCACGTCATTAAAAAAGACGAAAGAATTATATCAGTTTCCATTTCCGATCGCAATCTTCGCATTCACCTTGCCACTGATATTATAAGGACTTTCACCCTCTTCCGTCTTCTTTGTTTCGATACAATATGACAAGGACGAGTGTTGTCCAAAAGTAGAAAGTGCATTGTAAATCTCTGTAATTAATGTACTGGTTGTAATTTTGAAAAGGGATTGTGAATGTGGTCATTTATGAGATTCAGTTTAAACATATTTATTATTTCTTAAAAGAACAGTTACTGTTCCCTTAGAGAGAATACATAGTTAATTAAATAAAGTTTAATTCTAGCTCGAGTTGGCTTATGACAGGAAGGGTAACAATAATTATTTTTAAATATACAGGGTCCAACTTAATATGCAGTCAGTTTTTTAAAAGGATGATCAGACCATCAAACTGAACAACTTTCTCTATGGGACCAACATCGAAATCGCGAAAAAAAACAGCTGTCCCATACATATGGCTCGAGTAGGTTTGCAGTTTTGTATGCAACAGCTGATTTTTTTTCGCTATTTTGACTTTGGTGCCATATAGAAAGTTGTTCAGTTTGACGGTCTGATCATCCCCTTAAAAAGTGTCAGCATATTAAGAAGGACCCTATATAGTATACGTAGATAGGTAGGTGTATTATTTTCAGAGATTAATACATGCTAGAGATATACAACGTGTTAATGAATTGACGCAAAACTAGAATCGAGAGCAGAATCGAATTATCATGTTTTCAATGTAGGTAATTTTTTTCAAAATATTTAATAATTTGTTTGTAAAATTTAAAATTTACTGAACTCGATCTCAATACACCGCACGGGCACACTCACCCTACTTACTACCAAAACAAGATTCTTAAACTGTATCCACGAGCACGCTAGCTCTTTCATTCATTACTAAAATGATAACAAATCGTTTTTGCCTGAAAACTTAAAATGCTAATATCTTTAAATTTTAACTTTAAAAATAATGAAATTATTGTTTCAATTTAATTATTTTGTTGTAAATCAGTTGGGTTGTGTGAGGTTTTGCGCTTATTCATTAACACGTTGTATGTTTTTAACTTGTTCTTAAAAATATTGAGAGATTGAGCGGTTTTAACATCACTTGGTAGATCATTGAACAGTGTCACTCGAATGTGGTATTTGTAATCTGTGGACGAATTTACCATACGTCGTTGGACGTACAGTCAGCATCAAAAGTCTTTAAGCATGTAGACTAAATGGACAACAAAATAAGTAATGGCGTCCATAATTCACGTGACGCGTCCACCCCTCCTAGTGACAATCTTGGTAAGATTTTTTTTGAAATTAGAAATTAGAATATCGAAAAATCCTTTCTTAGGTCACCCCTTCATCATCTACAAAATAAAATGAGATTTCATAGAATCATAACGCCCTATTTTTGACTTTGAGCTCAGATACCCCGAGACAGGAGCATTATACCGATTTAGTTTTTATGGGAGTTTTGTTTCATTGGAATAGACCTATCCAACGACACCTCACTCGATTAAAAAAAAATTTTTTTTTTTCCAATTCCTTTTTTGATGTATGGGGGTCGAAAAAAAATGATGTTTTTTCATAACTACTACATTTCTGTTTTTGAGTTACTGTTATCTGTCTTCATGATTAATTTTGATTCAATAGGCACAAAAATGAGCGAGTTATTGAGGCGGGGCATAAAGTCAGACAGACAGACAGAATGGACGAAAGTATAAGGGAATGATCAGACCATCAAACTGAAGAACATTCTCTATGGGAACAACATCGAAATCGCGAGAAAAAAACAGCTGTTCTATATGAAACTACAAACCTACTCGAGACAAATGTATCGGACAGCAGATTTTTTTTTCGCGATTTGATCGACGTGGTCCCATAGAGAAAGTTGTTCAGTGTCATGGTCTGATCATGCCCTTAAAAAAGTGTCAGCATATTAAGAAGGACACTGTATATTACTAGTAATAAATATATGTTTATGCTTCATTAACATTGAATGAAAATAATCTTTAATAAATAAACGATTGTTTCCAAAAGACAGAATCGAAATGTAAGCATAATTTATTGATACAAAAGTTTTGGAGTCTAGTGAAAACAAATTTCAATTAAGCTCCGTTCACACTGCGACAGATTGTTGATAATAAAAGTCATTAATTCATGACGAACGGAAAGAGAGAAAGAAAGTTAAATTAATCAATGTAAGTAATAATAAATTTTTAATTTAAACTGAATTTATGTACGATTTATAACACCACTGGCTTTTTGGTGAAGGAAAACATCGTGAGGAAACCTGCATGCTTCAATTTCGAGGTATGTATTATACCCACTGTCCATTATGTGGCGACGCGTTCACCCCCCGTCAGCGTCACACTGGACAGAGTTTCGGTACTACAGGTGAAACGATGTTCTGAGGTTTCAGAATATCTCTGACTACCCCCTCGGGGAATATAGTCGTGAGCATATGCATGCATGTATTAATAATATATGAAAGGAAATCACAAAAAATATAGGTATGTTATTCATTTTTTTTAAAGTTTTTTCAGTATTTTTTACTTTCGCTTGGGTTCTACGGCGCCTTGGCCTTGCCATAGAATTCGAGTATTAATCAATCATTGCACACGATAATATAATAATATCAATAAGCCAATTTTATGTGAATAAAATATCCTATAAAAATTCAATAATCTACAATATCCCGAAACGCTGCCAAAGAAATTCGAATTCAGAATACGATGTATTTAGAATATACCGAAAAAATACCTATTGTTTATCATAGTACTGTAGCCCCAGGACTTTTTAATTACCAAAAAGATAACCGATTGCCGTTTGAATATTGTTCTACGGAAATTACTAATATACAAACCCGCCGTAAAAAAACAAATTTAAAAAGTAGTCTAAATTTTTTTAATTTCGAGGTACCGTTTTTTTCTATACGGTCATGTTCTTCACCTTAGTTTAATACCCATACGTAATATTTATATATTTTATTTTAAAGCTCAATCAAAGGTTTCATATGCAGTTTTTCGTATGCGAAAGGCAAACCACCTCTTACCAATTGACACACCATTCCATTCTGAAACTTAAGTTGCTAAATCAAGTTTAGCTACAGCTACATTCTTAAACAGAAAGTTGGTTTTTGTAGCAATTTTTCTGACCCCGAAAGGGATTAAGGTCGTGAGTTTATTTATACAGGGTAAGGCAAGCGCTCCCAAAAACTCAGGGGCTAAAAGTACCCATCAATATGAACAACTTTTACTATTGGACCAAATATGAAATCTCAAAAAAAATCTGCTGCTCCATACATTTTCGAGGTAGGAATTTAATGTTAGTACGAGATAGCAGATTTTTTTTTAGATCTCATATTTGGTCCCATAGTAAAAGTTATTCATATTGATGGGTACTTTCAAGTTTGGAGAGAGATGCCACACTCGCAGTTAGTGTTCAATGCTATTAATCTAACCCCACGTACTTAAATTATTATTGTAGTGGACAACCTTGGACCAAAGTCTATTATTGTGTTATTTTCCTGATTGGCTACGGCTTCATGGGCCAGGTAATCGGTTGTCATCTATCATACATGATACTTGTAGAACCGTTGTTAAAAGCGAACATGAATTTGTTTTTATTCGCTTGCGATTAGCATATGCTCACGATTATATTCTCGAGGGGGTAGTCAGAGATATTCTGAAACCTCAGGACATCCACGTTTCACCAGTAGTACCGAAACTCTATCCAGTATGACGGGGGGTGCGCCCGTCGCCACTTATACACAGACAGTGAGTACAATACATGCCTCCTAATTGAAATATACATGTTCGCTTTCGATTGATATAATGAATTATCAGATAGAAAACACATGATGCTGAAGAAGAAGAATTGTGCTCACCTAGAAAATGCCAATGCCAATGGAATAGTCCAAGCAACATATCTTAGTCACTCTGGGCTATACCTCCAGATAACACCTAGATAAGTCTAAACGCATTCTCGGTACCAATTGAAAGGTGTAACATTTTTTTATTAGCTTAGCCTCATCCCACGCCTGGGCAAAGGCCGTCCCCTTTAATCTTCCAACCATCTCTTTCCTAGGCAGGCACTTGTCTTCAAAAGTATCCAGATCATCTCGTCAACTCTTCTTAGGACGACCTGGACGCCGACGACCATTTCCTGGGATCCAGGGCGTAACAATTTTTGCTCATCTCTTCTGGTACATTCAACAGACATGGCTGGTCCATTCTCCATTCCCATTTTAATTAAGCTGTTTTCTCCCCGACGTCGGCGATTTGTATTTTGGAGCGCAATGTAGTGTTTTGAGAAAATATAAAAAAAATTCATAGATGAAGCTTGACTGGGAAAGTTGAGACAGGGATTCCATGCCTTAGTGATTAGCACAATGAAAGCTGAAGGAAAGTGCTGCGACTGTTTTTGTGATTAAGGGAAAATAATTAGGAGCGGAAATATTTGGTGATATTTTCATTACTAACCAATTAAAGTCAATAATTTTTTTCAGAAACAATCTATAAACTAATCTTTATGTTTGTATCAAGTCGAGATTTTTGTTAAAATATCGTTTTAAAGTTACAGTTCCTCAAAGATTTCCATACAAATCTTAAATCAATCCTAGCACTAAAACTGTATAGGTATTTTAACGAAAATCTGACTTCATACAAACATAGACAATAGTTTCTAGCTTGTTTGTGAACATTTCATTGACTTTAATTGTTTAGTATTGAAAATATCACTAGACTTCGTTTGTATGCAGCTCGTATTTACGCATTTGGAATAAACTTCTCTTAAAAGGCTGGCCAGATATTCTAAAGGTGAGCGTATCCAAAGCCATCGAAAGTCAATTTTCTTATCGAACAAACAGTAAAATAGTAGGTATAAGTGTTGAGTCCACATTAAAATAGTAGTGTTTTATTTCCTACTTATTATTATAAATTGGCCACAAATATAATTTCTGATTCTATTCTACTTTTTGTATGGGTAGTGAATTAGCGAATATCGAAGTGGACCGATCTGTACGGAGCTTTATTCATAATTTATATTAATTGAAACTGGGGGAACTTTGTACCAAGTCTTCGGTTTGAATTAGATACTTGTTTAAAAGAACAATTTATTCCAACTGTGCTCAAGGAGCGGCAGTAAATATTACAAACGGTAAATGTATTTCTGTTTGTTTTGGGACTATTTTAAAAGTTCTGCTAATTGAATATGACGTTTTTATGAAATGTTGTAAAATTTAATTTGGGTTATGTTGAAATCGGCTATAACAACATCGAAGAGACATATTATTAGGTTGTAAGGGCCGATAGGCGTAAAGTCCTGTAAACGGCAATTACCTATACAGGGTGTTACAAAAGTAAAAATAAAAAAGTTAAACTTTTAAGGGGGTGGTTTAGACCATCAAACTGAACAACTTTCACTATGGGACCAACATCGAAATCGCGAAAAAAAATATCAGCTGTCCCATACATTTAGCTCGAGTAGATTTGTAGTATAGTATGGAACATCAGATTTTTTTTTTGCGATTTCGATATTGGTCCCATAGTGAAAGTTGTTCAGTTTGATGGTCTAAACCACCCCCTTAAATGTTTATTTGTATTTTTGTAACACCTTGTATAGGATTCAGCAGGTACTTATTTTGAGTGTTGAAACCCGATATGTTGTACTAAATATATCAATTTCATTACACATTACAGGATAGTTCCAAGACAGATTAGAGTCATCGGGGGTTCTCTGGACTTCATTGGCTAATGTCGTGATTAGTCCCCGCTGTTGATCCTGGTTTACAGGACTTATACAACGTGTTAATGAATTAACGCAAAACTAGAAAGTAGTTTGTTTGGAATCGAATTATCATGGTTTCAACACAGGTAATTTTTTTCAAAATATTAAATAATTTGTTTGTAAAAATTTAAATTTACTGAATTTGATCTCAACCCGAGCCGTGGTGGTCCAGTGGCGAGTAACCTTGCCTGCCGTGCAGGAGGCGATGGTTCGATCTCCGTCGAGGCCGACTCGTACCAATGAATTTTTCGGAATTTATGTACGATTTTTAACACAACTGGCTTTTCGGTGAAGGAAATCATCGTGAGGAAACTTGCATGCTTCAATCTCGTGGTACGTATTGTACCCACTATCCATTATAAGTGGCGAGGGGCTCACCCCCCGTCACACTGTACAGAGTTTCAGTACTACTGGTGAAACGTGTATGTTCTGAGGTTTCAGTATATTTCTGACTACCCCCTCGGGGAATATAGTCGTGAGCATATGCTTATGCTTATGATCTCAACCCACCGCTCGGGCACTCTCACACTACTTACTACCAAAACAAGATTCTTAAAATATGAGCACGTAAGCGCCGTCATTCATTGCTGAAATGATAACAAATCATTTTTGCCATAAAACTGAAAATGCGAATAACTTTAAATTTTAACTATCAAAATAATGAAGTTATTGTTTCAATCTAATTATTTTGTTACAAATCAGTTGTATGAAGGTTGCGCTTATTCATTAACACGTTGTATAGAGTGGAGGAAAAACGAGAGTTCGAATTAGGCTTATTGCCAAGAAGTAGCTATTGTGAAAAAAAATAGTCTTACTCGTATGCTACCTTTGCTGTAACATTTCTCCGTATGGTGTTAAGTATGGTTACCTGTGACAAAACAACATTATATCATTATTCAATAAGGTTTTTACTACATTAGAATATGAAAATCGAAAAGACAAACTCCGAAACGGGCCATTTTTGTACTACTGTTGAAATGAGGCGACTTTACCAACGGACGTTGACTTTGCCATCAGCTACGTGCATTCATAAAATCAGATTAATTTAGTCCAAATTTAACTTTAAATTTAACTTTCTATTAAAAGTGGCACAGCTTTAAAAAAGTTAAATTTTGGACTAAGTTAATCTGATTTTAAGAATGCACGTAGCTGATGGCAAAGTCAACGTCCGTTGGTAAAGTCGCCACATTTCATCCGAATGTTATGTACGGCGTCATAGAATATGGTAATAATAGTTTGCATAATAAGGCTAAGAATAGCACCATCCCATTTCATCCCGTGGGTGTCATAAAAGGCGACTAAAGGATCTATCGGAGGATGGGCAGCAACATCCTCTGAGTACATACATTCAATCCAACTGCGATCGCCAACGACGCCAACCCACCTGCCAAGCGTGGCGATTATGGCAAATCCCCCCATTTTGGGGGAGGCCTATGTCCAGCAGTGGACGTCTATCGGCTGATATGATGATTATGAGTTTGCATAAACATATTTTACTAAAACTTTATATTTTAATTAAAGATATGTTTTGTCGTACAAACGAGATTTCTTGAATTTCATAATGGATCTTTTTGATCCAATTGTGCAAAAAAAAAAAATCCACTCGGATTTAATGGAAAGATCATTTTTTTGTATCGCTAACTGCGCTATTTGTAATTACTTCGAGTTGTCATAATATTACTTTGAATATTTTGTAACACAAAACTACTATATTTTGGGCTATTTTTGCAATTGGATTGTATTTCTATCACATTCGTCTATATTATAATGCGTATAGCAAAGCTATCACATGCATGCCACAATTTAGTTGAACGAACGGCCCATACATGGACGCATGCTGTCTTTTGTCACTCTTCTCGCAAATTAATCCTATATTGTTTTTCAGTTACAAGTTTCCTCAATTAAGGAAAATGCTATCATTGTTTTTCATTCATTACTTCCAAGGTCATTTGTTACGTAGTCATAGCGTGAAGATAAACGTTTTCTGACCGTAACCGGGGAATATTAATTGTAATAATACTTATAGTACTCTGTGATAATACTATTCGCTTCTTTTGTAAACAACTGTCATTCAGTTAAATTACTTTTCTATAAATAGTACAGTTGACATCGTGGGTAGAACTATACACGGTGTAAGGAAAAGTGTCATTAACATTTAAACCACATATTCTACCCATCAAACTAATCAACTTTTACTATGGGCACAAACATGTTAGCGCAAAAAAAGAGCTGTTCCATACTAAACTGCAACGCCTACTCGACTCAAATGTATGAGACAGCAGATTTTTGTTTCGTTTCGACAGGTTTGCTCCCTTAGTAAAAGTTGTTCAGTTTGATGGGTAGAGTATGTGGTTTAAAGGTTAATGATACTTTTCCTTCCTTTGTGTGCCTATTTTGTGACCGTGGATAAACAGAAAAATATTATTTAAAAAATTTGAGTCATTGTTTTTAATATTAAAATAGTAGATAAAGTATGTGTTGCATTACATTGGGACTATAGGCATATGAATAGGCATATGGTATAGGTAACGTAAGGTATAGTAAAGATGTAGTTTTTGTCGTTAAAGAAAGAATACTGCAATATCATCATCATCATCATCATCATCAATTACAGAACAAAGACTTCTCCCAAGGCGCACCTCAAAAATCTATCCTCGTCCTTGCTCATTCAGTCACTTCAATTTATTTTAATGATTTACCACTCTTCATCTATCTAATTTAAATTATCAAATGACTAAAACATACGTGTGTAGTGTTTGTACTGTTAGTGTAAGTTTTTGAGTAAGGGTTGACCCATACCTGACAGCACGGAATCGTGTTTATGCCCTGTGTGCTGCCGCGTGCTACAGCGTGCTGCCGCGTGCGATCGCATGCGGTCGCGTTTGCGTGCTTTCAAATTCGATAGCGATTGCGCTCGATCGGCGCCGAAAGCATGCTAAAGCGCACGGTAGCACGCGTCAGCACTCCATCGCCTCCCAGCTTGTGATCGCATATTGACCTTGCTGTCGAGCGCCTCGCCGATGCTGCCGCGCGCGATAGCATTCCTGCTATCTTTCTCGTTCTAGCAAATAACGTTTCTAAACGACAGAAAAGGATGGAGCGTGAAAAAATTCGATTCGGTGCTGCCAGAATGAGGTTCAACCCTAAATGAATTGAATTGATCTTCCCGCTCCCTCGAAATGGTTTTCATTTTAGGTCTTTCTCGCATTTACACTTCTAAAGTAGCCCCTAATTTTAGGGTACATTTTATTCGAATATTTTTCGCTGGCCTAACAGACATTTTAAATAAAGTTAAAAATTAGTAAGTACTAACATTTACGAGTTTCTGAAGTTGGAAAAGATTAAGTAGCTACCAAATTAAATTTTAAAGTTCGTTTTAGTGATCCAAAATAAAAAGTTTGTACTAACCTTTATTTTCTCAATAACTTTGGCTCAGTGAACCTTTTAAAGCTTTCAAAATTATCTAACTAGTACTCAGAGGTTTTTGACTTTCAAAGTAGGTATGCAAATTAAAAATAAATTGTATAAAACTTTATTTTAAAGTCAACCAGTACCAGTAGGTGCCTGTTCTACTATACTCCATTTCAAATAACAACGAAATTTCGGGGCTATTTTGAATGACAGAAACAGCGATTTGAGACACTATGCTCTCACTTATTCTTAAAAAATTTTTACTTACGTCCAAAATATGTCAGATAGTACATCTTTCTGATAAATAAATTATATTTCAAAATCAGAAGTGGTAAGAATTTTTTTTTTTTTTTTTTGACTGACATATACAGTTTGCTCAGGGAGCATTTACTGCTTTTTACAGCGGGCTTTTGGGGGTGGCCATACCAGTGACGGCGAAGCGCCCTGGTAGGTCACCGAACCAGTGATTTAAGCAACCTGCCCAAGGGGCACCCCAGGGGGGTACGGACCTCGGCAATGGGCGTTGCTGGGATTACGCGACGGGTTGGGAAGCGGGGATCGGTGAGAGTGGTGAGAAAGCGACAGGGTTAATATGCTGACACTTTTTTAAGGAGATGGTCAGACCATCAAACTGAACAACTTTCGCGATTTCGGAGTTGGTCCAATAGAGAAAGTTGTTCAGTTTGATGGTCTGATCATCCCCTTAAAAAAGTGTCAGCATATTAGGAAAGACCCTATACAGAGTTCTTCTTACTATGCTGACACTTTTTTAAGGGTATGATCAGACCGTCAAACTGAACAACTTTCTCTATGGCACCAACATCGAAACCGCGAAAAAAAAAACTGCTTTTCCATACAAAACTGCAAACCTACTGGGAGGACTAATCATGACGAAGCCTGGTTCGCACACCTGGCAGAGAAACGTGACAAAAGGCATAATTCTGTCACAATCCCAACTTCATCCACAGTTGGCGTACGGTTCTGTTGTAGAGGCTGTGGACGTGTATGCGGCTCTCGTATAGGACTGCACAGCCATGAGAAAAAGTGCTTCTCCAAAAACACTGCTTAAACCAGCTGCAACAGATGTAATGATGAAATTATGATGATGGTTTGCATAGAATACATTCGTCTACACAATGGCTTGACGACGAGAGTTTTGTGGTAATGAATGTACCTACATGTACATATAGGCTGATAATTGTGATAATGGAAATATGTTTATTAAACCGTTGAAGTGTTAAATTTTTCAGTTACAATAAATTTCTTCAGTAAAACGTAACAGCTGTTTTAAAATAGCTACATAAGGTTTGAGAGACAGTGTGAATGCCCAACGGAGCGATCTGGAGGCGATCTCATTATCTCAAATGCCAAGTTTGGCACGTTCTGAGCATTATGAAATCTAGTCAGCTAGTAACGCTAGAATTTGGTTCGGAAATTTAGTACTTTGCACTATCTTTGCATTTAATATAGTAGTAGAAAGAGTTTTTGTGTTTGATAGTTGACGACTTGTTTGACTTCAGAATAAGTATTTTAATAAGATACGAGACTTTACCCACGACTTCGTCTGCACTAATGATTTCAAACAAAAAAGTTTCATCAAAATCGGTTCAGTAGATTTTGCGTGATGCTCGAACAAACAAACAAAAACAAGCAAACAGACAATAAATACAAAAATCGGTGATCTGGAATCAGTGACACCTAAAAACCATATCGTTTCTTTTTTGCGAATTTCCTATACGTTTCTTAGGGAAAGTTGTTCAGTATCCTGGGTAAAAACACACCTAAAAGTAATGCCATGTAATGTAATGTGTGTTGTGTTGTAGTGTGTTTAATGTAATTTACTAACATAGGGTGTAAGATGACATTATGTACTGACTAATAAAAATTTTATGGAACTTGTTTTCCGAAAAAATATATTGAATTGAATTGAATTGAATGCAACGTTTACCGTAACACCCTGTACTGTATACGTGCCCGCTATGTGCGAGTGTCTTCTACAACGTGTTAATGAATAAGCGCAAAACCTCATACACCCCAACTGATTAATAACAAAATAATTAGATTGAAACAATAATTGCATTATTTTCATACTTAAAATTTAAATTTATTCGCATTTTAAGTTTTGAGGCAAAAATTATTTGTTATCATTTCAGCAATTAATGAAAGCGCTAACTTGCTCATGTATGCATTTTAAGAATCTTGTTTTGGTAGTAAGTAGGGTGAGAGTGCCCGAGCGATGGGTTGAGGTTGAGTTCAGTAAATTTCAAATTTTACAAAATAATGATTTAATATTTTGACAAAAATACCTATGTTGAAAACATGATAATTCGATTCTGCTCTCGATTCTAAACAAACTACTTACTAGTTTTGCGTTAATTCATTAACACGTTGTATAAGAAGATTTGATATGTTAGTCACATTAGAGAGCTCATCAACGGAAGCAGTCGCCGTGGCCGAAATCGGTCAGGAGCAGAGATAAAATATCTTTTAACCGTTACACGCTGACGACAGAAGATTTAGGACTGCTTGTAAAGTTTACCAGGCCTCGTTACCCTGTGCCGGACATTTATGGCCTATATTTTAATATTCAGCTTAACACGTAATGGTGAAACAAGGGGGTTAAAAGCTAATTAACTTGTCTGGACATAGTGTAGTGTCAGGGAACACAGAACAATATGGTTGGGGCTGAATAAAAATTAAGATTTTTTGGGAGGAGTCACGTTGCAGGTTCTGACCCGAGAACTTGTCTCGCGTGTTGTTCGCGCGTCGCGTCTTTGCCTGCCACGAGGCTCCGCATTCCTTAATCTCTTCTTGTTCTTTATCAAAAACAATCCCTGAGATTGGGATAGATACTCCCACAAACTACTTGACATTGGCGGAAATGCGGTGCTAACGCACAAGCAAAAAGTCCATTAATTATAAATAAAAAAAAAAGATTTTTTGGATATTTACGGAATTTTTTTACGGTAAATCAAATTACACATTTAGGGTACTTCTTAATATGCTGACACTTTTTTAAGGGGATGATCAGACCATCTAAAAAAAAAATCTGCTGTTCCATACAAACCTACTCGACCTAAATGTATGGGACCACTGATTTTTTTTTCGCGATTTCGATATTGGTCCCATAGAGAAAGTTTTTCAGTTTGATGGTCTGATTATCCTCTTAAAATAGTTTCACCTGATTTTGTTAGACCTTATACAACGTGTTAATGAATTAACGCAAAACTAGAAAGTAGTTTGTTTAGAATCGAGAGCAGAATCGATTTATCATGGTTTCAATATAGGTTTTTTTTTTTTCAAAATATTAATTAATTTGTTTCTAAAATTTAAAATTTACTAAACTTGATCTCAACCCACCGCTCGGGCACTCTCAACATACTTAATACCAAAACAAGATTCTTAAAATGTATCCATGAGCACGTTAGCGCTTTCATGCATTGCTGATATGATAACAAATCATTTTTGCATGAAAACTTAAAATTCGAATAACTTTAAATTTTGACTATTAAAATAATGAAATTATTGTTTCAATCTAATAATTTTGTTATAAATCAGATGGGGTGTATGAGGTTTTGCGCTTATTCATTAACACGTTGTATAGGTTTATTTACACATGTACGTATTTTTGAAATTTCTATTCCAAATATAAATTCGGGACAGTATTCTATTTGCGATCAAGCACGTAGTTACTACAACTACTAATGACTTAGCAAAGTCCAATCAATCTTCGTATATTTACGGTTTCAAGATGAAATATTAATAAAATGATTCCTTATTTGAAAATCCGTTCGAGCCGTCAGCTGTTCCCATACATTGCTAACAGTTTTCACATAGTGCAACGAAAATATCTTCAGGGTAATATTGAATAATGCATTTAAGTTCGTTCAACCATGTACGTGCGGATAGGTAAACAGATGCGCTGAGTTTAATAAAAGTAATAGTGAAACTTGATGCAGTTTGCGTATGTTAATGATAACAATGTATAACTACTTCCGTAGAATAGCGGTAGATGGTCTAGCATGGCAGTGCGACTAAGGCGATTCTCACATTGCACAGTGCAGCGCCGCGTATTTTGTAGCGAGCGAGGCGTCCCGCGCGCCATGTTCGCACAGAGATGTAATTATGATGAGTGCCGCCTGTCCGCGTGGATTATGAAGAGTAAACGTATTCTGTGGTGATATATCGTGAGCTGAGCAATTCGGTATGCCAAGTTTTTTTTGGACGGCTGAATCGAAAACCATTTTGAGATAATTGTCTCCATAATAATTCTTTCTATGTCAGAGATTTTAAAATGAAAGGATTACAGATATTTTTAATAAAAACGTAATTTTTCGGTACGTCCAGTGACGTCAACGTGGAAAACCTGTGAACTCCATTGTAAACGTAAAATCCGCGTCGAGCGTATCCGCTGTTCGAGCGTTTCTTGACCGCACGGTCGGGCGGATGTCGTCTTGTTGGTCCCAACAGCTAGATTAGGTACAGAAGCTCACATCGATCCTCGATACCCAATCCACCAGGCACGGATCACGGCATAAGACGATGCTGAGCCCCAGCAACGTCCTACGCCGTGGTCCGTACCCATTCCGGATGCCCCTAGGTCGGTTGCTTAAGATCTTTTACTCGGTAGACCTTTCGTCGTCCCTCCAATAGTAGGCAGTAATAAGCAGTAGCTGCTCCCTGATCCCAGATCAATGCTGTATTTCCCAATACAAAAAACAAAATGTTCAGCTACATTACAGTAGTGCGGTATTCGATAAGATTCATAGTTTGCCGCGATAGTGGCCGGAGCAATGTCCGAATCACCATAGCACGCTTCACTTCATCATTTAATCCTAATTATACGTCCCACCGTGGGACACAGGTCTAATTACATGAACAAACGTAAGAGAGAGCGGGCTATTCTCTAACCACTGCTGCGGTTTGGTGGTGACAAATTTCGGTCAGTATGCTGTCAGAGAATTCAAGCCGCATCCTTTAACTTGACTGTCAGCCACAATCTAAGTACGTTATAGCCTGTAGAATCCCACTGAAGGGCAAAGGCCTCCTCTCACGAATAAGGGTGAGAGAGAATGGGCCATACTCCACCACGCGGGCCCAGTGCGTGTTGGTGGAGGCAAGTTACTGGTCAACATGCAGTCAGAGAATTTCCAAGCCGCCTTAATGGTCCTCTGACCTGGCTTAACGAATAGTTACACCACCATCTGACAGAACTATCCGAGACCAACTGCTTAACGTGCCTTCTAAAGCACGGAACCGCTCGAGATGAAATACCACTAAACGGTCACCCATCCAAAGACTGACCGGACCTGACGTTGCTTAATTTCAGTTATCGTTTCCTATACCGAAGCTACCGAGCCAACGAGCGCCGCAATATAAATGAAGTAAATAAAATGTTATCTATCTCTGTCTACAGTTTCCATGTTCTGTATGTTGCTTTAGTGACAGAGTGGAATGGATATGACAGGTTATACAAAGATATATACGTACACTCTACACTTTAGTGAAAAAGCTTTCGTTGTCCGTTACGTTACCTTTTTAGTATTTTATACTAACGAATGGTTTTTAGGTCCTGACTTTTATGATATAGTGACAAACAGTGTCAGAATGATGGCCAAGCTAGGGACGGATCTAAGAGGAAGGATCTTTAAGACTAGAGTGAGCCATACCAATTGTAAAGTGTCCACTTTTTTTGATGTTTAGGTTTGAGAGTGTGGTTTCAAGTAGTATGGAGAAAAGGCACCAAGTGACATATGGCCTTTTGTTTACGGTCACTTTTCACACACACTAGCTCAAAACAAATATCTATAGTTTCATCTCCTTCTACTTTTAAAGGTACGTCATAAGACAAAAGAGACCAACTACAATCGCAAATTTATGCGGACTCTATGGAGATCCTTCCTCTTAGGGACGGATGGTTTCGGCTATGCGCTGTCTGTCAGTCAATCACAGAACTGTTTTATGTCTATAAGATAGACACTCTGTCTATCACTAATTGTTTACCCCCTTAGGGAATATAATCGTGAACATAATTCTTCTGATAAGCAAACCGGTGAAATTTATATCATACATTTAAACTAGAGACTACTTTTAAAGAGTCTGGGTAGACTGGGTTGGGACTGGGTTTTGATGGGTATCAAACTGAACAACTTTTACTATGGGACCAAACCGATCGGAGCAAAAAAATCTGCAGTTCCATACTAAACTACATTACCTACTCGACTCAAATGTATGCAACAACTGATTTTTTTGTTGCTCCGATCTGTTTGCTCCCATAGTAAAAGCTTTTCAGTTTTATGGGTAGACTCTTAGTTTAAAAGGATGCTAATGATATCAATTTCACCCTGTATACAGGGATGATCAGACCATCAAACTGAACAACTTTTTCTATTAGACCAACATCGAAATCGCGAAAAAAAAATCTGCTGTCCCATGCATTTGGCTCGAGTAAGTTTGCAGAGTTTTATGGAAAAGCAGAGTTTTTTTTCGTGATTTCGATTTTGGTTCCATAGAGAATGTTGTTCAGTTTGAAGGTCTGATCATGCCCTTAAAAAAGTGTCAGCATATTTTGAAAGACCCTATATAGCGTTAAATACTCAAAGTAATTAAATATACCTACTGCGTCCTAAACGCTAGAGAATTTGTACACGAACTCCAGATATCATCAGCGAAGAATCAAGGCTCAGTATCACATCACATTCAAACTAAAAGGCGAGGGAAATAACGTGCAAGCGAGCCAGCCATGTATCTTCACGACCGGTAATGTATGTCGTATATCTCGGCTGCTTTCCATCGACTATTGCCGCGAATATGTCTTTTTGGTTAACCTTGTTTTATATAGAATGCGATGCTATAACATCATCTATAGTTTAGTGGGTACATCAAACGTTTACTAGGAAGTTAACCACTAACTTGCCTCCACCAACGTGGTGGACTGGTGGAGTAATATCAAAATTCCTCCCATTCATATTGTGAGGATGCCTTACACCCTGAAGTGGGACGTAGGTACTCGTATTATACAGGAGGGCGATTGCGCTAATTTAAAATATCCAAGTTCAATTCTAATCCAATTTCAGTTCTAATCACATTGCAATCCAATTACTATTCAACTGTGCTGAACTCTATGTGACTGACAGCCTTTAACGTCTGAGCGATATGGCAAAACGGCTCTAACTGTCAAATGAATAGCGGCAATACCGAATGTGTTAAAATTAGTGGTTCGCACGCGGTCCAATCATGGTTCAGTTGCGTTTTATTTAGCGCGATTGCTCTCCAGGGTACTTTTTAAAAGAGTGCTTACATTGTCAGTGGTGGTTCATAGCAACTACAAAATAGTTACTAGCTCCGATACCACCGCAGATTTTTTACTATTTTCTAAAAATCAGATTCATATCAGTCGATAGATTTCCACAGCTGGACAAAAGTTTCCCCCAAAGATCGCCGAAATGCCCCGTTCAAGACGAAAGTCTTTGATCAGAGATATTTTGACACAGACGGAATTGAGACGTGGTCGATCACTGAAGGCCTCGCTAAATGTTATACAAATAGTAATGGAGAGTGCTATACTCGGAGTTACCCTGCGAGATCGAATGAGAAATGAAAAGATTTGCAGAAGAACCAGAGTAGCTGACTTAGTCTATAGAATTGCTAAACTTAGTAAAGATTGATGGTACAAAATGATTACGATTTCATTTACTAAAAAAGTATGAAAACAAATATTCATCTTATCGTGTGGGCAGCAAGCCCTGGTGTCAGAGTTTTTTCAGACCGCCGCCACTGACGTGGTTTTATGTAACGACTAATACCACCATAGATAGTAGCAGGGACCAACGGCTTATCATGCCATCCGAAGCACGGAATCATCTTTCTTTTCAGACAATCAGGTGATTCGGCCTGAAATATCCTAACCAACTGGGGAAAAACGCACAAAGTGACATATCGCTAGGTGTCCCCCGTGGGAATCGAACCTACGACCTCCGTGTCAAGAGCCCAATACTCTTAACCATTAGACCACGGAGGCAGTTTTAATACAATACAAATGGAAGGTAGATGTTTACTTTAATAGCCCGGCTCGGTGGAACAGATACCTAACAAAGGCTAGGAAGTAGTCGTTCCTACCTTTAACTTTCATTCTAAGGTTCCAAACGGCGTTTAAAAAGAATAGGAACACCTAACTGAAAATGTACGACTTTATTTGTCCTTATCCAACGACCCAGTTTACATGTCGGCAGTTAAAAGTGGGTAGCGTGAGATAGCAACATTAATATAAAGAAGATTTCGAGAAAGAAACATAAGTAGGAGTGGAAGAGGTTATTCAAAAAGTAAAACGTTAGTTGTACCTTCTCTAAGTTTAAAAATGTTAGTTCCATTTTAAAACTGCCTCCGTGGTCTAATGGTGAGCATTGTGTTCTTGACACGGAGGTCGTGGGTTCGATTCCCACGGGGACCACTTAGTGATATGTCACTTTGTGCGTTTTTCCCCAGTTGGTTAGGACATTGCAGGCCGAATCACCTGATTATCTGAAAGAAAGATGATTCCGTGTTTCGGATGGCACGTTAAGCCGTTGGTCCCGGCTACTATCTCTCGTGGTAGTAGTCGTTACATAAAAACCACGTCAGAGGCCGAAAGGCGGTCGGAAAAAACTGTGACACCAGGGCTTGCCCACTCGATAAGAAGAATTTTAAAGTCTCATTTTGTAATTTCCAATATAAGCAAACATAATAACTGCCTACCTGCATGATTCAATTTCGAGGTACTTATTGTATCCACTGTCCATTATGTGGCGACGGGCTCACTCCCCGTCACACTGGACAGAGTTTCGGTACTATTGGTGAAACGTGGATGTTCTGAGGTTTCAGAATATCTCCGACTATAGTCCACGGGGAATATAGTCGTGTGCATGCATGCATTTTGTTAGTAATGTTGTAAATGAAAGTATGGAGCGGCACTGGAACTAATTGAAGCTAATATTTAAAAGGAAACACAATAACTTTGAAAATTGCTATCAATCAGCCGTAGGAATGTAATAAAATAACGAAGAACGGGAGGGATCTAATAAAAGTCAACGAAAAAATCCTTTGGCAGTTGATTGATCTGGGTTGCATGTCTTTCGCCTGATTTACACGTTTCCATCCTTTGATATTGCAAGCAATTTCCCACCATGGGCCTAGAGCAAACGACATAATATTCTTTGAACCATGTATTGTAGATCAAGTAAGAGTATCAAATGCGTCAAATAATTTAATATAGAGAAAAGATTGCATTGAATTTAAATCATAACTATTATAATATACAACATGTTAATGAATAATCGCAAAATCTCATACACCCCAACTTATTTATAACAAAATAATTCGATTGAAACAATATTTTAATTATTTTGATAGTTAATATTTAAAGTTATTAGCATTTTAAGTTATCAGGCAAAAATGATTTGTTATCATATCAGCAATTAATGAAAACGCTAGCGTGCTCGTGGATACATTTTAAGAAGCTTGTTTTGGTAGTAAGTAGGGTGAGTGTGCCCGTACAGTGGGTTGAGATCGAGTACAGTAAATTTTATAAACAAATTATTTAATATTTTGAAAAACAATTACCTATGGCGAAAATATGATAATTCGATTCTGCTCTCGATTCTAAACAAACTACTTTCTAGTTTTGCGTTAATTCATTAACACGTTGTATAATATTATAGTGCCGAGGGCCGCGGCGCTCGTTGGCGTAGTGTAGCTATTGGAAACGATCACCGTAGTTAAGCAACGTCAGATCCGGTCAGTCTTTGGATGTGTGACCGTTTAGTGGTATTTCATCTTGAGCGTTTCCGTGTTTCGGAAGACACGTTAAGCAGTTGGTCTCGGAAAGTTATGTCAGATGGCGTTGTAAGTATTCGTTTAGCCAGGTCAGAAGCCTATTAAGGCGGCTTGAAAAATCTCTGACAGCATGTTGACCACTAACTTGCCTCTACCAACACGCAATAGGCCCGCGTGGTGGAGTATGGCCCACTCCCTCTCACACTTATTCGTGAGAGGAGGCCTTTGCCCTGCAGTGGGATTCTACAGGCTATAACTTACTTACTTACCTGCCAAAGCCACGATAACTCAAATTTCATAGTTGCCCATCGTTCCTACCAGTGCTGAGAGCATGCGCTGAGAAACTTTCAGCATTCAAAAAATAAAATAACGAAGGCCTGGCTTTCTTGTGATCTTGAACTATTACGATGACGTCTCATTGTTATCGTGGTAAGGTGCACTTCCGATGCCAGCGGCCGATGCGACTGACGCGCGCGTCTGACACGTGGTTCTGTCATATGCCATATGTCTATCGCATCGGCCGCGTGCGTCTGACGCACGCGTCAGTCACTGACATGTGAAGCGGCACCATACGTTTTCATAGTAACTAAACTTCATTCCAAAGAAGGACGACGAGATTTTCCGACTCCTATTTCGCTTTCTGGCCAATTCTGATTACCAAATGTATCTAATTTATTGGATACATATACTATCCGACATATGTTGGACGTTACTAAAGCTGTTCTAAGAATAAGTGAGAGGAATTGTTTCAAATCTCTGATTCTGTAATTCAAAATAGCCAAAAAATTTCGTTGCTATTTAGAATGGAGTATAGTATTGTCGCATCGGCCGTCGGCTGCGAGCCGCGTGCGTCAGTCGCATCTGCCGCTGGCATCGGCAGTGCACCTTTAGCGGTGTTCTTTTGTGTGTTTGGGATTGCGAGTCGTGTCTGTTGGACAGAAATATTAATCATAACCCGCGGAGAGCCTAGACACAAAATAGATTAGCAAACTCTGATCTAATCCAACCCCTAAAGTTTGTCCACGTTTCAAATGAAGAAACCTTTTAGTTTTATACAAATACTTTAGAAAATTGTGCATCTCCAAGATACAGAAAAGAGAAAACATAACGGAATGGAAACCCAGGAAATTGGTGTTTCGGTGTGTGAACGTAACAAATTACGTCGATTTCCATTCTATGTCGGTTTCACTCTTTCTTCACCCTTCGGTGAGTTTTGATTTCCAGTCTCGGGTTTTATTTTGCTATTTGCTACATGCATTTCGCTCGAGATATTTCTGACGCGTTTTATTTTGAGACGGATCGTTTTATTTCGTGTTTCATTCTAATACAACTTATACAAGGTCTTTAATAGGTAGGTAATGTTAATACATACTTAATTTCCACTAAAGGTATTATTTTACAAACATTTATTAACACAAAACAAATAAATGTAGGTAGGTAAATTAAAAAATTAAAAATATAGAGAACTTATAACTAACTTAACCTAAAATATGGTGCAGGTCTGGGCCGCGCGGGAGGGTAGCCAAGGTATTATTAGTTACAAAATCATAGCATATGCTCACGAATATATGAATATGAATATGAATATTTTCCCCGAGGGGGTAGTTAGAGATATTCTAAAACCTCAGAACATCCACGTACCTACCAAAACTCTGTCCAGTGTCTGTACCGTTTAGAACCAACCAAATATATGAAATTATCTGTTAGCCGATATCGTGTCGTAATCAATATCGTCTAATGTGAAAACGACAAATACGGGTATCTATTAAGGTAACAGAGGGAATCACTTGACCCTTTTTAAAATATCAGAGCGATTTAAGTATTTAACTCTTTAACTCCAATTTACTGAATCGATTCTAAGAAACATTAATCGAAAATTAATTAACTTTTAATTAATTATTCACAGGTTAATTGGTTTTAAATTAGTCTGGAATGTTTGGTATTTCTGCGATAAGAAGGCGCTGTTGAAAAAGTCTTTGAAAAACTTTATTATGTGACCTTAGAGATCTCGAATTTTCTCGTCGGCTTATACACTATTACTGATATAATTAACATATCATAAGATTAATTACAATACATACATACAACTTAGACCATTTAACTATGGACGAGTTAACGAGTTACACGTATAATTCTGCTAACAAACTTTTCTGACACTTTTTGCGGGGGACGGGGTAGCATGAAATCCGCACTCGAAACTAATTTTTAACTTGCTTACTTGGAACTAATTTTACTTTGGATTTGATTCCATTACATTCGATTCTTATTTTTATTGTTAAAAATCATGAAATATAGTCTCGTGTAGAAGTCGTTTTACGTCACGTCGTTCCACACGAAACTAATTTGAAGTTGATGTTCCGCAATTATAGACTTTCTCGTTTAGTGATAAGGTAAAGTATAAAATTGTATGTGAATGCACTTGAGGGGAATGCTATCTATCACGAGGCGGGTCCCTAGTTAAATGGTCTATGTCTAAGACATACAAAGGGATAAAGGGTAGGGTACAAAAGGTATCTCTTCTCTATCTTCTCTGCTCTAAATAGTATTAAACAAAGTAGATATCCACGTCTGTCTGTCTGTTTCTCCGCTTATTTCTTCTAAACCTTCTAATTTTGATACGGTTTTCACTGTCGTTTAGAGACCTTCTTTCGGAAGGTTTATGTATACTTATACAAGGTGTTAGGGTAAACAGTTGCATTATTTTAAGAGGTGATTGTAACCATGATACTAAACAACTTTCCCTGAGGAACCTATAGGAAATTCTCAAAAAATAATTTCGACTTTTCATACAAACATTCGATCAGCTGATTGCTTCTGGATGTACACAATTTTTTTTGCGAATTTCTATAGGGTGCCTGGGTACAATCACCCCTTAAAGTAATGCAACCGTTTACCCTACACCCTGTATTATAGATCCCACAACTATATTCCCCGATCCCAAGCGAAGCTGGGGCGGGTCGCTAGTAAAGATATAAAGGTAAAAAATTACCAATAAAAATAAAAATCTTAGACTTAAGAGGAAAAAGAAACCTTATCGTTAAAAGCAAATTCAGTTTAAACACTTTTAACTAAACCATCAACTTCATCAAAATAGCGGACGATAAAGAAGCAAGCTGCACTTTATTCCCGCAAAAAGTGGATTGCTTCCATTTTCCATAAGTTAAAGTGACTTAAAACTACGAATAAAGAGATTTTTTATAATGTCTTTAACGGCTCTGGATACTAGTCGTTTTGAGGCATTCGTTATTTTTTTTCTTTATATTCTTTATTTTGATGATGGGATGTCGCTTAGTGTTGCTAGCGGATTTCTAAAGAAGATTTTTTGATAATAGAAAAATAATTTTCATTAGAAGGGAAGTTTGTTTCGAATGCGTAAATGTGCAGCGCGCATTCTAGAGATATTTTCAATCCTAACCAATTAAAGTCTATGAAATTTTGCAGAAACAATCTAGAAACAAATCTCTATGCTTCTATTTTGTCAGATTTTAGTTAAAATATACAATGCTAGGATTAATTTAAGATTTGGATGGAAATCTTTGAGGCACTGTAACATTAACACTATACATAATAATGAAAATCTGACAAGATACAAGTATAGAGATTACTTTCTAGAAAGTTTCTGAAAAATTTCACTGACTTTAATTGGTTAGTATTGAAAATATAACTAGACTTCGTTTGTATGGAGCACGCCAACAGTAATATTCCCTTAAGGCTCCCTTACCAATAACATAGGCTTAGGGTGAGCGCACATCTAGCGGAGAATTGGTAGAGCAGTTTTAATTGATTAATTGATAATGAACTCAATTTCGATTGTAATACAGTTGAACATAGTGTGCGAGATATAACGCGAATACACACCACTGGGATTTATCTCTTGCACGCCATTTTCAACTCTATTTCAATCTCCATTGGATAATCAATTTATTGGCAATGGCTTTGTATTCGATTTAAAGTCAAACTTTTTTTAAACTATATGTTCCGCCAATGTCAAGTGGTTTGAGGGAGTATCTATCCAATTTCGAGGATTGTTTTTGAGTAAGAACACAACTGAGAAGGATTGCAGAGCCTCGTGGCAGGCTGAGACGCGAACCGCGCGAACACAACGCGAAAGACAAGTGTTCGAGGCCAACCCTGCAACGTGACTCCCTCTTCTTCTTATCGTGTGGGCAAAGCCCTGGTGTCAGAGTTTTTTCAGATCGCCTTACGGCCTCTGACGTGGTTTTTATGTAACGACTACTGCCACGAGAGATAATAGCCGGGACCAACGGCTTAACATGCCATCCGAAGCACGGAATCATCTTTATTTTCAGACAATCAGGTGATTCGGCCTGCAATATCCTAACCAACTGGGGAAAAACGCACAAAGTGACATATCACTAGGCGCCCCCGTGAGAATCGAACCCACGACCTCCGTGTCAAGAGCCCAATGCTCTTAACATTTAATCTTAACTTAACATTTATATCGTAAAGGTGCCGAATCTTGGAGAAGACGTCAAAAAAATATTCATTACTTTTAAAAGTGAAGCAATTTTTTAAAATTCCATAATTACTCAAAAGTAGTTATCTTATGTTCGTATTGTTTTGTCGCGGTATACAACGTGTTAATGAATAAGCACAAAATCTCATACAACCCAACTGATTTATAACAAAATAATTAAATTGAAACAATAAATTCATTATTTTGATTGTTAAAATTTAAAGTTATTCGCATTCTAAGTTTTGAGACAAACATGATTTGTTATCATTTCAGCAATGAATGAAAGCGACAACGTGCTCATGGATACATTTTAAGAATCTTGTTTTGGTAATAAGTAGGGTGAGAATGCCCGAGCGGTGATTTGAGATCGAGTTCAGTAAATTTTAAATTATACAAACAAATTATTTAAAATTATGATAAAAATGGCCTATGTTGAAAACATGATAATTCTATTCTGCTTTTGATTCTTAACAAACTACTTTCTAGTTTTGCGTTAATTCATTAACACATTGTATAGTACAATTGATTGAATAATGTTCCCCTTGGATTCTAACATTTCACAAAGCTGATATTAATGGTGCTTTCCTTACTCATTAGTGAAATGCAATGATCCGCTTATCATGTACCTACGGATCAATGGATTATTCATAACAACAATATCTAATGGATCATCTTGTTATTTAACCTCATTATCTTGTTATGTTGCTTACAAATGAAGAGAAGTTTATTTCGAAAGCACAAATGCGCGCTGCATACAAACGAAGTCTGGTGATACTTTCAATACTAACCAATGAAAGTCAATGACATTTTTCAGAAACAATCTAGAAAATATTTTCTATGCCTGTATGAAGTCATATTTTCGTAAAATATACAGTTTTAATGTTAGGATTAATTTAAGATTTGTATGGAAATCTTCGAGGCACTGAAACTTTTAAACTATACATGTTAACGAATATCTGACTGCATACAAGCATAGGGATTACTTTCTAGATTGTTTTTGAAAAATTTCATTCACTTTTTGGTTAATATTGAAAATATCACCAGACTTCGTTTGTATGGAGCGCGCTCCGAATTATATTCCCTTAAAGCTATTCAGCACTACATACTTGGATAGCTTAACTGGAAAAATTTGAAAATTTGGCTTGCTTAAATTTGAACGGCTTGCAAGAAACTGGGCTTGCAGTAGTTTTTTGGCCTGGCTTGACACTGACTCTCGATCGAAGTTTTGTCACAATTTAATGACATCTCGTATTCTGCACATGCTGTGCAAGTACTGGGTTTGAATCCACATGGACACATGTCATATACCAATGATTTTTTCTAATTTATGTACGTAATACCGACTGCTCTCAAACGGTGAAGGAAAACATCGTGAAGAAACCTGCATAAGCGGAAGAAGAAATTCTGATGCGTATGTGGTGTAGTCCACCAATCCGCATTGGGCACGCGTGGTGGACTGGATACACTGTCCCTGAGGGTAGGCCTGTGCCCTGCAGCGATAATAGCTAGGCTGGTCGTCTTTTATAGGATGCTACGTGCGTGAGTACTTACGCGGCATCACATTTGGCGGGTACTATGCGCGAGCCAGGGTCAGCGGCTGAAAAGGAGGCCTCGCTCAAGTATGTCAGGTACTCACAGTTAGAGTCCCTTTACATCTTTGTGCCGTTAGCAGTGGAAACGTCTGGTGTTTGAGGATGTGAGGCCAAGGCTTTTGTGAGGGCGCTGGGCAGGAGGCTTGTTGAGAGCGGGAACGATCTCCGCTCGGTTTCGTATCTGGTCCAAAGGATTTCTCTAGCCATTCAAGGCGGGAATGCTGGCAAGTGTGATGAGTTCCTTTGAGACGGGTTGCGTTCCGTGGTGCGGAGGACATTTATGTTGGTTTTTGTTTTATTGCTGACGAAGCGTGAGGTGGATTTTAGTTTGGTAAGTTGACGAAGCATGTTGCGGATCTCTAACTGTTTATTTCAGGTTTTGACGAAGCATGTTGTTGATTATGATTGTTGTATTATGATTGATGAAGCTTGTGCCGACTACTTGTATTATTATCAATAAATTTTCTAATGGTCTTTTGCTAGGCTGATGATGATATATGATATACCGGGTCCTTTTTAATATGCTGAGACTTTTTCAAGGGGATGATCAGACCATCGAACTGAACAACTTTCTCTATAGCACCAACATCGAAATCGCGAAAATAAATCTGCTGTTCCATACAAAACTGCAAACCTACTTGAGCCAAATGTATGGGAAGGCAGATTTTTTTTCGCGATTTCGTTGTTGGTGCCATAGAGAATGTTGTTCAGTTTGATGGTCTGATCATCCCCTTAAAAAAGTGTCAGCATATTAAGAAGGACCCTATATGCTGTACTGTTGTTTAAATTCCAACTTAACAAATATTTTATAACGAATTGACTGAACGGTCATTTTTTAATCCTCTCAGAATTCGGCTTCGCATCGCCACTATTAAATTCTGTAAAACGTACGAATGAAATAAATCAACTTTTTAAATAATAAAATGCCCGCATTTCATATTCTGTGCTTTCAATTTTTAAATATTTGTAATCCTTAATTGAAAAAATACCATTCGATGTTCGAGTTTTCGGTTCTGATAAAAGGGTTTTCAGGTCTTTATTTAACTGGCCCAGTAATTTGCCTCCAGTACGTAAAGCGCTTTGCCTAATTGGTGGAGTAGGCCCAGTTCCTATACAGGGTGTAAACTTAAATGCGTATAAAATATTTAATATTTTGAAAGAAAAAACCCACACTTTTGAGTCGAATAGGTATTGCAGTTTAGTAGTGAACCACAGACTTTTTTTGCGCTGACAGGTTTGATCCCATAGTAAAAGTTGTTCAGTTTGATGGGTAGAGCATGTAGTTAAAAGGTTAATGATACTTTTCCTAACACCCTGTATTACACATTTAATTTTACACCCTGTATCACGCATTTAAGTTTACAACTGTAAATGTATTGTAAACTTTGACTAATTATTATAAGGACTAGCCTTGCGGTAGCATTTCCCCTCTGCCACGGTATAAGCACAATTGATCTTGTGCATTTACATTCAAATTTACACCTTATCACTAAACAAGACAGCCTATAATTGGGAAATAATAACTTCGAACATAGAACGTTTGGGGTTCACACGAGACTACTTTTCATAATTTTTAACATTCAAAATTAGAATCTAAAGTTATGGGGATTAAAATCCAAAGTTGCGGATTTCATGTTACCTCGCCCCCCGCAAAAAGTGGCAGAAATGTTTGTTAGTAGAATTACACGCGTAACCAGTCCACATATAAATAGTCAAAGATTGTAAAGTACCTTATTAGTGACGTTGTCATAATAAATAATCTCTGAACGTCGAGAAGTTGATTAAAAGAAACCACAAACAAACCGCATGCATCTAATTTGTCATGATTCATGAACATGAGATTAACGTAATTCTGTCGGTTAGGAAGTTCGTGGTCTCATTTCGTCTCTCAAGGCGTACCTACCGAGAGGCGAAAACGAACAATCTGCTAATGCATTCATTAGGGTTGCCTGCCGTCCTGTTTTCCTAGGACTTTTTTTAAAACCCAGTTTTCAAAACATCCTGGTAAGGGACTTGGAGATTAATTACGCTAAATAAATCGCAACTGAACCTTGATTGGACCGCGTGCGAACCACAACTTTTAACACATTCGGTATTGCTCTATTCATTTGACAGCCGTTTTGACAGATCGCTCAGACGTTAAAGACTGTCAGTCACAGAAAGTTTAGTGCGATGCGGAATACAGTACAGTTGAATAGTAATTGGATTGCAATGTGATTACAACTGAAATTGGATTAGGATTGAACTTGGATGTTTTAAATTAGCGCAATCGCCCTCTTGATATACCTATTAAGCGGACAGGGGACGTGCCCGGGGGTAGTAAGAAATAATATTACCCACTTGAACATGTTGTAATAATCATCATGATCAGCCTATAAACGTCCCACTGTATACGTTGTTATAATAAAATCCCCGAGACCATTTTGAATCTTTCCGAAAACATGTTTAAAACTCAAATCAAAAAAGTCCTCTGTAAGAAAGCATATTATAAACTGGATGATTATTTAAATGATCAAAATGCTTGGGTCTGAGGTCACTAGCTTATAGTTTATTTACTTTACTGTATAGTATCAATTATTTTATTAAATAGACTATGTATTATTGTATACTTAACTTTAGCTGAAGAATTTATATTGTAATAGTTATTAAGTCGTGTTATGTTGTAGAGTTTCTGGGCGCATCTTCTCTACAGCGACAACACGTTCCGACGCGGTGGTAGCTTTAAAAAAAGATTTGACGTTTGATAAGTGTGCTGCAAGCTCCTATATTGAATAAACTATATTGACTTTGACTTGACTTTGACTTTGACTTTGACTGATGGGCACAGGCCTCCTCTTAAGGGGAAGGCATGGCAGTTAGCGTATGCAGGGTTCCTCACGATGTTTTCCTTCACCGTTTAAATCGGTAATACGTTTAAGGGAATATAATTCGGGGCGCGCTCTTTACATAAACGAAGTCTGGTGATATTTTCAATACTAACCAATTGAAGTCAATAAAATTTTTCAGAAAATATTTTTTTTGTGCTCTGATCGGTTTGCTCCCATAGTAATAGTTGTTCAGTTTGATGGGTAGACTTTTAGTTTAAATGGATGCTAATGACATCGATTTCACCCTGCATAGTGTATACTGGGATAGTTGCCGGTTAGTGTCACTTTACCATTTAGATCAAATTGTGTGACGGGCCTCTACGTGTTGGCTTCGCCCCACGCACGCCGCCCTTATGTATATGCTGACACTTTTTTAAGGGGATGATCAGACCGTCAAACTGAACAACATTCTCTTTGGCACCATTGACAAAATCGCAAAAAAAAATACTCGAGCCAAATGTATCAGTTGATTTTTTTCGCGATTTTGATGTTGGTCCCATAGAGAAAGTTGTTCAGTTTGATGGTCTGATCATCCTCTTAAGGGAATATAATTCGAAGCGTGCTCAATATATACGAAGTCTGGTGATATTTTCAATACTAACTAATTAAAGTCAAAGAAATTATTCTGAAACAATTTAGAAACTAATCTCTATGCTTATATGAAGTCAGATTTTCGTTCAAATGTATAGTTTTAAAGTTACAGTGCCTCAAAGATTTCCATACAAATCTTAAATTAATCCTAGCATTAAAACTGTATATTTTAACGAAAATCTGACTTCATAAGAGCATAGAGATTAGTTTCTAGATTGTTTCTGTAATTTTCATTGATTTTAATTTGTTAATATTGAAAATATCACCAAACATCGTTTGTATGCAGCGCGCATTTACGCAATCGGAATAAACCTCTCTTAAAGTGTCAGCATATTAAGAAGGACCCTGTATATATCGACTCGTTGTAGGTAAAATACAACTAAGTAACTAAATGGCTTTTAGCATTGAAAAATAATACACAAACCGTCAATTCCCTCCGACTTCATAGATTGTGCAATCATCATCAAGTTTGTAATTTATTTCGTATTATCTTCATAGGTAAATCGAATCTTAAACGTTTTATGTGGTACGTTCAAAATGTTTTGTGACAAAATATACAGGGTGTAAGGAAAAGTATCATTAACCTTTTAACCACATACTCTACCCATCAAACTGAACAACTTTTACTATGGGAGCAAACCTGTCAGAGGAAAAAAAATCTGTTGTGCCATACTAAAGTACAATACCTACGCAACTAAAATGTATGAGACAGCTGATATTTTTTTTGGCTCTGGCAGGTTTGCTCCCATAGTAAAAGTTGTTCAGTTTGATGGGTAGAGTATGTGGTTTAAAGGTTAATGATACTTTTCCTTACACCCTGTACAGATAAGGCCGTAAACTTTAATTTCCTGTCCTCAACTCCTCATTGAAGTGTCTTCTCCATAAATATGGATAATAATGCATTAGCGTTCGCTAACGATAGCTTAAGCATAACTTATGTGTCATGCTGTCATTAACTGCGTCTGCGGTGCTCAAAGTAATAGGTAATAGTATATAAGTTCTACATACAGAACGGCCACTCCACGCCCCCCTATGACTTCAGATCCCCTCACCTCACACTTTCTGGAAAACTTGAGGGAAGCCGAGCAAGGGAATGCAGTCAGGCGCTCGCACCCGTAGTATTTGACTACATAAAATTGAGTCTTTCCAGTGCATAAAAAACGTTGAAAAATAACGCTAAACTCACATTTTCAGTAATTATTAAGCTCAAATACTATTTTTAATAACAGAACGAACAATAAAAAGTAGCGAAATGTAGATGATGTTCATGCAATGCGTGGTACGTCAACCCCACACATATGTCAAAGACAATTTGCACCACGTGCGCATGTGCGAACGCTATCATGTCAACTCCAAAACTTTTTTTGTAATGCCGGACCTATGCTACTGGTAAAGTATAAAATGGAGTCGCGCTGCAATTCTGGCGGAGTACGGACGCGTGCGTATCGGCGCGTTGGGATTGCACGTGGCTCCACCATTTTGTGAACTATTTTGTGTTTTAACCTTAAAACAATCACTTGAGATTATAAACTACTTACATTGGCAAAACTGCCACGTTAGACTTAATAAATACTACTGATCATTTTCCTTCGTATACTCTCCACATAACGAGACATTGGCTGAATTGTGATAACACATCGGATGCCACTAAATAAAAATTGAATTGAAATTGAAGTATAAAATAAAAACCAGTCAAGTGTGAGTCGGGCTTCTCGCGCACCGATGGTTCCGTACCACACCACCACGCAACATATTAACTTACAAACATTTTTTGTTTGATTCGGGATGTTTAGCGCGAGACCGACTCACACTTGGCCAGTTTTTTATTATTTGTTGTTATACTGTAGAGTTTGCTCTATAATCACACCAAGTTTGACGTTTGTGTGTTTTACCGTTTTTACGATAGAGAACGCACATTCTGCGAAAATTTCAACCTGAATAGGTAGAACGCACAGAAAAGCATAGGCCTATGAATAGGGTTGCCACTGACTCGTTACCTCTGTCATGTTAATAGAAAATAAGTCTAAACGCGAAACCAAATTCCGCACAGTTGGATCGGCACTGAATCACAACCAAGACTAAATCTGCACCGAACGCGGGTTTTTAATTTTTAAAATATTATTTAGGGATTTATCAAAACTGCCCCCAAAATGAACATACCTATTCTTCGTTTCAAATAAGGACGAAAAAATTGTCCGGTTCCTACGGACAGTATAGGCTTATGAATAGGGTCCTGTTTTTACCCTTTGGGTACGGAACCTAAAAATGATGATTATATATATATAAGGATATGCTTCTTTTCTGTTTAAAAATTATACAGTTTTGGATTTTGCCTCTTAGTCAGCACAAAAGGTCTACAGTATTTTTTCAGTATTTTTTTCCTTTCTTTTTATAAAAGAGCGTTATAATGAAATTGATTTTCAATTTTTCATGTGCTGGCATGTAATTATTGCACGTCAACCGCATGCTTCATTTCCTTGGTCGTCGTTAAAAGTCGTATGTAGCCAAATCAAAATATTTTCTTACACGATTTTTTATGTACCTCCTATTTTACTGTTTTTGTAAGCAGTCAGTGGTCAAAATCTATATTCAATATTATAATAATAGGGTATTTGACAGGTTTTTAAAAACTGTTCTACGTTAATCACTAAGGTCTAAGGACTCTATAGAAAATGTATATTTCACGCTTATTTTACGTTCCATTACATATAGCGCAAGAAAAAACGAAAACAAAAAAATTTATTTAAATATCCCGCGAAAACGCTTTTCCTGACAGTATTCGGCCAATCACAGTCGTTTACGATGACGTGACTAAAGTAGAAAAAAAATATTTTCTTTGTCGATTTTCTCTTAAAATATCCAGTATTTTTCTTAACTGACTAAATAGTTGGTTTTTAAAATTCATATTCAATACAGATGCCATCAATAGATCCTATATTTTACATGCTGTCAAATACCCTAATATCATCAATATTAAGCATAAGCATATGCTCACGACTATATTCCCCGAGGGGGTAGTCAGAGATATTCTGAATCCTCAGAACATACCAAAACTCTGTCCAGAGTGACGGGGAGTGAGCCCGTCGCTACTTATAATGTACAGTGGGTACAATACATGCCTCCAAATTGAAGCAAGCAGGTTTCCTCACGATGTTTTCCTTCACCGAAAAGCCAGTGGTGCTACAAATATTACATAAATTCCGAAAAACTCCCAAATCAATATTATCACAAAGAAATTTGTACTGGGACCTGGGTACCCATTTCTTTGTGACAATGTTACCGAATATGTAAGTAAACCCGTGCTTTTCCCACTAAAAACTAATAGTTTGAGCACCACAGCCTCATGTTATGTGGGTCATCATGTTGATTATTATAATGTAGTTAGTCTTGAAAGCGTATTATTTTCCTATCTATATCTCTATTTATAGATAACTGAATAATAAATAAAAACTCGACTTTTTATACAATTAGGTATGTTCTCGGTAATGTATAAATTATACTGCCAACCAGTTTACGCTTTTTAACAATTTCCATATTTTCAAGGTTGGTTCAAACTAAACCACTTTACTATGAAAGCAAACTTAAAGTGGATGGCAGTTGGGACACTTGGCTAGAAGAGAAGACGGTCGGTGGATCGAGGCAGTATCGGAATGGTGACCAAGGGAGAGAAGTAGGTCAGTATATAGACCATTAACACGTTGGTCATACGACATGTAAGGGTATGGATGGAAATGGGTTAGGTTAGCACAGGAACATGAGGACAAAAAGGAGGAGGTGGGTTGATGTGGGCTGACTTAATTGATTGATTGATCTTTATAACCATGTCGGAATGGAATGAAAAAACCTCACCTGTACAACGCTTTTCACGCTCTATCCTTTTCTGTCGCTCAGGAACGTCATTGTCTAGACTCTAGAACGAGAAAGATCGCAACACTACCGGTGCTGCCTCGTGAAGAAAATGACGTTCCTGAGCGACAGAAAAGGATGGAACATCAAAAAATGCGATTCCGTGCTGCCAGATCAGGTTTTTCCTTTCCATCAGATTCAGTATATTGATGAAGAACCTCTGTTTAGCGCGCATTTGTGCACTTAATTATAGTCTCTTTTTTTTGTAATCAAGCCGCTATATAGGATGGAATTGGTATAGCTTCTTTCGGAGCAAAAAAAATCACCTGTTGCATACATTTGAATCGAGTAAGCATTGTAGGAACAGCAAATTTGTTTGCTCCGGTCGGTTTGCTCCCATAGTAAAAGTTGTTCAGTTTCATGTGTAGACTCTTAGTTTAAAATGATGCTAATGATATCAATTTCACCCTATATTTTTAGCGGAGCTACGAATGTGCTGACTAAACGTCAATGCCGAGGCATCGATCGAGTCGATGTAAACAAGTCGGAGAGCGTATACGACAACTATAGTCGGGGAAATCTACGGATTTTTGTACGGAGAAGGTGGCATTAATTGCACTTTTGGTGATAATTTGGAATATGGTAGATAAAGACCTGAAAAACATAAATTCTCAATAATCCCTAATGTTTTATTGTGTAGTATTGAATAAATAAGACATTTACAAAACATTAAATTTAGGTATGAACAAAAAATTGAAAACTGGTGATTTTGTACAGGATGGCTTCATTCCATACGTTTTACTTATAACAATAATAATCCCCGGTTAATATCGTTAAACACAATTTACTAAAGTGTCTGTGTCTTTAATGCAATCTCAAACCTTATTTTTCCTAGACTACTAGGACAGCTCGTCCGACACAGCACGTCACATGGATGACAGCCAATAAGAAAATGAACCTGTCCAACGGATGGCGAAGATGATTAGCACGTACGTTACGAATATTAATTAACCAATCATATTATTAAAAGCCGTGGTGGTCCAGTGGCGAGTAACCTTGCCTGCCGTGCAGGAGGCGATGGTTCGATCCCCGTCCAGGCCGACTCATACCAATGAGTTTTTCGGAATTTATGTACGATTTGTAACACCACTGGCTTTTCGGTGAAGGAAAACATCGTGAGGAAACCTGCATGCTTCAATTTCGAGGCATGTGTTGTACCCACTGTCCATTATAAGTGGCGACGGGCTCACCCCCCGTCACACTGGACAGAGTTTCGGTACTACTGGTGAAACGTGGACGTTCTGAGGTTTCAGAATATCTCTGACTACCCCCTCGGGGAATATAGTCGTGAGCATTTGCTTCATATGCTATTATTATGGAGACTCCTAAAAATACAGAGTTGGAAAGTATACAGGGTGTAAAGTGACAGCCTAGCGAATACTGAAACGCTAAACTCAGACCATCAAACTGAACAACTTTCACTATGGAGCCTACCACAGGAAATGCAAAAAAAATCAGCCGTCCCATACATTTGAGTCAGGTAGGTACAGCAGTTTTGTATGGGACAGCAGCTCCATAGTGAATGTTGTTCAGTTTGATGGTCTGAGTTCATCGATTCAGTATTTGTTAGGCTGTCACTTACACCATGTATTTAATTGATTGATTGCTACGCACTATCAAAGTTATCAAGAGCATAGCATAGCATAGCATATGCTCACGACTATTTTCCCCAAGGAGGTAGTCAGAGATATTCTGAAACCTCAAACATCCACGTTTCACCAGTAGTACTCACTCTACTACTCACTAGTACCGAAACTGTCCAGTGTGACGGGGAGTGAGCCCGTCGCGACTTATAATGGACAGTAGGTACAGTACATGCCTCGAAATTGAAGCATGCAGGTTTCCTCACGATGTTTTCCTTCACCGAAAAGCCAGTGATGTTACTCATTTGTACAAGTCGGTATGGACGGGGATCGAACCATAGCCTCCTGCACGGCAGGCAAGGTTACTCGACACTGGAACACCACGGCTTTTTTATCAAGTTATCAAGAGTCTGCATAAATACACCAGACTTAGAACAGTTGGACCACGGCCCAGGGCATCCAACAGCCCGTGAAAGATCTTCTCTTTCCCTCCAAATATTCAACCTTCTAATATAATAGTACGGAAGATGACCTTCTAATATAATAGTACTTAATCCCGTCCCATAACTACCATTATAATGCAAAAAAATATGACGATTGACGTCATATTTTGTCCTTCAGATTTAAAGTGCTTTAATGTATTCGAGTCTAATATAGTCAAATAACAATTTTACCTTCATTACTTTTGTTAAGAATTATGTTGTCTTGTTACGTCGACAGGTTTTTGTTGTTGGATATTAAAACAGCTCAGGCCTGAAATGTCAGTTTTCCTAAAATGCATTTTTCCCAAAATGTCTGCAAGTCTTTTGCATAATGTCAGCTTCTCAAAATATCAGCTCCAAGAATGATAGTTTTCATATAATGTTCGCTTTTCAGAAAGTGCTTATTCTGAAAATGTCAGCAAACATTAACATGCAACATTTACCTAAAATATCTTTAACATTTTAAAGCGAAAATCCAACGTCCTTTCCAGGGTCATAAACCATCTCTAAGCCCAATTTCATCTAAATCGGTTCAGCGGCTTAGCCGTGAAAGAGGAACAGACAGACCGACAGTGTTACTTTCGCATTATTAGTATTGATTTTAGTACAAACTAACTACGAAAATAAAATAATGTACTTTTTAATTATATTTTTCGATTACATTTACCCAAGGAATATACTACTCTCTACCGCAGTAACCACTTCTACCCCAGATATTTATCTAAGAGTAAGTATGCAAGCAATTAAACCTTTGACATTTACAACATTGATTTGAAAATAAAGTAAACATTATGGGAAACCAAATATAATAAGACGATAGCCGTGAACATAGCGGAAAAGCAAAACTTATTATAATGTTAATATTATAGGAATGTAAATATTATGAATAGACGACTTCCTGAGATTGTACACATTTTAAAAACCAGACATTTTGAGATAGCTGACAAAATAGAAGTGCTAACATTGTGAAAACACAGACGTTTTAAAAATTTAACATTTTAGGAAAACAGATATTTCAGCCCTGAGCCGTGAAAACCTATATTCCATTCCGAATAGCGACGAAAATTTAAGGCTTGAATTACAAAAACAGAAATTTGAAACACACTCACTTATTCTTAGAACAGCTTTAGTAACCTCCAAGATATATGTATTTCTGATAAAAAATTGTATTCGCTAATCAGAATTCGCCAGAAAGCTAAATAGGAAACGGAAAATCTTTTCGTCCTTATTTGGAATGAAGTGTGGTAAGTATATCTGGATTATATGAGTGGAGTATTTGAGGTATTTTTAAAATGTGGCACAATTTTTAAAATGATCAGACCATCAAACTAAAAGACTTTCTCTATGCAACCAAGATAAAAATCGCGAAAGAGGAGTGTGAAGGTTAGTAAGAGATCAAAAAAAGAATCTGCTGCTTCATGTATACAGGGTATAACAAAACACCCTAGTAATACTTAAGGGGGTACTTCAGACCATGAAGCTGAACAACTTTCACTGTAGAGCCAAATTAGAAATCTTGAAAAAACAATCTGCTGTCTCCTACATTTTGGTGTTTGAATTGTTACACCCTGTAGGTGACGGTCTGATCATCCCCTTAATGACATCTCACATTTTCTCCAAAAACAGAATCGTAACAAACTCACGTCCATTCGATATATTGAAAGCTTGTTTCTGCATCAGTTCTCTGGCTGCCAAATGGCTTATAGATATGGACAGCTATAGATAATATTTGGAACGTGCCACATTTGCATCAAATGTTATTGATATGAGGTGGCTAGATTATTTATGGGAATATTAAGTCGATTCTGAAGGGCTATTGTGTTAGTTTAGTTTCCGATTATATTGTTTACAAGATGGGCTACGAATTGATAATGATGCTTGATGGCCGTGTTCGACCATAGCGACTGATTAAGATTATGACTGCTGACTTTGAAGGCTATGTTGATGTGCTTTGAGATGGCTGATGTACCAAACTGAACATCTTTCTCTAGGGGACCAATGTAGTAATCGCGAGATTGATTAGTGGGAAAAGCACGGGTTTACTTACATATTAGGTAAAATTGTCACAAAGAAATGGGTACCCAGTACAAATTTCTTTGAGACAATATTGATGATAATAGGGTATTTGACAGCATGTAAAATATAGGATCTAATGATGGTATCCGTATTGAATATGAATTTTGGAAGCCAAATATTTAGTCAGTTAAGAAAAATACTTGATATTCAAAGTCAAAAGTCAAAATTGTTTATTCAAAATAATATCACATAGATAACTTTTTGACGTCATGTTTTTGAATCTACCACCGCGTCGGAAGGTATTTCGTTGTAGAGAAGATGCGCCCAGAAACTCTATAACACACATCTTTTAAACAAAACAAAATATAGGTACTAAGTACAATTACATAAATCCAATATTAAATTACATAGTGTAACATTGTCAAGACCAGACATTTTGGTCATTCAAATAATCATCGAGTTTATAGTAACCTTTTTTACAGAGGACTTGTTTAACATGGGACTTAAACTTTTGGTCTGTCAAGTTTAGAATATTCTCTGGTATCTTATTATAATAACGTATACAGTGCCCCATGAAAGATGTGTTGACCTTACTAAGTCGAAAATGTGGGAATACTAATTTATTTTTATTTCTTGTATTGTAATTATGAACGTCACTGTTTTTGGGAAAGAGAGACAAATTTTAGCGAACGTATAAAATATATTCGTAAATATATTGACTGCCGAAAGTCACAATATTGATATCTTTGAAAAGATCTCGTAGTGGATCTCGACAATGCAGATTATAAATAGCTCGAATTGCCCACTTTTTAAGGATAAAGACAGACTCAACATCTGTAGCACGGCCCCACAGCAATCCTCTTTAGGTTAGGTATTATTTAGATTAACTTTATAGTGTATATGTCAATGTTCGTTGTTATGTAAATAACGTATCCTTCGCGACCCAAACGGAGATATTTTTTTTGTTATTTTTGGTTACATAGAAAACAAATTTCAGTATGACGGTCTGATAATCCCCCTAAAAACCGTCAACGAATTAAGTAGGACCCTGTATAGCACAAAATGCACATGAATTCCAGTGGGAATAGGACTATATCACCACTTCTGCGGTTAGCCAACGCGTGGCGCATCGTTGCACCGTGTGAGTCTCCCAGAAGCGCAGCGATAGATCTCAGTAGAGGGGACACTCACACAAATTACACCGCTCTACCATAGTGTAAAAAATTAAAAGTGGTGAAGCTCAGCAGTCGCGGTGGGTCTATGTACGTGCGGTGTGCGGGGGACGGGCGTACCCTTATTACATTCGCTATGAGAGTACGCGCGCAAGCAGAGGAGGCCGAGACGCGCCGAGACGCGCTCCTCCCAGCCCCCGCACACCGCGCTCGATTGACCTGCCTCACCACTATTGCTATTTATTACACTATGGCTCTACCATTACATTTTCAAGCGCTTACAGTCACATCAAATAACATTAAATTATAAAGCTAATGAGAAACGAGAAAAAAAGATATATTTTCGACGGTATTATAGGTATAAAACTGTAACAGAAGTGTGTGACATTGAAGGTATGTATAAAATGATTGCGATATGGTTTTTTGGTCTCCATGAAAGCATAGATTTTTGGATTTTATGTCTGTTTATTTGTTTGTTCGAGCATCACGCAAAAACTACTGGAGACCGATTGCGCCAGTTTAAATCTATGTCTTTGTTTGTATCTTGTGTATATGGGACCTTGTATCCTGAAATAAATGTTTTTTTTTTTTTTTTTAAAACATTGAAGTTATATTCTTATCCAATTTCAGTTCTAATCACATTATAATTCAATTACTATTCAACAGTAACTGACAGCCTTTAACGTCTGAGCGATCTCTCAAAACGGCTCTAACGGCTGTCATGAGCTGTACCGTGATTAGCGCAATACTAAATGTGTCAAAAGTTATGGTTCTTACGTAGTCCAGTCACGGTTCAATCAGCGAATATTTACCGCGATTGCAGCCCTGGACCGATTTTGTTTAAACTTTTTGTTCTTCCAAATCGAATGCCATGTATTTCCAACTTATAGACAGGACTCCATTGCTTCTCGTGACTTTGTACCTTTGCCCAGATTTAAAGTTTGAACAAAAGATCTACATTTTATTACGCTCAGTGAGTCGCTAATAAGAAAAACAGGCAGTAAAAACATTATACTTTAAAAACATATCTAAATTTTTTACCTACATAGGTAAAATACTCCTTTTTTTGGTTAAGTCAAAGATACTACATCAACAATCTTTGGTACAGTACAAAAATTGGGGAAAAAAGGGGGAACTGAATACTCAGGTAGGTATCTAAGATCTGACTTCGATGTCCATCCGATGGTCAATTCCAGGCGAATTAGCTCATGATTAGGTACCTATACTCCATTTCAAATAGCAACGACTTTTAAGGCTATTTTGAATTACAGAAACAGAGATTTGAAACAATTTCAAATCTCTGTATCTGTTCAAAATTATTCTTAGAACAGCTTTAGTAACGTCCAAGATATATCGGATAGTATATCTTTCTGATAAATAAATAAATTATACAGGGTGTAAGTGCCAGCCTAGCAAATACTGAAACTGTGAACTCAGACCAATAAACTGAACAACTTTCACTATGGAGCGTACCTAGGGAAACGCGAATAAAAATCAGCTGTCTCATACAAAACTGCTGTACCTACGCGACGCAAATGTATGGGAGAGCAGATTGTTTTTCGTGTTTCCTGAGGTAGGCTCTGGATGATGGTCTGAGTTCACCGTTCCAGTATTTACTAGGCTGTCACTTACACCCTGTATAGGAATTGGAAACTCTTTTCGTCCTTATTTGAAATTAAGTATAGGTACTCATTAAATATCTATATCCCTAACCTGACTTTACTTTCGAAATCGGTAGACACTCATCCTAAGGTTCACAGCCATCTTTGGCCCTATGATTGCTTAAGAAGGAAAAGGTTTCTGTGTCAAAGGTTGATACATGTATGAAACTAAAGGTCTGTAACTACCGAATTTACTTAATTAAACATTAACAAGTTGTTTACCTAGATTAAATAACTTTATATCTAAGAAGCCGACATTTGCTAACCTAAATTTGCTATGGACGCGGCAGACTGCTTGCAAAACAGATGAACGATCGATTAGGCCGAAGAGTTCCCGAGTGGCGGCGGCGCAGCGTGAATAGGTCCCCACAAAGTGGATCGACTACATGGTGAAGGCAGTGGGAACCCGTTGGTTGAGGGCAGCGCAAAAATGGTCGTTTTTGTGGCGATCCTTGGGGGAGGTCTATGTTATGTAGAACTATTACCTATTCTGGACCTATGTCCAGCAGTGGGCATTTATCAGCTGAGATGATGTCAAAATTCACCTAGTCCTTTTTAGCGTCTACTATGCAAAATTAAGCATAAAAGTCAGCCGTGTTTAAAAATGTCATAGACTTTATTTGGTTAATATTTAGAATATGACGAAACATCGTTTGTTTGGAGCGCGCTGTAGGGACTTTCATCTTAAGATGGTTGCAGAGTTGTCAATTTCATACAAAAGTTTGACGCATAATACGCTAATATATTTTATATTATAATATATCATATTATAAATTGCAATTGTTATTTGATACGCGGCATCTAGATTTTCTAAACTATTTTTCCACATATAATACTCGTATATTACTTTTAATTGTACCGTCTACGCGTTATATGCGTCAAACTTTTGTATGAAACTGACAACTCTGCAAGCACCTTAAACTTAGTTTTTATAGAAAAAATGTATCGTACCATAAAGTAATGCACAAAAGGTGCAACGAATAACAGAAAAGTTAGCGACAGTGCGAAGTTTCGACAAATCTGCAATGTTTTAGGTTAAAACAATGGCGCGAATCACGTAAACGCCGGAAAATAGCGACTAGAGGACGATAAAAAAAAACAAAGCAACGAGTTTCATTTTATACTGCCAAGATTTTTGTTTTGTTTTTGTAATTAATTATATGTTTTTTATATTGTTTTAATTAGTTTTTTAAGCTGTTGTGATATTTGATTGTTATTTTAAAGCTACGATAAAAAAATACATATATTTGAAATTTTTGAATTTCAAACGTTCTACGAAGTTCCACCTCGAAGAAATATGCATACATAAGCTCACGCCATTATACCATGGGAGTATGTAGAAACTACGGACTGCTACATGCTACGATTCTGACTTAGCCTCATTGGCATTCATACATATTTTCATTGAGGGTGCTACGCACTTGTCCTTTTCGGAAAAGATGTTTAATTTGATCATGGTATGTTTTCCTATGATGGCTTCTCCCAACCTTCGCTCATCTTCGCTTGATATGTTTCGAAGAAATATCATAGAATATAATAATATACAGGGTCCAACTTAATATGCTGACAGTTTGATAAGAGAATGATCAGATCATCAAATTGAACAACTTTCTCTATGGAACCACCATAGAAATCGCGAATAGAGAAAGTTATTCAGTTTGACGGTCTGATCATCCCCTTAAAAAAGTGTTAGCATATTAAGTTGACCCTATACAACGTGTTAATGAATAAGCGCAAAACCTCATACACCCCAACTGATTTATAACAAAATAATTAGATTGTATCAGTTATTTAATTATTTTTATAGTTAAAATTTAAAGTTATTCGCATTTTAAGTTTTGAGGCAAAAATGATTTGTTATCATTTCAGCAATGAATGAAAGCGCAAACATGCTCATGGATACATTTTAAGAATCTTGTTTTGGTAGTAAGTAGGATGAGTGTGCCCGTGCGGTCGGTTGAGATCGAGTTCAGTAAATATTAAATTTTACAAACAAATTATTTAATATTTTGAAAAAAATTACCTATGTTAAAAACATGATAATTCGATTCTGCTCTCGATTCTAAACAAAGTACTTTCTAGTTTTGCGTTAATTCATAAACACGTATACATACATACAACATGGAAGCTACTACATACAACATGGAAGCAACTGTAAGAGGATAAAACCAGATTGTATTATTTTACCTATCTATCTTTGTATATTTATCTATCTATCTTTGAATATTTTCTACCAGTACAACACGTCAGGCAAAAAATATATATACTTTAGTCCTCAAGATCGAGCTGGTGCGAATGGCCGCGATGTTTACATAATGAGCATACGAAAAAGAAAAAGACAATTTGGACCTAAATAAATAATTACCAAGAGTGCAACGTCCTAAAAATTTGTCGGGCCGAGTTCAGTTACCCCGATTCAAAGGTATTTTAAAAGGACATTGGGCATACTAAAAATAGACAGGTAAAAAGAGAGTTAGCAACCTGAGGTAATGTAAAGCAATTAAAGTGTGACGTCATTATAATTGGTCCAGTGATCAGAAAACGTGTTTCTTTAAAAAATTCCTAAATGTGGAAAATGTTCATTTTCAAGACATTTTTTTAAATCGATGACCATGCCTACAAGTATATAGGGTCCTTCTTAAGGGCCTATGTCGAAAAATAATTGAAGCGAAATGGGCGTGGCTTAGCGCAGCAAGCGCCCCGCGCCCCGCTACCGAACATCGTCGCGCACTAGCCCGCGAAAATCAAATCACTCAAAATGCGTAGAAGACGCTTCGCTGTTAATATATTATTAGTACCTTTTGTCGTATGAAAAAACACAATATATTATAATAAAGTATCGTTCTATTTATCCTCCTTGATCAATTATTAATTTGTTACAGGATCAATTACGGACAACCAATTTATAGATAGAAACAATACCTAACTAACGATACTCTTTAATTGATTTCACTTAAAAAACTTAAAACTCATTAATATCATACCGAAAATCACTGTACCTATCTAGAAGGAAAAAAACTATCATTACAGGATTTTGTTTTACTTTATAGTACGAGAGCTACCTGTTGGTCTTCGGTTCGGTTCTTGGTTAGGCTTTACGTCTTTAGGTCCCGTAATCAAATCAATTCAACTTCTTATTTTGTACTTGTAATTGATATAATACAAGTCAAAACATTATATGGTCAAAACATACCGACTATCTAGATGAAACCTGGAAGTTATTTTACGCCGTCAACAAAAATGTAAGAAGAACGTGAAAAAATAAGTTTCGTAATACTGCAATAATCTCAGTTATTCTCGATACCACAAGAACTTTCAGGTTGAGAAGTTGTATAACACTCATAAACCTATTTTCAAAATCCATAGGTAATTCTAAAATACCTCGCATCCCTCAGATGCATGGCATAGCATTGAAGGATGAGGATGATGCAGGATATTATAACAGGTAGGAATGAATTTTAAAGTTCATTATTGCACAGCGTGAAGTTAGCACCCGAGCACAAGCAAGGGTGTTAAACGTATATGCAGGTTTAGGTCACAGAGTGCTGGAAAATTATTTACAACTTATTACCTTTTCTTTTCTCTCATACTTCTGGTATGTTCCTGCCTACGTTTCAAATTTAATGTTTTGTTCCGTTTTGTTTTTCATTATCACTGTTTCTCCTAGTACCCCAGGAAAATTAGGTGAAAAAAAGGGTCAACCTCGGATTGAGCGATAATAAGCTACAAACTTCTTAAAATCATCGTTATGACATCCAATACGTTAGGTCAAATGTCACATAAAATCTCGTTTATGCAGGTCAAAAGATTCAAGGTAAAATGTCAAAAAACAGGTCTTTAGGAAATATCTTCTTTTCTATGCTCTAAATGACCTTTGAAGTTTTAAAAAAAATTGTAGAACTTTAAATTTTCTTCAAATTTGGTCATTTATAATAGTTAACCGTTCTTGAGATAGATAGGTAGAACGCAAAGAGTTGTAACTCCCATAACGGTTTGCTCCCATAGTAAAATGATACTTTTCCTTACACCCTGTATAATATTATTTGGCGTTATTAATGAAAATACATAATTTCAATAACTATACACGAAAGAAGATGATGAAGAATTATTTCGAGTTTGAATCAATCGGGATAGAAAAACGAGTACAGAATAGTGACCCTGAGCAGCGCGCATTGAAGATATTGAATGAAACCAGTCACCGCCTGCCCGACAGACGGTTCAAAACAATACTTATATGGAAAGAAGACGACATGAAGATTCCGAACAACTACAAAAACTCACTCAAACGGCTGCACAACCTAGAGAAGAAACTAGACCGAGATGAAGACCTGAAAAAGAAATATGAAGAAAGAATGCACACCCTCTTCACTTTGGGCTACGCGGAGGAAGCTACCACACCGCCGGTGCCAAATAAAACATGGTACCTACCCCACTTCGCGATCATTAACCCCGCGAAACCGAAGATAAGAGTAGTACACAACGCCACAGCGAAGACAGCCGGACGCAGCCTGAACGATATGCTACTCTGCGGTCCAGACTTGCTGCAATCTCTGCCGGGAGTTGTAATGCGATTTCGTCAACACCAACACGCCGTGTCAGCTGACATAAAGGAATTAATGTTTATGCAAATATAAGTTCAAGAGGACGACAGAGAGGCACTACGATTTCTATAGCGGGGCGACGAGAGAGGGAACCAGCGACCGCGAGAGTACCGCATGACTTCATTGATCTTCGGCGCGATGTCATCACCATGCACCGCGCTATACGTGAAGAATAGAAATGCTTCAGACTTCAAAGAAAAGTATCCTGCAGCCGCGCGAGCCATTGAAAAGAACCACTACATGGACGACTACATAACAAGTTTTCCGACCGAAAAAGAAACCAAAGAAGTATCGAAATCAGTCGACTAAATTCATCGGCAAGCCGGCTTCGAGCTATGCGGATGGGTGTCCAATACAAATTCAGTAGTACAGCAGTTTTCCGCCAACTCGGGCGGCGCCACGGTCTCTATCGGCGGGAGCGAGGTCCGATGGTACAACGGGCCGAGCTTCCTACGAAACCACGAACGAGAATGGCCACAAGAGACGAAGACAGAAGCACCGAAGACAGGAGAAGAGAGGGGACTTGTCACGTCACCCACCAGCGACCTGACCACGCTCACCTACCTCGAATCGAGCGATTTTCGTCGTTCCCACTTTTGCTACGAGCTACGGTGCGCATGCTACAGTTCGTCAATTTATGTCGAAAGAAGAAAAATGAAACAGTATTGGCTACGAAGCGCAAACGAACGAAAGAAAACAATAAAAACGACTCTGATTCAAAGATTGATAAGAAAACACGCAAGAACGAGACACCGTACGTGAAGAAATGAGATAGCAACACCATCGGTATCGAAACGCACTATCTCATTCGCGCTGAGAAACTATGGTGGAAACCTGTACAAGAAGATTGTCTTTCCGAAGATTTACGTCGAGTAAGGAACGGCACGGCGCCTCAGCCGGGAGACAAGCTGTCGGCGCTATCAGTGGTCGCACCTGACATCGTTGAAGACACTGCGAGCCCGACCGTACTCGACGGGAAACACTACTTCACGCGACTGTACATACAACACGTACACGAGCGACTACATGGCGGTATCGAAACCGTCGTGAATGAGCTACAGCAGCGACTATGGGTACTGAAGATACGACCGACGGTGCGTGAACGTCATCAAACACTGTCAACTATGCAAGATACGAAGAGCGAAGCCTACGTCTCCGGCGACCGGCGACCTGAGGAGGTTCGTGGCACGAAGAGGAGTGCCTAAGGAGCTATGGAGTGACAACGCGACGTGCTTCAAGGCTGCGGAGAAGGAGCTCGCCAAGGCCGCGCTGGCGGCGGTCAGCGAGGAGGCGACGGCGCGGCGCATCACCTGCCGCTACGTACCCCCGGCCTCCCCCTTGATGGACAGCGCGTGGGAGCGCATGGTACGCACCGTGAAGGAGGCACTGCGCGTCAAACTCCACGAGCAGTACCCTAGCGACGAGACACTGCTCACCCACTCACACCAAAGAGTCAAAGAGTACCAGCCTTTACTCCAACACCGGCGGGAGCCTCACACGACCAGCGCACGCTATCGGCGACCTGGTACTCGTCTGCGACCCCACCCTGCCCCGCAACACATGGCCGCGGTCTACCCAGGGCGAGACGGCGAGGTGAGGATCGTGGTCGTCGTAAGCAGCAACGGGCATGTCCTCCGGAGACCGACCAAGAGGATCGTCGTGCTACAGGTTGGATCGCAGAGCTGCGACGGCGGGAGAAATGTGCACGACAGAACCTGAATTGACTACCTTTGTACATAGTTTTTACATTATTTCGTTTTATATACCCTTTTATACTAGTAGGATAAGTTTAGGTTAAGTGTTCATATCAATAAATAATTTTTTCTTATTAGAATTAAAGCTTAGCACATAAGTTATGTAAATAGTTCTAATAGGATTCTTATTTGATTTCTCTAGTGATTTCTACCCCAGATTAGATTAGGTATACTTCCCTATTAAAATTAACGCATAGCACAAGTAAATAAAACAATTAGAATCGAGTTACAACTTATAAATTCCAATTAGACATTACGCCAGTAAGCTTCCCTACCTCATTAGAATGGGTAGAATCCTATTAGAAATAATTGTTAGAAAGAGACAGAACGCTACATCTCTGTCAGCGCATACAGGCGAGCGAGGGGGGCCCCGGCGTCCGGAACCTGTGTTATGAGGAAGCGGGGGCCGGGGTAATATAAATATTGTACCTTTCCTTTTCGTTCTGCACTCTGTTATGCACCGGCGGATGATGCACATGCTATTTTTAGAATAAGAATATAAGTATCTTAACTATATAATAATATTGGTTTGTAAGCGTAGAAATTAAGATTGTATGAGAAATAAAGAGATTTGTATTCAGGGCAAGAGTGCGGGGTAAGGAGGGATGGTCGCTTGAAAATGATATAAAATGGCGCCAAATCGACGTAGATTCATTCCGGATCCAGCACTCAAGAAAGAAACAACTTGGAAGAAGAAACTCTCTGCGACCACTCGCCTTCCCTACCCTGCCCTCCAGCTTGGCTCACCATACTGACGACCCATACAATTAAGGGCCACAGAGTTTTCAAACTCTCATACCAGGCAAGATGTTCCGGAGCAATAGAATCCTTCAACTCGGTAAAAATACTGACAACGGTTCATAAATACGTTTATAACCACATTCCATTATGACAAATAAATATAATTATTTGAAGAAATTGAAAAACAAGATAGAAAAACCGAAAATTGATTTCATTACGTGACCGATGACTTAAAGATAATAACAGCTAGCTCTTGGTCTATGAAGTCCAAAAAAACTGCTATACATATTTGAGTGAGAAATATACGTAAGAGAAGTTTATTCCGAATGCGTAAATGCGCGCTGCATACAAACGAAGTCTGGTGATATTTTCAATACTAACCAATCAGTAAATGAAAAATTTGTACAAACAATCTAGAAACTAATCTCTATGCTTGTATGAAGTCAGATTTTCGTTAAAATATACAGTTTAATGCTAGAATTAATTTAAGATTTGTATGGAAATCTTTGAGGTATTGTAACTTTAAAACTATACATTTTAACGAAAATCTGACTTCATACAAGCATAGAGATTAGTTTTAGATTTTTTCTGAAAAATTTCATTGACTTTAATTGGTTACTATTGAAAATATCACCAGACTTCGTTTGTATGGAGCGCGCTCCGAATTATATTCTCTTAAATGTGAAGCTGCTATGGCCTCGAATTTATTTTAGATTGTATCATTTCATTTATTTATTTACCATAATTTACATGTGTATACAGTGATGGTCTTAGTAAATATTATAGTGTAGTATTTAATATATTACACTATAATATTTACACGTAAGCTGGATAAGTAATCGTAATTCGGAAATTGGACTTGCGAACGCAGGTCCGACGCGGGCAAAGGCCACAGCCGACTGAGCTTTTTAATAGATTGTGATAGCTTATATTACTGCCTGACGCGAGAGAAAGAGATGAGGCGGAGCGCACGCCTGACTAAATAAAACGACGTAAGCGCCAAAACAAACTTTATTTAGTTGTGATTTTACTATTTATGTAAGTTAATTTCTGCCGCAATCAAAATTTATAAAATATCAATCTCTTTTTTTTAAATCAAGTCTCGTGTTTCTATTATTCACCGTTTAGCAGTTCCAAGCGTTTATAGATAAAGACGGAGGCTACTTTGGCTTTTTTTTCTATCGAGAAAATTTGTCTTAATCGTGTTTTGGCGGCAATCAAAATTTTAATAATATGTTCAATTTACACATATCCTGAAATCATACTCCTACTGTTAGTACTTCATGATATCTGACGCTTTGAAGAATCCTATTTTTTTCACATATCCTCTTAATAAAAAATAAAAGTCTGCTGTACCATACTTAACTGCTGTACCAGGCTTAACTGTTTTTTTTTCGCGATTTCGATGTTGGTCCCATAGAGAAAGTTGTTCAGTTTGATGGTCTGATCATCCCCTTAAAAAAGTGTCAGCATATTAAAAAGGTTCCTGTATAGATAATAGGTTTGTTCATTATATTGATAACGCCTGGCCTCTTTGCCAGTAGTTCAAACAAAGACTAGAGCTCGCCTTTTCTCATTTTTTAACCGATTTACAAAAAAGGAGATTCATGTATATAACCCGTTCGTATTTATTACACTCTTTTCTTTCATTTTCCATATTTCAGGAAAACTATTTTCAAATTTCATTCATATACGAATAATGTATTAAGGGGATATAATTCGGAGCGCGCTCCATACAAACGTACTATGGTGATTTTTTCAATACTAACCAATAAAAGTCAATGAAATTTTGCTGAAACAATCTTGAAACAAATATCTATGCTTGTATGGAGTCAGATTTTCCTTAAAATATATAGTTTCAATGCTAGGATTAATTTAAGATTTGTATGGAAATATTTGAGACACTGTAACTTTAAAACTATGCATTTTAACGAGAATCTGACTCTATACAAGCATAGAAATTTATTTTTAGATTGATTCTGAAAAATTTCATTGAGTTTAATTGGTTAGTATTGAAAATATCACCATAGTACGTTTGTATGGAGCGCGCTCCGAATTATATCCTCTTAAGTTCCATACAGTATTATGTCACTTTCGAATATGAATTCGGAGATGCGAAATTAATATTTATCGCTCCTTTAGTCTCGGGTACAGTATAAACTAAAAATAAATAACATCACATTAAATTATTCCCTGTCTAAAAATATTTAGGTATACACCTTTTGGTATTAATAGGTACTTTTGTTACAAAATTATTTACGTCCTAAAAAAAAGTATAAAATAATTTGTCGGTTTTGAGTACAGTTACCCTTTATTAATGTTAAGCTCAAAATAACTTCAAAGAAAAATATTTGAAAAAGAAAAGAAACTGGCAGGTAAAAAGGTTAGCAACCTGAGATATAATTTTTTTGCAAAATGTACAAAGTGGCTGTATGTGTATTTGTTTATATATTGGGGAACTTGCATAGTTATATATTTTTTTGTATATCATAAAGATTTAAGGCTTACATAAAAATAACAAAAATAAAAATGAAAAATGAATAAAATTATTCTTGTTTTAAATTGTATTTTTCTATTCTTGGTGTGCAAATAAATAATATTTATCTTATCTTAAAATGGTAAACCCCCCCGGGCTCACTCCCCGTCACACTGGACAGAGTTTCGGTACTACTGGTGAAACGTGGATGTTCTGAGGTTTCAGAATATCTCTGACTACCCCCTCAGGGAATATAGTCGTAAGCATATACTATGTACTTAAAAATGGTAAAATATGCACAAATCATTTATTTATTGCAAATCAAAAGTTGACTTTTCAAATTCCCCGCCAAAACGCTCACGGCCATGACGTGACGTCACTCCTTTTCATGACACGTGAAGCTCATCACAAATCATCCGCTGTAATATTTTGCTGTACTCTTCTAACTTGTGTTTGAAATTACATTCCGATCCACGTAACTTATAATTGAAATATTTCTAAAAAAATAAAAACTTTTGAATAAATCATTCAGTAATGTTCTATTCACAACTATTATTATTGAATTATTAAGATTATTTCTCATTATATAGTTGGTGCAAGTTCCAAACTAGTTTTCCGAAATAAATTTATAATCTGTTCCATAATAAACTGAAATCTTTCTCGCCCCAATTGTATGGGACAGCTGATTTCTTTTTCGCGATTTCGATATTGGTCCCATAGAGAAAGTTACACAATTTTTGAGAGTTACGCGGTTATTAATTAAGCTAAAGTTAATCATTGTAACGGGTTCTTACAGCGTTTTTATTGTTTTTGGAGTTCCCGATATTTCAGCAGTGTTGCAACTGCCATGATCACGGGATGACTGTAGAACTACAGGTAGATTTTTAAGAGCAAACAAATCTGTCTACCCTCATTCTTCTTCGTTTGCTCCGACCACTATCGGAACTCACTCGAAAGTCATCGTCACTGTTTTCTCGGTTTATATTATTTAATGCCACACTTGGTCTAGCACGACAAACTACACTCACTGTGTCACTCCTACATTTGTCCGACCGGGAGTATGCAGGTGAAGCACTTATACCCATCTTCACCTGCTGACTCCCGGTCGGACAGTGGTCAGAGCAAACAAAGAAGAATGAGGGTAGACAGATTTGTTTGCTCTTAAAAATCTACCTGCAGTTCCTCAGTCATCCCGTGATCATGGCAGTTGCAACACTGCTGAAATATCGGGAACTCCAAAATCAATTAAAACGCGGTAAAAACCCGTTAAAATGATTAACTTTAGCTTAATAGAGAAAGTTGTTCAGTTTCTGGTCTGTTCATCCTCTTAAAAAACTGTCAGCATATTAAGTTGGACCCTGTATGTAGAATTACACTTTCGTGAACATTGTAATCCTAGATGCGTAAAGTCAAACACACTTAGAGGTAAACAAGGAAAGGGCAAAACTTTATTCATTTAGTAACGTGAGCAACTAAAAGTTGCCATTGTTGCGAATGGGTTAGTGGTACCACTTGGAATTCTCATTGGGCCCCTTTTCGAAATTAGCATTCTCCCGGCGCTATTTGCGGTTTTTAGTTCTATTTAGGCTGTAGGGGCTAATCGTCTCGCCGTATTTATATGACTAAAGTTGTTTTCCATTTTAGGAATTTGGACCTAGGCCGTGTGATTCTTTGTTTGGAATTGGAATTGGGGACCACCCTATTTCTAATACGATGCTATTAAGAAATCAGGCAGTATGATCCGGTCAAGGCCGCACTCACTAATTTTTTGAACACGAACGAACCATAAAAAACAGTGTTTTAAAGTCTGAAAACACATTGTCTTATTTAAGGATCTGGCGGATAGGCGATCGCTCTCAACAACGCGATTAGATTAAGTTTACTAGATAGAAAAAAAAAAACAAAGATACCCTTTTATGTACTTAACTAAATACATTAAATATTTCAAGACACATTCGCTGAATTTGGAGCTTAGAAAAACCCACGAGAAAAATTATTGATGAAAAATAAGTTTTCTGTCTTCGTCTGTACGTCTGTCTGTATGCCCCGCATTATCGAATATCTACTGAATCTAAATTTGGCATGAAGACAGATAACAGTAACAAAGAACAGATTCGTGGTAGTTAAGAAGAATAATTTTTAAAAGAAATCGTGTTGTGTAACGTGGAACAAAACCCCCATACAAACTAAGTCGTTATAATGCTTCTGTCTCGAGATATCTGCGCTCAAAGTAAAAATGGCGGGCGTTTTTACCGAAATGTCGCGTCGTTAAGGTGGTTGCAGAGTTGTCAATTTCATACAAAAGTTTGACGCATAATACTCGTAGACGGTACAATTAAAAGTAATATTTCGTATATGGAAAAATAGTTTAGAAAATCTAGATGTCGCGTATAAAATAACATTTGCAATTGATAATATAATTATGAAGATATAAAGCTGTCCGTCTGTCCGTCTGTCCGTCTGTCCGTCTGTCCGTCTGTCCGTCTGTCCGTCTGTCCGTCTGTCCGTCTGTCCGTCTGTCCGTCTGTCCGTCTGTTCGTCTGTCCGCGGCTTAGCTCAGAGACGCTTAGTACTAGTAAGCTGTAAATTGACATGGTATACATATTTATCACGACAACAAAATGGTAAAATAAAATCTTGAAAACATTTTTTTAGGGTACCGCCCCTACACGAAAAGTGGTGATGCAATTTTTTTTCCCTTCTATCCCATGGTGTGGGATCGTTGGATAGGTCTTTTAAAAATATTGTTTATGTGGCAAAACCATTTTTCAATATAGGGATCCGTTAGCGAAATATTAAGATTTAAAGTGTGTCACGTGTGTCACCCCCACTAGCTAACGGTTGTTTCTAGATACGTGAAAAAAGTAGTGTATTTTAACGAATTTAAAAGAAAATTATCACCGCTAAGTAAGCTTTACAAGTTAGCGAGTAATAGTCGACCAACTTGTAAAATGTACTTTTTAGACTTTATTAGCAGGTAAACCGTAGTATAAAACAAAAATAGTCCTCTTCTAAGTCCATACATTATGACGGGCAACTACGGAACCCTACCCTGGGCCGGACACGCACTTGGCCGGTTTTTATTTAGTGTTTTTTTGGGACGAAAAGCAAGTCTCCAGCTCTAAATCCGTCCTCAGACCTAATAAAATGGGCATTGACCTACTATTGTAAAACCTGTTTCGCCTAGATCCACAGCGGACTAGCTAGATGCACTGGTTGGAAACCACTTCTGTTGGCCGTAGAGTTATTTATAACTAGTAAGGTACTGCATCCGATGGTAAAGGTAGTGAAGTTTTTCCCCATTATGATTTAGTAATAGACAGATAGAGCGCGATCATTGTATGAATGCATGCATATGCTCACGAATATATTCCTTGAGGGGGTAGTCAAAGATATTCTGAAACCACAGGACATCCATGTTTCACTAGTACCGAGTCCAGTGTGACGGGGAGTGAACCCGTCGCCACTTGTAATGGACAGTGGGTACAATACATGCCACGAAATTGAAACATGCAGGTTTCCTCACGATGTTTTCCTTCAACGAAAAGCCAGTGGTGTTACAAATCGTACATAAATTCCGAAAAACTCATTGGCACGAGTCGGCCTGGACGGGGATCGATCCATCGCCTCCTGCACAGCAGGCCAAGGTTACTCGCCACTGGACCACCACGGCTTCATCATCATCATTGCAAGTTTTAACCAAAGCTGCCCTTAGGAAATAAATACTACCTCTGCAAACGCACGCTACGCCACTGCTCAAAATTGAAGCATGAAGTAATATTCCTCACGAGGATTTCCTTCAGCTTCGATAACTAAATTCTCGTAGGTAAATAAGTTCCTAAGTAATTCGTTCGAGTTTGATAGACGGGCGAAATGGGATATGTGCATTGATTAAATTATAAAATAGGAAGAAAGGTGACTTTCTTGCATTACATACTCGAAAAATAGACCTGCTTTTCATTTATCTTACGAGTGAAAAGTAATACCGTGTTAGTACTGTAGCCCCGGGACTTTATAATTACCAAAAAGATAACCGATTGCCGTTTAGATATTGTTGTAAGGTACGAAATTACTAATATAAAAACATAAGTGTTACAGATCACAACTCAAAAATTGTCAAGGTTACCGTTTTTTTCTACACTGTCATGTTCTTCATCTTAGTTCAATACCTATACGTAATAGTAAAACTGTCTAAAGTTGCCATACAAAGCTATAAGACCAGATGAAAATTGATCGGTCTTATAGCTTTGTATGATATATTGATATGTGTTTATTTTTTGCTATTGACCTGTGTACCTATTAGGTCATTAAAATATTTAAATGAACACGATTTAATTCCATATTCCATTTCCATGGCTACACATTATAAAATAATTTAACCAACCGGAAACCATTCGATGTAAGATTACATATCCGCAATGCAACGATGCGTGAAATAATGTTATACAGTCACATAACGTGTATTTTTATTCGGGTTTCATTTTATTTCATATCACAATTAACTGCCTCCGTGGTCTAATGGTTAAGAGCATTGGGCCCTTGATACGGAGGTCGTGGGTTCTATTCCCACGGGAGACACCTGATAGGAGTGATATGTCACTTTGTGCGTTTTTCCCCAGTTGGTTAGAACATTGCAACCTAATTATCTGAAAATAAAGATGATTCCGTGCTTCGGATGGCAAGTTAAGCCGTTGGTCCCGGCTATTATCTCTCGTGGTAGTAGTCGTTACATAATAACCACGTCAAAGGCCGTAAGGCGGTCTGAAAAAACTCTGACACCACGGCTTGCTGCCCACACGATAAGAAGAAGATATCACAATTGAACCCGGGGCTATTTCTATCCCATTTTGTATCTATTACAGGGTAAAAACTTAAAACGGTACTTTAGGGGTCACTACAGACCATCAAACTGAATAACTTTTAGTATGGGACCAACACTCAAAGGCCACTGTAAACTAAACAAACACATGCACACACTGAAACTAAGTGATACGAACGGCTGTGGATTTTGGAAGGAGGAGATGGAAACTCCTCTGCACCTTCTATGTAATCTAGGTAGACAAGTATTGACACTAGATGAGATACAAACTTTGACTAATTATTATAAGGACTAGCCTTGCGGTAGCATTTCCCCTCTGCCACGGTATAAGCACAATTGATCTTGTGCATTTACATTCAATTTTACACCTTATCACTAAACGAGACAGCCTATAATTGCGAAATAAGAACTTCAAACTTAGAACGTTTGGGGTTCACACGAGACCACTTTTCATTATTTTTAACATTCAAAATTAGAATCTAAAGTTATGGGGAATAAAATCCAAAGTTGCGGATTTCATGTTACGAGTACCTCGCCCCCCGCAAAAAGTGGCAGAAATGTTTGTTAGTAGAACTACATGAGTAACCAGTCCACATATAAATAGTCAAAGGAGACAAACCATCCCGATCGAAAACCTACTAGGTACGATTTTATCTGCAGTAGGGATTAGTAAGTACTGAAAGGTATAAGGCGAACGTACGGCACAGGCGCGGCACAGGTATGCTGCTGCCTTAAAAAAAAATCCATACAAAATGTATGAACGCGGCGTGTCGTGAATTATACTCAGGCGGCGCGGACCTCGAAGCGACATGCGTGTTGCGCGCCGCTAGATCTATTGAAATTTTCTATGGAATAAAGGACGTTTTTAAAATAAAAGTCAAATTTGTTCAGTTTGATGGTCTGAAGCACTCCCTTGAGTATGTAATGCATTAATGGTTACACCCTGTACCTATATAATGTCAAGTCTGCGTGGACTTTCCCAGAGATGTAGGCCGAGACTAGATAGTGAGGTAGATAGTGGTATTACCGAAGATTTTTACACACTTTATACCGAATGATACAAATCGGATGCAGGCTGGGTTCAAACCACCGACCCTGTACGGAATGCAAGGCTACTAATCACTAGACGATAACGACTCTCATTATCATAACATAATAAAATACTGTCACAGTACAAGAATGAGATATTGCGTAATAAATGCCGCTGAACAACAAAGCAGCATTGTTTTCTGTCAATGAATATCACATTGTGTAGAGAAAATTACACGTTTTTTATATGTCTTTGCTTTACTTTGTGTCCTTTTACTTCTGTTGTTTATCGCAATGGTGGAACGCACACCGAGCGGGGAACACCATTCGTCACGCAATCACCTTGTGACGGGACTCAGGGTCGAGGTTAAGGAATGCGATCCGGCAGCAAAACCTCAATCCCGCAAGTTTATGGAACTGAAATTAATCCCGCGGGCCTGCGGGATTAGCCAGAATTATATAAAATAATTCTATTACCGTTGGCGCGCTCCATACAAACGAAGTCTGGGTATATTTTCTATACTAACCAATTAAAGTCAATGAAATGTTGCAGAAACAATTTAGAAACAAATTTCTGCTTCTATGTTGTCCGATTTTCGTTCAAATATTATACAGTTTCAATGATATGATGAATTTAAAGGGGACGTAGGTTGTGTGGAAAGCTTTGAGGCACTGTAACTCTAAAACTATCAATTTTAAAGAAAATCTGACAACATACAAGCATAAAGATTAGTTTCTAGATTTTTATGAAAAAATTCATTGGTTTTAATTGGTTAGTGTTGAACATATAACGCCGACGGTACTATACCCTTAAATTGTATTTCCAGAAAATTGTAATCAATCATGCAGAAAAATCTTGTTTCACTTTATCGTAAAGACAGTGATGGTACATTATTGTAGGGTACATTTTATACCCATTGGAACGAGTCATCGAATTTACCCGCGAGGAGACGCCTTTAAGAGAATTCTCTAACGTAGTAAGCAGGTAGTATTTCTACGTCCGATTACTCATATTTATGTTTTTGTGTCCATGTAATTTTTGGCTGTCCGCTTTTTGACCCGTTCTTACCTACTATTATTATTATATTATTATATATATTCATTTTAATTCAATCCCGCGTAAATGTTGCGAATCCCGCATGTCTAGTCCCGAATTAATAATCTTGCAAAATGCATGCGAGATCCCGCGTTTACGGGAATGCATGATCCCTTGTCGAGGTAGACTGCGGAAAAGATGGCGTAAAGCCGTTGTATCTGCTTATCCCCACAGTGAGCGCGACAGTGGCAAGGTATCGATATGTATGTTTAAAAGGACGTTAATAGCCTATGCGCCTTAAGTCATCTATCCAAAGATTGACGGACTTGACGTTGCTTAACTTCAGTGATCGTTTCCAATGCTGATAGTCCACTACGCCAACGAGTGTCTCGTCTTGCATTCACCAAAGTTCAAGTTTCCGCATGTGTGTGTTCTGTGTTTTGCTGAGGGTTGGTTTTTAAAGGGGATGATGAGACCATCAAACTGAAAATCATTCTCTAAGGAACCAACATCGAAATCGCGAATAAATGATCTGTTCCATACAAAGCTGCAAACCTACTTCACGTTCAGATGTTAATACAGTTTTTGACAGTTACGCAGTTATTATTTATTCTAGAATTAAATATTACCGAAACCCGTTAAAATATTTGATTATAGTTTCCGATGTTAGTTAGTCTCATTCCGTCATCCATCCATAGTCAGACCGATCATCTTCTTAAAAAAACTGTATTTAAATAAAATCCTTTATAGTGTTCACACACGTAAATGTATAAACAATTATGTTTATTACTTAGGTATATTTCCGGGCATGTAAATTAAGTGGTCAATTTTCATTCGTTCCATTGTATTCTAGTAAATAAAGTTAATATGTCGTTTTATTTTTGTTATCTTTTTACGAAGCGTGTTGCGGACATTTTGCCATTTTGACGAAGCGTATTGCTGATTTGACGGTTGTTCTTTCTTTCTAATAAATAAAATAGTTCACGAACTATTTTATATTTTTATGTATACAATTATCGTCATCATCAGCTTCCCACTGCAGGGCACAGGCCTACTCGAGTGTGTATGTTGTTTACCTCACATAGGTACCATAACCACATACGCATCGAAATTTTTTCTTCAGGTGTATGCATTGTATACAATAATAATTTTTAGGTAATTGTAAAACTCAATGTGTTCAAGGCCTGTACTTTTAAACGGATCGCAGGGCAGGAGCTCGAATACAAACTAGAGCTATTAGAGAAACTTCACTCAAGATCGGTTTATTAATACAGGCTTTAAATTCAAGAATGATTAAAATTGTAATAACGAACGACAATTGGAACGAAATTACGTCGGAGTTCTTGCCTTTGCATTGATATAAAAGTGCTCGAAATGGTGTCGGTTAAAAAGTTTCAGACCACTAAATTTAAACTTACCTTTATGAGCGCTGACAGTATAACTGACATCTTCAAACAACAGATGCACAGGAGGTCGTTTCGCCATGCGATTTAGAGCTTTAAGAGTGGAACCTGCTCTTTCCAAAGCCGCTGGGGTCCATTGGTTCTCCTGAACAGGGTCAACGACCAAGGGGTTGGCTTGGTCAGGCGGTGGAATATTATGAGCAAGCGCAGCCCCTACTATAGCACGACGAACTAACGGCAAATTCGACATTTTGTTCTATTTTTTAAATTCACTCTACACTTTACTCATAAAAGACAAATAATCGTATCGACGTGTTTTTTTCTTATCGTGAGTTACGCATAGGTGCGCTTGAGTGGGTCAAAGGTACCGGCGCGTACGACCGGCGCGAGCCAACTGACTCTGTCAAGTTTGAGTCATATAAGAGTACTTAATTAAAATTCTATAAACGATCAGGCTTGTGAACTTTATGGGGTTGATCAAGGGTGATCAATGTTTGACGGACCATTGAATCTTTGGGGTAATAGAAACTTATGTTTAGGAATGTTTTTAGATCAGTAGTGTACGAACAATATTCATTCATACCACATTTAAATATCATAGTATCAACTAAGTATTGGAAAATGACTAATTAGATTTTCCATTAATTGCAAATAACAACTATAATTATCAATATTTCTTACGTATCGAATGGCATGACACAGTGACCTTTGCCTGATAAAATGCATAATAACAAGATCAATGTCAAATAGTATGGAGATAACTTAATATTATACAATAATGTATTACCTTGAATAACATTAAATCTTAAACTCTACAATCATTGTCTAAATTTTATCAAACAGGTTTGAAGGACGTCCTTGAAGAGAATCACCGTGTGTGGAGGTCTTAAGGAAATTATATTTGGATTTGTTTCATCTATTCTGGCGTTGTAAAAATTATTTTATACAGGTGTAAACTTAAATGCGTTACATAATAAACAGGATGCTTTAGACCATCAAAATAAACTACTCTCACTCTGAAGCCAAGATCGAAATATCGAAAAAAAAAATCTGCCGTATGTACGATACAGGATTCTTCTTAATATGCTGACACTTTTTTAAGGGGATGATCAAACCGTCAAACTGAACAACTTTCTCTATGGGACGAACATCGAAATCGCGAAAAAAAATCTGCTGTCCCATACATTTCGCTCGAGTAGGTTTGCAGTTTTGTATGGAACAGCTGATTTTATTTTCGCGATTTCGTTGTTGTTGCCATATAGAAAGTTGTTCAGTTTGACGGTCTGACCATTCCCTTAAAAAGTGTCAGCATATTAATAAGGACTCTATATTTGGGTCGACTAGCCACTGACATTTTCTCTATAGAACGACTGTTTTTTCGCGATTTCGATATTGGCTCCATAGTGAAAGTAGTTCAGGTTGATTAAAGTAAAACTCATTTAAGGTGGTTGCAGAGTTGTCACTTTCATACAAAAGTTTTCGACGCAGAATACGCGTAGGCGTTAAAAGTAAAAGTAATATTTTATATATGGAAAAATAGTTTAGAAAATCTAGATGCCGCGTCACATATAAGATTTCCAATTTATTAATATAATTACAAAGATTTGAAGCTTTGAAATTTTCCATGAAAAATTTCATGGAATTACCTTCATAATGATACCGATTCTGTGTCAATCTTTTGTATGAAATTAACAACTCTGCAACCACCTTAAGTTTACACCCTGTATATGAGGTCCTTCTTAATATGCTGACACTTTTTAAGGGGATGATCTGACCGTCAAACTGAACAACTTTCTCAATGGAACCAACATCGAAATCGCGAAAAAAAAATCAGCTGTTCTATAAGAAACTGCAAACCTACTCGAGCCAAATGTATGGGACAGTTGATTTTTTTTTCGCGATTTCGATGTTGGTCGCATAGTAAAAGTTGTTCAGTTTGATGGTCTGATAATCCCCTTAAAAAGTGTCAGCATATTAAGAAGGACCTCATATACAGGGTGTAAACTCAAGGTGGTGGCTGAGTTGTTAATTCAGTCAAACTGAACAACAGTTTGATGGTCTAAACAACCCCCTTAAAAGTTTTAAATATTTATTTTTACTTTTGTAACACCTTGTAGAAAACAACGCCGTATGTGCCCTGTAGCGTCTTGGGCACATAATCTCCTATCCTTATCTTCCACGTACCTTGGAATCGAGGTCGTTTTGAAGTCGGAACAGGGTGCAGAGTGATGACTCATTTTTAAGGTTCCGTACATAAAAGGTGCCAACAAGATCCTATTAACTGCGCCTACGACACGCGACATCCGTCCTAACATTAAAGGGCTGTATCTTTTGAACCGTAATAGATAGCTGGTTAAAATGTTCACAGACTATCAGATGTTACCTAATTATGTATTTGGATTTGACTATCAAGCTATAAAAACCAAAAGTAAATAATTATTCGTTAAAAGAAACATGTTTTAATCAAAGTTTTTTTTGTTTTTGGTCTATCGTAAAAACGGTGATACATAATTTAAGCGTCTAACTTGATCTGATTGTAGTGCAAACTCTATAGTATTACAACAAATAATAAAAAGCCAAGTGGTGTCGGGCTCGGGCTAAGGGTGCCGGAGAAAGCACACATATTTGGTAAGTATTGTATAAGGTTTGGTGGTACGGAACCCTCGGAGCACAAGTCCGATTCGCACTTAACCGGTTTTCTACAATTAATAAAAGCAGTCAAAATAAAAAAAAACCTTTCAATATTCAAAGTGTACTACGTAATCTATTCAATTTTACCTTTAACCTCTCAACATGTGAATAAATTCATTTTTAGTGAAAAAGAGTCCGGAAACGAAAGACTTGATTTAGTACGCGAGCAGTAGGCAAACATCGTAAATTTATCAAATCAAAAAAGAAAAAACATTCACCTGCCGAGTACTTACTTTAGTACGTGATTTTTCAATTTATTTTCATTTCCATTCCCGCTTTTGTGTGCTCTACACGGGAATTTTTTAGAAGAGAAATGTTTGTGGACTTGATTGGAGTAGACTCTTATTAGAACAAACACTACAGCGCTGTTTTCGTTAAATGTAAAGCAACGATATCTTATGTCGATGCCTGGAAGATACCTTGATTGCTGGTGCGGTGATAGCCCAAGTCAAGTCCTGGCTTGATGCGATGAGAGGCAAAACCCCGTAGAGTAGAGGCTTGATAAATTCACGAGCGAGGAATACTTGTGTGGAGTGTGAGTGAAGCGAATTCGAGAAATACTTTAGATCAAATTTAAAGAAAAAATACCAACGAGTGTGTGATATATTGACCAAGAAGTTTTACCTTCTCTCTCTGCAGTATTAGCCCAGTCATTTTACGGTTTCACCTGGGACTAATTAAGGTTTTTTTTTCGGTATTTTATTTATGTGCCAATTAGAAATATACCAAAATAAAATAAAAACTCGTGTGCAACAGCTCCAAATTTAAAATTTGGCATTTATCTCGTTCTAAAAAACCTGACGGTACATTTTTTTTTCACTTTTCAAGGCTTTACCAGTATACACACTTCAAACACTGAGAAAATATTCTTGTACATTTAGAAAGCTTAGAAAAATACATTAGTATTTTCTATTGAAAATTTTTTTTTTAAATTTCGATGTTTATTTTATTGCTCAAAAGTCATTTATATTTTTGAATATAATTAAAATGAGGTTAAGTTAGTTATAAGTTCTCATTATTTTTAATTTACCTACCTACATTTATTTGTTGTATGTTAATAAATATTAAAAATAAACAATTAAAATTAAAATGAGTGCATTGGTATTAATATTACTAAGTTAAAAGCGTTCTGGGAGATATAATATTGATTTCTATGTTGCGTAGCGATTTTTTTTTCAAATATGTTTTCAGTTAGCCTTTTTTTTCATTAAATAGTGCCGGTTACAGTTTAAAAGTCCCATTCATAATTACTTCCCATAACAAAATTCGGCTAAAAGCACATTTTTGCAAGTGTTCGGTTTAGCAGCTTGTTAATTTTGGTGTGGAAAAATCTAACTGTCTCCTTTTGTAAGCTTGAATTAAAAAAGTGCTACTCCAATGAACTCCAAAACCCTTAAAGCTATTATTGTACAATACTTTTATAGGTATTGTTTATAGGCTGGTCTAAACGTACAAATTAGAAAAAAAGGCTTTTGTAGTTTATTGGAGTAGCACTTTTTAAATATTTTGAAGACATCGAATGAAAGATTGCTAGCTGGGACTTGTCAACGGCCAAACGCATTTTAAGGGCCTATGTCGAAAAATAATTGAAGCGAAATGGGCGTGTGATAGCTTATATTACTGCCTGATGCGAGAGAAAGAGACAGGGCGGCGTGCGCGCCTGAAACGACGCAAGCATAAAACAAAATTTATTTAATTGTAATTGTACTATTTATGTAAGTTCAATTCTGCTCTAATCAAAATTTATAAAAAATCAATCCCTTTTTTTTAAATCAAGCCTCTTGTTTCTAATATTCACCGTTTAGCACTTCCAAGCGTTTATCGATAAAGACGGAGGCTACTTTGGCTTGTTTTTCTATCGAGAAAATGTGTCTTAATCGTGTTTTGGCTCTAATCAAAACTTCAATTATATGTTCAATTTACACATATCCGCAAATCATACTCCTACTGTTAGTACTTCATGAGATATGATGCTTTGAAGAATCCTATTTTTTTCACATAGCCTCTTAAGAATCAGTTTTTCATATCTCTGAAATAATAAGCTAAGTACCTACCAGAAATACATTTTTAAGACCGGTGACAAAAAGGTTAATTAAATTTCAGGCTTCTAGTCAACAAGAGTTTAATTCGAGCATAATTTTTATTAGGTACACAGAAATAATATGATACAATATAAATCGATAGGTAATAAACCATTCGAACTTCATTTCATTAATTGGGAAAAGTAATTTAAATCGAAATTACGATCTAATTAAGTGTTAAAATTTTCAGCTGCAAATGTATAAATTCCCAAATGACCCGTTTTAACCACAATAGAGTCGTAGAAAGGTAAGTCGGACTCGAAAGCAAGTTAGTGGTATCGTAAAGCTGGATCTTGATTTGGTTTGCATTAATGATTTTTAAAAGCGAATCATGTTTATTTAAATTAAGTACCTAATCTTTATTTAATTCTTTATTTTTTTTAATTATATCATTATTGAAGAAAGTGAAAAGTTTTTAAATGTATTATGTATTTTTTATAAGTATTACACTTATTATACAGAAAATCAAATCCTGTTATGTAATAATGTACGTTTTTAAGTAGTTAAGGAAGATCAGACCATGAAACTGAACAACTTTCTCTATTCGACCAACATCGAAATAGGAAAACAACATTAACTGTCCCATACATTTGGGTCTAGTATGATTACAGTTTTGTATGAAACAGTAGATTTTTTTCCCACCATTTCGATGTTGGTCCCATAGAGAAAGTTGTTCAGTTTGATGGTCTGATCATCCTCTTATTATCCTCTTATTTATATCCTCTTATATTAAGGAAGGAGGAAGAAGTTTAAGAGAATGTCTATGCTAGCCACATGAGAGCGCATCAACGCCAACAACGGAGTTCAAGCAATCGCCTTGGCTGAAATCGGTCAGGAGCTTTGACTAATTATTATAAGGACTAGCCTTGCGGTAGCATTTCCCCTCTGCCACGGTATAAGCATAATTGATCTTGTGCATTTACATTAAATTTTACACCTTATCACTAAACGAGACAGCCTATAATTGCGAAATAATAACTTCGAACTTAGAACGTTTGGGGTTCACACGAGACTACTTTTCATGATTTTTAACATCCAAAATTATAATCTAAAGTTATGGGGAATAAAATCCAAAGTTGCGGATTTCATGTTACCTCGCCCCCCGCAAAAAGTGGCAGAAATGTTTGTTAGTAGAATTACACGCGTAACCAGTCCACATATAAATACTCAAAGGTCAGGAGCAACGTTGTGTGTACACACAACTTTTAAGCTCATATTTGGTATGAACTTCATTATAAAATTGAATCACAACTCTCAGCTGGCATTTTGAACCTTATGGAGATTAACCATAAATTGTAAATAGAGTGGAACTAACACCGCTACTAAATCAAATTTGCCGTACTCCCGACACTGTTTGTGTCGACTAAGTAACATCAGATTCAATAAGTCACTGTGAACAAAGTTGTACCGCAGCAAGCTGAATCTCTTAAGTAGGGCACTGACCAATGTGTAGTGTTATATTATAGTTCGGGGAATCTGTGAAAAGTGAATTATTTGTCAAAATAAAATAAAAATTAAAGTGAGTCAGTGATTAAATACAATTCGGTATGTCAAGTTTTTTTTTGAGGGCAGAATCGAAAATTATTTCGAGGTAATTGTCTAAACAACAATATTACCTATGTCAGAGATTTTAAAATGAAGTTATTACCTATAGATTTTTTTAATAAAATAACGTAGTTTCTCGGTAACGTCACTGGTCGGACCGAAAAAGTCCTTGGTAAACTAAGCTGGACTTCCGATGCTAGCGGCCGATGCGTGCGTCAGACGCGCGGCCGATGCGATATAGACCGATAGCGCTAGGTTTTGAGGTTTCAAAAACTCTAAAGTTTTTTGTTTTTTGCATATAGGTTCCGGACCATTTGCAAAACCTAATACATAAGTTTGTGTCATTTTAGGTACTTGCATAGGTAGAAATTTAGGTATTTGTATTTTCGATCAGTATTGGACGAAAAGAAAATTATAGATGAAAATTTTACTTTCAGGATAATAACGAAGTAGTAACTGATGTACATAGGCATTTTGTGTCACCTCTGTCCACGGAAATCCAAATATTTAACCAGTACCTAACATGTCGCCCAACTAGCTCAAAAAAATATTACAATAGGTTAAATAGGTGTTACGCGTTTTAGAGTACTGATATCTGTTGTTTAAAATATTTTGTGTCGAATTCATCCACGAAGTTTACAGATATTTTATTTTTTTATCTCAACACCCTGTAAAATCTACAAAAGAAAATGCAAGTTCTTCGAGTTTACGTGTTTTGATTATTATAGTGTAACAAAACACTATTCATAATTTGTGCTGTTTTTATCCACGAAATCTTATTATTTGAACAAAATACCAGACTTCTTCGCACGAAGGGCGAACGCGGGGGGAGCGCGGGCGCGGGCGGCAGGCGCCGGCCGGCGAGACGAGCGGCGCGGGAGAGGGTATTTGTTTACATTATTCGTATTCAGTGCAAGTTGCGACAAACAAGTGCGTTCGTTTTTCGACCCACGTTCCTTAGGGTTGTTTAGTTTATTTTTTTCTCGTACACATAATTCATTAACAATTAACATTGTAGGTATTCGAAATTAAATAATTGTACATACATTGTCTGAATACATCCTTAAAAGAAAAGTCCCTCGTTCAGTGCCACCCAGTATACAGGGTGTTTAATAAGTAACAATTTAGAACTTCGACCGTCAAACTGAACAACTTTCACTATGGGACCAACATCGAAATCGCGAAAAAAAATTTGATATCCTATACATATTTTAGCTCTAAGTAGTCGATTTGTAAAGTATGGAACATCAATTTTTTTTTCGCAATTTCGATATTGGTCTAATAGTGAAAGTTGTTCAGTTTGATGGTCTACACCACCCCCTTAAATGTTTATTTGTATTTTTGTAACACCTTGTTGACCTTGTATATGCGAAAATTTTTATGTTAGATTTTTGTTACTCAATCACGCTTTAACGGCTGAATGGAATAAATAAATATTTCATTAACTTAACATACTTATAGGATAATTTTTACCGCGGGAAAAAGTCTTATTCCCACGGGTAAAACCAAAAACTACGCAGGCATACCACTAGTGAATTTATAATCTGCAAACCGTTTTCTCTCGCTACACCACTTTGTACACTCACCTATGTAATCAACCAATATACATATTAATCTATGCTATAATCTGACTTCTAGATTGTTTCTGCAAATTTTTCATTTACTGATTGGTTAGTATTGAAAATATCACCAGACTTCGTTTGTATGCAGCGCGCATTTACGCATTCGGAATAAACTTCTCTTAAGTATTTTTCTCACTCAAATATGTATAGCAGTTTTTTTGGACTTCATAGACCAAGAGCTAGCTGTTATTACCTTTAAGTCGTCGGTCACGTAATTCTTCAAATAATTATATTTATTTGCCATAATGGAATCTGGTTATAAACGTATTTATGAACCGTTGTCAGTATTTTTACCGAGTTGAAGGATTCTATTGCTTCGGAACATCTTGCCTGGTATGAGAGTTTGTAAACTCTGTGGCCCTTAATTGTATGGGTCGTCAGTATGGTGAGCCAGGCTGGAGGGCAGGGTAGGGAAGGCGAGTGGTCGCAGAGAGTTTCTTCTTCCAAGTTGTTTCTTTCTTGAGTGCTGGATCCGGAATGAATCTACGCCGATTTGGCGCCATTTTATATTATTTTCAAGCGACCACCCCTCCTTACCCCGCACTCTTGCCCTGAATACAAATCTCTTTATTTCTCATACAATCTTAATTTCTACGCTTACAAACCAATATAATTATATAGTTAAGATACTTATTCTAAAAATAGCATGTGCATCATCCGCCGGTGCATAACAGAGTGCAGAACGAAAAGGAAAGGTACAATATTTATATTACCCCGGCCCCCGCTTCCTCATAACACAGGTTCCGGACGCCGGGGCCCCCCTCGCTCGCCTGTATGCGCTGACAGAGATGGAGCGTTCTGTCTCTTTCTAACACTTATTTCTAATAGCATTCTACCCCTTCTAATGAGGTAGTGAAGGTTATTGGCGTAATTTCTAATTGGAATTTATAAGTTCGAACTCGATTCTAATTGTTTTATTTACTTGTGCTATGCTTTAATTTTAATAGGGAAGTGTACCTAATCTAATCTGGGGTAGAAGTCACAAGAGAAATCAAATAAGAATCCTATTAGAACTATTTACATAACTTATGTGCTAAGCCCTAATTCTAATAAGACAAATTTATTTATTGAAATGAACACTTAACCTAAACTTATCCTACTAGTATAAAAGGGTATGTAAAACGAAATAAACGAAGTAATGTAAAAAACTATGTACAAAGGTAGTCAATTCAGGTTCTGTCGTGCACATTTCTCCTGCCGTCGCAGCTCTGCGATCCAACCTGTAGCACGACGATCCTCTTGGTCGGTCTCCGGATGACATGCCCGTTGCTGGTTACGACGTCCACGATCCTCACCTCGCCGTCTCGCCCTGGGTAGACCGCGACGATCCTTCCTGTCGGCCATGTGTTGCGGGGCAGGGTGGGGTCGCAGACGAGTACCAGGTCGCCGATAGCGTGCGCTGGTCGTGTGAGGCTCCCGCCGGTTTTGGAGTAGAGGCTGATACTCTTTGACCTAGCTGCTCCAGAAGACGTCCGCCAGGCGTTGAGCGCGCTGCGCTTGCGCGCGGTAAGGTCGTTTGGGTCCCAACAGGATGTGGTTGGGTGTAAGCGCCTCCGGTTCTTCTGGAGTCACCGCCACGTGTGTGAGTGGGTGGGAGTTGACGGTGTTCTCCGACTCGACGAGCAGGGTGAGCAGTGTCTCGTCGCTAGGGTACTGCTCGTGGAGTTTGACGCGCAGTGCCTCCTTCACAGTGCGTACCATGCGCTCCCACACGCTGTCCATGAAGGGGGAGGCCGGGGGTACGTAGCGGCAGGTGATGCGCCGCGCCGTCGCCTCCTCGCTGACCGCCGCCAGCGCCGCCTTGGCGAGCTCCTTCTCCGCAGCCTTGAAGCACGTCGCGTTGTCACTCCATAGCTCCTTAGGCACTCCTCTTCGTGCCACGAACCTCCTCAGGTCGCCGGTTGCCGGAGAAGTAGGCTTCGCTCTTCGTATCTTGCATAGTTGATAGTGTTTGATGACGTTCACGCACCGTGGGTCGTATCTTCAGTACCCATAGTCGCTGCTGTAGCTCATTCACGACGGTTTCGATACCACCATGTAGTCGCTCGTGTACGTGTTGTATGTACAGCCGCGTGAAGTAGTGTTTCCCGTCGAGTACGGTCGGGCTCGCAGTGTCTTCAACGATGTCAGGTGCTACGTGGATTCTTCCTTTGAGCCATCTTCGCCGACGACCACTGATAGCGCCGACAGCTTGTCTCCTGGCTGAGGCGCCGGGCCGCTCCTTACTCGACGTAAATCTTCGGAAAGACAATCTTCTTGTACAGGTTTCCACCATAGTTTCTCAGCGCGAATGAGTTAGTGCGCTTCGATACCGATGGTGTTGCTATCTCATTTCTTCACGTACGGTGTCTCGCTCTTGCGTGTTTTCTTATTAATCTTTCAATCAGAGTCGTTTTTATTGTTTTCTTTCGTTCGTTTGCGCTTCGTAGCCAATACTGTTTCATTTTTCTTCTTTCGACATAAATTGACAAACTGTAGCATGCGCACCGTAGCTCGTAGCAAAAGTGGGAACGACGAAAATCGCTCGATTCGAGGTAGGTGAGCGTGGTCAGGTCGCTGGTGGGTGACGTGACAAGTCCCCTCTCTTCTCCTGTCTTCGGTGCTTCTGTCTTCGTCTCTTGTGGCCGTTCTCGTTCGTGGTTTCGTAGGAAGCTCGGCCCGTTGTACCATCGGACCTCGCTCCCGCCGATAGAGACCGTGGCGCCGCCCGAGTTGGCGGAAAACTGCTGTACTACTGAATTTGTATTGGACACCCATCCGCATAGCTCGAAGCCGGCTTGCCGATGAATGTAGTCGACTGATTTCGATACTTCTTTGGCTTCTTTTTCGGTCGGAAAACTTGTTATGTAGTCGTCCATGTAGTGGTTCTTTTCAATGACTCGTGCGGCTGCAGGATACTTTTCTTTGAAGTCTGAATCATTTCTATTCTTCACGTATAGCGCGGTGCATGGTGATGACATCGGGCCGAAGATCACCGAAGTCATGCGGTACTCTCGCGGTCGCTGGTTCCCTCTCTCGTCGCCCCGCTATAGAAATCGTAGTGCCTCTCTGTCGTCCTCTTGAACTCATATTTGCATAAACATTAATTCCTTTATGTCAGCTGACACGGCGTGTTGGTGTTGACGAAATCGCATTACAACTCCCGGCAGAGATTGCACCAAGTCAGGACCGCAGAGTAGCATATCGTTCAGGCTGCGTCCGGCTGTCTTCGCTGTGGCCTTGTGTAATACTCTTATCTTCGGTTTCGCGGGGTTAATGACCGCGAAGTGGGGTAGGTACCATGTTTTATTTGGCACCGTCGGTGTGGTAGCTTCGTCGGCGTAGCCCAAAGTGAAGAGGGTTTGCATTCTTTCTTCATATTTCTTTTTCAGGTCTTCATCTCGGTCTAGTTTCTTCTCTAGGTTGTGCAGCCATTTGAGTGAGTTTTTGTAGTTGTTCGGAATCTTCATGTCGTCTTCTTTCCATATAAGTATTGTTTTGAAGCGTCTGTCAGGCAGGCGGTGACTGGTTTCATTCAATATCTTCAATGCGCGCTGCTCAGGGTCACCATTCTGTACTCGTTTTTCTATCCCGATTGATTCAAACTCGAAATAATTCTTCATCATCTTCTTTCGTGTATAGTTATTGAAATTATATATTTTCATTAATAACGCCAAATAATATTATACAGGGTGTAAGGAAAAGTATCATTTTACTATGGGAGCAAACCGTTATGGGAGTTACAACTCTTTGCGTTCTACCTATCTATCTCAAGAACGGTTAACTATATTAAATATTATAAATGACCAAATTTGAAGAAAATTTAAAGTTCTACAATTTTTTTTAAAACTTCAAAGGTCATTTAGAGCATAGAAAAGAAGATATTTCCTAAAGACCTGTTTTTTGACATTTTACCTTGAATCTTTTGACCTGCATAAACGAGATTTTATGTGACATTTGACCTAACGTATAGGATGTCATAACGATGATTTAAAGAAGTTTGTAGCTTATTATCTCTCATTCCTTGACCCTTTTTTTCACCTAATTTTCCTGGGGTACTCGGAGAAACAGTGATAATGAAAAACAAAACGGAACAAAACATTAAATTTGAAACGTAGGCAGGAACATACCAGAAGTATGAGAGAAAATAAAAGGTAATAAGTTGTAAATAATTTTCCAGCACTCTGTAACCTAAACCTGCATATACGTTTAAGACGCTGTGCAATAATGAACTACTTAAGTCACACTTATCGTAATGTACTAATGTAAATAAATGTTGATTGTAGGTCGTAAGATAAATATTATTAGTGATTTTGTAAATAAATGTTGATAAAATTCATTCATACCTGTTATAATATCCTGCATCATCCTCATCCTTCAATGCTATGCCATGCATCTGAGGGATGCGAGGTATTTTAGAATTACCTATGGATTTTCAAAATAGGTTTATGAGTGTTATACAACTTCTCAACCTGAAAGTTCTTGTGGTATCGAGAATAACTGAGATTATTGCAGTATTACGAAACTTATTTTTTCACGTTCTTCTTACATTTTTGTTGACGGCGTAAAATAACTTCCAGGTTTCATCTAGATAGTCGGTATGTTTTGACCATAGAATGTTTTGACTTGTATTATATCAATTACAAGTACAAAATAAGAAGTTGAATTGATTTGATTACGGGACCTAATGACGTAAAGTTACCAACAGGTAGCTCTCGTACTATAAAGTAAAACAAAATCCTGTAATGATAGTTTTTTTCCTTCTAGATAGGTACAGTGATTTTAGGTATGATATTAATGAGTTTTAAGTTTTTTAAGTGAAATCAATTAAAGAGTATCGTTAGTTAGGTATTGTTTCTATCTATAAATTGGTTGTCCGTAATTGATCCTGTAATAAATTAATAATTGATCAAGGAGGATAAATAGAACGATACTTAATTATGATATATTGTGTTTTTTCATACGACAAAAGGTACTAATAATATCTTAACAGCGAAGCGTCTTCTATGCATTTTGAGTGATTTGATTTTCGCGGGCTAGTGCGCGACGATGTTCGGTAGCGGGGCGCGGGGCGCTTGCTGCGACTAAGCCACGCCCATTTCGCTTCAATTATTTTTCGACATAGGCCCTTAACGAAAAAGCGGTAGGTAGTTATGCCGTTATATTAGTTCAGAAGCACGTTACACGGCTTTATCACGCCTTTTATTTCGTTCGTTCATGTGAAAATAGAAAGAGAGCGAAGGTGTGTTAACGCTATAATATCACGGTGCCATGCTACCCAATAAATCCGAAGCGAATCGAAGAACGCTAGAAATCGTAGGTACCGAACGAACGTGTGTGCCGTGCTGTGCGTGCGTATGCCCCCCGCCCACCGCGCTGCGCCGCGCCGCGCCGCCGCGCTTCGACCGCAACCATTGTTTTTGTATTTTTATATTCATATAAGTAAATATCGTGGATGAAAATGACACAAATTTACAATGTCGATTTTTCATGCATTTATGATATTGAATATAAAACTCGAATAATTGTAATATTTTTTTGAAGCGATTACAGCTTGGAAACACAAAATAATTAAAAATCTTAAAATTGCGTGCCCTAATTTGGCACAAATTTGATAAATAGGCATATGTAAGTGATCTGAGAAAGGAAATAGCTATTTCACTAATTTGAAATTTTTTTTTGATCTGTTTTTACATGATGACCCTATGTCAGTTTGCACTGGACGAAGATGACACAAACTGTGTTTTCACACTCCGCAGGTTACCCTAGATATGATACCATAATTATTTTAAACTTTAAATAAATTTTGCCAGTTTGGATTTGAATAAAAAGAATCAACCACAAATCATCAAATTACTGAAAATGCAAGTAACAGAAGTGACACAAAACTCGATAATAAGCTTCATATGTACAACTGTATCCACAGGCAAGAAATAAGCAACTTTAGAATTATTGAAACTTATGACATCAAAATAGGCCAGCGCTATCGGACTAATAGACATATGGCATATGACAGAACCACGCGTCAGTCGCATCGGCCGCTGGCATCGGAAGTCCACCTTAAATGAATTTAAAATAACTTGCAATTAAGAAAACAAATAATAATATGTGGTGTAAGGATAAGTATCATTAACCTTTAAACCACATACTCTTCCCATCAAACTGAACAACATTTACTACGGGAGCAAACCTGTCAGAACAAAATAATATCAGCTGTCCCATCGCATGCATCCTTATTTTATTAAATAGGTTTATAAGGTTTACAGTAAATGAACTTATGATTATAAAACCAATCTCAATTAAAAACTTTACTATGTTAACGGCAACGATCATGGTTTGTTTAACACATAAATTGTATATTAATTAAAAATTAAAACATAACAAATTAAATTGATTGTAAACAACGGAAAATAAATAAATAAATTTAAGGTGGAATTACTTAAGTTACATAATGGATTTATACGTTTAAATTTATTTCTGATTAAATTTAAATCTCTGAGGCACCTGTCTAATTGACCTTCGAAAGGGTCGACGAGGTCAAAGTTATATTTAACTTCTAATTAACTGGAGGTTGCACTTGGCTTTCAATCAATCAATCAATTATACTTTATTTTACACCAAAAAACATAGTATACAGAGAGTAAACAAACAGGAAATACAAACGGTACAAAAGTATGCAGTCTTATCGCTACAAAGCGATTTCTTCCAGACAACCGTAGCTTTGTATTATGTTTTTCAGCCAAAAAAATGTATGTCGTAATCTTCATCATCTTATATGACCGTGAGAGAAATTTCGACCCAACGATCTAATGGTCAGTTGCACGTACGTTCATTAAAGTTAATCCTCCATTAAATCTCTTGCTAGCTTTTACTACGTCAACGAGACAAAAAGTGTCAGCTAAAGATTTCATGGAGGATTAACTTTAATGAACGTACGTGCAACTGGCAGTAAGTGGGGCAACTATCCTAGAATTAGGAGGTTCCTATCGGGAAATAAAACCGGTCAAGTGCGAGTCGTGTTATTCGCGCTCCGAGGGTGCCGTACCACACCACCGCGCAACGGTTTAAATTGCAAAAATGTTTTCTTTTCTCTGGGACCTTTAGCCTAAGAGCGACTCACACTTGGCCGGTTTTTATTATTTGTTTTATACTATAGAATTTGCTCTATAATCGCACCAAGTTTAACGCTTATGGGTATAACCGTTTTTAAGATAGACAGAGAAAAAAAACGTTGGTAAAAATTAGTTTCTTGTATGAGAATCCCCCCTTATTTTGTGATTTTTTTACTATTTTATTAATTGTTAGCAAATCCGCCATAATAGCGCACACTATGTGAAAATTTCAACTGTCTAGCTATTACGGTTCAAAAGTTACAGTCCTGCATAGATAGGACGGACGGACGGACAGACTATGTAGGCTTAGTAATAGGATCCCGTCTTCACTATTTGTATACGGAACCCTAAAAAGAAAACCTACAAATGTTACCTACATAACATTATTATTTTCATAATATTATAAGTGCAGCTGATTCCATTATGTGTTCCGTTTTGCCAATTTTGGTAAGGAATACTAATTATCGATCTTACGACACCTCTAGATTTTTTTAATTATCAATATATCACAGGAACGCATCAAGACATTAATCATACAAACAGATAAAAAAAAATGTCGATGTGAACTTTAAGATCTCGTTTATTTGTAGGTACTTCCTCTATCAACGGATTCACGATCAAGGCCGATCAACCGGTCGGTGCAATCAACTAGGGTTGCCAAACTATCGTTAGTTATTTTATCGATATTATTTTTAACATACACTGCAAATACAGGGTAAAATTGATATCATTAGCATCTTAAACTAAGAGTCTACGGAGCAAAAAAATCTGCTGTTGCATACATTTGAGTCGAGTACGCGTTGCAGTTTAATATGGAACAGCAGATTTTTTTTGTTGTTCACTTTGTTGGGTAGATTCTTAGTTTTAAAGGATGCTAATGATATAAATTTCGCCCTGTAGATTTAATAGATTATTTTCGTAATTCCGATGTTGGCTCCATATGGAAAGTTGTTTAGTTTGATGGATACACTTTTCTATAAAACTCGTAGATATTATATCGATAGTATAACACATTCTTTTCTTTCGAAAGTTTGGATACACTGGGTGATTTTTTAAACACTTTCCAAATTGTCAAGGTTTGTTCAGTCCATCAAACTGAAAAACGTTTACCGTGGCAGCAAAAATGAATTCATAAAAAAGAAATCTGCTGTTTCATATATTTTGATATGAGTCGGTGGGCATTGGAGTTTAATGTTGAACAGCAGAAAGTTTTTTTGTGATTTCAGGTTTACTCCCAAAGTAAAAGTTGTTCAGTTTGGAGGTGTGAACCAAAGCTGATGGAAAGTGTTTATAAAATTACATAGTATAGAACTATCGATAGTCGATTATCAAGAAACAACACTTAAACTAGGCATAATCGGCATTGGCTGTATCACGTAGCAACCAAACTACGGTTGTAGATCGCCTTGTATAATTATAGTAATTTATTTACGTTTATCATTTTAAAGATTTTAATCCGACAAGCCCTTATACAGGGTCCAACTTCATATGCTTACGGTTTAAAATGGAATGATCAGACCATCAAACTGAACAACTGTTTCTAAGGGAACAATATCGAATCGCAAAAAAAAAACTGCTATCCCATACATTTTGGGTCGAGTAGGATTGCAGTTTTTTTATGAAATAACAGATTTTTCTGCGATTTCGGCAGAGGTTGGCAACCTTAGGGTGATAAAATAAAACTGATGATCATAATTCTCTTCAGAGGTGGTCAGAAGCCTTGCTACAACCACCAAGTACCTTTCCAAGTATGCAGATGAAAAAAAAAAGACAAAAAAAAAGATGAAAGCCTATAGAATCCCACTGCAGGGCAAAGACCTCAAAAATAATGAAAACAGTAAAAAAAGCTTTATTCACATTTCTCTCAAATTAATGTTGTAATTTATCGTAATTGATAATTATTATTGTTAATTAAAAACCAAAAAGTTATTACAATACGGTTATTAAAAAGTAATTTATTAATGCTGCACTATAAATATATTGGACCCAAAATGACGTCAATCGGAGAATTTACCGGGTGATTGCCCCTGTAAACTGTTATCCTTATACCTGGATAACCCAAAACCGATGAAGCTCGAGATATTATTGGACAAATATTTATCACAACGGGCATTGACACCCCTACTACAGCATCGTCAATTCAGCTTCATAATAATTGAGGGTGTAACAGAATGGTGTAGTTATTATAGGGGTGCATCAAATTATCAAACTGAACAACTTTTACTTTACAAAACTGCTTAAGAAAAATACTTGAAATACAAACCTTTCCTTTAACTTAAAAAGTTTCACTACTGAACAACTTTCACAATGGAGCCTACCTCAGGAAACGCGAATAAAAATCAGCTGTCCCATACAATACTGCTGTACAAACCCGACTCAAATGTATGGAAGAGCTGATTTTTATTCGCGTTTCCTGAGGTAGACTCCATAGTGAAAGTTGTTCAGTTTGATGGTCTGAGTTCACCGTTTCAGTATTTGCTAGGCTGTCACTTATACCCTGTAATATTACACTACTAAATTACGTTAGGTATATTATATTTGATTCTATATAGTGAAAGTTGTTAAATTTGATAGTTGTCGCCCCCCCAACCAAAATATGTAACTCATTTTAATTTTCACCCTGTATTGTTTCCTTAAGGGTCGTCAGAAAATTGACTAAAAGATAAGTTGTGTCCAGGCTCAAATGATAACTCAGAATGACTGTTTTGTAAAACTATCCGTTCGTATGTGACCTTTGTAATACTCTGCTAAACGAGTTTACTGCTTGAATGTTCGTTTTGATTAAACAAATAAAACGGAAAAACACACAAATGATCCAAAATGACGTCAATCGGAGAATGAAAGTATATCACTATTTGAGTGGGCTATTGAAAGCAAGGTTCATATACACCACTGTGACTATTTCTGGTCTATTGTGATCTCCCTTAGCACGCCCATATTTTACACATACCTCCGAACTTAAAGTATTTTTTTTTCATTTTTGTGTATACAGTTTTCCACGCGATGTTTTCATTCAGTGCTGAGCTAGTGATATTGACAAATACAACCATACATAAATTGCCTGGACTTGAACCGCCGCCTCGTGATTCGAGTTGCTGGCTCTCTTCCGTATGGGCTATCACCGCTCCCATGCAAGTGTGTAGATGTATTGACGTATAAAATACCCTATTGCAAATCTTAATTATTATAAAACTGAACAGAAGTGTGTAACATTGAAGATATTTACAAAAAAAGATTACGATATGGTTTTTAGATGTCCCTGACTCCAAATCAACCTTTTTTTAAATTTTGGTCAGTCTGTTTGATTGTGTGTTTGTTTGTGCGAGTATCACGCAAAAACTACTGAACGGATTTTGATGACACTTTTTTTGTTTGATAGCTTATGATCTGACTTAAAATGTGTTAAATAACTTGTGCGGACGAAATCGCGGGTAAATATTAGTTTTTTCATTCTTTTGACCAAGTCATACATAAACGAGCATTGACGACATTTTCGTTTCAACAAGTTAGGCATATGCTCACGACTATATTCCCCGAGGGGGTAGTCAGAGATATTCTGAATCCTCAGAACATCAACGTTTCACCAGTAGTACCGAAACTCTGTTCAGTGTGACGGGGAGTGAGCCCGTCGCCACAGTTTTATAATAGTTACAACAGTTACAGTTTGTCAACAAGTTAGGTACTGTGGCATAACGAATTAATTTATACTTAGGTACTTATTAAAAGAAGTGGATGACACTTAGATGCCAATAAAAAGACCGGTATGAAAAGGCATTTATGCTCCCTTCTCATATGCTAACGTCTAAAAATAGCGCCTTTACTGTTTCGCCTATTTTTTTGGCGCGGCCATCAACCAAACTTGAAATTTTCAGTTCAGAATATTAGCTATGTGCACGACACTAGCGCCCCTAGCCTACCGGTGTCGGACCGCTGTGATTTATTTCAAGTAACATGTTAGTTAAAAGTTTGTTATTTTTATAATAAAATAATGTAAAAACTAAAGAAATTAGCAATATTATAGATATAACATATTTTAAAATACCTATTTGCTAGAATCCATGATATTTGCAGTTCAAATTTCTGTACAAACATTTATCCCGGTTTTCACACCTTTGGAGATAAATTTTCCCTTTTTAGTGAGCACCTAGATGGCAATAGAAACATCCATGCCAAATTTTAAGTTTGTAGTCTTTACAGTTTTGGAGATTTCGTGATGAGTAAGTGTGTGGATTTGCATAGATTCAGTATATTTTACACAGCTCGACCAACAAAAGTACACATTTCTGGTACCCCGGGCGCTGCGATCGATTTGTCAGTTCCCATCACCACTTCGCACATAGCCAATAGTAACAAACAACACTTTTTATGACCAGTATATCTCTAAACGCAGTCCGAACGGAGATATAAAGGGCTTGAGGTAAACGTAATGAATATAGTTTTAACTTCAAGCCTTTATATCTCCGTTCGGACTGAGTTTAGAGATATACAGTATATAAAAACCAGTTCTGTTTGTTACTTTATTCTAAACTGATATATTCAAGTTTATTATTTGGCCGCACCAAAGTAATAGGCGAATAAAAGGCGCCAAAAATCCACATTGTCATTTATCACGGCGGACTTTGACCGTTTGTCCGACATGGCCGGTTTTCCTAAAAACTATTTGTAATGTTTTAATTTTGAGGAAAAATGAAACAAACAGACTTTCTTCGAAAATGCAGTCAGCATTATCTAGCGAGTAATTTTATTTTGAGAATTCACAAAATAAATTCAGGTTGGCAACTCCTGGAATTCAGTAATAAAAAAAGAAAGTGGCCAAAATTGCAGCTTGAGTTTCGCGGAATTAAACAATTGAGATTCCAATCTTTTTGTGTCGCTATCCATAGTTTCTTTTATTCTTATTTTCTTCACAAAAAAGAATGAGGACACAAACTGTTCTGAAGCCAAAGATGGCAATTTATGAGGATAGGCGAGTACCGTTTTTTCCATACAAATGTATTCCCCTGTTTCCTCCCTGGATAATGAAACTATAGCAAAACATTTTTTACCATACAATCTATGATACCTCTGCTATGTCCCTATGTTTTGCTTTTTTGCATTAATTAATTACTGTATGAACTAGGGACCTTCGAAAATGACAAATTTTACCGCCCGTTTTCAAACATAAAAACAAAAAAGTCTTTCTCATATTATTTTTGAAAGAATTATTAAATTCGGTTTAATTTTGGAGGTCCTCCTCCAACAGGGGAATACGAAATGCTGTTTTCGTCGATTTTATGAAGGTAAAATTGGTTCGTTGGTTCGGAAAAGTGACCTAATCTCCAAATTAGCATTTCAGCCAGCCTATCCTCTTAAAAAAAACCGGCCGGGTGTGAGTCGTACTACTCGCGCACCAAGGGTACCGTACCAGCATACAACATAATATTTACTTTCAAAAAAGTTTTTTTTTATCCGAGAACGCGCGACCTACTTAGACATGGCCGGTTTTTATTATTTGTTGTTGTACTCTAGAGCAGCTGTCAGTTAAATAGAGTTTAGCGCGATGCCGAATTCAGCACAGTTGAATAGTATTTGGATTGCAATGTGGTTAGAACTGAAATTGGATAAGAATAGAACTTCGATGTTTTAACTTAGCACAATCGGGGGGATGAACATCCACGTTTTACTAGTAGTACCGAAAATCTGTCCATTGTGAAGGGGAATGAGCCCGTCGCCACTTTTAAGAGGATATAACTCGGAGCGCGCTCCATACACACGCACTATGGTGATATTTTCAATACTAACCAATTAAACTCAATGAAATTTTTCAGAATCATTCTAAAAACCAATTTCTATGCTTGTATAAAGTCAGATTTTCGTTAAAATGTGTAGTTTTAAAGTTACAGTGCATCAAAGATTTCCATACAAATCTTAAATTAATCCTAGTATTGAAACTGTATATTATAACAAAAATCTGACTCCATACAAGCATAGATATTTGTTTCAAGATTGTTTCAGCAAAATTTCATTGACTTTAATTGGTTAATATTGGAAATATCACCATAGTACGTTTGTATGGAGCGCGCTCCAAATTATATCCCCTTAACGGACAGTGGGTACAATACATCGAAATACAAGCATTCATTTCCTTACGATGTTTTCCTTTACTGAAAAGCCACCTGCAGCAACAGCTAACTGATTGTATTAGCAACATTAGTTTATTATGTACATTGAACACAACATAATTTCTAGTGGCAGTAATATTAACTTTGAACTGGTCAAAGCACCGCAAGTTAAGCTCTAAATATAACTTGCTAGAAATTAAATTTGAACAGTGCAACTATAAATTAAACTCATACGAAACAGCTGTTTAAACAGCTTGAAACTAGAGTTGATAGTAATTTGACTAACGTTTGTTTAATTGTTCATTTGGTTGTTTTGAGGTTTAGTTTTGTTGTTGAAACGATGGAAAGTGGCGAAATTGTATTGAGTTACGCACACCGAAGGCCTAGAAGTGGCACTGCTGTCCCATTCAATTGCGGCGATATCGCCGTACTTGACGTACTTCAGTTAGGAAATTGCTAGATTCTCTTTCACCCGCCCCGCATGTGGTGCATTAAGAGAAGTTTATTCCGAACAACTAAAGTTAATGAAATTTTCTAATGAAAATCGTAAACGCAAAATGTTTGAACGCACATCACGCAAAAACTACTGAACGGATTTTGATGAAATTTGGCACACAGATATAAAACGATCTGGATTAACACATAGGATACTTTTTTAAGGTCTACGACTTTAAAGCCGTGGTGGTCCAGTGGCGAGTAACCTCGCCTGCCGTGCAGGAGGCGATAGTTCGATCCCTCTTCGTTATCTGAGGTATCAGAATACCTCTGACTACCCCCTCGGGGAATATAGTCGTGAGCATATGCATGCATGTATGCTTTTGTATTTAACTTTTGAAAAAAAATATATTAAAGTTTATTTTTAATTTCGTTATGAATTTCCAGAATTAGTCATCATCCCAGTTCTAATTGTTTTCCAAACAACACAGTATAATTTTTTATAATGTTGACCTATATTTTTCATTAGGGATTCCATTTCCAGTCGTAAAAACCTTGGTTTTATGTTATGGACAATAAGGTATTAGGTACTTTATGTAAATTACATGCGGGCACCACCTCGGGGGAAATAACCTCGTATCAGTGAAGGTGGGCGAATCTCTAACATATTTTATGATCTTTATTGTCACCGACGGTTCTGCCCTTTGTTTTACTAAAATATTAAAACTTTATCTAACTGACGTGCTTCACATTTTTTACCTAAATACAGAGGACCATTTTGAATTTTTTTTTTTATGGTGTTGTCATTTTGTAGCTGCCTAAAAACGAAGGCAGCAGCTTCTGATAATTCAGAGAAGTTTATTCCGTATGCGTAAATGCGCGCTGCATACAAACAAAGTCTGGTGATATTTTCAATAGGTCCTACTAACCAATTAAAGTCAATGAAATTTTTCAGAAACAATCTAGAAACTAATCCTCTACGTTTGTATGAAGTCAGATTTTTGTTAAAATATGCATTTTTAGTGCTAGGATTAATTTAAGATTTGTATGGAAATCTTTTAGACACTGTAACTTTAAAACTATAAATTTTAACAAAAATCTGACTTCATATAAACATAGAGTTAAACATATAAACATATTAGTGACTAGATTGTTTCTGAAAAATGTCATTCACTTTAATTGGTTAGTATTGAAAATATCACCAGACTTCGTTTGTATGGAACGCACTTCGTATTTTATTCTCTTAAGTACCAAAATTTTTTCAGTGTAGTTTTCAGTATATTAAAATGAGATAAAGAGAAGGACTGTGCCTTGCAGTCTTAGACTTGCAGTTGATGTATACAGGGTGTAACAAAAGACCGTAGTAAAATTTAAAAGGTTGGTTTAGACCATCAAACTGTACAACTTTCGGATTGGAGCCAAAAACGAGAAATAATAAAAAATGGCTGCTGTGTTATATAAAACTGTATTCAAATGTATGTTCTGTTTTGGTGTGCAATAAAGTATAATTGAATTGAATTGAATTGAAAACTGCAGTAACCTACTCGAATCAAATGTATGGGACACCAGAAGTTTTGTTTTTCTACGTTAATTAATTAAATCGTAGTGAAAGTTGTTCAGTTTTATGATCCAACCACCCATCAACCCTTTAAATATTGCTCTGGGGTGTTTTGTTAAAACTTGTAGGAAATTAATTTTCGAAATTTTCATTATTTGTTAACGCAGTCAATGCGCCAATATTTATGATCATATCAATTAATGATTGTCATTTATTGTACCTAATTAATCACATGCATATTAGACTTCTTCAAAAAGAGAAATAAAAAGAGCGATAGCCCATATTGAAGAGAGCTAGCGCCTCAATCCGCGGCTAGCGGCTTCGATTCGATTCCTGGCCTGTACCACTAAGTTCTTCGCAATTTACGGTTGTATTTATCATTTACTAGCTCGGCGGTGAAGGAAAACATCGTGAGGGAACCTGCATTCCCTAGAATGAAAAGAAAATACCATAAGTTAGTAGGTATGTGTAAAATATGGGCTCACCCATACAACATAAAGGACCAGCGATGGTCACAAATCAATCAAGGCTAGGCTTAATTTTGCGATTAAAAAACAGTATCGAGATATTTCTAGCATTAATTTGAAATAGCGCCTGAATTAGAGCACCTAAGTTGATCTTGATCCACGAAAAACACCACGATTGGTGTTCTACGAGGACTACCAAAATGTTAACTCTCCCACTGTCAAAACTGGAATAACTTACATTTCAACATAACGCCTGCTGTTTAATACGCAGCAATTTCTCAGATACACGAAAAGTACTCTCGACTTCGCGAGTCACCTTCGTCAAGGCGCTGAGCTAATCTACTTAACATAACATTATGAACTTACCTAGAGTATACACTTTACCTTTTGCTTGACATTGCAGACTGTAATTTTATCTGCAAACTTCTAGAATTATCCTTAAAACTTAACTAACTTTTACCCGTGATTCCAACCGCATTGAAAATTTATACGGTTTGTCTTAATTAACAAACGATTGTTACGAATCAAAGGGGTATGTGTAAAGTTGGCGTCGTTTTATACTTTCGCGGCCACTGATTGTAGTACTGAAATTTAAAAGAGGATAATAAAGGAAACAAACTTACTATGGAGCACATACAGGGTCCAACTTAATATGCTGACAGTTTTCTAAGAGGATGTTTATACCATCAAACTGAACAACTTTCTCTATGGGACCAACATCGAAATCGCGAAAAAAAAATCAGCTGTCACAAGTGAAAACCTACTCGAGCCAAATGTGTGGGACAGCAGATTTTTTTTTGTTCCAAAGAGATAGTTGTTCAGTTTGATGGTCTGATCATCCCCTTCAAAAAGTATCAGCATATAAATAAGGTCCCTATATTGCTAAGTAATATCGGGGCTGAGATATAGAGGGTAGAATACTTTAGACTGGGCAGTATGGTAGCCTTAACCGTTGTAGATACAGGAAAATGTTCTATCCCAAACTTTTTGAGACATTTAGACCTGTATTCAATTTCCAGATCCAGATTTTGAAAAAATGTACTGTCAGTAAGAAAATGGTCAATTTGCACAAACACTTTCGTAACAATCGACCCTGTTTCTTATAAGGATCAAAAACTCGTATGAACTAACTGAGGTTAGAATACTCTAAATGTCAGAAATTGCAATAAAAATGTGTTCATACATTTCGTAGAAAATGAGATTCCAACATACCTACTTTTATGCTAAGCGAGTGTGCCACCCCCTCACATTGTGTCCGAACATTACAGAAAGACGTAAGGAATCTGACATTTTCGTACTGTAACTTCGGTTGGTCTGATAGAGTTTTTTGATCCTTATAAGAAACAGGATCGATTGGAATAAAAAAGTATTTGTTAAATTTTCTTGGTGACAGTACTTTTTTTTAAATCTGTGAATGCAGATATAAAGTTAAGGATAGTCTTCTAAGGACGTTTTCATTATGTATTTCATACTGCCCCGTCCAAAAACTTTCATCCTGTATATCTCGGCTCTGATATAACTTAGATCTAATTTTATTAGTCATACATGTTTGTTTGCGGTAATGTAATAAAACAGTAATAAAATTATCGGAGGCCGCAACAAAAAAAATTGACGCCATTGGTCCATATAAAGTTACACAAACCCCCTAGGAAATTAAAAAACGAACTAGCAGAAGTGATAGCTTTAAAATACCCGTTGTATCACAAAAAATTAAAAATACTGACTCATTTGCTAAAAAATTCAAATAAAATAATAAACTTTTATTTTCTCGTCAAAACCATAACAGTGTAGACAAACGCGTGTTTGATTGTTACATTTTAATTAGACTGGCGCAATGGAATTAAAATTACCTAAGGGTAGACCACAGTGTACATAATTATGACAGTATGCTAAGAATAAACTTTGCTACTATTATGCACGCTTATGGGTATATTACCGTTGGCGCGCTTCATCAAACGAAGTCTGGTTATTTTTCAATACTAACCAATTAAAGTCAATGACATTTTTAAGAAACAATCTAGAAACTAATCTCTATGAAATATTGTCAGATTTTCGTTAAAATATTTAGTTTTAAACAGTTTACAGTGCCTCAAAGATATCCATACAAATCTTACATTAATCTTAGCATTGAAACGGTATATTTTAACGAAAATCGGACAACATACAAGCAAAGAGATTTTATTCTTGATTGTTTCAGCAAAATTTCATTGACTTTAATTGGTTAGTATTGAAAATATAACCAGATGTCGTTTATATGCAGCGCGCATTAGCGAGTTCGGAATAAACTTTTCTTAAAAAGATACATGGTACTTGCAGTTGCAATTGCAAAGTATGTTAGCAATGACTTAATACAAATTATAGATAGATAGATAACTCATTTATTTTCATCTAAACAAAACAGGGAAAACAGTGACAGACAAAGGTAGTAGGTAAAACTATAGAGTCCGTGGAGAGTTGTGTTTGTAAGTTACATCAATTGCGTTTGTTCTTGTTCTTCCTTCACATTAATAGACATACATACATACATAAGCTCACGCCATTGTCCCATGGGGGTAGGCAGAGACCACGGACCGCCACACGCTACGACTCTGGCACACCTCTTTAGCCTCATTCACATTCATACATCTTTTCATGCACTTCCGTCGATTGAGGGTGCTACGCACTTGTCCTTTTCGGAAAAGATCATTGATTTGATCATGGTATGTTTTCCTCGGACGGCCTCTCCCAACACTTCCGCTCACCTTTGCTTGGTATATTTCATTCGTAAGTCTTCTTTCATTCATTCTCTCTACGTGATCGAACCATCTAAGCATACGTACCACTCTTAATCCTTGTTACTATATCATCCCTTCCCAATCCCTTATTACTAGAGCCACATTAATAGAGCCTACTATTATAGTTCTCTTTTACTAGCAGTGACCTACAATACAGTGTTCTTAATGATCTCATGTAAGATGCTATAAAATATTGAGTAAGTATTGAGTACAGTCGCTATCAGATATATCTTAGCATACAAGGTATTCAAATATTTCTGAGCAGTGCTAATTTTCAATAAATTATATACAGTACATATCACCAATTATATCGAAACGTGTATTTTGTCATAAATATCGGAACAACTTATTTTCAATTATTTCTTTACTACGTTATTTAAAATTGAAATGTATAACAACGGAGTAAGGTCTTTTTTCCTAAACTGCTCAGATATTTATGATCTGATACCTGATAATGCGTAGATAAATTTGATGTTCTAGGCGTTCCGATATTTTAACTGGTTATGTGTAAAGAATTTATTGAAAATTAGAACTGCTTAGAGAAATTTGACCACCTTGTTTGCTACGATATATCTGATGGTGACTGTACTGGCTCCTAGGGATAAGTAGCTGTTTCTACCACAATGGAAAAACTCTTTAAAACTTGATAACACTTTGTTAAACCGGGTTTCGTCCTGGTAGAAAACTGTGTATATCAGAAATTGAATATGTTTGCAAAAAAATATTTGAAGGGGAAGAAAAAGGCATAATGATAAAATATTATTTACGATCTATCGTTAGTTTGTGCACGCATTTGGTAAAAACTAAGAAATTATATAATTCTGATGGATTTATCAGAAAAGCGTAACATTTTTGTGTAATAAAATATATATTTTGAAGAAACTGTTATAAATACAGTTTATTAATTAATGTATGATGCTAATGTTTCTTTGCAAATATAACCTACTGCATGTTTTAAGCTGTGGCGAAACCCGTTGAGGCGTCCTGTTTCGCCGCAGAAGCGAATTTCCACTGAAATTACAAAATTAAATCTTATTACAGACGTAATTTATTTCAAATATAAAATATTATACGCCAATTAGAATTGAGATTTTGAAGTACATTTTCAGTTGATTGAAGAACAAATAAAGCGTCGGTTATCTTATAATATTAGTTTGTTTCTAGCCCAGTAAAGATACGCTATGCTAGAATGGCCGATGGAAAAATATTATAACACCTGTTTTTCTTTTTTAAACTATATATTTAAATTAAAGTTATCATTTAACGATGAAATCCAACTAAAAATTTTCTTATTAATTATGGAAATAAATAAAAGATTTTTTAAAATCAATTTCTATTCTTTTTTGTTAGAAGTAAATCCTTAGAAAAAACTCCACGGGACATTGGCTTTTATTAACTAAAAAGAAATTACGAACTCTATTCGGAAATACTTAATTTTAGTACAAATTTAACATATTGTATACAGGGTCCAACTTAATATGCTGACAGTTTTAAAGAGGATGTTCAGACCATCAAACTGAACAACTTTCTCTATGAGACCAACATCGAAATCGCGAAAAAAGTCTGCTGTCCCATACATTTGGCTCGAGTAGGCACTTTTGTATGGGATTGTTCAGTTTGATGGTCTGAGTTCACCGTGTCAGTTTGCGGAGGTCTGTTCCTTTCCCCCTGTACAAATTACTTATTATGATGAAATAAGTAATTTTATATAAATTATAATTTTTGAAATCGCAAACTGTTTTATTTAAATGTTTATTTTTTTATGTAATTTGTTGAGTTGGTTTTCGTATTTCATGAAAAATACAAATTATTTTAGAATTCTGCATACATACATATATAAACTCACGCCTGTCTCCCACTGGGATAGTCAGAGACAACGAAACGCCTCCTGCTACGATCCTGACAAACCTCTCCATACTTCATTCCAAAGACGACGAGATTTTCCGATTCCAATTTAGCGTTCTGGCCAATTCTGATTCTGAATAAGTGAGAGGAAGTGTTTCAAATCTCTGTTTCTGTAATGCAAAATAGCCTTAAAATTTCTGCTATTTTGAATGGAGTATAGCTTTCTATACATTCACTCGTCCTTTTATACATGCTCGTCGGTTTCGGGTAGATCTGACCTGGTCCTTTTTAAGCACGTCGCCAATTTGGTTTATTTGGTCCCCTTCCAACATTTCCACTTACGCTTGCCTTATAGATTGCACTCGTCGATCTGCTCTCATCCATTCTTTCAATATGACCAAACCATCTCAACATACCTTTCTCTATCTTTGCCACTACATCCTCTACCAGAGCTCATCTCTAATTAAACTATTTTTCAATTTGTCCATCACAGTTACACCACACATACATCTCATTTTTGTAAACCATCGTTGGCAAGATAAGACAAAGTATATAACTACCATCAATAAAAATCGACGTTTCTTTTAACGAAAATGTTACAATATTGCTGATTTCCCCTGAGAGGGTTACCGCTTCGAATTTATTGTGAAATAATACGAAATGAAAGTAAGGGCTCTTTGTTTTAGTTACAGAGTTTAACAACTAACAGTTTTATGCTGTAGGAAATTGATCTTTAAATAACAGGGTTGGTATATATAAATTTTCTGATTATTAGCCTTTTTATTAGCACAGAAAAGCGTGGAAAATATCATTGGCGGGACAAAGTTCATAGCGTAATTACAATATAGTGGAATAGCTCAGCAGCGGTCGCGGCAGCGCGGGTCTATGCGCACAGGTAAGCCGGTATACAAAGTGTTACAAAAAGACATACATTTAATGGGATGGTTTAGTTAGACCATCCAACTGAACAACTTTCACTATGGAGTTAACATCAAAATCGCGTAAAAACAATCAGCTGTTCCATACATAGGAATCTAGTTATGAAACACCAAATTTATTTTCGCGATTTCGATGGTCGCTCCATAGTGAAAGTTGTTCAGTCTGAGGGTCTAAACCACCCCGTTAAATGTTTATTTGTTGTTTTGCAACAACTTGTATACTGGGAGACGCTCGACCCCGGCACACGATTGATCTGTCGCGCCACTGAGCTAAACCACTATAATTTTTATAGTTTTTATTACACTATGCAAAGGCGGTGTGCCTTCTCTTCGTCTCCACTGGCTCGGTCATCTAGAAAGAATGGGTGAGGATTGGCATATCAGGAGTCCCAGTGGGTTGCCCCAGGTATCCCAGGAGGCCAACTTACGTGAGCTTCAAGCCAGCTAGCGAGAGTTTGTGTAGGATCGCTAAAAGTGGGGCGCTCTCTTGTTTTGGAGGCCAATACACATTTTGGGTCGCTGAGCCAGCGGAGGTTGTCAAATAATGCAACAAAAAAAAATCATCGTCCACAATCGATCCATCCACTGCTAAGTCTAGGCCTCCATTTGTTTATGCCATTCTCTTTTGTTCTGAGCTTTTAGTTTAGGAGAATTGCCGAAGATACATGCATTGGACGTGTCCAATGAAGGTACCTTCCGCAACTCTCCTCATATCGTCTTTCTTTAGTTGGTTATATTCATAGGTAATGAAAACTTAAAAGAGTGAATGGATTAATTCGCTCTGATGTCGAAAGAATTTCATTTATCCCTTAGGGTGCATTTCAGATTTAAAAGGTACCTACGTATTAAAATTACCCTGATTTTTTAACAACGACTTTAATGGACGCTACTCCATTTCTATAAAGACTCTAGGAACTTAGTGGAGTTAATTCTTAAATTAAATGACTGTCACTTTGGAAAGGGCTGTAATCTGGGTTTCCTTGCGAGATCGCACCAGAAATGAAGAGATCCGCAGAAGAACCAGAGTAGCTGGCATAGCCCAAATATTTGCTAAACTAAAGCGACAATGGGTATGGGTACATTGCTCGCAGAACCGATGGCCGATGGGGCAGAAGAATTCTCTAGTAGCGACCGCGTACCGGAAAGCGCAGCGTGGGTAGGCCCTCGACAAGGTGGACCGACGACCTGGTGAAGGCGGCGGGAACCCGGTGGATAAGGGTAGCACAAGACGACGATCCGTGGCCTGTGTGATGATCATAAATGTCTCAGTTTTCCAACCGAATAGTCTTCCAATTCGATGTCTCCTTTCCCTTCAAGTATCATTTCTTCACGCTATCACATCCTCATCTCGCTTCCTCATAACCGTAAACACTCAACAAGTTGTTACTTAACTAATTAAATCGTAAAGACCCATCCTCAATCGAGTTAAAACAGTAACGCATCAGACTGCAATGGTCTCCAGCTGCCACCGCGATAAATAAAACGTTTTATCGCAAGCCCACTGTTCAAACAACGTTAGAATTCCCACGTTAGAACTGTAACAACTATGTGGTAAGTACGAGAATAGCTCGACACGTGGGTCTTTGTATGTCAAATGAAGTGAATTCGTCGGATGCTTAGAGGCTTTCACTGTATCGCTTTTTGTTTCCTCTTTTTCCCGAGTAGAATAGCTATGTTGTAGGTAACTGGGAAGTATCTATATCACATACATACATATTTATATACTTAAACTTACGACCTACTACGAATATTGAAGGTTTCAAGGTGGAATGAGTTATCTAGTGGTTATAATTAGGACGTAAGTCCACGGAGGACACAAAGAAGCGGAGGCGTCGCAAGGCGCACTTATTGTAGCCCCTGCTTTTACCGCTAGGTGGATTTGGCTTTAGTCCTTCGTCCCTGCATTTTGGCGACACATACTTACTTACAGTCCGACCAGGAAAATAATGTACTTACCTCTTCAATCTTCGTTTGCGTAGAGTCCCGCGACAAAACCCGAAGTCGTTTGGTAATTAATCAAAGGGTACAAAGTTGGATAGCAGCGAAAAGGATGCAAAAACAATTAGCCAATCGTGGCAATGGAATGAAGGTGGCATATCCTGGTTGGTCAATATAATTTCGCGCGTTATTAAAATTTGTCAACTGCGCAGGTACATCGGGGGCACCTGGTACTAGATTGTACTTAGAAATACTGCTTTGCGACACCTCCGCTCCTTTCTATCCTCCGTGGGCTAGCCTAACAAAATTAGTGGGGAGCAGCCCAGGGAATGTTCGTAAGTACTCTTTCTTATACTATGGTAGCGGCTCACCGTTCCATCAGATTCAGGAGAGTAAGACAAGGATAAAAGGATTATCATGAGGACTGAAGTAAAATGAAATTGATTTTATCACATCGACATCATGAATAAAAGCCATTCGATTTTACACCTTAAAGGTGTTGTATCGTACAGTATCTAGTTTCAACCAATCTTAACGATTCAAAGCCGAATTAAGCTTATTCACCGTATCTTGAATACAAAGACACCAAAATTGTTACTTATTGGCCTTTAGAGAGCTAAATTGCCACTTCAGATCTACACAAAAGCAATCTAACTCCGTACTGTGGTTCAACTAATTTCGTTTATAAGCAGCAAGCCTTTATGTAGTAGCACAACCCGTACACTCCATAGAACGATGTCAAGATACTTGAAGTGTGCTGCTACAGAAACAAGATGGCGTCGGCACGCGCGCCTTCCCACACAGACGCGCAGCCCTGTCACATGAGAAAATCTTTCACTTTTGTCGAAATCCAATATGATAGAATCTATATCTATGTTTTTTAAAATCTATTTGTGTATATTTATATCTATTTATATCTTACATAAAATTAGAAACTTGTAAACTTGGCGTGGATGTACACACGGCGATACATCAAGCTACACAAAACTAACATAAGCTGGCTGCGCGACGAATTGATATCATTAGCATCCTTTTAAACTAAGAGTCTACCCATCAAACTGAACAACTTTTACGATAGGAGCAAACCGATAGGAGCAAAAAAATCTGCTGTTGAGTTAAATAAATAAAAAGATATTTATTCATCAGAAAAGATACACTTATTAACAATTTTCATCAACATTTCCTGAATGAACATTTGTCCTGTAGGCATTGCAGGTTAGTATGGAACAGCTGTTTTTTTTTTCCTCGATCGGTTTGCTCCCATAGTAAAAGTTGTTCAGTTTGATGGGTAGACTCTTAGTTTAAAAGGATGCTAATGATATCAATTTTACCCTGTATAGTAAATTACAGTGCACGATGAAAGATGTGTTGACCTTACTGAGCCTGAAATGTGGAAACGCATCGCACGATTGTTGCTTAAGGGTGCCTTTCCACCAGATCTGTACGAGGAAGCTAAGCTGTGGGCGAGGAAAAAATCCACCAATACCATCGCTAAATTTTTTAGCCTAGTTCGCTACGCATTTTCGCACTGCTTGTTTGTTTTTTCGTGGCTCAGCTTCCTCTGGAGGAAGGGAATTTCGTTAGTCTCATCCTCCATTCATGTGAAGCTTTAGCAAGCTCTTCACAGTTCTAATAAATTTTGACAATAAACATGTCAGTATTCCAACACAGTTTATTGTAAGCAAACCCTCGCATATGAAATTACACTCCCCAATCTCATACTTCTCCAACTAAAATACTTCCCAAACTACCTTGATAAGAGCCATTTCGAACACAAATATAAGACCTTCATAATGAAAACATAAAGACAGACCTCTGCAAACAGTATTAAAATATTAAATTGCTTCTAAGAGGGACCTACGTAGTGATAATGTGGGTAAACTTTATTTAAACAACGAAGCCTCCTTTATTAGTCAAACAGATTATCCCACGTTCTGCGCCATTGTGCTCGGCCCATTAAGCTCTGGGTTTCGGGTTACCATGCGTTCAGTTTGCCTGAGACATTACATTACCTCAATAAATTGCAAAGAAGGTGTAACTCGTTCTATTTCCCCGCCCAAATATCTTTAAGAATGATCGCAATTCTTTTAAGTTTTCTATGCTTAGCCAACCTATATATCCTAAAAACTTTATACGTTTTGATCATTCCATATTTATGAAAAACAGTGATCTTAATGGACTTAATAACGCACTTTCGTTTCTCGTTACTTTAACCAAGGACATTGAGCGCGCCAATCAATCAATCCAACCAACACTTATCAACCACTACTGGGCATAAGTCTCCATTCTATTGCGCCATTCCTGGATTTACAATGTCATGTGACCCACAAATGTCTTCCAATCAACGTGCTAGGTGTCTACAGACCTCCGTCCCTTACTTAGCCCCCATTTTGGAGCTTCTTTGGGTCCACCGGCCAATTCCTAATATTTTTGTCTATCAATTTTCATTTATCTTTATCCAAAGTCCAAGTTTCCTAAGCGGACAGATTTGCTACTCCAAACTATTTTAATTCAGAGACGTCTTTTGAGCGTACGTTTAGACTCAATAGGGTCTTAAATTGTATGGATTTTGACGTACTACGGGAGATGGAACTTAAAAAACGTCTCAGAATCTCGGCCTAAGAGCCAAGGTACCTATTTTTTCGATTTTATTTTAGGTGATTGTTTTGTCACCCTACTGGAAAGTAACTTTGCATTGTCTTTAGCAACCGAACAATCTTATCTTTATTCACCTACATATGAGAGAGTTTCCCTACAAAATTTATACCTTACTTTAATGGCAGCATTCCTTGCCGGAAGAAAACGATGTTGCAAGTTTTTTGTCTCAAAATACAGTCCTGTCTTTATTTTTGTAAGAGAAATGTTTGTGTCACGACGGCATTAAGTTTAATGGGTGGGACAGACTAGTTAGTAAAGTGGCATCTTTGTTTGTGTTAAATAAAATAAACTTAATTGGAAAAGATAAGTGTTGAAGTATTTGTGTGAATACGGTGCTTTTATTTGGTGTCCTATAAAATCGTTTTAAGGTATCATGAGTTCAGGCAAATATTTTTATGAGAAACGCGATTGCCCAGCCCTTCGATTAGTGCTCGCGTGTTCCGTATTTTCGATTAAAAAGAAATAATATAAAAGTACTTTATACAGATTTTTAATGATTACACTAGAATAAACTAATGGTGAATAGATGAGTAAAATTTGTCTGAAAATGAACATGGACAAGACGAAGATCATGTCAAATGTCCATGTTGTACCCACTCCTATAATGATCGGAAACTCTGCGCTCGAAGTTGTAGACGATTATGTTTACCTGGGACAAACTATTCAGTTAGGTAGGTCCAACATCGAGAAAGAGATCAACCGTCGAATCCACCTCGGCTGGGCAGCGTTCGGGAAGCTACGTAGTATCTTCACGTCCCAAATACGTGTGTGTTGCCAGTGATGACATATGAAACAGAGACATGGTCGCTCACTCAAAGCCTCATAAAAAAGGCTGAAAGTCACCCAAAGGGCAATGGAGAGGGCTATGCCTGGAGTTTCCCTACGAGATCGAATCAGAAACGAAGAGATTCGCAGAAGAACCAGTGTAGCTGACATAGTCCAAAGAATTGCTGAAGTAGTGTGGCAGTGGGCGGGGCACATTTCTCACAGAACCGATGGCTGATGGGGTCAAAAAGTTCTCTAGTGACAACCACGTACCGGAAAGTGCAGCGTGGGTAGGCCCCCCACAAGGTGGACCGACGACCTGGTGAAGGCGGTGGGCACCCGCTGGGTGAGGGCAGCGCAGTACTGGTCGTTATGGCGATCCTTGGGGGAGGCTTATGTCCTGCAGCGGACGTCCATCGGTAGATAATGATGAATTTCCACCAATCTGCACTGGGCTCCCTTGGTGGAGTATGGCCCACTCCCTCTCACCCTTATTCCTGACAGGAGGCCTTTGCTATGCAGTAGGATCCTACAGACTATAACTTACTTTTTTATAATTTTTTTTTGCGGTTGCGGTTTAGAGGATTTTCATTTAATTAGAACATCTTTATTAAGTGTTTCCTAAATAGAAAAACATTGAGTCATCACGTACGAATATTTCCAGTTGATCATTTAGATCGGCTTTAATCACGTCTACATTACCAACAAACACCAACAATCTTCTATTACTTTGTCACCTGACCCTGCCTTCAAAGTTGGAAAGGCATTACGATTCCTATCAAATGTCCAGTCGCCATGGCAGCGACACGGAAGTTCGTGTCATTTTATGCTGACGGTAAACGGAGATGTCGTTTCCTTGTCGAATACGTGAGAATTGTTTGAAATAACTTCTACGGCAACGGAAGCGCTCGTTGGCGTAGTGGAGTTTTGGTATTGGAAACGATCACCGAATTTAAGCAACGCCAGGCAAGCCGCCTTAATAGGCCCCTGACCTGGCTTAACGAATAGTTGCAACGCCAACGAGACCAACTGCTTAACGTGCCTTCCGAAGCACGGAAATGATCGAGATGAAATACCACTAAACGGTCAATAGGCTGTCCCACACATTTCAGTCTGCAGTTTTGTATGAAATTTTCTCGATGACGTCTCCATTGTAAAAGTTGTTCAGTTTTATAGTCTGAACTAAACCACCCCTTTCAATATTACTAGGGTGTTTTGATACACCCTATAGTACTTGTAAGGTTGTAATTTCAGTTAGGTCACAGAATAGATACTAGTATACAGGGTCCTTTTTAATATGGTGATGCTTTTTTAAGGGGATGATCAGACCATCAAACTGAACAACTTTCTCTATGGGACCACATCGAAATCCCCGTTCTGTATGGAAGAGCAGATTTTTGTTTTGCGATTTCGATGTTGCTTCCATAGAGATAGTTGTTCAGTTTGACGGTCTGATCATGCATATGCTCACGACTATATTCAACGAGGGGGTTGTCAGAGATATTCTGAAACCTCAGAACATCCACGTTTCACCAGTAGTACCGAAACTCTGTCCATTGGTCGACGGTCTGATCATCCCCTTAAAAAGTGTCAGCATAATGAGAAGGACCCTAAAATATGAATCTGTAGCGCTTTTAGCATTAATTTTGGGTAATTTCCGAAATGGGAACACCGCTGTGTTGTTTTATTGTAATGAATCTCTCATATTCCGTTGTTACAATTGAATGTAAAACTTTCAATTTCACGAAACGATTCGCTGCAAATTCCACGAAATACTCTATAAATAACAATTCATTCAGAATGGAAATATTGCGAACATAAAAATAATAGAAGAACAATGAAAACTTATGGTTTTTCTGGAACTGGACCTCGATTTCGCGAAAAAAATCGGCTGTTCCATAGAAGGCATCAATGACTACTCTACCCAATGTTGTGAATGTATGCAGGTGTGGAACAGTTGATTTTTATTCGCCATTTCGATGTTGGCTTCATAGTGAAAATTGTTCAGTTTGATGGTCTGAAGCACTCCGTAAGATATTGTACCAAACATATTTATTTTACTCCCTACCTTTACCATAGTCTGCAAAGGTTCGCGCTCTCCATACAAACGAACGAACGAATTAAATTCAATGATTTTTTTAGACATTATCTAGAAATCAAGATCTGTGCGTTGCATTTGTCAGGTTTCCGTTAAAATATATAGTTTCAATGCTAGGATTAATTTAAGAATTGTATGAAAAACTTTGAGCCACGATTAATTAAAAATATAACCAGACTTCGTTTGTATGGAGCGCACCAACGGTAGTATACCCGTCTACAGGCCTACCTATCCTCAAAGGAGGTATGTAATGGGCGATACTCCTCCACGCATGCCCAATATGGATTGGTCGACTTGAAATCATGAGAATTTCATCTTCAGCGTATGTCGCTTTCCTCACGATGTTTTCGTTCGCCGTTTCAGATCAATCGTTATTACGTTACGTTATTAAAATTTGAATAAACGGTATTTCTGATTGTTCTAAAGTTTTCATGCAAACAGAACAACACTACAACGAAGTAATCCGCCTCAGTAAATGCCTCTGTTTACCGCAGAGAACTCGCATTAATGGAATATTCCCGTGTAAAAGGAGGTTTTTGCATAAATTTGAATAGTCATATATTCAAAATTTAAGGCTCGCTTCAACAGTTTAAGCGTTCCATATTTTTATTTGGTCATTAAAGTTTATGAAACGATAAAGTTTGGTTCAAAAGGCAGTTTTCTATTTAACATTTAAAACTTCTCGTGGTTAAGTGATTCTTTGTAAATAAGCAATTTCGAGCAGAGTGGATAGTAGGATGAGAGTGGTTTAGTGGTTTTTGATCTTATCAGTAGTTTTTCGGTAGGCACGTTGAGGCTGGAGGGAGATATTTCAAAGTGACGTGATTAAAGTCATATCTAATGATTCTATTCTAATTTTAAAATTGTGGCTCCATAGTGTTGATGATTTTGCCAATATCTAGTTCAAAGAGCCGCGTGGCCGTAAAACGGCGGACCCGCGTGGCCACTTAAGAGAAGTTTAATCTGAATGCGTAAATGCGCGCTGCATAAAAACGAAGTCTGGTGATATTTTCAATACTAATCAATTAAAGTCAATAAAATTTTGCAGATACAATCTAGAAACAAATCTCTATGTTTGTATGAAGTAAAATTTTCGTTAAAATATACAGTTTTAGTGCTAGGATTAATTTAAGATTTGTTTAGAAATCTTTGAGGCTCTGTAATTTAAACGAAAATCTGACTTCATACAAACATAGAGATTAGTTTCTACATTGTTTCTGAAAAAAATCATTGACTATAATTGGTTATTATTAATATCACCAGTTTTCGTTTGTATGGCGCGCGCTCCGAATTATCAGAACGAAAGACGTCTACTCGAGAGCCCTCTACACGCGACTCATGATCGAATGATTGATAATTTCCCATACTAATTTTGGCATTTTCTACTGAGCGTGTGACTTTCAAACATCGCACTCCTTCTCCTAAACATCCTCATTTGGTGATGTTGTTCGTTGAGCAGAATCAAGTAAATCTTTCCTTTCGAAATGAAAAAGTAAAGTTTTAGAAAAACTAATTTTGTTTTTGTTGACATTGAAATTTTTTTTTTTGTCGCTTCGGTATACGTTGACTTCGTTGCTGATTGGAGTATCAAAAGACGCGTCTTGACGAGAACTACAAAAAGCAAAACATTTTTTTGGAAAAAGTGAAAACCTATATTTTGAAAATCTAAAAACTTTGGTCGTTTTTCACCGGGTTTTGGTCAGTTATTCATATAAAAAAAAAAGAGATAACGTAAAAATAAATAAAACCTTTAGAGATATAACTTTGGGATATATTTAATACTAATGGGGTTTTCAGAATGTGTACCTTCGGCTTTGTGACGCGGAGTAAAAATTTAATTCAGTTCATTTGGCAGATTTATTTTCAATGTAGCCGAAGGCCGGTGATTTTTTTGTTTTTGAAAGAATATGTTTCATTTTTGACAAATACAGTATTGTTCAGGGAGCAGGTACTGCTTATTAGTGCTTGCGAACAATTGGTAGGACCAGGAAGGCATCTTTTGAAGAAAGTTGAAAACAAAAATTGCCTACTATACTTTCCAACGCATTGGATTTGCGTGTTGGGGAATGGTACACTAATTCTAACTTTCATTAGTGCTAGCTATTAACCTCCAATGTGATCCAACAAGATATAACAAAGGTAGAGTCACGTTGCCGTGCAAAAAAGCCGTGATGGTCCAGTGGCGAGTAACCTTGCCTGCCGTGCAGGAGGCCATGGTTCGATCCCTGTCCAGCCCGACTCGTACCAATGAGTTTTTAGAAATTCATGTACGATTTGTAACACCACTGGCTTTTCGGTGAAGGAAAACATCGTGAGGAAACCTGCATGCTTCAATTTCGAGGCATGTATTGTACCCACTGTCCATTACAAGGGGCGACGAGGTCACCCCCCGTCACACTGGACAGAGTTTCGGTACTACTGGTGAAACGTGGGTGTTCTGAGGTTTTCAGAATATCTCTGACTATCCCCTCGGGGAATATAGTCGTGAGCATGTGCATGCTGCTGCTGAGTCACGTTGCAAGTTGTTTAATTTATAAATCAAAATAAACACAAAGGTAGTTGGAATACATGCATTAACGAACCAAAAAACTTAATGAAAAATAAACAAAGTGAAAGCCCAAAACTTTTTCAAATTACAAACTCTTGCAAAAAGTAAAAATTACTTATATATCGTAAGCTCGTAATTAACAAAGCTTTTTCCAACGGAAGCAATTCTGCAGTTAATTGCTCATAAAACTTTTACAAACTGAAAATTTCAGGCTTTTCGCTTTACAAAACCGACATATTTTGTTGTTACCGAAATTACATCCTGCCAGTTTAATATTGTTTCGGAATTTCAGAAACTAGGTGTTTCGAACATGTCTTTTAATTTTGTCACGTGCTTAAGAGGATATAATTCGGAGCGCGCTCCATACAAACGTACTATGGTGATATTTTCAACACTAACCAATTAAACTCAATGAAATTTTGCTGAAACAATCTTGAAACAAATATCTATGCTTGTATGGAGTCAGATTTTCGTTAAAATATACAGTTTCAATACTAGGATTAATTTAAGATTTGTATGGAAATCTTTGAGGCACTGTAACTTTAAAACTATACATTTTAACGAAAATCTGACTCTATAAAAGCATAGAAATTTGTTTTTAGATTGATTCTGAAAAATGTCATTGAGTTTAATTGGTTAGTATTGAAAATATCACCATAGTACGTTTGTATGGAGCGCGCTCCGAATTATATCCCCTTAAAGTTGATTAATGGGTCTTCTTTATGGGTCGGTCCGAGAAAAAATTATTGGGGACATAACTTAATAGTCGAACAAAAAATTTCACAGTGAGGCATTTTCATTAAAAACTAATTTAACCACATAACTGTCAGATCGAAAGTGTTCCGTATTTTTCTTGATTCCCTAATTTTAGGGAGCAATTTGTTGATTCATTAATAATTATGTGATGGTTTTAAATTCTTTATATGAAAGAGGTTTTGATACTTTGAATTCATAAATTTTTTGTACAGTGAATGTTCATACTAACATTTTCCAGATTACGTATTACTTTTTTTGGTAGTGAATTTTTTTTGATTTATTAAATAAATTGACTCTTGCTTGTGTGCACTGCATTTCTGTCAGTGTCAAGTGGTTTGTATCTATCCTATATTTAGGATAGTTTTTGAGCAAAAACACAGATGAGATGGATTGCGGAGCCTCATGGCAGGCTCAAACGCGAACCACGCGAAGACGACGCGAAAGACAAGTGCTCGCGGCAAAACTTGCAACGTGACTCAGTGAACAATTTATCCGTTGAAACACCAATGCAAACCACAGACAAACAAAACTTATTACCGTCAATGTGACAGGCTTTTCTAAAATTTTAATATCAACAAGATATAATAATATTTTGTTATAATGTCCTATAAGGTCCTATATGCAGAGTATCCACCAGTAAGCTGTCACCCTTAGTTAATAATGTACCCAAGTAAATTATGTTTGTTTGTCGCCTATTTCTATTATTTCATTTTCAAAGCGTTAGCCAAGCTATGTATGGACGTTTTAGGAACTATTCTATTTATTTTTTAGTATTAAATATATAATTTAACATTGTAATGTTTGTATTCTGTTTTGTATGCCCTTATAAATAAAATAAAGTGTCATGTTATGGCGATAATTGGATATACAGGGTGTAAGTGACAGCCTAGCATATACTGAATCGGTGAAGTCAGACCATCAAACTGAACAACTTTCACTATGGAGCCTACCTCAGGAAACGCGAAAAGAAATCAGCTGTCCAATAAATTTGAGTCGGGTAGGTACAGCAGTTTTGTATGGGACAGCTGATTATATTTCGTGTTTCCTGAGGTAGGCTCCATTGTGAGAGTTGTTTAGTTTGATGGTCTGACTTCAACGTTTCAGTATTTGCTAGTTTGTCACTTACACCCTGTATAGATTGCAAAATGACTCCAGAGTCTTCTTTATGTCCAATTATCTCGATAACAAATTTGAACCCTATCGCAATCTTTGACTATTTATATGTGGACTGGTTACGCTTGTAATTCTACTAACAAACATTTCTGCCACTTTTTGCGGGGGGAGAGGTAACATGAAATCCGCAACTTTGGATTTTACTCCCCATAGCTTTAGATTCTAATTTTGAATGTTAAAAATCATGAAAAGTGGTCTTGTGTGAACCCCAAACGTTCTAAGTTCGAAGTTATTATTTCGCAATTATAGGCTGTCTCGTTTAGTGATAAGGTGTAAAATTGAATGTAAATGCACAAGATCAATTGTGCTTATACCGTGGCAGAGGGGAAATGCTACCGCAAGGCTAGTCCTTATAACAATTAGTCAAAGATCGCAATATAAATAAAATAATAATAATATAATATCGCCTTCTTGTTCGTGTTTATTGTTGTTGTTTTTTGTGTATTTTGGTGTGCAAATAAAGAATATTTATCTTATCTTATCTTAACTATTACAAAATATGTCGAAGCAAAATAAAACAAGCATAGGTGGCACATTCTGAAGCCAAAAGTGTTCAAGAGATAGGTCTAAACGCTGCGGGTTTGGACATAAATACAAGATTTTATCGCATCACCGTTACGAAACTCCGTGCAACGTTCCGCCAAATAACTTACATGCTTATTTGTCAGGAATCTGATAAATTTTTATCGGTTGGAACACGTAGAAAATTTCGCATATAAAGCCATTTTCTTGGAAAATTTTCTGATACAAAATGATACGCGATATCGTGGGGGAGTTTTGGACTTTTATTGAATGTTTTATTCTTACTGATCGGTTAACGGTTTACTCACATGTACTCCGATCTGAAATAGTGAAATCTTTGGATTCTGTAGGGCATGCCACGTACGAAAAAGTGACATAAGGGAAAACGTCATGGGCGCTTCATACATAAAGCAGTAACAGCGATGGATGGCTACTGGAATTCGAAAAATAACCCTCGTAATATTGTATGAAATCTGTATATTCCTGGTTCCGGACAGGGTTATAGGTAAGTATATTATTTACTGTTTCTGTGCAATAAATAAATAATTATTATTATGTATCTCTGTAAAGGTTTTACTCACGGGCCGTAGCCCGGACCTTTGGAAGGCTTGCATGGGGACACAGATCCAACACGTAGAGGCCCCTTTGGGACACTTTTATCTAAATGTGAGGAGATGCACTAAGCGTGGTCTATATCTGAATACATTATGTAAATGCACCAGAAGACAAATCACGTTCGGTGCAGAGACTTTTGCAGAAAGGACAGAAAATTACTGGGGTTATGGGGGTGAACTGGATGGACCGGGAAATCTGGGTTATTGCGGAGAGACTTGGGACGCCGGTCGTAGCAAATGTCTCTGGTTTGTTAAAAATGGTAGACGATGACTCGCCAACTCATTTAATGGGCCCCCTAAAAAGGCCGTTCGCAAGGAGCGACAAGGCGGCAACATCTATTGAGCGGCTAAGGTTGTAGAGAAGTGAGTCTGCGGGCGACGGTTGCCGGTGCTAAACGCACCAGTCAGCAGGTCCCGGCGTTATGACATCTTACACTTCCAACCTGGAGCATAGGTTCCGCTCTTGTAACTCCACTCCTGGCCGGCCGGTTAAGGCAAGACAAGTGGTGAGGGCCAAATCAATCCGGGCCCTCTGGAGAATCAGGTCCGTGGTGTCGCCACTCACCAACAGCTCGCCACAAGCTGCACTGCGGGTTTATGTCATTCGATATTCTTTCTTCTAAAATTAAGATGACTGTTATACTACCAGCATCAATATCCTCCACGTAAAACTCTTATAACCAAACTAAATAACTTAAAAATTACTGAATCGATTATAATACATACATACATACATACATAAGCTCACGCCATTGTCCCATGGGGGTAGGCAGAGACCACGGACCGCCACACGCTACGACTCTGGCACACCTTTTTAGCCTCATTCACATTCATACATCTTTTCATGCACTTCCGTCGATTGAGAGTGCTACGCACTTGTCCTTTTCGGAAAAGATCATTGAGTTTCAATAAATAATTTTAAGCTTTATTTTATCGCAATCGGGTACTTCAATCGAAAGTTATGAGTATTTAAAGTCAGTGGTCTGCGCGTACGAATTAGTGGGCACTGCCTGTCTTGAAATAATAGTACTTGAAAAGACAAAAACTCTCAAATAAAATCTTGCCGAACGCATATGCTAACTTTATTCAGAACCCAAAGTGATCTACTTTCATTTATTTCCACATTGCCCAACTCAATTTAGCTCAAGTATTCAAGGAGTTCTTCCACAAATTCTCTTTAAACATAAAATTCTGTTTCGGTTTAACATTTTTATTTTAAAACCGGTTTTACGTAAGATATGAATATTATGTTGGCAAGAACATTGTGCATTTATCTTAAAAACAACGTTTTTATTCCTTTTAAAGTTACACCGTCATCTGGCTCTATTGTTTCCACTATAGCCCAGTAAATTTACGGAGTTTTGTTAGGAGGGGTGGGGAGTAATTACTAATGGTACTTTTAAACTGTAACCGGCACCATTTTGTGACAAAAAGACTGTCCGAAACCTTTTTAAAAAAATCACTACGCAACATAGAATTGTACCTCTCAGAAGGCTTTTAAATTAATCATTTTAATACCAATGCACTCATTTTAATTAGATTAAAAAATTTAAATGACTTTAGAGCAATAAAATACCATCGACCGTTTTAAAAATTAGTTATTTATTAGAAAATACAAATGTATTTTTCTAAGCTTTCTGAGTAGACAAAAATATTTACTCCGTGTTTGAAGGGTGTATAATGGTAAAGCATTAAAAATATGAAAAAAAATCACCTAACCGTCTTAATCTAGGAATTTAGATGCGACCGAAGTTACGTACGCTGGGCCGAAAAGTGATATTAGCCAAATTAGCTCTATTAAAGCTCTCTAACATTTTCATTAATTTCATTAAAGTTACGAAGTTGATTATTGTATGCATAAAAGTGCAACTCATGAAGATACAGTTGCAATAAAAAAATCTCTAAAAGTCTTCAACTTTTTTTTTTAGAAATATTTTAATCTGGTCATGTCGAAATTCTTCAAAAACTATAAAAAGTCGCGGAACATACATGGGGGTGATTCGGATACCCCACGACATGCCGGACCTACAATATTAAAAGTATAATATTAAAATTAGAATGTGGTCAGCGGTCACGTTGTGTCGCATGCCTTGCACACTTCCACAGCGGCTGCAAGTCCATTGAGCTGATGGTGTAGGTATTGGTAGGAGCCATACATAACACACGGCGACATATCAAGTTACGCAAAACCAAAATAAGCTGGCCGCACGTAGGTAAAGTAATGTATAACGTCGCGCGGCCAGCTTATATTTGCTTTACTTAGCTTGATGTGTCGCCGTGTGTACCTGCGCAGTTGACTATTATTAAAATCACGCGAACAAATCATACGCTACGGTTGAGCGCCAAAAAATGATCTGCTTTTATTGGTTAATTGATTTCGCGCCTGACATATGACCGATGCGACCTACATTCGCTCAATTGACTGCCTGGCAAACGATTTCCCTCTTTTATAGCGTCGTCATTAGATTGATTATATTATGAAATGGTTTCGAGTACTGTCGGCGCGAACGAAGATTGACGATCGGAATTATTTTCCTGGTCGTACTGTACATAGGCCTACCCTGATGGTGTATAGGAGTTTTGGAAGACCACATATACATCAAGATTCAACTTCAGCGTATGAAGGTTTCTTGGCTTCATTGTTCATTGTTCATTGTTTTTTTTGAGGCGATCACCCAATCTTCAATTATTTAAAATTTCAAGTGCATGACTTTACCCCATCGGGATAGGCAGATGGTCCTCTTGCCTTTCGTCTTGGCAAGAATACATGCTCGTTAGTTTCGGGTACGTCATAATTATCCAAGCATCTTTACCATCATTTTTATTAGGTACACTATACAGGATGTTAGGGTAAACAGTTGCATTACTTTAAGGGGTGATTGTACCCATGATACTGAACAACTTTCCCTAAGAAACTTGGGAAATTCGCAATTTTTTTTCGACTTTTCATACAAACGTTCGATCCGCCGATTGCATTTAGTATGGGAAGTCCAAAACATTTTTTGGGAATTTCCTATAGATCTCTTAGGCAAAGTTGTTCAATATCATGGGCACAATCACCCCTTAAAGTAATGCAACTGTTTACTCTAACACCCTGTATATCTCTTTACTGTTAATTTGTTGGTGTTATATTTAACATCTTAATACAGTGAACATTTTCTTGTTTAACGAACACTTTCAAGATGGGTTAATTGTCGTCTCTAAATTACCGTTTATCTGTTCCACTTTAATTTGTTTTCTCTGTCTCTAATTACTAATTAGAGTGCCTTCAGCGCTTGTTTTTTTTATTGAATCGTTAGTTCTGTAATCAGATGTGAAAAATATTCTTTGTATTATAACAGACTTCTAAAACGACGAATGGCCTTTATGGTCATCTTTTCATGTTACGCGATAACTTCGACATTTCTTAACCAATTTGGATGATTTGTAGGGTTCCGAAGTCAAACAAGGAACCCTTATACTTCCGTCCATTCTGTCTGTCTGTATGCCCCGATTCAATAACTCTCTCATTTTTGCACCTATTAAATCGAAGTATTGCATGAAGACGGATAGCAGTAACCCAAAAACATAAATGTAGTAGTTATAAAGAAAACAATTTTTTTCGATACTTATGGGTATATTACTGTTGGCGCGCTCCATACAACCGAAGTCTGGTGATTTTTTCAATACTAACTGATTAAACTCAATGAAATTTTGCAGAAAAAATCTAGAAACAAATCTCTATCCTTGTATTGTGTCAGATTTTCCTTAAAATGTAAACTTTTCAAGTTACAGTGCCTCAAAGATTTCCATACAAATCTTAAATTAATCCTAGCATTGAAACTGTATATTTTAACGAAAATCGGACACGATACAAGCATAGAGATTTGTTTCTAGATTGTTTATGCAAAATGTCATTGAGTTAAATTGGTTAGTATTGAAAATATCACCAGACTTCAATTGTATGCAGCGCGCATTTACGCATTCGGAATAAACTTCTCTTAACATACTAAATCTCGAGTTTATTAAACCTTCACAGACAAAGTACGTTCAACTTCGAATTTACAAAGTAAATCGTTTTATAAATATTTAAAGTTCTTTTATTTTAAGTTATCTTGAATCACTCAAAAGAGTTTGCTTTGGTCTAATTAAATTCTACTACAATTTTCGTTTCAACTGTATTTGTCAGATTTAACAAAAAGACGTCAAAATAAGGATTGGCTGAGGAGTTAATAATTTGGTGCAGCATATTTAAAAAATATATTCTTCAATATAGTTTGTTCCATTTTAAAATAAACGATTTTAAGTTTAAGGTGGACTAGCGCTCTTACACTCTCCTTGAGGGTCTGTGCTCTCATGTAGGACATTATACAGGGTGTAAAGAAAAGTATCATTAACCTTTAAACCACATTGGATGGGTAGAGTACCCATCAAACTGAACAACTTTTACTATGGGAGCAAATCTGTCAGAACAAATAAAATATCAGTTGTCCCATACGTTTGAATCGAGTAGGTATTGCAGTATGGGTCATCTGATTTCAACTATTATTGATTATAAACTTTTTTTCAACGGATTTTTCAATCTTTATTTTGGTTTGGAACAGCTGATTTTTTTTTTAATCTGACAGGTTTGCTCCCATATTAAAAGTTTTTCAGTTTGATGGGTGGAGTGTATTGTTTAAAGGTAAATGAAATGGCTGATGATGATGATGAAGTTCACAAAAAGAACATAGCGCACCAAAACCAAATAAGATAAGTTTAAAGTGCGAATATAAAACTTCACTTCGATAACAAAATGTCGCTATTCGTCTAGTAGTGTATTTGTAACTTCGCTTCAATGTCTCAAACGGTAAGTCGATAGCAAAGTCAAGTCGATAACATCGATTTAGTAAACAAACAAGGTTCGAGTACATCTCCACTGAAAATCGTATTGTCCTCAAACGAGTTGGAACATTGTCAACGATTGAGGGTATAAAGGCTTCAAAGTTAGTGTTGCTACTTTAGCAGACAGTTTCTGGCCAGATTTTGCGTTAGACATGAGGCTTTAAAAGACAGAGAAGAAGCCTAAATAGATTATACTAAATATGACTCGTTTTTCTTTTTTCAGTTAATGTTTTTATGCAGTCGAGGTTTTTTAATGATTTCGTTTTTTTACCTTCAATGTGACAGGTTTCTTTCTATTTTAAATACTTTTATTTTATTTTTATTTAACGTACTTCTTGCTTGTGCGTTAGCACCGCATTTCCGCCAGTGTCAAGTGGTTTGAGGGAGTATCTACCCAATTCGAGGATTGTTTTTGAGTAAGAACACAACTGAGAAGGATTGCGGAGCCTCGTGGCAGGCTAAGACGCAAACCGCGTGAACACCACGCGAAAGACAAGTGTTCGGGTTAAATATTACCATCTTCACATTTTTTAGGGTTCCGTAGTCAACAAGGAACCCTTATAGTTTCGCCATGTCCGTCCGTCTGTCCGCGGCTTATTTCAGAGACGCTTAGTACTAGAAAGCTGTAATTTGACATGGATATACATATTTATCACGCCGAAAAAGTGGTAAAATAAAAACTTGAAAAATATTTTTTTTAGAGTACCTCCCCTACACGAAAAGTGGGAATGAAATTTTTTTCTGGTCTATCCCATATTGTGGGGTATCGTTGGATAGGTCTTTTAAAAATATTTTGGGTGTGGGAAAATCATTTTTAGCGAAATATTAAGCTTTAAAGGGAACATTTTTGTTAGAGTCAAGTGTCCGTATATTGTGACGGGCAACTACGGAACCCTACATTGGCCGGTTTTTCGTTATACTAGTCTTGAAAAACACCTCATTATATTCAAGTATCAAGATACCGTTAATAGTTTATGCAATACTAGTGCACTCGTCCTTAAATCTAGCTAATTCTACCTACTTTTCCTCCTTACTATGACAACACAAACGACTTGAGGAGATAAAAGCTTGAAACTTTGTAACGATGCTACCGTGGATTATGTATGCCCTTTAGAATAATGTTATCATTCGCGGTTAAACCTCTTTATAAGCATAGTTTGTGTTGGCTGTTATTCGTGGTTTATGGTTTTATGGGTTATTATGGGGTAAAAGACGAAGTTTAAACTTTAGAAATTGAGTAGTAAAATATTTTAATAGCAATCGTAAACGCTACACTATTCTGATTGATATATACAGGGTCCTTCTTAATATGCTTACACTTTTTAAGGCGATGATCAGACCATCAAACTGAACAATTTTCTCTATAGGACCAACATCGAAATCACAAAAAAAAATCTGTTGTCCCATACATATGCCGCAAGCAGGTTTGCAGTTTTGTATGGAACTGCTGATTTTTTCCGCGATTTCGATGTCATAGAGAAAGAGACCATAAAAAACCCGGTCGCCTCGCTGAAATGCGATGCCCCTCTCGTTTCCCCCTTCGCGTCGTCAGTACGGACTTAATAATCGCGGCAGTACGGTTAGCATCATTATTGCATCACAGTTTCACACCTATCCTAATCAAATTTCAATTCTAATCACATTGCAATCCAATTACTATTCTACTGTGCTGAATTCTGCATAGCGCTAAACTCTATGTGACTGACAGCCTTTAACGTCTTAGCGATCTGTCAAAACGGCTCTAATGGCTGTCAAATGAATGCCGAATGTGTTAAAAGTTGTGGTTCGCACGCGGTTCAATCATGGTTCAGATGAAATTTATTTAGCGCGATTGCTCTCCAGAGCGTTGATATCGACATTAGGTACATAGATAATGTGACCGGATAGTAATAACAAACTCACGACCTGAATCCCTTTCAGGTTTTGGGGTCCTCAGAAACTTTGCTAAAACTTCCAATGTTTATAAACGTGCGTGTAGTTAGTTGTAGTAAGGTTTAATTGATTGCCTTCCTGTTTATCCTATCACTGTTTGAAGTGATATTTCGTATAGATATGTAACCTCAAATACCTTACAATAAACTTAAAAGTTGGCCGATAGTCCGTAGTCATCATCATCATCTCATCAGAAAGACGTCCATTGCTGGCCTCACTCTAGTATCGCCACAAGAATCGGTCTATCGCTGCCTCCATCCTCGATGACCATCATCTTCATCAGGTCGTCTGCCTACCCAGGCAACGCCTTCCCTTACTTATACGTATAGGTATCTGCGCATGTAAGTTTTACCAAAAATAATAAAATTAAAACCATTGATACCTTATATACTGAACTAAATTCATATTAACGTTCGAAAAATGGCAAAACTGAAAGAGCTTATAAGAGCTCTTTTTTGTACTAGCAGACAGTAAACATGTCAAATAAACATTTGCTAAGACTTTGTATGAGATTTGGAGTCTATACAGGTTGTAAGGGTAAACAGTTGCATTACTTTAACAGGTGTTTGTACCCATGATACTGAACCACTTTTTCTAAAAAACCTATAGGCTTTGACTAATTATTATAAGGATTAGCCTTGCGGTAGCATTTCCTCTCTGCCACGGTATAAGCACAATTGATCTTGTGCTATATCTTATCACTAAACGAGACAGCCTATAATTGCGAAATAATAACTTCGTAATTAGAACGTTTGGGGTTCACACGAGACTACTTTTTATGATTTTTAACATTCAAAATTAGAATCTAAAGTTATGGGGAATAAAATCCAAAGTTGCGGATTTCATGTTACCTCGCCCCCCGCAAAAAGTGGCAGAAATGTTTATTAGTAGAATTACACGCGTAACCAGTCCACATATAAATAGTCAAAGCCTATAGGACATTCGCAAAATAAAATTTCGACTTCAGCTTTCCATACTAAATGCGATCAGCTGATTGCATTTAGTATGGAAAGTCCAATTTTTTTTTCGAAATTCCCAATCCCAATTCCCTAAGGAAAGTTGTTCAGTATCATGGGTACAATCACCCCTTAAAGTAATGCAACTGTTTACCCTAAAACCCTGTAGAATTTATGTCAATGCACAAAACAGAATAAACGAATAGTTTTAAAACTGTCTAACTACCTCAAAAGGAAATACAGTTAAAAGTTTATTCATACATATGCGTGTACTTGGAACTCGCAACGTAATTTATCTTCAAAGTCTAACTAAGCTGTATACTGGAATCCTAGTGCAACTATATCTCAACTTAAGCTTGGATTAGCTTATTCCAGTAACTGTATTGAAAAATCCAGTTGCCATTCAAATAACCTAGACAGTCTTTTGTTGACAGTCTAGTGTTTACTGAAGTAATGGGTTTCTATTTTAAAAGCAGCTTTAGCATGTCTAGTCCTCGCACCGTCTTTTCTTTCTTTAAAATTTTCGTATGCACCAGTTTATTTATTACAGGAATCTATGGCTTTGGTTTCATTTGTTTAACTGCACTATTTAGATTTATATTACATCAATATAAAGATTACTGAAGCTTCTGCAGAGAACGTTTTTCAGATTGCAACGTAAATACAGGGTTCAACTTAATATGCTGACACTTTTTTAAGGGGATGATCAGACCATCAAACTGAACAACTTTCTCTATGGGACCAACATTGCAATTACAAAAAAAAAATCTGATGTCCCATACATTTTGCTCGAGTAGGTTCGCAGTTTTGTATGGAGCAGCAGATTTTTTTTTCGATTTCAATGTTGGTGTCATATAGAAAGTTGTTCAGTTTGATGGTCTGATCATCCCCTTAAAAAGTGTCAGCATATTAAGAAGGACCCTGTATACTTCTCTCGTCTTATATTTGCCGTGGGCAAGAACCCGCCTAGCAGGTTGGTTTATATCGCATTTTCCGGCGGTGTTAACACAACGTCGAGATTTTTATTCTAAGACGAGCACCGAATGTGTTCTAAAACAAAAGATTTCTGTCAAGTTTTAGCCGGTTAGAAACTTTTTCCCCGTTTCTACCCTATATAGTTCTTTACCCGCTCTGTGAACAATAATGTTGTTATAAAACAACCCTTTATTTTGATTTTGTAAAAGGAACGTGACAAAATCAAGGTAATGTAAGCCTGTATTTTTATTATTATTGTGAAATATAGAAATAGAAATAAAATTTATTTGCCTTGAAACAGGTGTACAAAAGATGGTAAAATATAATAAAATAAGCTTCTTCTGTTCAGCTGTAGCAACAGCATGCAAATGTGTAACAACTTAAATAAACTAAAACCTATAATACTAGACTAACATTCTGTAATTATTTTACATCTACTATTTAAAATTTAAAAACTCTTAACGCTATAAAAACTATGTTGCAGTAGCCGTCTGTATAAGTAATAAGCTTTCGGGAATTTTATTATATATTTTGATACTCATATAGTAACAATTCTTCTGGTTTAAAGTTAGTCTGGGATAATAATTTATAGCAAGTCTATTGGGATACCGTGTGTGAGGGGCTTCGATAGACTTCCGCCTGTGCCGCTGCGACCATCGCTGACGATCAGCCCCTTCTATGTGTCTATATGTCCACTCCTGTAGCAAGGACCAAAAAAGCACTCACAACACAAGACATTAAAGAGCAGCAAACAAGGGGGATGGCTGTAATTTGTCTTGGAAACCACAACGAATTTAATCAAAGAAGATAGGAGGAGGAGAAAAGTAAATCCCACATCTTGCAAATGCTATCGAGCCTATAGGTGAAGCAAGACTTAGTTAGGCCTCTTCAGGAAGCATTTGTGACACGTAACTGTTGAGGACACGCAAAAGCAAAAATTTTACAGCAAAATTAAAAGTCTTTTTTTTTAAGCTATTCCGTCCCATTATTGGGACATGGTCTCCTCCGCCGTTCCAAACTTCTCTATCCCGTGCCATCAGTTGCCATGCCACGGCGTGGGTATCCAGGAGCCCTTTTGCGCTAAGTTAAATCATCGAAGTTCTATTCTTATCCAATTTCAGTTCTAATCACACTGCAATCCAATTAATATTCAACTGTGCTGAATTCTGCATCGCACTTAACTCTATGTAACGGACAGCTTTTAACGTCTGAGCGATCTGTCAAAACGGTTGTAACGGCAGTCAAGAGCAGTACCGCGATTAGCGCAATACAAAATGTGTCCAAAAGTAAGGTTCGTACGTAGTCCAATAACGGTTCAATCTCCGAATATTTACCGTGATTGTAGCCCAGGTCGTCGCGCCATATCTTGGTCTGTCTAAAATAATAATTCTTGGTTTAAATTAATAACCTAACCAAATAATAACCTGTAAGGGACGAAGTTTATAAAAACTAGTGCCAGAATATGCAGTATTTAAAAACAAAATGTACCAGCATTTTCCCTCAGGACACAATCAGTGTCACAGCATCCGGACGTCCCTTAGGTCCCGTGTGGATGTAGGATAACAATAGATAAGCCTTCTTAGCCATTTATAAAGCATGTAGGCTTGTTAGTTACAGGATGTTTGCTACCAAAGGTGAAAGATTTAGGTTCAAAGTTTTAAACATAAGCATATGGTCACGACTATATTCCCCGAGAGGGTAGTCAGAGATATTCTGTAACCTCAGAAAAACCACTTCGGTTGGCCGTAGAGTTATTTATAACTAGTAAGTTACTGCATCCGATGGTAAATGGCGCGATCATTGTATGAATGCATGCATATGCTCACGAATATATTCCTTGAGGGGGTAGTCAAAGATATTCTGAAACCACATGACATCCATGTTTCACTAGTACCGAGTCCAGTGTGACGAGGAGTGAACTCGTCGCCACTTGTAATGGACAGTATGTACAATACATGCCTCGAAATTCAAGCATGCAGGTTTCTTCACGATGTTTTCTTTCACCGAAAAGCCAGTGGTATTAAAAATCGTACATAAATTCCGAAAACTCATTGGTACGAGTCGGTCTGGACGGGGATCGAACCATCGCCTAGTGCACGGCAGGCAAGGTTACTCGCTACTGGACCACCATGGCTTTTCAAAGTTTTAGACCTGTACTATCCACATTTCTTTAAAAATAATTTTACTATTATACTAACTAGGGCTGACATAACCTCAGGGTTAAAAGCACCCATATAAACAAATAAATAAAAAAAACTAACTGAATGCATTGAGTTAAGAGCTTCTGCTCCTTGGTAGCGACTTGAGTGGTGAGTCGTGGATTTTTGAGCCCCAGGGTCCGGGTTTGAATCAATATGCGTGACTTTCCAAATACATGGACCTTAAAGGTAGGATTTAGACCATGATACTAAATAACTTTCATTATCGAGCCAACATCAAAATTAAATACAAAATCTTTTGAATACAACAGATAAAAAAAACACAGTACAGTATATTACGGTAGTTTCGTATAAAACAGCAGATTGTTTCATTTTATTTCGATGTTCTCCAATAGTGAAATTAATTTCAGTTTGATGGCTTAAATCTAAATAACTCCATTAAACATTAGTAGGGCGTTTTGTTACACTCTGTATAGCACTCAAACGCTAAAATGCTAAAGTAAATCATCTCGATAAAGCTGAAATTGAAAACGAAATTTTCATTCGTACGTGATGTCTACTAATCCACTTGGTGAGTTGAATTTTCTCAATAAATTCCTGTAATTAGGCCCTTTGTTCAGTAAGAAGCTCAAGTAGATATTAATTATCTAGACACAATACCACGGGTTCACCTCGCTCTGTCTACCGCTCTCACTAACTTGGGTGGGCTGGGAATTTATTACCTACAATGTTTACCTATGCAGATAATTATATTAAGGTAATTCGTGTGTTAGTGTTCCAAATTATAGTCTTCACTTTCATGAAAACCTGCTAGCACTAATGCCAATTTTGCAAATAGTGGCTTCTATGCCTCTACCACAGAGTACTATAATTACTCTACTATGCCTACTCGCTTTGGTGTTTATCGGTGACTTTGCAATAAAATTTGCAATTAAAAATAAATAACACCATCATTACTCATTAGCTATACAAGAAAGCGTAAATCGGACAAAAGCTCAAGGTGGTTGCAGAGTTGTCAATTTCATACAAAAATTTGACGCATAATACGCGTAGACGGTCTTAATAAAAATAATATTTTATAAATGGAAAAATTGTTTAAAAAATCTAGATGCCGCGTATCAAATAACATTTGAAATTTTTAATATAATTACGAAGATATAAAGCTTTGCCATTTTCTATAGATAATTTCAAAGCTTTATATTATATTATAAATTGCAAATGTTATGATACGCGGCATCTAGATTTTTAAACTATTTCTCCTTTTATAAATGTTACGTTTAATTAGACCGTCTGCGCGTATTATGCGTCAAACTTTGGTATGAAATTGACAACTCTACAACCACCTTAAACTAGATGGCGCCGGACGGAAGTCAAATGGTGATTTGCCAAATATAATACCAATACATGTTGATTAGTTTCCTATGAACCAAAAGTTGTCTGAAAGACTATTTAATAAAAGACAGGTACCAGCTAGTATTTAATACGTTTCATTCCTGGGGTACACCAAGAGAGCCTGATGATCTGAACCCTCAATAAGTCTGGTGCAACCTTCGCAATCATCAATTATCGAATGCTGATTGGCTAGTGGTGGTCCAGTGGCGACTAACCTTGCCTGCCGCGCAGGAGGCGATGGTTACATTTTGCATGCCTATTTAAGTGGCTAAGTGTGAGAGACTTTTTGTAATCATAACATTCCACCTATACTATGTAACCATACTTACAGCAAATAAAGTTTCTATTCTATTCTATTCGATCCTCGTCCAGGCCGACTCGTACCAATGAGTTTTACGGAATTTATATACGGTGAAGGAAAACATCGTGAGGAAACCTGCATGCTTCAATTTCGAGGCATGTATTGTACCCACTGTCTATTACAAGTGGAAACGGGCTGACTCCCCGTCACACTGGACAGAGTTTCGGTACTACTAGTGAAATGTGGATATTCGGAGGTTTCAGAATATCTCTGACTACCCCCTCGGGGAAGATAGTCGTGAGCATATGCTATGCTTATGCTTTGTGGTTGGCTAGTGTCCACCTTCCCTGAAGGTAGTTGAGGTGGAATGGTCTTAGTACGTCTTACCATTCCTAAACCTTTAAAATACCGAAAGGAAAACCCATCTTTTTGTGTGTAACTAATTGACATTCGCCAAATAGCTTCATAGTGAACGTACATTTTAGGTATCTCTCTCATAACCGATAGTAGCAAAGTTTTCGATCACCTCTGGGAATATGGTCGAGAGAGTTTAAACTGATCGAAGGTTACCTATCCTTTCTCAATATTACGGACTACCACTCTGCAAAATTGCATTAAAATCGACCTTTCGTTATGATCTTTAGATCCCTAGAGCAGGGCAAAGATCACCGTTTTTCGAAGTGACAAATACAGCGCTGCTCATGAAGTGACAAATACCTGCAGCTTATTTCTGCAGGTAATTAGGGGATCACACCAGTTATGACGAACCACCATGATAGGTCAATCGTACCTATGGTCAAGAACTTAAGAAATCGGCTTAAGGGCACCCAGAAACAGTATAGCATAGTATAAGTATATGCTCACGACTATATTCCCGAGGGTTTCCTCACGATTTTTTCCTTCACCGAAAAGCCAGTGGTGTTATAAATCGTAGATAAATTCCGAAAAAATCGTTAGTACGAGAAGGCCTGGACGAGGATCGATCCATCGCCTGCTGCACGGAAGGCAAGGCAGAAGCAGTATAGACCTCGGCATATCATCGTGTTGCTAGGACTTAGCTTTTAGTTAGGGTAGCAAGCAGGGATCAGTGAGAAAAGACGTCTTATATTTAAAGACGTATTAGCAACGCTTGTCAAATGATAATTATTGGTGTGGCTTTAAATAAAGAAACGATGAAACACTTTGACGTGAAACCCTTTTCAAACTAGACAAGTTTTAGTTTGAACTCCCGCAGTTAAGCTCATAATATAACCCTCCCAAGCTCGCAAATATTGAGTTACATTTGAACTGTGCTGTGTGCTAACACGCTCCCATATGCAAAACTCGAGTTACCTACTACCGTATCTTTAACAAATTCACGTTTCTCTACACTTTGTCTTGGCAAGCGCGCCACGTCTTACTAGAAAATTATCTTTGTTCACGTTGACACTGGTTTATTAAAGAGGTTGGCGTTCTTGCTGTGATGTTTGGGGTTTTTAGGAGAACGAAGTTATGTGTAGTTTCCTTGTTCGAAACTGTTTGTGATAGAATGTTCCAGCTTTGTCAGGAACCCATGTTAGTTAACAGCTTAGAAGCAGCTTAGTAATAACTACATAATGTACAGTAATCCAAACGACCCTCTTTGAATGTTTACATAATGACAACACTCATAATGAAACAAAAATAAACTGATATCTCCACACTTTCGGCTTAGTAGGGTCAACACGTCTTTCACGAGTCACTGTATACGTTGTTATAATAAAATCCCCGAGACCATTTTGAATCTTTCCGAAAACATGTTTAAAACTCAAAGTTCAAAGGTCCTCTGCAAAAAAGCATAATATAAACTGGATGATTATTTAAATGATCAAAATGCTTGGGCCTGAGGTCACTAGCTTATAGTTTATTTACTTTACTGTATGGTATCAATTATTTTATTAAATAGACTATGTATTATTGTAAACATAACTTTAGTTAAGACTTTATATTGTGATAGTTATTAAGTCGTGTTATGTTGTAGAGTTTCTGGCCGCATCTTCTCTACAGCGACAACACATTCCGACGCGGTGGTAGCTTTAAAAAAGATTTGACGTTTGGTAAGTGTGCTTCAAGCTCCTATATTGAATAAATTAAATTGACTTTGACTTTGAAATAGAAATGTGGAGAAACTGTTTTTTCGGTGCTTCCTCCATGCCGGAGACAGACTTGCACTTGGCCGATTTTTATCGGGTTCCTTACCCAAAAGGTACCAACGGAACCCTATAACTAAGCCTTAGCTGTCCGTCCTTAAGTAGTCAAATCGGTGAAGTCGGTTTTCAGTTGCAACCGACATAGAATTAAGGAACTGGTGAAAAAGATAGTCGAAAGTCTATTGAAGAAAGTTTAGTTTTTCGTAAGAGAAGGAACGTCGCATGCATACATGTTTTTACCTTTAGTTTACCACCGTCTTTAAGAATAAAAGAGAAAAGTAATTGTGAACATAACAATTATTGTTTTTTTTGAGTGAGTAAGGCGAAATAAAGCGAACCTTACATAAAACTCGCAGCTTTTTTACAATATTAAGTGAACATGAAACTTTACTGCTAGAAGTCCCTAAGGTAAGTGAAGATTTGGCTTCCATAACCCTATTTTTCATGTCGCAAGCTGAGTGCAAAATTAACTTGGGAACTGCATAGTTCTGACAAATGTAGTGAAGAGTGTAATAGAATTTTGTCGCGAGTACAGGAAAAATACGTTGCAATTTTTAAGTGGAAAATAGGGACGTAAAAATATGATAAAAGCTATACAGTTTGTTACCACCTATATTTTTTTCTTCAATAATTATTGGAGAATTTGGGGAAGCAATTTAAAATGCTGTAGACTGAACATTGGCTGAACACTGAACATCTGGAAATCAAGCTTGAGATTTAGTAGCTTTGCGTCATCTTATTTAAAACTGAGAGCATCGGTGGTGCGTTGCGGAAACTTATGAACACTCAGATATGATGTGAAGGTCCGGGTTTGAATCGGTAAGGACGACTTGCCACGTATCAATGAGTTTTTCTAACTTATGTACGTAATACTGACTACTCTCATCTCAAACGGTGAAGGAAAACATCGAGAAGAAACCTGCATACGCTGAAAAAGAATATCAATTATTAATAGAGGATCAACTGGGAAGGTCCCACCGGTGAAAAGGGAAGATCTTCCGCCAGGCTAGGTGTGAATCCTGACGACCGGCTGTGGTCCAACAGTTTTTAGTTCGATCTTGTATATCTATCGAATCTCTGTGATTATTTCTCTTGCGCGATTTATGTCTTGCATTCGATTGTGAACCTTATTTGTAGTAGGTTACGAGTTACGTATTCACGGTGAACGTTGTCTTTGTATGAAGCATATTTCCGAAGGCGACGGTATCGCGATCTGTTGGCTTCTTTGCTATAAGTTGTGGGTGTTGACACCTGTGGCAAGTCCCCACACGTATATGTGAAGTCTACCAATCCGATGAATGTTTCTTCTATCGTAACTGTTTACGAACCTCTGGCTTCGTACGCGGCCGAAGTGATCCGCAGTGCTGAGATATGTGGTCTGGAGTGGGACATAAGTATATAGGCTGATGATAATGACGATTAAATACTGCAAATTTTAGTAATTAAGAGAAAAAATGTTTTCAATATGGTATAATTGCTCTGATTAGCTTCTCGGGGAATAAGATAAGATAAGATAAATAGTCTATATTTGCACACCAAAATACACAAAAACAACAACAATATAAACGAACAAGAAGGGTACAAAAGGCGGCCTTATCACTAAAAGTGATTTCTTCCAGACAACCAGTCAATACGAGGTTATAGTCCCAAGCATAATAATGCTTCTGCTTATATTTATCTCGACCTACTTTTTCCAATTCTTCCGTACTACTTCAGACCACACAGTTCTGCAATCGCAAATATTGCAGCAACTTTACAACCCTCAACATAAACTCAAAACTCGACGAAGAACAAATACCACAGTTCCGTAACACCCAATCGATGAAACCATAACGATATCAAATCAACTTCGGCGTCGCCATCTCAAAAATACTACCCTATTTTCGCTTCATCCCACTTTGGAGACTTGTCTAAACTTCGCCGTAACTTCGAAATACAATATCCCAAACTTTATTTTGTGATATTCGAAAATGAACAAGTTTTAGCAGTCTGGTAAAGCAATAAAGTTTCGAAGGAAATTCTTGAATTAATGCAAAATCTAATGGCAAGGAATCGTGACCACCTGCGGAATTGTAAAAGGATTGGTTAATATAAACTTTTGGGGTGTCCTTTGCGGTTTTGGCGGTGAAATTGATTCTTTAATGTGATGGGGGATTTGATGAATGTTGGTATTAGTTACCCTCTTGTAGGAGTATTCGCCAATCCAGTCTCTTTCCCACCAGTTCCTTGAGTTCCTCCACCGATAAGAGCGTAGCTATTATTTATAAGATGATGAATTTAGAAAAGAATTTCTTTCTTTCGGGGATGTTCTAAGGTTTAAGAAAATCTCTGACTACCCCCTCGGGGAAAATAGTCGTGAGCATTTGCTATGTTATGCTATGCTCTCTTTCTTTATTTGTCTTTGAAAAAAACACAGAACAAAAACAATATATTACTCAGTCAGTACTTACAAATACATAAAACACACAAAAAAATAAACATTGGTCTGTGACATCAGTATACGGTATACAAGGTGTTACAAAAATACAAATAAGCATTTAAGGGGTGGTTTAGACCATAAAATTGAACAACTTTCACTATATGACCAATATCGAAATTCGATGTTCCATACTAAACTACAAAATCTACTCGAGCTAAATGTATGGGACGACTGATTTATATTCTCGATTTCGATGTTAGTCCCATAGGGAAGGTTGTTCAGTTTGATGGTCTAAACAACCCCTCTAAAAGTTTTAAATATTTATTTTTACGTTTGATATAAGTTGGTACTATTTCGCGGTGAAGATTTTGATGTATAGGTACGTAAAATTTTATCACAAATATTTGGTATTCTCCAAATAGGTATTATTACTAATCGAGATTATACAGGCATGGAGCGAGGCAGACAGGCATGTAACCTATACTTATACAAATATTCTGTTTTTTTACAAATTGTGCAAATCTAAAGCTTAGCTCTTAATCTCTTAGTTCTACACCCACGGGGAGAATCGGAGAACCACACGGGATGTTTTATGGGAACCACGACTGTTCTCTATGTCTTTTCACGCTTAAGTTTCGAACCTATGGGATATAATCATACTAGAAACAAATCTCTATGCTTGTATGTTGCCCGATTTTCGTTAAAATGTATAGTTTTAAAATTACAGACCTCAAAGATTTCCATACAAATTTTAAATTAACCCTAGCATTGAAACTGTATATTTTAACGAAAATCTGACAACATACAAGCATAGAGATTTGTTTCTAGATTGTTTCTGCAAATTTTCATAGATTTTATCGGTTAGTATTGAAACTATAACCAGACTTCGTTTGTATTGAACGGTAAAATACCCTTAAAGGTATAGGGCGGTAATCCACCTCTCAACAATCCACGGACGCTCAAGATAGCAATATTGTGAACTGTTCGTTACATTTTCAACAAAATTGTTAGTTTCCTTGGAGTTTTCCGATACATTTTCAATGACATCTGTTTCTCTTGTCGATATATATCAGAGATATACTTGATAGCGTGTTCTGTCGTGTATTGTGTGATAAAACACGACTTTTGATATAGTATTTCTTTTATCTAGTTCATTTTTGAGATGGATCAGTTTTTTAGTGCTATTATTTCTTCTATTTATTTATTTTAGTGCACACCTACTGTTTTAGTATGCACTTATCAATATAATACCCGTAAACCACGACTACGTAAGCGCGGACGACTGAATTTAAATACTCATAACTTTTGATAGAATGAATCGATCGCCATGAAATAAAGTCTAAGTGTTTGACGCTTTTGAAATCCACATCCAAATCAGTTCAGTAGTTTATAGGTGATGCGTGCACAAAAAAACAGAACAATTCTAAAAAACGGTCACAATGCCTTTCATTACGTATCCTAAAAGCCCCTTATTAATATTTTTGAAAGTAACTTAAATGTACATCAGACTATATTCCCCGAGTCCTAGATATTCTGAAAACTCAGAACATCCACGTTTCAATAATAGTACCGACCTCTGTCCAGTGTGGCGGGGTGTGACAATTTTATTATAGTAATAGATACTTCGATAATTATAATCGAAATATTCAGATCAGAAAATAAATTCAAGACTCGGTTAACCACAATCAATGTTTATGTCTTTTCATGTTGTAATTGGTTTTTTAGGAGACTTTGCCAAGTCAGCACGATTCGACATTAGTCTTGGTGAATATATACCTATAATGCTTTATGCTTATGTATATATTTAGATTTGATATAAAACAAATGAAAGTTTAAGAAAGTTAGAAGTTTATGTTATTTCAAAAATTTTCACTTCTCGTTTTATCAGAAATCTTTACCAAATAGGACCAACTCGGCGGTTACTTCTTCAGCAAGGAAAAAGAATCATAAATGCAGAAGTAATGGTGAGAAGTACGTAAAAAACTCACGGGATGATTTGATCTTCTTTCGTGTCAGCATCAGCTGTATCAAAATCTGTAAAACATTAGCCAGTCAGAAATGGTTATATCGAGACTGACTGCTCAGGGTGCGCCAGACGGACTCGGGTTTTGTCACTCGAGGAGACTCCTTCCATGTACACTGTACGATTTGATAATCACCTTCTTTTTGAAGTCAGTTAATAAAACCGGTCAAAAGCGAGTCGATCTACTCGCGCACCGAGGGTTCCGTACGACACCACCACATACATACATACATACATACATATACTCACGCCTGTGTCCCATTGGGGTAGGCAGAGACAATTGATCGCCATCGGCTACGATCCTGACATACCTCTTTTGCCTCTTCCACAGTCATAAGTCGTTTCATACAGGCTCGTCGGTTTCGGGTACATTTGATCAGACCCTTCTTAAGTAGGCTGTCAATTTGGTCTGCATACTTACGTCTAGGGTGACCCCTTTCGACTGTTCTATTCACTCTCGCATTTATATTTCATACGTCAGTCTACTATCACTCATCCTTTCCACATGACCAAACCATCTCAACATTCCCTTTTCAATCCTTGTCACTATATCCTCTTTCAGTCCACACTTTTCTCTAATTAGACTGTTTCTTATTCTATCATTCAAAGTCAAACCACACATACTGCGCAAAGAACGCATTTCGACAGCATTTATCCTTGATTCATTCCACTTCTGGCATACCCAACATTCGCTGACATACATAACGTATGCCATACATACGACACCACCACACAATATATTAAATTAAGAAACTCGCCTATCCTCTTAGTTTGCCATCTTTAGCTTCAGAACAGTTTGTGTCCTCATTTTTTTTTGTGAAGAAAATAAGAATAAAACAAGCAATTATGGATAGCGACACAAAAAGATTTGAATCTCAATTGTTTAATTCCGCGAAACTCAAGCTGCAATTTTGGTCACTTTCGTTTTTTGTTACTGAATTCCAGGAGTTGCCAACCTGCATTTATTTTGTGAATTCTCAAAATAAAATTACTCGCTTGATAATGCTGACTGCATTTTCAAAGAAAGTCTGTTTGTTTAAGTTTTCCTCAAAATTAAAACATCACAAATAGTTTTTAGGAAAACCGTCTATGGCGGACAAACGGACAAAGAACTCCGAGACGTTTAGTGCGAGACCGACTCACACTTGGCTGGTTTTTATTATTTTTTGTTATACTATAGAGTTTGCTCTATAATCACACCAAGTTTAACACTTGTATGTATTACTGTTTTTACGAGCGAGAAGAAAAAAACGTTGATAAAACTAGTTTCTTGTTGAGAACCCCCCTTAATTTTAAATCTTTTGCCATTTTATTATTTTTTAACAAATCCGCCGTAAAAACGCATATTCTGTGTTCAATTGTCTAGCTATTACGGTTCAAAAGTTACAGCCCGAAATAGGTAGGACGGACGGACGGACGGACAACGTAGGCTTAGTAATAGGGTCCCATTTTCGCCCTTTGGGTACGGAACCCTAAAAATAAATCAACACAAAGGATATACGGTCTCATAATTTTATGCAATGCAACTGATTGCATCAAATAATAGAGTATTTAATTCCAATAATCTAAAAGTCGATTTATTTAAATTGACTCCATTGATAGGATTCTGGTTATTATTAAATCATTAAGTATTCAACATTCATTTTCTGCTACGTTACGCATTCATTAAACATTTCATTCATTAATGTATGTACGTTACGTGGTAGGAATGTTACATTCGTATTTTTAGAGTAAACTCTCGTAAAAATTTTACTAAAAATTACATAATTGCTGTTTTCTTCACTTTTATGTTTTATGTTCTTACGAATAATGATGAGAGGGAGTGGGCCATTCTCCACCACGCGGGCCCAGAGCGTGTTGGTGGAGGCAAGATAGTGGTCAACTTGCTGATAGAGAATTTTCAAGCCGCCTTAATAGGCCTCTGACCTGGCTTAACGAATACTTATGACGCCATCTGACGGAACTATCCAAGACCAACTACTTAACGTGCCTTCTGGAGTACGGAAACTCTCGAGATGAAATACCACTAAACGGTCACCCATCCAAAGACTGACCGGACCTGAAGTTGCTTAACTTCGGTGATCGTTTCCAATACCGAAGCTCCCTTACGCCAACGAGCGCTTTTAGTGTCCTACTTTCATTATAATAAAAGAAAAATGTGCAAAGAGTTTTTGACTTAAATCATTAACATGTAAGTAACGATTGCCTGCTAACTAACGTTCCGATGCATGGAGGCGCTCGAGATGAAATATCAGCCGTAGATACGTGGCGAAACATTCATCCTAAGAAACACTGCACAAGAAACCTTATTTCCTAGTCACCTTGTAACACCACTGGCTTTTCGGTGAAGGAAAACATCCTGAGGAAACCTGCATGCTTCAATTTCGAGGCATGTATTGTACCCACCGTCCATTATAAGTGGCGACGGGCTCACCCCCCGTCACACTGGACAGAGTTTCGGTACTACTGGTGAAACGTGGATGTTCTGAGGTTTCAGAATATCTCTGACTACCCCCTCGGGGAATATAGTCGTGAGCATATGCTTATGCTTATGCCTTGTACGAAACGGGAAGATATGCGGTAGTCCATTTTAAGCCGGAATACACATGACAATGATATGTTTCGGTAAACTCTTTCACATCTCTCTGCTCGGTGCTACATCCCGCCACTCATTGCAGTAGGCATCCAGCTCGTATCTCCACCTTTTCCGGAGTATGCCTCGACTTCGACTCCCGTCGTGAGGCACCCATTGCGTAACGATTGATGCCCACCGCACCCAGACCAGTTCCACTTTAGTTTTGCCGACTTTACCGCACCTCGTGTGCATTCTGCAAACATACCCAGCCCAGTGCTTTAATTCGTAAAACACCGTATTTATATTATAATATTTTATTGTAAAGAATCAACACGTTAGACAAAACATCAAACTGAGAGCTAGAGCATAGACAATAAAAATAGAATAGATAACATAACATGCCCCTCTTAAACAAAACAAAAATACTTAAACCACTTTAATTAACCTAACTACTTAATACACTATTAACAACAGTAACGCTCGGGCTTTCGTATAATTCTACCAGATCTAGTTCTGACAAGATTATCATTCAAATTAACGTTATCATTAAGATCATCTGAATGCACGTTACTACCATTATTATTAGTACAAAAATAAAATGTGTTATCTACATTTGTAAAATTAGAATCACTCTGAGTAGGTTGAACATGTTTAATATGCTGAATGTTTCTTCTGTATACTCTCCCCTTTTCATCGCGAACAATATAGGACAAAGGAAAATTACTCAAACTTACTATATTGCCTTTATACCACATCCTATCTCTTGGATCTTTTTTGAAGTAAACAATATCATCGATTTTAAATTGATAGTTACTGTGTTTCGAATGCTGATTGTAGTAATGAGTCGTTTTTCTTAAATTATTTAATTTATTCTGCAAATGATCCGAAAATCTGACTATCTTGGGCTTGAAATTTGAAAATTTAGCTGGTAGTTTGGTTCTTAGCTGACGAGACATGAGTAGTTGAGCGGGAGAACTCGGGTTCCCTCTAGGTGTGCTACGATACTGCAACAAACCTATGTAAGGATCAGTCCCAGAATATTCACACTTTTTGAAAATATTTTTTATTATTCTGACAGATACTTCTGCAAGACCATTTGACCTGGGCAAATATGGACTTGTTGTAATATGTTGAATACCCCACTCAGATAAAAATAGATCAAAATCTTTTGAATTAAAAGGGGGACCATTGTCACTGACTAACTCCATTGGAATCCCGTGACGGGCAAATATAGATTTAAGATGTATTATAACAGTACGAGTACAGCTGTTATTATTTAGCAATGCGATTTCTATATAGTTGGAGAAATAGTCGACTAGAAGTAAGTATTTTTTGCCATTATAATCAAATAAATCAACAGCTACCTTTTGCCATGGAAACAAAGGTTGTTCGTGGGACATAAAAGGTTCTCTAGTTTTGTTATTCATGAACGTTAGACAAGTTTCACACTGTTTAATTTTGTTCTCAATATCATGATTAATGTTGGGCCAGAATACGATACCACGAGCTTGACTCTTCGTCCTTTCAATACCTAAATGACCTTCATGCAAAATTGACAATATTTCTGACCTCATTGAGATGGGAATGATTAAGCTTTGATTTTTGAAGACCAAGCCATTGATGACATGAATTTCATCTCTTATATTCCAATAGGGAAGAACTATTGGATCAACCAATTGTTTACAATTAGGCCATCCATCTTTATTATAGAAAATAACTTTTTGTAAACTGCTGTCTTGACTAGTGTGTAGTAAAATTTTGTCTAATTTTTCTTTGGTAATAGCTAAGTTAGAAGTAAGTAAGTTAACATGTAATTCAATGTCTTTATCCAAATCATCTTTTAGACGAGACTGTAATGAAAATGGAACTCTGCGTACCGGACATACTCTCGGTCGAACATTTGGATCAACATCAAGATGGGCTTTATGAGGAAGACATCCGAGACCTTCGAATAGGAAAGCACATTTTTTTAATATAGACTGTACTGAATCTGGATATGACTGAGACTCTGGTTTTTTGGTTACACTATGACATGACTTTTTTAGAATAGAACTTGTTGTTGAGGCGGAAGGAGGAGACTGAACCGACGGTTTTCCATTATCTAGTCATAAGTTGAAAATACGTTTCACAATCCCAAGTTCATCACAAGTTTTCCGGCCGATTATCGTTTGGCATAGAATATCTGCTACTTCGAAATATAAATCTGTCGTAATACCATTGGTAAATTTACATTTGATATAACAGCCACCTATTACTGGAATTGTCGTCCCGGAAAATGAAAATAACTTGTTTTTCGAGTTGAAAATTTGAATATTTTTGTTATGAAGTGTCTCAAGTGTATGCTTTGAAATGACATTTATGTCAGCACCTGTGTCAATTTGACAATATATATCCACTCCTTCACAATTTATTTTAATTTTCCAGTCATTTTGCAAAGGAGAATTAACTGTCCCTATGATAAAATCTTTTCCGACAGAATCCTCAGAATTATCGATGACGTGTACGTTGTTGTTTGTATTTTTGAAAAAACAATATTTATCAAAATGATTGCGTCGACCGCAATTTCTGCACGTTACTCCTTGTGCTGGACATCGAAATCGGTGTATTTGACCACAGCGTTGACAAGTAGAATTATTGGACAATCCTGTATTATTATTCCGGTTAAATCTCTTGTTGGATTGGCTTCTTGGAGACTGTGGAGCATCTGACCTTTGTGACCGGCTTCGAATATAATGGTCATCTTTTGGAGTGGAATTTGGATCTGAAGATTGTCCCTGGCGTTGCTTGTTTTTTATGTATTGTACCTCAATAAAGTCTGAATTATTTTCATGCTTCATTCTGTTGCTCCTTTCATGAGATAACTCCATACTTTTAGCAATTTTGAGAGCAGCATTTATAGTCAAATTTTCTTCTTGTAGAAGCTTTTCTTGTACATTTGAATTGGCTACGCCAATCACAAACATGTCCTTTATGAGAGAATCTTTGAGCGAAGTGAATTCACATGAATTGCTCAAATTCGTTAAAACCGTAATGTATTCGTCAAAACTTTCATTGTCCCTCTGGTATCTCGTGAAGAAATTAAATCTTTCGACGGCGACATTTTTATAAGGATTGAATTTATCGTCGAATTTCTGTATGAGTGCTTTCAAAGTAATGTCTTTTCGAGCAATATTAAATGAATTGAAAATTTCAAGACAATCATCTCCGATTAAATTCAGGAAAATAGCCACTTGCCTTGCGTCGGATATTTTTTCCATATCATTCGCGTCAAAGTAAATTTCGAATTTCTGTTTCCATATCCTCCATTTTTCCGATATGCAACCGTCAGTCGACATGGGACGCAAGCTATTGGATTGCATTATTACGCCTTGCGCCTGTGATGTACCTTGTATTACTGGATTACTCATTCTAGTTTTTATTCTGACACCATGCTTTAATTCGTAAAACACCGTATTTATATTATAATATTTTATTGTAAAGAATCAACACGTTAGACAAAACATCAAACTGAGAGCTAGAGCATAGACAATAAAAATAGAATAGATAACATAACACCCAGTTCCACTTTAGTTTTGCTGAGGTTTCTATTACGTCAGCTATCTGAGTTTTGGAGCGCAGTATTGTGTTCCGGATCTGTTCGTTTTACACCTATAGTCCAGGAAAAATAAGGTTTGAGATTGCATTAAAGACACTTTAGTAAATTGTGTTTGAAATAATATTACTGTTAGTTTATAACATTTTTGTCGAGATTTCGTGGTTATATTGGCTCAGGAACCTGAGAAATACCTTAAAATCGATATAAATGTACAAAGGGCAAGCATATTTCGAAAGATATTTCTTCCAGCATACTAGCAAAAGAGACAGTCAATTATCACAAGGCAAATTTAATGTGTACAAACATACAGTAAATAATTTAGTTTTGAGGTTATAATTTTTGAAGACTTACGAAATATTAAATATCTACTCACATTTACGATATTAACCGGGGATTATTATTGTGATAAGTAAAATGTATTGAATGAAGCCATCCTGTACAAAATCACCAGTTTCCATTTTTTGTTAATACCTAAATTTTATGTTTTGTAAATGTCTTAAATATTCAATAGTACACAATAAAAAATCGGGGATTATTGGGAATTTATGTTTTTCAGGTATTTATCTACTATATTCCGAATTATCACCAAAAGTGCAATTAATGCAACCTTCTCCATACAAAAATCCGTAGATTTCCCCGACTACTAGTATACTGCGCTCCATGGCTCTTTGACAAACCTGCAGTTTGGACTTTAGAACCTTTTATTATTATTATTATTATAACACTTTATTGTACACAAAGACATAATAATATACAAAGTTGAGAAGACATGTACAAAGGGCGAGCTTATCTCTGAAGAGATTTCTTCCAGCAGACCCGCAAAAGAGACAGTTAATAATTACAAGGCAAACTTATTGTGTACAGACAAACAATAAACTAATATAAAATACAACATATACCTACAACATACAATATATATCAGAATATATAAATATATATAAATATCACTTAAGGTAGAGAGAGATAGTGCTCTTTCGTTCTCTTTTTAAATATAGAAATAGATTCAGAGTCGCGAATGTCGGCGGGGAGTGAGTTCCACAACCGAGCAGCATGGATGGTGAAGGAGTAGGAGTAGAAGTCGGTGGAGTGGGATGGGATACTAAGTTGGGTACGGATGTGGGATCGGCAAGGTTTGTCAGGAGGGCGGGAGAAGGAGAAACGTTCACGGAGATAGTTAGGATATGAAGGGTTGTGTAGGATGTTGTATAGAAGACAAAGGATGTGGACATTCCTACGATCGCGTACGGGGAGCCATTTCAGCTGGGTCCGAAACTCGGACACATGGTCATACTTTCGCAGACCGAAAACGAAACGTATGCCCAAGTTCTGTAGTCTTTCCAACTTGTTATTTAACTCCTCGGTGGCATCGAGACAACAGACATCCGCGTAGTCGATGATAGGAAGGATTAGGGATTGGGCTAAGAGGATTTTGGTGTTGATGGGAAGACAATTTTGAAGACGTTTAAGGGAATGGAAGGAGAAGTGTACTTTTTTACTAATCTGGTTGAAGTGGTCGGCCCAGGACAGGTTGGAGTCGAAGATGACTCCGAGATTTTTAGCGGACTTACTGTAGGGAATGATGTCCTTCAACCTTCCTTAACCGGTCTGTGTCCAACCTTCGTTAATGTCCAGGCTTGAGCACCATAAGTTAGGATGGGCAGAATACACATCTCGATGAGTTTGTTCTTGAGTAAGAGTGGAAGGTCGCCCTTCATCAGATCCTTCATGGACAAGTAGCTCTTCCAGGCGTTGTCGACTTGACGAGCGACTCCTTTGTCCGGCCTGTTTTCGAAGGATACTACTTGGCTCAAGTATTGGCCCAATTGTATTACTTAACTATTATAATTTTTTGGGAAGGTCTATTGCAGACTGTGGTCTCAGGCCACTGGGACCAGTACTATCCTATCGTGCTCACCGAATTATATTTTACACTTAGGTATACCTCCAAACTTATGGAATTTTCTTTTCGTTTTACGCAGGATTCGTCACAATGTTTTTCCTTCATCGTCGAGCTAGTAAAATAATAAATAAAAGACAACCGCACAAATTCTGTAGAACTTAGTATATACAGGCCAGGAAGCGAACCACCGCCTTGTGAGAGAGTCTCAAGCTCTCTTTAATTATCAATGTAGTGACGACCGCAAATTATTTATTCCTATGAAAATATACATACAAGACATTAATATATCATTCGCTACGCACATTCGGTTCGTGAAGACATAATATCACCATAATTATAAAAGGGATCAAAGGGTGTTAACGAACCAAACCGCTGTATCAGTTTAATAATAGTACACCGGTCTGTGTCCATTATGTTTAAACAATCGGTTCCCGGGATAATTCATTGTTGAAACTCTACAATATTTGGTTTTGAGTCTAGGGTGACGAAGGGCTCCTCTGATACAGTGATACTAGACAGAATTTGGACACTGTAAATGAAATGTGGATATTCTGCTAATTTTCTATTCAGAATATCTCTTACTATCTATTTCTGCGGGGAATAATTAGTAGACCTACCATGAGTTGACACTGAAGTATACTACACTTATTTCCCAATTTGTATTGAATTTCATACATCACTCTCAGAATAGTTAAAATTACGTATGCGGGTTAACTGAGTTGGTTTTGGGGTTAAATATTAATCATAATAGTGTTTCCCTTTTTGATTTATACTTTGATCAATAACTTTGGTTAAAATCGATTGGCTGATCCGCGCTTTTGTATGGGAGGTCAAAAAAAATCCCGCACTTTTGTGAGGGACGTACCCAAAAAAAATCTTGTTCAACCCATGTCCCACTAGGAATAGTTATTTAGTTTCAATGTCACAATACACCCTTAAAATGTCGTTACTAAATAAAAGCGATTGGTGTATAACGGCTTCGTTAGCAAGTGTAAACAAAGTGGACTTACGCAAGAGGACTATGTACCTTTAAGTTTAGAACCCATATCATCTGCGTCAAAACCACATCTCAAACGGCATTAAATAAGATTGCCACACCCTCTATAATATGCAACGTTGCATTAATAAAACATAATCCGGTCAAATTAGGATGCTGAAAGACGTGGCTGCTTATACCTACGTTTTGCATGCAAGAACCGCTAGTAGTGTACATGCAAATTTTGGGGTAATATTGGTGGCGGATTTGCCGTATAGCAGACGCAATTATGGCCCCTCGTTTTTGGGGACGGAGTAAGGCCACTTTATGTTTAAAGTTATTGAACTGATTTTGTTAGTGTATGTTTTTGGAGATTATTAACCGCAGTAGCGATTAATAGGGAACTGTAAAGGGGCGATCACAAAACATTTGCGATGTCTTCACTCATAGAATAATCTTAACTATTATAAAACTGTAACAGAAGTGTGTCTGTACATTGAAGATATTTACAAAAAAAAAATGTTTTAGGTTTTTAGGTGTCCCTGACTCCAAATCAAACTTTTTAAGAATTATTGTCTGTCTCTTTGTTTGTGTGTTTGTTTGTGTGAGCTTCATGCGAAAACTACTGAACCGATTATGATTAAACTTTTTATTTGAAAGCTTATGATCTGACTTAAAATCTGGTATATAAGTATAATACGTTTTTAATTTCTCAGTTCTCTGATGTATCTAATAACTTCAATGTGGTCCATATCAATGCCCAGAGCATCCCAACTCATTACCCAGACCTGCTTATGACTTTCAACAGCAAACACATCCATGCAGTTCTTGTCTCCGAATCTTTCCTGCATCCCTACTTGCCTTCCACTTCCTATTCCTTACCTGGTTTCAAACTTATTCGTAACGAGCGCATTAACACGTCACACGGTGGTGTTGCCATCTTCTTCCGCGGTTATATTCCTTACTGATGATGTCAGCATGTTCCCACAACCTTCATAGAAGTACCCTATCACATACAAAAAACGCTTCTTGGAGTCTACTGTAGTCGCAATCGGAATGTAGATTACTTCTCCTCTCTAGGAAACCTCCTAGAAGACCTTACACTCTCTCACCAATATACCATCATTATGGGTGACTTCAATATCTGCTTTCTCAAAAATGACTCTCGATCTCGCCGCCTCACAAATCTCATAAACTCAAGCAACATGAACATACTTCCTCTTGATCCAACCCATTTTTACTAAATGCTCTCCCTTTCTTCTTGATCTGATAATGGTCAACTCCTTCCTCATGTTGCCAAACATGGACAACATGATGCCGAAGATTTTTCGTATCACGACCTCGTCTACCTTTCTTACAAAATCCGTCCCCCTAAAGCGAAAGCCAAAACGCTCCTGCAGCGTAATTTTAGGAACATGGATGTCAAGCGTCTTCATGAAGATGCCCTGAAAGTGAATTGGTCCTCAATTGATGATGCAGCTACAGTCGACGAGCAGATCGAACTGTTCAACTCCTTTCTAACTAAACTGTATGACATTCATGCTCCGATATGTCCTGTTAAGTTGAAGCATCTTCCTGAGTGACGTCATCAAAACGTTAATTACCCAAAAAAACCGTGTAAAGGTAAATATTTGGTTCTGAAATAAGCTTAATCCAGCACTGGGAATAGTAGCATATTCTGAATGTTATGATAAGTAAAACCGCGACGCGCGGTTGCTCTCTCAAATCTGCTAATAAATGTACTAAGCTATGTATGCACTCGGTTAAAATTACGTATGCGGGTTAACTGAGTTGGTTTTGGGGTTAAATATTAATCATAATAGTGTTTCCCTTTTTGATTAAAACGTTTTAGTTTAATATATCATGGAGTTTGGTGTTAGAGTCTGTGTACAAAAGTAATATTTCAAGAATAGTCCTTCAACGAAGGTTTACCTTATTCCAAATACTATCCAGACAAAGTCACTTTGACATTTTGACAGTCACAAATTAATCGTTGAAAATAATATCAAAAAATATTTATTTATCACCACAAACAGTTTAGTTTTTTTGGAATTTCAGTTAAATTATTTATCATTCTTAAATAGTGGCAATATGTAGTATTGTAGGTATACAATAATAATTGTGCCGGCGAGCGCATCGCTTCTTAGTGGTAAGACCGCTTTATTTTGTGCCTTTTGTTTTTTTTCTCTCTGTATTTTAGTGTTTATACAGGATGAATTTTTAGTCACCGTCCAAATTTTTTCTAGGCATTAGGCATCATTCACTAACTCCATTTTTGAAAAAAAAAACGATACGTAAAATTTTCGTATTAAATAATTTTCTCGAAAGAATTATCGTTCTGCGTGGTCACAAGTTAAACGTTAATAATACTACACTTGCCTCGTAAACATTCAATGAACAGGGCAGCGCACACCCCACTTACCCCCGCCCCGACTCCTGCGCGACACATCTATCTATCGCCAGTCGGTCGCCGAACCCTTTCGCGACGCAAGCGCTTACTTCCGTGTTCCCGCGCATCTCGTTGGCGGCGCCCCGCGCTTTCGTGAATTTGTTTACAATGTATTCCAACCGCGAGTATTACGAAATGGTGCGATCTTACATACTTAGTGGTGAAAGCTTGAACGGTGCCCAGAGACTATACGAAGCAGAAAGTATTCCTCGCCTTTGTTACGCACAGTAATTGCTGATTTCATGGATGACGTGCCGGTAATCTCCCATCGAGATTTTTATTATCAGCAAGACGGTGCACCGCCTCAATTACTCCGCCGCCGTTCGTGATTATTTAAACATAGAACACGGTGATAGTTGGATCGGTCGCGGGGGGCCCGTCCCCTGGCCACCCCGGTCACCAGATCTTACTCCATGTGACTTTTTTTGTGGGGCGAAATAAAACGACGAGTGTATGTGGAGGAAGCCCAAAGCTTAGACCAATTAAAAGAGCAAATTGTACGTGCATTCGACCAAGTGAAAAGTGACACTGTAGTGCTCAACAAAATTAAAAATAATGTGCAAAAACGTGCAAGACTCTGTTTAGAGAGAAACGGTATGCATTTCGAACATTTATTAAAGTACTGTTAATGTGATTGTTCTAAGATGATTTTGATTAAATTTTTAATTATTTGTACATAAGTTGATTCAAATTTTTTAAATACGCCTAATAGCAAAACGTTTTGGCACGGTTTTAATAAGGTCTAAAGTTCTTATTTATCTAATTTATTTTTACTTTATTTGTAATTGATTAATTAAGGATTACATTCTAATCATAGTGAACATAGCACAAACCTTTTGCTTATTGACGGTCCTAAGCCCGTGAAAGTATGAAGGGAAAATTTGCAACTTTGTTTATTATTGTGTTATCAATGAATTGCGGCGGCGCGCGGAGCGGGGCGGCCCGCGTAAATTCACCTAGCGCGTGCGCACGGCGCGGCAGTGTCCAGAAACATAAACTTTTTATAGATAACTTTGTGATGTGATATCTTAATATTTTTGTATTGAGTGATACTAAAAGAAAAAACACGTATTCAATGATTTTCGCCAAAGATTAATATATCAAAATTTGGACGGTGACTAAAAATTCATCCTGTATTTTGGTGTAAAATAATGTATATTTGAAAAAAGTTGATCTTGATTTTTCTCAGTCAAAATTCAACCAAATATGGCCATTTCGTAGATCGGTGTTGTGGCCGACCTTGTCGGTAGCTGTTGCATCCTCAATGTGGAGTCCGCTCTCGTTCACCAGCTCGATTCCGTTCGGTATCAAAATCCTACAAAACCACAATCCTGATTCGCAAGGATGCGGATGATGAATCCGGTGACGATGCAATAATATGGTGACAGCGACCTGATGCTGCTGTCAGAATCGTCTCCGTAAGAGGAAACTCCTCAACGGTTACCAGCACTGACTTGCCATTTTGTTTACACGTTCAGTTTTGATGAAAAAACACATATTTAACCAAGATCTGGTGGTGAAGCAAGGAATGTCTTCCGTACGAGGAATCTTCTCGACGGTTAACAGCATTGGCTTGCAATTTTGTGTACACGTTCAGTTTTGATAGCAAAACCAAGATCTGGTGCTGAAGCCAGGAATCTCTCGGTACAAGGGTACTCCTCAACGGTAAACAGCATTGGATTGAAATTTTATTGTATGCGTTCAGTTTTGATAGCATAACACCTATTTAACCAAGATCTACTGCTGAAGCCAGGAATGTCTCCATACAAGGAATCTCATCAAACACACGTATTTATGCATACCCGAGAACGAAAAGAAAAGCCATAAGTTCAGAGGTAATGTAAAACGACGAGCATGGGGCGAACACAAAAGACCATTAATGATAGCAGTGTTATAATAAAGCCTCTGCTTGCTAAAGTCCTCCCAAATAATAATAAAATACGCCAATTGAGTTTAAGATCGTCATATTCTAAATATACCCTATTCAGAGTAGGTACCCAATTTCACAACCATTCTGTCCACTGTGACGGGAACATATCCCAGTTGATGTATATTCAGTACCAGACACTGCAGAAGATATTTTGAGACAGAATCTCTGCTAGTGGCTAGCTAGGGCCATAAATAACACTGGGCGGTTAAACACTCAGCTTTTTTTCTTTAGAGCGAAACTGTTTTGGAATCCACAACGAATCGAGTTAGAAAATAAATTTAGACACTATTTGTCTTTTGAATGGATCATATTCTTTGACTATTTGTATGTGGACTGGTTACGCGTGTAATTCTTCTAACAAACATTTCTGCCACTTTTTGCGGGGGGCGAGGTAACATGAAATCCGCAACTTTGGATTTTATTCCCCATAACTTTAGATTCTAATTTTGAATGTTAAAAATCATGAAAAGTAGTCTCGTGTGAACCCCAAACGTTCTAAGTTCGAAGTTATTATTTCGCAATTATAGGCTGTCTCGTTTAGTGATAAGTTGTAAAATTGAATGTAAATGCACAAGATCAATTGTGCTTATACCGTGGCAGAGGGGAAATGCTACCGCAAGGCTAGTCCTTATAATAATTAGTCAAAGATCATATTATTTTACACGGTCCTTTTTAACCTACTCGAGCCAAATGTATGGGACAGCAGATTTTTTTTCGCGATTTCGATGTTGGTCCCGTAGAGAAAGTTGTTCAGTTTGATAGTCTGATCATCCCCTTAAAAAAGTGTGAGCATATTAAGAAGGACCCTATATTTTTATTCCCGTGACAGTCGTATGAGGCAAATCTCCTTAGTCACCTTGTATGAATCATCCTATATATAGGTTTAGAATTTCGGATCATCAAACTGAACAACTTTCTCCCTCCCAAGAAAATTTTATAGCATAGATTAGCATATGCTCACGACTATATTCCCCGGGGGGTAGTCAGAGATATTCGGAAACCACAGAACATCCACATCCACAAAATGTAATGTACTGTACATTTCAGTCGAGTAGGTACTAGGTAGGCATTGCAGTTTTATATGAAACAAAAATATTAATTTTTGGCTTTATAGTGAAAGTTTTTTAGTTTGATGATCTAAACCAAACCTTTAAATATTAATAGAGTGTTACGTTACACCCTGTAACCCGGGTCGTCAATTTTATTTACGAAATTGTTTCAAACCAAAAACGAGCGAGTACAGAAATAGAAAATTAAATAAAAGGAGGAACAAATGAACGTACATTATCTATTCCCATCCAACATTGAAGGAAGATAATAGTCCCAGATAGTTGGATCACTACGTCTAGAGAAATGAAGACGGATTAACCTGGCCATTGTATCAATCGATCAAGATTACAATAAAGGTGCAATTTGCAATGCACGGTAGACTTTGTGGGCCGCCTAACTGTATTATTATTTTGATAATTTTCAGCATCAAAATAGGTAAGTAAGTAAGTTATAGCCCTTAGAATCCCACTGCAGGGCAAAGGCTCACGAATAATGGTGAGAGGGAGTGGGCCATACTCCACCACGCGGGCCCAGTACGTGTTGGTGAAGGCAAAGGTTAAGGTGTAGGTTAGTGGTCAACTTGCTGTCAGATAATATTCATGCCGTAGAGTTTCTGGCCACATCTTCTCTACAACGGAACACCTTCCGGCGCGGTGGTAGATTCAAAAACATGACGTCAAAAAGTTATCTATGTGATATTATTTTGAATAAACAATTTGACTTTTTGCCGCCTTAATAGGCCTCTGACTTGGCTTAACGAATAGTTAAAACGCCGTCTGATGGAAATATCCGAGACCAACTGCTTAACGAGGCTTCTGAAGCACGGAAACGCTCGAGATGAAATACCACTAAACGGTTACCCATCCAAAGACTGACCGGACCTGGTGTTACTTAACTTCGGTGATCGTTTCCAATACCGAAGCTCCACTACGCCAACGAGCCTAGTTGGTAGAAAGCCTATTAACAGTACCTGTAGATTTGTTTTCTTGGCTACTTGGCTGCCTAGACCTGCAGGTGCTGGCTACAAACAAATCTACAGGAAATATTAATTTGATGAATAGAATATACTCCCTCCCTGAGGGTAGACCTGTGCTCTGCAGTGGGACGTACATATAGGCCAATCATTAATACATTGATTAAATTAAAACAGGAAGATAGGTGACTAGCCTACAGCGCATGGACCGCATAAATTAAGCCCCCGTCGTCTAATTTCCATAGTCGCAATACGAGTGGCATTGCTTGATTGAGATACTTTTTTGATATCAGGCGGAATAAAGGTACCACAATGCCTTCGTGTGCTTTTACTCGTTGTGCAAATTATTTAAAAAGAAAAAAGACGGCACGGCATTACTTTTCACTCGTAACAGACATGAATAGCAGGTCCATTTTTCGAGTACGTAATGCAAGAACGTCACCTATCTTCCTATTTTAATTTAATCAAAGGATTAATATTAATATTTTGTACCCAAGTCATGGATACTAATACAGATCGGGTAAAAGGTTATGAGCGATGACCTTTAATGCGCAGAAATCAAATTCGGGTGTTTTTGGCGGGGGGAAGCGAGATGCGGCAGACGCGCAAACGCTATTGGTCGATCATTCGCCTTTTACGTCATCAACCTGCGCGAAAATCCCTACCACTTTCCCGCTTGTCATCCTCGCGTGCTTGTAGTTGATTGTATTTCTGAATACTTCATTAAGTATAAATTGTGTAAGTACCTAAGTGTAAGTATCATATAACGTTCCTGATCCTGACCTAATTTTTGAGCATGTACTTAGTAAAATATGTCTTTTGTTAAAACCCTTTTGTCTTGTATAACAACATATTCTACTTAGAAGCATGTATTGACACTTATTTTACACCCTCTATGCATGACAATGTGCGGTCTGAATTTCAGTTGAATAATGTTACTTGTCGCATTATAAGAACAATATTGGTTGCATACATACTCATAAAAACAAACCGTTTTGTGACGGTGAGAAAATTTTTACGACTACTTAGGTACTAATGATCTTTTTTGGGTCTGAGGTCACTAGCTTATAGTTTATTTACTTTACTGTATAGTATGAATTATTTTATTAAATAGACTATGTGTTATTGTATACATAACTTTAGCTTAAGAATTTATATTGTAATAGTTATTAAGTCGTGTTATGTTGTAGAGTTTCTAGCCGCATCTTCTCTATAGCGACAACACGTTCCGACGCGGTGGTAGCTTTAAAAAAGATTTGACGTTTGATAAGTGTGCTGCAAGCTCCTATATTGAATAAATTATATTGACTTTGACTTTGACTTTGACTTTGACTTTTAAGGGTACTTTGCAGCACAGCTTTTTTCTGTGGCACAGCTAACGCTAAGCTAAATTCACGCATATTGGAGATTTCAGGATGACATTACTTGCTTTTCCTCATTCAAAAAATACTTCATAAGAAACTAGAGAATAATTAATGTAATGTTCCTATGTTAACCGACTGCTCTCAAAATAAGAAGTAAAACATCGATCGTGAATAAACCTGCATACGCTCTGGATGGGCCGCCGGATTTAGGCCCAGAGGAGTGTACATCAAATTAATTTTAGTAAGAATTGATAAAATTTTCATTCATAATTTCTCGCTCTATTCATTAATTACTAGTTATTGTTTCGTTTATTTATATATTTCTTTCTCAAAGTGTAAAAAATCTCCCAAACGTATTTTTTTTATTTTTTATTTATTTATCGAGCACATAAACAAACATCTTATAAACTAAAAATATTGAAAATTTTCGGGATCTATCCTACTTATTATTTACTATATTACGGATCCCGAAAACAGCTAAAACTACAAATAAAATAAAGTTAATTCCGCATAGTATAATTTCAAACCAAGAACTTTCTATAAACGTTTCCCTATGCCATTTTAATAATTGGCATTAAGTATACACTATTATTTCTATATATTTTCATATTTGTGAACTGATGGCCTATGTTTCTTTGGAAACCTGGCAATGTCTTTTGCGTATCGACCAATCCACATTAGATACGCATGTTGAACTAACGCCAATATACCCTAGGCCTATGCCCTGCAGTGGGAAGTATACAGACCGACGATGATAAGAAACTTTATTTCTGTTGTCAGCGGCAGTGAATTCAATTCAATTTTTTGTTTAGTGGCATCCGAAGTGTTAGCACAATTCAGCCAATGTCTCGTTATATGGAGAGTATGCGTAGGAAAATGATCAGTAGTATTAATTAAGTCTAGCGTGGCAGTTTTGCCAATGTAAGTACGCACGCGTCCGTACTCCGCCAGAGTTGCAGCGCGACTCCAGCGGCAGTGAACAAATTGAAGATAATGATTTCGGTGTAGACGCAGCTTTCGTTTCAAACCAATATAACAGAAAAACAAAGAAGTTTACCATAAAACTTTATTTAAATTCAAAATGAAAACAGACGTTAGGGAAATCTCTATGACTTGCGCAGAGATTCATCAAATTTTCTTTAACATTTTCATCTGTTCCATAACATTGACGTATCTAGGGAGAGTTCTGCGAAGAATTTAAAGTAAGGGAGATTTTACCGAGCTCTGAAAATTGGTGAACGTACTGTAAAACTTGACACCTATTGTTAAACCTGAAACAAGAAATTCACGATACCAGATCTAAAATTTACGTAGAAAAATGCAAATTTGTAATGCTGTTGTTCTAATATTAAATATGGTGGTAGGTTCGTTAAAATGCCGTTTTTTAATGTTAAGAATTAGCAGTTTCAGACTATCAAACTGAACAACTTTCAATTTCAGACCAATATTGACAAAAATAGCTGTTCCATACAAACCGTTAATGGCGACTCGACCCATATGCAGCAGTAGATTTTTTCTCGATTTCAATATTGGTCCCATAGTGAAAGTTGCCCAGTTGATGGACTGAAGTATCCTTTAAAGTATGTAACTCGTTAATTTCGTGATCTCCAAAAAAAAGTAAATATTTTAGACAGGGTATAAAATCTTAACTGTTTTGAGATAATGAAATTCGGTTGTGACCATATAGAAATTACACGCTCCCCTGTTGTGACTGACATGAGACCAGTGTTCAGTACCAACATTACAAAAATACAGAATTTGCAAAAAATACTGAAAACGTCAAAACCTAGTTGATTGTCATGAAGTTTAATCCCATTCCACGACTTCACTTAATTCATGATTCTTCACAAACTGTTATATACAATTGTTACATTAGATAAGTTAATAACGTTACGATATTAAATTATATGATTAGTAGTCCTGTATTGTCCGGCTTAGAATATATCACCAACCCAGACGATACCAGACGAACCCCTCTTCAGGCATCGTCATCACATCAAGTAAGGTAACCACACGTTTACAATCACTACAGTTCAGTCACAAGTCCGGCACTTTAAAGAACGTTTTGAATTTGACAAAATGGCGTCTGCACATGCGCACTTTGTGCAAGTTGTCCTTGATGTAAAATGCAGGGTTGAAAAACCGCGTTTTGTACTTTTTACTTGATACTTTATGTTATTAAAAATAGTATTCAAGCTAAAGAATTACCGAACATGTGAATTTAGAGTTATTTTATCGTTTTTTTTTATATAAATAAAAATATAAAAACACTGCATCTCATCTCATGATAGAACTGCTTTCCCTTGATCGGCTCCACTCAAGTGTCCCCAGAAAGAGTGAGGTGAGGTGAGGTGGGGAATCTGCAGTAGAACTAAATGCTATTACCTGTTCTGTGGTCCAGTTATCTTTGATTGTAGCGGTTTTCCGTTCCTTCAGTTTCAGGAGTCTAAGAACGATTCAGATTCAGATTCAGGAGTCTAAGAACTTATACAGGGTTTAAGAGACAGACCTCCGCATACACCCTGTACATTTAATTTATTTTCAGCGTACCAGACTGCTTTTGAAGAATGTCATGAATCTTTTTGAAATTCATAGTGAATAAGGATTATACTCAGTGAAAACCAAAGGACGGTCTTCAGTTTTCAAAACGAGACCAACATTCTTTAACGACTTGAATATAAAAGCAAACAGAAAGCATAAAAATTCAACAAAACATTTTCAAATCTAAAAATCTTTCCATTCGCGTCCGACTTCAAAATGCGGAATATCAAGAAATATAAAGAAAAGCATGTATTCTTAGAAAGTATCTATTTGAGAGTAGCATTTATTACTATGTTGTCTTGGAGACAGTAAACAGCTTTCTTTCTGGTTTTGAAAATCTTTGGAAAATGCATGTAAACTAAAAATAATATTGGATATTCGTGTGCTGTCGTTTGGATTCTGTGATCCTGAATTCGAATATTTCACCCCATTTCTTCTCGTGGGAGTCGTACAAAGTGATTAAGGATAGTCGTTCTTTGCAGGCGAAAGGCTTTGCTACTTATCACTCGAGTCATGTCATCCTGAAACCTTCTTTATGATAAAATTAGCCTTACTACAACTGCTTAACAATGTTACACTGTGTAATTTAATATTGGATTTTTGTAATTGTACTTTGTATGGTTTGTTTTGTTTAAAATAAGTGTGTTGTAGAGTTTCTGGCCGCATCATCTCTGTTGGCAATACCACCATAAAATGTAGTAATTAAAAATGTTGTATTTCCGGTTTCCGTCATCCATATTAGTACGGTGCTTGTGCGTGTAACTAAGTCTGGTGTAAAAATCACTAAAATAAACCTCCAGTGCTGCAAACAAGACTTTCCTTTACATCGAACCACTCCTGCCACCAGAAAAACTACAGTCCACTAAAACCTCTCCAGCGGAGCCGAATAAAACACCGGTAGGCCACGTTCCCTACATTCTCTACAACGGAACACCTTCTGACACGGTGGTAGATTCAAAAACGTGACATCAGAAAGTTATCTATGTGATATTATTTTGACTTTTGACTTTTTTACTGCATGTTGGAAAATATAGTAGAGTACATAGGTACTCCGACCGTACATTCGTAAGATAGACGTGGTTCTATTACCAAACTTAAGTATAAAGGGTGTAAGGGTAAACAGCTGCATTGTACCCATGATACTGATCAATTTTCCCTGAGAGATCTACAGGAAATTCGCAAAAAAAAAATCGGCTTTTCTTATAAAAGTTTGATCAGCTGTTTGCATTTAGTATGAAAAGTGTAGGTTCAATTCTTTTTCAAAATTTTCTTTATGTTTCTTAGGTAAAGATGATCTATATCATGGGTAATGGGTAATGCAGCGTTTTCCGAACTTCCTGTTTCCTTACATTTACAATACAATAAATAAGCAGTGTAAATAAAATGATGTTGTATTCGAAAGTCTAAATATTAATTAGCTATCTAAAACCAGAGACTTCAACAATGATCTTGAAGAAAACAGAGCTTCTTCTAAACATCACTAAATCGCAGCGACAGTCAGTTATTAGACTGCACTGTACGACAAATTAACGTGATCGTACTGAAGCTAAGAACAAATTGCTCTGAGTACCGTAGCAATGTGCGAACACTCGTCAGAGTCTATTGTGCAAATTGAAGCATGTAGGTTTCCTCACGTTTGGTACAGGATTAATTTATCAGTAATACTATAGTAAAATTTTACACCAGAATTTACTGTTGAAATTAAGTTAGTTAAACCATTCAATTCCCTGTCCAATTATTATGATTGCGGAGATAATGGAGAACCAATTTGATCATAACGTAATAACTAGGGTTCTAAAATTTACCGTCGCCAAATCGGTCGATTAACTAAACGGCTATTGTGTCTTTATTACGTCATTAATAATTTAGAGAGTTTATTTAAGGTATAAGGGATAATTTTAAACGTATTATTTGTGTTAGAGATTTAATTGGTTTCTCATAATTTTGTTCTTAATGTCAGAGGAATTGTTTTGTTTATGAATTGCGTTACTGCTTTCATTCTTGGTTCATAAATAAGGAACTTAAAAGGTGAGGATTGTGAAGCAATCAATGATTTAAAAAAAAATCATTATCATCATCATCAGCCCATCATCGTCCACTGCTGAACATAGGCCTCTCCCAAGGCGCACCACATAACTCTGTCCTCCGCCTTCCTCATCCAATTGCTGCCCGCTACTTTTTTTAGGTCGTCTGTCCAGCGGGCAGCAAGGCGTCCCACACTACGCCTACCAGTTCGCGGTCATGACCCAAAAAATGACCCTAATTGAATTCACTTTTGTACACGCGCAGGCAGAGGAGGCTGAGACGCGCTCCTCCCGGCCCCGGCATACCACTCGAATGACCTATCGAGACTGCGCTGAGCTTGACCACAATTTGGTTTTTATGTCACTATGTTAAACTGAATCATATTAATTTTACTCATCTTTTATACAATTCTGACGAGTGAATTATCGAGTAACTTTTCATATTAATTATATGAAAAGTTGAAAACAATAGCAATTTTCAAAAAAGTTACATCTATATTTCGTCGCACCAAACATCGATGAAATGAAAAGTGTCTGATTTATCGTGAACGACGAGTGACATAGCAATGTAAGCGCTAAATGTCGTTTGAATGCACAGCAATGCATTCTGATTTACGCTGCACTTTGAACGCTAGAGGCTATACTAGGGTTGAGTGAAGTGTTTCCGTTTAAATTCATGATATTAGGAAACACTTTAGTGTAATTTGCTAAGTGCTAATGTGTTGCTAGATACGTATTTGTAAACTAAGGTTTAGTGCGAAATAATATCACTTTAGGAACTCGTAGTATAAATGATTGACAAATTGTAATAATTTATGATAACAGAGAATTTCTTTGGCCATCCAGAGGGGCAATGCGGCCAGTATCTTTGGGACCTTTGAGCCGGGGTTGCGAAGGGCAGTGCCTTTAGATTAGTTAGTGATAGTCTGACGAAGCATGCATGCGGATTTTATCTTGTGTGCTGTCATTGCCGAAGCTTGTAGCGGATATAGATGTATGTGATTCAGATTTGACGAAGCCTCGTTGCGGATTAGATTATTTTTGTTATATTGTTTTGAATTTGAATAAGTATAGTAATTATTTATGATAATACTATTAGTATTTATTAATAATAGTACGTCTCTACATAGGTACTGATAACCTATACAGAGTATAATACACGGTAGGTTGCTGTATACGTACGAGGAACACTGTACTCTAAGTGACAAATTGCCAATATTTTTTGACAATTTGGATTGGAGACCAGAGTACCTAAACATTGATTGTGGTCAATAAAATGTTTACTTTTATTCATTATTTTTACTGGGTAAAATTGATATCATTAGCATCCTTTCACCAAACGAAACCGTGTGTTTTCCGTGTTTCAAACCTGAACATCTTTTACTATGGGAGCAAACCGATCGGAGTAAAAAAAATCAGCTGTTCCACACTAAACTCCAGTGCTTATTTGCTCCTATCGTTTTTCTCCCATAGTAAAAGTTGTTCAGTTTGATGGGTACACTCTAAGTATAAAAGGATGCTAATGATATCATTGCAGGGTGAAACCCTGTAGTTACAGGGTTTGATGAGACCATCAATCTGAACAACATTCACGATGGAAAAATTAAAAAAAACTGCTGTTCCATACATGTATATTCGAGTAGATAGCAGATCAGCAGTTTGTATGAGATAGCAGATTTTATTTATTTTTTCACGATTTTGGCTCCATAGCGAAAGTTGTTCAGTTTGATGGTCTAAGCCACCTCTTTAATACTAGGGTGCTTAATTGCACCCTGTATAGATAAGAAAAAGTCCGTATATATATACAGTAAGGAAAATCTCTCTCATCGTCCAAAACAAAACAAGCATTTGAATAAAGTTAAAGAATCCTTAAATTAATACCCAATGTCCCTTAATTAATTTCCTTAGATACTTACAGAAATCTCGTGAGACTCCCATACTAATTTAGATCTGTATTTTATACGGAAGCTTATTTAATTCCGAAACTGAATTACCAAACGTTTACGTTCCCACGTGTATTTTAACGCTTGAGTGAACATTTAGCGTAGCCATCGTAGCATAGCCTACGATAAATGCTCGTAGCAAGGTCTACGGAAATTCGTAGTCTTTTATCATTACTGATAACATTGACGTAGAATACTATGGACGCCGGATCTAGTGCAAAATACTCGAATAAAGTATCCGAGACTAAAATACACAAACCTATGTACGTATAGTAATATAAACTAACTAAAAACATTGAAAATGATGAAATTCTTTTCCGTCCCACTCCCCCATCGGGGCACGGCGCGCGCCGCGCGCCCACGCGTGCGCGTAGTCGGCCGATCATACGAAGATTGTTCCGTAATTCGTTCTCTTTTTTACGTTTTCGTTCTCTTTTTATTCGTACACTTTTGAGCGCGGACCCTCCGTCCAGTAGTGGTAAGTCAATGGCTGATAATATTATTAGCAAGCGTTATTCTGTCGATAATGATAATAGCAAATCTTTACTATCATGATTGGAACTTAAGATGAGCTGGGAGTAGAGTCAAGTACATTGTTGTTTTGCATGGAATTGTCTGCGTGACTGAAATTCTTTGTAAACCACCCACATAAAAACTATTTTGATACCGAATTCGATTTTCATCTATGGACCGTGTCGAATTTAGAATTTTTAAGTAAATAATTAGGCCACTATTCAAGGTAAATTTTAGGTCAATATTAGGTGGTGCGTTGTGGAGAAGTATGGGCACTCAATCACGAGGTTTCGGGTTGGATGCCGCACGGACGACATACAATGAGTTTTTCTAACTGGTGCAAGTAATACTGACTGCTCTCAAACGGTGAAGGAAAACATGGTGAGGAAACCTGCATACGCTGAAGAAGAAATTCCAATGCGTATGTGAACTCCACCAATCCGCATTGGACACGCGTGATGGACTACCGTCTATAGTAGTAACGCCTAATTAATGCCTTGAATAGGCTTGTGCCCTGACGATGAAGTCAATGTCATTGATATAGTTGGTTTATTCCTAGCTTAACCTCTCGTCCGTGGAGATTCCAGACACAAAAGATTTGTAATTGTCTTAGTCACGGATCCGTGACATCCACAGACGAAGGGTCAAAGATGGGTTATGTTTGCATCAAAATTCCGACGATTCATCCCATAAGTCAATCTTAATGCCTTTACACCGACCCTTAGCATTTACAGTGTGTAAAAAGGAAGCGCTCGTTGGCGTAGTGAAGCTTCGGTATTGGAAACGATCGCCGAAGTTAAGCAACGTCAGGTCCGGTCAGTCTTTGGATGGGTGACCGTTTAGTGGTATTTCATCTCGAGTGTTTACGTGCTTCGGAAGGCACGTTACGCAGGTGGTCTCGGATAGTTCCATCAGATGGTGTTGTAACTATTCGTTAAGCCAGGTCAGAGGCCTATTAAGGTGGCTTGAGAATTCTTTGACAGCAAGTTGACCACTAACTTGTCTCCACCAACACGCACTGGGCCCGCGTGGTGGAGTATGGCCCATTCCCTCTCACCCTTATTCGTGAGAGGAGGCCTTTGCCCTGCAGTGGGATTCTACAGGTTATAATTTACTATAACTTATATTTAATGGGGTGGTTGAGACTATCAAACCGACAACTTCCGTTATGGAGACAACATCGAAATAAAGTAAACCCTTGTACAGGGTCCTTCTTGCTATGCTGACAGTATTTAAGAGGATGACCAGACCATCAAACTGAACAACTTTCTGTTTGGGACTAAAATTGAAATCGAGAAAAGAAATCTGCTGTCCCATACATTTTGGCTTACTAGAGCCAACATGTATGCTGATTTTGTTCGCGATTTCGATGTTGGTGCCATAGAGAAAGTTGTTTAGCTTGACGGTCTGATTATCCCCTTAAAAAAGTGTCAGCATATTAAGAAGAACCCTATACAGGGTGTAAGGAAAAGTATCATTAAGCTTTAAACCACATACTCTACCCATCAAATTGAACAACTTTTACTATCGGAGCAAATCTGTTAGAACAAAAAAATCAGTTGTTCCATACTAAACTGCAATAACTACTTGACTCAAACGTATGAAACAGCAGATTTTTTTACTCTGACAGGTTTGCTCCCATAGTAAACTTTGTTCAGTTTGATGGGTAGAGTATGTTGTTTAAAGATTAATGATAACTTTCCTTACACCCTGCATAAGTTACAAAAAGTCATTAGTATATGCGTATCGTGAGAGTGGATTCAAACACTGACTTTCCTTTCGTGATTGAGTTGCCATATCTCATCGCAACGCACCAACGACGCTATTAAATAATAAAACCGGTGAAGTGCGAGTCGGGCTACTTGCGACCGAGGGTTCCGTACCACACCATCACACAACATATTTACTTAACAAAATTTTCTCTCCTCTTCCTTTAGCGGGAGACCGACTCACACTTGGTCGGTTGTTATAATTTTTGTTATTTTACTGTAGGGTTTGCTCTATAATCACACTAAGTTTGACGCTTGTGTTTTAAGTCCGTTTTTACAATAAAGCGAGAAGAAAAACGTTGAAATAACTAGTTTCTTTTATGAGGAAGCCCTTAATTTTTGTCATTTTTATTATTTGTTAGCAAATCCGCCATAATAACGCACATTACGTGAAAATTTAAACTGTCTAGCTATCACAGTTCAAAAGTTACATCCCTAAACGGACGGACGGACCACGTTGGCTTAGTAATAGGGTCCCGTTTTCACCCTTTGGGCCGCCATAACAACGCACATTCAGTGAAAATTTCAAGTGTCTAGCTATCACAGTTCAAAAGCTACATCCCTAACCGGACAGACGGACGGACCACGTTGGCTTAGTAATAAGGTTTTCCCCCATTGGGTACGGAACCCTAAAATCGTAATTAAAATCTAATTTAAAATAAATATTGACATATATAGTGAATTACAAACGCAGCTTCCAATAATATTAAATGTGAATATTTTTACATGTACAACCCTCTTTATTAAAAACCTACGAATACATTTTTTTCTTTTCATGTCTGGCTTTTAATTTTATGATAATAACCAGACGAGATGAGTCGTGTCGGTGAATACACCCTCACCTCTGTTATACAGTTCTTTTATAAAAAGTCTGTATGGAAGTTCATTTTATATTTTAATTGACTGCATGATTAAAATTGAACATTTAAAAATTCAAGTATGTTAAAGTAAAAAACCTTTTAGAATAAGTTTTCTACAGTTAAGGCCAGGTTGTCCGACTCCTAAACTCCTAAACCGACTGGAGTTATGCAGGCAGACCTGGTCTATCCCCACCACTGAGATGCTCTACACGCTATGAATACTGAATCAGCCTTACAGCTGATGGTTAACAAAATTAAGTTCCTCTTATCTCTTATACTACAGCTAGCTTAGACGATTTATATACGAACACTCTTCGCCTTAGCATTTCCCCTCTGCCAACGTACAAGATCAAAAAATCTTACGCATTAACATACAGTTTTATACCTTATCACTAAACGCGATAGCCTGTAATTGCGGAACAATAATTTCGAACTTATGACGTTTGGGGTTCACACGACACTGTTTTTCATTATTTTTAACATTCAAAATTACAATCTAAACCAATGTAACAAAATTCAAAGTTCTCGTGCTACCTCGCCCCCCGCAAAAAGTGGCACAAATGTTTGTTAGTAGAATTACACGCGTAACTTGACCTCATATAAATAGTCAAAGACAGCTAGTACACAAATAAATAAACAAATTAAATTGTATACCTCGTTTTTTCTGTCCTGTATATTACACTTCAAACTTGAATATAATGTGAAGACAGGAAAATCTCCATTTGCCTCGCGCAGTCGAGCTGGGGTACTTATTTTGTTTTATTTGAATAAATTGCCCGCTTTCCTCCGTCGGGTGGCAAGCGAGCATTTGTTTTCACTTAGAAAACCACTCGGCTCTCACAAGCCCACCACTTAGAACGGGGCTGCGAAAATAGCGGTGTTAAGTTGCTACAATTTATTTTCTACAAGAGTTAATTCATTAATGCATAGCATATCATATGCTCACGACTATACTATATTCCCCAAGGGGGTAGTCAGAGATATTCTGAAACCTCAGAACATCCACGTTTCACCAGTATTACCGAAACTCTGTCCAGTGTGACGGGGGGTGATCCCGTCGCCACATAATAGACAGTGGGTACAATACATGCCTCGAAATTGAAGCATGCAGTGCAGATTTCCTCACGATGTTTTTCCTTCACCGAAAAGCCAGTGGTGTTACAAATCGTACATAAATTCCCAAAAACTTTCAGGTACGAGTCGGTCTGGACGTCCCCGTCCAGTCCCGTTCGATCCCTGGATCCATCGCCTCCTGCACGGCACGCAAGGTTACTCGCAACTGGACCACCACGGCTTTAATTCATTAATCCTTTTAGTTATCACAAAGAAATAAAAAAATATAAGCGTTTACTTATACAGAGTGCAACAAAGCAACCAAGTTATATTAAAAAGGTGGTTTATACCACCAAACTGAACAACTTTCACTATTTCGAGCCAACACCGAGAGAAAATAATAATGTTATGCGTTTCATTCAAAACTGAAGTACCTACTAATTTGATATTGTTCAATAGTGAAAGCTCTTCATTTTTGGTCTAAACCCACCCCAGTAAAAATTAATGGGGTGTTTTGTTACTCGTTGTTTTTCCCTTTTTAGATATATTCTTAATTAGCATGAAGAATACCTACTTTTCACTACCATATCCCAAACTGACCACTGTCATAAGTAGTGAGCCTGTTCCCCAGCATATAAAATGTTATGTACACTTGTGCAGAGAGGCCGTTGTCTTTTATGGGATGTTACGTGCGTGAATACTTACGCGGCATCACATTTAGCGGGTACAATGCGCGAGGCTGGGTCAGCGGCTGAGAGGGCGGCTTCGCTCAAGCATGACAGGTATTCAGAGTTAGAGTCCCTTTACATCTTTGTACCATTAGCAGTGGAAACGTCGGGTGTTTGGGGTTGTGAGGCCAAGACTTTTGTGCGAGAGCTGGGCAGGAGGCTTTTTGAGAGCGGGAACGATCCCCGCTCGGGTTCTTATCTGGTTCAAAGGATTTCTCTAGCCATTCAACGTGGTAATGCTGCTAGTGTGATGAGTTCCTTTGAGCCAGGTGGGTTCCGAGGGGCGGAGAGCATTTAAACCTGTTTTTGTTTTATTACTGACGAAGCGTGAGGTGGATTTTGGTTAGGTAAGTTGACGAAGCATGTTGCGGATCTCTATCTGTTTATTTAAGGTTTTGACGAAGCATGTTGCTGATTACCGGCTGTTGTATTATTATTGACGAAGCTTGTGCCCACTACTTATTTTGTGTAGACATAGGTAATTTTTTTCCATAATATTAAATAATATCTTGTACAGAGGTGTGGTGTTTCATTATCATTGGTCGTTGGTTAGTTGGTTGGTTGGTTGGTCGGTCGGTCGTTGGTTGGTTGGTTGGTCGGTCGTTGGTTGTTGTCTGTTGGTTTGTTGAGTAAAATCTATCTAAGTACATTATATACTTGTGCGCGCCGTCGCCTGCTTCAATAGACTAAAGGATGCTTCATATTGAGTTTGAATTGACCCTTACCTTTTTGCAGCACGCGGTAGCGCGCGTATTTCCTTGCCACATTCCTTCATAGGCTGACCGCACACTGGAGCGCGTCGTGTAATACTGAATGGAAATTTTACTTTGTTAGCTTTAAATTACGATGTTTTCGTTCCTCTCTAGCGTAAGGGATGGGTAATAGAAAATTATGTAATAATTTTTGTGGCCGGGGTAATTATTTTCAAAGTGGACAGTGGGGGTGAAAAAAACCGAGCTAGGGCGAGTCGTACTCGTGCACTGAGGGATCCGTACCAACATAATTTCAAAAAAACTCCCGTCTCCTTTGTGCGAGCCCGACTTTTTGTTTAGAGTAGGTTTACTGTATAATCACAAAAAAATTGACTCTTTATATGTATTGCCGTTTTATAAAATTAAAACAAAAACAAAAATAAAACATTGTTAAATACTCGTTTCTTGCATGAAATATTCCCCATTATTTTTTTCCTTTTTCATTTGTAAGAAAATCTAAAATAACAACACAGTCATACTCTATGCAAAAGACATCATCAGATTTGGACCAAAATGTGAAAGTGGCCGGCCAAAGAAATTATTAAATATTCTGTTAGAATTTCTCCATCTAAACATTTATTATTATGGCACTAAAGCTCATTGTCCTTTGTCTTATTTGGGTTCGAACAATCTGCCTTTTCATACATTATCGATAAAATTAGCTAAGGCTTCTGTTAGATCTAGTCCATCTCAGCAATTTCTATTATGGCATCAAATATGCAGGACCATTTTCCCTGGTTTCACTAAGGTTTGAAAAATGTGCATTTTCATACATTTTTGATGTAATAAAACTTACAGCTACAGCTTTCATGCCATAATAAGAAATACTCAGATGGACAAGTTCTAACAGAATGTAGAAATAGTTTTTGTTGACACTTTCACATTTGGACCAAAAATGTATAAAAGGCCGATGATGTCTTCAACTCGCTACCTATTACGATTAAATAAATGTAGCCCTAAAAAGTTAGGACGAACGGATGGACAGCGTTGGCTTAGTAATAGGGTCCCGTTTGAACGTTTCGGGTACCCTAAAAAGTTGGTTAAATACTTTGTAAAATGATCAAATTTTTGAAATCACTTTTCGCTTACAAAAATACTGCATAATTAAGACCATCATACGATACGGTTAGAAATTACATCAAAAGCATTATTATTGTTTAGATTCTGATTAATTTCCACATACCTTTTTAAAGAGTGAACTTTTCGAGCCTCTCTGCAGATTTTCTTTTGTTTTATTCAGAGTTTATTTATTATTCTAGGGTCACGGGCAGTTTCGAAGACTTTTACAACGCTTCTGTTAAATAATTAAGGTGAAAGTTAGGCTTAATAGGTACCTATGTTTGGATGGTTTGGATAAAGTAAAGCGTTTACTGTTGTAGAATAAGCTCTTTTGTTTTTTTTATTTTTTTTTAATTAGCATAAGCATTAGTCAGAGATATTCTGACACCTCAGAACATCCAAGGTTCACTAGTAGAAACGATAGTCTGTCCAGTGTGACGGAGAGTGAGCCAGTCGCCACTTGTAATGGACAGTGGGCACAATGCGTGTCTCGAAAATGAAGCAGGTTTCCTCACGATGAAGTAGAAAAAAAATCAATTTTTAAATTAGAAAAAATATATATACAACGTGTTAATGAATTAACGCAAAACTAGAAAGTAGTTAGTTTAGAATCGAGAGCAGAATCGAATTATCATGTTTTCAACATAGGTAATTTTTATCATAATATTAAATAGTTTGTTTGTAAAATTTTAAATTTACTGAACTCGATCTCAACCTACCGCACGGGCACACTCATACTACTTACTACCAAAACAAGATTCTTAAAATATATCCACGAGCACGCTAGCGCTTTCATTCATTGCTGAAATGATAACAAATCATTTAAGCCTCAAAACTTAAAATGCGAATAACTTTAAATTTTATCTATCAAAACAATGAAATAATTGTTTCAATCTGATTATTTTGTTATAAATCAGTTGGGGTGTATGAGGTTTTGCGCTTATTCATTAACACGTTGCATAAATATAATATACTATTTATAATTCTTTATATTTATTTTTTTATTAAATGATTATGATTATGATGATGTTTTCCTTCAACCAAAAACCAGTGGTGTTACAAATCGTACATAAATTTCGACAATCGATTTCGATTTAAAAACGCTCCTGACATTATGATTACACAACTAATCCCCATATTTCTATGAAAATAGGTAATAAGGAAGATATAATATTCTCACAGCAAAAGAAAGAAAAGAGCCTCATAAATCTATAACACAACTTGATTGAAGTTGGCACTCTAGCCAACGTTCTCCATATTACATTTCTATTTATAGAAACTGCAATGAGTTTGTGGGATTGCAACTAAGTGAAATAGAAAACGTGTTGGTGTATAAAGGTGCATGTCTACCGGTTTGGAAGAGATGCGATGCGAATCATAGTGATCTATAAATAAAAAACCAGCCAAGCGCGTGTTGGGGCACGCGCAAGGTAGGGTTCCGTAGTTGCCCGTCACAATATAAGGACTTAGAAGGGGGACGGACTTTTTGTTCTATACTACGGTTTAACGGCTAATAAAGTCTAAAAAGTAAATTTTACAAGTTGATCGACAATCACTCGTTAACTTGTAAAGCTTACTTAGCGGTGATAGTTTTTCATTTAAATTCGTTATTATACACTACTGCCGTGAATTTTTTCACGTATCTAGAAACAACCGTTGCATCCCCATTTTTCGTGTAGGGGTGTACCCTAAAAAAATATTATTCGAGATTTTATTTTATTATAAAATATGTATACCTATGTCAGATTACAGCTTTCTAGTACTAAATAGTAAAAATTTAATGCTGTACAGTCGCCATCAGATATATCGTAGCTTACGTGGTCAAATATTTCTGAGCAGTGCTAATTTTCAATAATTTCTTTACAATTTTATTTAAAATTGAAATTAATAATAACGGAATAAGGATCAGATGTTTATGATCACACTGACTGCGTAGATATAATATTTAGGGCCTGTTTCACCACTTCTGAGTAAGTTCTAGTTAGCTTATCCGACAGATAGTTTGACATATTTTGTATGAACGATATGTCAAAATATCTGTCGGATAAGCTAACAATAACTTACTAAGAAGTGGTGAAACAGGCCTTTAATGTTCTAGGCGTTCAGATATTTTTGATTGGTTATGTGTAAAGAGATTGTTGAAAATAAGAACTACTTAGAAATATTTGACCACCTTGTTTGCTATGATATATCTGATGGCGACTGTACCTTAGTAAGCGCATTACTTGAGAACGGCTAGACCAATTTGACCTAATTTATTTTTTATTTCTCTAAGTCGAGTCTAATCTTTGACTAATTATTATAAGGACTTGCCTTGCGGTAGCATTTCCCCTCTGCCACGGTATAAGCACAATTGATCTTGTGCATTTACATTCAATTTTACACCTTATCACTAAACGAGACAGCCTATAATTGCGAAATAATAACTTCGAACTTAGAACGTTTGGGGTTCACACGAGACTACTTTTCATGATTTTTAACATTCAAAATTAGAATCTAAAGTTATGGGGAATAAAATCCAAAGTTGCGGATTTCATGTTACCTCGCCCCCCGCAAAAAGTGGCAGAAATGTTTGTTAGTAGAATCACACGCGTAACCAGTCCACATATAAATAGTCAAAGAGTCTAATAGTCTGAATAAGGTTTTTAGACAGGTTTTAAGGTTTTTTTAATGGGGTCTTTCAGACCACGTACACGGCTGTCAAGTGAGTTTCTGCTTTTTTAACGATGGGTAGAAAAACGGTTCGTGGAAACCTTGCGGTGGACAGGGGTCAGCAAAATTTCTTCGCATCGCATCACATTATAGCCGGTGGACAAGGACCTTTATTTTTTTCTGCACAATAAATTTACAGCACGTTTCATTTCTGTTTCATTGAATCAGGTGCCAATTTATATTTCAATGCAGAGAGAAATACCCACAATTGTTTTACTTGAGTTATAATGTTGTGATCTTTAATGAATCCAATCCATGTAGGTACTATTGTAAAATGTCTACGCAGATTGTTTTTCTGTTTGACAAGAAGAGGTTAAAACATAGTCTAAACTAAGTGAGTGCGAGTGAGAGAGGACTACACCACTGATTGCTGACCTCCCGTACCACCTAGAGGGGGGGAGGTCAAAATTGGTGGGAGGCAGGGAGTATCCGGACACTTAGGTGTCATTTCATACAAATGGGATACATAATGAGTTCGAGCGAGATAGGAATACGCCATTGTCTACAATTTTACGCCACGCTTCCTACCAAGCGGGGGTGGGGTTTAAATTGGTGGGGGCAGGGAGTGTCCGTACTGTATGTAGTACTAGATACTCTTTCTTACACTGTGGTTATACTCTAGGTTTAGTTGAGAAACTTGTTGAGCCTCATTTGCCAGTACCGAATCGAATTTTATTCATGCTCTATCCTTTTCTGTCGCTCTGGCACGTAATTTGCTAGAGCGAAAAAGATAGAGGGAATGCGATCCCACGCGGCAGCACCGGCAGTGCTGCGAACTTCCTCGCTCTAGCCAAAGACGTTCCTGAGCGACAGAAAAGTATAGAGCGCGAAAAAATTCGATGTTCTGGCAGATGAGGCTCAACCCTTAAATTTAGTCAAGTTTCTCAACTAAACGTCGAGTATAACCACAGTGTTTTTTTTCAATGACATATATAGTTTGCTCAGGGAGCAGTTACTGCTTGTTACTGCGGGCTGTTGGGGGGACCACACCAGTGACGGCGATGCGCCCTGGTAGGTCTACCGAACCAGTGAATGATCTTAAGCAACCTACCCAAGGGACACCCATATTGGGTACGGACCTCTGCTATGGGCGTACCACAGTGTAAGAAAGAGTATCTAGTACTTAATACAGTACGGACACTCTCTGCCTCTTACCAATTTTAGTCGGGGAAATCTAAGGATTTTTGTATGGAGAAGGTTGCATTAATTGCACTTTTGGTGATAATTTGGAATATAGTAGATACATACCTGAAAAACATGAATTCTCAATAATCCCCGATTTTATATTGTGTATTATTGAATAATTAAGACATTTACAAAACATTAAATTTAGGTACGAACAAAAAATGGAAAACTAGTGATTTTGTACAGGATGGCTTCATTCAATACGTTTTACTTATAACAATAATAATCCCCGGTTAATATCGTAAATTTGAGTAGATTTTTAATATTTTGTAAGTCTTCAAAAATTATAACCTCAAAACTAAATTATTTACTGTTGGTTTGTACTCATTAAATTTGCCTTGTAATAATTAACTGTCTCTTTTGCTAGTATGCTGGAAGAAATATCTTTTGAAATAAGCTTGCCCTTTGTACATTTATATCGATTTTAAGGTATTTCTCAGGCTCCTGAGCCAATATAACCACGAAATCTCGACAACAATGTTTTAAACTAACAGTAATATTATTTCAAACACAATTTACTAAAGTGTCTTTAATGCAATCTCAAACCTTATTTTTCCTAGACTATTTCCGGACCAGTTACTTTCCCGTATGATGTTTTAATAAATGATAAAAGATAAAAAGGTAATGTCTATCTTTTAAAAGTGTCTTAAAGTTGAAGGATAAAATAAATATACATTACACGGCATGATGTTGTGAACTTTGTATCTTTTGTTTTATAGCTTTACACCCCGACCTTCATTATTCATGTACCTACAAAATAATAAGCTTTACAGGCGAGCGACTAATCGCATAGTGGTCAACTGTTTACGCTACTCCTTCTTCCTTTTTTTGATTAAATTATTTGGTTCCAAGACAGATTAGAGTCATCCCCCGGGCTTGCTGGACTTCATTGTGTAGTGTTGTGAATGGTCGCCGCTGTTGATCCTGGTTTACAGGAGTAACCTGAAAAAAAATGTTTACTCTATGATAATTTTCGTTCAAATTTTCATAAAAGAAAATATCACAGAATTAAGACTAGACAACAGGAAGCTGGCATAGGTATGGTCTTATACTCTAGACGAGAGAGAAACACTGAGCAAAAATTTTCGACAAACTATTTGTGGTTGTTCTACTACGATGATTAATGTACCTTTTGTTAATTCAAGATGTTGAATAAAAACATTTTTTCTAGAAAAACTGTAAACCTACTTGAGCCAAATGTATGGTCCCATAGAGAAAGTTGTTCATGGTCTGATAATCTCTTTAAAAAAGTGTCAGCATATTAAGAAGGACCCTGTATACCTACTAGAACTAACATAATGTCGAGCGCGATAGCGATAGTAATTTACTAAAAAAGGCAATATCGCCACAAAAGGCAGACAATAGGACAGCGTTATGACGATGACGTGCAGTGTTATTTCTAGTACGTCATAGTACATAATAGTTCAATGTAAGTAATTACTTTGTAACAATTGAAAACTACGTTACTTATACAACTTGTTAATAAATAAGCGCAAAACCTCATACACCCCACAACTGATTTATAACAAACTAATTAGGTTGAAACAATAATTTCTTTATTTTGATACTTAAAATTTAAAGTTATATGCATTTTAAGTTTTGAGGCCAAAATGATTTGTTATCAATTCAGCAATGAATGAAAGCGCTAACGTGCTCATGGATACATTTTAAGAATCTTGTTTTGGTAGTAAGTAGGGTGAGAGTCCCGAGCGGTGGGTTGAGATCAAATTCAGTAAATTTCAAATTTTATAAACAAATTATTGAATATTTTGAAAAAAATTACCTATGTTGAAAACATGATAATTCGATTCTGCTCTCGATTCTAAACAAACTACTTTCTAGTTTTGCGTTAATTCATTAACACGTTTTATATCTTTGTCAGCCAGCGGTTAGCTTATTGCATGTTGAATAAAACGGTTAAGAGAAGTTTATTCCAAAAGCGTAAATGCGCGCTGCATACAAACGAAGTCTGCCGATATTTTCAATACTAACCAATTAAAGTCAAATAAATTTTGCAGAAACAATCTAGAAACAAATCTCTATGCTTGTATCGTGTCCGATTTTCGTTAAAATATACAGTTTTAATGCTAGGATTAATTTAAGATTTGTATGGAAATCTTTGAGGCACTGTAACTTTAAAACTTTACATTTTAAAGAAAATCTGACAAGATACAAGCATAGAGGTTACTTTCTAGATTGTTTCTGAAAAATTTCATTTAGTTTAATTGGTTAGTATTGAAAATATCACCAGACTTCGTTTGTATGGAGCGCGCCAACGGCAATATACCCTTAACATCAGGGTCTTACTTTGTCCCAGGAGTGGGAACAATAGACGCTGATGATGATGGATCTTGAATGCTTACAAATTCATTTGTTCTTTTGGAATCATCTTTTAGTGTCATGTTCTTCTATAACCAATACTCAAAATTACGTAGGTAGCCCAAACGCAACAGAATCTCCCGTCTACAAAAACCAAAAGCCTTTGTCCCACATATTGTGGCAACACGACATTGTCTCGCAAGTCATAAACCGAATGAAGCCTGTGACGTCACGCCTCGTAAAAGAACAACACTTGAGATAAATTCCGTAATGAAGGCGACGTGCTTTGACATGCTTCTAATAAATAATTATGGCGTGTTTGAGAGAAACTGAATTGAGATGACACATAGTACAATCTATATTTATATCCATACGTACTAGTACAGAGTGTTAGGGTAGACAGTGGGTGATCGTAATCATGATACTGAACAACATTCCCAAAGGAAAATAATAATTTACTCAAACAAAAAAATTACAAGTTTTCATACAAACGTAGCGCTCAATTGATTGCATTTAGTATGGAAAGATACATTGTCTATTATTTTTATGAATTTCTTAGGGAAAGTTGTTTAATGTAATGGGTACAATCACCCATTCTTTTTATCGTGTGGGCAAGCCCTGGTGTCAGAGTTTTTTCAGACCGCCTTATTACGGCCTCTGACGTAGTTTTTATGTAACGACTACTATCACCAGAGATAGTAGCCGGGACTAACGGCTTAACGTACCATCCGAAGCACGGAATCATCTTTCTTTTCGGACAATCAGGTGATTCAGCCTGCAATGTCCTAACCAACTGGGGAAAAACGCACAAAGTGACATCACTAGGTGTCCCCCGTGGGAATCGAACCCACGACCTCCGTGTCAAGAGCCCAATGCTCTTAACCATTAGACCACGGAGGCAGTTCACTGAACACTCAAACTGAACAACTTTCACCATGTAGACAACGTCGAAAACAACGGAGTTTTTATTTTTTCTGCTACAGCACGGAAATAATGCGTAGCATAAAAAAGTAGAGCAAATTGTTAAGCTCCTGAACTCAGAATGGAAATGTTGAGTGAAAAGAGGTAACTAAATAGTTTTATAACTAAAATTTATGCTTGACCCTCTTTCTGGGATAATAGGTTTTAAATTTCAATTATGACATGAAAATGTTTTAGTAAGTTTTATAATTATAATCAACATTAATGAAGTACCAAGTTGATTTGAGATCACCTGATTTGTAGATACAGACGGATACTCGCGGCCTTTTCCGAAAAGTGTAATCCTTATACAACGTGTTAATGAATTAACGCAAAACTAGAAAGTAGTTTGTTTATAATGGAGAGCAGAATCGAATTGTCATGGTTTCAGCATACGTTATTTTTTTCAAAATATTCAATAATTTGTTTGTAAAATTTAAAATTTACTGAACTCGATGTCAACCCACCGCACGGGCACACTCACCCTACTTACTACCAAAACAGGATTCTTAAAATGTATCCATGAGCACGCTAATTTCATTCATTGCTGAAATGATAACAAATCATTTTTGCCTCAAAACTTAAAATGCGAATAACTTTAAATTTTAACTATCAAAATAATGAAATTATTGTTTCAATCTAATTATTTTGTTATAAATCAGTTAGGGTGTATGAGGTTTTGCGCTTATTCATTAACACGTTGTATATATCCTCAGATAATATACCTACATAAATTCACGATCACAATTTCTTTAGGGGTGGTCAGAAATAATGCTAAAACTACCAGCTGTCTGGCATGCAATTGTAACAAGGCTCACTTTTAACCTTGGTGGCGAGTGACCTTGCCTGTCGTGCAGGAGGCGGTAGTTCGATCCCCGTCCAGACCGAGTCGTACCAATGAGTTTTTCGGAATTTATGTACGATTTGTAACACCACTGGCTTTTCGGTGAAGGAAAACATCGTGAGGAAACCTGCATGCTTCAATTTCGAGGCATGTGTTGTACCCACTGTCCAATATAAGTAGCGACGGGCTCACCCCCGTCACACTGGACAGAGTTTCGTCACTACTGGTGAAACGTGGATGTTCTGAGGTTTCAGAATATCTCTGACTACCCCCTCGGGGAATATAGTCGTGAGCATATTCTATGCTATGCTATGCTATGCTCACTTTTAGCATTTTGAAGGTTATACGATGAAATGACGTGTAAACTGTAAAGTGGTGTACGTAGCTAGCCTTTCGCTCACAAATACACCATTACAAAAGAAACTCTTATGCCTTCATCACCTCGTATGGAACCCGCTCTGATAGTGGTCCATTGTAAGTCAGAATCACGAGGCAAATTTTTTTAAATTACTTTACCCTCTATTACTACCACAGGACAGGCAACGATGTTTTATTTCTACAGGCAATCTAACAGTATAGAATAGCTGTTTTTTTTTCGCGATTTCGGTTGTGGTTCCAACATAAAAGTATAGTTTGATGATCTGTAGTACCTCCTTTAAGACGCTCCCCATAGGTAACCGCAGGGCCGAGTCATATTTTTTTAGGTTTTTAGAATCTATCTTCTCGTTATTTGAAAGACATGCAAATGAATGAAAATTATAGCAATAATCTTCGACATTTTTTCTATAAAATACATATGAAACCAGTGTTCAAAGGAAAGCCTGAATATTGGAAAACATATTTATTACTAGCTGTTGCCCGCGACTCCGTCTGCGTAGACCTTTAAAAAGTATCCTATATGTTAATCCAGATCATATTCTATTTGTGTGTCAAGTTTCATCAAAATCCGTTCAATAGTTTTTGCGTGAAAGAGTAACAAACATACATCCATCCATACAAACTTTCGCATTTATAATATTAGTAGGATAGGATGATTATAAAGTAGATGACTTTATAAGTTGAAGTCAGTTTTACTTGCGACACACCATTGTGTAGACAATATATAAAGATCTAAAAATGCTATGAAGTAATTGTTAGTGTGCTTCAGACCGTTTAACTGGACATCTTTCACTACGGGACCAAATAAGAAATAGCGAAAAAAAATCTGCTGTTTCAAAATTGGTCCCATAGTAAAACTTGTTCAGTTTTTTTGATGGCCTTTTAAGTTTACACCCTGTATTTGTAATAATTAAGGCGTCATGTGCTACGGGTGACCGAAGTATAAACCGAATGTAATTCCAAATCCATCATGCAAATGTTTCCGTTCAATCAAATTCTGTGCAGATCGAGATTTTGCCATTGTTCCCAGAATACCAAACATGCAGTAGAACGTAATATGCGTGAACTCGGCACACGCAAACATACAATCTATTATCATTATGAATTCATCCATACTTCCATACTATACATCACTACTAACAAAAATGGCAAAGCCGGCTCCGGTTAGTCTTTGGATGGGTGACCGTTTAGCAGAATTTCATCTCGAGCGTCTCTGTGCTTCTGAAAACATGTTAAGCAGTTCCGGTTCCTGATAGTTCCGTCAGGTGGCGGCGCAAATATTTGTTAATCCAGATCAGAGACCTTAACAGGCCTTGGACCTTGCTTGAAAATTCACTGATAGCAAGTCAACCAATCCTCACTGGGCTCGCGTGGTGGATGTATGGCCCTGTCCTTGTCACCATTACAGTTCCTGTCCACTGAAGCGGAGCAAGACTGCGGAGCGGAGAAACGAAGAAATATCAACCAATATAATTGCTTAAAATCTTGAAGCGGAGATTTTATGCAATCCCATTGGCCAACAATCCCTCGTTTCTCCACTCCGCGGCCTCCCTTCTCTTCAGTGAATAGGCAGCCTTATTCCAACTAAAACGACTCCGACTTAAACTAAGTGATGACACTGCTTGAGAATGAATACTAAATCGTGCTGGTATGTAGAATAATAACTTTATTAGAGCTCTTCGTTCATAATTCAATCGGATAAATGATGAATGCGCGGATGGAAACTTAGCAAATATGCAGCATTATAAGGCCGGGGCTACATTGTGGTGGTCCAGTGGCGAGTAACCTTGCCTGCCGTGCAGGAGGCAATGGTTCGATCCCCGTCCAGGCCGACTCGTACCAATGAGTTTTCCGAATTTATGTACGATTTGTAACACTACTGGCTTTTCGGTGAAGGAAACATCGTGAGGAAACCTGCATGCTTCAATTTCAAGGCATGTATTGTACCCACTGTTATAAGTGGCGACGGGCTCTCCCTCCATCACACTGAGTTTCGGTCCTACTGGTGAAACGTGGATGCTCTGAGGTTTCAGAACATCTCTGACTACCCCCTCGGGGAATATAGTCGTGAATATGCTCACGACTATATTCATACATACATACTACATTGCGTATATTAACTTTTTTATATTTTAAAGGCATAATGTTAAAACCAGGCATATGACAAAATAGATATTCAATTACCCAAAAAATGTAATCTTTTGATTAAGTTCATTAGTAAGTTAGTATAGCCAACTCAGGCTCCGATATAAAATCCGTCATGGAGTACGATTTTTGAAAGTCATACGTTGTAATCAGCATTAGAAAATGACCTAAACAGTACGAAGTTTGTGTAATCATTTGGTCATGATTTTGAATCTCACGGATCAAAAATAACACTTAAGGCCTTTAGATTTCATACGATTCCTATGATCCCTCCGAAATTGGTTCTTCCATACGATTGGATCGAGCAGTAGCAGCCATTGACATTGTGTACGAAACAACCGATTTGGTGCATGAGACATAGTGAAAATTCTGCTGAAATGAAATCAAACGCGATGCCAAGGAGGCAGCAAAATGCCGTACGATTTATGGTTTGTTTTATTAATATTGGAGACCAAGAACTGGTTGACATAGTGTGGGATATCCTCCGACCCGCTAGACCGAAGACCTTAGACAGGTAACGGGGAGCGATTGGATGAGGAAGGCCGAGGGTTAAGTTTTTTGGTGCTCTTTGTAGAGGCTTGTTCTATACTGGATATACAATGACAGGCTCATTATGATGACTTAAAGTTAGATTTTTGTTTAAAATAGAAACCACGTCAAGTCAAAGTCAAGTCAAAGACAAAATTTTTATTCAAAATAATATCACATAGATAACTTTTTGACGTCATGTTTTTGAATCTACCACCACGTCGGAAGGTGTTCCGTTGTATAGAAGATGCGGCCAGAAACTCTACAACACACTTCTTTTAAACAAAAAACACAAAGAACAATTACATAAATTTACGTACACACAATTACACACTTACATAAATACACGTAACACTTAAATACAAACATTATTTAATTTTCAAATTATGTTTGACGTTCATTATTAAGAAAACCGCCCAAAGACGTTGTTTTGCCGAGAAAATCCATGCTTAAGCCGACATATTATTATGAAGCCGCAATACCGCTATAATAAAAGAGAGTTAAAAATTCCTTTGTTCATTCAACACACAGCTTAACTTCACTCATACGCATTGTAATATGCATATAGAGCGGCTTTATTAGTTTGGGTGATTGTTTCGGAAGTTTACTTGTCTTTGAACCGAGCTGCAGTTTTGATTTGATTTGATATAAATCACGCTTTGAATGATAGTAATCAGATAGTGTTGTGTACTAGAGTTCTATGGTATTATAATGTGACAGTGCATGCATTATAGCTCTTGTTTGATTCCGTGTTATTTGAATCAACACATAAGATCGACTTATCTATACTCCATTCCAAATAGCAACGAAATTTTAAGGTTATTTCGAACAGAAACAGAGATTTGAAGCACTTACTCTCACTTATTCTTAGAACAGCTTTAGTAACGTCCAAGATATGTCGGATGGTAAAAATACATAAATAATTTATATTTTTAATCATAATCAAAATGCTAAATAGGGATTGGAAAATCTTTTCGTACTTATATGTAATGAACAATTGTTCTAAAACAGTCTTTCCCCATCTTATTTTTAGGTATCTAACGGTGTATACACGGTCTAACAAGACACACAAGTAATATTTAAATGGGTGGTTTAGACCGAACAACTTTGATTCTGGAGCCAACATCGAGAAAAACTTTTACGACTTCGAATTCGACTTGAATGTATGGGACCGATTTTTTAAATATTTATAGTAAAAGTTGTCTAGTTTGATGTTTTAAACCATCCCTTTAAAGTAACACTGGACAGAGTTTCACTAGTGAAACGTGGATGTTCTAAGGTTTCAGAATATCTCTGACAGCCCCTCGGGGAATATAGTCGTTAGCATATGCTTATACTTATGCCGTATTCATGTGTTTACATTTTACTTATTGCCATGTAATAAGAATATTATATAGGCCATTAATATTAACATTATCTCAGGGCAGTTAGTTGTTCAGTTGGCATCTAAGCAAACTAACCATTTAGTACCATTATTGTCAGTTGTGACAATAAGGACCTGAATTATTGCTATGATAATTATCAGCCTGTGTTTATGATAATATAATTCTACAACTATGATTTGATGTGTAGCCAGACGCATCGACAAGTAATCGTTTCGATAACTGTATTTTATTTCTATTGTATCGAATGCGTTAACAGAATAAATGAAATTGAAAAATTTTTCATATTTTATTGCGAAGATCATGCTTACTTTTTCAGATCATTTTTAAATACCGCACCCCAAAATGTTATTGCTGCTAGAGAGTCTACAAAACACTTATTATTATAATCCTACATAAGATCCTGACCGTAATCCCTTTCGGGGTGATCAGAAACATTGCTCCATCCACAAGCTACGAGTATATGTTTCAGAATGTAATTGTGTCAATGCTTACATTTGTTTCAGCGTGGAATGACGTGTCAAGTAGCAAATGGTGGCAAGCATTTCGCAAGCTTATAAAAATTATTCAAAAATAGCATTAAGTGCGTATGCGCTCTACTTATTCCGATATTCCAATTATGAACACAAAAAAATAATTTAAAGAGGAAACACGATTAATTCAAAATCTTAAGGAAGACTTCAGGAAATTATAAGGAGATTAAGATTTAAGTAAGGTTTTTTTAAGATTATAAAAACATTCTTTAAAATAAAATATTATTTTTGGTTATCTACAAAAGCATACACTTCCGAAAATTCGATGCCAAAGAAATATAATTATCGGTGCTGGCTGAAATTTCAATTATAAAATAATCTTGTAGTATTTAGTTACCTTTTGTTCTCGTTTATGTATGAAACGTAATCCATTGGGCACACTGTAATTAGTACCTTTACCAATTGTTCCACGTAGAGTGTATGTTTCTATCTAATAATGTACATCAGAAGTGGATATTAATTCCAAGTGGGTTCCGGAGGATTGAAATGTTTCAATAGAAAAAAAAAAACAATCAGAATTATGCCAAGAGAGGAACGTGGTAAAAAAACTATCCTTGACTGTATAGGATGGATCCATAGACTACCTAGGTACTATCTAGAAACTTAATCGTTACTCCAATTACCCTCTTACACAATTATGTTGAATAAAAAGTAACATAAATTTTGAAACAATAATTTATTGAGCTAAATAAGGTACCAAATATAATAATTTAACAAAAGGACATAAATATTTTCTTGTGAATTTAATTATGAAGCTCTGATTTCTTATTGCTTACATCCAATATTAATCACATGTGACTAAATAGTAAGCATTTCTCAAGATCAAATTAAGAGCAAGAATGAGCAGCTGTGCAAGATCCGGCTACAGCTCCACTATTTGGCAATCCGCAAGAATGCTCTCCAGTGCATGCTCCAGCTCCTTTACCAGAACCGTCCCCGGCACAGGAATTAGCTCCAGTGCAACTACCATCACCGACTCCGGAATCAGAGCCAGTGCATGATCCTGCTCCGACGCACGAACCCGCGCCTTTAGCCTCCGTCTTCTGTAAAGATAATAATATTAAATTCGATGATAATTTAAATGACCAAAATGTCTGGTCTTGACAATGTTACTCTATGTAATTTAATATTGAATTTATGTAGTTGTACTTTGTATATTTTGTTTTGTTTAAAAGAAGTGTGTTGTAGAGTTTCTGGCCGCATCTTCTCTACAACGGAGCACCTTCCGACGCGGTGGTAGATTCAAAAACATGACGTCAAAAAGTTATCTATGTGATATTATTTTGAATAAACAATTTTGACTTTTTGACTTTTTTTTTAAAAAAACAGGCCAAGTTCAAGTTGGGACTCGGGAAATCATTGTGCCGTACCACCAGTCGTTTTTACATAATTACCATCTGTTAAAACATGGGTCGTAGGTAGGTAGACATGGTAAAACAGCAGTATTTTTGATATTTTTATTGAAATGGAATCGAGGAATTAAATTAAAACGGTCAAGTGCTACTCGCGCACCGAATATTCCGTACCACACAATATACAGAGTCCTTCTTAATATGCTGACACTTTTTTAAGGGGAACATCAGACCGTCAAATTGAACAACTTCCTCTACGGGACCAACTTAGATATCGCGAAAAAAAAATCAGCTGTCCCATACATTTGGCTCGAGTAGGTTTGCAATTTTGTATGGAAGAGCTGATTTTTTTCACCATTTCAATGTTGGTGCCATAGAGAAAGTTGTTCAGGTGGACGGTCTGACCATCCCTACCCTAACTTACAACAAATAAACTAGTCTCTTGTATGAGGACCCCCCTTAATTTGTAGCTATGTTCTTTGTTAGCAAATCCGCTATAATAACGCACATTCTGTGAAAATTTCTATTACGGTTAAAAAGTTACAGCCCTAAATAGGTAGGACGGACAACGTAGGCTTAGTAATAGGGTACCATTTTTCACCCTTTGGGTACGGTACCCTGAAAAGTAGTATATTTTTTTATAATCCCATTAAACTTAAAATGTTTAATTACTCGACACTATACATAGTACAAAAAAATTGTTTGTTAATCTCTCCTCCATTTCAAAATGTTTTTTTTTTTTTTTTATTCTATACAACGTGTTAATGAATTAACGCAAAACCAGAAAGTAGTTTGTTTGGAATCGAGAGCTGAATCGAATTATCATGTTTACAACATAGGTATTTTTTTTCAAAATATTAAATAATTTGTTTGTCAAATTTTAAATTTACTGAACCCGATCTCAACCCACCGTTCGGGCACTCTTACCCTACTTAATACCAAAACAAGGTTCTTAAAATGTATCCATGAGCCCGCTAGCGCTTTCATTCATTGCTGAAATGATAACAAATCATTTTTGCCTCAAAACTTAAAATGCAAATAAATTTAAATTTTAACTATCAAAATAATGAAATTTTTGTTTTAATCGAATTATTTTGTTATAAATCAGTTGGGGTGTATGAGGTTTTGCGCTTATTCATTAACACGTTGTATATATTCTAGCCTCTCCCGACGTAGGGGCGGCTAAAATGGTGACAAAAGAGCCTATATTCACAATATTTAATTTTAAACTATTATATAGTAATAGCCTCTGCGATTGACACCTGACACATTCCACTAATAAATGCTGGACATCCTTCACAGTAGCATTTCAAAATGTTAAAGTGTAATTTGTTAGATACTAAAATACATGTTGAAAATACCACAGAACAATAAATAATAAGTAGAAGTGCCTTGTCAGCGGATTCTAAAGAAGTTTAAAATGTGCAAATACATTTAATTGTTAAGATCACTATTCCCTCTTCCGTGGAAAGTCCCTCGTTCCACCCAGTTTGTTATTATAAACATTTTCTCACGATATCGTAAAAAATATAAAATGTTTATTAAACATTTATTCATTTAAATTACACAAACAAATACTATCAGTAGGCCTAGCATGCCACCCCCGAAAAAACGATAAAAATCGACCTCCATCTTTGTTTTCTAACGTATGCCAAAAAGATCGCGTATGAGCTTTTTCTCGTTTTGTCGCTTTGTCGTGGGTTGCATGCTTACCGTGCTGTACGGCTAGCATGCCACCCACGACAAAGCGTTTAGACGAGAAAAACGTCATGCGCGCTCTTTCTGGCATACGTAAAATAATAAGGATGGAGGCACATCTCGACATTTCGGTCATCTCAAACTAAACATCTAATTCTAATAACAAATCAAGACTTACCAGCACTAAGGCCATAGCGACAACAAGAACGACCAATACACGGAACATAGTGAATTAGTAATGACTAGAAAATCATCTCCCACATCTATATATACGCTAACAAAAAACGTTTTTTTTTTTATAATGACTACAGAAAATTAATCACACTGCACGAAAAGGTCATTATTATTGCACTGTTATACATTGTGAAATTGATATCATTAACATCCTTTTAAACTCTACTCAAGGTCTACACATCAATCTGACACCTTTTAAATCTGCTGTTGCATACATTTGAGTCAAGTAGGTATTGCAGTTTAGTATGGAACAGCAGATTTTTTTTGCTCCGATCGGTTTGATTCTGTAGTAAAAGTTGTTCAGTTTGATGGATAGACTCTTACTTTAAAAGGATGATAATGATATTAATTACACCCTGTATAAAATAACAAGTTTCGAATGTTGGTGCTCTTCTGGTTTCACCGTTAAGGTCTAATGGTTAAGAGCATTGGGCTCTTGTCACGGAGGTCGTGGGATCGATTCCCACGACGGACACCTATTATCTCGCTTTATGCGTTTTTCCTTGTTGGCTAGGACATTGTAGACTGAATCACGTGATTGTCTGAAAAAAAAGATGATTACGTGCTTCGGATAGCACGTTAAGCCGTTGGTCGCGGCTGCTATCTCTGGTGGTAGTAGTTGTTACATAAAAACCACGTCAGAGGCCGTAAGGCGGTCTGAAAAAACTCTGACACCAGGGCTTGCTGCCCACACACTATAAGAAGATCGTCCCAAGTTGCAACATTTGAGCCAAAACCGCTGATTTGACACTTTTTAAATGGGATTTTCATGGGATCTTCCATGTATGGGCCATTCGGCTACATTGTGATATGCATATGATAGTTTTGCTATACGCATTATAATATAGACGAATATGATAGAAATACAATACAATTGCAAAAATAGCCCCAATAAAGTAGTTTTGTGTTACAAAATATCCAAAGTAATATTATGACAACTCGAAGTAATCTTTCCATTAAATCTAAATCCAATCCGATTTTTTCCCGCCATTTTTGCACAATTTGAACAAAAGTATCCATCATAAAATCTTATTTGTACGACAAAATATATCGTTGAAATGTAGCATAGCATAGCATATGCTCACGACTATATACCCCGAGGGGGTAGTCAGAGATATTCTGAAACCGCAGAACATCAACGTTTCACCAGTAGTACCGAAACTCTGAAATATAAAGTTTTAGTAATATGTTTATGCAAACTATTATTACCATTTATGACGACGCCCCTCTATTATTACTATTTATTATTCCCCACAACTTTAGATTCTAGTTTTGATTGTTAAAATCATGAATCATAGTATCGCGTGAACCCCACACGAGGTAAGTTCGATTATTGTTCCGCAATTAATTATAGGCTGTCTTGTTTAGTGATAAGGTATAAAATTGTATGTAAATGCACATGATCAATTGATTTTGTACCGTGGCAGAGGGGAAATGCTACCGCAAGGCTGGTCCCTATATAGGGTCCAACTTAATATGCTGACACTTTTTCTAGAGGATGATCAGACCATCAAACTGAATAACTTTCTCTATGGGAAAAAAATTGAAATCGCGAAAAATAAATCAGATGTCCCATACAAAACTGAAAACCTACTCGAGCCAAATGTATGGGAGAGCGGATTTTTTTTCACGATATTCTTGTTGGTCCCATAGTGAAAGTTGTTCAGTTTGATGGGCTGGTCATCCCCTTAAAAAGTGTCAGCATATTAAGAAGGACCCTGTTTAATAGTCAAAGGTTTGCATACTGCCAGTTTCACAAAGTGACGTGATATAGGTCGTAGAATTATAAATTTTAGTTCGACCTCTCTACACCTGTTTTTTCCCAGTTTTCCTCCTCTTACCATTAACCAAACCAAAACAAATTCTGATAAATAGTGTAACATTACAGTAACCGATCACGTCACGTTGATTGAGATCCGAACGAGATAAATAGGGGCCGGCGATGCTAATGTGAACATCCATCATTGTTACGGGCACCTCACCTTTGCAAGTTCACACCGTTCTTTGATATGGTACAAGACATGAAAGAAAATCACTTTTTTAAAATGTAGACACCTCTTTTAAAAGGGGCTGGCTAGCTCCAGGCCTGTCTCACTCCACAGCTCAGGTACGTTTGACGGCGATCCCACCGAGTGGTGAATGGCAATAGGTTAGGTTTACCGTGTAAACTTCTTGGTTAGATCTTATTAGATCTGCCGCCATTTTGTGAGTAGTCAATGCGAGACTTGAAAACCCTAGCGATGTCACGTTACCAGCACGTGAAAGAATGAAAGAGGGAGACTATCAAAAGGAAGCTTTCATGTCTAATGACTCGGTTCATTTTTGTTTGCATGCGCGCCGTTGTGACGGTTTATAGGTTATTCGCGAATTGTACGAATAGGATGGGTGCGAATAACTTTGCACCTTATTGCCGTGCAGTGAGAGTCGCTATTTATTTAAATCTGGTTCCGAAGTGATCTTTCTGTACCGGTAGGTACTAGTATTTATTCTGTGCTAGCAGTGACATGATGAGGCAAGCAGCTGACTGTTTTTAAGGGGATGTTCAGACCATCAATATTACCTCCATCTTTTAAATCCTGTACATTTATTATAGTCGTTCATGAGTTATAGGATTTTTAAAAGTGATTTCTTGCATTCGTATACTCTAACCTTCTATTAAGTCTTTTAATCTTCAAAGAAACTAGCTGAGTTGCTGCGGAATTCTTATACAAACTTTCACCCCCATTTTTTAACACTTTTACATGCATTTAGAAATATGCGGGGACGTCGTGTTATACAAGGTGTAAAAATAAAGATTTTAAACTTTTAAGGGGGTAGTTTAGATTATAAAACTGAACAACTTTCACTACGAGCCCAACATCTAAAGCGCGAAAAAAAATTCTGCTGTCCAATGCATTTAGCTTTATTAGATTTTTAGTTTAATATGGAACATCCGATTTTTTATTCGCGATTTCGGTATTGGTCCCATAATGAAAGTTGTTTAGTTTGATGGTCTAAACCACCCCCTTAAATGTTTATTTTTAGTTTTGTAAAATCTTGTATAACATGAGCAAATACTCCACAGAGACAGAGCATCTAAGGAAAGCACCAAATGATCACGTGACGCGGTTGCCCATAGATTGTCCACTGGCCGAGATGGTTTATCACAGGCAGCGTGTAGGTGAACTGGTGAAGTTGTCGGTGAAAGGCATGATTTAAATGAAGTTTTGTCTCTGTGGCGTATTACTCATGTGGAAGTATTATAGTATTTTAAAGTTATATGTGTATGTGTAAAAGCCGTGGTGGTCCAGTAGCGAGTAAACTTGCCTGCCGTGCAGGAGGCGATGGTTCGATCCCCGTCCACGCCGACCGTACCAATGAGTTTTTCGGAATTTATGTACGATTTGTAACACCACTGGCTTTTCGGTGAAGGAAAACATCATAGGAAACCTACATGCATCAATTTCGAGGCATGTATTGTACCCACTGTCCATTATATGACGACGGGCTTACCCCCCGTCACACTGGACAGAGTTTCGGTACTACTGGTGAAACGTGGATGTTCTGAGGTTTCAGAATATCTCTGACTACCCCCTCGGGGAATATAGTCGTGAGCATATGCATGCAAGTTTATGCGAATGAAATCGCTAGTAACTTCTAAATCAATCCGAAACCGTTCACTCACGCATAATGTACCACTCCATTTTGCAGGCAATCCCAAATAAATTCATTAAGAAATGACGTTAAAATGTTTACAAGGAAATTATCTAACTCGTGGAGAGACGTACGTAAGTGCTTGTTTCTTTGTTTATTCCTTTTAACTCTTAACTTTATTAATGAAGGTTAGGGTACTTTGGGGTCTGAGTCAATTTGGGACAATTTGGGTTGACGCGGGGCGAACGAGGCATATAAATATAGCTATATAGGGTCCTTCTTAATATGCAGACAGTTTTTTAAGGGGATGACCAGATCATTAAACTGAACAACTTTCTCTATAGGACCAATGTCGAATCGCGAAAAAAATTCAGCTGTCCCATACAATTGGGTCGAGTAAGATTTCAGTTGAGTATGGAGCACCTGATATTTTTTTCGCGATTTCGACTTTGGTCCCATAGAGAAAGTTGTTCAGTTTGATGGTCTGATCATCACCTTAAAAATTGTCAGCATATTAAGAAGGACCCTGTATACACGTTTATGGAAAATTAATTATGTCACAAAATACATAACTACTTATTAAGAAGGCTCAATTCACACCATAGTGGCAGCGGCCGGCAGCGCAGTTTCAGTTGCGATGCATTTTAAACTTTATATACATTGCTAAATATAATACAAAGTATCATCAGGGACCCATCGTTCTAACTAAATCTCCACTGAAACGTCATTGGACCGCATGCGAATCACAACTTTTTACACATTCGTTCGGTATAATTTGTAATCATTTGACAGCTCATGGCAGTCTTTTCACAGATCGCTCAGACGTTTCAGGCTATCAATCCCATAATAAATTAGTCAATTTTAGCGCGATACGAAATTCAGCACGATTGACCAGGTAACTAGATCTGAATGTGATTGTAACCGAAATAGAATAAATATTATCTTCGATGTTTTTAATTAGCTCGATCGGTCCCATAAGGGTCCGCGACCTACCTAGCTATACATTACTAATAGATACATATATTTTGACTGTCAAAGTGCCGGCTGCTATCAATCAACGATAGCCGCTACCAGTTTGGTGTGAATTGAGCCTAGCAAAAATAGCTAAGAGTACGACTATAGAAGAATCAATAAGACCACCTTATTATGTGCCTCTGTGCGTGGTGTACAACCATTGGTTACCGGCATCTTCCTCCCGTCTTCCACGAGGGGGTGGGGAGGTAACCATTAGTGGAGGGCAAGGAGTGTCAGAAGGAGTGTAATACTGTGCTACTGCGATTGGTTTATTTCACACGTCATCTCCGCTCCGCCCCGCTTCAGTGGAAACGCACTCTTATTGTCTTCCACCTCCCGTGCCACCGAGAGGGGGTGAGGTCAACATTGATGGGGGGCAGGGACTGTACTGTACGTAGGTAGTAGTCAAAGAGGTTGTAACTTTCACTGTGGGTCATACCTTTAGTAACGAATACGTAAATGATGTTGAAAGTTTTCAAAACTTATACCAGCTTTCAGTTAGTTTCGTAAAGTCGTATAACGTACGCTGCTCAAGTTTTGATGTATTTACGCTTCCTGACATAACTTTCAATATTTCTGTGCATTTTACAAATTGCAGTTTATGAGGTGTTCTCAAAATAATTTTAAGTTTTGACAAACACCTATCCACGAATCATCACTTGATACGTAATTCCATTTTGAAACGGTTACAAAATATAGTTGATTTTGCTTGTTTGTGCAAACGTAGATTTTCATCATTTCATTTTACAGGATGTTAGGGTAGACAGTTGCATTACTTTAAGGGGTGATTGTACCTATGATACTGAACAACTCCCACAAAACTTTCCCTAAGAAACCAATAGGAAATTCGTAAACAATGTTTGGACTTATCATACTAAATACAATCAGATGTTCGAAAGTTTGTATGAAATTTGCAAATTTCCTAAAGGTTTTTTATTGAATAAGTTGTTTAGTATTGTCAGTACAATCACCCCTTAAAGTAATGCAACTGTTTACCCTAACACCGTAAAGAAAATTTTTTCCACTTTCAAAATTAAGTTTGTAGGTACGGACACCCTGAGAGACTCGACTCGAGTCCGACTCGCATTTGGCCGGTTTTACAATTTCCTCAAAAATCTAACATTCAAAATCAAATTTTAAAAAATCCATCTTTTGTTGGGAATTACAAAGTACCTAAATTTGTTTGAAATCTTGACTTGAGTAATATAATGTTTGTCTCTAGTAAGAATAGATGATCCGGACCAGACCACCGCATTGTGCACGGCAGTGTAGCAAGCCAAGTTGAGAGTAAACGGGCAGGCGCTCACTCACTGTCTATTCACGACCCATGGCGTCTTCTAACTCCTATTACAGTCACCAAAAAATTGCAAAAGTTTTCTTCTGTTAAAAATCGTTGTTTTCTTTGAATGTTTAAAATATTTTAGAACGTTCTCTGCTAATATTGTAAAAAAATTTAGGCTTCAGCCTAAATGTGTGGGTTTGTTTTTTGTTTTTGACTCCTTCAGGAGTTTATATTCTTTAGTTGTATGAATATACGTACTCGATACGACTTGTAAGTACTTTGTATATTTTGTTTTGTTTGAAAGATGTGTGTTGTGCAGGTTCTGGCCGCATTATACGAGGCGTGGTACCAATTTTAAGTGTCGGCCTACTAAACTACTATTATTAAGTAAAATCCTTTTAATTCGCCGTCGTAGAACGCCCGGCAGGTGTGAAACAATGAAATACAGAACTATCCTATTTCAAGCACTTTTTTCAAAAATTTCAAACCAACAATACCGCATTCTCAAAATTTCGCGAGCATATTTCAAAAAATTCTCAGCTCAGCATACTTTCGTAGCTGTCAAACGTAACTTGAGAGCGTCATGCCATTATTTCGTTACGGTATGCGAGTCAGTTTTACTGCCAATGCCAAGGCATTGGAGTGTCTCATAAAAAAGTTTAAATTCATAAACCGAAATAAGTCCGAGTAGACAGACACCCAGAACTTGGTCCTTTTTTGACGTTATGTTTTGGGTAGGTTCGATCTCACCCAGATCGAGTAAATAAGACCGTATTTACACCCCGAACCTTGGCGAAATGGAATTATTTCTCGCTTTAGCGTGTTGGAGATGACGTCACACGGATGTCAATGGCACAGGAATTCCGATTGTTGAATAAATATTGGTCCTTATTTACTAAGGTGTTATGTCAACAGGATTGGAGAAAAGGACTGTTCTATGGATGTATAAGGAAAGCTAAAAGTATGTATTGTGGAGGAAGATGGATTGTTTTTCGCTTTTCCTAAGGTAGGCTCCATTGTGAAAATTGTTCAGTTTGATGGTCTGAGTTCACCATTTCAGTATTTGCTAGGCTGTCACATACACCCTGCATACCCATCTTTAATTGATTATTGCAATTTTTTTTTAGTGGCATCCGATGTGTTATTACAATTCAGCCAATGTCTCGTTATGTGGAGAGTATACGAAAGAAAATGATCAGTAGTATTAAATAAGTCTAGCGTGGCAGTTTTGCCAATGTAAGTAGTTTATAATCTCAAGTGATTGTTTTAAGGTTAAAACACAAAAGATTTCACGAAATAGTGGAGCCACGTGCAAGCCCAACGCGCCGATACGCAAGCGTCCGTACTCCGCCAAACTTGCAGCGCAACTCCTTAATTGATTATCAAAAACGAATAAAATAGTCGCGTGATGCAGGTAATGTTTAAATGGCGGCTGACAAAAGTTAATACCGTGGCTTAGGTATTTAAAATTGCACTCGTGTTTTCGTATTTGATTAAACGTTACCCGTTCTCTAAACTGGACGCAAAATAGCTCGTGACAAAGCACTGGATGACCTACGCCGACACGGTTTGTGGTTTTACTCGCTACCCATCAACGTGGAAATCGCTTTTATAGGCGTATAATGGCTTGTCGATTTTCTAATATTCATATTCAAAATTTTTCTTCTAAAATGCAACTCTAAAGGTGCCTGTCCACTGAAGCGGAGCGACGCTGCGGAGCGGAGAAACTGAGAAATATTAACTAATAGGATTGCATAAAATCTCCGCTCCGCTCTAGGGCTGCCTGTTTATTGGATATTTCTCCGTTTCTCCACTTTTGGATAAGTTATTGTTAACTTATCTGACAATTCGTTTGAAATATTTTGTATTAAAATATCTCAAATGATTTGTCAATTATGCTATCAAGAACTTATTCAGAAATCGTGAAACAAGCCCTTGTTTTTTTTCATATAAGTCATAGATAACAGAATATACCAGGAAGCTGGCATGGGTAGTGTCGATTATACTTACCTTATACATCATTGACCAAGAATGTTTCGCTTTCTATAATTCTTTGTAATATTTTTGTTCCATAAAGTCATTTTTAATCTGACATCCGACCTACATCCATCTAAAGGGTCCTTCTTAATATGCTGACACTTTTTTAAGGGGATGATCAGAACATCAAACTGAACAACATTCGCGAAAAAAAAATGTGCTGTCCCATACAATTGGCTAAAGTAGGTTTGCAGTTTTGTATGGAGCAGTTGATTTTTTTTCGCTATTTCGATGTTGGTCCCATGGAGAAAGTGGTTCAGTTTCATGGTCTGATCATCCCCTTAAAAAAGTGTCAGCATATTAAGTTGGACCCTGTATATTCGAATAAATTGGGCCAACAGCAAAATCGCGACCAAAAAATGTTGCCGCTGTTCTATAGAAAATATCGAAGAAATGTCAAAAGTTACTCGCTGATTTTTTCGTCGCGTTTTCAAAGTTGGTCCCGTAAAGTAATCACTCTGTAGAGTGAAATTCAAAGCATTCCAAAAATGTCAAGGGCTGGTTCCTACTGGTTATCAGCAAATCTCAAATGCTGATTGGCAAATCTCTTGCACTAAATATCACTAAAGCAGTATTTCTTGAAGAAAGTTTTTATCCCTTTTTTCATTTTCCATTCTCCGTCTGGGGACACACACGAGTAAATTTTATGTCTCGGACCGCACCGGTTGTAAATTCAACCTAAGTTTTATCTTTGCGGTAGTAAAATTTACTTTCAAACACTTCTTGCTTTTTTGAGATTACGGTCAACGATTCTGGGGTAGTATATATACCCTTGGTAAGATTTAACTTGATTAGGACAGCTTGGGATCAGACTTATAGAAGCTCAAATTGATACACATTATTGTATATCCTTAAATCTGAAATAGATACCTATATGGCCCTTTCATTTTTAAACGGCTCTGTTTTTTTAATTTGAGACCATATATCTCGAGATACAAGTATTGTACTTAACGACTTAGTTTGTATGGGAGTTTTGTTCCACGATACAAGAGCTATCGATACCTCACTCGATATATTTAAAAAAGTTTTCCAACCCTCTCGTTCCAGGGTCGAAAAAAAATTTTGACTTCTTAACTACCAAATTTAAGATTTTGGGTTACTGTTATGTTATCTTCATCCTAGATTTCGATTCAATAGGTGCAATAATGAGCGAGTAATTGAGGCGGGGCATACAGACAGACATATGGAATGGACGGAAGTATAAAGATTCCTTGTTTGATTACGGAATACTAAAATCAAAAGCCACATAATTCCAATGAACATTAATCTGATTATAATCTTTCGACTGATGGCAGATTCCACCACAAAAAGTCTACAATGTTTTTTCTCACAAAACTATACCGTATCATTATTATAATTATGTTCAATAATTGCTCTGATATTAAAATAAAAAGGAAAAAAACCCTCGATGCATATCGTCTCTCTTTTATAATCAGCAGTCATTAACTTAATTTACTATTCGCACTGCTAGCAGACTTTCAATTATATTAACATGAACATTTGGACGACTCATGCAACATCATACCTAATCTTAAACATATTTAACAAATGCTCCAATAAGAAGATTAAATTACAAATTAAAAAACCCCTAACGCTAAACACAAACATTTAAAAAGCAAAAAATAATTCGGTCACATATTTGGGGATGTAAGCAAATGTATGTGCAAATGTGTGTGTTAGTGTTAATATGTGTATCTTTTCTGATGAATAATTTTTTTTATTTATTTATGTTTTACTTCTTAACTCTCTTTAAGATATTTTAGGTCAATTAATGCGTAGGGATCGCTATGAAATGATCATTGATTTTTTACAATCACTTGCGGTCCCCGACACATTAATTGACCTAAAATATCTTAGTGAGAGTTAAGAAGTAAACTACATTTGCTTTATATGCATCATTTTATATGTAAGAAAAAATTTGTCGTTATTTCCAAAAAATTGTGATGTCCATAATTACAACACTCGAAACAAAAATAAACTGATATCTCCACACTTTCGGCTTAGTAGGGTCAACACGTCTTTCATGGGTCACTGTATACGTTGTTATAATAAAATCCCCGAGACCATTTTAAGTCTTTCCGAAAACATGTTTAAAACTCAAATCAAAAAAGTCCTCTGTAAAAAAGCATATTATAAACTGGATGATTATTTAAATGATCAAAATGCTTGGGTCACTAGCTTATAGTTTATTTACTTTACTGTATAGTATCAATTATTTTATTAAATAGACTATGTATTATTGTATACATAACTTTAGCTTAAGAATTTATATTGTAATAGTTATTAAGTCGTGTTATGTTGTAGAGTTTCTGGCCGCATCTTCTCTACAGCGACAACACGTTCCGACGCGGTGGTAGCTTTAAAAAAGATTTGACGTTTGATAAGTGTGCTGTAAGCTCCTATATTGAATAAATTATATTGACTTTGACTTTGACTTTGACTTTGCTTACAAATAGGTCACCGAATTATTTATTATTTTTAAATATTTGCTTTTGGAATGTGTTTTTTTTCATTTGTAATGTTATTTCATAATTATTAAAGTTACATGAAAACTGCTGTATAACACCCCTCTTTTTGCGTCGGGGGTTAAAAAACTCCCAAGTCCAAGATGTCATCGCTCGCAAAACTATCCCGTGTCACCTCCCATTGTGCCGGCTTCTAACATAAACTATCCCGGTGCCAACAGACTCGCAATCGCTGTAATGTATTGCAATAAAGGCTCATGATCGCTGTTTATTTGCCCATTTAACTCTTATCTCGATGTGGATAGGGAAGTCAGTTGAGTGTGTAAGTACTTTATTTATGATACTAAATTTAGGGGCTGTGTAGTAATTAGTGCATTGGGTTTGTTTGTCTGTAGATATACACTTCTCTAATTATAATAGAGACATTGTATTTCTGCTGACTGACTGGTCTTTTATACATACATAATGCTCACGACTATATTCCCCGACGGGATAGAACATTACTCTAGTGGTTCAGAATAGATGATCCGGACCAAAACAGCGTATTGCGCACTGCAGTGTAGTAAGCCAAGTTCAGAGTAAACGGGCAGGCGCTCACCATCTGTCAATCCACATCTTCTAACTCCTTTTATAACTTTAGTAAATTGTAAAACCCTTTAGCCTGCCTGGTCCTGGACCTGGTCTTTAATCAAAAGTCAAAAGTCAAAATTGTATATTCAAAATAATATCACATCTGACGTCATGTTTTTGAATCTACCACCGCGTCGGAAGGTGTTCCGTTGTAGAGAAGATTCTTTAATTAGCCTATTTTATTCCATTGCTGGGCTAATGCCTTCCCCTTCTTTCTTCCTGTCTTGGGCAAGGTCCATCCACGCATCATCGATGGCATTACAATTTCCTTCAATCTCTTCCGAAATTAAAGACCATTTTTCAGGAAGTTAGAACTTTGTCTTTCCGGCTTATTCGACCGGCCCAATCCTATTTAGATTTTCGGTTTTTCTCCCTAATATCAGCTATTTAAATTGTGGTACAAAATCAGTGCTATGCTACAGCACAGCAAGAGAAAGAGTATGGTATGCTTCTTAAACTGTAGTTTTGTTTCAGAGATAGAAGATTGACCTGATGATAACCAACCTTGGTACAGGACAAGAAGATTTATCACATTTCTTCAGCATCAGGATCTGAAGAAAGATTGAATAATTAAATAAGATTAAGCTCTCAATCTAAACAAGCTAAACCTACAGCAGTTACAAAAAAAAAATTTGAACTGTAATATTAAACGATCATTCTTTGAACAAATACATCCGTCGAGAATTTTGCCACTTGGACAGATGCTTGCATAACAACACCTGTATGACTAATTATTCTGTATTACATAATTCTGGTTTCCAGACCACTTTACCCCGAACATCTTCCTTCAGACAACAAGTGATTTGTAGCTACCCGCTTGTCATTAATAGTGGAATTCTGTAGTAGGCTCGGTGGAAGCGTAGGCCGTCCAATTTGTTTGTGGTAAAGGCAGGTGCTCGCCTGACCGTGTACGTGCGACTGCCTAATTGTGCTAACGGCTCCATGAGACATACTGTCAGATAGGCATGGTGACAAGACTAGTAAGAAACTCTTGTATGACCTTCGTAGCTTGTAAATTTTTGTTCTTTCAGTTGAAATCTTGCATAATTTTTGAACCACTGAATGTCGAAAAGATACTTCTTTCACCTTTAGCTAGAAACATGTTTGCTCATGTGAAAGAAAGAGTTATTATCGTGGCTTAGCAGCAGAAAAGCATTTCATAATATTGCATTAATTTTTTTTTTAAAACAATTGATACCTAACAGGGAGGTGACATATGTATTGTCTATTAATAATTCAAGATACTAGAGTATTTATCGAGGAACGAGCATTCCTATCGCTATGGGAACGAGTTGGAATTTTCATACATTCAAAAGAGAATATCTTCCGCCAGGCTATGTGCACAGACTAATTAGAAAGAAAGCTATGTGTGATTTTGTTAGTTGAACCTTCTATTCATACCAAATTTTTGTGAAAACTTCGAAATTGCGATATAGGGTACCGCTTTGTGAGATTTAAAACGACGCTTTACATAGTATTGTACATTGTGAATGTGTCACTAGGGATGGGAAATGTGACGGGGATATTGAAAAGAGAGTTAAAGCCGGAACGCAAGTAAATGGTGCCACCAGTGCTCTTGTGGGGAGCCAAAATGTATCTACCAAAGCTCGTTTGGCTATTCACAATAGCGTGTTGGTTCCGACTTTGATGTATGGGAGTGAAAGTTGGGTGTGGCAGCAGAAGAATGAAAGCAGAATAAATGCAGTGGAAATGAGGGCTTTACGCAAGATGTGTGGTGTGACTATAAGGGATAGAATAAGGAATACAGTAATTAGGGAACGTTGTGGTTTGAATGAAGATGTAGTGGTTAAAGTAGAGAAGGGAATGCTTCGATGGTGTGGACATATTGAAAGGATGAATGAAAGTCGACTTACGAAACAGATATATATGGCGTGTGTGGAAGGAAACATTGGTAGAGGCAGACCTAGGAGAGGATACCTAGACCAGATCAGGGACGTCATTAAAAAATGCCAGGTTAAAAGTAGCCGAAATCGAAGGGAATGTATGAAAAGATGTATGGACTTAGAGGAAGCAAGAGAGGTGGAGATCTATAGTTTCTGCCTACCCCTCTGGGAAAAAGGCGTGAGTTTATGTATGTATGTATGTATGTGAATTTGTATTTATTGCCGTACTGCTTGCATCAGCCAACGCTCATAAAACTGGTTAGAAGATTATTCCATTGAATAGAATGTGGCTCTGAAATAAGATATTAGGTACTGTGTTTTCACACTAGAGACTCCATAACGTGGCGAGAGATAATCTCACAAAGAGCACGCCGCATAGTATGAAGCGCCGGAATAGCTTCGAAAAGCTTGCCCGAGAAATAGCTTGTGTGATAGGGTTCTTAGTGCAAATTGCTTCCCAGACCTGTTGTATTGTTGTCCGTTACATCAAGAGGACCATATAAATCAACACGTGTTTTTCAAAAGCCTTATCTTTATTATTCTCGTAACAATAGAACAACGATCATCATCTAAGGTTTGATAGTTAGACAAGTTAGTGCGCGACCGTCCTGGGTGGTAAAGACGTTGGGTTGGCGAGGTAGCACGTGCGACTGCTTTTAAGCGGCGCGCGCTTCCTTCCCTCGCTACACAACCCACCCCCCGCTATCATCTAGAGTACCTCGTCCCCTCCAACGTCTGTGCCCCGCGGGACTGTCTAGCACAAACTTGTCTAATTAAAGTGCAAGCCGCTTTCATAGCTAATAAATAACCATATCGTGCCTATGCTGTCAATAAAAAGGACAAGATAAATCCGGCCGTATGTATCTGCTAACAGGATTAACTTCTATAGTCGCTCATGGCCGGCTGTGCACTAATGAACCTCACTCTGATAGTCCGTTCTCACTTAGTCACTGTTTCGGTTTTCGTTTTTAGTAGCTAGTGCAGTGCATTGGGACGGAAAACTCGAATTATCAGGGTCTGGTACTTTACAGGTATCGGACTGTGACTTAATACGATTTTATGTTTCACTGGTGTTTTTTACCGACTTCAAAAAAGAAAAAACTAATTGATGGCCATCAATTTACTCGACATACGCGCGCCAGCTTATGTTGGTTTTGTATAGCTTGATGTGTCGCCGTGTGTACTTCAAAGTTCGCATATTATGACGGGCAAGTACGGAACCCTACACTGCGCGTGGCGCAACAGTCAATTGGCCGGTTTTTTCCATCTAAATAGATGTTTCAAACAGCGTCGGTGTCTAATTGATATCAATGTTAAACGAATTATTTGACCACAGAAATTCAAATAATAAAAAAATTGTTTACACGTACATAAGCTCACGCCACTGTCCCATGGAGGTAGGCAGAGACCACGGACCGCCGTATACGCTTCGACTCTGACACGCAACAATCAAAATTTTTTACAAAAATTTACAACAATTTTCGTCCTTATAATTATGTGAATGTAAACGATATTAGTTAGACGATAGCAATATTAAGTTCATGCGAATGCGACTTACATATTGGTTGGATTACAGATCTTCACATTTTATAACTCTTTCAGCCAGTTGCACGTTGCAGTTCATTAATGTTAATCCTCCATTAAATCTTTGACTGTCACTTTTTGTCTTGTTGACGTAGTAAAAGCTAAGTAAGAGATTTAAGGGAATTTAATTCGGAGCGCGTTCCATACCAACGAAGTCTGGTGATATTTTCAATACGAACTAATTTAGAATTCAATGTAATATATGTATTCAATGTAATAGAATAAAAAAGTCAATGAAATTTTCCAGAAACAATCTAGAAACTAATATCTATCCTTGTATGAAGTCAGATTTTAAAGATAGAGTGCTTCAAAGATTTCCATACAAATCTTAAATTAATCCTAGCATTAAAACTGTACATTTTAACAAAAATCTGACTTCATACAAGCAAAGAGATTAGGTTTTAGATTGTTTTTGAAAAATTTCATTGACTTTAATTGGTTAGTATTGAAAATATCACCACACTTCGTTTGTATGCAGCGCGCATTTACGCATTCGGAATAAACATCCCTTAATGGAGGATGAACTTTAATGAACGTACGTGCAACTAAACGTTTGAGATATAGGTACTTACAGTCTATATAGGTACTTTAAGATAAGCCGTTCAAAATCATTAAGTTAGTTATTTCTTACGTAATATAATATCAAATCGTTTGTTTCTTTCCTAAACCTAACCATAGCTCATTATTTTGACATGAAGCTTTAGAATCTTGCAAGCTCTTAGGACAAAATAGGAATTTCTTATTTTTCTAGCATCATTTTCATAGAATAATCCGAACTTCTTACGCGAATAAGTAAAATAAAATCCTTTCTTAGAGGACAAACATTTTACTTTACTAGCTTGAGCTTGGTTAAATATCTGATAGATATTGGGAATCTTTTTTCATGTTTTCAGAATATTAATATCTATGTTTTCAGAATATTAATATGAATATGTAGGGTGTAAACTTAAATGCGTTACGCATTTAAGGGGGTACTTCAGATCATAAAACTCCTTTTGCCTGTTGCCTCGCCCATTCGTGGTACATTCATTGTCGGCCTGATTTTAGGGTGGCTAAAATTTCAAAAAATGATGTGGCTGGAGAATCCGAATTTTTATATTAAATTATCTTACACGCAATAATCCTGACGATGTGTATTATAGTTTCCATAGGTAATTGTTGCCATACTTTGACTATTTATATGTGGACTGGTTACGCGTGTAATTCTACTAACAAACATTTCTGCCACTTTTTGCGGGGGGCGAGGTAACATGAAATCCGCAACTTTGGATTTTATTCCCATAACTTTAGATTCTAATTTTGAATGTTAAAAATCATGAAAAGTAGTCTCGTGTGTACCCCAAACGTTCTAAGTTTGAAGTTATTATTTCGCAATTATAGGCTGTCTCGTTTAGTGATAAGGTGTAAAATTGAATGTAAATGCACAAGATCAATTGTGCTTATACCGTGGCAGAGGGGAAATGCTACCGCAAGGCTAGTCCTTATAATAATTAGTCAAAGTTGCCATAGCATAATAGCCATCTGTCAACATCAATCAATTATGTCACCTATGTTTCATTGCTTATTTGATTAAATATAATTCAATATAATATCAACTAATAAGACTATCTTGATCTAAACTTTATAAGACAATAGTCAACTCTAGTGTAGTTTAACCGCGGAGTAATAGGGTCTCCCTCGTGGTTACACTGGTGTAACGAACGGCGTAACCACGACAACCCAATCCATTCGAAATCTCTAGGAACTCTATAAGAAAACTTGCTTCAGTTTATTTAACCTGAAACTAAAAAGTGAGCAACCTGCTCTGCATAGCATTGCATAGCATATGCTCACGACTATATTCTCCGAGGGGGTAGTCAGAGATATTCTGAAACCTCAGAATATCCACGTTTCACCTGTAGTACCGAATCACTGCCCAGCGTGACGGGGGGTGAGTCCATCGCCACTTATAATGAACAGTGGGTACAATACATGCCTCGAAATTGAAGCATGCAGGTCTGACCACCCCGAAAGGGGATCCAGTTGTATATTCTACTATTATGTAGGTAAAATGCATTTAGTATTTCTAGTGCCGTGTGGTTCCGGCTTAGAATGGACCATCCCAATTCTTCCCGTGGGTGTCGTACGAGGCGACTAAGGGATTAAAAGTTTCTTGTTCTGTATTTTTGTGGGCGAAAGGCTAGCTACCTCTCACCACTTAACGCGTCATTCCATCCTGAAAGTTAAATAGCTAAATGTGAGCATTGCTACAACTACGTTCTTATACGGGCAGTTGTTAGTTGTAGCTATGGTTCTGACCACCCCGAAAAGGAATTAAGTTCGTGAGTTTGTGTATGTATGTATGTATTATTTCTAAATTTAGAAGAACATGAAATTAATTATACAATGCATGATGTTACAGCGCTATTATTTGAGTTAATCACCAATTATACAGGATCCTTCTTAAGTGAGGGGTAATAAGAATCAAATTACACTACTTGTGGCGTCATTAATTTACAAAAAAACATTAATTCATGGCGACATTCTGCATTTATCCCATTATGTGAGTTCAGCTTCTTTCATTTATCACCAAGCCTCTTTACCCGTTATTTCAACGGTCTCTTTTTATGCAACTTAAAAAAAGAAGTCAATTCGTCTTCATATTTTTAGGGTTCCGTACCCAAAGGGTGAAAACGGGACCCTATTACTAAGCCTATGTTGTCCGTTCGTCCGTCCGTCCGTTCGTCCGTCCTACCTATTTAGGGCTGTAACTTTTGATCAACTGCGAAATTTCTTGACCGATTTGGATGCTTATCTTTCTGTTCTCCAGGAGTTACCACCGAGTTGGTCACATTTATAATTTGGTAAGGATCTGATTGGACACTTAGCGGATAGACAATGGAACTCCTCTTAAAGTAAGGCAAATCATCGGCGGTTGTCTCTCCATGTCCCCTACGTTTTCCTTAGCTTATAGCGTCATCTTCTGGAATTAATTGCGTTACTCATAAAAAGTTATGGAGTATTGTTAGAATTAGAAGTATAAAAATACTTAGGAATTTACCTATGAAACCACAAGCATATACAACGTGTTAATGAATAGGCGCAAAACCTCATACACCCCAACTGATTTATAACTAACTAATTAGATTGAAATAATAATTTCATTATTTTGATAGTTTGTGGGGGCATCATCGTCGCCTGTTGACGACCCCCAATGCACCACAAGTACGGGCCTGCCTTTTTCCTGAGTGCGTCCCTGCGTTGCGCCTGCGATCCTTCTGCCAGTCGCCGGGCGACGCTCGACACACACCGCTAACAGCCTCCGCGCCGAACGCATGTCGCTCTCTGCTTCACTGCTACTTTCGCGTCGCTATACCTATTTCTATTTCTGTTATTTCCCTAAACTAGTCTTTCTTCTTTTCTTTCTTATCCTACTGTTAAATTCCTTCTGATTCATAACTTCTTGCTGTGCCTGTGCTTTGTGGACTTAAAAATAAACTGTCAAGTGTTTTACCTATTCATGGGACTTATTATTGAACTATAAACTTAACCGTGAGTAGGTACTAACAACACCCACATTGGTGACCCGAACGTACGCGCAGACTATAAACAGTGCTAAATTAAATACCTACGGTTAAAAATGACGGACAAGTCGGACAGTAGCGAAGCGGGTGAAACGTCCGTAGACCGCGTGTCGGTACGCCTACCTCCATTTTGGCCGGACGACCCGGACATTTGGTTCGCGCAGGTCGAGGCGCAATTCGAGACATCGAGAGTGAAGACTGACGCAACAAAATTCTACACAGTTATCCAGCAACTGGACTGGAAAGTCGCCAGAGAGGTTCGCGACGTTATTACGAATCCTCCAAAGACAGGAAGGTATGAAAAGTTAAAGAACGAGTTGCTGAAGCGGTTGTCGAGTTCGAAGGAGCAACGTATACGTCAGCTGCTAACCCACGAGGAGCTCGGCGATCGAAAACCGTCGCAATTTCTCCGCCACCTACGCTCTTTAGCCGATACAGGTGTCACCGACGATTTTCTTCGCAGCCTATGGTCCAGCCGTTTGCCGAACCACGTGCAAGCAATCATCGCCACGCAGACATCACCACAGCTTGATGAAATAGCCGACCTTGCTGACAAAATTTGCGAGGTAACGCCAACGTCAGCACCGCAAGTTGCCAGCGTCTCCACTAATAAACTGGAGGAGCTGATCAAAAACATGGAGCATAATATCGCGACTAGGATCCAAAACGAGGTAACCCAACAAATTGCACAGTTAAATTTTCGAGGGCAGCGAGGACGCTCACCATACCGGCGCTATTTTAATAACCGATCCAGAGAAGCTTCTAGAAATTCACGCTCGCGCTCTCGCCAAAGCCAAACCCCAGGCATGTGTTGGTACCACGATAATTTTGCAGGTAAAGCAAAAAAATTCACTGTGGGGACTTGCCACGGATGTCAACACCCACAAGTTATAGCAACGAAGCTAACAGATGGCGCTACGGTCGGACTCGCAAATGTGTACGTAAAGACAACTTGCGACGTCACATTGGTAACCCGTTAGCCGCTACACATAAGGTTCACAATCGTATACAAGACATGAATCGCGCAAGAGAAATAATCACAGAGATTCGATATATATACAAGGTCCAACTAAGAACTGTTGGACCACGGCCGGTCCCCAGGCTTCACACCTAGCCTGGCGGAAGATCTTCCCTTTTCACCGGAGGAACCTTCCACAGTAGTTCCTCCACAGTGGTGACCCTCGACAAAGAACATCGCAACCTGAACACCGCAGAGCAGCACTAACACAGAGCAGCAACCAGCATCAACAAATCCTTCACACCCCTCGACCAGGTCAAAACAAGCAGCAGTCACACGCCATCAACCCGAAGCCCGCACCAGGTCCATCGCAGCTGTCTTCGCACCGCTTCCTGGGCCTGCAGCTTCCTCAACGACAGTCAGCGTCTGTATAGAAGGATCTCCCGCAGCCCACGTGTCTGAGCTCACCTCCACGTGGCAGTTCTGCTCGCCTTCTCCACGCCTGTCACTCGCCCGCATCACATCAGGCCTGATCTCCCTGACCGATGCACACACACGCAGCATATCGCTCGTCAGACTCACTTGACTGGAGCCCTGCACCTACATGGATACAAGACTGCACACTTCGAACAACTCAACGACCTCCGGTCTGAGGGGGGAGTACTGTGGGGACTTGCCACGGATGTCAACACCCACAAGTTATAGCAACGAAGCTAACAGATGGCGCTACGGTCGGACTCGCAAATGTGTACGTAAAGACAACTTGCGACGTCACATTGGTAACCCGTTAGCCGCTACACATAAGGTTCACAATCGTATACAAGACATAAATCGCGCAAGAGAAATAATCACAGAGATTCGATATATATACAAGGTCCAACTAAGAACTGTTGGACCACGGCCGGTCCCCAGGCTTCACACCTAGCCTGGCGGAAGATCTTCCCTTTTCACCGGAGGAACCTTCCACAGTAGTTCCTCCACAAGTTAATATTTAAAGTTATTCACATTTTAAGCTTTGAGGCAAAAATGATTTGTTATCATTTTAGCAATGAATGAAAGCGCTAACATGCTCATGGATACATTTTAATAATCTGTTTTGGTATTAAGTAGGAAGAGAGTGCCCGAGCGGTGGGTTGAGATCGATTTCAGTAAAATTAAATTTTTGCTAACCAAGATATTTATTTTGAAAAAAATTACCTATGTTGAAACCATGATAATTCGATTCTGCTCTCGATTCTAAACAAACTACTTTCTAGTTTTGCATTAATTCATTAACACGTTGTAGGTGTAAAAACAAATCATAACTTCAAAGCAGCCTTGAATTTTCCCGGCCATCTCGCAAAAAAGACCTAAAACTGCAATACAATACTTTCTCCACCACAATTTCTGCCAAGCATCATGCAAACAACCATTTTCATTAATAATTCTTTTCGTAGTCGTTGTGAAAACGTCTCTTTGTTTTTCTTTTTATAAGGATTTTGTTTTTCTTTATTACGTTGTCGGGTAAACAAGGTGTGTCGGGAGGGAATGTCTTCAAAAATTTAAATTGTAAGGCTTCCTTTTGTTGGTAAACGAGAATGGGAGTCGGGGTGACGTGTTGGCTGATCTTTTGAACAATTTTCTTTCATAAAGCCGGAAGCAGGAGCTGTGTGGATCTTCAACCTGGAATCAAGTATCCCGTTCTGTTCCGTGAGTGTCTAAGGGTCAGCGAACATCTAATCTATCTATGAAAATAAAGTGTAAAGTGGTGATGGGGGCTAGCCTTTAGTACACAAAAAACACTGCATAAGAAGTCTTATGTCTAAGTCACCCTCACTTCTAGCGGAGAACTGCTCGAGTAGATTTCATTAATCTATTTATAATAAACATGGAAAATAGCCCCCATCACTACTTTACACGTAATTTTTATTTTGAACCTTGATTTTTATTTAATTTTAATATAAAATAAGCCTTGCTAAATCTGCATTTAAGATATCTGGGAGTTGTAGCAATGTTTCCCACCACCATCACCCCCTGAACCACCCTGAACGGTTCTGAAGTGCTATTTTTGAATCTCATACTTTCAAAATCAAGATCAAATTTGATGCACAATCTCCATAGTAATTTTGACAATTTCACTGCTGATTTCAAAAAACCCACTTCTGGTCGTGAATTTATGTACGTACGAGCGTTTACCCGCGACTTCGTCCGCACAAATCATATACCAGATTTTAAGTCAGATCATAAGCTATCAAACAAAAAAAGCTTCATCAAAATCGGTTCAGATAGACAAAAATTCTAAAAAAGGTTGATTTGGAGTCCGGGATACCTAAAAACCACATCGTAATCTTTTTCATGTAAATATCTTCAATGTACAGACACACTTCTGTTACAGTTATAATAATTCATATTTTTTATAACGAAATATGTAAAAACATAAAGTGGTTTTCTCTCTACATAAAACTATAGTTTCATAATCATTCCTTTTTTAAATGTCACTGTATTTTACATTTGTTGTTGTTTAAAACAACATAATCGTTATTTAAGAACGCATTAACTAAGTGCAACACTGACCACAAGTTTCTTTTTATATTCTTGGCTTTCACCTTTAAAAGTTAAGTTTGAGCACACAAGCACTTCGTAAAGTACAAAGTTTACGAGGAATATAAGGTTTCTATTGTTCCAGTTGCTTTGTTTTGGATTCATAAGGACTCGGTGAAGCTTATCTTTATTTCTGCTGTTCCATACATTTGTAGTTGGTAGGTAGGTAGAGCAGTTTTGTATGGAATGACAGATTTTTTTGCCTTTCCTGAGGATGGCTCCATGGTGAAAGTTGTTCAGTTTGATGGTCTGAATTCACCGTTTCAGTCGTAAGCTGTCCCTTACACCGTGTATATTAACTAGCTGTGCTCGGCCGGCATGTGCAATGCGTCTTTTTGTAATTTTTTTTAGTTAGAAACCTTCACGAGCTATCTTACAACAACTTACCACATTTTCATCGTAATCGGACTAATGGTATAGGAATGCATGAGGGACATACAAAAAAACATTGATTTTCATAAATCTAAAAAAAAAAGATAATTGTGTTGTAACAGCATTGGCTTTTCGGTGAAGGCAAACATCGTGAAGAATGCATGATTCAATTACGAGGCATGTATTGTGCCCACTGTCCATTACAAGTGACGACGGGCTCACTCCCTGTCACACTGGACAGAGTTTCGGTACCAGTGAAACGTGATATTCTGCAGTTTCAGAATATCTCTTACTATAATATAGTCGTGAGCATATGCTATGCTAAAAAGAAGATTTTGTTACGTGTATATATTCTAGTAAATGTGTTTTCGTGAACGGTGCCACAAAATCATAAAATATTCCTGAACCATGGCTCCATACAAAAATATCTGATGACATTTCATTGTACCGTAGCAGGCACGTGTATTATGAAACAAAGACCCGTATGTACTTCATAAAATCGATGCTGCTTTGAGTAGTTCGCCGATTATGAAGAGCGTGTCCCAACACACGCTTGACAGGTATAATTAGCAACAATGGGTATGGTACTGTGTGGTATCACTTTCATGCTTAGCTTTCTATCTTTCTGACATTAGGCTCAAGGTTTGTTTTAGGATGAATTCACACCGATTTTTATATTTTTGCATCATGTATAGTGGGTATAATTGAGTCCCGCCGTTACAAACGTAAAGTTTTGGTCATAAATCATTGTCACGGAACCTCTCACTCGCACTTATGGACTGTACTAGCTATGTGCGTAACTTTAATGGATGTATTGCCGATACAATTAAAATAATACTATGTAAATTTATGTGCGAGAGAATAAGGTATCAATTGTGTAAGATAGTGCGGTTGAGATAGTAATTATGAAATTATTTATAATAGTTGCATCAATTATTTCTACATACTATTTATGATTATGTGCAAAAATTTGCCTATATTAGGTAGACAACAGTCGCCGGAATGTGAGTGTTTATTGACGAACGAAAGATATGGTGCGCATCCTTGTTGAAACAATGATAGTCTAGGAAAAATAAGGTTTGAGATTGCATTAAAGACACTTTAGTAAATTGTGTTTGAAATAATATTACTGTTAGTTTATAACACTTTTGTCGAGATTTCGTGGTTATATAGGCTCAGGAACCTGAGAAATACCTTAAGATCGATATTAATGTACAAATGGCAAGCTTATTTCTAAAAATATTTCGACCAGCATACCAGCAATAGAGATAGTTAATTATCAAAAGGCAAATTTAATGTGTAAAAACAAACAGTAAATAATTTAGTTTTGAGGTTATAATTTTTGAAGACTTACAAAATATTAAATATCTACCCAAATTAACGATATTAACCGTGGATTATTATTGTTATAAGTAAAACGTATTGAACGAAGCCATCCTGTACAAAATCACCAGTTTTCCATTTTTTGTTCATACCTAAATTTAATGTTTTGTAAATGTCTTAATTATTCAATAATATAACATTAAAAATCGGGGATTATTGACAATTTATGTTTTTCAGGTATGTATCTACTATATTCCAAATTTTCACCAAAAGTGCAATTAATGCAACCTACTCCATACAAAAATCCGTAGATTTCCCCGACTATGATTTATGATCCAAACTTCGCGCTTGTATCGGCGTGAAAGTAGTCACCAATGATATTATATCAATGATATTTAATATATGCGCGCATTTGTAGCAAGATTCAAATTTAGCACATTTAATGTTTGAGGATATATTGACGTGTCAAGAAACGATAGGAGCCTAGACTTTTGCCAACCTTACCCTTTATTCGCCTCTAATGATACCCAAGGAAATAGGGTGGTCCGTTCAAAACCGGGGTGCACGAAGTTAGCCTCCCCGAGCGATGTACTGAACCAACGATATATCCAGCGCACCCTTTGCAATCAGCAAGCATCTGATCACCACGATGACAAATCAAAGACTTATTATGCCATTGACTCAAAAGAAGATTCAAAGTCGAAGGAGAGTTCCAACCTTTTTCATTTCCTTAATCCTGCTAAATCGCTGCCAAGATTTCACCACGTGAACTATTACAGAATGATCTCCAATACAACAGTAGTTACAAGAACATACAGTACGTGCTAGTTATTGCAGAATAAGTCACGTTCTGGGCATTCTGCCATCATTTACAGCACAGAGGCTTTCTTGTTGGTATTGCTTGTTTGTGTGTACCTACCTAGTTGGTAGTGCAAAGAATTATGTTGAGTTTTCTGGTAAACGTTGTTGAGGCTATAATTTATGGTCACTAAATAAAATGACAAGACATGTTTTGATGCAAGACCAACCAGTTTTAGGTATGATTTGGTGACGCTAAAAATGTTCTCGTAGGTATCATATGAGGCAGGTTTCTTAGCAGTATATTTAGAGCGTGCTCCATACAAAAGAAGTCTGGTCATATTTTCTAGTCTACAAACTAATCTCTATGCTTGTATGAAGTCAGATTATCGTTAAAATGTATAGTTTTAAAGTTACAGTGCCTCAAAGATTTCCATACGAATCTTAAATTGATCCTAGCATTAAAACTGTATAATTTAACTAAAATCTGTCTTGATACAAGCATAGAGATTAGTTTCTAGATTGTTTCTGAAAAAAATTATTGTCTTTAATTAGTTATTATTGAAAATATCACTGGACTTGGTTTGTATGCAGCGCGCATTTACGCGTTCGGAATAAACTTCTCTTAAGGTTGAAATTATGTGTCAAGTACAAAAATCTCTTTAGTAGCTAGTCAAAAAAGCTCTATTTTCTATGCTTCGTAACTAGGTTCACATTTTATAAGTAAACTTGAAATTATAAAGGAGTCTGCCAATGAATCTGACCTTATTTGGAACGTTTCCAATTTACTACAGTATGTTCTCTTTAGTCCCGTAATAAAGTTCCGCTCACATATACTTAAATAACTACGGTGAAGACTAAATAGCTTTCTTGGCTTCAAAGGTAAATTTTACCTTTTGTAAATCCTATTTCCTACCCATTCGTTCTACGTGACTGTAGGAGACAAACTGAAACGATTTGCGACTGCGGTATCTTCATTCAAATATTTTGCCGAAAATTATGTATGACTATAGATTGTAAAATACAGCTTGATACCTGTGAAAACTTTCATAATATACGTACGTACATCAACATATTTAAAAGGTGTTAAATATTTCTTACGCATCGGGGCGATGATTCCGTGTCAAACGGAGGCATCAAGCTAAATTTTACAAACAGTTGCGATATCACTCAAACGCTCATTAAATTTAATCCTCCATTACATCTCTTGCTGTCACTTTTTGTCTAGTTAACGTAGTAAAAGCTATTAAGAGATTTAATGGAGGATTTATTTTAATGAGCGGTTCTGTAACTAAGTGTATACAACGTGTTCATGAATGAACGAAAAACTAGAAAGTAGTTTGATTAGAATCGAGAGCAGAATCGAGTTATCATGGTTTCAACAAAGGCATTTTTTTTTAAATATTAAATAATTTGTTCGTAAAATTTAAATTTAATTAACTCGATCTCAACCCACCGCTCGGGCACTCTCATCCTACTTACTACCAAAACAAGATTCTTAAAATGTATCCATGAGCACATTAGCACTTTCATGCATTATTGGGGAAATGATAACAAATCATTTTTGCCTCAAAACTTTAAATATCAATATAATGAAATTATTGTTTCAATCTAATTATTTTGTTATAAATCAGTTGGCGTGTATGAGGTTTTGCGCTTATTCATTAACACGTTGTATATGTCACAGAGATGGAATGCAGAATTTTATAGACATCTGATATACCTATACAGCGCTGCGCTTGACAGCTTTTTAGGGGATGATCATAGCTTCCCCAAACGTTCGGGTCGAGTGGCCAGTGAAGTTTTGTATGGAACAGTTGATTTTATTTTCACGATTTCGATGTTAGTCCCGTAGAGTAAATTGTTTAGTTTGATGTTCAATTGCGCACAATTACGTGCAAAATGCGTGGAAAGTGCGACCGCATCCCGCGTTGGTTTGACGAATGACCGTACTTTACCTGGGTAGAGTCGTAAAATGTCAAAGTAACAATACGTTTTTATTTGCTCCTTCTTATAGACTGCCTTGTTTACTACCTACATCATGACAAGTATAACGCTCTGTAGATGGCTCAATATTTTATAATTCGATAATTTTTTAATGAAATTTTTAAAGAAGTCTTCACCTAAATTTCTTTAATATCCACCTCATAACTTTGACTATTTATATGTGGACTGGTTACGCATGTAATTCTACTAACAAACATTTCTGCCACTTTTTGCGGGGGGCGAGGTAACATGAAATCCGCAACTTTGGATTTTATTCCCCATAACTTTAGATTCTAATTTTGAATGTTAAAAATCATAAAAAGTAGTCTCGTGTGAACCCCAAACGTTCTAAGTTCAAAGTTATTATTTCGCAATTATAGGCTGTCTCGTTTAGTGATAAGGTGTAAAATTGAATGTAAATGCACAAGATCAATTGTGCTTATACCGTGGCAGAGGGGAAATGCTACCGCAAGGCTAGTCTTTATAATAATTAGTCAAAGCCTCATAATGACTGATCTTATGAAGGAGTTCCGGTAGTGCCTCCGTCAAGATGACGACGAGACGACAACGAGCGACACTGTATGTCAGTGTTTTCCTTTTCTCGAAATTATTCGGCGTATTTTTGAACTCTCTTTTTTTCTACACCGTATGTAATAGTTTTCATCTATCATTGGATAACGAACTTCCCCGGTTTGGAAGAGTGCGGGTTCAAGTCCCGCCCGAGATGAATTTTTCAATCTTTAATTTGATTTGTAATAGTTTTGTTAACTTCTAAAATACTGGAGTAAAAATCTGAAAATGTTAGAAAATATAGATTTCTCTAAGTACCTTCAATGAAAATTATAACGGATGCTGTAGGTAGATATTTTCTAATACAAACTAGATGGCGTTGCAGGAAATTAAATCGCGGTATCGTTAGGTTCAAAATTTTCTTTTAGGTAAGAGAATCGACATTTTTCTTATTCTACTCATGCAATGGCTACGGAACCCTATCGTGGGCGGGTCCGACACGCTCTTGGCCCTTCATTTTTTGGAACTGTAATCTTTTTATATGATCTTCTGGTAATGTTTATGTCCAAGCTTTGCAACCTGACTTGAAATGATCTCATTCTACGCTTAATATGTGAGTTATGAACAGCGGCAAAGAACTCACAATGCTGATAGATAATGAAAGGACTGACAATAAGTACTAGGAAGTTCTTATGAAATTTTCAATTACTGAAGTACAATCTAAGTCGTATAATATAGGTGCCGATGTCAGTAATGACAGAGTAGAGAAATAGGTACTTAAGAAGTCGCCGATTTTTGTTTATCCAAGTCTGTGTAATATCCAACTACTAAATTAATTACGTAACATGAAAACGTGTCGAGTAACCTTGCCTGCCATGCAGGAGGCGATGGTTCGATCCCCGTCCCAGCAGACTCGTACCAATGAGTTTTTCGGAATTTATGTGCGATTTGTAACACCACTGGCTTTTCGGTGAAGGAAAAACATCGTGAGGAAACCGGCATGCTTCAATTTCGAGGCATGCATTGTATCCACTGTCCATTATAAGTGGCGACGGGCTCACCCCCCGTCACACTGGACAGAGTTTCGGCACTACTGGTGAAACGTGGATGTTCTGAGGTTTCAGAATATCTCTGACTACCTCCTCGGGGAATATAGTCGTGAGCATATGCTATGCTATGCTATGATGAAAAAGTAAATTTTATAATATCACTAGAGGTAACCCGCTAATTTTGTCCGCACAAATAATATACCAGATTTTAAGTTAGATCATAAGCTATCAAACAAACAAAAATTTAATCAAAATCGGTTCAGTAGTTTTTGCGTGATGCTGTTGCAAACATACAAACAAACAGATAGACAAAAATTCTAAAAAAGGTTGATTTTGGGTCCGGGAAACCTAAAAACAATATCGTAATCTTTTTCATGTAAATATCTTCAATGTACAGACACACTTCTGTTACAGTTTTATAATAGTTAAGATTATTTTGTTTCTTCTTTCTTCAAAGTCAAACAGTTAGTTGCACGTACATTCATTAAAGTTAATCCTCCATTAAATCTCTTGCTAACTTTTACTGCGTCAACAAGACTAAAAGTAACAGCAAGAAATTTAACTTTAATGAACGTACGAGCAACTGGCAGTAAGTCAACATCATTTATTCAATATAGGAGCTTGAAGCACACTTATTAAACTTCAAATCTTTTTTTTAAGCTACTACCGCGTCGAAACGTGCTGTCGCTGGAGAGAAGATGCGGCCAGAAACTCTACAACATAACACGACTTAATTACTATTACAATATAAATTCTTAAGCTAAGGTTATGTACACAAGAATACAAATAGTCTATTTAATAAAATCTTTACTACCTTACGATATTTCTTTGATAGAAATAAAACACATTATTTATATTTGTTTTAAACATATTTATTCGATTTGATTCTAGAAGTAATTGTGTAATTGCAAAGTGCTTTCTTTTTACCTTGTTATCGTTTACTACTATGATATCAAAGTATATGTGTCTAATTTAGCTAAAACTTTAAAGTGGGCGAGCAATAGAAATATCTTACTATAATTGCCTATTACTATCTCTACTTACTCTATAAAACAAGACAGAGAACTGCGTATGTACAAATGTGTAAACACCATTTCACAACTCTCCGCTATCTGTGTGCGTACGTGTGTGCGGATGTGTGTGTGTGTGTGTGCCAGTGTGTGCCTGTGTGTCACTTAAAGTCACTGGGTGCGATGCGGGTTGAGGTACGGTATTAGAAATTTGCGAGGGACAGGGAGTGACCAATTTATACGACGTATTATACAGAGTTTAAGGAAAAGTATCATTATCCTTTAAACCACTTACTCTACTCATCAAACTGATCAACTTTACTATGGGAGCAAACCTGTGAGTGCAAAAAAAATTCATCTGTTCCATATTAATGCACTTCAACATGCCTGTATATGTCACAGTGCAATGTTGTCTATTAGTCATTACCTGATTATTTTTAAATGCCTACCTAACTCAAACGTATGAACCAGCTGATTGTTTTTGCGCTGCACAGGTTTGCTCTCTTGGTAAAAGTTGTTTAATTTGATGGGTAGAGTATGTGGTTTAAAGGGTAATGATCCTTTTCCTTTTACCCTGTATAATACTCTGTGGTATTGTGTAAAGATGTGCTCAGTGCTGCAAGACGACAAAGTTTGATAAACTTCGACTAAGACCATTGTTTCAAGCACAGCAGAGAAAATCGACTGGACATAAATTATTCTTGCAACCTGTAAGTCTACCACCATCACTTTACATACTCGATTTTAACATGACATAATATGAAAAAATCGATTTTATTATCTGAAACAAGTAAAATATCATAATTGAAACTGCTAATAGTGACAGTACACTAGAGAGCAATTAATCCGGGTCACCAACATACCTTGATTTATCGGACACTAAGAATGATAGCTTATTTAAATAAAAAGTAGTTTAAGAATTTCTTAGTCTTCATTTGTTTTACTTAATATAATACATAAATACAAATCTTAGACTACTTATATGAGGACAAGTTACGCGTGTAATTCTACTAACAACATTTTCTGCCACTTTTTGCAGGGGGCGAGGTTGTACCAGATATGCAACTTTGAATTTTATTTCATTAGTTTAGATTCTAATTTTGAATATTAAAAATAATTAAAAACAGTGTCGTGTGAACCCCAAACGTCATAAGTTCGAAATTATTGTTCCGCAATTATAGGCTGTCGCGTTTAGTGATAAGGAGGATGGCAATGCATACGATTTTTTGATCTTGCACGTTGGCAGAGGGGAAATGCTAAGGCGAGGCGGGTCCGCATATAAGTAGTCTAAGATACAAATGCGTCAATTATATCGCAGAGCATACATTAAAAATAACCATTTTTTGTCACAGATATAAAATTTCCTCACATTTTAGTGCGCGTGAGTGATATAATTACCACATTAATAATAAATGTTGAATACTAAAGATAACATTTTCATAAAATCATTAGTTCAATCATTAAGTTAAATTAAGTTAAATCGTTTGTTTAATTTATAGCCTTTTGTTGGCATTACTTTATAGCAACCAGACATTTTATTCATTTAAGTGGAAGTATTTTAAATAGTCTATAAAATACTTTTTATTTGAATACGCTATAATTCCTAGTTACCGAGATATTAAGGTTCATGTTATTGGTGACGCGTATTCATTGCTCTCGAGTGTAGTATGCGGTGCATCAAGACAGCCTTCGCTTGTGAGCAAATGAACTTCCAATTAATCAGGAGCATCGCAGGCAATCATTAGTGAACCATTAAAAAAATCTGGTTGGAAAATATCTTCATCACACGGTAGGAAGTCAAAAGAAATCATCTAAGAAGTACCTAATAAATAAAGTACCCAAAAGTATATATCGCACAACGAAACGTGAGCGATGACCTTGAATGCGCAGATCTTGGATCTATTTTATGAGGGAAAGCGGGAGGCGGACGCCATTGGTCGAAAATCCCTACCACTCTACCCCAGCACTCACGATTCGTTGCGCGACAGTCGTTGTATGAAGTATGAAACATTTTTTTACCAACCCCTCTTTCCCTCTTTCATTGTAGGGGTACAATGGAAAGGGTGAGGTGTCGTTGAAAAGGTCTTGTCAAAACTCCCAGAGAAACTAAATCGTTATAATACTCGTACTTCTGTGTCGAGATATCTTCCCCCCATCTCCTCTCACTTCTAAAATACTGGAGTAAAAGATCTGGTACTATTTGTAAATGTAGCTCCCCGTATTAAATGACAATTGTAACGAGCGCTGCTGTAGCACAATCAGTGTCGGAGAAATCAAATAACAACCTGCAATATTATTGTCAGTCAGTAGATGGCGCTGAACGAAATTAAATCGCACTATTGTTTGCTTCTTGATGATTTAAGCCCATACTTTCTCACAAAGGCACTATGGTCGTTAGTTTATGAATATAAAAACTTACAGATATCATGGGATGCACTCCAGCTTTCAACCCTCCAGCAGCTTCAAATACCAATGCAGGTTGCATTCTTGCTAGAATCATGATAATCATCTTCTGGTTGGGGACTGACATCGTCTCCCAGGGCATGTTGTAAACTAAGTCTGATAGACCATCACTCTGTGAATTAGAGTTCCTTTTAGAAGTGTGTTATAGTGTAAGAGATAGAAGTACTTTTTGTTATCATCAGCTGTAAGGCTAAACGAAGAATGGGGAATACAGCTAGGGCGATTACCCATCCAAAGCAACTCAGCTTTATATTATTTTACCAAAATTTATTGCATCTTTACAGCTTTATTTACCTGTCTCCTTATTTCTTCCAGGACAAAAGACATCAAGATCAGACCGCCCATATAAACCACAATCATCAAACCATGCGTCATTAGGGCTCCTTTGTCCTAAAACAAGACGTAAAAACCTTGTGAAATATCCAACAGTTGGTAGTAAACTGGCAACGTTATAAAACTTTTAAAGTTACGGCGCACCCCTGACAATCTCATACAACGGGATAAAACCATGCACAAACTAAAATAAAACCGTGTTGAAATAACAAAAAAATATATACAATGGCGTCGATGAGCTTCGTAGACTGAGTAGGTGATAGTTGTCGATTGAGACAAATAGTTAGTAATTAAGAGGAATGCGGACGTCGTTTAGTCCATACGAAAGTATTCCCTTGTTTCCTTCCTGGATAATGACACTAGAGCAAATATTTTTCACCATACAATCTATGTTACCTCTGCCAGGTTCCTATGTTTGGTTTCCATGAATTATTACTGTTAAGAATTAGGAACCTTCTAAAATGACTAAAGTTGCCCAATAATATTGACGTTTTCAGACTCTCAACACACAAATATGAAAAAAAAGAAAACCTGGAAACTAGCATAGGTATTGTCTATAACAAAACATACAGGCATAACCATACCCATTCTCATATTATTCTTTGAAAAAATATTTAAATCACACGTGCTACCTCGTCTCCCACAATATGTGTGCCCTGCAGGATATTCACGCGCTAACTTGTCTAATTATAGCCGCGGTAGACAAACTAATAATAACACCAATCACTAGTTCCACAGGCATTGAAGGAAACATCGTAAAAAACCTACATAAAAAAACAATAAAAAGTAATTTAAAAAAAAAGATTTCGAAGCGTATATTGTGGCGACTGGGCACTGCCAATCGATACGGCATAAAATAGCTGTGAGAATATTTTTTAATTTAATTTTAACTTACCCCAAACATGATCTGGTACAGTGAAAAACTGTCGCAAAATAAATTGTACGAATAATTTGCGGTGACATTGATGTCGAATACTGATACGATTTGCTTGAAAATCCTGAAAAAATCGGACGGTCATTTTATGATGTAAGATAAAAATTTTCAGCTTACTAAGTTTTATTCTATAGGCTTTTACTAGAGAGGTACACCTTCGACAATATGCCACGAATGTCATGGCTTGCAAACATGAAAGAGTGGACAGGCATGGCCAGCGTTGAAGAGCTGTTTCGTTTAGCGAGAGATAGGGGTACGCAGAGGAGACTGCTAACCTCCAGTAATGGAAAATAACCCAAAGAAGAAGTCTGTTCATTGTCCCACTACTGGTCAAAGGCCTTCCCTCTCTTTCTTCAATGCTCACCGTTATGTGCAAACTTTGACGAACTCTCCACGAAGGCATCCAAGTTATCTCTCCATCTTCTGGACCTCGACGACGACCTGTCTGTCTTACCGTCCCAGTCTGTGGTGATTTTGACCCATGCGACAGAAATATCCTGCCTAGTTCCATTTCAGCTGAGCTGCTTCGTCCATATACCAGTACTGAAGCGCATTTCTGTTTCTGACGCGATCAGCTTCACACCTAAAAGCTGCGCTCCATCGCTCTTTGTCTTTGACACAGGACTTCTAATGTTCTGTCAAAGATCAAGCCCAGTATAGAATGCACAAATAATTATAATTGCACTTACCTTGTTACAAATGAATGGTACTTAATCACTCCAACAAGTTTCTCTCTAACCACCTCTTGTGTATGATGCCCATAAAACTCCGTCTTCATTTTATACTTCAAAAGATGAATATGACCAATCAGGTGAAAAATAAAAGCATAATTAATCGAATTGTAAATTACTATAATGATACAACCCGTCCAACATGCGTAGGTGTTAAAAGAGTGTGTTATAACCCAATTTCTGTAATTATATTCGTAATCAAACGGTAGCATTAGGTACAATATTGTTTGGAGTCGCATAGTTTTATTTCGTATAGCTTCTTCATTTTTCAAGTTATTGTACCCAGTTATGAGTACCCAGGCAGCAAAATCAAGCATCAGAAATACAAAGAGAAAGTAGCTGGTCCAACGGGTGTAACGTTCTGCGTTGAAACATATCTGAAATGTACGAAATGTAAAAAGACAATGCCTGTTTCAAGCTTTTGAGAGCAACGTTATGAGCGGGACGTGACAAATATTTTGTGCATAATACTGCGAAAGTCATACAAATTTCAACTCACGAATGAGAGCGTACACATTGGCGAATGCATTGAAAATGCGCAGATACTACAAGGTGTCAGGGAATTGCTTTCGAAAACTCAAAGGGGTGAAAGTACTCATCAATATGAACAACTTGTACAGGACCAATAACAAATTCTAAAAAAAAAAAATCTGCTCCTCCATATATTTTGCGCGGTTTGAATTAATGTTAGTATAAGAGTAGTTTTTGAGATCTCATAGTTGGTTCCAAAGTAAAAGTTGTTCATATTGATGGATACTTTCACCCCTTTTAGTTATCGAAAGAAATTCCCTTACACCCTGTATTATTATTACGTTTGTCATACCCTTGTCAAGGGACGTAACTACAGTCTCGATTGCGAGGCATGTTTCGGGCCAAAGTCAACTCATACAGGCCCTTTAGTCAATTTAATCTAAATGGTAACGTAACGCCAACCGGTCATCATCTCACAAAGGAAGCCGTATGGTTTCGGCTTAAAATAGACCACCACAATCCTTCCCGTGGGTGTCGTATAAGGCGACTAATGTGCAGTTTTTATGTGGGCGAAAGGCTAGCCAACTCTCAACACTTGACACGTCATTTCACCCTGAAACTTAAATTGTTAAGAGGACTAGTCCCATTTTGTCCATACAAACGTATTCCCCTGTTTCCTCCCTGGATAACGAGAGTAGAGCAAAAATTTGCATTTGCATACAATCTATGTTACCTCTGCTATATCCCTATGTTATGCTTTTTTGCATAAATTAATTAGTGCAAGAACTAGGGACCTTTGAAAATGAAAAATTTTCCGCCCGTTTTCAGACATCCAGCAAACTTTGAAGAATATATGTATAAACAAAAAAGCAAATCAAAAAGACAGCTAAAGTCTTTCTCATATTATTCTGGAAAGAATGATTAAAATCGGTTAAGTTTTGGAGGAGGAAACATGGGAATACGAAATGTAGTTTTTGTCCATTGTAGATAAAATCAGTTTGAGCTGCTATTGTCTCTTTCGCACTCTAGTCGGCCAGCTGTATGGGAGGAGCGCATCGGAAAAATACGTAAACAGTCGGAAAAGTGACCTATTCTCCAAATTTATTCGAGAGCCTGCTTATCCTCTTAAATATGAGCATAGCTACAACTACACTCTTAAACAGAAAGTTGGTTGTTGTAGCAATGTTTCTGACCACCCCGAATGGGAATTACGGTCATGAGTTTATGTACATAAGTGCATCTAATGACAATAGAGTGTAAGACTATTAATTATGGTCGTGGGAAGTAAGAGATCCGGGTTATTGGGTTTTTCTCGGTTAATAGAGTTATGGATGGTATTGTATTGACACTGACCTTGTGGGTCGCAGGGTGCACGGAAGAGACAGTACATGGGTCTACAGATGAGCAGGAATAGGGCGGTACTCGTAAACCTAAATCACTCTAATGAGATTCTTATACGCTCTAAGATTACTTTATTTTACACTTTTGGAATGACAGTATAAGTATATGCTTACGACTATATTCCCCGAGGGGGTAGTCAGAGATATTCTGCTACGTCAGAACATCCACGTTTCACCAGTAGTACCGAAACTCTGTCCAGTGTGACGGGGGGTGAGCCCGTCGCCACTTGTAATGGACAGTGGGTACAATACATGCCTCGAAATTGAAGCACGTGTTTGTTTCCTCACGATGTTTTCCTTCACCGAAAAGCCAAGTGGTGCTACAAATCGTACATAAATTCCGAAAAACTCATTGGTACGAGTCGGTCTGGACGGGGATCGAACCATCGCCTCCTGCACGGCAGGCAAGGTTACTCGCCACTGGACCACCACGGCTTTTTGGAATGACAGCATGTCTGAAAAAGCCGTCTTAGCTGTATCCACACAAATTGTATCTTCAGGCTGTGTCGATATGTTGGCTATAAGATGCTAAACGCAGGGCCGGGCCATATTTTGCTGGGTTTTAGAAGCTGTCTTCTCGTTATTTGACAGACAGACAAATTAATGAAAAATATAGCAATAATCTTCAACATTTTGTCTTAGTACTTTTCATAATTTTATTTTACTTTAAAAGTCCAATATTTAAGGAGTTATTATTTGGTGCGACGTCTTATGATTTTCGAATTTGGTTTCCTTGGACTAAAATGACGTAGATTAGTAGAGGTGAGGCGGCTCTGAAAGGGTCAAGGTTTTTCAGTGGGGGATACGTTTTAACATACTCCGTATATTTGAACCGAACAATTGCAGTTTTGTATACAACAACAAAAATGATTTACAAGTTTGATTTCAGGACCCCTTTAAAGTTTGACCACACTTTTCTGGTCTATCGTCCAATATTATCTAATATTTTTAGTTTTGTTAGATTTGTGATTACATAAATACACACATAAAATCACGATCGGAATCCCTTTCGGGGTAATCAGAAATATTGCTGTATCTACCAATTTTCTATTTAAGGGCCTATGTCGAAAAAGCGAAATGGGCGTATGATAGCTTATATTACTGCCTGATGCGAGATCGCCGCGCGCCTGAAACGAAGCACACGTAAAACAAACTTTATTTAATTGTGATTGTACTATTTATGTAAGTTCATTTCTGCTCTAATCACATTTTATAAAAATATCAATCTCTTTTTTTTAAATCATGTCTCGTGTCTCTATTATTCACAGTTTAGCTGTTAAATGTTTTTTATTTATAAATACAGAGGCTACTTTGGCTTATTTTTCAATCGAGAAAATTTATCTTAATCGTGTTTTGGCTCTAATCAAAACTTCAATTATATGTTCAATTTACACATATCTGCAAATCATACTCTTACTGTTAGTACCTCATGATATATGGTGCTTTGAAAAATCCTATTTTTTTCACATTTGCTATCCACGAATGTAGTGACAATGTAGTGTAGACTTGTTATTGTGGTGAGAAAATAAAGCATTTGTATGTATCTGTCTGTCTGCAAGCTCCAACTAACTCCTAACTTACTTTTCTATGAAGCAATGTTATATTACCTTTTTAGCAAATTCATTGTCTTTAAAGTTGTAGAGATGTATCTTATCCATAAAATCTTGCATTATTATTCTATAACTGTTTCGCTTAGATGATATGACGATCACCTGTAAATATATCAGAGCGTTGGTGGCGCGTTGGAAACTTAAGGGTATATTACTGTTGACGCGCTCCATACAAACGAAGTCTGGTGATATTTTTAATACTAACTGATTAAACTCAATGAAATTTTGCTGAAACAATCTAGAAACAAATCTCTATGCTTGTATCGTGTCAGATTTTCCATAACATGTACAGTTTTAAAATTACAGTGCCTCAAAGATTTCCATACATATCTTAAATTAATCATAGCATTGAAACTGTATATTTTAACGAAAATCGGACACGATACAAGCATAGAGATTTATTCCTAGATTGTTTCTGCAAAATTTCATTGAGTTTAATTGGTTAGTATTGAAAATATCAGCAGACTTCGTTTGTATACAGCGCGCATTTACGCATTCGGAATAAACTTCTCTTAATCTTGAGGTGTAGTTTCGAATCCGCACGAACGACATGTCATGTACCAATGAGTTTTTCTAACTTATGTACGTCGGTAGCTCTCAAACGGTGAAGGAAAACATTGAGAGGAAACCTGCATACGCTGAAGAAGACATTCCAATGCTTATGTGAAGTCTACAAATCCGCATTGGGCACGCGTGGTTGACTAACGCCCATACACCCTCCCTGAGGGTATAGTCTAGGAAAAATAAGGTTTGAGATTGCTTTAAAGACACTTTAGTAAATGATGTTTGAAATAATATTACTGTTAGTTTATAACACTTTTGTAGAGATTTCGTAGTTATAATGGCTCAGGAACCTGAGAAATACCTTATAATCGATATAACTGTACAAAGGGCATGCTTATTTCGAAATATATTTCTTCCAGCATACTAGCAAAAGAGACAGTTAATTATCACAAGGCAAATTTAATATGTACAAACGAACAGATAATAATTTAGTTTTGAGATTATAATTTTTGAAGACTTACAAAATATTAAATATCTACTCAAATTTACGATATTACCCGGGGATTATTATTGTTATAAATAAAACGTATTGAATGAAACCATCCTGTACAAAATCACCAGTTTTCCATTTTTTTATCATACCTAAATTTAATGTTTTGGTAAATGTCTTAATTATTCAATAATGCACTATAAAAATCGGGGATTATTGAGAATTTATATTTTTCAGGTATTTTTCTACGATATTCCAAATTATCACCAAAAGTGCAATTAATGCAACCTTCTCCATACAAAAATCCGTAGATTTCCCCGACTAGTAAGCCTAGTAAGTTAGTATTGAAAATATAACCAGACCTCGTTTCTATGGACCGCGCCAACGGTAATATCCCCTTAAGAAGGACCCTACCTGTATGTACACGAGTAACTTCACATACGCTTCAGAATTTCTAATTTAGCGCACCTATGCAGGTTTATTCACTGTGTTTTCCTCCACCGTTCATACGTCGCCCATTTCTTTACTAACCATAATTAAACAGTTAACAGGTATAATAGAAAACAGGATTCCCAGTGTTTCAAACGCCAGCTTATTATAATTAGCTATTAAATAGCAAATTTGTGAAAAAAATAGTAGCGGAGTTAAACCCATGACCAGAGCTCGGTTGATTCGTATTGCTCTATTTGGAGGCTTCAAACCCCACCAATGTTGATTCCCAATACATGTTACGGTCATTATCATACCCAGGAAGCGATAGAAAAATTGTTCCCTTGGATGTGTCCTGAAAAAAAATCTGAAGTTGGTATTTCAAATATTATTGGTAGCATACAACGTAAAACTAGAAAGTAGTTTGTTTAGAATCGAGAGCAGCAACGAATTATCATGGTTTCAACATTGGTAATTTTTTACAAAATATTAAATATTTTGTTTGAAAAATTTAAAATTCACTGAACTTGATCTCAACCCACCGCTCGGGTCTCTCCTTACTCTACTTACTACCAAAACAAGATTCTTAAAATGTATCCATGAGCACGTTAGCGCTTTCATTCATTGCTGAATTGATAACAAATCATTTTGGCCTCAAAACTTAAAATGGATATAACTTTAAATTTTAAGTATCAAAATAATGAAATTATAGTTTCAATCTAATTATTTTGTTATAAATCAGTTGGGGTGTATGCGGTTTTGCGCTTATTCATTAACACGTTTTATAGGTAATTTGTGCGATCGAAGTCGCTAAACTCTAGTATAATTATACAATATTTTCATTGGTGGCCGCAACTGTTATAAAAATGACAATATCTTAACCTTACATTACTCATACCCATTTGTATAAGAGGAGACTAAAAAACCGAAAATTGCCGAAAAAGCTTTGCTATTGGTCAAATTAAGCTACCGACACTCCGCCGACACCTCCCCAACTCTTCAATCACCACAAATTACCTCTTAAGATTGCGTATAAAGCAAAATCAACAATCAGAGATTTGAATTTTACATTACTAATAAAGTTGAAATTAACTAATTAATAAAATAACTATTTTTATCACAATCGCTCACAATCTACAGGGTTCTTCTTAATACGCTGACACTTTTTTAAGGGGATAATCAGACCGTCAAACTGAACAACTTTCTCTGTGGCACCAACATCGAAATCGCGAAAAAGAAATCGGCTGTTCCATAGAAAACTACAACCCTTGAGCCAAAATGTATGGGACAGCAGATTTTTTTTTCGCGATTTCGATATTGGTCCCATAGAGAAAGTTGTTCAGTTTGATGGTCCCATCATCGCCTTAAAAAGTTTCAGCATATTAAGTTGAACCCTATATAATTGCTTTATAAAATCATATTTGCAAGTTATTATTATTGATTAAAAACATAACGGATGATAGTTTTCAGGATAGAACAAAATTTGGAAGTTAGCTCGTACTCGTATTTTCATATATTGTCTTTTTATTTTCGGTATGACGCATATTACAAAAGGATTACATTAGCGCTGTTAGAAAATGTGTTACGTATTACGAGTTATTGAATTAAATCGCACGTGCTTAAAATATCAAATGATGTTTTCTATACTATCATTTTGCTTGCTTTGCACGCGCTTTGCACTGAATTTTTCCGCTTCGGCTGCCAACGTAACCGCAGTTTCTTAACCAGTTACGATCAATGATTTTTTTTTACTTGTACGAAACCAGTTACGAAGGCTCAAGCTTGCCGACTTACTGTCAGTCTTGAAAACAAAATATTTTCAGTTTAATAAATGAATCGCAACTTACAGAATGACAGTATCAGCCATGTTTATAGTTGACAGTGTTTACTGAAACTGAAATTGAGGCTTTCCTCCAATCGTAACTTAGATATTGTTGGTATCGCGTTTCCATAACACTAAGAATTTTTAATTAAGAACTTGAACATTCACTGAAATTTGATTTTGTTTTGTAATAAAGGTTTTGACTTATAATTTAACAGTTGTGTGTTTATTCTTAAGCCATATGTAAAAAAATATTGATCTTTTACTTAAAATTAGAGTATTCGGCGGGTGGCTTAGAATGGTCCATCCACATTCTTCACTTATGCAGTTTATTTGGGCAAAAAGCTAGCCATCATTCCATCCTGAAACTGAAATTGCTAAATGTGCATTGCTACAACTAAATTATAAAACAGAAAGATGGTAGTTGTAGCAATCTTTCTGACCACCACCCCGAAATGGATTACGTTTGTGAGTTTATATAGGTGTGTGTATGTATGTACGCTAAAAATATTTATATCTGACACTTTACTCAGAGAATCAGCCAATCAAAGCGTGCTTCACTCCCTTCAACACCCTCTTTTACACTCAGTTGCAGAAACGTACATTAAAGTTAATCCTCCATTAAATGTCTTGGAGTCACTTTTTGTCTTGTTGATGCAGTAAAAGCTAGCAAGAGATTTAATGGAGGATTAACTTTAATGTACGTTTCTGCAATTGAGTGTTAGCCACCTAGTAAAAATTATAATATAATTGAAACTAGTCTATAATATTGTAAGAATTGCAGTCAACAGACAAAATTATGGACGATTTTAATGTTCTCCGTGTGCAATGGACACAGCACATTTTGATTGATGATTACTGGAAAGTAGGAGCTCTTTGATTTAGACTTCATTTTCCTCGTTTTATAATTTGCAATGACTTTAAATTCTGTTTACAAAACAAATATTTAATTGTATGCAAGGTTTCCTATGAAGTGGAAATCCATTTTCTATCATTTCTTGAACTACTTACTTTTTTAATTAAATACTTGATAAAAAATTGGTAGCTTGCCGATCTATCTCTCGATAGTTGACCTTAAATATGATCTACAATATCGTTATCATAAATATAAAAAATACTATTGATGAAATCCAATACTCGCGGATCTGAAGGCGCAGCGTGGTGGAAAATCATTGGATGAGGGCAGCACAGGACCGGTTGTTCTGGCGATCCTTGAAGGAGGCCTTTGTCCAGCAGTAGATAGAGTCTTTTAGCTAAAATGATGATGAATAACTATCGATACCACAGCTGCTATTGAAAGCCGATACTATCGATATAATTCGATAGTTTTAATTTGATCGCGCCGCAGAATAACCGCACTGCTTGAAGTAAGCGACTCTAAAATCAGTCACAATCATCATCATCTTCTCAGCCGAAAGACGTCCACTGCTGGACATAAGCCTCCTGAAATGATCGCCATAACGACTGGTCCTAGACTGTCTTCATCCAATGGGGTTTTCACCTATTAAACACAATTTGATTGGCCTAAGGGTGGATGCACATCTCTCCGCGGCGAAGGAGCCGAAGGAGGCGAATTTACTTTTAATTCTTCTGTCGATTTGCCGCGGATAAGTGTGCGAGGTGTCATAGAATTTCAAATAAAGAATTCTAAAATTCGATTATTTCGCCTCCTTCGGCTCGTTCGGCTCGTTCTCCGCGGATAAATATGCGTCCACCTTAATCATGCTGCGCTCTCCTTTTCTCCCTTCTGCTTCTATTACGAACTAACGACTTTAGAAAATTGACTGGTGTCACCATCAGGCAAATTTTAATTAAACGGCCTTAAATATGTCATAAAATTCAGATAGCAACAGTGATTAAACATACAACTTTTAACTTTCAAACTCTGAATTTTGGGTCGATTTCCATTTATACGGGATAAGTTATGGTTTCACTCTGTGTCACTAATGTATTTCATTTATCATCCGAACGCCGACAATATTGGATTCTTTCTTTGAAAACGCTGGCCTATAAATGTTTTTTTTAAAATTACGACCCAGTTTCAGCTCTTGAATGTCTTTTTTCGGTGTTATAGTGGACCTAATAAAACTTTTTTTTTGCGATTACAAAAATTTAACTTTTTTTTCTTTGAGGCTGAAATTATTAAGGTACCTATCCAATTTTGCGGTCTTGGGTTACAACATTTTGTTATGGTAAAATGCTGACTAATTTCCTTAAAATTTTTTCTTTTAGTCACACCCTGGTCACTTTTAAATGGGCTCACACTGACAAGTAGAGGAAGTAGGAACTACACGACTGATTACTGTCTGGTTCCTGGTACTGGTTGAGGTCAAAATTGGTGGGGGGCAGGGAGCGTCCATACTGAACGTGGTCACGTACTCTTTCTTATACTATGCTCCTGGTACCTATTGTATCAGCAGCCCACCTATCTCTGTTGTCTCCTCAACAAACATATTCGTGCACACGTCCAAATAAAATGTTTCAAAATATAAAATCTCATTCCTGTATGCACTCTCAAGCTTGAGTTTCGTCAAGACATTCGCCGAGATTCCCCTGCACGAATGCAACGGCTATGAGCGTAGGAACTGCCATTTACATTCTCGGTGAGTGCTCAGTGACTGCTCGCTAGCAGCCATGGCTCTGTACGTTGAAATTTTCGTCGCGTTCATTTATTTGCATTGTATTTTAAGGGAGATTTAAAGAGAGCGGTTTTCTGACGTGTTATCGTTCCGGGTTCGTCAAAGCAATAGAGGACAAGTTTTCTTTGAAGAACAAACTTAACATCTAATTCGCAATAAAGATAGGTAGGTCGCCTCCCTCATTACAATGTTTTAGAGGGGTGAAGAAATTCAATATTTAGGGACTTATTTCAACACAAAAGAACCCATTGGCACAGAATGTATACTAGTACTTACTACCGGCACAGAAGAATCACTTCGAAAACAGATTTAAATAAATAGCGACTCTCTCTGCACGGCAATAAGGTGCATTTTATTCGCAACCGTCCTATCGTACAATTCGCGAAAAACCTACCAACGCATGCAAACAACAATGAACCGATTCATTAGACATGAAAGCTTCCTTTACATACTGCCAGTTGCACTTACGTTCATTAAAGTTAATCCTCCATTAAATCTCTTGCTGTCACTTTTTGTCTTGTTGATGTAGTAAAAGCTAGCAAGATATTTAATGAAGGATTAACTTTAATGAACGTACGTGCAACTAACTGTTAGTCTCTCTCTTTCATTGTTTCAAGTGCTGGCAGCGTGACATCGCTACGGTTTTCAATTCTTGCATTGACTACACACAAAACAGCGACAAGTCTAATGAGATTTGACCAAGAAGTTTACACGGTATACCTAACCTATTGTCATTCACCACTCGGTGGGGATCGCCGTCAAGCGTACCTGAGCGGTGGAGTGAGGTGAGACAGGCATGCCATTGGGTCGAAGTGCTGCTGGCTTTTCAGCCCCAATAATAAGGTTGCAGGATGTTCTTTTGACAATTTTGATGTTAGCTTCCAAGTGAAATTTGATCAGTATTATGAATTACAACACCCCCTAAGATATACACATTTAATATAGGTATAATGTTTTTCCTTAAGAGGATAGACTAGTACCGTTTTGTCAATACAAATTTCCCTGTTTTCTCCTTGGATAATGATACTAGATCTATGTTACCTCTGCTATGTCCCTATCTTCAGATTTTTTGCATAAATTAATTACAGTAAAACTAGAAATCTTCGAAAATTGCCCAATTTTACCTCCGTTTTCAAAAATCCAGCGCCCACGGCATGGCGGTGCGATTAAAGCGCTATCGCGCCCTAGCTATCTTTTTTTGGGCGCGAACGATTTAGCAGGCGCGATAAAACGTTTATCGAGCCGCAAAGCCGCGGGCGCAGCAAAAAAATTTTACAAATACCTTTAAACCATAAAAATTTTAATATACAGACATAGCCAAAGTCTTTCTCATATTATTCTTGAAATAATTATAAATAATTATTGTGATATTTATTAAATTCAAAAATTATAGAAAAAATACAATATGCGTATCCACAATGGCTTCGTCAAAGGTAATACAATACTCACATCCGCAACAGGCTTTGTCAATGGTAATACATCACTCACATCCACAACAGGCTTCGTCAAAGGAAATACACCACTCTGATCCACAACACGTTTCGTCAATAAATACATCCCGTATATCTGCAACAAGCTTCGTCAAATTCCTACACAAACAAAAAACAATAAAAAAAAAAAGGGGGGAGGGGGGACCTACAACCTGTAAACCTCCTCCAAAGTCTCTCCCCGAGGGACGGTTCCAAGAACGCTGGCAGCATTCCCCCTCTGAATCGCCAAGCTTATGCGTTGACGTAGGTAACTGCCAGCCCTCTTATCACCAGTGGTCTCTATAAGGCGTGCCGATATTTCCTTTATAAGCTGTTTTGCATCGGGTCCCCATGGTAAAAATAATTATTGAAATCGGTTTAGTTTTGGAGGTGGAAACAGGGGAATACGAAATGCTGATTTCGTCCATTTTATGTAGATAAAATCAGTCCGAGCTGCAGTTGTCTCTTTCTCACTGTAGTTAGCGGGGTGTGTGGGAAGGGAGGATCGGACAAATACGTATACAGTCGGAAAAGTGACTTATTCTCCAAATTCCTTCCAGAGCCCGTTGAATCTTAATCACCCTATGTTTCTCATTCTCTAAAAACCTATTATCACCGTAATATAGCACACACTGATATTAGCATAGAAATAGGTACAGTCAATCTCTCTAGACACACCTCACAAACGATTTTCATCTTTACACATACCAAATAAGGTCTAACTCAGGTTGTAGATGTTGGAGTAAGTGTTTTGTTTTAGTAGTCGTGTTGTACAGTCCGACGCGTGAATGCTATCGCTAGTAATTATGCTGTCAACGGACGTCTGTTCACGGATAACTTCCAAGGTAGGGTAAACTATGTTACATTTTGATTATAGGGTGCTTTTGCTTGGCTTTGTTTGACATGGTCTTGGTTTGCAGGGTCAACGTTTAGTAGGCACGTTAGAAATAGTTTCTGTCCGTCATGCTTAGACATTGCGGTCCTGGCTTAGAATAGACCAAACTCAAACTCAAAATGTTTTATTCATAATAATATCACACGGATAGCTTTCTGACGTCATTATTAATTCTACCACCGCGTCGGAAGGTGTTCCGTTGTAGAGAGGATGCGGCCAGAAACTATACAACACACATCTTTAAAAAATACAAAGTACAATTAAAATGCAATATTGAATTACGAGTACATAGTGTAACATTGTCCAGAACAGGACTTGCTTAACATGGAACTTAAACTATTAGAATCCGACCAATTAAAGACCAACCGATGTCTCCCCGTAGGTCACAAGAGTAAATACCCACAGAAACAATTTTTTATAAAAATCGCGATACGATAGGTTCACTTAAAAGCGCGGTGCGGTGTGTGCGTGACCATTCACAGTTGCGACGAATTCACCTACCCACCGCCCGTGGACAAACCAGGTCGGATAGTGGATAATCTATGTGTCACGTGATTATTTTGTGCACTCTTTAGAAGCGTTGTCGCTGTATTTACGCACGTCATACATTGTGATAACGTTTTGCATGTAGTGTGTTTGTCTGATAACTACTTCGTCATTGCCTCATCGTTGACCCTTGAAAAGCAGAGTGAAGCTGACAATCTCTGCACAAAACAGGAAAAAGTTTCTATCCCACTGAAACTTTACAGAAATCTTTAGTTTTAGAGCACATTCGCTGCTCGTATTTAGAATGAAAAACTCGACGTTGTGTTAACACCGCCGGAAAATGTGATATGAACCAACTTCTTAGGCGGGTTCTTGCCCACGGCAAATATAAGACGAGAGGTAGTATACAGGGTCCTTCTTAATATGCAGACCCTTTTTAAGGGGATGACCAGACCGTCAAACTGAACAACTTTCTCTATGGCACCAACATTGAAATCGCGTAAAAAATTATGTCCCATACAAAATTGCAAACCTACTCGAGCCAAATGTATGGGATAGCAGATTTTTTTTGCGATTTCGATGTTGGTGCCATAGAGAAAGTTTTTTAGTTTGACGGTCTGATCATTCCCTTAAAAAGTGTCAGCATATTAAGAAGGACCCTGTATAAATACTATTCAATTCAATTTTTGTTTAGTGGCATCCGATGTGTTATCACAATTCAGCCAATGTCTCGTTATGTGGAGAGTATACGTAGGAAAATTATCAGTTGTATTAATTAAGTCTAGCGTGGCAGTTTTGCCAATGTAAGTAGTTTATAATCTCAAGTGATTGTTTTAAGGTTAAAACACAAAAGAGTTCACAAAATGGTGGAGCCACGTGCAAGCCCAACGCGCCGATACGCACGCGTCCGTACTCCGCCAGACTTGCAGCGCGACTCCGTATAAATACTACCATCTCTCGTCTCGTCATTGTCGACAGTGAGGACATTTTCTGCCCCGCACCAATTTTTACCTCACCCCCTCTAAGTAGGAAGCGTGGCAGAAAATATAGTCATTGGCGTATTCCTGTCTCTCTTGCACTCACTCGAATCAATATCGCACATGCTTACCTCTTTTTACAGGTTTTCATATTTGTATGAAGTGACAGCCAAGTGTCCAAGGTGAGCTACGGGGTAGGTCGTCAGCAGGGAATATGCGTTATGATTCAATTCCGTCTCTATTTTAATTAGTTAAACCTACACTTTCATTGATCTTCCTAACATTAAAATCTTTAGCAATACCGAAACAAACAGCCTAAAAGAATAAACAATCGAATAAAACAATGAAACATGATGCAAATTTTGTATTTGTAGATTCAAGATTCGTTTGTGAATTGCAAAATTGAATATTTGAATTCAAACAACGTCTTTATGCGAAATTGCCTTTATAAATCATTTGAAGCAGTAAAATGCTTTTTAAGTGTGAAAAAATATGTCATTTGGAAGTTTTTGGGTTCGGTATTTCTTCTTCGAATAGCTTCAATACAATCGCGCTAGTGAGCAATCTATGGGAGAGGCCCAACAGAGACGAAGCTTTTAGGAGCGAGCGCACAAAATGTTCACGAGATACGCTCGCCCAATGTCTCCCATAGATTGTCCACAAGCACGATTGTGTCGATGCTTTCTCTCTGTGGGGTATTTACTCATGTACTTATAGTTTATAACAGTCCGATAGATAGAGGTGCGACGATTTAAAAGTCCTTGTGATCCAGCAACCAAATATAAAAACTATTATATGCTTAGATGCAAGTTTCATGTCATTTAAAATCTTAGAAAAATTTGGTCCGAATTAACGTGTTGTTTATTTACTGACTGTTGAGAAAATTGCCCTCAAATGAAGATCTTAATTGAGGGAATTTTTAGATCTGTTATTTTTAGAGCCTTGATTGTGTATCTCGTTTTCATTCTTGATCAAAGTTTATGATCTGATAAAAACCGGCCAAGTGCGAGTCGGATTACTTACTTGCGCACAAATTATTTCGTCACCAAAAAAAATGTGTTTTCTCCGGAACCCTTATCGCTAAACCAACTGACACATGGCCGGTTTTTATATTATTTGTGATATTGTCGAGTTTGCACTATAATCACACCAAATTTGATACTTGTATGCATAATTATAATTATTACCATTTTATAATAGAGCAATAACAAAAAATGGAGCAAAAAAGCGTGTGATTACCCACTTATGTACGCACATAAGAAGTAATTCGTACTTAATTGGCGTAAATAAAAAAAAAACTCTCATTAAAAACGATCTTCGTATTATGGTAATCGGCGCTAATAACTCATGTCCTGTCACATGCTAAAAATACATTGTAATCTGTTTCTCATGAGACGCGCATACTGGGTGGCACAGAACGAGGGGCTTTCCCGAAATTTAAACATTCTATAGTATTTTTTCAGTATGGTGCAGAAGCATGGACGCTGACTAGGCAAAACATGCACAAAATAAAAGTCGCACAAAGAGCCATGGAGCGTACCATGCTGGGAATATCGCTTTTGGACCGCGTACCCAACGTAGAAATCCATCGAAGAACTAAGGTCGACGACGTTGGAGACCGGATTAAAAAGTTGAAGTGGAGATGGGCGGGACATTTGGCTAGAAGGGAGGACGGCCGGTGGACCAAGGCAATAACGGAATGGTGGCCAAGAGAAGGAAGGAGGTCCGTTGGTAGACCACCGATGCGATGGTCAGACGACATTGTAAGGGTTGTGGGTCGTACATGGATCAGATTGGCACAGAACCGTGAGGAGTGGCGCAATAAAAAGGAGGCCTATGCCCAGCTGTGGGTTGATGTGGGCTGATTTGATTGATAGTATTTGTACAAAATTCGGCTCCATGGAACTATGTTAAAATTTTCAACCGTTTTAAAGTTACAGCTTATCAAAGTTTGACGTAAATAGTTACAATGTTCGACCCTAACGTTATTTATTTCGCGATATTTTCGGGAAACCCCTCTTTCAGTGCCACCCAGAATACCTTTTTTAGGGTTCCGTAGTCAACAAGGAACCCTTATAGTTTCGCCATGTCCGTTCGTCTGTCCGTGTCCGTCCGTCTGTCCGTCTGTCCGTCCGTCTGTCTGTCCGTCCGCGGCTTAGCTCAGAGATTCTTAGTAATGGCATGCTGTAATTTGACACTTATACAACGTGTTAATGAATAAGCGCAAAACCTCATACACCCCAACTGATTTATAACAAAATAAGTAAATTGAAACAGTATTTTGATAGCTAAAATTTAAAGTTATTCACATTTTAAGTTTTCAGGCAAAAATCATTTGTTATCATTTCAGCATTGAATGACACTGCTGGCGTGCTCGTGGATACATTTTAAGAAACTTGTTTCGGTTAAACTGTTAAACTTTTTAATTTTACAAACAAATTATTTAAAATTTTGAAAAAAATTACCTATGTTGAAAACATGATAATTCGATTCTGCTCTCGAATCTCAACAAACTACTTTCTAGTTTTGCATTAATTCATTAACACGTTGTATACATATTAATCACGCCGACAAAGTGATAATATAAAATCTTGAAAAATATTTTTTTATGGTACTCCCCTACATGAAAAGATGGGAAGACCTTTTTTTTGTCTCGTCTTTCCCATGGTGTGGGGTATCGTTGGTTAGGTCTTTTAAAAACATTGTGGGGATGGAAAAGCAATTTATCGATTTAGGGATCCGTTAGCGAAATTTTAAAGTGAAAATTTTTGTAACGTCAAGTGTGTTGGCTGGGCTATTGCAAGCAAGGGTCGTTATGTAACACTGCGACCATTGCTGGTCTATTGTTTCACCCCAAGCTCACCCATATTTTACACATACATCAGATTTTTTTTTCTTTTCTCGGGTATGTAGGTTTCCTCACGATGTTTTCCTTCACCGCCGAGCTATTGAAAATGACAAATACAACCGTACATAAAGGATGATGCAAACTTAGTGGTACAGAGGCTAGGAATCGAACCGCCGCCTCATGATTGAGTCGCTAGCTCTCTTCCGTATGAAAAAAGTAAAGGAGTAAAGACATATTTAACCAAAAACTTTTTTTCACGTATACTCCATTCAAAACAGCAACAAAATTTTAAGGCTTATTTGCAATACAGAAACAGAGATTTGAAACACTTCCTCTCACTTATCCTCAGAACAGCTTTTGTACCGTCCAAGATATCTTCTTCTTCTTCCTGCCCTTATCCCATTATTTGGGGTCGGCGCAATATGTCGTCTTCCTCCATTCATCTCTTTTAGCCGTCATTTCAGCGCACACACCTTTTTTACACATGTCATCTTTCACACAATCCATCCATCTTTTCTTTGGTCGTCCTCTCTTCATGCAGCCATCCACATTCAGATTTAACATTCGTCTTGTAATATGCCACTCATCTCTTCTCATCACATGTCCATACCACGATAACCGATTACCACGCAGCTTTTCATTCACAGGAGCCACTTTCAAACTTCCTCTAATATACTCATTCCTAATCTTGTCCATTCTAGTAACCCCACACATCCATCTCAACATTCGCATCTCTGCTGCATGCAGTCGTTTTTCATCCGTCACTTTAACGGCCCAACACTCCGAGCCATACATGACGACAGGTCTTATGATGGTTTTATATATTTTCCCCTTCAACTTAAGGGGGATTCGGGAGTCACAGGTCATTCCCGTAACCTGTCGCCATTTCATCCACCCTGAGTTTATTCGGCGTTTCACGTCTCGATCTATATCGCCATCGCTTTGTAGAAGTGAACCGAGGTACCGAAAATCGGAGCAGACTGGCAAAGGTACGCCATCAAGCGTAATAGGCACAAAACTGGAGGTACCGCCGAAATCGCAGAACATGCATTCGGTTTTCGTTCTGCTGATTTTCAAGCCAACATTCTCCAGCCTTTGCTGCCATTTTGCCAGTCTGATCTGGACCTCGAGTCCATCTTCACCGACAAGCACAATGTCGTCGGCAAATAGCATGCACCAGGGTGCCTCTTCCTGAATGTCCGATGTCAAAGCATCCATTATCACCAGGAAGAGGTAAGGACTTAAAGCCGACCCTTGGTGCAAACCAACAGCCACACTAAATTTGTCGGTGGTACCAGCGGCCGATCGTACGCATGTACTGGATTTGCTGTACATTGCCCTAACCAACTCTATGTACTTACCAGGCATACCTTTCTCTCTTAGGGCCCACCACAAAACCTCACGAGGTACTCGATCGTATGCCTTCTCGAGGTCAACGAATACCATGTGCAAGTTCTTTTGTGCACGTTTATACTTCTCGCACAGTTGGCGTAGCGCAAAAACGGCATCCGTTGTACCCCGACCAGGCATAAAACCGAACTGGTTTTGCGTAATTTCAGTTTCTTCTCGCATTCGTCTCTCTATTACCCTTTCCCATACTTTCATACTGTGTGACATAAGCTTTATTCCTCGATAGTTATTGCAATCCTGTATGTCACCCTTATTTTTATAGATGGGTACCAGTAAACTATTGCACCATTCATCAGGGATCACTTCTTCTTGCAATAACCTATTAAAGAATAAGGCCAGCCACTTAAATCCATCCACACTCAACAATTTCCATACTTCAACTGGTATTTCGTCTGGTCCTACGGCTTTCCCATTCTTCATACCTCGTACAGCCTTTTTTACCTCTTCCTCACTCACTTCCCTTACCAAACCAAGGTTTGTGGGTACATTTTCTAATACCCCACTCCAAACATTCTCTTCATTCATCAACCTTTCAAAATATACCTTCCAACGTTCTTTAATATCCTCATCTTTCGAAATAACTTTTCCTGCATCATCTTTTATACACCTTATATGGCAAATATCTTTCGAACTCTTATCTCTAGCCTTTGCCAGCCTGTACAGGTCTTTCTGCCCTTTGGAACTGTCGAGTGACTGGTATAATTGGTCCTGGGCTTTAGCTCTAGCAATGGCTACACATTTTTTTCGCTTTCGTCTTACATTCTTTATAAACAATCTTCTTTGCCTCTTTGACACTCGCATCACTATCTTCGTTCTGCCACTCCTTAAAAGCAATCTTCTTTTCTTTCAGTATTTTTTGCACTTCTTCATTCCACCACCATGTATCCTTATCTATCATACCTTTTCCTCTCAATTCTCCTAAAACATCCTTCGCCACCATTCTGATACAACATGCCATCTCACTCCAGCATTCATTTACCGACAATTCTTCCATTTTCATTTCAATCATTCTATCTATTACTTTTTCCCTAAATTTCCTAGCACACTCTTCCTTCTCCAGCATATGCCATCTTATTTTGGGAGTGGGTCGTGTTTTATTTTTCTTAGAATGGACAGTGATTTTCACTTCCATGACTAATAGTCTATGCTGCGAGACTAGATCCTCCCCAGGTAGCACTTTGCAGTCTTTGACACGATTGATTTTATTCTTCTTGACGAGGAAATAATCAATCTGTGTCATGTGGTGGCCACTTTTATACGTAATAAGGTGTTCGTTTTTCTTTTTGAACCACGTGTTTGTTATGGCTAGGTTAAAGGCAGTAGCAGCTTGTAGCAATGTCTCGCCCTCATCATTACGAGTGCCAAACCCCCAACCTCCATGCGCTCTTTCATACCCATCATTCGTTCTTCCGACGTGTCCGTTAAAATCTCCACCCACATATACCTCCTCATTCTCATCTATATTCATCATCACTGTATCAAAGTCTTCCCAAAATTTTTCTTTCACGCTGTCGTCTTTCGTTCCACTCTGAGGTGCGTATGCACTAACTATATTTAAAACTACATTCTCCAACATTATTTTCACTGCTATCACTCTATCGCCCGTGTACCGTCCAAGATATGTCGGATAGTATATGTATCCAATAAATTAATTACATATGGTAATCAGAATTGGCCAGAAAGCTAAATAGGAAAATCTCGTCGTGCTTATTTGGAATGAAGTATAGGTACTTCTATTAGAGGTACAAATCATGTCATAGAATAAGTCACACCTTGACACTGCATCTAGAATGTAAAAGCGTTCGTTTCTCACTAAATAGGAACTGAATAACCTTCGCGTAAAGATGTTCAAAAGGGACTTGCCAACACGCCTCTCAAGTTTCTGTTTGCACTCAACTTGCTTAGTTTGGTATCGGAGCAGTAGGTAGCGTATCAAGCAGTAAAATATCAGGCAAAGATATTATTTTAATATGTGCCAGCCCTTTTCTAATCAGTGCGTTTTATGGCCTTTCCAGGGTGTAGCGAAGGTGAAGCTCTTTTTATTTTTAAATCCATTTCATCCTTCATTTAAAATAAGGAAGTCTATTTTTGAATCTCACACTTGCAAATTTGAATGCAAATGGTGCATAAACTCCATAGTTATTTTGTCAGTTCCCCCTTAAGTTTCCGGTTAAAAACATTAAATCTGAAAACATTGACAATTAATAGGTACAGGGTGTAAAATTAAATGCGTTACATATCGAGTAGGGTGCTTTAGACCATCAAACTGAACAACTTTCACAGTGGAACCAGCATCGAAATCGCGAAAAATAAGCTGACCCATAGAAAATGTCAAGCTACTCGACCTAAATGTATGAAAGAGGAGATTTTTTTTCGCGATTTCGATGTGGGTCCAATAATAAAAGTTGTTCGGTTTGATGGTCTGAAGCACCCCTCAGAGTATATAACGAAGTATAAGTTTACACTCTGTACAGAAGATTTTTTTACCGTTCCGAAACATTCAGGTGTGGTTCAGACCATCAAACTGAACAACTTTTATTTTGTTTTCAAACATGAAATCGAAAAAAAGGAATCTGCTGTTCCATACTCAACTGCAACGCCTACTAGACTCAAATTTATAAGACAGTCGATTTTTTTACCAATTCAGGTTTGCGTCCATAATAAAAGTTGTTCAGTTTGATGGTCTGAACCACCACTGAAAGTTACGGAACGGTAAAAAAAATCAATCGGTATTTAGCTATGAAACCCACTTTTTTAATACAGTTGCTCAAAAAGTGGCGTATTGCAGGGACGTATAGCGTTCGGGATGTGGGCTATTACATACTCGTGCTTTTTTTTTACCTTTCCCGAACTCGTGCGTTCTCTTTCCTAACTGTCAAAATAATGTCTATTAAAAAGAAAAACCAACCATGAAGTTTTTACTAAAAACATTCAAATAAGTTTTTATGATTCATGCAAATACGTATATTTCTAAAAAGAAGCTACTAATTTGTTTCAATATCAGATTTAATGATTTGATTGAATGAGTTTGGTTAGGTTTCATTTCATTACATCTCATTAAATGTCATTTTCATTTCATATAAATAAAAAACTTCTACTGAAGACTTGGCTGTATGGGCATAGTTCCCTTTGCCTACCAGAATGGGTGAAGAAAAAAAAACTCTGCTTATATTCTACGGTTAGCGCCATTTTTCAGAAATTTTCTTTGCGAGTTTAGTTGTTTGTTGCACAAAATGAGTAATTTCGACCCTAGTTTTTTTTAATTAACTCCACCGGAACTCAGTATAATTGCACAAAATGCTTTAGTTGAGTTTATTGTGTTTTTATTATTTTATTAAATTACTTCATTTTTTCGCAACTGTATTAAAAATAGTCGTTCAGTACACGTGCGGAACCGTCATTGCAACTTGTTCCGACTGTCAACCCTCGCCTTCGGCTGCGCCTCGGCTCGGGTAGACATTTGTCGGAACTCTTTGCAATGACAGCCTTTCCACACTTGTAATGAAATATACTATTCTTAGATGTTCTACTGCTAAACTATTAGTACAGTAATAGTAACGTACTCAAGTCAAAAGCTATTCCTATGCTATCTACGGTTTCAGGTATATTATTCTAGCAGTAACCTACAATAATATTAAATATTATATCAATATTGATGAACTTCACTCTCAATGAATAAATATAGATCTAAAATGGATAAGGTTGTTTCCTTACAATTAAGTTAGAAATGTGATTGTTATGTTTTTAGATACTACTAACTTTTATATCCGACTTTGTCTGCGTCGGCTCCCGTGAACTTCGCGAGATAAAAATATATTCCCATAAGTTTTTAAACACAAGCAGTTTCATAAAAATCTGTCATTTTCTTTTTGCGTTACGCTGGAACAAACTGACAAATATACAGAGTCCTTCTTAATATGATGACACTTTTTAAGGGGTTGATCAGACCGTCAAACTGAATAACTTTCCATATGAAAACAACATTGAAATCGCGAAAAAAATCTGCTGTTCCATACATTTGGCTCGATTAGGTTTGCAGTTTTGTATGGAACAGGTGATTTTTTCTTCGCGATTTCGATGTTGGTGCCATAGAAAATGTTGTTAAGTTTGACGGTCAGATCATCCCCTAAAAAGTGTCAGCATTTTAAGAAATACCTTATATGCAAACAAAAATTCCAAAAATCCATGGTGTGGAGTCAGTAGAAACACCTAAACACCATATCGCAACCTTTTCCATACAGGGTCCTTTTTTAATGTGCTGACACTTTTTTAAGGGGATGATCAGACCGTCAAACTGAACAACTTTCTCTATCGCACCAACATCGAAATCGCGAAAAAAAAATTTGCTGTCCTATACTTTTGGCTCGAGTAGGTTTGCAGTTTTGTACAGAACAGAAGATTTTTTTAATCCCATAGAGTCCCATAGAGAAAGTTGTTCAGTATGATGGTCTGGTCATCCCCTTAAAAAAGTGTCAGCATATTAAGAAGGACCCTGTATAAATATTATCTAATGTCCAGACACACTTCAGTTACAGATTTATAATGGTGTAGATAAAACATATGGAAAAATACAGTAAACTCATTGAACATAACAGAACACTTATAGGTATTGTTGAATACCAAAAATCCGTTTCGTCACTATTTAACAGACTAATAGAATAGAAAAGAAACCAATAGAATAGAACGCGTCGCTGGCTCTGCCGCAAAGCGGGCGGCGAGGCTAAAGCGGGCGACATATGCTAACCTGGAGCAGGGGTATGATTTCGTGCCAGCCGCTTTTGAGACTGGAGGCCCTTGGGGGGTCGATGCCAAGGACTTTATTACAGACATAGGGCAGCGTATGAGGACTAAGGGGGGGGGGGGACCCACGCTCGGGAGCCTTTCTGGTACAGAGAATTTCTTTGGCCATTCAGAGGGGCAATGCGGCCAGTATCTTTGGGACCTTTGAGCCGGGGTTGCGAAGGGCAGTACCTTTAGATTAGTTAGTGATAGTCTGACGAAGCTTGCATGCGGATTTTATCTTGTGTGCTGCCATTGACGAAGCTTGTAGCGGATATAGATGTATGTGATTAAGATTTGACGAAGCCTGCGTTGCGGATTAGATTATTTTTGTTACATTGTTTTGAATTTGAATAAAATTTTGAATGCTACATTTTTGTTAAAAAGGCTTATAAAGTGTTAATAGAATAAGAAAAGAAAACAAAACTTTCTTTGGTCTAGGTATATTTTAGTTTTAGGATATGTTCATTTGCTTTATTTAACTGGTTTAAAAAGCCGTGGTTGTCCAGTGGCGAGTAACGTTGCCTGCCGTAGGAGGCGATGGTTCGATCCCCGTTCAGACCGACTCGTACCAATGAGTTTTTCGGAATTTATGTACGATTTGTAACACTACTGGCTTTTCGGTGAAGGAAAACATCGTGAGGAAACCTGCATGCTTCAATTTCGAGGCATGTATTGTACCCACTGTCCATTATAAGTGGCGACGGGCTCACCCCCGTCACACTGGACAGAGTTTCGGTACTACTGGTCAAAAGTGGATGTTCTGAGGTTTCAGAATATCTCTGACTTCCCCCTCGGGGAATATAGTCGTGAGCATATGCAACTGATTTAAGAGATGTTTATTCCGAATGCGTAAATACGCGCTGCATACAAACGATGCCTGGGGATGTTTTCAATACTAACCAATTAAAGTCAATAAAATTTTTCAGAAACAATCTAGAAACTAATCTCTATGCTTGTATAAAGTCAGATTTTCGATACAATATACAGTGTAAATGCTAGCATTAATTTAAGATTTGTATAGAAATCTTTGAGGCACTGTAACTTTAAAACTATACATTTTAACGAAAATCTAAAACCATACAAGCATAGATTTTTGTTTCTAGATTGATATTTGAGAAATATCAATGACTTTAATTGTTTAGTATTGAAAATATCACCAGACTTCGTTTATATGGAGCGCGCTCCGAATTATATTCCTATTTGGTTTTTCTGAAAATAGGGTAAAATAAAACCTTTATCTACAGTAAATAGAGTGCATTGTTAGTTATTATAATAATCCTGATCAATAGCATCACCAGATTCTATCATTTTAAAGTAACATGCAAATTATGACATACATTTTTTAAAGAAGACTAGCAAATAAGTAAGTTGATTGCATTTGTAAACAGATTTTCAATTAAATACTCTAATACCGACTATAAAGTATCAAAGAGTCAATCGTGAGCAAAGTCAACGGTTAAAAGAATTTCTTTTTGGATTAAAGAATAATTTCATAGATCCATTTTCTCAGATATCTTAGGCTGGCAGGCACAGAAAACTTTACCAAGAATTTAGGCTTTAACCTTTTTTTTGCAGATATCAGTCCTTGTCACCAAATTTTCTGGTAAAATATCTCGTGAACAATGAATGTACCTTGTATTTTTTCGTCTAACTCTTTTTTCAACAATGTTGTTTGTTATTAACAGACAGTGTGTAGGAGTTTTAAAACACTTTATTTACATAGGTATAATATCTAAACCGCTCGTTTTCCATTGACACATGGAGAAAAATAACAAGTATTTTTGAATTATTAAGTAGGTATCTATACTTCATTCCAAATAAGGACGACGAGTTTTTCAAATTCCTATTTAGCTTTCTAGCTAATTCTTATTACCAAATGTAATTATTTTATTGGATACATAAACTATCTGAAATATCTTGGATGCTACTAAAGCTGTTCTAAAAATAAGTGAGAGAACGTGCTTCAAATCTCTTTTTCTGGAATGCAAAATAGCCTTAACATTTCGTTGCTATTTTGAATGGAGTATAGGTACTAACGATAGATTACATAAGTCTGTTAGTAACAAAATGAATCATGGTTATTTGAATAGATGAATTTACATAATTATGTGTGACAAACTATTTATGTTAGAAGACTTTACTAGAAAACTTTGTTGTTATAAGTAGATTTAAGTAAAATCTACAAGAATTAGATTTATAACTACAAATTTTCTAGTAAAGTATGCTTAAATAAATAGTTGTCATATACAGGGTCCTTCTTAATATGTTGACACTTTTTTAAGGGTAGGATCAGACAGTCAAACTGAACAACTTTCTCTATGGCACCAACATCGAAATCGCGATAAAAAAAATCAACTCTTCCATACAAAACTGCAAACCTACTTGAGCGAAATGTATGGGACAGCAGATTTTTTTTTCGCGATTTCGATGTTGGTCCCATAGAAAAAGTTGTTCAGTTTGATGGTCTGATCATCCCCTTAAAAAGTGTCAGCATCTTAATTTGGACCCTATACAACGTGTTAATGAATGTTCGGTTTTATGCCTGGTCGGGGTACAACGGATGCCGTTTTTGCGCTACGCCAACTGTGCGAGAAGTATAAACGTGCACAAAAGAACTTGCACATGGTATTCGTTGACCTCGAGAAGGCATACGATCGAGTACCTCGTGAGGTTTTGTGGTGGGCCCTAAGAGAGAAAGGTATGCCTGGTAAGTACATAGAGTTGGTTAGGGCAATGTACAGCAAATCCAGTACATGCGTACGATCGGCCGCTGGTACCACCGACAAATTTAGTGTGGCTGTTGGTTTGCACCAAGGGTCGGCTTTAAGTCCTTACCTCTTCCTGGTGATAATGGATGCTTTGACATCGGACATTCAGGAAGAGGCACCCTGGTGCATGCTATTTGCCGACGACATTGTGCTTGTCGGTGAAGATGGACTCGAGGTCCAGATCAGACTGGCAAAATGGCAGCAAAGGTGGAGAATGTTGGCTTGAAAATCAGCAGAACGAAAACCGAATACATGTTCTGCGATTTCGGCGGTACCTCCAGTTTTGTGCCTATTACGCTTGATGGCGTACCTTTGCCAGTCTGCTCCGATTTTCGGTACCTCGGTTCACTTCTACAAAGCGATGGCGATATAGATCGAGACGTGAAACGCCGAATAAACTCAGGGTGGATGAAATGGCGACAGGTTACGGGAATGACCTGTGACTCCCGAATCCCCCTTAAGTTGAAGGGGAAAATATATAAAACCATCATAAGACCTGTCGTCATGTATGGCTCGGAGTGTTGGGCCGTTAAAGTGACGGATGAAAAACGACTGCATGCAGCAGAGATGCGAATGTTGAGATGGATGTGTGGGGTTACTAGAATGGACAAGATTAGGAATGAGTATATTAGAGGAAGTTTGAAAGTGGCTCCTGTGAATGAAAAGCTGCGCGGTAATCGGTTATCGTGGTATGGACATGTGATGAGAAGAGATGAGTGGCATATTACAAGACGAATGTTAAATCTGAATGTGGATGGCTGCATGAAGAGAGGACGACCAAAGAAAAGATGGATGGATTGTGTGAAAGATGACATGTGTAAAAAAGGTGTGTGCGCTGAAATGACGGCTAAAAGAGATGAATGGAGGAAGACGACATATTGCGCCGACCCCAAATAATGGGATAAGGGCAGGAAGAAGAAGAAGAAGACAACGTGTTAATGAATAAGCGCAAAACCTCATACACCCCAACTGATTTATAACAAAATAATTAGATTGAAACAATAAATTCATTATTTTGATATTTAAAATTTAAAGTTATTCACATTTTAAGTTTTCAGGCAAAAATTATTTGTTATCATTTCAGCAATGAACGAAAGCGCTAGCTTGCTCATGGATACATTTTAAGAATCTTGTTTTGGTAGTAAGTAGGGTGAGTGCGCCCGTGCGGTGAGATCGGTTTCAGTAAATTTTAAATTTTACAAACAAATTATTTAATAATTTGAAAAAAATACCTTTGTTGAAAATATGATAATTCGATTCTGCTCTCGATTCTAAACAAACTACTTTCTGGTTATGCGTTAATTCATTAACACGTTGTATACTACAACATATTTTTCTCCGATTAGAGAGTAAAAGCACCTCTAAACCCGACAAATCACTTTTGCTTCATCAACATTGACCTAAACTTTTATAACACTTGTATCCTTTCCCATTGAAAGTTGTTTCTTTGGGTAGGTCTTATAAAGTTGAACAAAACAGTACCTACCTATGTATCTTTAATCATTGTAAAGGTTCTATCCCGAGATAAAACTCAAAGTAAAACTAAAGTGCACAGCTAGTCTTCCTCCGCCGTCTAGCCACACCGCCTACCTATTTTTTCGATTGTTAATTCCTCTACCCTAAGGTTGTCTGGAAGAAATCTGTTTTTAGCGATAAGACCGCCTTATTTGTACCTACTTTTAATTCTTTATCTGTAATCAAATGTATGTTCTATTTTGGTGTGCAATAAAGTATAATTGAATTGAATTGAATTAGTCTAAACATAAATTCAGTTAAATTATAACCTGTAGGATAGATAAAGTCCCTGAATCTAAACCGCGTGTTGTTTACATTTTATCTAACCCAAGCTTTACTACTGAGCCTTAATAGAATTTCAATGAAGCGTCAACTTTAAAAGTCTTAGCTTAAGTTAAGTCGTTAAAGTTTATTGTTTGAGTGCTAGGAGCAAGCGGCATGGATAGAACTGATGAGGGAATCGTGACGAGAATGATAAATGCATGAGGTGTTGGAGATGAAAGAAACGGGGGTGATATGATTGTTATCTTGGTATCTACTAATGTTATCAATGTAAAAGTTTGTGACGTTTTTTATGTTTGTAACTCAATCACGCATGAAAGGCTGAATGAATTTCGATGCAAGACATATTAAAATATAACGAAGGCCGATTTCCGCGTAGCATCGAAGCTCCGAAGCGTCTCCCTGGAACCTGGTGGGGTCTCCGAGGTCAATCTGCCTGCCCAGCGGGGCTGCAGGCTATTGAATGCAATCCAGATAAAGTTGCGAGCAAAAGCTACATATACATAAAGTCACAACAGTCACAACCATTTCAGGCAGATATCGTCTTCAGTTATTGCAAAGCCCACCATTATGTTGAAGATTTCAAGACAAAAACTTACATTAATTGGAGGGGACTTACATTATTTGTAACATACAAATATGCGCACATTTATGCGCCCGACAGATGATCAAAAAAGAGAAATAGCCTGATTTAAAAACCGGCCAAGAGCGTGTCGGACTCGCCCATGACAGGGTTCCGTAGCCAATGTATAAGTAGAAAAAGAAGAAAATTTTCTTAATTGTGTATCTTACCTAAGAGAAAATGTTGAAACACAATGATAGCGCGAATTATTTTCGTGCAACGCCGCAGTTTGCAGTTTGTCTTTAGAGAACAAATCTATTTTACTGTTTTTTTCCGAAACTGGTTGAGCTACAGCATCCGTTATAATTTTCATTGAAACTACTTACCTTAAGCCATATTTTATAAAATTTTCAGATTTGTCACTCCAGTATTTATTCAACGACACATAAATATTGTTTTCTTCATAACTACTACATTTCTGTTTTTGGGTTAATGTTATCTGTCTTCATGCTAATAGGTGCAAAAATGAGCGAGTTATTGAGGCGGGGCATACAGACAGACAGACAGACAGAATGGAACAAATTATAAGGGTTCCTTGTTTGACTACAAAACCCTAAAAATGAGGCTTTTCGTATATCAGTTCAAGCATGTAGTCGCTACCGATGAAATATGTTTACTAAAACGGTCATCTATCCAAAAATAGTCTGACCCTGGCATTGGTTAACGTCGGTGATCGTTTTAATACCGAAGATCCACAACTCCAACGAATGCCTTGGCTATTTTAGATGAAATTTGAAACAGTAACCCATTCAAGCTGAATGCTCTTTTTAGCGTAGTGAAATTTCGACAAATATAATGCCCCACCTTCACTAGGATTTCACACAAATTATTTGTCACGTTGAAGGGATTGACCAACAATAACTGTTATACCAATAAATTTAAATTTTGTCACCGGAACATATAGACTTGAGTCATATTGTATAGAAATGAAAGCCGAAATTACCAAACAACACATAACAATGATAGGTTAACAACGTAATGACAATAGCTTAATGGAGAGAAAGCCCCTATTTGACCAGGGCTGCCAGATTGTATAATTGGATACAAAAACTGTATAATTGGGTGGCTGTTTGTATCCTCTATGTATCCTGAACTCTCGTGTATAATTGGATACAAAACAAAAATCATTTATTATAATAAACTGAAAAGCTCTGCTGGAGTCCAAAAATCGATAAAGAGTGCCTCGTTCATGTTCTGTAGAATCTTGTCTCTCTCGGTTGAACCAACAAATGCTGAATTTGGTGCAAATATACCTGTAGTGATTAAAAAAATCTACTTAATGTTCAAATTACGGGACGAATAATCAGGAAAAACACAATTTTTAGAAGTTTCTGAGTTTTCTACCCCTGTATGTATCCTGCGAGGCAATTTTGTATAATTTCAGGGGCCTGAATAATTGTATAAAATGTACTGACAGCCCTGTATTTGACAGGTGTTCGGGTAAATTAAATCCATTGTAAAGCGTTTCAGGGTTTCTGCCGTATCAATTTTAGTTCGTAGATCAGCGAGCACGTTTTTCCCGTGGTCACGCACACTGCACTTGTAACGGCTACAGATTACACTGTAAGCTCAATGTGTACTGAGTTTTCATTCAGAAAAACGATAAAAAGCCTGTATTCCTACAAGCCTAGAAAGGAAATGATCATCATCATTAGCCTATCATCAGCCTATCATATTCCACTGCTGAACATAGTTCTCTTCCACGGCAAGTGCTTCAAAACTCTATCCTCGGCCTTCCTCATCCAGTGTCTCGCCGCTACGTTTTCAAGTTGTCGGTCTAGCGCCTCAGAGCGTCCCACACTGCGTCTGCCAGTTCGTGGTCTCCACTCTAGAAATCTGGTTCCCCATTAGTTCTCAATTCTTTAGCAAATATAACCAATCAGTGATATTATAAATATAGCGTAGAATAGTAAATACAACATAGAATACAATATAGGGTGTAACAAAACACCCTAGTAATATTTGGGGGTGCTTCAGACCATAGAACTGAACAACTTTCACTATGGAGACAACCTCGAACTCGCGTAAAAAATGTGATGTCCCATACATTAGAGTCGAATTGGTACTGCAGTTTTGTATGTAACTGAACTGAAGATATTATTTTCGCAATTCCTAAGTTAGCTCCATAGTAAAAGTTGTTCAGTTTGATGGTTTGAAGCATCCCCCTAAGTATTACAAGGGTGTTTTATTACACCTTAGCAGGGTAAGATGAGCACTGGGGTTAAGATCGTTGCAATGAAATTACCAGAGAATGAAACACATTTTTGAATACTGGCAACATAAATCTTGGCAGAATAAAATGTCGTATTTTATTTTCATAAATAGAGAACATAAAAATAACAACAAATTACTAGCAATACCAAAACTCTGAAGCATAGATTGTAAAGACGGTTAAAAAATGTAAATCTTTTAAGTTCATGCTTGAGGATTCTTTAGAATCTTTAGATTTCTTTAGACTCTTCCATTCATGCACTTTAAAATGTTCTGTGTACATATTATTTTAAACAAACAGTGTTGTGTGACCAAAGTAGGCTGTGACAAATCGTCGTCAAAACAATTTAGCACGATTTAATTTTTGGTAGTCAACGTTCCAAAATCTTCACCACAAAATTCAACCAATAATAATGTAACAAAGATTTAGAATTTCAACGTTTTCAGCCTGCCATGTCACGATAACAGGATAATGTCATAAAATCCAATTCAGCAGTGGATATGACATCGTTTTGCGGAATCATCTTTTAGGTAACCGTAGCTCGCAGGTCGATATCGTTTGATTTTACGAAGCCTACAGAAACGTGCGTGCTTAAATATTTTATAGATAATCCCTACCTAGAATCTATTCTAGAGCCTAAATTGAAAAAAATAGCTCTGAGCACAAACTACATAACATAACATAACATAAATATTCTTTATTTGCACACCAAAAACATACAGCAACAAAAACAGAATAATAGAACGTAAGGGTACAAATGGCGGTCTTATGGCGGTACAAACTACGTTGTACGATCCCAGAGTCCCCACGACTATTACGATAGTACCAGGTCAGCAGAGATTTGTTCTCACCGATCCCCGCTACCCAATCCAACGCGTAGCCCCAGCAACATTCGAAGTCCCTCTAGGTCGGTTGCTTAAGTTCATTCACTGGCTCGGTAGACCCTTCGTGGTCCCTCCAATGTTCGAAGTAATAAGCAGTAGCTGCTCCCTGTGTATGGCTCAAAGTCAAAGTCAAAATTGTTTATTCAAAATAATATCACATAGATAACTTTTTGACGTCATGTTTTTGAATCTACCACCGCGTCGGAAGGTGTTCCGTTGTAGAGAAGATGCGGCCTGAAACTATACAACACACTTCTTTTAAACAAAACAAAATATACAAAGTACAATTACATAAATTCAATATTAAATTACATAGAGTAACATTGTCTAGACCAGACATTTTGGTCATTCAAATAATCATCGAGTTTATAGTAACCTTTTTTGATTATTTAAATCCTGATATTTAAATCGAAAAAAAACTGACTTTTCTTGGATTAGAAATCAGTCACTGACACTCAGTTGCAGAAACGCTTATTAGAGTTAATTCTTTATAAAACCTCTTGCTAGCTTTTACTACGTCAACAAGACAAAAAGTGATAAGAAGAGATTTAATGGAGGATTAACTTTCATGAGCGTTTCTGCAACTGAGTGTGACTCAATTTTAATCTACCTTAACAGGTGCAGCTGGCTTTTTAGTATAGAATAGCATAAATTGTACACGATTCTCTTAACAACATAACCAAAGATTAAAATGCTTTGTTTTAACTTTTTCATTCCCAAACACACTGTCGTGAACATTTTACAAACTCCATGAATTGAATAACTTTATGTTTTTGGCACTTATGCTTGCACTAAATCATTTATTCTCGCCTCAATCTGCTACTGTTTAGGGCAGCTATAAATATTGGGGCCAAAAAAAGGAAATGTAACTTGAGACCGCAGCTGCTAGTGGCAAACATAATATTTTATGGCGGGAAACTCGCTTGTCAGAGAGAAAAGTTCTTGTGGCTTTAGTTCTGAGAGCGCAAGGGGTGACGGTTGATACAACATTTGCTTTATCCTATTTCTTTCATGTTTTTTTTTAAAGTCGTGGTTAGTTCAAGGTCACTCGGCGAGCTATGGAGAGAGCTATGCTCGGTGTTTCTCTGAGAGATCACATCAGAAATGAAGAGATACGTCAGAGAACTAAAGTGGTTGACATAGCTCAGAAAATTAGCAAGCTGAAGTGGCAATGGGCTGGTCATATCTGCCGAAGAACTGACAACCGGTGGGGTGTCAGAGTTCTAGAGTGGAGACCGCGAACTGGTAGGCGTAGTGTGGGACGCCCTGCTGCCCGCTGGACAGACGACCTAAAAAAAGTAGCGGGGAGCGATTGGATGAGGAAGGCCGAGGACAGAGTTTTGTGGCGCGCCTTGGGAGAGGCCTATATTCAGCAGTGGACGATGATGGGCTGATGATGATGATCTATACTTCATTCCAAATAAGGACGACTTCCGATTCCTATTTAGCTTTCTGGTCAATTCTGATTACCAAATGTAATTAATTTATTGGTTAGGTTAGATTATACATTTTTCGTGACGTGACGTGTGACGGCTGTATTCGTTTGCGCTCCCGCTAATTTCATAAATGTTTTGTCAATAAACTCATCTATAGTGCTACTGTGCTACAAAGTTAATAACAATGTATTAAACGAAGGTTTTAATCAAGTCTTCAGTTATTAATTTAGTGCTTAAAAAGTAAAAACAGATGATTTTTAGATATTTGTGCCAACAAAGTAAATAACAGTGTGTTTTACCGTGTCGCTCGGACCTACATCCAGTTCGATAAGAACGCGTAAGCACCGCCGATTTCACGGCGCTTGCGCCCTTTTGGTCGCGACCGTCGAGCAACTTGGAACACAAACGTCTTTCCAACAACGAGCTGTGTCATTTTACCGGGTTTCTGTGTGCTACATTATTGGAAGATAATTCTTTTTCGTTTACCCACCCGGCAACAATTACCTGTGTGCAGCACATTGAACCTATTATTGCGTAAATGATGTCTAACTCACAAATATGGGGATGTTGCTCTGAAGGCGGGCAGAATGAAGAATTTGTTATTTGTAATACTTGTTTAAGGGCTTTTCACTTGGATTGCGTATCGCTTCCAGTAGAGAACAACGTAGTGGGAATGGTATGGTATTGCCCAAGTTGCCTACCAAAGACTAAAAAGAATGATAACACTCTAGCTCACCCACAACAAGGCTCTTATGTCACTATCAGACCGCCGAAGCGTCAAGCGTTTAACTCACCTGAACAAACTAGAGAGTCCATTCTGAAACGCGAAGAGGTCATAAAAGTTGTACGTAACATAATGGAGACTGAATTTCATTCAAAAGGATCGGAAGCCATCACGCGTACCGATGTGAAGGATATTGTGCAAGAGGTAATCAAGACCGAAATGCGAGGATTATTGGCAGTACTCTCCTCAAACATAACATCGGAGTTAAAGACTATTAAAGAAGATATTTTTGATGTCAAGCAATCTATGGATTTTATAAACTGTCAATACGAGGATTTTATGAACGAGACTAAGGCTAATAAAGAAGTTATTAATAATCTGCAAAAGGAAAACCTTAATTTAAAGGAAACTATTGACCAGTTGAACGGACGCGTAAATCAACTCGAACAACATGCACGTTCTAACAACATAGAATTACAATGTGTCCCTGAAAAGAATAGTGAGAATCTTATAGCCATTGTCACTCAAATAGGCGAAGCGATTGGTTACGAAATTTCGGAGGATAAAATTTTGCATTGCACACGTATAGCGAAAATGAACCGCGAAAGTACGAGACCACGATCTATTATCATTCAACTGAGTTCTCCACGGATTCGCGACAACTACCTTGCTGCTGCTATTAATTTCAACATGACAAAAAAGGATCCAACTGAGAAACTTAATACTACACATATCGGCTTTCGTGAAAGAACTCCTATCTTCGTAACCGAGCATTTATCACCAACCAACAAAACTCTCCACGCTGCTGTAAGGCAAAAAGCGAAGGCAAAGGGTTACAAGTATGTTTGGATCAGGGGAGGAAGAATATACGCACGAAAAGGAGACAACGAAGAATTCATCCACATTAAGAACTTTAGTTGTTTGGATAAATTAGTTTAGTTTTTTCATTGTCACTTTTAGTTTCAGTCAGATTGCATGTATTTAATTAAAAACACCTGAAAATGCTTTTACATGTTTACTATCAAAATGTTCGAGGTCTTCGAACCAAAACAAATATTTTTTACCGTAACCTTTGTAGCAGTAATTACGACGTTATTATGCTTACAGAGACCAATTTAAATAATACTGTAAAATCGTCGGAGCTATTTGATCAGAGATATTTTGTGTATAGAAGGGACAGAGAAACAACTGGTTTTGATAACGATTGTGACGGGGGTGGGGCTCTTATAGCGGTGTCCAAAAAATTCAACTCACAAAGAATGTCATCATATGAATCAAACTGTGAAGATGTATGGGTAACTGTCGATGTTTTACATAATAACAATAAAATCTTAAGTAAAATAGTTTTTTGTTCTGTATATTTACGATCGCCAATTAAAACGCACGTTTTGAAGCACTTTGTGGCGAACTGTAATAATGTATTTGAGAAACATGATTTTAAGTCGTGTATAGTTGGTGATTTCAATTTGAGCAGTATTGATTGGCAGAGGGTTAACAGTTCTTCAGCTGAATACCAAGCATTATCTAAGGCACAGTTACTTATTGACTTTATGCACATTAACAATCTCAGTCAGCGCAACTTTATTGAAAATCATGAAGGAAGGGTGTTGGACCTGGTTTTAACTGATCTGCAAAACTGTTCGGTAAATGACGCAATGGATGTATTGAGCAAAATTGATCCCTATCATCCACCCCTTGAGTTCCATATATCCGTAACGTCAAGTGAGAAATTGGCTTCAAATTCGAACAATCGTAGGCAAAACTTTTGGAAAGCAGATTATGTTGCTATTAATGATCAGTTAGGAAAAGTTGAATGGAGCACTCGATTACTATTATATGACAATGTCGATGATATGGTTGCCGAGTTTTACAAATTAGTGAATGATGTTATCGCTAGTTACGTTCCCAACTTAATAGTCAAAAATAACAAATATCCCCCATGGTTTAATCGGAAGATAATTAATCTATTACGTGAAAAAAATAACTATAGACGGCGTTTTAAAAAATACAAGAACCCTCTAGACGAAGTATCTTTCAAACTTTTAAGTAAACGTGTGACCAGGTTGGTTGCTGAATCCTACAATACATACATAAAGGATGCAGAGGAGAAAATTTCTAAAAATCCTAAGTATTTTTGGTCGTTCATCAAGGCAAAACGAGGAGGCAGTAGCACCTACCCAGCATCAGTATCTGATGGCACCACTGAGACCTCTGATGGTGTTCAGATTTGCAATTTTTTTGGTAAACAGTTCTCTTCAGTTTATTATCAAAATACCGAAACATCCTGCTTTGATGATGTCGCTTTATCAGAGGGTTTAAGGCTAATCAATGCCAACAGTGATAGTTTTTCAAGTTTGGATATCAGCAAGGAGAGGATAGCAAAAAAACTACAATCGCTTGATGTTTCTAAAGGCGGAGGTTCCGACGGACTACCGCCAGTTTTCTTAGTTGGCTGCGCTTCTAGTCTTGTGAACCCTCTTTTTCTCATTTATAATAAATCTGTACAAACAAGAGTTTTCCCCTTCCAATGGAAGCGTGCTAAGGTAGTGCCTATACATAAAACCGGGGATGAATCAATCGTTAGTAATTACAGACCAATCTCTATCTTACCGACATTGGCCAAAGTTTTGGAAGCCTTGATCTGTCCTTACATACAAAACTACTTCAAACGGTTTATGACTGACCACCAGCATGGTTTCGTCAAAAATCGTTCCACTTGCACCAATTTGGTAACATTTGTGGAGGAATTAGTTGAGACAGTAGATGCAAACAGCCAGAGTGACGTAATCTACACTGACTTTAGTAAAGCCTTTGATAGCGTTTCTCACAAAATACTTAAAAAAAAGCTTACGTTCTATGGTTTTTCAGGTAACATGCTCGACTGGCTTGAGTCTTACTTGAGTGATCGATCGTTTTATGTTGTCGTTAATGGGTACCAGTCCAATTTATTCCAAATTAGTTCAGGTGTGCCACAGGGATCGCATTTGGGCCCCGTATTATTCAATATCTTTATCAATGATTTACCCGAATGTTTTCAATCGTCTACTCCCTATCTATTTGCAGATGACTTAAAAATTGTTAAGATTATTAAAACGGTCGATGATGTCAGATTGTTGCAGAGTGACCTAAATAGACTCGGTGATTGGTGCACTTGGAATCTTATGGAATTAAATATTAAAAAATGTTTTCATATTAAATTTACAAGGAAATGCAATTTAATTCATTCTACGTACACTATATATAACACCACTCTTGATGAAGTCAAAGTAGTGAGAGACTTGGGTGTAATTTTGGATAGTCAGTTAACATTTCTGCCACATATGGAGAGCATAATTAACAGGGCATCAAAAATGATGGGATTTGTGTTGAGAACTGGGAAGGTATTTCGAGGTACTAAGGTCAAAATCTTGCTCTATAATTCTCTGGTTCGCAGTATTCTGGAATATTGCAGTCCTGTTTGGCGGCCTCACTATGCTGTTCACTGTCTAAGGCTGGAAAGGATTCAAAAAAGATTTTTGTGGCATCTTTCTTATTCAGTGGGTATAGCAAAAAGGATATCTCAGTATAGCGACAGGTTGAGTAGGTTTAATATTTTATCACTCGAAAAGCGGAGAGATCAGTTAGATATGTGTTTTCTGCACAAAACATTAAGAGGAAATATTGATTGCGCTCGGCTACTGCAAAAATTTAGATTTCGAGTTCCAGCGAGATATCCTAGGAATCGTATTACACCCATGGTACCACCTCAGAGAAGGACGGTTCTCGGTACTAACTCACCAGTTGCTCGGTTTTGCCGATTATACAATCAGTACAATAGATCTTCAGATATATTTATCGATTCAGTCCATAAATTCCGGATAGCAGTTCATAAAACATAGTATTTCAACGCAATGCATTTCTTCGTAGTTTAAATAATTTAAAAAGTTTAAATAATTTATATTATAACAGTACACATCAAAATCAAAATTAGAAATTAATCTAGATAATGTTTGGCGTCAGTAAACTGGTATTTCCAAAACGTATTTTGTAACTAGTTAAGTTTTCTTATTATGTTATTTTACTTCATGTCGTCACAGGATGCTACTTATTATGTGCATGTGGTATTTACCTGTAATTGGTTGTGCAATTAGAAATTAAGCCCTTTAACTTATGATATATCATGTGTATGAAATATTGTAACAACTGTTGGTAACTCAATAAATAAATAAAAAAAAATAAAAAAATATTGGATACATACAGGGTCCTTCTAAATATGCTGACACATTTTTAAGAGGATGATCAGACCATCAAACTGAACAACTTTCTCTATGGGACCAACACCGAAATCGCGAAAAAAAATCAGCTATCTCAAACAAAAGTGCAAAATGCTCTGCTAATAAGGTTTTTACCATGATCTTATCTTCCGCACCACTTGAGCACTGACCTACTCTAACGGTAAAATAATGGCGTTAGTCAGCATGATCAAATGGATGATTATGTAGATAAGCCAATTGTATGGGACAGCAGATTTTTTTTTCGCGATTTCGATGTTGGTTCCATAGAGAAAGTTGTTCAGTTTGATGGTCTGGCCATCCCCTTAAAAAAGTGTCAGCATATTAAGAAGGACCCTGAATACTATCCAACATATCTTGGACGTTACTAAAGTTGTTTTAAGAATAAGTGAGAGGAAGTGTTTCAAATCTTTCTTTCTGTAATCCAAAAAAGGCCTTAAAATATCGTTGCTATTTTGAATGAAGTATAGTGGCGTAGGGCTCACAACCGGCTAACAACCGTCTTAAATATTCTTTAGTGTTCGATGAAGAGACAATATAAGAGTTAAATTTTCTAGGTAAGATTGGAAACCTCTCCCAAAGCTACAAAGCTGTATCGGCGGCCTTCCTCATCCAGTCGAACACAGCCACCTGCCTCAGGTTGTTAAACCAGCGGGCCAGAAAGCATCCCACACTCTCCATAGGTACTATAATAATAACTCTGCTGGCTTAGCAGCCCAAAGAGGGTATTGGCCTCCAAATGAGAGAGTACCACATTTCCTGACCTTGGGCAACCTCTCGCCACCTATGGCTTGAAGCCAGGTCGATCCTGATAGTCCGGGCGTAGAAGCCGTAAAATAACCACTTAGTTATAATAATATTAGAGTTGATGATGTGTCAAAAATATATATCGGGTACATGTTAATATAAATATTTATAAAATGTTATAACACTTTCGAACTTATGGTAAATACACTTAAGGTATTCTCATTATCTCGTATTAATATTGATCTAAAATTGAATATTTATGGTTTCAACTGTCATTATGTGTTGTTAGCTTTATATTATACAGTTGTTATATAAGTTAGATATCGGCGAATCAGGTTACGAACTAATAACTAAAGCAAGTTCTAGTTTTTTATAATTTTTTGGAATATAACTCTACATTGCAGACTTTATTAATATCAAAACCAATTTTTCTTCAGCCGGTGGAGTATGATAGTGACCGCAAGAAGGAATATTATTTACAGAATCAAAAAATCACAATGTGAAACCAAAATAAAAACTGTGTTTATTTATTTTATTTACTGTAAACACGGCTACCCATCAAGCTACACAAAACCAACATAAGCTGACCGCGCGTATGTTGCATAACGTATAACGTCGCGCAGCCAGCTTATTTCGGTTTTGCGGAGCTTGATGTGTCGCCGTGTGTACGAAACATTAAGAAATAACACATGAAGTAGGTACTAAGCATAGTCCCTATCTATCAGAGATTAATATGTAGAAGGAGAGATCCTAACATTATAATGCGTGGCTTGTAACAAATCACGCAGGTACTTATTCTAAATAATTTATTCTTTACTTATACACTAGTTTGAATATTTATGAAAAACAATTTACATTTGGTCCTTGTTGCTTTATACAGAAGGATACAAACATTTACAATAGATAGTTCATATCGTTTTTTCAAGAAAGTATATTTTTTTAGCATCGTTACTTTTAAAGGGGTCAATTTCTCCGGCTATGGGAAATATAGGCCACTAAAAAATTTTAGCGTATAGTTGGCGTATAGTTATAAATAAATAAATAAAAATTGTTTATTTCAGGCACAGAAAAACCCATACAGGCGACCCATACAATTCATTGCAATGCAAATCGTTATAGAACTCATGCCAATTTGTTTCTCTTAATCTCTAAATTATAGTGGTAAAATTAGCTATACCGCATCTAAACAGAGTGTCGCGTAATCGCAGTAGGCGCACATCTTGTCTTGGTGTTTTTTTTAAAATTTTCGTAGGAAAATCTAAGACGTTCCTATACACGCATTGTTTTACATGTGCCGTTTTGACAGAAAAAAAGAATCTTAGCAAAAAAGTCAAAACGGTGCTTTTTTTATATTGATTTCATAATTCCGGTTGCATTTTTACCTAATATTTCGTCCGATTAATATAAAAATCTAAATTATGTTTTTAGAGTGTAATACCATCAATAAATGTTACCGTTTGTGAGCCTAAAATAAATTGACTCATTTAACATTCTACTACTAAAATCCTGATTACAAAATATTATCTACAGACAATCACGTTTATAGACCAAAAATGATGCCTCATTTTCCGTGCTCTATATTCCGAATTTATCAAACTATACCTATCTATCCCGGACTACGGAACATTGCCCGCGGACATTTTGCTTTCCCGTGGGATTCCTACACTTTATCGGGATAAGCAGAGCTTACATTATGGTAATCCCAGCGAAGCAGATCTATGCGGAAACCTCACTGAATCACTATTTGTACTGAGCGCTTATACTATTTCTACTAGTTTTGTATTTTAACCGATTCATAGAAAGTTAAATCTTCCATTCGTTTACACTGGGTATAAACATATTATACAGGGTCATTCTTAATATGCTGACATTTTTTTAAGGCGTATCCGCCCGGGAACACGATTCTCCACACGAATTGATGCGAACGAGCGCGTGGCTCCGGTCAGAATTTAGCCGTTTTCTATGAAAAATGATGCTTTTTAATGAATTAAAAAAAAAGAAAACCAAATCTGAAGCCGTGGTGGTCCAGTGGCGAGTGACCTTGCCTGCCGAGCAGGAGGTGATGGTTCGATCCCCGTCCAGACAGACTCGTACCAATGAGTTTTTCGGAATTTATGTACGATTTGTAACACCACTGGCTTTTACGTGAAGGAAAACATCGTGAGCAAAACCTGCATGCTTCAATTTCGAGGCATGTATTGTACCCACTGTCCATTATGTGGCGACGGGCTCACCACCCGTCACACTGGACAGAGTTTCGGTACTACTGGTGAAACGTGGATGTTCTGAGGTTTCAGAATATCTCTGGCTACCCCCTCGGGGAATATAGTCGTGAGCATATGCTGAAAACCAAATCTTTCTGTTGTATTGTGAAGCATATTGTACATTAAATTTTTTTCCGATCATCAATGTAAGAATAAAATAGTTACAACTGGAAAAAGGGGTGACTTTAGATTACTTTTCCTTCAGTTTTATTAATTAAAATAGATTTCGAAAAAAACAAAACACTGTGCTGTAGATTGTTCAGTTTTGTTTTCTGCTTAAAATTTGCCATAATTAATGTATAAAAGGTTACACAAACCATACCCAATTTTTCGGCAAAATCGGGCGGTAGAATCTTAAGCCCGTCGTGAGCCTAGACTAGTTAGGTTTTTTTTTCGATTTAAATATCAGACTTACACAGGGAGTAGCTACTGCTTATTACTTCGGACATTGGAGGGACCACGGAGGGCCTACCGAGCCAGTGAATGAACTTAAGCTACCGACCTAGGAGGACCTCGAATGTTGCTGGGGCTACGCGGTCAATTGGGTAGTGGCTTTGACTAATTATTATAAGGACTAGCCTTGCGGTAGCATTTCCCCTCTGCCACGGTATAAGCACAATTGATCTTGTGCATTTACATTCAATTTTACACCTTATCACTAAACGAGACAGCCTATAATTGCGAAATAATAACTTCGAACTTAGAACGTTTGGGGTTCACACGAGACTACTTTTCAAGATTTTTAACATTCAAAATTAGAATCTAAAGTTATGGGGAATAAAATCCAAAGTTGCGGATTTCATGTTACCTCGTCCCCCGCAAAAAGTGGCAAAAATGTTTGTTAGTATAATTACACGCGTAACCAGTCCACATATAAATAGAGAAAATTATCACACTATACGAAGGTCATTGTTATTGCAGTCGAGATTATGTCAATAGGTATTTATAAACATTGATTGTTAGTCTGTTAGTTGTTAGGATTTTCCTGTTTTTGTAAGTGTCACTAATTGATCGATTCCAAGGCCTTTTCCTTAACAATTGATAGCACTAAGGTAAGCCCAAGTCACCCCTTTTTCCAGTTGTAACTATTTTATTCTTACATTGATGATCGGAAAAAAATTTAATGTACAATATGCTTCACAATACAACAGAAAGATTTGGTTTTCAGCATATGCTCACGACTATATTCCCCGAGGGGGTAGTCAGAGATATTCTGAAACCTCAGAACATCCACGTTTCACCAGTAGTACCGAAACTCTGTACAGTGTGACGGGGGGTGAGCCCGTCGCCACATAATGGACAGTGGGTACAATACATGCCTCGAAATTGAAGCATGCAGGTTTCCTCACGATGTTTTCCTTCACCGAAAAGCCAGTGGTGTTACAAATCGTACATAAATTCCGAAAAACTCATTTTTACGAGTCTGTCTGGACGGGGATCGAACCATCGCCTCCTGCTCGGCAGGCAAGGTTACTCGCCACTGGACCACCACGGCTTCAGATTTGGTTTTCTTTTTTTTTATTCATAAAAAAGCATCATTTTTCATAGAAAACGGCTAAATTCTGACCGGAGCCACGCGCTCGTTCGCATCAATTCGTATGGAGAATTGTGTTCCCGGGCGGATACGCCTTAAAAAAATGTCAGCATATTAAGAATGACCCTGTATAATATGTTTATACCCAATTTTTCGGTAAAATCGGGCGGTAGAACCTTAAGGGGATGAACGGACCGTCAAACTGAAAAACTAAAAAATCTGCTGTCCCATACATTTGGCTTATCTACATCATCAAACATTTGATCTTGCTGACTAACGCCATTATTTTACCGTTAGAGTAGGTCAGTGCTCAAGTGGTGCGGAAGATAAGATCATGGTAAAAACCTTATTGTCAGAGCATTTCCAAGCTGCCTTAATAATGAAATAATTATCTTTGACATTTGAACTATCTACAGAGTCCTTTTTAATATACTGACACTTTTTAAGGAGATGATCAGACCGTCATACTGAACAACTTTCTCTATGGGACCAACATCACAATCGCGAAAAAAAAATTGGCTGTCAATCCAAAACTGCTAACCTAATCAAGCCAAATGTATGGGACTGCTGTTTTTTTTTCGCGATTTCGATGTTGGTGCTATAGATAAATTTGTTCAGTTTGACGGTCTGATCATCCCTTTAATGGGAAGACTGGCCAGCGTGTCCCGTCGTACAGAAATGGCTTCTAAAAACCCACGAGTAATAGGTCCGACTTATTATGAGCAACTTCCTGAACATCTGAGGAATGTAACCAATGACGAGTCATTTTACCGCCAACTAAAAAGTCTTTTGCTGGATGGTGAATTTTATTCTGTAAACGAATTTCTTTTGTTTGACTTTAAGTAGACTACAATAAGTAATTGTAGCGACATTTTATTTAAATTATTATTTAGAATTGTATATCCTTCTATTTTACATATTTATTTGATATTTAACCCTCTATATTAGTTATGTTGACATTTTTATTGTTCTATTTTATACTCTTGACGATCATATTATCCTTTGACATTTTTATTTTTTATGTAATGTACTTACTTGTAATTATGAATTTGATAATATGAAATAAATAATTCTATTCTATTCTATTCTATTCTATTCTGTTCTGTTCTGTTCTGTTCTGTTCTGTTCTGTTCTGTTCTGTTCTGTTCTGTTCTGTTCTGTTCTGTTCTGTTCTGTTCTGTTCTGTTCTGTTCTGTTCTGTTCTGTTCTGTTCTGTTCTGTTCTGTTCTGTTCTGTTCTGTTCTGTTCTGTTCTGTTCTGTTCTGTTCTGTTCTGTTCTGTTCTGTTCTGTTCTATTCTGTTCTATTCTATTCTATTCTATTCTATTCTATTCTATTCTATTCTATTCTATTCTATTCTATTCTATTCTATTCTATTCTATTCTATTCTATTCTATTCTATTCTATTCTATTCTATTCTATTCTATTCTATTCTATTCTATTCTATTCTATTCTATTCTATTCTATTCTATTCTATTCTATTCTATTCTATTCTATTCTATTCTATTCTATTCTATTCTATTCTATTCTATTCTATTCTATTCTATTCTATACTAATAAAGTGCCAGCATATTAAGAAAGACCCTGTATATGAATCTAAATATTTAAAAACACTAACTAAGTACATATAACACAGCGACATATCAACCTATACACAAAAGCAAAGTAAGCTGGCCGCGCAACATTCCACGTAATGCAACTAACGCACGGCCAGCTCTTGGACATTATCACACAAATTATCTGATTCCATTTAAAGTACCTATTGATGATGTGTATTCTAGTCGATGATGACCAGATAACGAAATACAGTGAATATAACAGGCTTCAGACCATGAAACTGAACAACTTTTACTATACAGGGTCCAACTTAATATGCTAACAGTTTTTTAAGAGGATGTTCAGACCATCAAAGTGAATAACTTTCTATATGGGACCAACATCGAAATCGCGAAAAAAGTATTCAGTTGTCCCATACATTTGGCTCGAGTAGGTTTGCACTTTTGTATGGGACAGCAGATTTTTTTCTCGCGATTTCGATGTTGGTGCCATAGAGAGAGTTGTTCAGTTTGACGGTCTGGTCGTCCACTTAAAAAAGTGTCAGCATATAAAGAATGACGCTATATGTACGAACTTTGAAATCGCAAAAAAACATTTTTAGTTTCATATCTTTTGTTCGAGTAGCTAGTGACATTTTCTATGGAACAGCAAAGTCAAAGTCAAGTCAAAATTGTTTATTCAATATAATATCACATAGATAAACTTTCTGACGTCATGTTTTTGAATCTACCAGCTGTTTTTTTTCGCGTTTTCTCCCTTGTTGTTGTTGGCTCCCTTTGAAGGTTGTACAGTTTGATTCTCCGGAGCACCCTGTACGATATAAGTAACGCAGTTAATTTGACATATTCAACCAACCTGTATATTCAACCAAGGTTAAATATAGGCAAAAGGGAATATCCCGAACCCAGTAGTAAACTCCGATGCTCTATTAAATCGCGAGCACTTTATTAATTGTGTTAGAGTGGAAAATTTTACTGCACTTGTATAAGCAGTCAGTTATTTTCCTGTGTAAACAGCTGCTGAAAATTGGTATGATTCATGTTTTGTTATTGATTACAGTGTGTTCAAAATTACATAATACTTAGTTGTTAATAGCGGCTTCTGCGTACGTACGTTTATATGCACAGATGACTGAAAAATAAATGCACTGAAAAACACATTAATTAGGTACCCACTATAACGTATGATTTTCATTAATTGAGCTTATTATAAATAAACCTTAACTATTATAAAACTGTAACAGAAATGTGTCTGTACGTTGAAGATATTAATAAAAAAATTATTATGATATAGTTTTTAGGTGTCCCTGATTCCAAATCACAAATTGTTTTGATGTGTTGTTGAAATATACCTTAATATCTCCGAAACTAAGAATGATAGCTTATTCAAATAAAAAGTATTTAATAGGCTATTTAATACTTCTTAAACTAAATTATTAATATATTTAGTTTTAATTTGTTTGACTTAATTAAAATATATAAATACAAATGCGTCAATTATATCGTAAAACAAACATTTAAATTAACCGTTTTTTTTGTCACAGATATAACATTTCCCCACATTTTAGTGTGTGTGAGTGATATAATTACTACATTAATAATACATTTTAAATACTAAAGACAAAATTTTCTAAAAATCATTTGTTTAGTTTATAGCCTTTTCTATTGGCATTACTTAACCAGAAATTTTATCAATTTAAGTAGTAGTATTAAATTTTCTATTAAATACTTTTTATTTGAATAAGCTATCATTCTTAGTTTCCGATATATTAAGGTTTCTTTTATTGGTGACCCGTATTCATTGCTCTTGAGTGTAGATCGATTTCCAGCGTATAATAATTACCAGACGGTTATCGTAAGAGGCGACTAATTCCATCAGATAAATCAACAGACCAGTTGCTGTCAAGTTGGCCTAATTTGATGGTTAGTCAGATGTGCCTTGAAGGTAAAAACAAGCCAAGTAAACTTTGTACGCAGTACACGCCTCGTAATTGAAGCATGTAGAAAATAAAGTACACTTAGTGTACATGTAGTGTACTTGGTATATTTCGTTTTTTTTTTAATATGTGTGTTGTAGAGTTTCTGACCGCATCTTCTCTACAACGGAACACCTTTCGACGCGGTAGTAGAGTCAAAAATGACGTCAGAAAGCTATCCATGTGATATTATTTTGAATAATCATTTTGAGTTTTTTTTTTAGTTTTGAAAGGAATATATCGCGAGAAAACATCACCATGTTTTTCTTTACCGGTTAAAAGAAACGAAATTAAGTCTCAGGTAGACAATAGAATGATAACAAAGGATATCTTGAGGTGAAGATTGTTCAACAGGTTTTGATGCCATATCATTACCATAACCAGAATGTCGGCTATTATAATATTAATGATTTTATATGATGCAAGTTCTAATTGTTCATCTTTATTTTATTCTGAGACTAGTACTTGCCGGGGTTTTACTCATGAGGATAATAAACATTTTTTAAAAGACTAATTCCCTACATAATAATAATTTTAATTGAATACCATTTATGTTTTTTATGCCATAATTAAAGGCAGAGAAAAACGTAATTACTAACACGATAAACAATTAAAATTATTATATAAAACAGTAGAACGATAATACCTACAATTAAATAAACAGATTATAAATTGAGCTAGTTTAGAGGATATCTTTGTCCAGCAGTGGGACAAAATAGGTTAATAAATAATTGAGCAAAAAAAATAAAAATAAAAAAATTAATAGTTAATAAAATTAGTATATTACTAACTTAATTGGTAAAAGCTTATGCCCAACAAAAATGTGTCCATTTTTGGGGCTGCGCTCCCTCGTTGTATGGCCAAAGGGCTTCTAACACTTCAATTGGCCGTTCTGTATGTAGAACTATATACTATACCTATTCTGGGTTAATTAGATAATTTATTTTATTTCAAAATGTAAATTGTCTTTTTAAATTTTTATGTAGTAAAGCAGTTATAAAGCAAATTAAGAATATCCTAAAACTAAAACAACATAATATCCTAAAACTAAAAATATCCTAGAACTAAAAGATAACAAGAACAAAATAACTAACCTAAAGAAAAAAATAATTATTCTAAAAGGTCGCTTCTGGCCGTACCTGGACCAAAAGTGTCCATTATGCTGACGGCATTTCCCCGCTGCACAGGTAAGGACACTTGTTTGACCAGATATGAATCAGAGCTCGGGTCGCACCCTTTTTCCCTTAAGCAACGTCCCAGGTCCCTAAAGAAGAGTTTGGCTTCGGATCTCCATAGCCCTGCTGTCTCTACGGCGAAAGGTACGAACAGGTAGCTCTGCTCCAGCACCGAATACCTGTCGTGTTTTCGTCTTGCCGTGGTTTCCGCTACTGAATTGATGTTTCGCCGTGTGTACATCTGAAAGTTTTGAAATACAGTAAAATGTAGTCCATTGCCACCGATGTGCTATTATTGTCAGAATAATCAGTCGACCTTAAAAATGTTGCAAATGTGTGACTAATACACAAAGTAGGATAATTATATCAATTTTGATAGATTATATACTCGTATTTCACAGTGCAATGTTGTCTAGTCATTACTTGATTATTTTTAGAACCAGCCTTTTATCCTCGTCTTTACCATACCCATCACCATTGTAATAATCATCTCAGCTGGTAGACTTTCACTGTTGGATAAATAGGCTCCTCCCAAGGATGACCGGTCACTCGTTGCCTCATCTTACGGGTTGCCTATCTTCACCTTGGGAGCCTATCCACACTGCGCCTTCTGGTAGGCAATCGACACTCGAGAACTTTTCGACTCCATTGCCACCCGACCAGGCCTACACTTTACTACTGTATGAGTTTTCACTGGACTTTACTATTGTAGTTACGTCACCAATTTTGTATTGAATTTCGTACAGCGCTCCTAGTGGTTACGTTGAGAACTAATTTCATACGAAATTGGTGACGTAACTATAGTAGTAAAGTACAGTGAAAACTCATTGTAGGCCTACAGTATCTTTACTGGTCAAAGGAAGGTACTTCACGGGCCGTAGCCCGGACCTTTGGAAGGCTTGCAAGGAGACACAGATCCAACACGTAGAGGCCCCTTTGAGACACTTGTCTCTAAATGTGGTGGGATGCAACAAATTTATATATTTTTTTTTTCGGTAGCTTGAGAGACCGCAAGATAGAAGGACGGTAAAGCTACATATAGAATTACATAATTAACAAGAATAATTAAGGCGCAATAGTAGGACGAAATACCTTGGAGGCGTTTTTATTTTTCATTTTTCGACTAGATTTATACAATTTACCAGCATTAATTAAAAAAATTATTATATATATATTTTTTAATTTTAGCATTATGGGCTCATTTGCGCCGGGATCGACGAGGGGCGGGTTATTTGACTGAGCTTGTATTTCATTGTTATGACGAAGCTTGTTGCTGATTTATGTCTGTGTGTGTATTTTTGTTATTGACGACGCTTGTGCTGATTTACCGAAACCCAATTCATACCTCAGTATTCTTGGACAGTTTATCTAGTGAAATAATAAATTGAATACACGATTAGAATTACTTCACTTGATAGAAAATCGTCACAAAGATGACGTATTTTCATGTATTTTAAACATTTTTCTCGTTTTAGAAGAACTTAATTTAGTTTCCGATGTTTGGTATTTATGCTCACATATTCACCATGAGTTTATCTAGTGAAATCATAAAAAAATCGATAAAAAGTACTTTTGTTAATTCTTTTAAATCGCAAATACGGCACACGCACGCACTTTTCGGAGGGCTGGGCAATCGCGTTTCACATAGAAAATATTCGTCTGAACCTATAGCCCCTTAAACAAGAATAACAAGTGATAGGTATACTGAGCTTACCTTAGTGCTATCAATTGTTAAGGAAAAGGCCTTGGAATCGATCAATTAGTGACACTTACAAAAACAGGAAAATCCTAACAACTAACAGACTAACAATCAATGTTTATAAATACCTATTGACATAATCTCGACTGCAATAACAATGACCTTCGTATAGTGTGATAATTTTCTGGTGCTTAGTCATGATAAACAATTCATCGTTTGTTGTGAGTGTTGTTCAGCGTATATATAGATGTGGGAGGTGAGTTTTTATTCATTACTAATTCACAATGTTCCGTGTATTGGTTGTTGTTGTTGTCGCTTTGGCCTTAGTGCTGGTAAGTCTTTGAGATTAAAATTAGATCTTTAGTTTGAGAGTTCGCTACCGTCAACGTAATGAATACGACAAATTATATTCTTGGTAGCATTTGTTTATGTTATTTAAATGAATAAATGTGTTATAAATATTGATTATTTTATCCAATATTGTAAGAAAATGTTTAAAAAATTTTTATTAACGTTGTTTTCAGGAGTTTTCACAAAACTACTTTTTTTTACAATATTTAGAATGTTTATTTTTGAATCGATTTGATTTTGCATAAAACTTTTTTTTCCACTGTTCGGCTCGTTCGTAATATTGAAAGATAATATGTAATATGTAAATTGTCGTATCCAATACGTGACGTAACTGTACTTAGATTTGGTGCAAATTTTGCCAGTGGCACAATCACAGAGCATTTCATAATTATAAGAAGTGATCTTAACAATTAAATTTATTTAACGCATTTTAACTTCCTTAGATTCCGCTGACAAGGCACTTCTACTTATTATTTATTGTTCTGTGGTATTTAATTTAAACGTGTATTTTAGTTTCTAACGAATGATACTGTAACTTTTTGAAATTAGACAAAAAATAATTTCCATATTCGGCCATTTCATACTTGGCTGCGTCGGATTTCAAGTTTACATAAAAGTCGAAACAATCATTCGAAAATTTCGAAAAGTTACATGTTGTTAAATATTGTTCTATAAAATGCTCGCTCGTTAATCATTTCTATAAAATGCTTTTTATTTTCGCTCATTGGTGATAAGAATACCTTGGTTTTACAAGGTTTAAATTAGTATGACTTTTTGACTTTGATAGTTGTCGAGCTAGTTTCAAAGTGGCCTTCGTATTATTTACCTAGTCCTATCGTCGTACTAATTTATACCGTGTCAAGTCAAATTATTTGGAGCTAAAATTCGTTTCTATACTGGGGGACATTAACGACCCACTATCTAAAATTCCCTTTTGTAACCTTTTACCGATGAATAACAACATGCATAGTAGAAATAACTGGTATAATTTATTGACAAATTAATCATTTTTGGTTCTTTGTCAACACAATTACATGCAAAGTACATCGTCTTTAATAGCCTGTATGCTTGTAAAGTGTCACTAGGCCGATCAAATAGTTACAGTTTTTCTTTCATTTAATGTTTTACTCAAGATACACTCTTTTAAAAATAAAATGATCATAGTTCCTTTGGTGAAAAATTGAGTACAAAAGGTCTCTTACATTTTCGATAAAGTAGGTCGTTATGTTCCACTCAGTATAATATGACGAATTTAATGTGTATTGCAATTTTACCAAAGGTTCATAAGGTGCATGTTATGTGTTTTTTGTGGTTTTTTGTGTATTTGTAAATATCGACTGTAACTCGAGTTCAAGTTTTTTATCATACCTACTGTAATTTTTTTCTAAAATTTCTAAAATTTCAACAAGAGTTCAACCATTACGACAGCTGCTACCTACATGAAGACTTAATTTATATACAGTTTTGGTAGCTGATGTCGATCCTGGTTGTATTTATTAGCCAAAAATGCTTTGACGCATTTGATAAATAAAATATAGTTCATAAGAAGACTCACTCTCCAGCTATCGATATCTTCCTGCTTGTATGGTTATAAAAACCTGCTTTTGCAATTTATTTTTTTGCACTAAATGTTTCACTGCAACCAAAAGGCACAGAATGAACACTTCGTACAGAAGTTTCAATTTCATTATGCACCATGCACTTAAGTCTATTACATAACGTGAAAGGTAAATATTACACTGAACGATAGGCCACGTCCATGCGAATTCCGGAAAGTTTGCGCGAAAGGTACGAGTTTTTCCCGTTATTACGTTTATCCCCGTTGACGGGGCTACGTCGCGAAGGTAAATTTTTATACCAACAGTGTGGAGTGAGCCAGGCCCGACAAAGGTAAAATTATTAGACGATAATTCTGTTTGAGACTGACGAAGTGGTTGAAATGATAACGTGAAGATAACGCTACGAAGTACGTTCTCCCGTGGAAAAACACAAGTGACTGAATGAAAAAATATAGGTACTTAAACAAACAAAAAAAGCTATCTTAACTATTTGTACTCACATTACCTGCCCCTATTATAAATCTATAATAGACCCAGATGCATGATGATTTTTTGGACTTGCTGGATTTGTTTTCTTGTAGTGACCATTCTTAATCTCAAGTTTACTAATGGTCTCTTTCACAATTGAGACCATAATTGGCCTAAACGAAGTATGTATGTCAACTGATTCGGAAGTGAGAGGAGTCGGTACCTTTCTCCTCGGTTGACATTGCGACGGTCATCGAAATTTCTTCCTGCCCCTCCGACCTCATGGTATCATATTGTTGTAACTTTGTATTGTTCTAAACTGTGTCTTAACTATACTCGTAGTCTTATTAAGATCGAAGTTATTTTTCCCATGCCCACATTGCGAGACGTTATCACGTCAAAAGTCTTTGTGAAAAACAAAAGATTATAATTATATTTCAGCTTGTTCTTCTAATAATTATTATAAAATCCAAATCAATAAATTGTAACTCTTATGTTGATATCTTGATAGAATACGGAAGCTAAAGGCAAAGGTGCGTGCACGGGAATAGGATCATGCACAGGCGCCAATACCGGGAAGGGTGACTATAGTTGCACCGGCATTAGTTCTTGTGCCGGGGCTGATTCTGGAAGCGCTAAAGGGTCATGTGCTGGAAATGGTTCGTGTACTGCGGCTAGAACTGGAAGCGCTGAAGGGTCTTGTGGTGGGAATGGTTCGTGTACCGGAGCTGGTGCTGGAAGTGGACCAAATTCTTGTTCTGGCGCTGGCGTTTGCACAGGGGCTAATTCTGGACGCGGAGAAAGGTCTTGTGTTGGAAAAATGTCTTGTACTGGGGCCGGTTCTGGAAATGGATCAAAATCTTGTTTTGGATCTGGCACTTGTACTGGAATAGATTCTGGAAAAGGTGTTGGGTCTTGTAAAGGAAATATGTCTTGTACCGGAGACCATTCTGGTAAAGGAACTGAATCATGCGCTGGACAGTATTCTTGTTCGATCGTTAATAGTGGTGATTGTGACCACTGTTGCAGTGAACCTCACTCATGTTAGTGCTAGCGGATATTTCAGAAGAAGAAAAGATTCATGTAAAATTCAAAGAAATATATCCTGTATTTATATCTGTTTTACCATTACACTTGTTTTTCTGTCCACACATAATTATTTATTTTGATGTTGGTATATACTCATTTTTATCGATTCCTGTTCCGTCCCATCGACCGCTGGGTAAATGCTTATTCTTTGTTTCCAAAGGGCTTTTCTAGTTAAATAAACAAATTGATAAATTTTGATATCTTGATAGAACACGGAGGCTAGAGGCAAAGGGGCGTGCACTGGACAAGGATCATGCACGGGCGCCAATTCCGGGAACGGTGATAATAGTTGCACCGGCAATAATTCATGTGCCGGGGCAGGTTCTGGAAGCGCTAAAGGATCTTGTGCCGGAGATAATGCTTGTAACGGGATAAATTCTGGGAAAGGATCAAAATCTTGTTCTGGAGCTAACGGTTGCACCGGAGCTGATTCTGGAAAAGGAGAAGGGTCTTGTAGTGGAAATAATTCTTGTTATGGGCCCGGTTCTGGAAAAGGACCAAAATCTTGTTCAGGACCTGACGCTTGTAATGGAATTGATTCCGGAAAAGGTCGTGGCTCTTGTAAAGGAAATAATTCTTGTACCGGAGAGAGTTCTGGTAAAGGATCTGATTCATGCTCCGGCCAATATTCATGCACAAACAAATTTAGTGGTGATTGCAACAAATGTTGCAATGGGCCTAACTCATGTTAATTAAATAGTAAAATCAACAATTCAAATTTTATATATATTATTACAGCTTAAAGCCTAAATTAAAACATTTAAGGCGATTTTCTCTCCTTATTCATAATTTACCGAAATGTAGAAATTTTAAATTCATTTTAAATAGCCTGACCAGTCTCGCCGCGACGTAATGCCTCTTCGATCTTTCAAAATAAAATTTAAATCTGCATATGGATCAAAATCATGAACCGGTTCTTACGCTTGTTCTGGAATTGATTCTGGAAAAGGTCTTGCGTCTTGTATTATAAATTATTCTTGTGCCGGAGCCAGTTCTGGTAAAGGATCCGTCTCGTATAACAGGCCGATTTGATGTATGAACGCTTTTAGTGTTAATAGTAACCGATTTTGCAATGAGCCTAATTCATATTAAATAAAGTATACACCAACAAATCAAAATGTATATTAATTATTATTGCTTAAAGCCAAATTTAACCATGAAATGCGATTCCCTATCCTTACTATATGTATACTTTACTTTGATGTACATAATATTTAAATAATTTTAAATGTTGCCTGTTTAGTTCCGTGCTGCAGCTTTGTAAATGCCTATTCTATTTTGCCTCAGTATTTTTCTAAATGAACATTAGGTCAATTATTATTCGTATACTTTTGATATCTTGATAGAATGCGGAGGCTAGAGGCAAAGATGCGTGCACTGGAAAAGGATCATGCACGGGCGCTGATTCTGGAAACGGCGATGGTAGTTGCACTGGTGATTATTCTTGTTCTGGTGCAAATGCTGGAAACGGAATAAATTCGTGTATCGGCCCTTATGCCTGCTCTGGGTCTAGTTCTGGAAAGGGAAAAGGGTCTTGTGTCGGAAATCGTTCATGTTCCGGGGCCACTTCTGGTAAAGGAGCTGGATCTTGCTCTGGAGAGTATTCATGCGCAATGGCAAATAGTGGAGCTCGTGACGGTACATGCACCGAACCCTATTCTTGCTCTTGATTTGAACATTATTAAATGTAAACAGATCTAATTAAATCACTTGTAGAATAAGAAATCAGAGCTGCATAAATTTAAGTCACAAGGAAATGTTGTAGTTCGATATATCTACCACCAAAATCGTCGAAAAAATGTATATTCTTTTATTATAGTATCCACCTTATTCAACTCAATAAATTATGTTATATTTGATTCATGGATTTTTTTTCTTTTTCAAAAACAGTATTAAGATCACTGCAGTAATTATTAATACGTTTATAGTTGGTTAGTTGATATTCTATCGATCTATCCTATACAGACTATAGGATAGTTTTTATCGACCTCTTTTTATTTCTATACTCTCAAGTTACAACTTTAGTGGAATTTCGGTATTGGAAACGACTATCGAAGTTAGCCCACATCAGGTCCGGTTAGTATATGATTGGGTGACTGTCTAGTGGTTATTCGTCGCGAGCGTTTGTGTGCTTCAGAAGGAACGATAAACAGTTGGTCCCAGATAGTTCCTTCAGATTTCGGTGTTTGTAACTATTTGTAAAGCCAGGTCAGAGGCCTATTAAGGTGGCTCGAAAATTATCAGGCGGCAAGATGAGAGGAGGCCTTTGCCTAGCAGTGGGATCCTGCAGGCTTTTCAATTGAAAAATGTGAATTATCCGGACCTCATTAGAAATTTTTTGCCGACATCTGGTTTACACGATTGGATAGAGACATACAGGGTATGTTAAAAATGAAACTAATTATACAGCATGACTATTGGAATATGCACACTTCATACATAAACCAGCACAAAGGTAACTAATACTACAATTTTATTTTATTATTAATTTAAATTACAGCCAGCACCAACAATTTTATTTATATCATCATTGGCATCGATGATATCATAAAGCAAATTGTACCTTTCTTACCATAACCAAAAACATTTAATTTTTAATAATATTCTTAAAATCTTTAAAAAAATCTTCTTTCTTTCTTATATCATTTCCTAGTCTTAGTTAAGATTTTGAATTAAATATGTTTCTTCTTGAAATTAATTTGTTTGTGTTCAAAATTTGCAAATCGAAATACATAGAGCGAATATGCAGTGAGCCAGTCAGCGACATGGTCATCACGGTCAAGTCGTAGCAGCCATTGTATTCTGGAATTTGCAAGTAATCGCTTACTGGCAGCCAGGTTGCTTTAAGCGATCGTTTGCATTTCCCAGAATTTACTTGTTGCTACAGCTATTTTTGAAAGTAATAATCCGCTCTCGAAAGTGATGCCAAACACTATAGAATTGATGTCACTTTTGAGTATGAAATTAGGTTGCTTGAGATTTAACTGCACTCCTGGTCGTTCATTGCGTAGGCATTCTTATGGAATCTCTTTGGTGTCTTCTCTTTTGTCACATGCCTTATTCTCAGAGATCTTTAGATATTGGTAGCTTAAACTTGACATAATTTTTACAATTACTTGATGGTCTAATTACGTAAACGAGGACAAAAAAATTATAATTCCTATTTCGGGGGCAGTTTTAAGGGGGTTAACAAAAAATTGTTTTTCTACTATGTCCAGTATAAATTTAAAGTTTAATGAGATTCTAAACAAATAAAATAGTTTTTTAAATTTCTCATAAAAGTTATTCTCAGAATAAATTTAATATAAATTCAAAAAACTGCTGATATACCATTTTTACCTGCCTGCGAGTCCTACGACACATTTTTCAATAGACGGTGATCATGTTAAAACGATTGGCATTACGGCATACTGATTGCCCGAGTCCTAACTTGAACTTGGCATTTTTTTGATAAAATTATATTTGTAGAATACGGAGGCTAAAGGCGCGGGTTCGTGCGTCGGAGCAGGATCATGCACTGGCGCCGATTCCGGAGTCGGTGATGGTAGTTGCACTGGCGCTGATTCTTGTGCCGGGGCCGGTTCTGGTAAAGGAGCTGGATCTTGCACTGGAGAGCATTCTTGCGGATTGCCAAATAGTGGAGCTGCAGCCGGAACTTGCACAGTTCCTTATTCTTGCTCTTAATTTGAACTTAACAAATGCTTACTATGTGATTATTTTGGACGTAAGCAAAAAAAAAAAACAGAGCTTCATAATTAAAGTCTTGATAAAATGTTAGTCCTTTTGTTAAATAATTATATTTGGTACCTTATTTAGCTCAATAAATTATTTTTTTGAAATTTACTTTACTTTTTATTCAACATAATCGTATGCGAGGAAAATTGGAATAAAGATTGAGTTTATAGATAGTACCTAGGTAGTCCATGGATCCATCCTATACAGTGAATAGGATAGTTTTTATTTACCACGTTCCCCTTTTTTCATAATTTAATTCTATTTTTTTCTGGACTCTGCATTAAAACATTTTTATCATCCGGACCCCATTTGGAATTAATTTCCACATCTGCTGTACACACGGCGACACATCAAGCTATACAAAATATAAGTTGGCCGCGTGTAGGTTGCATATCGTACAACGTCGCGCGGCCAGCTTATTTTGGTTTTGTATAGCTTGATGTGTCGTCGTGTGTACACGATTAGATAGAGACATACACTCTACGGCGAACAATGGTAAAGGTACTATTAATACAAAATGTCCATTGGTAACTAAATACTACAATTTTATTTTATAAAAGTCAACCTCCAAAACGGGCCATTTTTGTATTACCGAATGTTATTTGCGACGTCATTAAAATATGGTAATAATAGTTTGCATAAACATTTTCCTAAAACTTTATATTTTAAAGATATATTTCGTCGTACAAACGAGATTTCTTGAATTTCATAAGGGATATTTTTGTTCAAATCGGATCGGATTTAATCGCTAACTTCGTTATTTGTAATTTTTTCGAGTTACATGATATTACTTTGAATATTTTGTAACACAAAACTACTTCATCTTGGGATATTTTTGCAATTGGATTGTATCTCTATCATATTCGTCTATATTATAATGCGTATAGCAAAGCTATCACATGCATATCACAATTTAGCCGAACGGCCCATAGATGGACGCATGTTGTCATTTAAATTTCAGCCAGTACCAACAATTATATTTATATTTATATTTCATTGAATTTTCTTGACAATGATCTCCTAAAGCGTAAGTGTACGCTTTTGTAGATAACCATAAACAATTCAATTCAATTATACTTCATTGCGCACCAAAACAGAACATACATTTGAATAAATAAATAAATAAATAATAAATATAAAGAATTACAAGTTGGTACAAATAAGCTCTCGGTCCTATCGCTAATGAGCGATTTCTGTCAGACAACCTTAGGGTAGAGGAATTAACAAACGAAAAATAGGTAGCATTCTTTCATTTTAAAAACGTTCTTTTTCCCCAAAACTCAGGGTATATCAGTTTATTTTAATACAATAATACCATATACTTTATCTTGGGGTTCAGGGCTTCATTATCTCAGTTTCTATAGTTTTTTCTGCTCAATAAAAATTGTTTATTGTTATTAATTTATTCAACTTAATAAAACCTATAATCTTCTTTCTTTCTTATCATTTCCTGAAGTCTTACTTACCATTATTAAATAATCGTGTTTCTTATTTAAATTAATGTGTTTGTGTTCAAAATTGGCAAATCGAAATACGTTAAGTCAAAAAAACTGCTGTTCTACCATTTATACCTGCCTACGAGTCCTACGACCAATATTACAACAGACGGTAATCATGTAAAACGACTGGTGGCACACTGATTGCCCGAGTCCCAACTTGAACTTGGCCTGTTTTTGATATTATTATGTTTATAGAACACGGAGGCTAAAGGAAATGGTGCGTGCACTGGAAGAGGATCATGCGCTGGCCGGAATTCCGGAGCCGGTAATGGTAGTTGCACTGGCGCTGATTCTTGTTCCGGGGCCGGTTCTGGTAAAGGAAACGGATCTTGCACTGGAGCGCATTCTTGCGCATTGCCAAATAGTGGAGCAGTAGCTGGATCTTGCACAGTTGCTTATTCTTGCTCTTAATTTTATTAAATGCTTACTAAATGTAAACCAACCAATATATTTAGTCACATGAGATTATACTGGATGTAAATAACAATTCGAAATTCTTAAGAGCTTCTTAATTATTTGTGTCCATTTGTAAAATTATTATGTTTTGGTACCTTATTTAGCTCAATAAATTAATATTTTAAAATTACTTTACTTTTTATTCCACATAATCGTATAAGAGGATAATTGGAATAACGATTAAGTTTCTAGATAGTAACTAGGTAGGTAGTCTACGGATCCATCCTACACGGTGAATAGGATATGTTTATTCATTTTATTATATATTTTTATACACAGGGTCCTTCTAAATATGCAGACACCTTTTTAAGGGGATGAACAGACCATCAAACTGAAAAACTTTAACTATGGGCACAACATCGAAATCGCGAAAAAAAATCAGCTGTCACCGTCTGAGCCACACATTTGGCTCGAGTAGGTTTTTAGTTTTGTATGGGACAGCAGATTTTTTTTTCGCGATTTCAATGTTGGTCCCATAGAGAAAGTTGTTCAGTTTGATGGTCTGATCATCCTCTCGAAAAAGTGTCAGCATATTAAGTTGGACCCTGTATTAATGCTTATGCTTATATGCTTACGTTTCTCTTTCGGCATAATTTGATTTTAATATTTTTCTTTGGACTCCAGTTTTTAATCATCCGGACCCCACTTGTAATTAATTTCCACTCCTACTGTACACGATTACATATACATTTACTGTACGTTAACAATAGTGCTAATTTATACAGTATGCTCATTGGATCACATTTCATGAGCATAAAAGGGAACTCAATACTAGAACTTTATTGTATTATGTTCATCCTACACCAAATATTTTATTTATATCGCTATTTGCATAAATGTATCTTAACACTGATATAAGAAAGCGTAATTGCACCCTTTGTAGATATCCAAAAACATTTCATTTTAAATAACGTACCTTTTTAAGATATGCAACCTGCCGTTCTGTAGAACTATAATTGTTAGAAAAAAAAGCTCGTTGTCAGATGGCAAAAACATCACGCATTAGTGTTAACACAATAATTATAATAAAAACTAATAATCATCACCATTATCATTATCTCAGCCGATGGACGTCCACTTAATTATAATTATGTTCAGTTTGTTTGAACATTTTAAATAATTATAGCAGATTCCCAATTAGAAACAAAGAATCCAAAGAGTATTACCAAAGGTATCCAAAGAGCATTACCAAATACACCCTATACACTTTTTTGGTGTAATAAAGATTACGATATTACCGGCTTTTCTAACCAATGTAAAAAGATCAGACCTTGCTTCGGTCGCCCTAGGTTTTTTACTAAATACGTCGATTTGATCGTAGTCAGCGCTTATTCACATGATTCGAACTATACTGGACCTAAAAAGAAAGCGGTGTCACTTTCTTTGCTCTGTCTGATATTTTTATAATACCACTGCATACACACACCGAGTCTACAGATCGACAGTTTTCTGGCCACAGCCCAGACTTTGTGAAACAATTTCGAAGCTTCGCTTGCTCTGGTTTCTATTTTGTGTTTTTAGCACTGAATGTACTGTACGTAGGTAGTGTTAAAATACAAATATACCGAGCTCAGAATATACAGATCATAGCAAAGTTGTAGTAATTGATTGGGAAAACACAATTCTGGTGTCTGATCACAGTTCAGGATGTAACTCGTAGTATTCAGTCTCCAACCGCACAGTGTTTCCACGCGAATCAGAATATTTGCCTCGTAGGATTATATTCGTATAAAATCAATCAGTGTACCGTTCACATCCGTACCGTGCATTGAACTATCAAATGATCATATTATAATCTATCAATTATCAATATCAGTTAAATTATCAGTTATCAATAAATCATTGCATCGTGAATTCGTGAGGAGTATCAATATCATTTCTACTATCATCTCTATCACTAAAGACTATGTGACTCAAGCTCATTCAATAACCGATAACTCTTATCGGTCAATTCTGAAATATCTTAAAACCTTATAACTTTTAACGGCACAAATCTTGGCTACGGGCCCGCCGCCAGAATTCTGCAGTTATGGGGGGCGGTAAACTATATTTGCCCAGGGGCGCAATGTTTGTAAATACACCCCTGATTGTCGAAATTATTATCTTGATAGAAAACGGAAGCCAGAGGCGCGGGTTCGTGCATCGGACAAGGATCATGCACTGGCGCCAATTCCGGAAAGGGTGATGGTGTTTGCATTGGCGCTGGTTCTTGTGCCGGGCCCGATTCTGGTCAAGGAGATGGAGCTTGCACTGGCGCTGATTCTTGTTCCGGGCCCACTTCTGGTAAAGGAGATGGATCTTGCACTGGCGCTAATTCTTGTTCCGGGGTAAATTCTGGTAAAGGAGCTGGAGCATGCACTGGATTGTATTCTTGCGGGTTGGAAAATAGTGGAGATGTAGCCGGATCTTGCACAGCCCCTCATTCTTGCTCTTAATTTCAACTTTATTCAATGCTTACGAAATGTAAACCAATATAATATTTAGCCACATGTGATTATATTGGATGTAAGCAATACGAAATAAGAGCTTCATAATTAAAGTCACAACGAAATGTTTTAGGTCTATAATTATTATGTTTACCACAAGAATCGTATCCTAAGAAAATTTTTGTCCTTTTATTAAATTTGATTATTTTTGTACCTTATTTAGCTCAATAAATTATTGTTTTAAAAACTTATTTAACTTTATTTTCTCCACAAATTATGTTTATAGATATTTCATATTTCATATTTTATTTATTGCCATCACACAAGTACATACATTGTTAAATACAAAACATGCACTCATCTGATACCCTGTAAGGGCACCGCAATAGAGATTACCTATATTAATTACATTTCATTGCACTAAATTAAATGTAATAGTACCTAGGTAGTCAATAGATCCATCCAGATTATAGTGAATTGGATCGTTTTTATTTACCACGATTCGAACAGTACCTGGCCTAAAAAGAAAGCGGTGTGGCTTTCTTCACTCTGTTTGATACTTTTATAATACCACCGCGCACATACACCGAGTCTACAGACCGACAGTTTCTGGCCGCAGCTCAGACGTAATGTGAATAAATTTACAGCTCAATTCGCTCGCTCTGATTTCCATTTGTATTTTTAGCACTGTATGCGTCTGAGCGTAAAAAGTGTTAAAAATACAAATGGACTGAGTACTGATCATAGGAAAGTTGTAGTGTTAAGAAACGAGTCTCGAGCTTGTTTCGCTCGCTCCATATTTGAAGTTTTGCTGTTACTTACGCAAAATACAATTCAGTTATGGGGGCGACCAAATATATTTTCCCAGGAGAGCAATATTTGTAAATACACCCCTGAATTAGTCGAAATTATTATCTTGATAGAACACGGAAACCAGAGGTGCGGGTTCATGCATCGGACAAGGATCATGCACTGGCGCTAATTCCGGAAACGGCGATGGTTGTTGCATTGGCGCTGGTTCATGTTCCGGGCCCACTTCTGGTGAAGGAGATGGATCTTGCATTGGCACTGATTCTTGTTCCGGGCGCCAGTGCAAGATCCAGCTCCTTTACCAGAAGGTAAAGGAGCTGGATCTTGCACTGGCGCTCATTCTTGTTCCGGGCGAACTTCTGGTAAAGGAGCTGGAGCATGCACTGGAAAGTATTCTTGCGGGTTGGAAAATAATGGAGCTACAGCCGGATCTTGCACAGTTGCTTATTCTTGCTCCTAATTTCAACTTTATTAAATGCTTATCAAATCTAAAACAATACATATTATATTTAGTCACATGTGATTATATTGGATGTCATCATAGACCTTTACATCTGTTGCAGATGGTTTAAGCAGTGTGTAGACAAGTACTTTTTCTTATGGCTGTAAAGTCCTATATGAGAGCCACATACACGTCCACAGCCTCTACAATAGAACTGTACCGCGAACTCTTCCCAATTTGTGTGGCCAATTCCGAAAGCGGTCAGATCCCTCTTGACGCAATTCTTAAATCGCACCATGGGTCTTCCGACTGGCCTCTTCTTATGTGTGACAGCGCCAAGAAGTATGCACCTTGGCAAAAGAGAGCCCTCCATACGTTGTACGTGCCCCAGCAACCTAAGCCGCCTCTCCTTGAGAACAGCCGTGACACTAATCAGCTGTGCAACCCTTTCGTTTGTCAGCATGTCCTGCCCTGTCGTATGCCCAAGATACTCCAAAGGCAGCGCATGTGCTTATCCGTCTCTCCTATTTTGCATACGACATCCAGGTCCAGGTCTGAGGTGTCAGTGGTCAGTTGTGTTCTGAGGTTTCAGAATATCTCTGACTACCCCCTCGGGGAATATAGTAGTGAGCATTTATGCTTATGCTACATCCAGATCTCAGTTCCGTACAAGAGTACTTAAGCTGCATGTCTGATACACCATCTTAGTCTTGGTAGTTAGGTGTTCACTGTCCCATACTCTTGCACTGATTTTTCCGAACGTTGTGGCAGCCTTGCCCATACGAGAACCGGTCTCTACGTCCAGTGAGAGATTGTTCGACAAGGACCCGAGATAACAAAACCGATCGACAACCTCCAGAGAGAGAGTAGAGTTAATTCTCTGTGCCTGCACAGTGGTTTACCAAGCAATAAGAAAAGGAGCTTCATAATTAAAGTCACAAGAAAATGTTTTGGTTCTATAAATTATTATGCTTACCACCAGAATCGTATCCTAAGAAAATGTTTGTACTTTTATTAAATTTGATTATTTTTGGTACCTTATTTAGCTCAATAAATTATTGTTTTAAAATTATATTCCTTTTATTTTCGATAATCGGAGTAGTGATTTAGTTTCTAGATAGTACGAAGGTAGTCCATGGATCCATCCTATATAGCGAATAGGATAGTTTTTATTTACCACGTTCCTCTTTAGGCTTTTTTTTCTGGACTCTTTTGAAACATATCAATAATCCGGACCCCACATGAAATTAATTTCCACCCCTGCTATGCACGATTAAACAGAGACATACACAGTAAGTTGACAATGGTATTAATTACACAGTAAGCCCATTAGATCACATTACATGCATAAACGAGCATAAAAGATAACTGAATAGTTGAATTTAATTTTATTTTAATTATTAAATTTCAGCCCACACCATTATATTTTATTTATATCGTTGTTTGCATCAATTTTTCTTAAAACTGATGAAAGCGTAATTGTACACTTCGTAGAGAACTAAAACATTATTTTGTTTTAAATAAAGTTCCTCAAATTCTAAACAAAATCTCATTTTATGTTATGTGTTGTAATGTTTATGTTATTGCAAACATGCGCACGTTGAAGCTTGTGTTTATTTTAATTTTAAGATATGCAACTTACCGTTAAGAAGAACTGTTGATACACAGAAAGAAAGAACGTTGCCAGACCGTTAGAATTAGAATAAAAACTAATAATATTCATCACGATTATAATCATCTCAGTCGACGATGTCCAGTACTGGCCGTATGCTTCCAGAAACTATTAATTTTACATTTGGAATTTGTAATTATGTTCAGTTAGTTCTGAACAATATTAATAATTATAGCAGATTCCCAATCAGAATACAATTCAAACATGATTCAAACAAAAAATAAGTTCATTAGAAGTAGAATTGATGTCCCATGGGTACAAAATTTGACACTCTCAGGAAAACCTCTGAAATAACCTACACTTATTTTAAACAATATAAGGGCGGGCTGTATGTACATTATAGATAATTTAAACCATAAAGATACTATTCGGTTTTTAAGTGTATATAACTCAAATCAACCATTCTTATATATTTTTTCAGTCTGATAGTCTGTTTATTTGTTTGTTTGTTTGAGCATCACCCAAAAAGTATATTTTGACCAATTTTATGAAAGTTGTGTTGTTTAAAAGCCAGTGCAAGCGAAGTCGGGCAAAATCTAGTAGTAGTATAAAATAATATAAGTCCTAGTTACGATTATGAATTAATCACGTTTATACTGTTTTTGAAAGTTATGCGGTTATTTATTAAGCTAAATCGGTTAATCATTTTAACGGGTTCTTAATGTAATGTAATTTAATAACTACTGCCATAATTATGGGTTTATCAGTCATCCCATGATCATGGAAGTTGTTTGAAATTATAAAAAAAGCGGTAATAACCGGTTAAATTTTTTTACATTAACTTATTTATGTTTATTCTTGAAAGAGACCTACTAGACACTTTTTTGACGTAATAAAGATTATAAAATTTTAGCCTTTGTTAACAAAAAATCAGAGCTTTCTCCAGGTATTTACTTTAAATACATCGATTTGATCGCAGTGAGCGCTTATTCACATGATTCGAACAATACCTGGCCTAAAAAGAAAGCGGTGTGGCTTTCTTCACTCTGTTTGATATTTTTATAATACCACTGCGCACACGCACCGAGTCTATAGACCGTCATTTAGTTTCTGGCAGCAGCTCAGACGTAATGTTAAAAAATTTATAGCTCACTTTAGTCGTTCTATTTTCCATTTGTATTTTAGCACTGTATGTACGCACTATGTATGTATGCACTGTGCGTAATTATTGTTAAAAATACAAATGGACCGAGTACTGATCATAGGAAAGTTGTAGTGTTAAGAAACGAGTCTCGAGCTCGCATCGCGCGCTCCATATTTTAATTTTTCCTGCTACTTACGCAAAACACAATTCTGATTATATTGTTTGTCACAGTTCTGTCAAATTCTGAGCTCGCTTTGCTCGCTCTAGATTTGGATGAAACTCGTGAAATAACCAATAACTTTTATCGGTCAATTCTTAAATATCTTAAAATCTTATTGCTTTTGCTGGCACTAATCTTTTACACCGCAGTTATGGGGGGCGGCCAAATATATATTTGCCCAGGAGAGCAATATTTTTAAATACACCCCTGATTGTCGTAATTATTATCTTGATAGAACACGGAAGCCAGAGGCGCAGGTTCGTGCATCGGACAAGGATCATGTACTGGCGCCAATTCTGGAAACGGTGATGGTTGTTGCATTGGCGCTGGTTCATGTTCCGGGCCCAATTCTGGTGAAGGAGATGGATCTTGCACTGGCGCTAATTCTTGTTCCGGATCCTCTTCTGGTAAAGGAGGTGGAGCTTGCACTGGCGCTCATTCTTGTTCCGGGCGAACTTCTGGTAAAGGAGCAGGAGCTTGCACTGGAGAGTATTCATGTGGGTTGGAAAATAGTGGAGCTACAGCCGGATCTTGCACAGCTCCTCATTCTTGCTCTTAATTTCAACTTTATTAAGTATAAACAAATATATTTAGTCAAATTTCATTTCATGTAAGCCATAAGTAATAAGAGCTTCATAATTTAAGTCACAAGAAAGTGTTTGTTATTCACGGTAACCAGGAGAATCGTATCGTAAGAACACGTATGCCCTTTTATTAAATTATGATATTTGTTACCTTATTTAGCTCAATAATTTTTTTTTTCGATAAAAGGAGTGCACAAAAAGTGGGGATGCAATTTTTTTTCTCGTCTATCCCATAGTATGGGGACCGTTGGATAGGACTTTTAAAAATATTGTGGGTGTGAGAAAACCATTTTTGGATTTAGGGATCCGTTAGCGAAATATTAAGCTTTAAAGTGCAAATTTTGTAAACAAGTATTATTGGGTACTTTCGATAAATTAATAAGTATTTGCTGGTTTTATCTGTGTGACTAACTAACTAGTCCGGTTTATTCATTCAATTAGTCAGTCGGTCAAAGCAGTGTAGGTTAATGCGTCATTTGTATTCTATGCAAATAAAGACTTGATTGATTGAGTTTTTTTCATTAAGGCTCTACCGCCCGATTTTACCGTAAAATTGGGTAACTTTGTAACCATTTTATATATAGGGTCCAACTTAATACGCTGACACTTTTTTAAGGGGATGATCAGACCGTTAAACTGAGCAACTTTCTCTATGGCACCTACATCGAAATCGCGAAAAAATATATCAGCTGTCCCATACATTTGGCTCGAGTAAGTTTTTCAGTTTTTATTTCGCGAGATCAATGTAGGTGCTATAGAAACAGTAGCTCAGTTTGACGGTCTGATCATCCGCTTAAAAAGTGTCAGCATATTAAGAAGGGCCCTGTATTAACTATGGCACTTTTAAGCAGAACTGAACAATCTACAGGACATGAGAAGTGATTTGTTTTTTTTTTTTAAATCGATTATAATTAATTAAACCGAAGAAATAGGAATCTAAAGTCACTACTTTTTTTCCAGTTGTAAACATTTTACTCTTACATTGTTGATCGGAGGAAATTAAAATTTACAATATAAGTAATTCACAATACAACATAGAATGATTTGGATTTCTTATTTTTTGAAAATACATAAAAATGAATCTCAATTTTTAAAGAAAACGGCTTAATTCTGACTGGATCCACGCGCTCGTTCACATGGATTAGCATCGAGAGTCGTGTTCCCGGACGGATGCGCCTTAATGTGGCTTATCACTCAATGGTTACGTTGTTTACATACTTAGAAAAGTTTTAAATAATAATAAAACGTTTAATTGCTTGACGCGCCCAAGTAGGTACAGTTTGCGATTTTTGTTATCATTCAAAATGTAAAGTATTTTTTATAAAAAACTAGAGTTTACCCGCGATTTCATCCACACAAATTATATACCAGATTTAAAGTCAAATCAAAAGCATCAACAACAAAATTTCATCAAAATCGGTTCAGTAGTTTTTGCGTGATGCTTGAACAAACAATCAAAGAAACAGGCAAACAGACGGACAAGAATTGTAAAAAATGTTGATTTGGAGTTAGGGACACCTAAAAACCATATCGTTATCTTTGTCTTGTTATTTCCAATTTACAGACAGACACACTTCTCTTACAGTTTTATAGTAGATAACAGTAAGTATTCGTTGACTATAGTGCCGAACTTAAATATTAAGTAGGTACTTATTTTAATACTAAGCTAACAACTGAATGCGAAACTTGAAAACTTTTTCTAAGAATCGTTAACTTAATATTTTGACTTGATGCCTCGTAAAATCACTAATTTCGGCTTATCATCTGTAATAGTACTTTTGTTGTAATATGTTACCAGGAAGCTGGCATGTGTATTGTCTGTGCCTGGAGAACAGACTGCCTTGAAGTGGTGAAACATGAAAATAGGCCATGGCGGTCGGTAATGTTCGTCCTTCTTTCATAAATTTCCATCCATGTTTCCAACGTGTTAACTTTGTCCCTTTCTATCATGCTTAAAACCTAAGATAGAAATTGTGTCATCGGATAGAAAGAGACGAAGTAAACACGTTGGAAACATCGACGGAACTTACCGACCGCTATGGCCAATTTTCGTGTTTAGATGCTTGTAAGGTGGATTGGCATCCAATGATTTAATATCCATATCCCTGGTGGTTCTATGTTCGTCTCTATGTTTTCTTATTTGGTTGACTGTATGTTCACCGATATTTTTATATTATTACTCGTTTACTTGTTTGTTTTAATTATAAGTAGTTTTTTATTTATTCATAAAAATCAATACTTTCTATATATTTTTTAATTTTAATAGAACACCGAGGCGGCAGCCCCTGGAGCATGTACTGGGCCTGGATCATGTACAGGTAAAAATTCCGGGAACGGATATGGTAGTTGCTCTGGCCCAAACTCCTGTTCTGGTACTAATTCTGGCAGCGGAAGAGGTGCTTGCAGCGGACCGTATTCCTGTGCTGGGGAAAACAGCGGGAACAAAGATGGAAGTTGCTCTCAACCATATTCATGTTCTTAAGAGGATTAAATAGTTACCGCGCTCCGTACAAAAAAGATATTTTGGACATTAACCAATTAAAGTCAATGACATTTTTTAAACACGGTCTGACCGATACAGGCTGCGATACAGGCTGTTACGCATTGACGTAGTTGTAGTTCGTCGTTCCAGAAGCGCAAAGTTCGAAATTCGAAAAAGTGTGTTATCTGTTACAGTAGTAACTATTAAATAATCTGTGACACGGTCTAGAAACTACTCTTTGTGTCTGTTGTTTGACAGTTTCTGGTTGAAATGTAGAGTTACAACGACTCAAAGATTTCTATACAAATAATATTAAATTAACTCTAGCATTGAAATATTTAGATCGTGTTTAAAACTATTTCACTGACTGTAATTGGTTAATATTGAGCACAGGTGCCAACTTCGTTTGTATGCAGAACGCTCGAGCGCTCTACAAGGAATATACTCTTATTTTAAAATGTTTTACTTACTCAAAAACATATGCATTTATAAGTTATATATTTTGATTTTCTTTGTCGTTAATACTGAATGAAATGTTGTAATTAAAATAAAATTGTTATGTTTCCGTGTTTATTATGCTGTTCCTAGAAACATCTGGACTGACTGCACGAAGCTCAGTTGGTAGTGAACCTGCCTGCTGTGCCGTGGGTCGCGGGTTAGAATTCCTTAAAGGACAAATACTTATCTAGTCAACATAATATAAGACTAGGCTAGATTCTGGTACTTTCAATGGGGATAGATAATCTATTTGACAATGTCCAAGATATTTATTAACTATTTATTTATTTAGTTAAGGGGATATTACCGTTGGCGCGCTCCATACAAACGAAGTCTGGTTATATTTCCAATACTAACGAATTAAAGTCAATGAAATTTTTCACAAACAATCTAGAAACTAATTTCTATGCTTGTATGTTGCCAGATTTTCGTCAAAATGTACAGTTTTAAACTTACAGTGCCTCAAAGATTTGTAATCTTAAATTAAGCATCGAAAAAAAAATCATCATCAAATCATTAAAAAAAAATTTGACACCATAAAAGTATAGAGATTTGTTTCTAGTTCGTTTCTGCAAATTTTCATTGACTTTAATTGGTAAGTATTGGAAATATAACCAGACTTCGTTTGTATGCAGCGCGCAGTACCGCTTTTGGAATAAACTTCTCTTAACTAACGTTTTTTATAAAAAATGCGTTCCTTTAAAATTTTCTTCTGGACGCGTTACAAAAAAAGAAAAAAAGCACTGGACACCGAAAGCACTATATAACGCACTAGCACAAAGCCCCACTGTTTTGATTTTTCTAATTAGTAAGTATACAATGCACTCACAAAATTATTCGCTTGAAATAATTACATAATAGAGCAGAAGTACAGTTGAATTATTTCTTTTCAGGCCAATCCTCCGGAAAAATGTTTTAAACTAATTCATCCTGTAAGTAATTTTCAACATTATAACTCTATTTATTTATAAACGTACCCCGATGACAATTATTTGTGATCTGCTGCATTTTTATGGTTACTTTAAAGTATGTAGAACTAAACAACGTGTTAATGAATAAGCGCAAAACCTCAGACACCCCAACTGATTTATAACAAAATAATTCGATTGAAACAATAATTTCATTATTTTTATCGTAAAAATTTAAAGTTATTCGCATTTTAAGTTTTGAGGCAATAATGATTTCTTCTTATTTCAACAATGAATGAAAGCGCTAACGTGCTCATGGATACATTTTAAGAATCTTGTTTTGAGAGTAAGTGAGGTGAATGTACCCGTGCGGTGGCTTGACATCGAGTTCAGAAAATTTAAAATTTTACAAACAAATTATTTAATATTTTGAAAAAAATTACCTATGTTGAAACCATGATAATTCGATTCTGCTCTCGATTCCAAACAAACTACTTTCTAGTTTTGCGTTAATTCATTAACACGTTGTATAGGTACTATTACCTATTCTGTGCTTAAAGTTGTTATTAGTTATAATGAGATTATGATCAAGGAGTTATACATGATTTATGAGCATTAAATATGGATAAATCACAATCATGTCACTTTCCAACTCTTTGCCATTAAATGCTAAGTTTTATTGTTACCGGGGTCTGGAGTGAAATTCTCTAAGCGTCAGCATCGCTGTAAAAAACATCGTTGAGTTCACAAATGTAACATCCTTCTTGCATCCTTCAGATCATCCAAGTTTTTATATCAGTTTGACACATCACATGTCATAACCTTAGCGAATACCGAATTGACAACTCTCAGATGTTTCAACGACGAACTTAAGATTGTGACGATGTTTGCGCTTAGAAAATAGCATTCCTGATTGTAAAAGAGATTACACTATGATTCAGTTTATATCTTGTCTCAGATATGTCAATCATTATCATCTGGAAAAAAATTATGATAATAAACACTCTTAAGAATTGACTTTCTTAGAAAGATTGATAATGTTGAGTTATTGATAAGAGTTATCTGAGATATACGTATTAAGGGAATGCAATTCGGAGTGAATTCTATACAAATGAAGTCTGGTGATATTTTCAATAATAACTAATTAAAGAATGGAAGAAATCTCTTCAGATATAAGCTCGCTCTTTGTACATTCTGAACTATGTGAATTATTATATCTGTGTGTACAATCAAGTGTTGTAAAAATAATAAAGTCAATGCAATTTTTCAGAAACAATTAAGTAACTAATCTCTTTGTTTGTATGTAGTCACATTTTCGTTAAAATGTAAATTACAGAGCCTCAATCATTTCCATACAAATCTTAAATTAATCCTAGCACTAAAACTGTATATATTTTAACGAAAATTTAACTTCAAACAAACATAGAGATAAGTTTCTAGATTGTTTCTGAAAAATTTCACCAGACTTCATTTGTACACAGTGCGCATTTTACGTATTCGGAATATACTTCTCTTAACTGTGTCACTTGAATCTAATGTGCAGACATTTTTTTTCTACTTTTTAGATAGTTATTTTTACAATAGTTACAATAGATTACAATAGTTAACGAAAATCTGACATCATTCAAGCATCGAGAATTCTGATTACATTTTCAATACTAACCAATTCAAGTCATTTTTTTTTCAGAATCAATCTAAAAACAAATCTTTATGCTTGTATGTTTTTAGATTTTCGTTAAAATATACAGTTTCAATGCTAGGATTAATTTAAGATTTGTATGGAAATCTTTGAGGCACTGTAACTTTAAAACTGTATATTTTAACGAAAATCAACATACAAGCATATACATAGATTAGTTTCTAGATTGTTTTTGCAAAATTTCATTGAGTTTAATTGGTTAGTATTGAAAATATAACCAGACTTCGTTTGTATGGAGCACGCCAACGGTAATATACCCTTAAGGCCCTCAACCAACAATAATATTAGGCACTGAGCTATTTCGGAAACCACTTGATACCAGACATTTATGTCAATGTTCCTTTTTCAGGTCACGGTTATGTGCTGCAAAACTCTACCAGAAATGAAGGAGAGTGACATGGAGGCGGCAAAGGAATGTTTAGGTCCTGAAGGCAAACCTCATGGACCACTTACGGTGTGTATTATTATTATTATATATATTTATTAATGAAAGAAACGTTACAATACATTGACAAGATAGTGTAATAAAAACCAATTTAGGTTTATCTATACTCTATCGACTCGTCTAGGACGTCTTAATTAACAGCTAGGATAATTAATGACGTACTTACAATATTTAAACCATTACTACAAAAATACTTACTACATAATAGACACTACTATTGCCTATCTATTCTAAAGGGTCAATCTTTATGATTCTTAATAACGGCTCGATAGCACAGTCGGTAGTGAACCTGCCTGCTGTGCCGAGGGTCGCGTGTTCGAATCCCGTAAAGGACAAATATTTGTATGATGAATATAAATATTTGTACCCGAGTCATGGATGTTTGTATCTAATGTGCTCTATATCGTTGTGTAGTCATCATAATACGAGTCCAGGTTAGATTCTGGTACTTTAAATGTGACTAGATAATTTGTGTGACAATATTCTAGATATTTATTATTTATTTAATCATCATGCTGACGGTTTTTAGGGGATGATCAGACCCTCAAACTGAACTAGTTTCTCCATAGAGAAACCCACGGCGACACATCACGCTATACAAAACCAACATAAGCTGGCCGCGCGACGTTATACGTCAATCAACCTACGCGTGGCCAGCTTATGTTGGTTTTATATAGCTTGATGTGTCACCGTGTGTACATAAAAATTTTATTGACATGAAGTTTATTTTGTTTTATTATTCTCGGTTTAGTAATTTCGGGTGACTAAATTCGATGACATCATATACGAGAGAATGTTACATTTAATAAGTTTGCTGTTGTTAAGTTTGCTCTATGAGGTTGCATATTTTACAGTCTGACACTTAATTGATTTTTTATCGACATAATTTAAAGTTACAGGGCGAATTTTATATCATTGCTAATGTCTACCCTAAACTAAAGTTTTTCAGTTTGTTGGGTAGACTCTTAGTTTAAAAGGATGCTAATGATATCAATTTCACCCTGTAAATGCATAATTTGGAATAGTTACTTCTCATGATAGTTATGTTACCAGACCGTGCTCGTATCAAAGTTATTTTCCTAGTAAAACAGAAACAGTTATGAACCTCTTTTATGTAAGGTAAATAGCTATATTCCTTGGTATATAAGTATATCACAGCTTCAACCTTCTTACTGTGATATAATGTACCAAGCAAAAACTAAGGGCGAATTGAAAACAAAAAGTTGCATGAAATGTTTTTAAAAGTGGTTTTTACAGGTTAAACTGGAACGGGACTGAAAAAATAAAGAAAAACTAATTACTTACTATTTTCAGTGTGACATGGATCTTTGTATGGCAAAGAAAAAGGGCGTCGCTTCTGAAGATGGTACCGTCGATATGAAGGCTCTAAATGCCGAAATTGCGAAAGACTTCGAAAATTATCCAGAGCTCTTGGAAATCATAGAAAAGAAGTGTCTCAATGGTGACGTTTCAAGCTATGGTCATCCCAATATGTGTGAATTGATGAAAATAAGGCATTGTCTTCAAGCGCAAATTGTTTTGGTAAGAACAATGGTTTTCATTACCTATGTTTTAGCCACGATAAAACACAGAAGAACAAAAGAGACGTTTGGTGGTGGCGGATAATCTAAGTAACACAATATAAACCTTATAGTACGTTGCATAGCGTCGTTTTTGTCGTAAAGGAGAATCGCGCCCACGCCTCCAGGTAACTTCGCCTGGATCATACGTCTCTTCTGTATAAACCGCTCCTTAGGCCCGTATTAAAACTAGTCTCATGAGTTCGAGGGCTCTTAAGACACTCTCCATAGGTAAACGCACGGCCGGGCCATATTTTGTTAGTTTTTAGAAGCTCTCCTCCTCTTCTTCTTCCTGCCCTTATCCCATTATTTGGGGTCAGCGCAATATGTCGTCTTCCTCCATTCATCTCTTTTAGCCGTCATTTCCGCGCACACACCTTTTTTACACATGTCATCTTTCACACAATCCATCCATCTTTTTTTTGGTCGTCCTCTCTTCATGCAGCCATCCACATTCATAAGCTATCAGAAGCTATCTTCACGTTATTTAAAAGACATAAAAAATCATGCTAAACATAGCAATGATCTTCAACATCTCGGCTCTATTTCCTATGAAGTATATTTCTTATTTTTCTATAAAATACATTATGAAACATAAATATTGGAAAAATCTGTATTATGTGCATATAGTTTAAATAAGTTTACTTGCGACACACACCATTGTGTAGACAACATTAAGATAAAATACTAAAAATGCTATGAATTTTATGACTTAAGTACATAATTTACAATTTGGTGCGAATTCCTATGATTTTCGAATTTGATTTCCTTGTATTAGAAGGCACCATAGTGACATAATGAAGTAAAAGCCGGTCAAAAATAGGTATACCTACTAAAATGACGTAGTTTAGTAGAAGTGAGGCGGCTCTGAAAGGTACAACGCTTTGACTATTTATATGTGGACTGGTTACGCGTGTAATTCTACTAACAAACATTTCTGCCACTTTTTGCGGGGGGCGAGGTAACATGAAATCCGCAACTTTGGATTTTATTCCCCATAATTTTAGATTCTAATTTTGAATGTTAAAAATCATGAAAAGTAGTCTCGTGTGAACCCCAAACGTTCTAAGTTCGAAGTTATTACTTCGCAATTATAGGCTGTCTCGTTTAGTGATAAGGTGTAAAATTTAATGTAAATGCATAAGATCAATAGTGCTTATACCGTGGCAGAGGGGAAATGCTACCGCAAGGCTAGTCCTTATAATAATTAGTCAAAGGTACAACGTCGTTCGGTCGGGGCTACCTCTTAAGGTCCCGTTTTAGTATGCGTTAGAGATGCGTTTGAGTACGCAACTCACCAGCGTTCGAGTTTCATTAATTATTAAGGGCCTCGGTTTAGTTTAATCTTTTGATAGAGTATAAACTGGGTAGTCTACCCGCTGCAGAACATAAGCCTCCTTCACATTTTGACACCCCTCTCAGTCATGTGCCAATCTCATTCAGGTCTTACTAATAAGCTTTTTCAAATGTCCTCAACCTTAGATTTATGGTACCATTTTTTCCACCGATCTGTTTGGAAAGTAAATGAGGTGCCATCTGAAGGAGACCAATCTAAAGAACTGGAAAAACTAGGGTTGCCACCTCTCAGTCTGCCTCAACTTCGCAACTCTAAGCATTAAAAATGACTTATTTGAACCTGGCAACCCTAGAGTTGCGGTAGACCGAGAGGTGGCAACCCTAGTTTTATTAGTTCTTTACATCGGTCTCCTTCAGATGGTACCTTAATTACTTCCCAAACAGATAGGTGGAAAAAATGGTATCAAAAATCATCATGGTAAAGGTACTTGCGGCAAGATTTTGCTAGGCAACCCGGCGGCGTTGTATGAACCCCTGTATAAACTTTCACTTAAGGGGATATAATTCGGAGCGCGCTCCATACAAACGTACTATGGTGATATTTTCAATACTAACCAATGAAAGTCATTGAAATTTTGCTGAAACAATCTTGAAACAAATATCTATGTAGTATGTCAGATTTTCGTTAAAATCTGACTCCATACAAGCATAGATATTTGTTTCAAGATTGTTTCAGCAAAATTTCATTGACTTTCATTGGTTAGTATTGAAAATATCACCAGACTACGTTTGTATGCAGCGCGCTCCGAATTATATCCTCTTAAGAATGTTTATCTAGTTATTAATTAGTGCTACCAAATTGCCCATAATAATAATGCCAATAATAATAATGCCCATAATTATAATGTTCTGAAACCTATTGTAATAAATTACGTACCATATGGAAGCAATAAACAATTTGTATTTGTTACACCACTTCTTCCTTACACCAGTGCAAACATGAACTTTTTCCCTCGTGGTTACAGACATCGCATTAAAGTTACTGAATCGATTTCGATGATTTCTTACTGACAACCATATGATGGCAATCATAATGGAGTGAGAGTACCTACAGAGCTGTAACATACGATTATTATTGCTGTTATTTTTATTTTCAGAACTGCAAAGAATTCGACAGCAGTAATCAACATTGCAGCGGAGTAAAAGACTTGGTAGAAGAATGCAAGAACGAGTTTTAGAAAACAATAATCTTTCCATTGTAACTGATAAAAATTTTAATCAATAATAATTTATTTAATCATGTTCTACTATATTTTATTACTTTAAGCATATTATACAGGACGTTTTACGGTAATCAAGGTAGACAACCATTTCACAAAAATTGAAAAGAAAATTATGGCTGCATTTTGAAAAGTTGGCGATTTTTCCAAACACGAAATCTCGAAAACTATCAAATTTTGATTTCTTTTCTATTTTTCCCTGAAAAGTTAAACTTTCTTATTTGTTGTTTTCGGCTTGAAGTTTAGTTTTGGGACACGTCCTTAATAATTATTCCGTCGGTTTTTTTAAGGGGATGATCAGACCATAAAACTGAACAACTTTCTGCATGGGACCAAGGTCGAAATCGCGAAGAAAATCATCTGTCCCATAAAACTGCAATCCTTCTCGTATAGGACAGCAGATTTTTTCGCAATTTCGACGTTGGTCCCACAGAGAACGATTTCAAGATCAGAGTTTGATGGTCTGATCATTGTCTGAAAAATACTGGATGTATACAGGTCTTTCTTGATATACAGTCGATTTTTAAAGGGATGGTCAGACCGTCTAACTGAAAAATGTTCTCTATAGGACTAATATCAAAATCTCTAGAAAAAAATCATCTGTTCCATACAAAACTACCAACCTACTCGACAGCAGATTTTTTTTGCAATTTCGATGGTAGTTGATATGGCAAGTTGTTCAGTTTGATATTATGATTCTCCTCTTAAAAAACGTCAATATGTTTGTTATAAAAGACCCTATGCATTGCAAATATACACAAAAAGTGTATTTGGAGTCTGAGGCTAAAATAAAGGTACGGTACATACAGTACGACCAGGAGAATAACTCCGCTCGGCAATCTTCGTTTGCGTAGAGCAGACCCGAGTCCCCGTCAAAACCCGAAGTCATTCAGTAATCAAAGCTCAGAGGAAGGATCTCCATAGAGTCCGCATAAATTTACGATTGTAGTTAGTCTCTTTTGACTTATGACGTACCTTTAATAGTAGAAGGAGATGGAACTATAGATATTTGTTTATGCGGCTGGCCACTTTTTTATGAGCTAGTGTGTGTGAAAAGTGACCGTAAACATAAGGCCATATGCCACTTGGTGCCTTTTGTCCATACTACTTGACACCACCCACTCAAACCTAAACGTCAAAAAAGTGGATACTTTACAATTGGTATGGCTCACTCTATTAGGTAGAATCTCTTTGAATCAAAGGGTGCAAATTATGATAGCAGCGAAAAGGGCGCGAAAATAATTAGCCAATGGCGGCAAGGAATTAAAGGTGGCACATCCTGATTGGTCAATATAATTTCGCGCGCTGTTAAAACTTGTCAACTGCGCAGGCACATCAGTAAGACTTATAAACCTGATACTACTGTTACAGATTACAAACTGCATTAATTTTCGTCTGTTTATCTGTAAATTTATGCAAGCATTACTTTAAAACTACTAAACCAATCAGTGAGTCACGTCTCACTCGATTAAACATAGAAATTAGTTTACAGTAACATTTTAGTTTGTATTTATTAGCAATAAGCTCCTGGAGTGCCATTTTTGAAGCTCATTCGTTGAACTCAATAGTTGAAAATTTCATGATTACTATCGAGATTTGACTTTCAAAAATGGCCTTCCTGAAGTATGATTTTGGAAAGTCAAATCAGCAGTAGAATGATGCCTTTCTCCATAGTAATATTGACATTTTCAACTGCTGAGTTCAAAGTATGAATTTCAAAAATCTCACACCTGAACGTGTAGTATGATTTCTCTACACACGTGCGACGCGCCTTCGCTGCATAGAAAACAATCTGTTCTCGTGAATTTTGGAGAGCGAAACCCGCGCTTGCCGCGACTTGTAGTATGGAAAAAAGCCGAGTCGCGCGCAAGAAGAGAAATCATGCTAGACGTGCAGGCCTAATTTGATGGTCAGTCAGATTTGCATTCGAGGTAAAAACAAGCCAAGTAAACTTTGTACTCAATACACGTCTCAAAATTGAATCATTTAGCAAACGAAGGAAAATATCGTGAGGAAAACGACAGGTTTTCCTTGACCGGTTAGAAGATAAGAAATTAAGTCTCTGGTAGACAATAGAATAATAACAATATCTTGTGGTTAAGATGGTTCAACAGGTTTTGATGCCATATTATTACCATAACCAGAAATTAATTGTAACTTTAGTACTATAGTAAATGATGCAATCTCGTCAAACAAATCGTTCATCTTTCTTTTTAGCGTTCCGTACTGAAATTGGCAAAACGGAATACTTATGGTTGTGAGTGATTTTAAGTTAAGGAGTTATTATTTGTTTAAATTGTTTATCGCCTACGTGTTAACGTTGTTCTAGATGTTTTATTGTAAAATTTTATTGTTTATTTTATAAGTAATGTGTATAACGCTTGGCATTTGCTGTTATGTTATTCATATATAAAATAAACTAATTTGAATTTGTCTGTCACATGCATTTATCTCAGAGACCGAAAGACATAGGAAGCTGAAACTTGTCAAATATATTAATGGTCCAATATCATAAATGAAGTCAAAAAAGCTTAATTGTTATATAGGGTTGAGAGGCAATTTTGGGACGTAGAAAGGGTAAACATGAAACAGTAATTCTACTATATGGCGTCGGGTATGAATTGAAAGCTTATGAAAATTCGAGTCTAAAAAATATATTTCCAATTTTTTAATAAAACTTTGTTAACATTTCTCAAATAACTCAGAAAATGGATGTCCCCACCTCTATTTAAAATAATATTGCCATATAGAGGTAAACCGTTTAGGCTGGCACTAAATTGGATAGTTTTTAGTAACTATTATTACTATCATGTATTTAGTGTAAGGATGGGTAATATCGAATTTTTACAATATCAAATCGAAACTATCGATATTGAATATCTGATTCTGAAATATATTGGATATCGGTCGATATCCAGTAACGCTGTATTAGCATACACCTAAGGTTTGACAGTGTATTAATATACACTTAAGGTTTGATATCGGAATATGCTATTTCACTCTCTAACACGGTGTGGTACACCCTTTCATTCGGTTTTCCTCGGTTCAGTTCGGCATATTTTTCATGTATTATTGGATAAAGATGGGCAAGTTCGCTTTGGATTACATCGCATTATTAACACTATTACCACTAGGGGGGCTACACTGATGATGGTTATGGACGAAATCTCCGCTATTGACCACATAGTACTTCACGATTTTCACTAGATGTCTATAGAAAATCAACGTTCTATAATTTGTTCTAAGATAATACAGTATGCGGTTCGGTTCGGTATGTAGCCGCTAGCCCGTACAGCGATGCGATACGGTTTGGTATCCTGTATCTATGAATCTCGGATATCTTGATATCGAGCCGAATCGAATTTGTGCGGAAATATAGTGTTTCGCCAAATATATAGTTTCTGTATGCATCGATATCTCATTTTACGATATTCATGTGATATACGTTTCAATAACTATATACGATATATATCACCCATTCCTAATTTAGATAGACGTAAGAATCATCAAAATCAGCCCACGCGTTTGGTCTCTAGAGTGCCACAAAGGAACAAACTTACGTACACACATAGGTTGATAAATAAACACATTACCCTCCTTAGCATCGCACAGTCGTTGCGTTTATTCATAATCTAACACGTAAAAATATAATATTCTAAACGAGTTGGATCTGCCAGCATAGGAATTAATGAACGATGCGCCCTGACTTTAGAATTTCAGATCGCGTTCCGGAAAGAGAGAACTAAAAACATTTATAAAAATGTTTTTAATGTTCGATAGTTTGTTTAAAGATACTTTATGGTACCTATTTACCATTGGTTTGATATTAAAAATGCTTTATTTTATAAGAACGAATTATAAATTATAGGTACTTTGTAATATTTAACTATATATATATAAGACACATCTCGTACAGTCTCGTTCCTAAACCATACGCTCACGTCCGTAGGCCTCGAAATTGAATCATGCAGGTTTCCTCACGATATTTTCCTAAACCAAAAAGCCAGTGGTGCTAAAAATCGTACATAATTTATTTGCACACCAAGAATAGACAAATCGGTGCTATTTATGACAAAAATGAGAAGGATATAAAATGCGGTCTTACCTCTAAAAGCCAAACTTTATACCTAACCTGATCTAAAAACAATGAAAACTTTCCTAATGCTCGAAAATTTAATTTATTTATAGAATTGTTAATTACCACAATAATAATAAATTATATTATTACTTTGCAACAATAATACTATAATAACTCCCAATCGATCTTTAAATAATTAGAGTCCCAGACTCACGAGTTAAGATAAGATAAGATAAATATTCATTATTTGCACACCAAAATACACAAAAAACAACAACAAAGTTGTGTAAGGCCTTCCACAAAAAAGATCTGAGTTACGGGAGGGATTCATAATGAAAATGTTTCTTAGTGCGTTGTAATCCCTCCCCCGGCTCAGATCTTCAATCAGGATAGCTTTTAAACATCTAAACACTTAAATTGACCATTGTAAACCCACTGGGACCCCAGCACGATGGGAGTTCTAAGTACTGGAAGGGTTTCCTTATACGCCTCAGAATGGCATATCGATGAAGTTCGAAATGCCATTCTGATGCCATCGAAATGATGGAGAAAGCTCGGAAATAAATAAATGACTGTGCAGATCGTGGAATTGCATTAATCCAGAAATTCAATACCAAAAACGAACTGCAGAAGCGTATCTCCACCGTGTGGCAGATCTACACAGAAAAAAAAAATCCTGTGGCTTTCGAATCGAACATTTTGAACATGTGTATTTGGGAAATAAAGATGCAAACTGTATCTAATCTATAATTGTATATCATATCATTATAATTCATTAAATTTTAAAAATCATCAAAGAGACATTTGTTTCCATACTTATAAACTTCCATTTAAAAAGTGTCAAATCTGCGCCTTCCCTGAATATTAATATTTTTGACTCAAAATTTGGCAAAGGAGCACCTGGGGTGATGTGGAACCAGAAGAGCCTGGTGGGCCAACATTCGAAACTTATTATTTTTTGGACCAACCTAATGTTTATAAATAGGTACATAATAGATATAAATTCAGAATTCCTTCTATTTTCATGGTGAGAATCAAAAGATGTAATTCAAGTTGCTCAGAAAACTTTTCCGGGGTTTTGCACATCGCTGAATCTTAAAATCTCTATTAGCACTTCGACATATTACTCCTTGTGCCTGAAATCCAAGATGGCTGCTAAAATAATTTTTTAACTTTAATAACAGTCAATGTTTGTGTTGTTTTTAAAAAAATGCGCGTTTTTCTAAAACGATTTCTCGCCCTATCGAAAACCCCCACATACCAAATTTCATCGAAATACTGTCATAACACGAGGTACTGTCAATGTATTGATTGCACAAACGAGTAAAAGTTAAAATTGTGATAATCTGTTATTTTTTAATTGTTCTTGTTAATTCTTTGCTCGTGTTAATTTAGAGGATATCCCGAGTGATTAATAAAAGGTTATACAGAACTTCATTTAGTCGTTTAATTACGTCAAAGCAAAATCAACTCCTAAACTTGATTGTTTTAATGTTTTTTAAAACAATGCTTGACCAGTGAGTGCTGATATGGTAAACATGTTAAATATTTGTAATCTACTCAAGACACACTTTCATTTAGTACTCCACATGGTATGCATTTTTTTATGGCGGTTATCTTGAATTTGAGGAAATTAATGATAATTCGAAGTGCTAGTAGCAATTTCCGGTTTCAGCGATTGCCAAAACCCTGAAATAACTCACTTATTAACTTGTTACATCACTCATCCGGTGGAATAACCGCACAATTACATTATTGCAAATTTTACAGGAGAAGGGTTTAAAGGTCCAATTTTTCGTCAACGAAACAATAACACTGCCATCTAGCGAAAACTACTGGCAATACAGTCGCGAGTTTATATTCCTTCAGATAAATATCCACCTAACCATTAATTAATAACTCAATTTTGGAAAAGACTGCAATTGTGTGGTAATTCTCCCGGATGAGCGACATCATTTGCTTCACACAATCACAATTCTGAATTTCTATCCCAGTCTAATAATGACATCATCTTGACAGTGCAATAATAATGACCATTTCGTGCGGTGTGATTAATATTCTGTAGTCATGATAAACAATTTATAATTTGTTGATAGCGTATATATAGATGTGGAAGGTGATTTTCTATTCATTACTAATTCACAATGTTGCGTGTATTGGTTGTTCTTGTTGTCGCTTTGGCCTTAGTGCTGGTAAGTCTTGATTTGTTATTAGAATTAGATATTTAATTTGAGAGTTAGAAACCGTCATGGTAATGAATACGACAAATTATATTGGTCCTGATAGTATTTCTTTGTGTAATTTAAATGAATTTGTTTTTTTTTAAATTTGATTCTTTAATAACATTTTATTTTTCAATTTACGGTTCAGCTTGTTCGTAATATTGAACGATATAAAACCTTAAAAATATATAAAAAGTCGTTTTCGATACGTTGACGTAATAGTACCTTTAATTTCTGTGCAGATTTTGCTAGTGGCATAAATGCTGTGAGCATTTCATAGTGATTTTGACAATTAAATGTATTTTCGCATTAAAACTTCCTTAGAATCCGCTGACATTGCACTTCTACTTATTATTTATTGTTCTGTGGAATTTTAAACGTGTATTTTAGTTTCTAACAAATGATACTGTAACATTTTGAAATAATAAAAAAATCACTTCTGTCATTTCACACCACTTGGATGAAAAGTAGAAAGAATCATTCGTGAATTTCGAAAAGTTACATTATGCCAAATATTGGTATTTATGCCAATTGCAAATGCTTTTTCATTTTCCTTTGTTGGTGATTAGAATTACATTGGTTTTACTGGGTTGAAATAAGTACGACTTTTTGACTTTGATAGCTTCAAACCAGTTTTAAATTAATCATGTTGTCGTACTTATTTACGCCGTGTCAAGTCATTATTTGGAGCTAAAATTCGTAACGACCCACTATTCTGAAAACTTCCTTTTATAGCTATACATATTAGCGATGAATACCAAATTATAATCGAAAGAGTAAAGGCATTAAATCGCTTGCAATAGTCTGCATGCTTGTAAAGTATCACTGTCCCGGTTACATTATTTTTATTTAATTATTGTGTTAAGTTAATCAGAAAACATTCAAAATTTAAAAAGATTTATTTACTAATAAATATAAAATTAACATTACCGTACCCTGTTTTATATAAAAGGTGTCTAATATTTTGGAATAAGTGGGTCGTTACGTTCCCACTCAGTATAATTATAATGAATTTAATAAGTAGGTAATGGAAGTTCACGGTGCATGCGGTGTGTTTTTGTTGTTTTATGTGTATTTGTAAATATCGACTGTAACTCAAGTTCAAGTTTTCTAGCATACGGCAGGTACTGCAAATGTTTTCATTAAAGCTTCGAGTTCGACCATTACAACATCTGCTACCAAAACAGTAAATAAATGAAGACTTAATTTATATCCAGTTTTGGTAGCCACTGTTGATCCTCGTTGTATTGATTTACCGATTTAATGCTTTCACGCATTTGATAAATACAATATAATTCATAAGAAGACTCATTCTCCAGCTACTATTTTCTATTGATATCTCTCTACTTGTGCTATTATAAAACCCTGCTTTTGCAATTAATTTTTTTCCACGAAATGTTTATGTGAGTGAACTTAGCAGATCATTGTCCAGCAGATCAAAAATTTATGTGAGTTCTTTTCGCATGCAGATGAGTTCTATAGTTCCTGATACTTTTTAGAAATAGTTCTAGCGGATTTACCTAAAAAAAGTTAGGTGACAAAATGATCTGCTAACTTCCCGTAGCAGATCATTTTGCAGATAATCAAAAATAAATGAGAGTTCTTTTAGCATGCAGCTGAGTTCTATAGTTCCTGATACTTTTTAGAAATAGTTCTAGCGGATTTACCTAAAAAAGTTAGGTGACAAAATGATCTGCTAACTTCCCGTAGCAGATCATTTTGCAGCAGATCAGAAATAAATGTGAAATCTTTCCTCATGCAACTGAGTTCTACAGTTCCTGATACTTTTCAAGAATAGTTCTGAACTCATATTCAAGTGACAGCAGATCATAGCAGAACTTTAAAAAAAATCGAAAAACAGTATTCCATCGATTCAAATTATTTTGAAGACTAGAACTCGCAGAACTCTATTGTTTTGAACTGATGCAAGTCTACACTGTAACCTAGAACTCAACTTGAATCCAGAACTCACGTCAAAGTGCCAGCAGATCATAACAGAACTTAAAAAAATCGAAAAACTCTATTCCATCGATTCAAATTATTTTGAAGACTAGACCTCGCAGAACTCTATTGTTTTGAACAAGTGCGAGTATGCACTATAATCTGAAACTCGATTTGAGTCCAGAACTCACGTCAAAGTGCCAGCAGATCATACCAGAACATAAAAAAAAATCGAAAAATTCGTTTCCATCGAAAACAATTATTTTGAATACTAGAACTCACAGAACTCTATTGTTTTGAACAAGTGCGAGTATGCACTATAATCTGAAACTCGATTTGAGTCTAGAACTCACGTCAAAGTACCAGCAGATCATAGCAGAAGTTTAAAAAAATCGAAAAAAAATTCCATCGATATCAATTATTTTGAAGACTAGAACTCTCAGAACTCTATTGTTTTGAACAAGTGCGAGTATGTAATATAATTTGAAACTCGATTTGAGTCCAGAACTCACGTCAAAGTGCCAGCAGATCATAGCAGAAGTTTAAAAAAAATCGAAAAACACAATTCCATCGAAAACAATTATTTTGAAGAATAGAACTCTCAGAACTCTATTGTTTTGAACAAGTGCAAGTATGCACTATAATCTGAAACTCGATTTGAGTCCAGAACTCACGTCAAAGTGCCAGCAGATCATACCAGAACTTAAAAAAATCGAAAAACTCTATTCCATCGATTCAAATTATTTTGAAGACTAGTACTCGCAGAACTCTATTGTTTTGAACAAGTGCGAGTATGCACTATAATCTGAAACTCGATTTGAGTCCAGAACTCACGTCAAAGTGCCAGCAGATCATAGTAGTAGTTTAAAAAAATCGAAAAACACAATTCCATCGATAACAATTATTTTGAAGACTAGAACTCACAGAACTCTATTGTTTTGAACAAGTGCGAGTATGCACTATAATCTGAAATTCGATTTGAGTCCAGAACTCACGTCAAAGTGCCAGCAGATCATACCAGAAGTTTAAAAAAATCGAAAAACACAATTCCATCGAAAACAACTATTTTGAAGACTAGAACTCTCAGAACTCTATTGTTTTGAACAAGTGCGAGTATGCACTATAATCTGAAACTCGATTTGAGTCCAGAACTCACGTCAAAGTGCCAGCAGATCATAGCAGTAGTTTAAAAAAATCGAAAAACTCAATTCCATCGATAACAATTATTTTCAAGACTAGAACTCTCAGAACTCTATTGTTTTGAACAAGTGCAAGTATGCACTATAATCTGAAACTCGATTTGAGTCCAGAACTCACGTCAAAGTGCCAGCAGATCATACCAGAACTTAAAAAAATCGAAAAACTCTATTCCATCGATTTAAATTATTTTGAAGACTAGAACTCACAGAACTCTATTGTTTTGAACAAGTGCGAGTATGCACTATAATCTGAAACTCGATTTGAGTCCAGAACTCACGTCAAAGTGCCAGCAGATCATAGCAGTAGTTTAAAAAAATCGAAAAACTCAATTCCATCGATAACAATTATTTTCAAGACTAGAACTCTCAGAACTCTATTGTTTTGAACAAGTGCAAGTATGCACTATAATCTGAAACTCGATTTCAGTCCAGAACTCACGTCAAAGTGCCAGCAGATCATACCAGAACTTAAAAAAATCGAAAAACTCTATTCCATCGATTCAAATTATTTTGAAGACTAGAACTCACAGAACTCTATTGTTTTGAACAAGTGCGAGTATGCACTATAATCTGAAACTCGATTTGAGTCCAGAACTCACGTCAAAGTGCCAGCAGATCATAGTAGTAGTTTAAAAAAATCGAAAAACACAATTCCATCGATAACAATTATTTTGACGACTAGAACTCACAGAACTCTATTGTTTTGAACAAGTGCGAGTATGCACTATAATCTGAAATTCGATTTGAGTCCAGAACTCACGTCAAAGTGCCAGCAGATCATACCAGAAGTTTAAAAAAATCGAAAAACACAATTCCATCGAAAACAACTATTTTGAAGACTAGAACTCTCAGAACTCTATTGTTTTGAACAAGTGCGAGTATGCACTATAATCTGAAACTCGATTTGAGTCCAGAACTCACGTCAAAGTGCCAGCAGATCATAGCAGTAGTTTAAAAAAATCGAAAAACTCAATTCCATCGATAACAATTATTTTCAAGACTAGAACTCTCAGAACTCTATTGTTTTGAACAAGTGCAAGTATGCACTATAATGTGAAACTCGATTTGAGTCCAGAACTCACGTCAAAGTGCCAGCAGATCATAGCAGTAGTTTAAAAAAATCGAAAAACTCAATTCCATCGATAACAATTATTTTCAAGACTAGAACTCTCAGAACTCTATTGTTTTGAACAAGTGCAAGTATGCACTATAATCTGAAACTCGATTTCAGTCCAGAACTCACGTCAAAGTGCCAGCAGATCATACCAGAACTTTAAAAAAATCGAAAAATTCGATTCCATCGATATCAATTATTTTGAAGACTAGAACACTCAGAACTCTATTGTTTTGAACAAGTGCAAGTATGCACTATAATTTGAAACTCGATTTGAGTCCAGAACTCACGTCAAAGTGCCAGCAGATTATAGTAGTAGTTTAAAAAAATCGAAAAACACAATTCCATCGATAACAATTATTTTGAAGACTAGAACTCTCAGAACTCTATTGTTTTGAACAAGTACAAGTATGCACTATAATCTGAAACTCGATTTGAGTCCAGAACTCACGTCAAAGTGCCAGCAGATCATACCAGAAGTTTAAAAAAATCGAAAAACACAATTCCATCGAAAACAACTATTTTGAAGACTAGAACTCTCAGAACTCTATTGTTTTGAACAAGTGCGAGTATGCACTATAATCTGAAACTCGATTTGAGTCCAGAACTCACGTCAAAGTGCCAGCAGATCATAGCAGTAGTTTAAAAAAATCGAAAAACTCAATTCCATCGATAACAATTATTTTCAAGACTAGAACTCTCAGAACTCTATTGTTTTGAACAAGTGCAAGTATGCACTATAATCTGAAACTCGATTTGAGCCCAGAACTCACGTCAAAGTGCCAGCAGATCATAGCAGTAGTTTAAAAAAATCGAAAAACTCAATTCCATCGATAACAATTATTTTCAAGACTAGAACTCGCAGAACTCTATTGTTTTGAACAAGTGCAAGTATGCACTATAATCTGAAACTCGATTTGAGTCCAGAACTCACGTCAAAGTGCCAGCAGATCATACCAGAACTTAAAAAAATCGAAAAACTCTATTCCATCGATTCAAATTATTTTGAAGACTAGAACTCACAGAACTCTATTGTTTTGAACAAGTGCGAGTATGCACTATAATCTGAAACTCGATTTGAGTCCAGAACTCACGTCAAAGTGCCAGCAGATCATAGCAGTAGTTTAAAAAAATCGAAAAACTCAATTCCATCGATAACAATTATTTTCAAGACTAGAACTCTCAGAACTCTATTGTTTTGAACAAGTGCAAGTATGCACTATAATCTGAAACTCGATTTGAGCCCAGAACTCACGTCAAAGTGCCAGCAGATCATAGCAGTAGTTTAAAAAAATCGAAAAACTCAATTCCATCGATAACAATTATTTTCAAGACTAGAACTCTCAGAACTCTATTGTTTTGAACAAGTGCAAGTATGCACTATAATCTGAAACTCGATTTGAGTCCAGAACTCACGTCAAAGTGCCAGCAGATCATACCAGAAGTTTAAAAAAATCGAAAAACACAATTCCATCGAAAACAACTATTTTGAAGACTAGAACTCTCAGAACTCTATTGTTTTGAACAAGTGCGAGTTTGCACTATAATCTGAAACTCGATTTGAGTCCAGAACTCACGTCAAAGTGCCAGCAGATCATAGCAGTAGTTTAAAAAAATCGAAAAACTCAATTCCATCGATAACAATTATTTTCAAGACTAGAACTCTCAGAACTCTATTGTTTTGAACAAGTGCAAGTATGCACTATAATCTGAAACTCGATTTGAGTCCAGAACTCACGTCAAAGTGCCAGCAGATCATACCAGAACTTAAAAAAATCGAAAAACTCTATTCCATCGATTCAAATTATTTTGAAGACTAGAACTCACAGAACTCTATTGTTTTGAACAAGTGCGAGTATGTACTATAATCTGAAACTCGATTTGAGTCCAGAACTCACGTCAAAGTGCCAGCAGATCATAGCAGTAGTTTAAAAAAATCGAAAAACTCAATTCCATCGATAACAATTATTTTCAAGACTAGAACTCTCAGAACTCTATTGTTTTGAACAAGTGCAAGTATGCACTATAATCTGAAACTCGATTTGAGTCCAGAACTCACGTCAAAGTGCCAGCAGATCATACCAGAACTTAAAAAAATCGAAAAACTCTATTCCATCGATTCAAATTATTTTGAAGACTAGAACTCACAGAACTCTATTGTTTTGAACAAGTGCGAGTATGCACTATAATCTGAAACTAGATTTGAGTCCAGAACTCACGTCAAAGTGCCAGCAGATCATAGTAGTAGTTTAAAAAAATCGAAAAATTCGATTCCATCGATAACAATTATTTTGAAGACTAGAACTCACAGAACTCTATTGTTTTGAACAAGTGCAAGTATGCACTATAATCTGAAACTCGATTTGAGTCCAGAACTCACGTCAAAGTGCCAGCAGATCATACCAGAACTTAAAAAAATCGAAAAACTCTATTCCATCGATTCAAATTATTTTGAAGACTAGAACTCGCAGAACTCTATTGTTTTGAACTGATACAAGTCTACACTGTAACCTAGAACTCAACTTGAATCCAGAACTCACGTCAAAGTGCCAGCAGATAATAGCAGTAGTTTAAAAAAATCGAAAAACTCAATTCCATCGATTCAAATTATTTTCAAGACTAGAACTCACAGAACTCTATTGTTTTGAACAAGTGCAAGTATGCACTATAATCTGAAACTCGATTTGAGTCCAGAACTCACGTCAAAGTGCCAGCAGATCATACCAGAACTTAAAAAAATCGAAAAACTCTATTCCCTCGATTCAAATTATTTTGAAGACTAGAACTCACAGAACTCTATTGTTTTGAACAAGTGCGAGTATGTACTATAATCTGAAACTCGATTTGAGTCCAGAACTCACGTCAAAGTGCCAGCAGATCATAGCAGTAGTTTAAAAAAATCGAAAAACTCAATTCCATCGATAACAATTATTTTCAAGACTAGAACTCTCAGAACTCTATTGTTTTGAACAAGTGCAAGTATGCACTATAATCTGAAACTCGATTTGAGTCCAGAACTCACGTCAAAGTGCCAGCAGATCATACCAGAACTTAAAAAAATCGAAAAACTCTATTCCATCGATTCAAATTATTTTGAAGACTAGAACTCACAGAACTCTATTGTTTTGAACAAGTGCGAGTATGCACTATAATCTGAAACTAGATTTGAGTCCAGAACTCACGTCAAAGTGCCAGCAGATCATAGTAGTAGTTTAAAAAAATCGAAAAACACAATTCCATCGATAACAATTATTTTGAAGACTAGAACTCACAGAACTCTATTGTTTTGAACAAGTGCGAGTATGCACTATAATCTGAAATTCGATTTGAGTCCAGAACTCACGTCAAAGTGCCAGCAGATCATACCAGAAGTTTAAAAAAATCGAAAAACACAATTCCATCGAAAACAACTATTTTGAAGACTAGAACTCTCAGAACTCTATTGTTTTGAACAAGTGCGAGTATGCACTATAATCTGAAACTCGATTTGAGTCCAGAACTCACGTCAAAGTGCCAGCAGATCATAGCAGTAGTTTAAAAAAATCGAAAAACTCAATTCCATCGATAACAATTATTTTCAAGACTAGAACTCTCAGAACTCTATTGTTTTGAACAAGTGCAAGTATGCACTATAATCTGAAACTCGATTTGAGCCCAGAACTCACGTCAAAGTGCCAGCAGATCATAGCAGTAGTTTAAAAAAATCGAAAAACTCAATTCCATCGATAACAATTATTTTCAAGACTAGAACTCTCAGAACTCTATTGTTTTGAACAAGTGCAAGTATGCACTATAATCTGAAACTCGATTTGAGTCCAGAACTCACGTCAAAGTGCCAGCAGATCATACCAGAACTTAAAAAAATCGAAAAACTCTATTCCATCGATTCAAATTATTTTGAAGACTAGAACTCACAGAACTCTATTGTTTTGAACAAGTGCGAGTATGCACTATAATCTGAAACTCGATTTGAGTCCAGAACTCACGTCAAAGTGCCAGCAGATCATAGTAGTAGTTTAAAAAAATCGAAAAACACAATTCCATCGATAACAATTATTTTGAAGACTAGAACTCACAGAACTCTATTGTTTTGAACAAGTGCGAGTATGCACTATAATCTGAAACTCGATTTGAGTCCAGAACTCACGTCAAAGTGCCAGCAGATCATACCAGAAGTTTAAAAAAATCGAAAAACACAATTCCATCGAAAACAACTATTTTGAAGACTAGAACTCTCAGAACTCTATTGTTTTGAACAAGTGCAAATAGAGTTCTGTGAGTTCTAGTCTTCAAAATAATTGATATCGATGGAATCGCATTTTTCGATTTTTTTAAAGTTCTGGTATGATCTGCTGGCACTTTGACGTGAGTTCTGGACTCAAATCGAGTTTCAGATTATAGTGCATACTCGCACTTGTTCAAAACAATAGAGTTCTGTGAGTTCTAGTCTTCAAAATAATTGTTTTCGATGGAATCGAATTTTTCGATTTTTTTAAAGTTCTGGTATGATCTGCTGGCACTTTGACGTGAGTTCTGGACTCAAATCGAGTTTCAGATTATAGTGCATACTCGCACTTGTTCAAAACAATAGAGTTCTGCGAGTTCTAGTCTTCAAAATAATTTTAATCGATGGAATAGAGTTTTTCGATTTTTTTAAAGTTCTGGTATGATCTGCTGGCACTTTGACGTGAGTTCTGGACTCAAATCGAGTTTCAGATTATAGTACATACTCGCACTTGTTCAAAACAATAGAGTTCTGAGAGTTCTAGTCTTCAAAATAATTGTTATCGATGGAATTGTGTTTTTAGATTTTTTTAAACTACTACTATGATCTGCTGGCACTTTGACGTGAGTTCTGGACTCAAATCGAGTTTCAGATTATAGTGCATACTTGCACTTGTTCAAAACAATAGAGTTCTGAGAGTTCTAGTCTTCAAAATAATTTGAATCGATGGAATCGAATTTTTCGATTTTTTTAATGTTCTGGTATGATCTGCTGGCACTTTGACGTGAGTTCTGGACTCAAATCGAGTTTCAGATTATAGTACATACTCGCACTTGTTCAAAACAATAGAGTTCTGAGAGTTCTAGTCTTCAAAATAATTGTTATCGATGGAATTGAGGTTTTCGATTTTTTTAAACTACTGCTATGATCTGCTGGAACTTTGACGCGAGTTCTGAACTCAAATCGAGTTTCAGATTATAGTACATACTCGCACTTGTTCAAAACAATAGAGTTCTGTGAGTTCTAGTCTTCAAAATAATTTGAATCGATGGAATAGAGTTTTTCGATTTTTTTAAAGTTCTGGTATGATCTGCTGGCACTTTGACGTGAGTTCTGGACTCAAATCGAGTTTCAGATTATAGTGCATACTTGCACTTGTTCAAAACAATAGAGTTCTGTGAGTTCTAGTCTTCAAAATAATTGTTTTCGATGGAATCGAATTTTTCGATTTTTTTAAAGTTCTGGTATGATCTGCTGGCACTTTGACGTGAGTTCTGGACTCAAATCGAGTTTCAGATTATAGTGCATACTTGCACTTGTTCAAAACAATAGAGTTCTGTGAGTTCTAGTCTTCAAAATAATTGTTTTCGATGGAATCGAATTTTTCGATTTTTTTAATGTTCTGGTATGATCTGCTGGCACTTTGACGTGAGTTCTGGACTCAAATCGAGTTTCAGATTATAGTGCATACTCGCACTTGTTCAAAACAATAGAGTTCTGCGAGGTCTAGTCTTCAAAATAATTTGAATCGATGGAATAGAGTTTTTCGATTTTTTTAAGTTCTGGTATGATCTGCTGGCACTTTGACGTGAGTTCTGGACTCAAATCGAGTTTCAGATTATAGTGCATACTTGTACTTGTTCAAAACAATAGAGTTCTGAGAGTTCCAGTCTTCAAAATAATTGATATCGATGGAATCGAATTTTTCGATTTTTTTAAAGTTCTGGTATGATCTGCTGGCACTTTGACGTGAGTTCTGGACTCAAATCGAGTTTCAGATTATAGTGCATACTCGCACTTGTTCAAAACAATAGAGTTCTGAGAGTTCTAGTCTTCAAAATAATTGTTATCGATGGAATTGTGTTTTTCGATTTTTTTAAACTACTACTATGATCTGCTGGCACTTTGACGTGAATTCTGGACTCAAATCGAGTTTCAGATTATAGTGCTACTCGCACTTGTTCAAAACAATAGAGTTCTGTGAGTTCTATTCTTCAAAATAATTGTTTTCGATGGAATCGAATTATTCGATTTTTTTAAAGTTCTGGTATGATCTGCTGGCACTTTGACGTGAGTTCTGGACTCAAATCGAGTTTCAGATTATAGTGCATACTCGCACTTGTTCAAAACAATAGAGTTCTGTGAGTTCTAGTCTTCAAAATAATTGTTATCGATGGAATCGAATTTTTCGATTTTTTTAATGTTCTGGTATGATCTGCTGGCACTTTGACGTGAGTTCTGGATTCAAGTTGAGTTCTAGGTTACAGTGTAGACTTGTATCTGTTCAAAACAATAGAGTTCTGCGAGTTCTAGTCTTCAAATAATTTGAATCGATGGAATTGAGTTTTTCGATTTTTTTAAACTACTGCTATGATCTGCTGGCACTTTGACGTGAGTTCTGGACTCAAATCGAGTTTCAGATTATAGTGTATACTTGCACTTGTTCAAAACAATAGAGTTCTGAGAGTTCTAGTCTTCAAAATAATTTTAATCGATGGATTCGTGTCTTTCGATTTTTTTAAAGTTCTGCTATGATCTGCTGGCACTTTGACGTGAGTTCTGGACTCAATTCGAGTTCCAGATAACAGTGTAGACTTGCATCTGTTCAAAACGATAGAGTTCTGCAAGTCCTAGTCTTCAAAATCTTGAATCGATGGAATAGTGTTTTTCGATGCTATGATCTGCTAGCATTTTAATGTAACTTCTGGACTCAAATCGAGTTCTGGATTACAGTAAAGACTTACGTCTGTTCAAAACAATAGAGTTCTGTGAGTTCTAGTCTTTTTTAAAGTTCTGGTATGATCTGCTGGCACTTTGACGTGAGTTCTGGACTCAAATCGAGTTTCAGATTATAGTGTATACTCGCACTTGTTCAAAACAATAGAGTTCTGTGAGTTCTAGTCTTCAAAATAATTGTTATCGATGGAATTGTGTTTTTCGATTTTTTTAAACTACTACTATGATCTGCTGGAATTTTGACGTGAGTTCTGGACTCAAATCGAGTTTCAGATTATAGTGCATACTTGCACTTGTTCAAAACAATAGAGTTCTGTGAGTTCTAGTCTTCAAAATAATTTGAATCGATGGAATAGAGTTTTTCGATTTTTTTAAGTTCTGGTATGATCTGCTGGCACTTTGACGTGAGTTCTGGACTCAAATCGAGTTTCAGATTATAGTGCATACTCGCACTTGTTCAAAACAATAGAGTTCTGTGAGTTCTAGTCTTCAAAATAATTGTTTTCGATGGAATCGAATTTTTCGATTTTTTTAATGTTCTGGTATGATCTGCTGGCACTTTGACGTGAGTTCTGGACTCAAATCGAGTTTCAGATTATAGTACATACTCGCACTTGTTCAAAACAATAGAGTTCTGAGAGTTCTAGTCTTCAAAATAATTGTTATCGATGGAATTGAGGTTTTCGATTTTTTTAAACTACTGCTATGATCTGCTGGAACTTTGACGCGAGTTCTGAACTCAAATCGAGTTTCAGATTATAGTACATACTCGCACTTGTTCAAAACAATAGAGTTCTGAGAGTTCTAGGCTTCAAAATAATTGATATCGATGGAATCGATTTTTTAGATTTTTTTAATGTTCTGGTATGATCTGCTGGCACTTTGACGTGAGTTCTGGACTAAAATCAAGTTTCAGATTATAGTGCATACTTGCACTTGTTCAAAACAATAGAGTTCTGCGAGGTCTAGTCTTCAAAATAATTGTTATCGATGGAATCGAATTTTTCGATTTTTTTAATGTTCTGGTATGATCTGCTGGCACTTTGACGTGAGTTCTGGACTCATATCTAGTTTCAGATTATAGTGCATACTCGCACTTGTTCAAAACAATAGAGTCCTGAGAGTTCTAGGCTTCAAAATAATTGATATCGATGGAATCGATTTTTTAGATTTTTTTAATGTTCTGGTATGATCTGCTGGCACTTTGACGTGAGTTCTGGACTAAAATCAAGTTTCAGATTATAGTGCATACTTGCACTTGTTCAAAACAATAGAGTTCTGCGAGGTCTAGTCTTCAAAATAATTGTTATCGATGGAATCGAATTTTTCGATTTTTTTAATGTTCTGGTATGATCTGCTGGCACTTTGACGTGAGTTCTGGACTCATATCTAGTTTCAGATTATAGTGCATACTCGCACTTGTTCAAAACAATAGAGTTCTGTGAGTTCTAGTCTTCAAAATAATTGTTTTCGATGGAATCGAATTTTTCGATTTTTTTAAAGTTCTGGTATGATCTGCTGGCACTTTGACGTGAGTTCTGGACTCAAATCGAGTTTCAGATTATAGTGCATACTTGCACTTGTTCAAAACAATAGAGTTCTGTGAGTTCTAGTCTTCAAAATAATTGTTTTCGATGGAATCGAATTTTTCGATTTTTTTAAAGTTCTGGTATGATCTGCTGGCACTTTGACGTGAGTTCTGGACTCAAATCGAGTTTCAGATTATAGTGCATACTTGCACTTGTTCAAAACAATAGAGTTCTGTGAGTTCTAGTCTTCAAAATAATTGTTTTCGATGGAATCGAATTTTTCGATTTTTTTAATGTTCTGGTATGATCTGCTGGCACTTTGACGTGAGTTCTGGACTCAAATCGAGTTTCAGATTATAGTGCATACTCGCACTTGTTCAAAACAATAGAGTTCTGCGAGGTCTAGTCTTCAAAATAATTTGAATCGATGGAATAGAGTTTTTCGATTTTTTTAAGTTCTGGTATGATCTGCTGGCACTTTGACGTGAGTTCTGGACTCAAATCGAGTTTCAGATTATAGTGCATACTTGTACTTGTTCAAAACAATAGAGTTCTGAGAGTTCCAGTCTTCAAAATAATTGATATCGATGGAATCGAATTTTTCGATTTTTTTAAAGTTCTGGTATGATCTGCTGGCACTTTGACGTGAGTTCTGGACTCAAATCGAGTTTCAGATTATAGTGCATACTCGCACTTGTTCAAAACAATAGAGTTCTGAGAGTTCTAGTCTTCAAAATAATTGTTATCGATGGAATTGTGTTTTTCGATTTTTTTAAACTACTACTATGATCTGCTGGCACTTTGACGTGAATTCTGGACTCAAATCGAGTTTCAGATTATAGTGCTACTCGCACTTGTTCAAAACAATAGAGTTCTGTGAGTTCTATTCTTCAAAATAATTGTTTTCGATGGAATCGAATTATTCGATTTTTTTAAAGTTCTGGTATGATCTGCTGGCACTTTGACGTGAGTTCTGGACTCAAATCGAGTTTCAGATTATAGTGCATACTCGCACTTGTTCAAAACAATAGATTTCTGTGAGTTCTAGTCTTCAAAATAATTGTTATCGATGGAATCGAATTTTTCGATTTTTTTAATGTTCTGGTATGATCTGCTGGCACTTTGACGTGAGTTCTGGATTCAAGTTGAGTTCTAGGTTACAGTGTAGACTTGTATCTGTTCAAAACAATAGAGTTCTGCGAGTTCTAGTCTTCAAATAATTTGAATCGATGGAATTGAGTTTTTCGATTTTTTTAAACTACTGCTATGATCTGCTGGCACTTTGACGTGAGTTCTGGACTCAAATCGAGTTTCAGATTATAGTGTATACTTGCACTTGTTCAAAACAATAGAGTTCTGAGAGTTCTAGTCTTCAAAATAATTTTAATCGATGGATTCGTGTCTTTCGATTTTTTTAAAGTTCTGCTATGATCTGCTGGCACTTTGACGTGAGTTCTGGACTCAATTCGAGTTCCAGATAACAGTGTAGACTTGCATCTGTTCAAAACGATAGAGTTCTGCAAGTCCTAGTCTTCAAAATCTTGAATCGATGGAATAGTGTTTTTCGATGCTATGATCTGCTAGCATTTTAATGTAACTTCTGGACTCAAATCGAGTTCTGGATTACAGTAAAGACTTACGTCTGTTCAAAACAATAGAGTTCTGTGAGTTCTAGTCTTTTTTAAAGTTCTGGTATGATCTGCTGGCACTTTGACGTGAGTTCTGGACTCAAATCGAGTTTCAGATTATAGTGTATACTCGCACTTGTTCAAAACAATAGAGTTCTGTGAGTTCTAGTCTTCAAAATAATTGTTATCGATGGAATTGTGTTTTTCGATTTTTTTAAACTACTACTATGATCTGCTGGAATTTTGACGTGAGTTCTGGACTCAAATCGAGTTTCAGATTATAGTGCATACTTGCACTTGTTCAAAACAATAGAGTTCTGTGAGTTCTAGTCTTCAAAATAATTTGAATCGATGGAATAGAGTTTTTCGATTTTTTTAAGTTCTGGTATGATCTGCTGGCACTTTGACGTGAGTTCTGGACTCAAATCGAGTTTCAGATTATAGTGCATACTCGCACTTGTTCAAAACAATAGAGTTCTGTGAGTTCTAGTCTTCAAAATAATTGTTTTCGATGGAATCGAATTTTTCGATTTTTTTAATGTTCTGGTATGATCTGCTGGCACTTTGACGTGAGTTCTGGACTCAAATCGAGTTTCAGATTATAGTACATACTCGCACTTGTTCAAAACAATAGAGTTCTGAGAGTTCTAGTCTTCAAAATAATTGTTATCGATGGAATTGAGGTTTTCGATTTTTTTAAACTACTGCTATGATCTGCTGGAACTTTGACGCGAGTTCTGAACTCAAATCGAGTTTCAGATTATAGTACATACTCGCACTTGTTCAAAACAATAGAGTTCTGAGAGTTCTAGGCTTCAAAATAATTGATATCGATGGAATCGATTTTTTAGATTTTTTTAATGTTCTGGTATGATCTGCTGGCACTTTGACGTGAGTTCTGGACTAAAATCAAGTTTCAGATTATAGTGCATACTTGCACTTGTTCAAAACAATAGAGTTCTGCGAGGTCTAGTCTTCAAAATAATTGTTATCGATGGAATCGAATTTTTCGATTTTTTTAATGTTCTGGTATGATCTGCTGGCACTTTGACGTGAGTTCTGGACTCATATCTAGTTTCAGATTATAGTGCATACTCGCACTTGTTCAAAACAATAGAGTCCTGAGAGTTCTAGGCTTCAAAATAATTGATATCGATGGAATCGATTTTTTAGATTTTTTTAATGTTCTGGTATGATCTGCTGGCACTTTGACGTGAGTTCTGGACTAAAATCAAGTTTCAGATTATAGTGCATACTTGCACTTGTTCAAAACAATAGAGTTCTGCGAGGTCTAGTCTTCAAAATAATTGTTATCGATGGAATCGAATTTTTCGATTTTTTTAATGTTCTGGTATGATCTGCTGGCACTTTGACGTGAGTTCTGGACTCATATCTAGTTTCAGATTATAGTGCATACTCGCACTTGTTCAAAACAATAGAGTTCTGTGAGTTCTAGTCTTCAAAATAATTGTTTTCGATGGAATCGAATTTTTCGATTTTTTTAAAGTTCTGGTATGATCTGCTGGCACTTTGACGTGAGTTCTGGACTCAAATCGAGTTTCAGATTATAGTGCATACTTGCACTTGTTCAAAACAATAGAGTTCTGTGAGTTCTAGTCTTCAAAATAATTGTTTTCGATGGAATCGAATTTTTCGATTTTTTTAAAGTTCTGGTATGATCTGCTGGCACTTTGACGTGAGTTCTGGACTCAAATCGAGTTTCAGATTATAGTGCATACTTGCACTTGTTCAAAACAATAGAGTTCTGTGAGTTCTAGTCTTCAAAATAATTGTTTTCGATGGAATCGAATTTTTCGATTTTTTTAATGTTCTGGTATGATCTGCTGGCACTTTGACGTGAGTTCTGGACTCAAATCGAGTTTCAGATTATAGTGCATACTCGCACTTGTTCAAAACAATAGAGTTCTGCGAGGTCTAGTCTTCAAAATAATTTGAATCGATGGAATAGAGTTTTTCGATTTTTTTAAGTTCTGGTATGATCTGCTGGCACTTTGACGTGAGTTCTGGACTCAAATCGAGTTTCAGATTATAGTGCATACTTGTACTTGTTCAAAACAATAGAGTTCTGAGAGTTCCAGTCTTCAAAATAATTGATATCGATGGAATCGAATTTTTCGATTTTTTTAAAGTTCTGGTATGATCTGCTGGCACTTTGACGTGAGTTCTGGACTCAAATCGAGTTTCAGATTATAGTGCATACTCGCACTTGTTCAAAACAATAGAGTTCTGAGAGTTCTAGTCTTCAAAATAATTGTTATCGATGGAATTGTGTTTTTCGATTTTTTTAAACTACTACTATGATCTGCTGGCACTTTGACGTGAATTCTGGACTCAAATCGAGTTTCAGATTATAGTGCTACTCGCACTTGTTCAAAACAATAGAGTTCTGTGAGTTCTATTCTTCAAAATAATTGTTTTCGATGGAATCGAATTATTCGATTTTTTTAAAGTTCTGGTATGATCTGCTGGCACTTTGACGTGAGTTCTGGACTCAAATCGAGTTTCAGATTATAGTGCATACTCGCACTTGTTCAAAACAATAGATTTCTGTGAGTTCTAGTCTTCAAAATAATTGTTATCGATGGAATCGAATTTTTCGATTTTTTTAATGTTCTGGTATGATCTGCTGGCACTTTGACGTGAGTTCTGGATTCAAGTTGAGTTCTAGGTTACAGTGTAGACTTGTATCTGTTCAAAACAATAGAGTTCTGCGAGTTCTAGTCTTCAAATAATTTGAATCGATGGAATTGAGTTTTTCGATTTTTTTAAACTACTGCTATGATCTGCTGGCACTTTGACGTGAGTTCTGGACTCAAATCGAGTTTCAGATTATAGTGTATACTTGCACTTGTTCAAAACAATAGAGTTCTGAGAGTTCTAGTCTTCAAAATAATTTTAATCGATGGATTCGTGTCTTTCGATTTTTTTAAAGTTCTGCTATGATCTGCTGGCACTTTGACGTGAGTTCTGGACTCAATTCGAGTTCCAGATAACAGTGTAGACTTGCATCTGTTCAAAACGATAGAGTTCTGCAAGTCCTAGTCTTCAAAATCTTGAATCGATGGAATAGTGTTTTTCGATGCTATGATCTGCTAGCATTTTAATGTAACTTCTGGACTCAAATCGAGTTCTGGATTACAGTAAAGACTTACGTCTGTTCAAAACAATAGAGTTCTGTGAGTTCTAGTCTTTTTTAAAGTTCTGGTATGATCTGCTGGCACTTTGACGTGAGTTCTGGACTCAAATCGAGTTTCAGATTATAGTGTATACTCGCACTTGTTCAAAACAATAGAGTTCTGTGAGTTCTAGTCTTCAAAATAATTGTTATCGATGGAATTGTGTTTTTCGATTTTTTTAAACTACTACTATAATCTGCTGGCACTTTGACGTGAGTTCTGGACTCAAATCGAGTTTCAAATTATAGTGCATACTTGCACTTGTTCAAAACAATAGAGTTCTGAGTGTTCTAGTCTTCAAAATAATTGATATCGATGGAATCGAATTTTTCGATTTTTTTAAAGTTCTGGTATGATCTGCTGGCACTTTGACGTGAGTTCTGGACTCAAATCGAGTTTCAGATTATAGTGCATACTCGCACTTGTTCAAAACAATAGAGTTCTGTGAGTTCTATTCTTCAAAATAATTGTTTTCGATGGAATCGAATTTTTCGATTTTTTTAAAGTTCTGGTATGATCTGCTGGCACTTTGACGTGAGTTCTGGACTCAAATCGAGTTTCAGATTATAGTACATACTCGCACTTGTTCAAAACAATAGAGTTCTGTGAGTTCTAGTCTTCAAAATAATTGTTATCGATGGAATTGTGTTTTTAGATTTTTTTAAACTACTACTATGATCTGCTGGCACTTTGACGTGAGTTCTGGACTCAAATCGAGTTTCAGATTATAGTGCATACTTGCACTTGTTCAAAACAATAGAGTTCTGAGAGTTCTAGTCTTCAAAATAATTTGAATCGATGGAATCGAATTTTTCGATTTTTTTAATGTTCTGGTATGATCTGCTGGCACTTTGACGTGAGTTCTGGACTCAAATCGAGTTTCAGATTATAGTACATACTCGCACTTGTTCAAAACAATAGAGTTCTGAGAGTTCTAGTCTTCAAAATAATTGTTATCGATGGAATTGAGGTTTTCGATTTTTTTAAACTACTGCTATGATCTGCTGGAACTTTGACGCGAGTTCTGAACTCAAATCGAGTTTCAGATTATAGTACATACTCGCACTTGTTCAAAACAATAGAGTTCTGAGAGTTCTAGGCTTCAAAATAATTGATATCGATGGAATCGATTTTTTAGATTTTTTTAATGTTCTGGTATGATCTGCTGGCACTTTGACGTGAGTTCTGGACTAAAATCAAGTTTCAGATTATAGTGTATACTCGCACTTGTTCAAAACAATAGAGTTCTGCGAGGTCTAGTCTTCAAAATAATTGTTATCGATGGAATCGAATTTTTCGATTTTTTTAATGTTCTGGTATGATCTGCTGGCACTTTGACGTGAGTTCTGGACTCATATCTAGTTTCAGATTATAGTGCATACTCGCACTTGTTCAAAACAATAGAGTTCTGTGAGTTCTAGTCTTCAAAATAATTGTTTTCGATGGAATCGAATTTTTCGATTTTTTTAAAGTTCTGGTATGATCTGCTGGCACTTTGACGTGAGTTCTGGACTCAAATCGAGTTTCAGATTATAGTGCATACTTGCACTTGTTCAAAACAATAGAGTTCTGTGAGTTCTAGTCTTCAAAATAATTGTTTTCGATGGAATCGAATTTTTCGATTTTTTTAAAGTTCTGGTATGATCTGCTGGCACTTTGACGTGAGTTCTGGACTCAAATCGAGTTTCAGATTATAGTGCATACTTGCACTTGTTCAAAACAATAGAGTTCTGTGAGTTCTAGTCTTCAAAATAATTGTTTTCGATGGAATCGAATTTTTCGATTTTTTTAATGTTCTGGTATGATCTGCTGGCACTTTGACGTGAGTTCTGGACTCAAATCGAGTTTCAGATTATAGTGCATACTCGCACTTGTTCAAAACAATAGAGTTCTGCGAGGTCTAGTCTTCAAAATAATTTGAATCGATGGAATAGAGTTTTTCGATTTTTTTAAGTTCTGGTATGATCTGCTGGCACTTTGACGTGAGTTCTGGACTCAAATCGAGTTTCAGATTATAGTGCATACTTGTACTTGTTCAAAACAATAGAGTTCTGAGAGTTCCAGTTTTCAAAATAATTGATATCGATGGAATCGAATTTTTCGATTTTTTTAAAGTTCTGGTATGATCTGCTGGCACTTTGACGTGAGTTCTGGACTCAAATCGAGTTTCAGATTATAGTGCATACTCGCACTTGTTCAAAACAATAGAGTTCTGAGAGTTCTAGTCTTCAAAATATTTGTTATCGATGGAATTGTGTTTTTCGATTTTTTTAAACTACTACTATGATCTGCTGGCACTTTGACGTGAATTCTGGACTCAAATCGAGTTTCAGATTATAGTGCTACTCGCACTTGTTCAAAACAATAGAGTTCTGTGAGTTCTATTCTTCAAAATAATTGTTTTCGATGGAATCGAATTATTCGATTTTTTTAAAGTTCTGGTATGATCTGCTGGCACTTTGACGTGAGTTCTGGACTCAAATCGAGTTTCAGATTATAGTGCATACTCGCACTTGTTCAAAACAATAGAGTTCTGTGAGTTCTAGTCTTCAAAATAATTGTTATCGATGGAATCGAATTTTTCGATTTTTTAATGTTCTGGTATGATCTGCTGGCACTTTGACGTGAGTTCTGGATTCAAGTTGAGTTCTAGGTTACAGTGTAGACTTGTATCTGTTCAAAACAATAGAGTTCTGAGAGTTCTAGTCTTCAAATAATTTGAATCGATGGAATTGAGTTTTTCGATTTTTTTAAACTACTGCTATGATCTGCTGGCACTTTGACGTGAGTTCTGGACTCAAATCGAGTTTCAGATTATAGTGTATACTTGCACTTGTTCAAAACAATAGAGTTCTGAGAGTTCTAGTCTTCAAAATAATTGTTTTCGATGGAATTGTGTTTTTCGATTTTTTTAAACTTCTGCTATGATCTGCTGGCACTTTGACGTGAGTTCTGGACTCAAATCGAGTTTCAGATTATAGTGCATACTTGCACTTGTTCAAAACAATAGAGTTCTGTGAGTTCTTGTCTTCAAAATAATTGTTATCGATGGAATTGTGTTTTTTGATTTTTTTAAACTACTACTATGATCTGCTGGCACTTTGACGTGAGTTCTGGACTCAAATCGAGTTTCAGATTATAGTGCATACTCGCACTTGTTCAAAACAATAGAGTTCTGTGAGTTCTAGTCTTCAAAATAATTGTTTTCGATGGAATCGAATTTTTCGATTTTTTTAAAGTTCTGGTATGATCTGCTGGCACTTTGACGTGAGTTCTGGACTCAAATCTAGTTTCAGATTATAGTGCATACTCGTACTTGTTCAAAACAATAGAGTTCTGAGAGTTCTAGTCTTGAAAATAATTGTTATCGATGGAATTGAGTTTTTCGATTTTTTTAAACTACTGCTATGATCTACTGGCACTTTGACGTGAGTTCTGGACTCAAATCGAGTTTCAGATTATAGTGCATACTCGCACTTGTTCAAAACAATAGAGTTCTGCGAGGTCTAGTCTTCAAAATAATTGTTTTCGATGGAAACGAATTTTTCGATTTTTTTTTATGTTCTGGTATGATCTGCTGGCACTTTGACGTGAGTTCTGGACTCAAATCGAGTTTCAGATTATAGTGCATACTCGCACTTGTTCAAAACAATAGAGTTCTGCGAGGTCTAGTCTTCAAAATAATTTGAATCGATGGAATAGAGTTTTTCGATTTTTTTAAGTTCTGGTATGATCTGCTGGCACTTTGACTTGAGTTCTGGATTCAAGTTGAGTTCTAGGTTACAGTGTAGACTTGCATCAGTTCAAAACAATAGAGTTCTGCGAGTTCTAGTCTTCAAAATAATTTGAATCGATGGAATACTGTTTTTCGATTTTTTTTAAAGTTGTGCTATGATCTGCTGTCACTTGAATATGAGTTCAGAACTATTCTTGAAAAGTATCAGGAACTGTAGAACTCAGTTGCATGAGGAAAGATTTCACATTTATTTCTGATCTGCTGCAAAATGATCTGCTACGGGAAGTTAGCAGATCATTTTGTCACCTAACTTTTTTTAGGTAAATCCGCTAGAACTATTTCTAAAAAGTATCAGGAACTATAGAACTCAGCTGCATGCTAAAAGAACTCTCATTTATTTTTGATTATCTGCAAAATGATCTGCTACGGGAAGTTAGCAGATCATTTTGTCACCTAACTTTTTTTAGGTAAATCCGCTAGAACTATTTCTAAAAAGTATCAGGAACTATAGAACTCATCTGCATGCGAAAAGAACTCACATAAAATTTTGATCTGCTGGACAATGATCTGCTAAGTTCACTCACATGAAATGTTTCACTCCAACCAAAAGGCACAGTATAAAATATTAGTTCTACGTACAGTAGTTTCTCTTTCATACATACGAGTCGCGCATCGTGAAAGGCAAATATTATCGATAAGCGACCTCCAAAAATAAATATTATCCATAAGCCACCTCCAAAGATAAATATTATCTATAAGCCACCTCCAAAGATAAATGTAATCCGACATATTAAATTAGAAATCAGAGCTGCATTAAGTCATAAGAAAATGTTGTAGTTCGATATGTCTACCACCAGAATCGCAAAAAAATGTATATGTACTGAGCCGAGAACAAAACTGCAATCCTACTTGAGCCAAATTTATGGGACTGCAGATTTTTTTTTCGCGATTTCGATTTTGGTCCCATAGAGAAAGTTGTTAAGTTTGATGGTCTGATCATCCCCTTAAAAAGTGTCAGCATATTAAGAAGGACCCTGTATATCCTTTTATATATCGTTTACCATAATCTTCACCTTATTCAACTCAATAAATATTTAATTCGAGAATTTTTCTTTTTACATAACGGTATTAAGATCACTGCAGAGATGATTATTACGTTTGTAGTTAGTTAGTAGGGAAGTCTATCGATCCACCTTATACAGTGTATAGGATGATTTTTAATGACCATGTTGTAGTTCGATATGTCTACCACCAGAATCACATTCCAAAAATATGTATAAATATACTTTTATATATCGTTTACTTTCGTTAATATTTCGTTAGTTTATATTCATCTTATACAAAGTGTTAATGAATAAGCGCAAAACCTCATACACCCCAACTGATTTATAACAAAATAATTATATTGAAACAATAATTTCATTATTTTAATAGTTAAAATTTAAAGTTATTCGCGAATTAAGTTTGGAGGCAAAAATGATTTGATATCATTTCAGTAATGAATGAAAGCGCTAACATGCGCATGGATACATTTTATGAATCTTGTTTTGGTAGTAAGTAGGGTGAGAGTGCCCGAGCGGTAGGTTCAGATGGAATCCAGTAAATTTTAAATTTTATAAACAAATAATTTTATATTTAAAAAAAAATTACCTAAACCATGAATGAAACCATGATAATTCGATTCTGCTCTCGATTCTAAACAAACTGCTTTCTAGTTTTGCGTTAATTCATTAACACGTTGTATAACTCAATAAATATTTAATTCGTGGATAATTTCTTTTCTACATAGCGGTATTAAGATCACTGCAGAGATAATTATTACGTTCGTGGTTAGTTAGTAGGAAAGTCTATCGATCCATCCTATACAGTGTATAGGATGATTGTTATTGACCAAGTTCCATCAGATAAAGTCAGTTTTTGGTTGGGTGACCCTTGTAATGGGCGAGCGTCTCCGTGCTTCGAAATGTATGTTAAACAGTTGGTCCCAGACAGTTTCATCAGATGTCGTTGTAACTATTTGTGAAGCCAGGTCAGAGATCTATTAAAGTGGATTGCAAATTCTTAGACAGCAAGTTGAGAGGAGGCCTTTGCCCAGCAGTGGGATCCTACAGGCTAAATCTAAATTTAAACGTTTAAATCATCCGGACATACAGGGTATGTTAAAAATGATACTAACTATACATTATGACCATTGGAATATTCACACTTCATACATAAACGAGCACAAAGGTAACTAAATACAATAATTTTATTTTATTAATAATTAAAATCTAAGCCAGCACCTACAATTTTAGTTTATCTAAATTGGCATCGATGATCTCATAAAACGTAATTGTACCTTTTGTAGATAATCAAAATACATTTTTAATCTTGATATCGTTCATGAAATCTGTAAAATAATCGTATAGGTACATTAATCTATCTTATATCATTTCCTGAAATCTTAGAATTTTAATAAATCGTGTTTCTCTTTTAAATTATTTTGTTTGTGTTCAAAAGGCAAATCGAAATATTTAAAGCGCATATACAGTAAGCGATCTGACCACCACGGACAAGTCTCGGCACCACAGTAGACGCCAGTTAATTCTAGAATTTACAAGTGATCGCTTGGCGGCGGCACGTCTATGATGAGCATGATTTCTCTACTTGTGCGCAACTCGGCTTTTTCCCATACTACGAGTCGCGGCAAGCGCGGCTTTCGCTCTCCGAAAAGCGTGGAAACAGGTTATTTTCTATGCAGCAAAGGCGCGTCGCGTGCGTGTGGAGAAATCATTCTAGACGTACTGGGCGCCTAGACAAAGTACTTTCGATTAGCGTTAACGACAGTAGAAAGCATAAAAAATGTGTGAACTTGACGTATGGTGACGAAAACAAACGTCAAAATGTTTCGGTCGCTAATGTCAAATCCATTACATGTCCGTTTCTACTAGCGTCGACGCCAATAGAATGTCACTTTGTCTAGGAGGGCTGGTCGCTTTTAGCGATCGCTTGTATCAGAATTCACTCGGCGCCACGGTCAGAAGTGCTCTTTTTGAATCTCATATTCCTCGAGGGTGCTGCCAAACTCTACAGGGTGGAAGGGACAGCCCTCCGCAATCTGAAACGGTGAAATCAGACCATCAAACTGAACCACTTTCACTATGGAGCCTAGCACAGGAAACATGAAAAAAATCTGCTGTTTCATACAAAACTGCTGTACCCGGCTAAAATGTATGGGACGGCTGATTTTTTTGGGTTTCCTGTGGTAGGTTCCTGAGGTAGTGAAAGTTGTTTAGTTTGATGGTCTGAGTTCACCGTCGGTTCATAAGGGTTGTCCCTTACAGCCTGTATAGAATTGATGTCACTTTTGAGTATGAATTAGGTTGCGTGAGATTCAAAAATAGTCGTTCAGGGCGTAGGCAGTCTTATAGAATCACATCGGTCTTTTTGTTTGTCACATGCCTTATTCTCAGAGATTTTTAGATATTGGTAGCTGGAACTTAGCATAGTTTTAGTAAAATTTTTATAAATTTTAATATTTTTATTATTTCTTCTCTATTCTCTTCATGTATTTCATTTATATTAGAGGTTAACAAAAAATGGTTTTCTGCTACGTCGAGTAACAATTTAAACCAATAAAATACTTTATTAAATTTTGATTAATGATTTTTCAAAAATACATTTAAAAAAACGGCTGTTCTACCATTGTTACCTGCCTACGAATCCTACGACCCATCATTTTCACAGATGGTAATCATGTAAAAACTACTGGTGGCACACTGATTGTCCGAGCCTGTTTTTTATATTATTATCTTTATAAAACACAGAAGCTAAAGGAAATGGTGCATGCACTGGAAAAGGATCATGCACTGGCACCGATTCTGGAGTCGGTGAAGGTAGTTGCACTGGAGTTGATTATTGTTCCGGGGCTGGTTCTGGTAAAGGAGCTGGATCTTGCACTGGAGATCATTCTTGTGCATTGCAAAATAGTGGAGCTGTTGCCGGAATTTGCACAGTTCCTTATGCTTGCTCTTAATTTGAACTCAATAACAGCTTACTAAATGTAAACAAACAAATCGGAATAAGTAGAGCGCATACGCAGTGAGCGACCAGCCAGTGAATTCTGGAATTTGCAAGTGATCGCTTAGTGGCGGCCAGGTAGCTCTAAGCGACAAATTCCAGAATTCACTGGCTGTCATGGCCCGGAGTGCTATTTTTGAATCTCACACATTCTAATCCGCACTCTATAGTGATGCCAAACTCAATAGAATTGATGTTACTTGTGCATGAGATTCAAAAATAGCACTCCAGGTCGCTCAGTACGTAGGCAGTCTTATAGAATCACTTTGGTGTCGTCTGTCACACGCCTTATTCTCAGAGATCAGGATCATGCACTGGCACCGACTCTGGAGTCGGTGAAGGTAGTTGCACTGGAGCTGATTCTTGTTCCGGGGCTGGTTCTGGTAAAGGAGCTGGATCTTGCACTGGAGATCATTCTTATGCATTGCCAAATAGTGGAGCTGTTGCCAGAATTTGCACAGTTCCTTATGCTTGCTCTTAATTTGAACTCAATAAAAGCTTACTAAATGTAAACCAATATATTTCGTCACATGAGATTATGTTGGATGTAAGCAATAATAAATCAGAGCTTCATAATTAAATTCACAAGAAAAATTTATATCCTTTTGTTAAATTATTATATTTGGGTACCTTATTTAGCTCAATAAATTATTGTTTAGAAATTTATTTTACTTTTATTATATATGATCGTATAAGAGGATAATTGGAGTAATGATTAAGTTTCTAGATAGTACCTAGGTAGTCCATGGATATGTCCTATTCACTGTAGAAAATAATACAGTGAATACATTGTCATACCAAATAATGGACGCAAGGTCTAGTAGAAAATTGTCGAAAAAAGTGTCCGAGACTTCAAATAGTAATAAATAAACCAACTAAAAACATTCAAAATGCTAAAATTCTTTTTCATTTAGCTTGCGTAGTTTTTAACCCATCGCGGAACGGCATTATAATACGTACGCGTAGTCGGTCGATCAAACGAAGACTGTCGCATAATTGGTTCTGTTTGTATGTTTTGGTGCTCTTTTGGTTCGGGCACTTTTCTTAAGCCAATGAATGAAGTAGTCAAGTAGTTAGTAAGTTAATGAGTGAATAGGATAGTTTTTATTTACCACTTTCCTCCTTTGGCATAATCTTGGCTCTTGATTGAAACATTTTAATCATCCGGACCCCACTTGGAACTAATTTCCACATCTGCTGTACACAATTAAATAGACACATACTCTATGTGGAACAATGGTAAAGGTACTAATTATACGGTATTCCCATTGGATGACATTTCATTCACAAACGAGCATAATAGGTAACTAAATACTACAATTTAATTTTATAAATTAAAATTTCAGAAAGCACCAATAATTTTATTTGTACTTTCTTTGGCATCGAATTTTCTAAAGCGTACGCTTTTGTAGATAACCAAAAATAATATTTCATTTTTAATACCTAACGTTCTTCTAATCTTAAATCTTAATCTTCTTTCTTTCTTATCATTTCCTGAGTCTTAGTTAAGATTTTGAATTTTTCGTGTTTTTTTTTGGAAATTATTTGTTTGTGTTCAAAATTGGCAAATCGGAATAAGTAGAGCACATACGCAGTGAGCGACCAGCCAGTGAATTCTGGAATTTGCAAGTGATCGCTTAGTGGCGGCCAGGTAGCTCTAAGCGACAAATTCCAGAAAACACTGGCTGTCTTTGCCAGAAGTGCTATTTTTGAATCTCACACATTCTAATTCGCACTCCATAGTGATGCCAAACTCTATAGAATTGATGTTACTTGTGCATGAGATTCAAAAATAGCACTCCAGGTCGCTCAGTACGTAGGCAGTCTTATAGAATCACTTTGGTGTCGTCTGTCACACGCCTTATTCTCAGAGATCATTAGATATTGGTAGGTGAAACTTGGCAGTATTAGAACTAACTTTATGGCCCAATTACATAAATTATACTTTTTTAATGATTCTCATGAAAGTTTTTTCTAATAAAAAATTCAACATTAATTAAAAGAAACTGTTGTTCTACCATATCTACCTGCCTACGACTCATGTAAAAACTACTAATGGTACGGCACATTAATTGCCTGAGCCCCAACTCCAACTTGGCCTGGTTTTGATATTATTATCTTTATAGAACACGGAGGCTAGAGCTAGAGGAAATGGTGCCTGCACTGGAAAAGGATCATGCCCCGGAACCGATTCCGGATACGGTGATGGTAGTTGCACTGGAGCTGATTCTTGTAAAGGGGCCGGTTCTGGTAGAGGACCTGGATCTTGCACTGGAGAGAATTCTTGCGCATAGCCAAATAGTGGAGCTGAAGTCGGATCTTGCGCAGTACCTTATGCTTTCTTTTAATTTTAACATAATTAAATGCTTACTAAATGTAAACCAATATATTTAGTCGCATGGGACTATATTGGATGTAAGTAATATGAAATCAGATCTTCATAATTTAAAGTCACAACAAAATGTTTTAGTTCTATATGTTTACCACCAGAATCGTATCCAAAGAAAATATATATTATATAAAATTATTAAATTTGTTGCCTTATTTCGTTCAATATATAATTATTTTAAAACTCATTTCATTTACTTTCTAACAACATAATCGTAAAAGAGAATAATTGGAGTAATGATTAAGTTTCTAGATAGTACCTAGGTAGTCCATGGATCCATCCTAGTGAATAGGACATTTGTTATTGACCACGTTCGTCTTTTGGCATAGTTTGAATTTAGTAATTTCCACTCTTGCTTTACACGATTAGATAAAGACATACATAGTACGTTAACAATGGTACTAATTATACAATATGCCCATTGAATCACATTTGCGTAAACGAGCATAAAAGATAACGAAATATTTGAACCTACATGGCATATATTATTTATATCGCTGTTTGCATATATTTTTCTTAACACTGATGTGTGAAAGCATAATTGCACCCTTCTAGATAACCACAAACATTATTTAGTTTTGAATAACGTTCCTCATTTTTATTTAATTTTTAAGATATGCAGCCTGCTGTTCTGTAGAACGGTTGATAGAAAAGAAAGAACGTTGTCAGATGGGAAAAACATCAAATCGCGTATTAGTGTTACTACCAAATAAAATCTTTGGTTACTACAATTATAATAATAATAGTACATTACTGCAGCGGCCAGCAAAAGAGGCATTGGTGGACGAACGTGTACGCTTCGCCTCGGCCCACGTACGTAAGTCCATCAATGCTTAGTTGTGGCCAAGGCTTGTATAGTAATTTTCTCAAATATTGCGCGGAAAATAAAACTAAGTTTTTAACGTAGGAAGAACTTTTTATTTAAAAATACAACTTCTTTTCAAAATGAACGACGAACAAATCACAATAGAAAGCTTTCTATTTGCAAGCCAGTTCAAAATTTAAATAGCCTTTGGTAAGTTACCGCCTTGGTTACCATGTTTCGGAGTAAAAGATCGATCCATTTTTAAATTACACGACAGATATGAATTTACTATGTAATTTATCTGACCGCTAAACCACAGATATGGATTTTCATACAACTTTTGCCGTCCGCTGTTTGCATGTATTTGGCATTTACAGCAATTTCGATTTTTCTCGAAGAAGGTTGTCAAAATAATGTTAAAATTTCCAAGTATGTTTGAGAAAAATCTAATAATTATCACTATTATCACGATTATCTTAACTATTATAAAACTGTAAAAGACGTGTGTTTGTACATTGAAGAAATTTACAAAAAAAAGATGACGATATGGTTTTTATGTCCCTGACTCAAAATCAACCTTTTTTAGAATGTTTGTCTGTCTGTTTATGTGTTTATTTGTGCGAGCATCACGCGAAAACTACTGAACTGATTTTGATGAAACTTTTTTGTTTGATAGCTTATGATGTGACTTAAAATCTGGTAATAAATTTTTGCGGGTTAACTACTCTAGTTAATTATATTTCATTCATTAATTATCATCATCTCAGCCGATGACGTCCACTTCTGGACCAAAAACTTAGAATAACATTAGGTATTTATAATTATATCAGTTTCTTTTGAACATTATTAATAATTACAGCAGATTCCAGATTAGAATATAATTCAAACATTATTCAAACAAATAATAATCCATTAGAAATAGGATTGAAGTCCTAGGGCAACAATAATCTATGCTCTCAGGAAACGTCCTGAAATAATTGTATTTAATTATAATCTACACTTTTTTAAAACTGTATCTAATCTGTACTATTATCAAAATACATATAAGATATAGTAGCTTATAATAATAGCTTTTAAGAAACCACGCGACGCGCCGGCGACACGGCAAGATGGCGGCCATGCTAAGGGATGTTACAATCATGTTTAGGGGATATGAAATAAATATAATATAATCAATATGATATAAGTCTAATCGTTTAATATTTTATTAATTTGTAGTGATCATAATATCTACCTAGGTATTTATTTTTGTTATGAACTATTATTTACGTTTTTAATTCAACGTTTTGTACGAAAAACACATTATTTTTCAATTATCAACATGTATTATGTACAAAAACAATTATGTAGCAGCGTATCTTACCTATTTATAGTATAACCTGCAGTTTCAAACGGTATCTCCAGTTTATTTCCAACAAATCTTTATTTTGATTCAATGTGGAATCACATCCGTACACAATACAACCAGTTCGAACCATTGTGGTACATGCGCGTTCGCAAGTATACATTTTGACACTGCTGCCGGCGCGTACCCCATGTCTCTGTTGACTTAGGGTACTGCCCGCAGGCAGAGCGGGCCGAGACGCGCTCCTCCCGCGCCCCACACCCCCACGACAGGCCTATCGCGACCCGAGAGCGCCCTCACAATTAGTACATTCACCTTGCTATTATAAAACTGTAATAGAAATGTGCCTGTACATTGAAGATATTTACAAGAAAAAGATTACACTGGTTTTTAGGTATACCTGACTCCAAATCAACCTTTTGTAGAATTTTTGTCTGTCTGTTTGTCTGTTTGTTTGTTTGTTTGTTTGTTTGTTTGTTTGTTTATATGTTTGTAACAGCATCACGCAAAAACTGCTGAACTAATTTTGATGAAACTTTTTTTTGTTTGATTGTCCTCGACTACAAATTACCAAAGTTACGATATTTCATTTGTCTGTTTGTTTGTTTGTTTGTTCGAGCATCACGCCACTCATTTATTTATTTATTAACCTAAAGTTAAATATTTTAACGGATTCTTGCCGCATTTATACCTCCACCCCGCCCCCACAGACAGACGATACACACACTAATATTATATACTTATATTATACATGTTTCTACTCGTAACTCTTTAGATTCTAAATCTTTTCTCCAAAATGATTATTCCGATAATGATCCCCTCCAAGCCAAAATTCCCTCGTTTCTCCGCTTCGAAGCCTCGCTCTGCTTCAGTGGACAGACACCCTTAGAACATCAATTCAAAAATTGTCTACTTATAGTGCGTCCACGATATCGTTTTAGAGCGATGATTTTACTTTCTGAAAATGTTTGAGCCGTAAAACCTTTAATTTTATGTTAAATGTTAATTAATCTTGTATATTTTAGTATATTAAAAAGTTTTCAAACAACTTGAAAAAGTAGACTAAAATATCTAAAACCGCCTGTCAAAATCACGGTGCTATCGTGGATGTACTATAGCAACATAATTAGATATCTTGTCTCCATACACTTGTTAATTATAAGGCATATAGTAATCCTTTATTGGAGTTTTGTAAATATATTTATTATATGCATAAAGCGATAACTGATTATCCCGTTATCATGGCAGTGGTTCAAAAGAATAAAAATGCGGTAAGAACCAGTTAAAAGGATTAACTTTAGCTCAATCATGTTGATTCTTTAAATTGAATTGTCGTACTAATTTTTTTGATAGAACACGGAAGCTATAGGCGTGGGTGCGTGCACTGGACAAGGATCATGCACTGGCGCTAATTCCGGAAACGGAGATGGATCTTGCACTAGCGCTGGTTCTTGTAACGGGCCCAATGCTGGTCAAGGAGATAATTCTTGCACTGGCGTTGATTCTTGTTCCGGGCTAAGTTCAGGTCAAGGAGCTGGATCATGCACTGGCGTTGGTTCTTGTTCCGGTGACACTTCTGGTAGAGGAGCTAATTCTTGTACTGGAGAGAAAACTTGCGCGTTGGCAAATAGTGGAGCTCAAGTCGGAACTTGCACAGTAGCTAATTCTTGCTCTTAGTTTGAACATTATACAAATACTTACTAAATGTAATCCGATAAATTTAATCACTGTGATAGTGGCTGTAAGCAATAAGAAATCAGAGCTTCATAATTTAAGTCACAAGAAAATTTTGCAGAATTAATAGTGTATACCACCATATAAACAAGTGTTCTTTTATTATTTGTTAAATTATTATATCCATCGTATTTAAATAAATACATTGTAGTTAAAATTCAACGTTTTTTTTTCATTCCAACATTATCGTATAGAATCTGTAGTAATTATTAAGTTTCTAGATAGTAGGGTATCTATCGACCCATACTATACAGTTTACAATATAGTTTTTATTAACCACGTTTGGTGGGATTGTTTCTGCTTCTTGATGGGCATCGTTGAAATAAACACAAACAAAATGCGTCATTTATTTACTTGTATAAAGAATTTAGAGATCAAATAATATTTGGTTATGATGCGTAGGCGTTTTAGGAACAAAATTAAATCAAAAATATTCTTCTCAAGATGGCTACGCAGTTTTTTGGAGCAGGGCTGCCATACCACGCGCGTGCCGCGGGAAACGGAAGTGCGTTAACAAGCCCCCGGGTTGGAACATCCTGTTCCAAGGAAATGGACGATGCTATAGGAGGCAGAGCCTGTTGTATGCTCTCCTTCGGATTCCGGACGATTTCTTGCCTTCAGCGACGTGAGCTACCAGCGTACCATGCGGCCGAGCAGCCAGCGATTAGGTGGGACGCGGTCATCTTTCACCACAACCATGTCTCCAATCTGTAATTTTCTTCCGTCTCCGCTTTTTAATTTCATTCGATTTTGCAGTTCTAAAAAATTCTATACGTAGTTCCTATTCCAAAAATTAGTGGTTAGGGCTAGCTCTTTTTCTTCTGCATCTACCTGCGTTGTAAGCAAAATTGATATTGTTCGTCCTCTTAGAAAGTGGGAAGGTGTAAGCGGCATTAAACCATTGGGATTAGTGTATACTGGGGATGGATGGATCAATATTTATGAAAAAACTTTTAAATTGAATCTTTATGGCGTTAAATTCACACTCGGTGTAATGAACCTCAAGTTGTGCCTCACAATGAATCTGGACGCATAGCTGTTATGTCAACTTATGGGGGTGGATAAGCAACGACGACATCGGAGAACTGACGTCATTAAAATGTAGGGCTACTGCGAATAATTATGTGTCGCTTTTGGAAGAGGTGATGGTGCCTACTTTGCGAGCTGTGTGTCCTGCAGCAAAATTCCCACAAATTGAATACGTCCAGGATAATGCACCTATTCACACTGCCCAGGCTACTATGGCGTGGTTCAACCTGCACCGTGACATTCGTCTCATTCAATGGCCTGCTCGGTCAGCTGATATGAATCCGATTGAAAATCTGTCGGGCATAATGGTTCAATATTGGGATTGTCAGAATGAAAGAATTTTACTTTCTGAAAATGTTTGAGCAGTAAGCTTTAATTTTATGTCAAACGTTAATTTAATCATATAATATTTTTGGTATATTATAAAGTTTTGACGGCTCAAACAGCATTAAAAAGTAAAATAAAATCTCTAAAATCGTCTGTCAAAATCACGGAGCTATTTTGGACGCACCGTTATTTTAATTGGTTCTTACCGCATTTTATTCGGATTGTTAACTATGAAACATCCGTCCGGAAGAATCCCTGACTCCTAGGTTACAAGGCCTTTAAAGTCCAGTCTAAGAATCAGGGAGACAAAAATTAGCAACAGAGTTAGATATCTTGTCTCTCGCTATGCACTTGTTTATTATAAGGCATAATAGTAATCCTTTATTTGAGTCTAATACATATTTTATTTAAGTATATTATTTATTTATCACAGTATGACTGATCATCCCGTGATCATGGCAGTTGTACAAAACAATAAAAGACGCGGTAAGAACCAGTTAAAAGGATTAACTTTAGCTCAATCATGTTGATTCTTTAAATTGAATTGTCATTCTTATTTTTTTGATAGAACACGGAAGCTATAGGCATGGGTGCGTGCACTGGACAAGGATCATGCACTGGCGACAATTCCGGAACCGGAGATGGATCTTGCACAGGTGCTGATTCTTGTAACGGCCACAGTGCTGGTCAAGGAGCTGGATCTTGCACTGGCGTTGATGCTTGTTCCGGGCCCAGTTCAGGTCAAGGAGCTGGATCATGCACTGGCGTTGGTTCTTGTTCCGGTGAATCTTCTGGTAGAGGAGCTAATTCTTGTACTGGAGAGAATTCTTGCGCGTTGGCAAATAGTGGAGCTCAAGACGGAACATGCACTGCAGCTAATTCTTGCTCTTAGTTTGAACATTATACAAATGCTTACTAAATGTAACACCCATACATTTAATCACTGTGATAGTGGCTGTAAGAAATCAGAGCTTCATAATTTGAGTCATAAGAAAATGTTGTAGAACTAATAGTGTGTACCACCATATAAACAAATGTGTTCTTTTATTTTTTATTAATTATAATATTCACCGTATTTAACTAAATAAATTATAATAAAAATTCAACTGATTTTTTTTTTCGTTCCTTCATTATTGTATAAGATCACTGGTATTCTAAGTTTCTAGTTAGCAGATTACTTATCGATCCATACTATATAGTTTATAGTATAATGGTGGGATTGTTTCTACTTCTTGATGGGAATCGTCGAAATAAATACAAACAAAATGCATCATTGATTAACATTTTACACGTATTTTATACATTTTAGAAATTAAATATTATTTGGTTATGATGTGCAGGCGTTTTAGGAACAGAATTATAACACAAATATTCTTGTCAAGATGGCATGTCTCTCTCTATACACTTGTAATCCTTTATTTGAGTCTAATACATATTTTGATTAACGTATATTATTTATTTATCACGGGATGACTAATCATCCCGTGATCATGGCAGTTGTCCAAAACAATAAATGACGCGGTAAGAACCAGTTAAAATGATTAACTTTAGCTGAATAAGGTTAATTCTTTAAATTGAACTGTTGACAGAACACGGAAGCTGTAGGCATGGGTGCGTGCACTGGACAAGGATCATGCACTGGCGCCAATTCCGGAGACGGAGATGGATCTTGCACTGGCGCTGATTCTTGTTCCGGATCCGGTTCTGGTCAAGGAGCTGGATCCTGCACTGGCGTCGGTTCTTGTTCCGGTGACACTTCTGGTAGAGGAGCTAATTCTTGTACTGGAGACAATTCTTGCGCGTTGGCAAATAGTGGAGCTCAAGACGGGACTTGCACAGAAGCTAATTCCTGCTCTTAGTTTGAACATTATACAAATGCTTACTAAATGTAAACCGATAAACTTAATCACTTGTGACATTGGCTGTAAGTAATACGAAATCAGAGCTTCAAATTTAAATCATAAGAAAATGTTGTAGAACTAGTAGTGTGTACCACCATATAAACAAATGTGTTCATTTATTATTTTTAAATTATTATATGCACCGTATTTAACTCAATAAATAATAGTTAAATTCAACAGTTTTTTTTTTCATTCCAACATTATCGTATAGGATCACTGGAGTATTGATGAAGTTTCTAGTTAGTAGGTTATCTATCGATCCACACTGTACAGTTTATAGTATAGTTTTCACTAACCACGTTTGGTGGGATTGTTTCGACTTCTTGATGGGCATCGTCGAAATAAATACAAACAAAATGCTTCATTTATTTACTTTTATAATTCCTTTTTAGAAATTAAATAATAATTTGTTATGCGTAAAATCGTTTTAGGAACAGAATTGTATCAAAAATAATCTTGTCAAGATGGCGACGTAGTTTTTTGGAGCAAGAAGCATCATATCGCTGTCAAAAGAGCTCACAAATGTAACATCCTTCTTGCATCCTTCATTTCGTCGAAATCTTTATATGAGTTTGACACATGCCATAACCATAGCGAATACCGAATTGACAGCTCACCGAGTACCCGGTAGGGTAGAGTGAGACCTACTTAAAGGGAAATGCATATAAAAATCGATCATACCAACAGTCGATTAGCTGATTGAATTTTGTGTGGAGAGTTAAAACAATTTTTTCTTAGGGAATGTTGTTCAGTATAGTGTATTATCACCACTTAAAGTAATGCAACTGTTTACCCTAACACCCTATATGGTGTAACAGAAGAAAAATCCCAGTGATATTTAAAGGGTGCCTAGAAACCCTAGTTTAGACCATCACACTGAAAAACATTCACTTTCATCGGGAAGAAATTAAATAATCTTTTTCATACAAAACTGCAGTACCGACTCGACTTAAATTAATGGGACGGCAGATTTTTTCTCGTGTTTGTCTCTCCTTGCACCTGCAGGGCTAGCATGCCACCCACGACAAAGCGTTTAAACGAGAAAAACGTCATGCGCGCTCTTTTTGGCAAACGTAAAATAATAAAGATGGAAGCACATCTCGATTTTTATCGTTTTCTCGGAGGTGGCATGCGAGGCCTGCTGATAATAATATACTCGACATCCTGAAGGCCGGCGCTTTCTTGCGTCATCGAATCAGTTTAGGTAGTAACCTACATAACGTTCTAGGTCAGGTTAGTTTTAAGCTAATTTTTTTTTTAATTTAGGTAAACTACAGCAGTCTTTTACAGCAGTGTACGTTCTTCGGTATCATTTGAGTTTTATAATAAACGTAAGTAGGTATTTCGGTAATTTAATTCTTCTGGATTCAGTGAAAGTCAAATCTCACGATTATTGCAGAAATTTTTGAAAAATAAAATAACTCTAATTGGTTTTGATACTTGTTCTTCAATGAACATAACACATATAGTACTTTTAGTATGCTACTGTTAATTCGTTATTACGAAGCTTTACTAATAAATAACTTGCAGGTATATTCAACTTGCATCACCTGTGGCGATCACAGGTGTTAATTTTGTTAATAATGTCATTGAAATAGTGGAATAAAAACTAGTGGTTTAGCTCGGCAGTCGCGACAGGTCAATCGTGCGCGGTGTGCGGGGGCCGAGGGAGCGCGTCCCGGTACGACTTACCTGTGCGCGGTACCGACTTTGCCGGTGACCCGCGCGATCATAGACTCGCTGCCACCGCGACCGCTACGCTGAATAGCTATAGTTTTTATCACAATATGGCATTTATGTACTACAACTGAGGCTCTACATTAGTAAAGGCATATTAAAAAAATGTAACTTAAAAAAATTCGGATTAAAAAAGCATTCGGTATAATTTTCAGTTCATAATTTATGTCGCGTATACATGTCGCGCGTATGAGTCAAGAAAAATGGACTAAAAAGTGACAACCTGGGCCGGACCACCTCGAAAACGAACAAGGGGTAGACCTCTAGAACGATAGGCAGATGAAATCAGAGAAGTAGTAGGAGAAAACTGGATCAATACAGCAAAAGATAAAGAAACATGGAATGAATTGGAGGAGGCCTATACTCTTGGAGAGGTCCTTAATAACTAGAAAGCAAAAAATAAATATGTATATTTTGAATTCTATTGCATAAATTGATAATTAACAATACTAATTTAAATTAATGTACTATAAAAAAAAACGTTTAAATTAGGTATTAAAATGGCATAAATAATTGTATGTGAAATATTGTGAAATATGCATGTAAATTATTTAAATAATGTTGTAATAACAGTTATTAAGGAAATAAGTGGCTTAAATAAATACATAAATTTACGAACAGGAACCAGGTTGTGAACAGCATCCATCGCAATCACCGCTGTTGGCAGCTGCGCAAGAACTAGGGCCGCTACAAGAACCAGCTCCTTTTCCAGAATTGGCTCCGGCACAGGAATTGGGTCCGGAACAACTGCCAGCGCCGCTTCCAGAATCTTGACCTTGGCATGATCCAGGTCCCGTGCAGGCATCGGGACTTCTAGCTTCCATGTGCTGCAATAAAATAGAATATGATTCAGAAATTTTTTCAAGTTTAGCTAGTTTATCGGAGAGTACCGTTTTCTTCAGCACGCGTATCTGTGTTCTGCGTAGGTGTACTGTTATGATTTGGCAATCTTATTTTCGGGCCTACAATTTTATAGTTAGCTACTGCTACATGCTTCTGTAACTTTTGTAAACCAAGATGAATAGCGGCGTCGACACGAAACTAGATAATGAAGTCCAGCGAACGCCATGGATGATTTCTAACTGTTTTGAAACCAGCAACAAAAGGGTTTGAGTAAAGGTATTGTCATTTTTTTACAGTCACAGCCAGCAATGAAAGTATTGCATTATTATTATACTATAAAAAACAAGCATATTTTGTTATGAATACGTATGACCTATCACGCATCGGAGCTGAGATATTTGACTCTAAGGTCGAGATACAGAGACGATTTTTTTAGTCTAAGCTCGAGCTAAGCAGGGCGAAAATGTATGGATTTTGACATACGGGAGTATGACTTAAAAATCGTTTGTGAATCGCGGCTTAAAAGTTCATGAAAAAGTAACCGAAACCTTGAAGAATCAGCCTAGCAATGAATGTAATATTTTTAATGTATTTTGAAAGGTCCTCAAAAAACCTATGTAAGGTTTATTACAAGCCGCTCATCAACAAAATTTTCTTCATACAACCTTACTCATACTCATTTAATCCAAGATTATGCAAATATTTAGAAGTTGTTGTGCAATGAATAAAAACTTACCGATATAAAGATGTTTGCCGCTAGAAAAACGATAAAAGAAACCCGAAACATGATGAACAAATTTTGAATTGCCAAAAATTTCGTCCTCTTCTTTATATATGCCAAAATAATAAACGAAATCATTTATCATGACTAAAAACCGGAAAATTATTACTCTAGACAAATATTTTTATGGTTGAATGTTTAGGTAAAACGTAATAATTGTTATAGGAACCCATTTGAAATAATTAGATGAATAACTGAGTAACAACGCAGCAATGACACAATATCACAACCATTTGAACAAATTAACAATAAACTTGATAACTGTATAAAAATCGACAAATGCGCAGTTGTTGATAGGTCATCATCAGCATCTCTACCACAGAATAACTAATATTCTTATGCTATTTGGAAACATACTTCCCCCAAATGGTCGCGGTTTACCAGCAGCGTCATCACAATGAGAAAGAGTTCTTCAGTTAATGTAAGTTTCCCCATGATTCTTGGCCTTGCATGCTTAAGGCCGGTTGTCCACCTCCCCCGTCACCGAGAACGAGATTATTTCGGGCTGAGTTTAAGATGACGTGACGGCGATCGTGTGTCCACTGCGCCGATATAGGTGGTTCAGTTCTAGAGCTTTATCCGGGCGAACGGCGCCTTGCGGCAGTAGTGTGTGGACAAGAACAAACGTGTTTTGTATTGCCGGCACTTCGGCCCGTCATAAAACGTGCGAAGTTCTAGCGGTTGCGCCGAATTACTAGAATCTACGGCGGCCGTGATGACGGCGCTCGGGTGACGAGCGTGCAGTGGACAGGCGGTCTCGTTCCCGGTGACGTCCCGCTGACGGCGGTGGTGGACAACCGGTCTAAGGCCTGTCACATACATTCGGAATTACTAAACGGAATCTAGCATACAAACTCAACGACCTACCACAACAAGAGTGTTCACGTCCGGGGTGCGCAGTCCACGCTTCCAATCATCTCTTGTTGGGACATGTATTGTGTAGTTTCTTTTTATGATTCGTATGCTCGGCATTGTGTCACCGATCATGTTGAACCTCCTTTCAAGCACTGTCCACTCTCAGTGCAGTGTGTCTCATCTTAGGCATATCACTATGCCAGGTTTGGGTCACATTAATTCTGTAAAGAGCTTTAGCCTGGATGAATATGTGAAGCGGATTAAGGTCCAGTATTATGTCTAGCACAACTGTGGGTGTCTACCTGAATGCACCAGTCATATTATAGCCATGCAGGCCAAACTTTGTAGTTTCCCAAGTTCTTTCTCACATATTTTCACTATGGTTCTCGTCCACCAAACTATGCTGCCGTAAGAAAGTATTGGTCTTACCATAGTGTAGATCCAGTATATAGCCTTGGGGTTTAGTCCCCAGGTTTTAGCGTAGGCTGATCTACACATGTTGAAAGCCATTACGGCTTTCATTGTAACCATTTTACCATGTGATTTCTATGTCAGTTGTTTATCTACGATCATCCCCAGATATTTAACCTCTGTAGACCAGGTTAACTCCTTGTTATAGAGGAATGGATTCCTAAGTCTTGTCAGGTTTCTCATCTTCGTGAACGGCACAATTGTTGTTTTTCCCGGAATCATAGACAAATGATGTTCATTGCACCAATCCTCCACATCATCCAAAGCCTTCTTGAATGGCATTTTAAAATAGGAGTGTGCAAATAGGCATGATACGATGTCAAAGGGAATTTATAGCCAGTTAAGAACTAACGGGAAATGGGATAAAAATAGTAGCGTTTTGCAACACCTACAGTTTCGATGCCGACAAAGCGATTCAATTACAAAATATCGATCGTGTTCTTGTGAAATGGCGCTAAAAATTTTGAACGACACTATCTAGGTAGGTATGATAGGTCCGTTTGAGAATATAATACTTTTATTGCCCTCGTTCGGTTAATATTTCGGATATCAGTTTCAAATGCACTACCAACATGTTTTTTTTAGGGTTCTATAGTCAAACAAGGAATCCTTATACTTTCATCCATTCTGTCTATCTATCTGTATGCCCCGCCTCAATTAATCCCTCATTTTTGCACAAACTTGCAGTAATCCAAAAAGTAACACAATTAAACATGATAAAGTGTTTTTTTTACTCCAACCATGTACGAAAATGGGGTTGAAAAAAATAGTTATTCTAATAAATAGAGTGTACGTTTTTATTTTTTATTTATTTAACTTCATTCTTACAACTGCTGTAAATAAAATACAAATTCGCCAAACTGGAGAACAGTTTGTTGGCGATACATCTATAATTACATAATGACAGTTTGTAAGTACATGCGAGCGATACACCGTCAAGTCGTTATAGTGCTTCTACACGGCGAAATTGATATTATTAGCATCCTTTTAAACTACGTATCTACCCATCAAAATGAACCACGTTTACTATGGGAGCAAACCGACGGGACCAAAAAAAAATCTGGTGTTGCATATATTTGAGTCGAGTAGGCATTGCAGTTTAGTATGGAACAGCAGATTTTTTTTTGCTCCAATCGGTTTGCTCCCATAGTGAATTCATATTCAGGTATTTTTTACATGTACTATATCATAACAATATAGGTGTTTTTTTCCGGGTTGCGCTGCGGTGCGACTCGCAGACATTGACAGTTGTCAACTGAAAGATTGACATCGAGATTTTTTGAAAAATGAGTATTGTTGTAAATAAATTTATTTTGTTTTATATACTTATAAACTAAAATTATTTACTTTTATTTTATATGATAAGGACTGCTAAAAAGGTAACACGCTTTACACAAAAAATAATATTCAGATTATTGCAAAACGTTTTGCAATGATCATAATTCATAAGTTATTATGGCGTGTTTCCCACCGGAAATAGTGAAATTGGTGGTCAATTAACGAGTGACCAATTTTGTTTGCGCTGTTCATTAAATAAAAAAAATAGACATCATGAGGTGATAATAATCAACCGTTAGCGTACCTATTATTTATAATTTAAGTATGTATAGTATTTTGAATACAGAGTGCAAGAAAAAGTATCAAACTGAACAACTTTTACTGTTATAACACTTTTACAGGTTACAAGTTTGCTCCCATAGTAAAATTTGTTCAGTTTGATGGGTATAGTATATAGTTTAAAGGTTAATGATCCTTTTCCTTACAGTATAAATTATAATCGATGTATATTTATATACAACATGTTAATGAATAAGCGCCAAACCTCATACACCCCAACTGATTTATAACAAAATAATTAGATTGAAACAATAATTTCATTATTTTGATAGTTAAAATTTAAAGTTATTCGCATTTTAAGTTTTGAAGCAAAAATGATTTGTTATCATTTCAGCAATTAATGAAAGCGCTAGCGTGCTCATGGATACATTTTAAGAATCTTGTTTTGGTAGTAAGTAGGGTGAGAGTGCCCGAGCGGTGGGTTGAGATCGAGTTCAGTAAATTTTAAATTTTACAAACAAATTATTTATTATTTTTGAAAAAAATACCTATGTTGAAACCATGATAGTTAGATTCTGCTCTCGATTCTTAACAAACTATTTTCTAGTTTTGTGTTAATTCATTAACACGTTGTATATGCATATAAATATATAGTAACAGGGTGTAACAAAACACCGTAATAATATTTAGAGGGGTAGTTTAGAGTCTAATGTTTTGACCAATCTGTAAAGCTGTAACTGTCCTTCAAGTTTAAATATAGAGATAATGTCGAAAAAAAATTAAAAATCGGCTGTGTCACACATTTTTGAGTCAAGTTTCGTATAAATTGCAGATTTTTTTTCTCTTGTTTTTGGCTCCATAATGAAAGTTTTTCAGTTAGATGGTCTAAACCACCTCTTTATAATAGGGTATTTTGTTACACTCAGTACCTATTATTCAACGTGTAAATTAGGAAACCAGCAATTATTTAAGGGGATATAATTCGGAGCGCGCTCCATATAAACGTACTATGGTGATATTTTCAATACTAACCAATGAAAGTCAATGCAATTTTTCTGAAACAATCTTGATACAAATATCTATGCTTGTATGGAGTCTGATTTTCGTTAAAATATACAGTTTCAATGCTAGGATTAATTTAAGATTTGTATGGAAATCTTTGAGGCACTGTAACTTTAAAACTATACATTTTAACGAAAATCTGACTCTATAGAAGCATAGAAATTTGTTTTTAGATTGATTCTGAAAAATTTCATTGAATTTTCGTTGAATTGGTTAGTATTGAAAATATCACCATAGTATGTTTGTATGGCGCGCGCTCCGAATTATATTCTCTTAAGAGGTGATTGTACTCAAAATAATAATACTCAACCAATTTTCGCACAGAACTGTCATATAAAATTTGTTTTTCATTTAATTCATTTTTTTGTGATTGTCCCTTAGAAATTGTACCTTTCCATGTTGTTCAGAATCATAAAAAAAACACTCCGTACAAACAAAGTATAGTTTTATTTTCAATACTAACCAACTAAAGTCAATAAACATTTTTAGACACGATATCTAGAAACCAATATCTGTGCTTTACATTTTGTCAGATTTCCGTTATACTAGACAATCACGATTACGATAGACTAAAGACTTAAGACTAGATAATTATGTCCAAAAAAAAGTCCCAAATAAAAAAATCCACTTTGTCTCTGTGGGCCAGGAGCGCACCAAATGATCATGTGACGCGTTCGCCCAATTTAACCCATAGATTGTCCTCTAGCGCGATTGTGTCGAAGAATTCTCTCCGTCGGTATTTACTCATGTGACCGTAGCAATGAATATTAAAGGTTTCAAGATCCTATCTGATCGCTTTTGCTTACAAAAACAACGCATTTTCTTCACAATCTTCGTCTAAAAATATTTAACTACCTGTAATAAATTTGATCTGAATGTTTGTTATAATCAAAATCATTTGTTTGAATTCGAACTCTAAAACATTCTTGACATTTTATTGAAAACAAAACACAAACGCATATTATTATGAGAGTTGAGAGAGTTGTAGCAATAACATTTTAAATAATTATTAGACTCTATTGAAAACAGTCGTTGTTCGATTTATATTTAGTAAGTCTTTAGTAGAATTTCATCGTAGGTAAAGACCACAGAAAACTAAATTATCAATGTATCAATGCGAGAATTGGCGATAATCATGACAGAGTCATTTTGCCAAACAAGTAACTTGAGGACAAAATCGTCGTAAATTCTATCCAATCCAAAAATCAACAGTAAAGAAATGTAAAACAAGTAAATTCATTGTGGTGTTAATAATGAAATCCGTTCTATATTGTTAGATATCGGTGATACTTATTTTCATATTTAGCTGTGCGTTCGACTATTTCTAACTAAATATTGTACATACTGTCACAGAATAAATACTAGTACGTAACGGTACTACTGTTAGCATAAGCATAGCGTATGCTCGCGACTATATTCCCCGGGGGGGTAGTCAGAGATATTCTGAAACCTCAGAACATCCACTTTTCACCAGTAGTACCGAAACTCTGTCCAGTATGACGGGGGGTGAGCCCGTCGCCACATAATGGACAGTGGGTACAATACATGCCTCGAAATTGAAGCATGCAGGTTTCCTCACGATGTTTTCCTTTCACCGAAAAGCCAGTAGTGTTACAAATCGTAGATAAATTCCGAAAAACTTATTGGTACGAGTCGGTCTGGACGGGGATCGAACCATCGCCTCCTGTACGGCAGGCAAGGTTACTCGCCACTGGACCACCACGGCACATACTACATGTACACGGCACGGTACTACTGTTCTGTTCAAATTGTTCAAAGTTTTTTACAATTTTACGAAAAAGTTTCTGACGATGAGATTAAAAACCATTATGAAGTGTACGCCAAGAACATTGCATATATTCTATATGGTGTACGCTTAATATTTTCAAAGATTTTGTAGAACTTACCGTCACCTTCAAGTTTAAAAATCTGAAGCGCGATTTGTCGCTTTAGTCTTTTTACCTTGGAGGTAACTTTACTTACTGCGCTGGCCCAGAGACACAAAGTGGGTCTTGGCATCAGACAACAGAAAAAATCATCTCCTTTTTGTACCACTTTATTCCAGTTGGGCACCTCCAGCTGCTCGAGATCCTTGTTGACAAAAATAGATAGGCCAGAACCACTATACAACGTGTTAATGAATTAACGCAAAACTAGAAAGTAGTTTGTTTAGAATCGAGAGCAGAATCGAATTATCATGTTTTCAACACAGTTAATTTTTTTCAAAATATTAAATAATTTGTTCGTAAAATTTTAAATTCACTGAACTCGATCTCAACTCACCGCTCGGGCACTCTGACCCTACTTACTACCAAAACAAGATTCTTAAAATGTATACATGAACACGTTAGCGCTTTCATTAATTGATGAAATGATAACAAATCATTTTTGCCTGAAAACTTAAAATGCAAATAGCTTTAAATTTCAACTATCAAAATAATTAAATTATTGTTTCAATCTAATTATTTTGTTATAATTCAGTTGGGGTGTATGAGGTTTTGTGCTTATTCATTAACACGTTGTATATTCTGATATTATTTCATTCATTACAACTCGTTATATTGGTCATAAAACTAAAATGATAGCGACGGAAACCTTCGTACAGTGTGAACTCGTACAATTTTCTGGTATTTAGTTCAGATAAATAGTTTCATTCAGATGTTTTCGCTGTTATATAAAAACTTGGTGGTAAATATTGTGTAATACTGAGCTTGAAGTAATCACAATCATGCTCCGTATTGTGTTGGTTGGTATTTCGGCTGCTTTTGCTGTGGTATTGGTAAGTTTAAAATTTTGGGATCCAACTAAATATGCTGACAGTTTTTTATGGGATCATCAAACCGAAAATATATAACAAGCTGTCGAAAAGTTTAAGAGACCTTTAAATAAGTTTAAAAAGGAATTGACTAATTACTGATTGATATTGAAGAAGTCTTTGATGACAACTTTTGACGAATATAATTAAATTATTAAAAACTAGCAGCCCGTCCCGGCTTCGCACGGGGTAGACAAATAAATTTTAAGACTCATTTTTCTACACCTTCGGTTACATTGTTCAACTTTTACCAAGGATCCCTAATTTTTTTCAAAATGAAATGTAGCCTATGTCAAATTGGAAGAATGTAGCATTCTATTGGTGAAAGAATTTTTTAAATCGGCCCAGTACTTTTTGAGCCTATTCATTACAAACATATAAACATACAAAAATAGGTACAAATCTTTCCTCTTTATAATATTAGTGTAGATGTAGATTACGTAGTAAGTAAGTCTATAGTAAGTATAATGACATAACTTCCATCGTAATTGTATGAATAAAGTTGAATTAATTAATTTGACCATAGAATGACCAAATAATGTAATTCACCATGTGTAATCTTGACAGGAATGATTAAAATAGTTAAATTGTACACAGTCACGATATTTTTGCATGCATACATGGTAGAATATGATTTGAACTGGATTTGTTATTTTATTGTAAGATCTGTTATTCATATTATAATATTAATTGTACTCATATTCGCAAATAAATGATGTCTATGACTGAACAATTTTCTCCATGGAACCAACATCGAAATCGTGAAAAAATAGTCTTAAACTCATATGGCTCTAGTTTTTGCATCCTCTTAAAAATCTGTTAGCATTAAGTTGAAGCCTTTATAACATGTTATTCTTTTGTGGTGGGTATATAATTTGTATTTTGCCAGAAGTTATTATGTAGGAGGTACGTACACTGAGAAAAAAATGCTACATATACGTAGCCCGTCGCAGCTTATACGTAGCCCGTCGCAGCTTATACGTAGCCCGTCACCGCTTATACGTAGCCCGTCGCAGCTTACGTACCAAGTAGCTTACGACGCGATAATACGAGTATTGCATCAGTATTTAAGTTGTCTCGTACTTCACAATGAAGCTACATTATATATTCAACTTAAATACCAATGCAACACTCGTAATCAGTATCGCGTCGTAAGCTACGTGGTACGTAAGCTGCGACAGGCTACGTATACATAGCATTTTTTTCTCAGTGTATGTTTATTATGGAATTTTAATTTATACCTAGTTGAATTGTTTATCATCATCTCAGCCGATGGACATCCACAACTATACTAGGCATAGAAAAATACAAATCAGTTATTATTTTGGAAACATCGATAACTTGTATAAAAATACAACAAATAAAATGTTGTTCTACTTAAGAGCATAGGAGAGTACCGTTTTTTTCCATACAAACGTATTCCCCTGTTTCCTCCCTGGATAATGACACTACCAATTTTTTACCATACAATCTATGTTACCTCTGATATGTCCCTATATTTTGCTTTTTTGCATTAATTAATTACTGTATGAACTAGGGACCTTCGAAAATTACCAATTTTACCGCCCATTTTCACACATCCAGCAAACAAAAAACAAAAAAAACATACAGACATAGCCAAAGTCTTTCTCATATTATTATTGAAAGAATTATTAAAATCGGTTTTGATTTGGAGGAGGAAATAAGGGAATACGAAATGCTGTTTTCGTGGATTTTATGTAGATAAAATTGGTCCGAGCTGCTGTTGTCTCTTTCGCACTCTAGTCGGTGGGGCGGATCGGACAAATATGTGTACATTCGGAAAAGTGACCTATTCTCCAAATTACCATTTTAGCCCGCCTATCCTCTTAAGATCCTGTACAAGCTTTGATCTTCTTTCAGGCCAAGCCGAGTGCGGAATGTATAAAGCTGACACACCCTGTAAGTATTGATACCTATACAGGATGTTCGGGTAAACAGTTGCATTACTTTACGGGGTGATTGTACAAATGATACTGAACAACTTTCCCTAAGGAACCCATAATAATTCGCAAAAAAAATGTCGACTTTTCACACAAACGTTCGATCAGCTGATTGCATTTAATATGGAAAGTCGAACATTATTTTTTGGGAATTTCTTCTATATCTTCTTTATCTTTGGGAAAGTTGTTTGGTATCATGGGTAAAGACGCCCCTTAAAGTGAAGCAACTGTTTACCCTAACACCCTGTACTTTATTACTGTATGTATCCGCAGTTGGCGTAGTGGAGTTTCGTTACTTATATGAAACGATCACCAAAGCAAATTAAAATGAATAGTGGTGGAGCTCAGTGGCCTTGGAGCGGTGTGCGGTGGACTGGTCACCGGCATTGAATTCGCAAATTAACGGGACTCGCTCTCCCCGGCCCAGCCGCCGCACACCGCGCTTGATTCACCTGTCGCGACCGCTGACTTTCACCACTAGTAGTTTTTATTACACTATGGCAATGCCCAGTCAGGGACGCGACAAACGACATAGGCAACTAATTCCTTCAGCCAACATAATTTATGTTTATAATTCATAATCTTTTTTTTTTTAGCATATGTTGATGTGCTGCAAATCTTCACCAATTATAAAACAGGATGAGAATGAGACTGCGAAAGAATGTTTTGCAAAGTTCCAACCAACAGGCCCACAACCATCAGGACAACCACTCGGACCACCACCAGTAAGAAACATAATATACACTCGAGAGCAATGAATACGGGTCACCAACAACATAAACCTTAACATATCTTTTTATTTTATACTCTATTTAAAATACTTCTACTTAAATTAATAAAATGTATGGTTGCTGTAAAGTAATGCCAATAAAAAAGTTATAAACTAAAAATTAATACAAAAAATTTTGTTTTTATTATTCAACATTTATTATTAAAGTGGTAATTAATATCACTCATACACACTAAAATGCCACGGCTAAAACGGTTAGATGGATTTTAACGTATGACGTGTGCCTAGGTTCTTAAAAATGTGAGAGTGACATAGGGTATATTATTTCAAGATGGCACATACTAGGTACACATATTTTTTTGGAAAAAATACAACATGGGTATCAAATGAAAACAGCAAATATTTAATCATGTACTATTACCGGACTGTGAATTAAAGATCCGCTAACCCCTCATCCCGCGAACGCTCCACCCGGTCGCGCGCTGAGTTTCCCAACAATGTAATATTAGACCAAGATGACTATATATACTTTGCATGTTTTCAGTGCGACATCGACACTTGTATTGCAAAAAAAAACGGCGTCCTCTCAGATGATGGAATTATTGATAAAAAAGCTATGCTGGCTGAAATTAAGGAAGATTTTGAAAACAACCCCGTAGCAGTAAAAGCAATCGAGAAAGAATGTATAAATGGTGACATAACCAACTATGGTACAGAAGATATGTGTGAAATCATGAAAATGAGGCACTGTATTCAGACTCAAATCATATTGGTAAGAATCATCCATTACCTTCCTGGCTATACTGTTTATGATAATCGCCATTGCACGCATTACGTCATTTTACATAATAATTTGTGGGCGTTCACGCTCGAAGGATCCAGTTGTCGGCATTGTAACCCACGTTTTTCTAACCATCTTTAAAAAACTGCTGAATAACTACTATCTTTCGCTTTGACAATCTTCGCTTAAGTTTAGTACCAAGATTTTGAAAAGTTATACTTACTACTTTTTTATTTATTTTATAATGTACCTATTTCTACAATTATTATACTATATTGAGTATGTATGTATTTATGTATATATTTATACTTTGTTTAAATTATAATATTATGTATCAATTAGTACACCGCCATACCATTTATCTCATGTAAGACTTCTTCCATCCACTGGTTGTCTGGAAGAAATCACTTATAGTGACAAGGCCGCCTTTTGTACTCTTCTTGTTCGTGTATATTGTTGTTGTTTTTGTCTATTTTGGTGTGCAAATAAAGTATATTTATCTTTATCTTTATCTTTTATAATATTTCATAATGATCCTGTGACTGATATATATGCCAAATCTACCCGACAACTGGACCCTTTTTACGTGGACACACACATTATGTATGTAATCTAGTTCTCGTTGGTAGTTAATTTTGTAAGGGAACTGATGATAAAACTGTTTTACATCAGTTTCGTTCCCTGAATGAGAAGTGAAATCAATAAGAACAAAAATTATTACTTGTTCCATCATGGAACTGCACAATGGAACTATTGAGAAAGATCCGTACAGTACTGCCGTCTGCTTTTCTTGTCCTTAACTCCCAGATATATTCAAGCCACCTAACCTAGTAGCATGTTGCACCTAAAGTAGCATGATACGGCTATATCACGCCTTTTATCTCGTTCGTTCGCGAGCAAATAGAAAGAGAGCGAAGGTGTGATAGCGCTATAGCACGCTGCCATACTAGCCATGCACGATTGCCCTGCAAGTTGGCCCAAGTGTGCCCTGTGAGTTAATTTTTATTTATTCATTTTCACACAGTATATTTCTACATATCATGGCCGAATAAATTTTTTTTGGACCATTAATTGGCACGTAGATATAAAAAGGTTTACCATCCCTGTTCTTGTTTAATAAAAACTACTAGTGGTGAACCTCAATAGTCACTGCGGGTCTATGCTTGCGCGGTGTCCGGGGGACGGGGTACCACACACCACCACACATTGTATTCGCAAAGTCAGTACCGGGACGCACTCTCCCTGGCCCCTGTACAACGCTCTCGATTGACCTGTCGTGTCGCGGCCACTGAGCTTCACCACTAGTAGTTTTTATTGCACTATGCTATTACTGGCTTTGGCATGAATAGTGTGAGAAACGGAGCGTCAATAAATATGTTTTGGGTGCAAGTCTCCTAAAAGTCAAAAAATGTTTTATACGTTTATTGTTTTTTTAGACTTGCCCGGATTTGGACAACAGTGGACACTGCCATGGATTAAAAGGTTTGACAGAAAAGTGCATGAAGGAATTGTAAAGAAAACCTGTGTAATGGAATTGGATTAAAAGTACTTATTTATAATTAAAATTGTATTGCATTGCTGTATTTGTTTTATTCCAGAGACTGTAATATACTGTAGCTAAAATTGTGCCTACTCGACTCAAATGTATGGGTCAGCAGATTTTTTTTTTCAGTTTAATGGTCTAAACCACCACTTTAAATATTACCATGGTGTTATGTTACACCTTGTATAGTAAAAAAAATAGATTTTACACTTTTGTAACCTATAAAGCATGTAATGCAAATCCGGTACCTTACATTTTTCAAATCATGCTAAATCGGAAATTTATGTATAAAATTATTTTACCATATAATATTTTTTTTTTTTTTTACAGTAAATGTTGTAAACTATCCGAATTAAATACAAAAAGTCACAGAACAAATCTAGTTTCCAAACAAAAGGGTGACTTCTAAAAGTAGTTCATTTAGTACAGGATCCAACCACAAGTCATGCGAAAACTTTAGTCTACTTCACACAAAACGATTGAAGTTTATCCCTCTTGAAACACTTCATTTTACGACGTTTCACAACTTGCGTAGTTCTTCCCTTAACCGGTCTCAGTTAATACAAGTTCTCTTTATTATTGTTTTAAGGGGATAGGGTGAGCTTTTGAACGACCTGTAGATTATTTGTAGATAACACAAAAAGTCGACGTGATTCAATTCAATTCAATTCAATTACACTTTCTTTCTTTCTTTTATTTCTGCTGAGCTCTAGTAAAAATCATTATAAAAATCGATGCGCAAAAATATTGCAATAAAACTGTTTCCTTAACAATATTGTAAAATTATAGTGTTGCACTGTTGTCATAGCCCAGTCATTTTACTGTTTGAGCCGTATCTAATTAAGATTTTTTTCGGTCAGTATAATTAGAGAATTAGAAATATACCCAGCTCCAACCTGTTAAATGATGAACCTGACGGTTAAATTTTTCTTTCACATATTTAAGGATTTACCATTATATACTCTTCAAACACGGACTAACTATTTTTGTCTACTTAGAAAGCTTTGAAAAATACATTTGTATTTTCTAATGAATAACCGAAGGCGGCGATTTTAGGCGGTCTGAAAAAACTCTGACATCGGGGCTTGCTGCCCACACGATAAGAAGAATGAATAACTCATTTTTTAAATTTAGATGTTTATTTTCATGATCGGAAGTCATTTATATTGTTTAATATAATTAAAATGAGTGCATTGGTATTCATATTATTAAGTTGTAAGCCGACACAATGGAATGGATTAATTCTGGACGACACAATTTTGATTACGATGCTGAGTAGCGAATTTTTTAAAATAAGTTTTCAGTTCGTATTTTTGTCACTAAATGGTGCCGGTTACAGTTTAAATGTCCTATTCATAATTACTTCCCACCCCTCCTAACAAAACTCCGTAAAATGACTGGGCTATCAGTTAACATAACATTTTAAGAATATTAAAAATCATATACAAAAAGATATTGGCTTGCTACGGACTAATGAGATAACAAAAAAAGGTTGTGGAAAAATTCGCTCATTGGATTATCCTTCTCTAATTGGCCTCAAAGCATTTGCCACTGGCTAAGGATTGATAACTCAAAGTGTAGAAAATGGAAATCAAAGTGTAGAAATTGTTAAAGTTATATTTGCACCATCGACAATTTTACAGGTTATGGATGTTGGGTTTATAAAATGTGGGAAAGAATATTCACAGGTTGGAATATATCACAACATTTGCGTGGCATTGTTTTGTTCACAATGTCCAGGAAATTCGTGAGATCCTCTCTTATCTTATCCTAGCTGGCAAGCCAGCAGCACTTCGACCCAGTGGGATCTTTTGTGTTAGCCCCAATTCTTGTTAGTTTCTTCACCCTTCATATATATGGTAGATGAAGGGGGCAATACCATTGCGAGGAAGAAAGCTAAGATCTCCCCATTTTGGATATCCATTTCCGAGGAGGCACAAGCGTTTTGCCACCAAGGCATCTCTTAGGTATACCGAGGGGAAACTGTGGCAGTCAGTATATACGGTAGCGTCTTGTACAAACCTGAACCCGAAAAAGAAAATCAGGAATGATTTCGCGGGATTAGTAATTCCTGTAAACCCTGTAAGTGATCAAATTAAAGAAGAAAATAAAATTTAAAGCGGACACGGTATCAATTACCTACTTACTTTACACAAAGTAAACAGCTTGACCAATGATGGGGCGGGGTTCAGGTGTGTGCGCAGAAGCATTTTCGCCTACAAATTTTGTTCTGCGCAGTCAAGGTTTTTGCAACTTTGCTGATTTGCGGATAATTCTGTGAATATATTTTGAAAAAGGGTCATACATTTTGATACATTTGAACAAGGTACACCAAATTGTAAGACATACAAAAATGTAGCAAGAATTGCATATTCAGTGATTTATTTTGGAGCAGCCGAGAAGCGACACTTTTCTTCGCAAATTTACCACGCACGTGACGTAGCGGTACGCCTGGCATTATTGGAGTATTGTTATTCATGTACGCACTTATTAAAATGAGATAATACAGCATTCATTGTAACCTCAGGTGTGAATGCGGATTTTCTTCTGAGACTGTCATGTGACCCTTCTTTATATCTTGCCCATCCTGCCTGGACACTTGCACGTGAATTAAGTTCAGGAAACTGCCGGTGATGCTGGTTGAAAAATATACAGGGTGTTAGAAGACCTCTCCCGAAAACTGAAGGGGTAAGAGTACCCATCAATTTGAACAACTGCTACTGACTGAAAAAAACAGCTATATTATACTAAAAGGGTGACCCTTTAAGTTTTCGGGTGAGGTCTTCTTACACCCTGTATATTTTTTCAGCGCAGTATTTTGCCACTCGGATAGCACCACCGGCAGTTTCCTGAACTTAATTCACGTGCAAGTGTCCAGGCAGGATGGGCAAGCTATAAAGATGGGTCACATGATAGTCTCAGAAGCAAATCCGCGTTCACAACTGAGGTTACAATTAATGCTGCATTATCTCATTTTAATCTCTCTATAGCAGAAGACGATTACCCATACAAGGTGAAATTGATATCATTAGCATCCTTTTAAACTAAGAGTTTACCTCGATATGAATAACTTTCACTATGGGAGCAAAACGATCGTAGCAAAAAAAATCTGCTGTTCCCAATGCCCTCTCGACTCAAATGTATGCAACAGCAGATTTTTTTTTGTTCCGATCGGTTTGCTATCCCATAGTAAAAGTTGTTCAGTTTGATGGATAGACTTAGTTTAAAGGATGCTAATGATCAATTTCATTACGAAACAACCCATGTTTCTGACCACCCCTAAACGGGCTATGTGAGTAGTAACAAAAACCAAGCCCCATAAATTTTCACATTTATATGACATGGTCACAGCCTAAACTTATTCGATTAAGTTTGATTTAAATTGACAAAGAGAAACAGGTTTTAAGTGTTTTCCAAATTTCCAAATTTGTGTTGGTTAACAAAGAGCAGTGAACACTGCCCCCTTAACCGTACCAAGTTAATACGAGGTCACTTTATTATTGCTTTGAGCTGTAATTAGGGGCTGATTGAGTTGTTAATGTTATCATTAGGTAGTCTGGAAGGGCAGATAACTAAGTCCTTGTTATGACCTGCTCTTATTTAGCTACCTATGGTTTAGTAGATGGTGAATTCAGACACTGAATTAGATTATATAATTGCACTCATTCGGTCTCATTCACGTAAATATTAGACTCACAACTGTATTCTCCTTTGGGGTCATCATCATCATCTCTGCTGATAGACGACCACTTCTAGATGTATATCTCCCCCAAGGATCGCTACCCCGCCACCGTCACCAGGTCATCGGTCCACCTTGAGGTAGGTCTCCCTACCTACGCTGCTTTCGGGTAATCGGTCGCCACTCGAGAAATCCTTTGTGGTAGGGATGAAGATTGCAACAACTACCAATCATAATCGATCGAATCGTACAATTATAAGGTTTACGATTTGATTAACTTAATTATTATCTGATCAAATAGGGGCCACCGTTTTGACCACGTCGGTAGTTTGCTATGTGGATAGTTTTCCCAAAATACTAGTAGAGAATTAAATTAATTTCCCTAGACTTAACAAGGCATAAATAACGCAAGATAGTATCTACCATTGTTAAGCCAATAGAGATTTTAATGAAAAACTTTAAGCTCGACCTTTGTACTCTTAATCACATCAATTTACATAACAGTGGACGGGCAATCGGGGCTTTAGTTAATTGTACAAAATCAGCTCGGAGCGTATTTTGCACCTAACGTGCTATAGAACTTTTTTTAATATTTAAACTGGTGCGAAATTGTTCTTGACTTCATTTAGACATTATTGGAGACAACTATAATAGCTCTACCAGGAGTTGTAGGTATGAATTGAGCTGTGCCTTGGCTGTAGCCAGGGTTCTATACCCCTATTTATGTGCATTGTTACAAAACCATAGTTGATAGCATCGATTTAGAATAAAAATAATTCGATGCAGTCTCATATAAACCCTATATTTTATATTAACGTCAGTGAGATTGCGCAAAAAAAGACCAAATTACCTACAGACATTCATTTGAAGGTGTTGAACTTTAAGTTCCGCTATTTGTGAGCATTGATTATGGATACAATAGTTCTTTATTAGTATCTAGCTTTAGCCTGGGACCTCGTTGGTGACGGTCGGTCGGTTCGTTCGGACTGCATTGTCTATCAGTATAGATTGAAGGTCATCAAGGCAATGATGAAGGCTATACTCGTAGTCTCCCTGCGAGAGCGAATCAGAAATGAAGAGATTCGCAGAAGAACTGAACTCAAGCGGCAATGGCTCACTACTCGTAGATATAATGGCTGGGCGGTTGGGGTCGAAGAGTTATCCAGTGGCGAGTGCGTACCGGAAGGCGGATCGAAGACCTGGTAAAGGTAGCAGGAACACGTTGGATAAGGGCAGCCACAGGACAAGCCATTGAGGTAATCCTTGGAGGGAGTCCTATTTCCAGGAGTAGACGTCTTTCTGCTGACATGTGACGATGAACTGAAGATTGACAGATAAAAATTTGATTCATTTAACCAATGATATTCTATACCAAGGACTCCGCATCGGCGTGCTGTTAATGGGACGGCGAAAATATGCTTAATGAAGGCGTAAGCATAATATCTTCCTTAGTCGTGTGTTGATCGCAAAGCCGTAAGGATGCCGAAGTGTGTCATAAAAAGGTTCCGAAATAATACAACGTCATATTATTTACCTTAGAAGTCGTTTTAAGTGCTATGAAACAAAGCCAAATTCACGTGAATACGAAAAATCGCGTTCGAAATGATAGTTGACCAGTACTTTCCTTACTTACAGCAATGCAGTAGTAGCTACGATTGGTTGAGTTTATTTAAATGTGCTTCGAATCCCAAAGGCAGCTAGTATTTACATTTTATGTTTATTTACAAAACAACGTTTACGCTACAAAGTAAATTTTATTAAAACTTCGTTTTAAAAGCAGTTTTGTTTTTCTTTGATACTTTTCTATGTGTTCGTAATTTTTTATTAGTCAACAGCACATCAAGGTGGCTATGATATTTTCTTTTTCGGTAACTTAAAAGTTGAAATGGACACAGCCATTAATTACTGAAGAAGGATGGAGGCAGACATGAGAATTGTTAAAACATCCAAGTTCAATCCTAATCCAATTCAAGTCTAATCAAATTACTATTCAACTTTGTTTAATTACGTATCGCGCTAAATATGACTTATTTCCTATGGGACTGTCGTCGCCTTTGTCGTGACGAAACCTGCATGCTTCAATTTCGAGGCATGTATTGTACCCACTGTTCATTATGTGGCGACGGGCTCACCCCCCGTCACACCCGACAGAGTTTCGGTACTACTGGTGAAACGTGGATGTTCTGAGGCTTCAGAATATCTCTGACTACTCCCTCGGGGAATATAGTCGTGAGCATATGCTATGCTGTCTCCTTTAACGTCTGAGCAATCTGTCAACTCGGCTCTAACGGTTGTCAAATGAATAGCGCAATACCGAATGTGTTAAAAGTGGCCATCCTCTGTAATCTGTAACCCTCTTGGGTTACAGATTACAGAGGGTCCCATAGAGAAAGTTGTTCAGTTTGACGGTCTGATCATCGCCTTAAAAAGTGTCAGCATATTAAGAAGTACCCTGTATAATACAGTTCTCGGTTTTTCGTCGCACCCTTGTCTTTTTGCCACTTGTCTACTAAAGGAACAAACCACGCGCCTTCGTATGTGCAGTTCTCCCGTAAGCTGAGAGTTTTCTCTACGAATCGCGGTAGCCGTGAGATCTGAAGGCAGCTAGAATTTACATTTAATGTTTATTTACAAAAGCACTATCGCTACAAAGTAAATTCTAGTAGAACTTCGTCATCAAAATGGAACGCTCATTTTGTTGGAGCTGCTCACACAGTCGTGCACGTGCATATTTTTGAAGTAGGTAGTTGCTTTCTGCAGTGTGACATTTTCTTTGAAATAGTAAACAAAATGACAGCAATTGTGTTTTATTCCGTGAAGAACGCAATAAGTTGACTTGTATGAACATTTTTCCTTTTCAGGGTTACATAGTCAAATAAGGAACCCTTATACTTTCGTCCATTCTGTCTGTCTGTCTGTTTGTATGCCCCGCCTCAATAATTCGCTGATTTTTGTACCTATTGAATCGAAATTTGGCTAAGGACAGAAATAACGGTAACCCAAAAACAGATATGTAGTAGTTATGAAGAAAACATTTTTTTTCGACCAACGAAAGAGGGGTAGGAAAAAAATCTTTTTTTTTAAATCGAGTGAGGTGCCCGTGGTATTTCGATGTTGATATCATAGTTATAGTCGTTCAGTTTGATGGTCTGAAAGTAATTATGTAACGCATTTTATCATACAATTCCAATTTCGCAAATATACAAGCCTTTTGTTCATTTGACTTTTGATTGTTTTTTTTAATAATTAATGGACTTTTTGCTTGTGCGTTAGCACTGCATTGTCAAGTAGTTTATGGGCATTTCCACCAATGTCAAGTAGTTTATGGGAGTATCTATCCCAATCTCAGGGATTGTTTTTGATCAAGAACAAGAAGAAATTGAGGATTGCGGAGCCTCGTGGCAGGCTAAAACGAGACGCGCAAACAACACGCAAGACAAGTGCTCGGGTCAGAACCTGCAACGTGACTCCATTTTGATTGTTGTGAACTTTGATAAGTTACGAGTATATGTCAAGATTGACAGTCGAAGCTACGAAAAATATGTCAGTGAACTCTTAGTTGATAAACCGTGTCTGTAATCACGCATACAGAGATAAGTTGTATGGGGCCTCACGCACACCAACCCAAAAAAAGTTGGCCACATTTGTTTTATACGGCAGAAGTGTGAGGTTCCATCTAGACTAGTACTTTATCGATGGTTGTGAATTGTAATCTAAAACTAAGCATATGCTTACGACTATATTCCCCGAGGGGGTAATCAGAGATATTCTGAAACTTCAGAACATCCACGTTTCAACAGTAGTACTGAAACTCTGTCCAGCGTGACGGGGGGTGAGCCCGTCGCCACATAATGGACAGTGGGTACAATACATGCCTCGAAATTGAAACATGCAGGTTTCCTTACGATCTAAAACTATTAGAAGTAAATTCAAGTACCTAATGAACTTCAAACGTGTTTCTCAAAAGAATTTGATCGTGTTCTTATTTATTATTAAGATGGTACTAGCAGGAATGGAAGGGTGGGACGATAATGGATATCAAATAAACGACGTTTTTCGATAAAATTCCTCTCTTGGACCACGATCGGAATTCTGCAGAATGAAGGCGTCCCGCTTTGTGTGACTAAAAAGGTTAGTGACATACGGTGCTATCGAAACAAAATTTAGGTCCGTATTTATAAATCGAATACACCTGAGTAGTTTTTAAGTGATCGTTTTTCATTAATACAGGGAGTAAGGAAAAGTATCATTAAATTTTAAACCACATACTAATCCATCAAACTGAACAACTTTTACTATGGGAGCGAATCTGTCAGAACAAAAAAAATATCTGCTGTCCCATACTAAACTGCAATACCTACTCGATTCAAATGTAAGGGACATCAAATTTTTTTTTTGTTCTCACAAGTTTACTCTTATTAGCAAAAGTTGTTCAGTTTGATGGGTAGAGTATGTGGTTTAAAGGTTAATGATACTTTTCCTTACACCCTGTATAGGTATTTATAATTGCCCGTTAAATTACACATTGTTGATACACGCTCAAAAGTTGAGTTTGGTTTCGTAATGGCGAAAAAAAACAGCTGATTTTAATGTTGATTCCATAGTGAAAGTTGTTCAGCTAGATGGTCTGAAGCACTCCACATGTAATGCATTTTAGTTAACATCCTGTATAAATCTCGCTACAATATGACGGGAAAATCTAGTATTATCTGAAAAATGTAAAAATTGTCGTAAAAGGCAAAATTTAAATTTTCAAAGCTCAAACATGTCAGGTATGCGATCTCTTCTGGCCTGATTTGTCTGGTCGTAGGTCCTACAGGACCCTAAGTTCACGCCTCAACACACCGAAGCCTCTTTATTGTCATGCTGATCTTTTGTTGATATCCGATAAATTGGAAAAAATAAGTAAAAATAAAAAATACAAATCACTGTGAACTTTTTCGTTCATAACGGCATTTTGTTTGTTACGACTATGATTGAAATTGTAAATTGTCGTTTTTGGCAAAGAGAAAAGTTGTGCCAGGAAAAAAGAAATAGCAAAAATGAAATGAAAATGGCATTGTTTTGTAATCAACTTTTTCGAGCTTCATAACCTATAAAATTTTATGTTTACTCGTAACGAATGTCATCACAATGTAGGTATGATTCAAAATTGAAGTTTAATTGTGTAAATATTTCCATTTAAAACTTTATACGTTATAAAAGATAATGCGGGTTTGTATGGAAGGTTGGCGCCTTATCAATCGCCGTTTTTTTTTGCCTTTCCATTAACCAAACTTCAATATTTTAGTTCAGAATAAAGTAACAAACAAAACTAGTTATGACAAGTATATCTCTAAACTCAGTCACTAATGGAGATATAAAGGCTTGAAGTAAACGTAATGAATATATTTCAACCCAAGTTTTGACACTTTGTTTGTAACTTTATTCTGAACTACAATTATCAACTTTGATTCATGGCCGCGCTAAAAAAAAAGGTGAAAAGAAAAAAGGCACCATTTTTAGGCATTAACTTTTAACATTAATCATAATAACATTTATCTCATGTAAGACTTCTTCCATCTACTGGTTGTCTGCAAGAAATAACTTTTAGTGATAAGGCCGCCTTTTGTACCTTTCTTATTCGCGTATATTGTTGTTGTTTTTTGTGTAATTTGGTGTGCAAATAAATAATATTTATCTTATTTAACTTCCCTTCTTATCGTGTAGGCAGCAAGCCCTGGTGTCAGAGTTTTTTCAGACCGCCTTACGGCCTCTGACGTGGTTTTATGTAACAACTACTACCACCAGAGATAGTAACCACCTTAGCCTGTATACAGGCTAAGAGTCTACCCACCAAACTGAACAACTTTTACTGTAGGAGCAAACCGAATGGAGCAAAAAAAAATCAGCTGTTCCATACTAAACTGCAATGCCTACTCGACTCGGCAACAGCTGATTTTTTTTTTGCTCCGATCGGTTTGCTCCCATAGTAAAAGTTGTTCAATTTGATGGATAGACTAGACTCTTAGTTTAAAAGGATGACAATGATATAAATTTTACCCTTTATAGCAATGATAACAATCAAAGTTATTTTGTGTCTCGTTCATGGTTAAGGATTCAAGATGGAAATGATGACGTGTCATGTGATGATAGGTGGATAAATCTGCCCCTACTAAACACAAAACCACTGTCACTACCGAATAAATAAATAATAAACAAAAATGAGTCACGTTGCAGGTTCTGACACGAGCACTTGTCTCGCGTGGTGTTCACGCGTCGCGTTCTTGCCTGCCACGAGGCTCAGCAATCCTCAATCTCTTCTTGTTCTTGATGAAACACAATCCCTGTGATTGGGATAGATTTTCCTACATTGACATTGGCGGAAAAGCAGTGCTAACGCACAAGAAAGAGTCAATTAATAATAAATAAATAAAAAATCATACAAAAAATAATGTATGTATGTATGTATATGCTCAAGACTACATTCCCCGAGGGGGTAGTCAGAGATGTTCTGAAACCTCAGAGCATCCACGTTTCACCAGTAGTACTGAAACTATGTCCAGTGTGACGGGGGGTGAGCCCGTCGCCACTTATAATGGACAGTGGGTACAATACATGCCTCGAAATTGAAGCATGCAGGTTTCCTCACGATGTTTTATCACCGAAAAGTCAGTGGTGCTACAAATTGTACATAAATTCCGAAAAACTTATTGGTACGAGTCGGCCTGGACGGGGATCGAACCATCGCCTCCTGCAAAAAATTAATTGTAAATTTTACCCCTATTATGCATTTTTACCTTAAATATGTGGATAATTGTAAAGCCAGACGCTGCCATAATTTAAATAAAGACGAGTCACAATAATATTCACGATTCAATATCGAAATCCGATATGTTAGTATTATTATATTTTGTAAAGAAAAATTGAATGAAAATTTAATATCCGGAGGAACATTTACTTGCGCTTACGGGACATATTGAAAAGCACAACGTATTCCTTTATACGCCTTTCTATCACAATACAGGCTCGAGGTCCTTTATGGTCCACCTAAATGGAAATGCAACGAATTATTATGAATAAAATGTTTTCATGTAGAATAATAAATAAGATTCTTGTTTATTTCTGGCTTAAGTTCTGGTCGCATCTTCTCTACAACGGAACACCTTCTGACGCGGTGGAATAGTCAACAAATATAGTCCCTATGTCCTTCTTAATATGCTGACACTTTTTTAAGGGGATGATCAGACCGTCAAACTGAACAACTTTCTCTATGGTATCAATGTCAAAATCACGAAAAAAAAATCAGCTGCTGCATACAAAACTTCAAACCTACTCGAGCAATTATGTATGGGACAGCTGATTTTTTTTCGCGATTTCGATGTTGGTCCGAAAGAGAAAGTTGTTCTGTTTGATGGTCTGATCATCCTCTTAAAAAAGTGTCAGCATATTAAGTTGGACCCTGTATAGTCAACAAAACAAAAAAAAAAAAAACTTTTCAAAAAGATGGTTTCAGAAATTCACCCGTCTCTCCTCTTAAGTCACTAAAAAAGTAAATTAAAGAACGTTCAATACAGCTAAATATTAACTTTGATTTGGCTCACAAATCTTTTAAAATGCCTATTATCAGTCACAATAAATATTTGATCTAAAGTTCACTTTTATGAAATGAATAAGTATAAAATGTGTCTAAAAACAACATAAAGAATAAATAGCTTTAAAAATGTTTCATTAGGTATCTTTTTAGTTAAAAATATTAAAATTTTACCCAACATGCACTAGCCAAGGGTACAAAAAATAATAGTTCTGTAGCCCCGGGACTTTTTAATTACCAAAAAGATTACGGATTACCGTTAAGATATTATTGTAAGGTACGAAATTACTAATATAAAACCTAAGTCTTACAGATCACAACCCGCCGTAGCAAAAAAAAAATATTGTCGGAATATTATAAACCCATACGTAATAGTAAGACAGTCTAAAGTTGCCATACAAAGCTATAAAACCAGATGAAAAAGTAAATTTTGATCGGTCTTATAGCTTTGTATGGCAACTTTAGACAGTCTTACTATTACGAATGGGTATTTAACTAAGATGAAGAACATGACAGTATAGAAAAAAAAATACGGTAATTTCCAAATTTAAAAATTTCAGACAATTTTTTTTTGCTACGGCGGCTTGCGATCTGTAAGACTTAGGTTTTTATATTAGTATTTTGTACCTTGCCACAATAGCTAAACGGCAATCGGTAATCTTTTTGTTAATTAAAAAGTCCCGGGGCTAGAGAGCTATAACGACTAATATCTAAAATGAATTAAAATTGTCAAAAGACCTATTACGAACCCACTCTAAGCAAACAACTTTTATGTTCCAATTAAAATTAAGTAAATTTTAAACGAGCTAGTAATTAAGGACATGCCAAGTATCCCATTCAGTTTGTAAATTGTCCATTAAAAGTGTTGTAGTTACTGTAAAAGTTTGCTGCAAAATTGTATGAAAAATATTTTACTAACCCGTGTAGTTCTTTTACCGTTTAGCCGCTCTCATCACAATTTACCAATTTACTATTTTTCAATCAAGAAATCTTTAAAAAATATAAAAGCGCAACACGAACTTAATATAAAAGTCTAAAAGCTATTCTAGCTAAGCTAGCTATAGGTTTGGAACTTGCCAATTTAATGAAATTCTAAATAAATAGTGGTCTCGGTGGTTTCCTTTACTTTTGACACAACCAGGCACTACCAGTAGTGTCATGGGGAACTACTGGTCCCATCAGCACTACTAGTAGTTCCAAAGGGACAAGTTTCGTCCCAATGCAATGTCACAACCAGGCACTACCAGTAGTGTCATGGGGAACTATTGGTCCCTTCAGCGCTACTAGTCGTTCCAAAGGGACAAGTTTCGTCCCAATGACACAACCAGGCACTACCATTAGTGTCATGGGGGACTACTGGTCCCTTCAGCGCTACTAGTAGTTCCAAAGGAACAAGTTTCATCCCAATGCAATGTCACAACCAGGCACTACCAGTAGTGTCATGGGGATCTACTGGTCCCTTCGGCACTACTAGTAGTTCCAAAAGGAGAAGTTTCGTCCCAATGACACAACTAGGCACTACTAGTAGTGACAAAGAGACTAGTTTCGTTCCAATGACACAGCCAGGCACTACCAGTAGTATCATGGGGATCTACTGGTCCCTTCAGCACTACTAGTAGTTCCAAAGGAACAAGTTTCGTCCCAATGATACAACCAGGCACTACCAGTAGTGCCATGAGGAAGTACTGGTCCCTTCAGCACTACTAGTAGTGTCCAAGGGGACAAGTTTCGTCCCAATGATACAACCAGGCACAAACAGTAGTGTCATGACGAAGTACTGGTCCTTTCAGCACTAATAGTAGTTCCTAAAGGAGAAGTTTCGTCCCAATGATACAACCAGGCACAAACAGTAGTGTCATGCTGGTCCCTTCAGCACTACTAGTAGTGCCAAAGGAACAAGTTTCATCTCAATGACACAACCAGGTAAGAATACTACCAGTAGTGTCATGTGGAACTACTGGTAGTGCCACGTGGTTGTGCCATGGTGAACGCAAATGTCAGATATAACTTATTTTAAATATTATTGGCATTTAGGGAATAAGTTCGTATTCACACGACTCTAATTTTATAGCGCGAGCGTCGCGTAAGAAAAGAACATTATTACGAGTATCACGCGAAGCGGGCGCGACTCGTGGGCGACGCGTGCGCCATACGTTGGCTGAGTGATTACGAGATCGATATATTATTATGTACTTTATTGAACAGTAGTTAAATTACAAATTTAATGTAGCTGCTGAGATTGTTCGCTCGAGTTTTCAAGCAATACGATCAGTATATATTTTTATGGGTGACCGCATTACATCCTCGGCTTCATCTACACTTTCAATCAGGTGAGCTAACGCCAAGTTTAAAACCATTTCGATTTAAAAACAAAATTTACTTCTGCAATTTTTTTTAAGTTAAAATTGTGTAAATATGATTTATGTTACTTAATACATATTCATACGATGGAAATGTAAAAGTGAGAAAATGATAAACGGAGGTAAAACAGATTTTCATTGCTCAAGTTTAACATCTCTACTCTGCGCCTTAGTGATTTATTACCGCAAATTATTCAAAATTTGACTTTAAATTAAGTATTCCGGGGCTCTGGTTATAATTAATTACTAGGTACATATGCTAACTCGCTTTTGCGTGATTTACAGGTTACCGGGAAACCTACAATAATTTGCTGGTAAAGCTGCCTACCTTATAAGTCGGAGGAGGCCTTGCAATACTGGATAGAGACAGAAAATTATGGTGATGGTTATGCAGGGTGTAAGGAAAAGTATCATTAGTCAATAATAAGTCAATAAGTCAATATAATTTATTCAATATAGGAGCTTACAGCACACTTATCAAACGTCAAATCTTTTTTAAAGCTACCACCGCGTCGGAACGTGTTGTCGCTGTAGAGAAGATGCGGCCAGAAACTCTACAATATAACACGACTTAATAACTATTACAATATAAAAATTAACCTTTAAACCACATACTCTACCCATCAAACTGAACAACTTTTACTATGGGAACAAACCTGTCAGAACGAATAAAAAATCAGCTGTCTCATACATTTGAGTCGAGTGGCGCTGTAGTTTAGGATGGAAAAGCAGATTTTTTTTGCGCTGACAGGTTTGCACCCATAGTAAAAGAAGTAATTATGTTGTGTGGTACGGAACCCTCGGTGCGCGATTACCCCGACTCGCACTTGACCGTTTTTAGGGTTCCGTAGTCAACAAGGAAACCTTATAGTTTCGCCAAGTCGCAAATTTGACATGAGTATACTATACATATTTGTCACGCCGACAAAGTGGTAAAATAAAATCTTGAAAACTAAATTTTTTAACCTCCCCTACACGAAAAGTGGGGATGACATTTTTTTTCTCGTCTATCCCATAGTGTGGGGTACCGTTAGATAGGTCTTTTAAAAATATTGTGGGTGTGTTCATTTTTCGATTTAGGGATCCGTTACCGAAATATTAAGCTTTAAAGTGAAAATTTGTGTTGGAGTCAAGTGTCCCTCCCCTCCTCCTTGCCGGCTAAACGGTTGTTTCTGGATACGTGAAAAAATTCACGGCAGTAGTGTATATAACGAATTTAAAAGGAAAACTATCACCGCTAAGTAGGCTTTACAAATTAACGAGTAATGGTCGACCAACTTGTAAAATTTTTTTTTTCTTTTTTTTAAACACTTTATTGTACACATAACATTACAGAAAAAACAATTAAAGTAGACATGTACAAAGGGCGAGCTTATCTCTAAAGAGATTTCTATCAGCAGACCCGCAATAGAGACAGTTCTAAAGTGTGAGGCAGACATAATGTGTACAGCACAAATGATAAAAACTGTAATGAGTAGATGTGCGTAAATAATAAATATAAAAATACATATTTAAATATAAACACAAATAGATACAATAAACTTACATAAACTATGGCTTATTTAAGAGAGTGATAGTGTTCATTTACTTGCTTTTTGAAGGTCGCAAATGTTTGATAATCACGAATGTTGGCGGGGAGTGAGTTCCACAATCGGGCGGCATGGATAGTGAAAGAGTCTTAAAAAGCCTTAAAAGAGTAGGAGTAGAAGTCGGTGGAGTGGGTTGGGATTCTAAGTTGGGTATGGATATGAGATCGATAAGGTTTGTCAGGAGGACTAGATTAAAATGTACTTTTTAGACTTTATTAGCCGTTAAATTGTAGTATAAAACAAAAAGACCCTTCTTAGTCCGCATATTATGATGGGCAACTACTACGGAACCCTACCCTGCGCGTGGCCCGACACGCACTTGACCGGTTTTTTAATAATATGATGGAAACCATATTATATTTTTCTTTTGCCTTTTCCGTCATACTTTTAAATTCCAGCTTCTTTTATAATGGAAAAGCGCTATTAAGGTAGCGACGCATTGTAGCGTGTGGAAGCCGAACGCAAAATCCGATTAGCACTTCGCACTCTCATCAAGTCTTAAAAGCCTTCGGTGCAGAAAATGTTAAGTCTCAAAGCTTTACTTTTTATGAGAAAGTTACTTTTGCTATTAAAATGAGCTAAGTGTTAACAATTATTCAAAATAAACACTATGATAGTTGATAGTTGACACAAAGATACATTTTGGTCCGCGTAGGTTTGCAGTTTGGTATTGAACGGCTGTTTTTTTTTCGCGATTTTGATATTGGTCCTATACAGAAAGTTGTTCAGATTGATGGTCTAATCAATCATCTTTAAAAACCGTCAGCATATTAAGAAATACTCGGTAGATTATTATCTACGATAAGGTATATGCTACCTTAATAATAACAAAATAATGTGATGCCAAAAATTGTAGCAGTCCAACAATTTGCATAAAATTTATCTAAAAATGTTTTGTCCTATGTTGTAATAATATAATATACTGTAAATTTATAACCCAAGAATTCCTCTACAAGCTTCAATTTGAAAGCAGCCACGTAGTAATAATGGCCACGGCTTCCTTTGCTTCCTTGGCTTCCATAAACATAATTTTGAATGAACCATAATATTTGACGGGACGAGCGTGTTTATGAAGTCATCAAAGTATTCATATTAAACGTGGTCTATCATAGGGGTGCAGGGTGGTGTGGTGGAAGGATATGCGCAGTAGCGCTTTCGCCTTAAAATTTTGATCTAAGCAGTCATGTTTTTTTGATTTTGTTTGCTGGCCATCATACATGAAACAATCGCGTTTAGAATAATCACTGTGCCTAAAAAAAAAAGACGTGAGCAATATGCTAAGAAGTCGCGCGGTATGCCGAGAAGAGGCGATACTTATGACGTATAATCTATCTATGAGTTTCCAATACGATCTTTACACGATTACTTCATTGTAGCTTGGTACTGAACTAATTCCCCACACGATTAACCTGTCCCATTGCTGAGTTTTACAACTATAAAATCGATCATCATCATCAGCCCGTATCCACCCACTGCAGGGCATAAGCTTCCTCCCTATTTTGCCAATTCGCTCTTGCACCAATCGTTGGATACGATCTTGCAGACGTTTCTATTTATGTCATCAACCCACCTAGCCGCCTGACGACCCACTCCTCTTTTGCTTAAATTCGGCCAGCACTTTGTTAGGTCTTTACTACACCTGCCATCACTTCTACGCTACGTGTCCTACCCACCACAACCAAGCGAATCGAACCGTAGTTAAAACTACAGATTAATTAATTAATAGTTATCTTTTCTTATCTTGTTGTGGGGCTGGCAAACCAGCGACACTTCGACCCAGTGGGATCTTTCGTGTTAGTCCCAATACTTATTGCTTTCTTTACCCTTCAAATACATTTCAATGAAGAAGGCAATACCGCTGAGGGGAAGAAACCTAAGATCTCCCAGTTTTGGATATCCATCTCCGTGGAGGCACATGCGTTTTGCCGCCAAGACATCACACACAAAGGATATGTTCCATGGTCTCCTCCTCTCCGCAACGCTCAGCAGCTGGGATCTAGGGTGAGTTTCAAGTTGTGCATCATAGTGCTTGTGGCGTAGTGCCCAGTGTGGGCTCCGACGATGGCACGAGCCTTGCTCCTGCTCCTAATTAATATTTACTACGTAACATGAACCGTAGAATAACAAACCAATTCGACCCCTAATGGCACCATTTTCTTTTCATTTAGATTTCCGCTAAAAAAATCTCTAATCACATTTAGATTTGTAACCTCTATATTTGTAGAGCAAAATCAAGTTTATCCTATTAGCATAAGGTCAGTATTTCAGTAAATCCTCTTGTGACTGCGTTATTTGCATAACTACCGCGACGCTTCCGCTGCATGGTGGCGCTTGAAACTGTTTGCATTTGCATTTATATTTTAAATTTGTATGAATCCTTTTTCTTTGTGGATATATTTTTAAAGGTTGAGTTGAGGGATGTTTGCGCTAATTTTCATTAAGTAAAAATTTAATATTTGACTTACACAGTTTCCGGGTGTGGAAAATTAAAAGCCATTTTTTTAGTATTCCGTAACAAAATTGGCAAAACGGAACACTTATGGAATCACCTCGGTGTCTGTCTGTTCGTCAGTCTGTCACACGCATTTTTCTCGGAGACCGTAAGACACAGGAAGCTGAAACTCGGCACAGTTACAGCAATATTGATGGTCCAATGACATAAATAAAGTCAAAAAAGCTTAATGTTTATATTGAGGGGAGAACGGTTATAAAAATAAGATTTTTTTCAAAAATCTTTAAAAAATGCTAAAATTTATATCGCTGGAAGAAGAAATGATTGTTTCTGAACAGAAAAATTTATATGAAAATTGTTTGTTGTAGAAATACGGAAGTTAGAGCCATATCTATCACACCAGCGAAGGCACCGCAACGACCGACGGACGTCGCAATTACACCGCCGCGATTTTTATGGCAAGGTATGGCCGTGACATCGCCTCGCGATTCTACCACGACACTAATTGATCTCAGAAAAATTCGCGACGATATACAGGGCCCAACTTAATATGCTGACAGTTTTTTAAGAGGATGACCAGACCATCAAACTGAACAACTTTCTCTGTAGGACCGAAGTTGAAATCGCGAAAAAAACATCTGCCGTCCCATACAATTGGGTCGAGTAAGATTTCAGTTTAGTATGGAACAGCAGATTTTTTTTCGCGATTTCGACATTGGTCGCATCGAGAAAGTTGTTCAGTTGTTGGTCTGATCATCCCCTTAAAAAAGTGTCAGCATATTTAGAAGGACACTATAGTTCCGCTCAAAAATCGCTTGTGTGATATGTCTCTTATGGTGTAGCATAGTTACAATTACATACAAAAACAAATGCGACGATAAGACCTCAAACAGTTCGACGAGGTCGAACCAAATCGTTTCACTAAATTGAGAAAATTTTCCAGCGACATAAAAGTGGTTTCAATAAATAATTCAATATATTTTATGGTTTAATTTTGTAATGACTTAAAAGACGGGTGGTTTTCTTTGAAGATATCATTAGGCTTGATAGTGAAAATTTTGATTAAACGAAAATGACATTTGCTTGTAAAACGAATTGAAATACGAAATTGTAAGTAAAATGACGTACGTACTAATAAGAAGAATAAAAAAAATAGCAACGGCTCAACAACGAAAAAAAATCGATTAAATTTGTCGTTACTAAATGTGGCGAGCAAATATTTAAGACAAAATTGCTTCATTATCATAATTATTATTCTTTCTATCTGGATTTCCAGTTAAAGACAGCATTACAAGCAAACAATTTAAAAAAAATCAAAATTCGAGTTTTTCTGTGGTTTTCTAGGGGATCATGTACTTCGCCACCAAAGGTCAACATTTCAAAAGGTGTTTCGTTAAAATGATAAAAAAAGGAATACACAATAAAACACATACATAAGACAGACAGACATAGGGGAGACAAAATAAAAGATGCCAACGCTCTTTTGATGCAATATTGCAAATATTTACGATAATTTGGAACTGTTGACTGACTTGGTCTTTAAAACAGACTCGCACTGACTAGATGGACTTAGCTCTTGTATGGTTCGTTAGTGCAAGTGAGAGAGGAATACACCAGTGCCATCTTCTGTACCACCGAGAAAGGATGAGGTCAAAATTCGTGAGGGACAGGGAGTGACCGTATTGTATGTCGATACGAAATCTTCATTATGCTGCGGCAGGACTATCTCAATCCACGCCCAGGTACGTTTGACGGAAGATCTCCATTGAGGGGGTGAATCGTCGCTCATTGGCGCATTTTATTTTTCGTTCCTGAAGCGCAATGTTCAAAATTCGAAAAATCTGGTTGAGTGAACTATCTGTTACGGTAGTAACTACACAGAATAGGTAATAGTATATAGTTCTACATATAGAACGGCCATTCCCCGCCCCTCTCTGATTACAGATACCCCACCTCACCTCACACTTTCTGGGAAACTTGAGGGAGGCCGAGCAAGGGAATGTAGTCAGGCGCGCTCACCCGTTGGATTTGATTACATAAAATTGAGTCTTTTCAATGTGCATAAAAAACGTTGAAAAATAACACTAAATTCACTTTCAGTAATTTTTTTAGCTCAAATACTATTTTTAATAACAGAACGAACAATAAAAAGTAACGAAATGTAGATGATGTTCATACGATGCGTGGTCAACCCCCTACACATAATATGTCAAAGACAATTTGTACCACGTGCGCATGTGCGAACGCTATCATGTCAAATCCAAAACGTTGTTTGAAGTGCCGGACCTGTGGTAACTATTAAGTAATCTGTGGCTGCGGTCCTGATATTGCTAGTGAAATGTGCATATTTTTATAATAACTGATTACTCGCCCAGGAATACAGTCGTGAACATAAATACTTGTATTGTTTTAAAGTTCCGATCTATTCAATTCCCCAACGATATTTCTAAAAAGTATCTTAGCTATTCGTCCAACTTTCTCAATATTTCATTTCATTGTACGTAAACATTTGCAAAGTTTAACATAGAATTTCAAACAATACGAATACTATTTAAATTCTTCTACGAGTAACACAATAAATACAAAATGGTTATACCTATTTTCGTTTGAGAATTTTAATATTTCGTTAGTTTTAAATGAATTAAGCGTCTCCCCAAATAATAAACGGTCGAAGTAAACGGTTGGCAGAGAGCCAGCAGAGCGATACTATTCAAAAGGAGAAAATTAAAAACTCGCCACTTTTGCCATAAAGTTCTACCCCTTGGCTCCGAGAGTAAAGTGAAGGTTTATTCCCTTCTACTCCTTAGGGCTTAATCTGCATCTGCACTGCATGGCTGCAAAAAGTCGCACGGCATCGCCTACTACGACTTTTTGTAACGATGCAGTCGCACGTATCATTGTTGCATTTGCAACACGCGACGAAACAAACATCGCTGCAAACGCACGACCGAAATGATGCAGACTCGTGTCAGTATCGCTACACTGTATCTTTACAGACACGCGACTGTATCGGGTGACATAGGGGGAAAGAGAAGAACGAAATGTAGCGATGCTGCATCGCGTTTCTAGCGCAACTGCATCCTGATACTAGCGATATAGAATCGTGTCTGCTTTGGGTACGCCGCCAGCGATGACATCTCGACTGTATCGCTACAAGAAGTTCTCTTGGGCGAAGGCCCCTTAGCCACAGAACATATAACTAGTATGTAGAAGGTACTACAACCAGAATGGATACTCCCTGCCCCTCTCTGTTTGCAGATACCTTACCTCACGTCGCACTTTCTGGGGCCTCATTAAGGGACATGAGCATGTAGCACATACATGATACTGAGTTGATACTTCAAGTTTATTAAAATATCGCTTCTTAAGAAGCAAAATGTCAATATTATTAAAGGCAGATATAACGAGCCCATTCAGCTAACATTTTGTTCTAATCTTTTTTAACGGTTTCCATTCCCTTTCCGCGAAATAAAATGTTATCAGAATGAAGTGCACCGCCAGTTTTTGTCTGTAAGTACCGCCCATGTAACACCCTCTATCGTAAATATGACACCCTCAGCGGTGAAACAATGCGATGCGGGCACCACGAGTGGCTTAGATCTCATTCGTCATAATTGGTAAAAGGTACGATTATTATGCTTAGGCGTAGGAAAATAAAAACAATTTATTATTCGTATTCTTCTTCTATCGAATCGATGGCTTGTCATTCTAAATCTTTCCGGCCCAGAATTTCATTACACAGATAGCATTTTTCGCAGCGCTCATAAGCTCCGTTTACGTGCAGGTCCGGGCAGGAAGGGTACGATAGAAGATGGGCCATAGTCTGAGGATTATTCGTATTATCAAGAAGTGATAGGAATAGCCCAAAATAAAGTGTCCAGCTTACATTGCCAATTCTTTAGAATTCCTTAGCTAGGACCAACAATGAAAACACATCCATTAGTGGGCTCATCTTCATAACTTCAGTTTTAACGGCGATTCTTGTTTTTATTACAATTTCATGCCTTTCAAGTGATCCTTGTTTCGAGACTAAATGTTTTTTTACGAAACTTAAGTGCTCTTGCTCCTTTCTAAACTGCTTTTGAGTTTTTAATTTTAAAACAGTTGACAATTTTTATTCTTTATATTTGTATGGGGTATCACTATCGTATTTTTTCTTTCTTTACCGAATAAATTAATTATGATTCGTACAATATTAGCATAAGCATAAGCATATGTTCACGACTATATTTCCCGAGGGAGTAGTCAGAGATATTCTGAAACCTCAGAACATCCACGTTTCACCAGTAGTACCGAAACTCAGTCCAGTGTGATGGGGGGTAACCAACATTAAAAACAATTACTGCCACTGCAGGCTGATGAGAATATACTTGACTCATATTATAATTTTAAATATTTGGTAAGTCTTAAACAGGTTTTTCATAATATTGTTAAACATATATTTACTGAGAATATATTTTAATTCATCCATATTTCACCACCGCGTGATATTATTTGCATTATTTTAGCGGCTTTATTATGCCTTTTCGATTTTTTGTAAATAAAATGTCAAAATTATCCTTCTTCCGGGTCATGAAAAATGTGAGCATGCAGGCAAGCAAGTACGCAAGCAAGTATGCAAGCTAACATAAAAGCAGAAAGCAAGAAATCATGCATACAAGCAAACATGCAAGCAAGTACGCTAGCAAGCACGCATGTAACCGCATGCAAGTATATTTCAATGACTTGTATTTTTAAAGTATTTGTAAATTTACTTTATTATTCTAAGACCCAGACGAAAGCAGAGTAAAAGAATATGCTAAACTAAAAATCCGCAGCGTAAACAAATGGTTATTTTGCTATTTCTTTGATGTAACAAAGAACTCCAGAAAATGGGTTTTCGTAGAACAAATTAATAATACCTATACTCCATTCAAAATAACAAAGAAATTTTAAGGCTATTTTGCATTACAGAAACAGAGATTTGAAACACTTATTTTTAGAACAGCTTTAGTAACGTCCAAGATATGTCGGATAGTATATAGAGTCCTTCTTAATATGGTGACACTTTTTTAAGGGTATAATCAGACCGCCAAACTGAACAACTTTCTCTATGGATCCAACATCGAAATCGCGAAAAAAAATCTTTTGTTCCATACAAAACTGCAAACCTACTTGAGCCAAATTTATAGGACAGCTGATTTTTATCGCGATTTCGATTTTGGTCCAATAGAGAAAGTTGCTCAGTTTGATGGTCTGGACATCCCCTTAAAAAAGTGTCAGCATTTTAAGAAGGTATGTATCCAATAAATTAATTACATTTAGTTATCAGAATTGGCCCGAAAGCTAAGTAGGAATCGGACAATCTTGTCGTCCTTATCAGGAATGAAGTATAGAAGCAAAGACTTTTTGTTCCAGGAGCGCAGCGAAGACCAAACAATTTTTTTTGACCTGGTAGCTACTGCTTTTCTGAACCTTTTTTTACCTATTTGTTCAAGTTAAGAGCTTAAATGAATTTGAACTTGCATGTAGAGAAACAACAAGTTAACCAGACATTATATTATTATGTCTCATGTAACGGCGTTAGCACTCTACTAAAATATAAACATAAACTCACGACCGTCATTCCTTTCGGGGTTGTCAAAAACATTGCTAAAATTACAAACTTTCTTATCTAAATCTAAAAATTATGTTAGATTTTTCATATGGTACACCCTGTGGTTTTCGCTTAAAACGGATCACCCTATTTCTTTGCCTGGGTGTTATACAAGGCTATTACGGGATAAATATAAATTTATATATCTTGGACATTGTCACACAAATTATCTAGTCACATTTAAAGTACCAGAATCTAGCCTGGACTTGTATTATGATGACTAGACCACGAGACAGAATACATATATAGATACAAACGTCCATGACTCGGGTACAAATATTCATATTCATCATACAAATATTTGTCCCTTACGGGATTCGAACCCGTGACCCTCGGCACAGCAGGCAGGTTCACTACCGACTGTGCTATCGGGCCGTCGGGATAAGGCATTCTTATTCATTGGTTTTTGACGAAAATCTAATCACATATCACCAGTAACTTCCACGTCAGAGGTCGTAAGACGGTCTGAAAAACTATGACACCAGGGCTTGCTGCCCACACCATAAGAAGAAGAAAACTACTTACTTGACACATTGCATGCTGAAACCTATAATTTGAGTTATGCTGCAGCACAGTTTAAGAAAGTATAATACGGATACTGCCTGCCTCCAATTATGACCTCACTTTTCGGTGGTACGGGAGGTGGACGATAAGCAAGCATTTGTGTCCTGTCTCACTCGCACTCATACTCACGCCACTTTTTATCAGTTCATGTCCATTTGTATGAAGTGTTCGGGGTGTGGCTAAAGTGCATTACTCAGCGTCTTGCAAGTTGATCTAAATAGATTTTACTACTGATAAAATCAATTTTCTTATTAAAAAAATTGAATTAAATTTTTTTTGTGTGGCCTATTTTGATTATCTTGGAAAGTAAAACTTTATTTTAATACACAATTTGTGTCCGAGAAACCAATAAGTCATCTCACTAAACTGTTACTCTGGTACAAATAAACGTGGTATAAAATGTTAAACCAAAATATAAGCAAAATGTCTACTTATAAACCCGGAATAACTTAAGCCTAGTTTAACGTCGGTGTTACTGTTATGTATCATAGACAAATTTATTAAGTTTATCTATGAACCGCGACGTTGCCACCAACGTAGTTACGACTTTATACGTAAGAAATTATGATCTCCTTATTCTTAGTTTATTCTAATCATAACTATTCCTAATATAAGGATGGAATAAGTATGTTTTTATTTGTATCACAGTTAGAATAGTAGTTGTAGCAAAGCTGATAACCGCCTCGAATGAGACCACAGAGCAATGAGTTTATCCATGTATGTAATTTCTTCGCCACAAAGTCACCAGGGCGCTGCTGAAAATACCCAAATTTTCACAGCTAATGCTAAAACCTCCGCATTTGCCCAGTTAGTTTCGAGGGCACTAATTATGTAAATAATCATAGCCGCAAACGTGGGATTCTGTAAACGTATGCTAATGTAACCAAAACCAGAAACGCTGGTCGCTATTCTATCCAAGGAAATGTATGGGTCCAATTAAAATATACGTATGTATGTGAGTAAAGTGTTCGTCAAAGTTCCGAGCAAGAAGCAAAAACAATTCAGAATCTCGATTAATATTTTAACGTCGAAAACACACGATCTTTAAAAAATCCTACTACTGTTGACTAAAGACCTCAGATCCGTCGTTTTGTATTACTAGTAAGATATAAATTCGCCGGTTAGGTCAGTTCAAATCTTAGACCATATAACTAGGGACCAGTCTCGCCTTAGCATTTCCCCTCTGTCACGTTACAAGATCTATTAATCATGTACATTTAGATACAATTTTATACCAAATCACTAAACGAGACAGCCCATAATTATTGCGGAACAATAATTTCAAACTAGTCGCGTTTGAGGTTCACGACTATTTTTAACAATCAAAATTAGAATCTATGGTAATGAAATAAAATTCAAAGTTGCAGATTTCATGCTACCTCGTCCCCCGCAAAAAGTAATTGAAAATTTTGTTAGTAAAATTACACTGGTAACTCGTCCATAGTTGTATTGTCTAAGGTTCAAATAATTAAATTAGAAGACAAATGGTAGCTTACAACCTTCTGGGTTAAAATATATTTTTTTGCAAATATTATTGATTATCAACATGTTAAAGCCACGTCACACTATAAGAAAGAGTATACTTGTACATACAGTACGGACACTCGCAGCACTAACTGCAACTAGCATAAACTGGCAGTATCGTGGCTCCAGATCCAAAGAATAAATAATAAAATAAACGAGACAAATCTACCAAAACAGATCGAAACTAAATCCAATCGGCTCATCCAGTAGCACAAATATTTTGTTTACTTTATTCGCAGTAAACATTAGCAGGACTTTAGGCTGAATACATATGGGAGTTGCGAGTTCGAGTGTGGTTAGACCGCGTATTCGACAGTTAAGGCCTTATCGGGCTATAGTTCGCTTACAGGCTTTATGCGAATTGACTGTTAAGTTAAATTTAGGTTTACGCTGCATTGTATTGTAAATTTTTTATTCTTTAGTACTCAGCTTATATTTCTCGACTCTCGTCTCGTCGTATATTTTCCTCAAGGCTACCACAATGCCTCAAAACGAAAGTGTCCAATCAGTGCATACTGCCAGTGATGACCTATGGTGTGGAAACGTGGACCCTGACGATAGGACTAGTTCATCAATTCAAAGTATCTGAGCGATCTATGGAGAGATGGAGTTTCTCTGAGAGATCACATCAGGAATGAGGTGATCCGTCAGAGAACTAAAGTGGTCGATTTAGCTCAGAAAATTTCCGAGAGCTTACAACCCGAATTCCTTTAAAGCAGGCGTAGGCTTCTTTTGGGTAAGCTCGCTACATCTACGACTCCATCTAGGTCCTGATGACTGGATTGAGGTCAAGAGCAAACCCATCTGGAAAAAAAAATGGAGTGGCAATGGGCTGGTTATATCTGCCGAAGAACGGACTGATGGAGAGTCAGAGTTCTAGAGTGGAGACCACGAACTGGCAGGTGTAGTGGCGCTGGACCTACGACCTAAAAAGATAGCGAGAAGCGTCTGGATGAGGAAGGCCGAGGATTTCATTTTGTGGCGCGACTTGGGAGAGAGGCCTATGTTCAGCAGTGGACGAAGATATGCTGATGATGATGGTAACTCAGCTTATATCCTGCTGTGTCTGCTCTCAAGCACACATTGAATAAAGAATTTCAACTGGTTGCCAGCTTAAAATCCACGGCATGTTTGGAATGAAGGATCCAAGAAATAAAGAAATCATAAATACCCTCATTCTTCTCCACCCATAATAGAGTCTCAAAATAAGAAAGTCGTATTTCTATCAAAGAGCTACTTATTACAAAGATCTAAAACGTTTACTCGTATACTACAAAAAGGTCCCATCTGTAGGGTTCCTTAAGAAAAAAGAAAATAAGACCCTTTTACTGAGATTTATGACTATCAATAATGACCGTTATTTTGTACTAACTGATACAACATTTGTAATTTTGTTGTTTCTTATAATTATCATTTTTTCACATTAAACCTAAATAAATCTTTTTTTTTTCAAAATTTATGTTACTTGTGATAAAAGAGAAACCTGTCCCTTTTATCTACTAAACTAAACTGCATAATAAGAATAAGCATAAACATACCGTATACGATACTCGTAACAATGAGTTTTTCGGAATTTATGTACGATTTGTAACACCACAGGCTTTTCGGTGAAGGAAAACATCGTGAGGAAACCTGCATGCTTCAATTTCGAAGCATGTATTGTACCCACAGTCCATTATAAGTGGCGACGGGCTCACCGCCCGTAACACTGGATAGAGTTTCGGTACTACTGGTGAAACGTGGATGTTCTGAGGTTTCAAAATATCTCTGACTACCCCCTCGGGGAATATAGTCGTGAGCATATGCATATGCATATGCTATAATCATAAACGCTGACACTTTTTAAGGAGATGATTAGACCGTCAAACTGAACAAATTTCTCTATGACGCCAACATTGAAATCGCGAAAAATCTGCTGTCCCATGCAAAACTGCAAACCTACTCGAGCTAAATGTATGGGACAGTTGATTTTTTTTTTCGCGATTTCAATGTTGGTGGAAAGTTGTTCAGTTTGATGGTCTGATCATCCTCTTCAAAAACTGTCAGCATATTAAGAAGGACCCCGTATAGCAATGATAGTGAAATAGACGGAACTCTCAGCATGCGGATTCTACTCATGATTGACGTGTTTTTTCTCTAGAAAAATAACCGTGCAAAACTACTGCACCTAGGTGCTCAGTTTGTTTTCCTTTTGGCTTCGTACTTGCCCGCCTGAAATAAATTAAAATTTTCATTTTATTACGATGACGTCAGTGCTGTGTCCCAGTCTAAGATAGAGCACTAATACCTACGTACAATACGGCCACTTCCTATATATCATCATCGTCTTCGTCTACTGCTGAACCACAGTATAACAAAGAGTATCTAGTAGGTGCTATATAGCTAAACAATAGGCCTCTCCCAAGGCGCGCCACAAAACTCTATCCACGGCCTTCCTCATCCAGTCGCTCCCTGCTACGTTCTTTTGGTCGACGCATCGGTCCAGCGGGACTTTTTGATCCTTACTCTAGAACTATGAGTTCCTATATTAGACCACCAATTTAGATCTTGCCGTCTCGTTGGTACGGGACGGGAGATGTACAACAGTAAGCAGTGATGTATTCCTCTTTCACTCACACTCTCTCAGCATACATGTGCTAGCCTCTTGTCATTGCGAGCCCGTTTATTCGGATGAAATTTCCAAGGTTTAGTTTTGTAATTACATACAACTTACCCATATCTTTCTCTGAGTGTGCCTGTGTACTGTGGGGATGATAGAAGCTAAATAATAATGAATTTCAAATCTGTCCATTTCAAGGTAATCAGAAACTAAATTATAATCATATTAATTTGTTCGGCGTAGGACAGATTTTTGATTCGACTGATTCTGGATTTAATGCATTTATTTCAGACCAACTCCTTTGCCTAGCATCCATCAGGGTAGGCTGTACCCCTGCAGTGGGGAAAATAGAAGCAGATGATTATTTGGTTGTTGTCGTACTGTAATTTTATTATATTCCCCTTCCCTTTCATTAATTGGTTCACTTATGCATTGTTGTTTTTGTTATCTATCTTATCTATCCTTGAACGTGTTATTGCGAACAAATCGGGCTACTCGAGCACAGAGTTCCGTACAACACCACACAACATAATATTAACTTACAAAAAAGTTTTGTTTTCTCCGAGACCTTCATCGCAAGACCGACTCACACTGGGCCAGTTTTTATTATTTGTTGTTGTACTGTAGAGTTTGCTCTATAATCACACCAAGTTTGACGCTTGTATGTATTACCGTTTTACGATAGAGCGCGAAGAAAAAACGTTGAAAAAAACTAATTCCAAGTATAAGGACCCCCAATAATTTTGAACGTTTTGACATTATTATAATTTTTTAGCGAATCCGACATAATAATGCACATTCTATGTCTTCAACTGTCTAGCTATTACGGTTCAAAAGTTACAGCCCAGACGGACAGACAGCGTAGGTCTATGAATAGGGTCCCGTTTTCACCCTTTGGGTAAGGAACCCTAAAAATTAGGTAATCGAGTATCATTCTAAGTGCTTTTCTAGTTCATAAACAAAACAAACAACTCGTTTGTTTGGGTTGTTTTCAGCTGTTGTTACAAGCTAGTCCCTGAAACATTGAGCTAATAAGCTTCCCGAGCTAAACTAATATGTACTTTAGCGCATAGCTTGTTTAGGTGAATGAGTTACGTACTTTTTGGATTGTTAAATAGTGGATGGTTAAATTGTAAATGAAATAGTCAATAGAGGTTCAATATTAATCAGGATGTAAACTTATGTGCATTACATACATTAGGGAATGCTCAAGACCATCAATATGAACAACTTTCTCTATAGTCCCAACACGGAAATAACAAAAAAAGGGGTTTCCGTAATAATTGACAATGGCTATTCGACCTAAATGTATTGGAACCGCTAATTTTTTAATTGCGATTGCGGCGTTGTTCAGTTTGGTGATGTGAAGCATGCCTAAAGTAGGTATGCTCGCACGCAAGCACGGATTTAAGAGAAGTTTATTCCGAATGCGTAAATGCGCGCTGCATACAAACGAAGTCTGGTGATATTTTCAATACTAACAAATTAAAGTCAATGAAATTTTTCAAAAATAATCGAGAAACTAATCTCTATGTTTGTATGAAGTCAGATTTTTGTTAAAATGTACAGTTTTAATGCTAGAATTAATTTATGATTTGTATAGAAATCTTTGAGGCAATGTAACTTTAAACCTATAAATTTTAACGAAAATCTGGCTTCATACAAACATAGAGATTGGTTTCTAGATTCTTACTGAAAAATTTCATTTACTTTTAAATATCACCAGACCTCGTTAGTATGGAGCATGCTCCGAATTATATTCCCAAAAGAGCTCTAAAACAAATATGCTCAATGCAATAAGCTGAAACTGTAATTTCACGACGACTTAAACCAACTTAGCTAAAACTACTACTATTTCTAGAAAGTGATTCAAAATTAAGTTTATTGAAAACTGAAATTTAAGTTGGTACATTTGATGAATATAAAAATATGCAACAAACATTTCCCTTGAAAAATCAATCCAAAAAGTTATTATTTCCTAAAGTATTTGCTGCTGTAGCATACAATAAAATGACTTGCTGTGCGATATTGTTATTGCCGTATTCTTATTGTGGGCTTTCATGTAAACTATTAGGTATACATAGTTTATCTATCTATCTTTAACATTAAAACAAATAATAAGTGGTAGCCATCTGCAGAGTAGGAGGATATGGTTTGATCTCCGTCCAGGCCTACACGCACCAATGAGTTTTTTCGAAATATATATATTAGATTTGGAACACTACAGACTTTTAGATGAAGGAAAACATCGTGAAGCATGCAGGGTAACCTGCATGCTTCAATTTCGAGGCATGTATTGTTCCCACTGTCCATTATAAGTGGCGACGGGCTCACTACACGCCACAGTAAACTGAGTTTCGTGTACTACTATTAAAACGTGGATGTCCTGCAGCAGTAGCATGATTCGTGCCATAAGGCTATACGACTATCTCGCCTTTTATCTCGTTAATAGTGTTAAAAATGACGTCAGAAAACTATCCGTGTGTTGATTAGTTTGTAAGATCTCCAGTAGATGGCGCCACGTCCCTTAAAGATGCAATAAGTTGATAAATTTTGTTCTCTGGCACAGGCTCAGTAGCTAAATTTGGAAGATTGTGGGTTCAAGTCAGCCTGAGACAGAATTTTTCAATCTTTATTTTGATTTAATTATCATAACATGTCTGTAACATGTTTATAATCAAAATGCCCCATTTTTACCGACACACACTTGGCCGTTTGTTTATAGCTTATGTTCATCACGGATAATGTAGCATTCTAATGGTTTAAGAATTATTCAGATCAGTCCAGTAGTTTCGGAGCCTATTCAATACAAACAAACAAACAATAAAATTTTTCCTCTTTATAATATTATTTTAGTTTAGAATATAACATTTTGATTTTATTTAATTTGACATTTTGATATTTTCTACTATTGATTTGAACGTGTGACTTTCAAAAATACCGCTCCTGAGTTTTCAGAATTCTCTGACTGTTCCTCGGGGAATAACTACATTCGTGAGCATAATTATGCATGCTATATAAAAATAAGTAACAGTAGTAACCAGATGTTTTCCAATAAATTCGACAGCTCCATTTCTTTTCTGTTCAATTTCGCCTCCGGTAATCGTGAAAGCTTTCGTCGGTATGACAGCAATAGGCCTGTCGAGAAATAATACTTTCGCTTTGTATAATGTAAGTAGGAAAGTGTCAAGAAAGGACTTACATATTTTTCTTTTCTCTTTTCTTTCAGATGTAAATTTGGAATGGTGCTGAGTTATACAAATTTCATTCTAGTTTTTTCCGGTTTCTCGCATTAGTATTTACGTGGAATCATAAACATAAGATTACTTACGTAAAAATGGTATGCGTGTAATAATCAAATCAGAATATTTAATTCCAAATTATATCACATGGATAGTTTTCTGACGTTATTTTTGACTCTACCACCGCGTCGGAAGGTGTTCCGTTGTAGAGAAGATGCAGCCAGAAACTCTACAGCATATATCTTTAAAAGAAATACAAAGTAACATTACACACAGAATATTGAATTAAATAGTGTAACATTGTCAAGACCAGACATTATGGTCATTGATATAATCATGAGTTTACAGTAACCTTTTTATAGAAAATACCAGTTTCCAGCGTCCTGCCTTTTTTTACAGAGGACTTGCTTAAGTTTAGAATATCCTCTGGTATCTTATTATAATAGCGTATACAGTGTATAAATAATAAAGTATAAGTACCTGAAACTCATGGGCTTTTACAAGGCTACCTAATTTAATAATAAGTACTCCATTTCTGTGTTCATTTTGGTCAAGGACAGAGTTCGGTTACACACCACAACATTACGTCTTTCACTTTACAAAACGGTTACACTTTAGTGTTTTTACAATATTTTTAAGATATTGAAGAAATATACGTTTTTTGTTAAACCTTAGTGTTTTTACCACCCAAAACAACAAACCCCAAAAATAAAAAATAAATCATTTTTGACTTCAGCACGTCTAGCATGATTTCTCTACTTGCGCGCGACTCGACTTTTTCCCATACTACAAGTCGCGGCTTTCGCTCTACGACTGCGCAAGAACAGGCTATTTTCTATGCAGCGAAGGCGCGTCGCTCGCTTGTAGAGAAATCATACTAGACGTGCAGTTCTCAGAACATCCACGTTTCACCAGTAGTACCGAAACTCTGTCCAGAGTGACGGGGGGGTGAGCCCGTATCTCTGACTACCCCCTCGGGGAATATAGTCGTGAGCATATACTTATGCTTACGTGCAGTTCTTATGGTCTCTGAGAATAATCTGACTGACGGACAGACAGACACCGGGGTGATTCCATAACTGTTCCGTTTTGTTATTTCTGATACCGAATACTAAAAAATTCTTCCTTATTAGAAATTTATTGTACTTTCATGGTACAATTCATATTCAAATGATTTCCGAACCGACGTCAATATGATCATCTATCAAGCTTTTAAAGTTGCGCTTTTGAATGCACTTTGCTCATATTTCATGGCTTCCATCTCCATTTACCGTCCCCAACTTGTCGTGAAGGAAAGATAGATCTTAATTTCTTGAAGAAGCCGGCGGCTGCCAAACTGTTGGATGGCTTGAAGAAAAGTAATAAGGTTATTGAGTAAATTAAAAAAACACACTGACTTCAAAACACTTCGTTTGCATAATAACACCCGATAGATATCTCTAGTGGCGACGAGCTCACACTCTGTCACACTGGACAGAGTTTCCGTACTAGTAGTAAAACGTGGATGTTCTGAGGATTCCAAATGTCTCTGACTACTCCCGTACTGTTGGGGTCTCGCAGTGAAACTTGTCCTAAAGTGCCTCTCGAGGTGACTGGTTGAGGCCACGGGAGATAGCTATTTTACCCAAAGGGCAAGTTTGGACATTCAAAGAGGCAATGCGGGCAGCCTCCTAGATACTCTGCCTCGGATGGGCGCTTTGGAGGATATTTTTATTTATAATTTGTTTAGTGGTTAGTTTGTATAGTTTTAATGTTTCTCTGGTGTACTGAATTTACTGTGTTTTTATGTTTAATAGTTGTTATTACATATCATTCGGACCAAATCAGATCAGATTCCGAACAGGGTCAGATTCTGTACAAAATGGTTTAGGGGTTATGAAAAATAAACTTATGTATTTTACATGTAATTTAAAGTTGAGAACCACAGCCCTAGACTATGACTGTAACAAAACAGCACTTTTATCTTAACTAACTTTAAAAACTTGAGGACAATACGCTGACTCAGAAAATACTTTTGTAACACGTTATTGTTTTTCACGACTCTTGAGAAGAAATAAAGTTTTTCTTTATTTTTAACTCATTAGTGTGGACTTTGTGTACCTGGGTGCCAGAAAAGTTTTTAGAGTTGTAAATTTACTATAATAAACTTATAAAAGAGTTTGTTAAAAGACATCATCGGCGATTCATAAATTTTTGGTACAAATGCGAGAGTGCCGGCAAACAAAAACTAAATGCTATGTTAGAATTTGTCCGTCTAAGCATTTATTATTATGGCATGAAAGCTTTAGCTGTAAGTTTTATTTTATCAAAATTGTATGAAAAGGCAGATTTTGAAAATCTTAATAAAACCAAGGAAAATGGCCCTACAGCTTTGGTGTCACACTGAAAAATGCCGCGACGGACTAGTTCTAACAGAATATAGCCTTAGCTAATATCATCGAAAATGTATGAAAAGGTAGATTTTTCGAACCCAAATAAAACCAAGGACAATGAACCTACAGCTTTGGTGCTCTAATAATTATTGAACAAATCCTAACAGAATATCACTTTCTTTTTTGGCCGGCACTTTCACATTTTGGACCAAATCCGATGATTGTCTTTCTCGATATCTCACTTGTATTGTACTTGACTTTAACATATAATTTCCTATGTGAAACGACTCAGGAACACAATTATAAGTACCTACATACCATTGTTATATGTATTGATTTATTAATATTATTTAGAGTTTCAGGTTCTGGCTGTATCTTCTCTACAGCGATCACGTTACTATACAGGATGTACGGAAAAGTATCACTAACCTTTAAACTGAACAACTTTTAGTATGGGAGCAAACCTGTCCGCAACCTGTGTGCAAAAATCTGCTGTTTCATACATTTGAGTCGAGTAGGCGCTGCAGTTTAGTATGGAACAGCAGATTTTTTTTGTGCTTACGGATTTGCTCCTATAGTAAAAGTTTCTTAGTTTGATGGGTAGAGTATGTGGTTTAAAGGTTAATGATACTTTTCCTTACACCCTGTATGTTGATTTTTGTGGCTGGCCTAGTACATGTAGTATATCGGATAATCTCACACGGTAGACCTGATGGGCCACTAGTCGTTTTAGGATTATAGACATTTTGAGACCAGACGATTTGGGGAACTACTCCGTTTGGTAAATTTAACGTTTTGGTGCACTAGTCGATGCCGTTTTAAGCTGTACGAACTTTGACTATTTATATGTGGACTGGTTCCGCGTGTAATTCTAATAACAAACATTTCTGCCACTTTTTGCGGGGGGCGAGGTAACATGAAATCCGCAACTTTGGATTTTATTCCCCATAACTTTAGATTGGGGACCATTTTGGATGTTAAAAATCATGAAAAGTAGTCTCGTGTGAACCCCAAACGTTCTAAGTTCGAAGTTATTATTTCGCAATTATAGGCTGTCTCGTTTAGTGATATAAATGAACAAGATCAATTGTGCTTATACCGTGGCAGAGGGGAAATGCTACCGCAAGGCTAGTCCTTATAATAATTTGTCAAAGTGTACGAAGCTTATGGAAGCTGGAAAAATACTGGAAAAATTCTCATGAAATAACCATCGACTCGACAGAGGTAGACAGCATATATTAATATGTATATTGAATATAGATTAGGTAAGTCGCCTGGGATTAGGACGTCTTAATTCTTGTCGTTGCCGCTTATCAGCAGAAGGGGGAGCCACATTGGAAAATAAATTGAAAAAGACGGCCCGGCCGACAAGAGGCTCGAACCATAAGCACTCGCATCGTGAGCCGGTTGTCTAGACCACTAGACCAACAAGACAGTGATTGATATGGACGAAATCTCTCACTACTACAGCGCTGCGGTGAGGTGTAGCGCGCTATCGCTCCAGTTTAGATAAGAACCCAAATTTCAACACATAGTGCTTCGAAACGTCACCGATGGATGTCGGAAGCTGTCTATCAGCGATCCACTTAGTTTTTACTAAGATAACGAAGCATAGTAGACAGTGGCTTCCGAGTTACCTACTCAGAATATGAGTCAATGTTGTACAATTTGCCCCGTGGAAATGTCATGGGCAGGTAGCGCAAAGCTTGGGAGAGGCATATGCTCAGCAGTGGACGATGGCTGATGATGATAATGAAGACTCATTGTTTTAAGTAATGTTACTTGATTAAAACACTTATCAAATTCACAGTATTTTTACCTGACTGCGCCTGAAAGAGGGTTATGTTTTTCGAGCGTATTTATATATGCATTTAAACATTTTTTTTTGATAAAAATTACAATATGGGGAACAAATGAACGCTAGTGAATAGACGATTCAGACTACACAAGACTAAAAAGTATACAATTAAAATAAATTATTAAAAAGAAAAACGAAAAACCTAACTGCATAAATAATTTACCTATTAACTGAAAAGAGAAAAACAAGCTCTATAATCACTAATCAGCTATAACAACTTTGTTTGAGCAAATATAATTAAGATCTACTGCAGTGTTAAAACAATTGCAAATTAAGCGGCTAGTTAACTTAATTTAGATATTAAGTTCGACGCCTAATCATGGATCTGTCTAGAATCTATCAATGAGCGTGTTTTGAATTTAGCAAATCCATAAAATCAAAAACCAAAACACTTTACTATGTTCATTGTTTACGTAATAACCGTTGTAATAATGCTCACTATGAACCTATTTCGAGAACAGATTACAGTGCAGTTGTTAATCCTGATTATTTCATTCAAGACTCTATTCAACAAAATGTTAATATGTTTACCTATTCTGCTTATATTTCGTGATGTTTTAATAAATACTTAAGACTTTAATAAAACCGGTTCTGTCCTAATTAGTATGGACATAAAGTTCATATTACGCGTGTTTGATATGGTTACATGACAAAATTTCGTAAGTGAACATCGTGCTATGAATACAATTATAATTATTTTATCTACAAAAACATTTCAGAGTTAATATGTATTTTTTATTTTTTTATTTTTTTTTTATTTTATTTATTAAGGACAACCAACAAGTTAAACACTAATACAATTTTATGTTACAGTGGTAGACAGTAGGTGTATAGACTAAGTGCTAACTTAATTATAGGCTGCCACGTCAATCAAAATGCGGAAATGGACAATATTACTTATCAAGTAGATGATTTAATTTAATATAATTTGTGCGCTTAACTAGTGCAATAAATGACTTTAATTTATTTATTTTAATTATAAGTTTTAGTATGGTGTTTACAGTGAAGTAAGTGCTTACAGTGAAGTACTCTAAGATTCCACAACAAGTTTTCTATACCCTTTGTTCAGGCAATGTTACATTTATTCCAGTTCCTATAAGAGTCCTAAAAAACCAATTAACCTTGCCATCCTAAAGTCTGTCGCTATCCCTTGGCAGCCGTATGCTACAATGTGGTTCCTGTTGATTTTATATACCCTCATAAACGTATCAGCTCCTCCAAAAAATTTGATTGCCTGCATTGCATAATGGTCGCGACGTACGCAACGTTGTGGCCACTATTATGACAAAAAAAATTCTGTTGTACGAATGGAGTAGATTTACTCGAAAACTATAGAACAGATTTTGATGATTCTTTCGCATAAGAAATCTCTTTTCTGGAATGGCTTTATGGTGTACTAAAATAGCACAACAGCAACAATATTTCTGTAATCGGCTATTAGTATAAAAGGGTAGGGACAGGCATCAAAGTGGTAGCAAAAATTTTTTTTTCACTTTTTTCAAACCTGTTTGATATCTTAAACAATTTAGTGAAATTAATTTATTAATATCTTCTAAAATAACTGTAAATTATAAGTGTTTAAAATTGAAGATTAGAGCGGCGGGCATATATCAGAGAAGTGACGTCATAACCTCGTATTTGCATACAAATCATGACAACGTCTCATTAAACACTCAAACTATGAGAATTTAGTTACAAAAAGAATTCACCCTGATTTTTCTTCCACATCAGCTCAAAGCCCAAAAGAAACCACCAATGTATATTTATTAATGACGGATTCATAGGCTCTCAATCACCTCGTGAATCGGGCCTCGAATATGACATATCACGTTCTGTATGATTGATGAAGATATCTGGACACCGCGATTAGTCATGTTCTCCGCGTTCGTGCTATAGCAGAGTTATATCGATTGGGCGTTTATTCTGGAAATAATAGATTTCTGTGAGAGTACTGCGAGTATAATGACCACAAATTCGAGTGAAAATTGTTTCGTTGACTTTAGAATAAAACACAATTAACTTATGTTTATTTAATTATATTTTTATTTGTGGTAATCAAAAACTTTTGTTACAGATTAATAATAAGTTATACTTTGGTAAAACTAGTATCTTTTAAGGGAGTCTCTTGTAACAAGGCAAGGATATGTTAATCAGAAAGTGTGTAATATAGATCAAGAATTTATTTCGCTTATGCTGGTAGACAGAATGTCTTGTAGCCGCGTATGAGATAGAGATAGTCATAAAATCCTATAAAATGTATTAAGTGACGTTGAGTCAGGCACAAAAAAGTTGTGACGTCAATAAGGAGAGCAATAAGGTAGCGATGTCCTTTTATAACTAGAGCGAATTTGCTATGATCATCACTTAGTGAGTGAATAGGACAAAACACTTTTCGATCTCTATTAACTTCTCCCTCTACGTTGTATGACAATGTTTGGACGTATGTGACCAGTGTATGTGACTCAATCACGCGTAAAAAGCATAAAGTTAACGTAGATGATATCGCAAACAAAAGAGTATCTTATTTAACTATTATAAAACTGTAATAGAAGTGTGGCTGTACATTGAAGATATTTACAAAAAAAAGATGACGATAAACGATATAATTTTTAGGTGACTCCAAATCACCTTTTTTAGAATTTTTGTTCGTCTGTTCGTCCGTTTGTCTATTTGTTTGTGCGAGCATCACGTGAAAACTATTAAACTGATTTTGATGAAACTTTTTAGTTTGATTGCTTATGATCTGAATTAAAATCTGGTATATAATTTATGCGGACGCGGGTTGACTCTGGTTTTTTGAAAAGATTTATTTTAAAAATAATTGCAATCAAAACATGTTAAAAATGTATACCTATCAAAAGACATTTTTTGTACCTAACACTGAAAAAAACACTGTGGTATCTAATGGTTTTCGAAAGTTAGAGCTTCATCCAATAAAATAGAAACTAACATTAACTGAAAGATCATTTAAACCCAAATAAAATCGTATTAGTTTTATAAATCCACACCAAAACTTATCAAAACAACGATCGAACTGAATAGGGAGTCAGAATTGCTAAAATAGGTTATGAATAATTCAAATTCGGAATTGTAATTCTTGTTGTTGAAACCTCCGACGGTGATGGTTTCGTTAAAAGCAATGTTATATAGGAGTTTAGTTTAGAACTTTAGTTTTTAGGGTGTCATCCATTAGAAAAGTAAGATTTATTGTATAAAGCCTAATAATTTAATTGAATTTATTTAATAGGTACACTAACAGCATTACGTATTTCGCATTTCAAATAAAATGTACATATAAATCTAGTCGCTAATACATAGGCCAATTAAAGGTACAACATACCTACCATGCAAAAGGGGATTTCCTGAAAAAAAATGTTCCAAATGACTCCATAGGTCATTCGGTTTTGATCTTTGACTATTTATATGTGGACTGGTTACGCGTGTAATTCTACTAACAAACATTTCTGCCACTTTTTGCGGGGGGCGAGGTAACATGAAATCCGCAACTTTGGATTTTATTCCCTATAACTTTAGATTCTAATTTTGAATGTTAAAAATCATGAAAAGTAGTCTCGTGTGAACCCCAAACGTTCTAAGTTCGAAGAAATTATTTCGCAATTTTAGGCTGTCTCGTTTAGTGATAAGGTATAAAATTGAATGTAAATGCACAAGATCAATTGTGCTTATACCGTGGCAGAGGAGAAATGCTACCGCAAGTCTAGTCCTTATAATAATTAGTCAAAGGTTTTGATGAGAGATGGATGTGCAACCTTGCTGTTAGAATAAAAATTAAAATTATAATAACGAAGGGAAAACATGAGGATACTTCGTCACCGGATGCATCAGACTCAGTGACATACATGTTTTTTTTTACTTTTAGTCTAAATTATTATCTTGTGACCCATACCACTGCACCGTCACTCACGTTTGAGAGCTGCGATAATTACCTAGTTACTACTGTAACAGATTCTGCACTCTAACCGATTTCGCACGCTTTTTCGAATTTCGAACTTTGCGCTTCAGGAACAAAAAACTGAAGTGCATAGTGCACTTTAGTTGTCAATGAGCGACTACTAGCCCCTCGGTGGGGATCGGTCGTCAAACGTACTAGCTGAGGAGCTGTGGAGTATTACAGGCCTGCTATTACCCCATATTGTAATCATTTTGGATCATTTGTCTCCTACATTCTTAGACTATTTATATATGGACAAGTTACGCGTGTAATTCTACTAACAAAGTTTTCTGCCAGGTAGCATGAAATCCGCAACTTTGGACTTTATTCCATTACTTTAGATTCTAATTTTGAAAAACGTGTCATGTGAACCCCATGCGCTATGCATGCATGGGTTTAGTGATAAGGTATAAAATTGTATGTAAATGCGTAAGATTTTTTTGCACGTTGGCAGAGGGCAATGCTAAGGCCAGGCAGGTCCCTATTTAAATCGTCTAAGCCTACAGGATTAATAATAAATAAAATATAACCTGGTTTTCTTTCGGGCGTTGAGAGAGACGAAAATGGTGATCTAGAACGTATAAACTAGTCTCACTCAGCTCATCCAAGCCTGCCAGTCTGCAGCTTTATTGACACGCAACCGATATTTGGGAAATAAAATTGAAAATACGAGTGCTCTTGCAAGCCTCAATTCGGCACGTGAATATAGGTATCAATACTCGTTGCCCGAGCAACGTAGCAGTAACATTTTTTATGTATTTGCTTAAGAGAGGTTTATTCCGAGATCGCTAATGCGCGCTGCATACAAACGAAGTCTGGTGATATTTTCGATACTAACCAATTAAAGTCAATGATTTTTTTTCAGAAACAATCTAGAACCTAATCTCTATACTTGTATGAACTCAGATTTTCGTTAAAGTATACAGTTTTAATGCTAGGATTAATTTAAGATTTGTATGGAAATCTTTGAAGCACTGTAACTATAAAACTGTACATTTTATCTGACTTCATAAAAGCATAGAGATCAGTTTCTAGATTGTTTCTGAAAAATATCATTAATTGGTCAGTACTGAAAATATTACCAGAATTCGTTTGTAAGGAGCGCGCTCTGAATTATATTCCCTTAACCAATGAGAAGTTCAAGTTAAAGTTATTAGAACACTCAAATATGTCACCTGTCACCATTTTACGCTTGCGAAATGACCTAATGAATGTTAAAAAACCTTCCCATTTCAAAAACTGCTATAAGTACCTGTTTACAATTACGACACTTACTAAAAAGGCCGGCAATTGTATTTTAATATCTTTTTAATAATCTGTTTAGTATCTTGCATAAAGCCACATCAAGACAGCGACGACGTTCGTCAAAACCTTATTTAGCCAAATTCTTCATTCGTCGAGTCCTTGTTTCGTCACATTCGATACCTATTCGTCAGGGCCGCCTTTGGACAGTTTAGAACTTTAGAACAATAACAAGAAATATAAAATACATACCTAACTATATTGATACTCAGTCTTTTCTTATTCGATTTAAAGAAAATTCAAGAAATATCCGAGTCGCTTCACAACGGATTCAATCATTCGAAATTAACACAATTTTCTGATCAAAAACTGATTCGTCACTCAAAGGAACGTAGAATTGTTCTACTTTACCAGAAAGATTCAATTTTCGAAGCGTAATTCTTTGGAAGTGGTCCTAAAATGTAAATTCGTATCCAGCCTGGTCTTTTAGTCGAGTTATTTCAGAGAATTTTCACTGAAATGGATTTAAAACGATAGTATACTTAGCTATTGAAATGATAGAAAACATGAGATAGAAGATATTGATGTTAGCACGTGAAGAATTTTAGATTTGTATATATGTATTAACGTAATAAGGTTGTCTGGAAGAAATCGCTTTTTAGCGATAAGACGGTCGCCGGTATAAGACACCACCGCCTATTTTTGTACCGTCTGTATTTCCTGTTTATTTACTCTCTGTATACTATGTTTTTTGGTGTAAAATAAAGTATAATTGATTGATTGATTGATTGAAGCATGCTGCAAATCTCAGTCAGAGACAACTATACAAAAACGTATGTCTATCCCCCATAAAACACAATTAAATCTCTTAAAACACGGAAATCATTACAGCATTCGTGACACCAAGTTCCGAGCGGTTCCCCGTTCTTATCTCATATTATGGTACTAAATTGTAAAGTTGTTGAAACTAAGTTATTTCACGATTCGCTACGAGACGAAGTTAATTCTGTAACTGTAAGACAGTCTCATGAAATTCAAATTTGCCACTTCACGAACTAGTTTATAGAAGAGAAACAATTGTAAATGAAACTTTAATTCTGACGTGGAACGTGGCCGAGCATCATGTTGTTTCGACGGCAGAAACAATTTAGTAGAAATTAGACGATGCTAATTCGGTATTCGGTTTTTTTTTGGAAGGCTGAATCGAGATAATTGTCTCAATAACTATATTTTCTATGTCAGAGATTTTAAAATGAAAGGATTACAGATTTTGAAAGTAAAATAATGTCGTTTTTCGGTCCGACGAGTGACGTCACTCGTTGAACCCGTAAACTCTTTGGTAAACTTAAAATAAACTTAAAATGGCTTCCACACTTATGAGTTTGGGTTTGGCCATAAAAAATATATATTCACACGAAGAATTTGACTTTAATTTTTTCATTTATGAAAAGGTTTTTCTCCATGGAGTTCGTATTATTTTCCCGCGATCACTTTTACCTACCTTATTTTGATAACAGTTATAAATTAAATTTATGTTGATAAACTCGATGAATCGCAAAAAATAATGAAATTAGTTTCTTAAAATGATGTCTTCTATCCGGAAAAAATATAAAATTATGTGCGTCGAGGTTCAGTGTTCATTCTTGTGATATTTTATCTGAAGCACGTTAGATCACTTCGATCGCAAACATTGCGGGCTTGTATTGTATGCGTCCCACTGCAAGCATATGAGTAAATACCCACACAGACAAAGCTTCGTACAATAGCGCAACTACAAGGCGTGGCCGTGTGTGCGTGACCTTTCACCAACGAGTTCACCTATACGCCGCCTGTGGAAATACCGGCATGGTCAGTGGACAAATCAAGGAACGTAATAAAATTCCCCCTACTAAAAATCGGAATGTTATAAAATTACTCGTACTTTCAGTGAAAATTATAACGGATGTTGTAGGTCAACTAGTTTCTCCTTGTTTGCACATAGCAAAGTTTTAGACCATCTCAAGACTGAGTGAGTTTACTCGTATGTACTTACATATTTATTTAATTTATAACTCACTCACAGTGGTCGACATGCAGCAGATGTTTAGGCAAATTTTTATATAACATTATCAATTCCCGTAAAAGCTAGTAAGTACTGAAATAATTGATTGTCAACCACAGCGTGTAGTCTGATGTATCACTTGTCAACCAATGGAACGAATTAATGTTTCTAGCACGAAACGTTTTGCGGCACGTGCGACATTCATTGTTTTGGCTGCACGACGCCGAATGAGCGCCACATATTGTGTTTTTGTTAGCGACAAAATGTTGATACAAAATACATCGGCCTTCTGATTTAATTTGTAAATAGGTAAGCAATTGACAAAATTTCATTTTAAGATAGGTACCAAAGTAACGAAAACCTTTTGGAGATTATGTGATTCAAAGCTTATATCAAAATTATCAGATTTTTCTATCCATTATTTCTCAAGTTATTTGAAAAATACTGAAAAATATAATAGAGGTTGTCAAAGTCAAAGTCAAGGTCTAAGTCAAAGTGAAAGTAAATATAATTTATTCAATATAGGAGCTTGCAGCACACTTATCAAACGTCGAATCTTTTTTAAAGCTACCACCGCGTCGAAACGTGTTGTTGCTGTAGAGTTGAATGAGATTTTATTCCTTTGCCTGCTTGGCTTTTCTATTATATTTGACAGTTTTTATTTTTAATGTTATTGCGGCCAAGGTATCTTAGCCATAAATCCTACGTTTTTCAGAAAATTTTCAAGTACATTAAAAATAGAAATTTCGGTCAAAAATAAAATCGGAAAAATACGTATCTCTTAATTTTTAACCAATTTTATATTTTTTATTAAAAACAGGTGGTTAAAAAATGTTATGTTGTCAATTGATATCTGAAACTGAACCATTTCAACCACCGAGAGCGTTTGTTTGACAGCACTCTTCTTAATAAAGTTTGTTCAATCTCTAAAATGTCTACTACAACTTTCTAGAGCGACTTCTTATTTAACCAACTTAATTTCACGATTGACTGACTTTTGACGTTTGATACCATCTACTGTGATTTATTTCTTTGATTCGCTGCTTTAAGGACTTAAAACTAGTTTTCCAGTGCTTTATTTATTTTCAGGCCAGACTAAATTACCTTGGATCGACTGATGTTACATAAGAAAATGTGTTGATGATCATCATCAGTCTTTATCTATCAACGTTTTCTATTCTCTACCCCTATAAATTATTTAGTGCTACCAGACGAAATGACGCATAGAGGAGATAGGTTGTTAGACTTTCGCACACAATAATAACTAAATAATAAAAACAAAATCTCGATTTTGTTTTATTGTCTTTTTGAATTTATTTCTAAAAGTCTTGTGAAATAATGAAATGTATTCTTAAACATGGTTTTGATAATAAAATAGTTATAAAATGTATTTCTTTCGTAAAATGTTATTCTTTGAATAAATGATTTGTATTGAACAGGGTTTTACGATAATACATACATACATATACAAACTCACGCCTTTTTCCTAGAGGGGTAGGCAGAAACTATAGATCTCCACTTTGGGCGGTTCTGACACACCTCTCTTGCTTCCTCTAAGTCCATACATCTTGTCATACATTCCCTTCGATTTCGGCTACTTTTAATCTGGCATTCTTTAATGACGTCCCTGACCTGGTCTAGGTATCTTCTCCTTGGTCTGCCTCTACCAATGTTTCTTTCCACCCTCGCCGTATATATCTGTCTCGTAAGTCGACTTTCATTCATCCTTTCAATATGTCCAAACCATCGAAGCATTCCCTTCTCCCTTCCCTAAAAAAAAAAAAATACGATCAAATCATAATACGAGCAGTACGAAAATGCACAAAACTATAATTCTGCAGAAGTAGGAGGTAGTAGTACCTGAAGACCCACCTTGTCAGGTGCATTGGGAAAACCATTTAGCAAACTTAATCCCCTTCAGCGAATTTCGGAATCTATAAATTAACTAGTAGAGGCTTAGACGAAACCTTAAGAGGAAGAAGCAGTACTAACTTTCTATCTGTTCAAAATATGAAAGTGCATTTCACTTGGTTGAGTATGGTCTGCATACAAAAAACTCTTAAACCATACAGAGTAAAAGTTTTTGTAGTTCGTTTCATAGGAAAACCTTTATTAACAAAATATATTTTTGATATAGATAAAGTCAATACTCAATCTAGAAAAGATAGCCAACGGCCATATAACTAGGGACCAGCCATGCGGTAGCATATCCGCTCTGTCATGTTACAAGATAAATTAATCGTTTGAGGTTCACACGAAACTGTTTTTAACAATAAAAATCTGATCAAAAGTAATGGAATAAAATCCAAAGTACTGGTTGCAATTTTTTTCGACACTTTCTTAGCTTCGACTGTCAATCTTGACATATAACTCATCCAAGGTTAACATTATTTTGTGTTCATAAACTTAATTAAATTATTAATGTTACACTTTTTACGTATAACACTTTTACGCGTTACCTACTGGCTTCCGCCCGTGACTTCGTCTGCGTTGATTAAAAAAATGGGTAATTAAGTAAAACATGTGCTATTACCGAACATATCTACGTATCAAATTTTATTTAAATCCATATTTATGCGTGATTGAGTCACAAACATCCAAACACCGTCACAAACTTTAACAAATAACATTAGTAGCATGTTTGAAAATGCATTTTCTTTTTTTGGTTTCATCTAAGGTAAAATATCTATGTCATTAGCAGCACAAGATTGTTTCCGTTGAACGATTTGCTTTGTTGTAATTACTTAGTAATGGTCTGATTGTTATTTCAAGACTAAAGTTGCACTTAGCGAAATCCCGGAATTGAACATGGACTTTACTGTTTCAATAGGAAAGGTTAAACCAACAACCGTTGGTTGTCGAGGAAATTGAATATTTGAGAATGTAGGTTTTGTAAGCAACTATCCTAGCCTGGTTGTTACGACTTTGGGAATGTAATTCGGAGCGTGCTCCATACAAACGAAGTCAGTTATATTTTCAATACTAACTAATTAAAGTCAATGAAATTTTTCTGAAGCAATCTAGAAACTAATCTCTATGCTTGTATGAAGTGAGATTTTTGTTAAAACTTACAGTTTTAATGTTACGAGTACAGTGCCTCAAAGATTTCTATAAAAATATTAAATTAATCCTAGCATTAAAACTGTAAATTTTAACGAAAATCTGACTTCATACAAGCATAGAGATAAGTTTCTAGATTATTTGGAGTATATACTCCATTCCAAATAGCAACGTAATTAGAACACTATTTTAAAGTACAGAAACAGATTTGAAACACGTCGTCTCACCTATTCTTAGAACAGCTTTAGTAACGTCCAAGGTTTGTCGGATAGTCTATCTTTCTGATAAATAAATTATATTTGCTAATCAAAGTGAGCCAGAAAGCTATACAGGAATCGGAAAATCGTTTCGTCCTTATTTGGAATGAAGTATAGTCTTACTCTGAACCCGAACTGAAGCTAAAAAAAAATAACGCCCATACTTAAACCGAGATTCAAACCAAAGACCTCTGGTTTGGAAGTCGACGTGTAACCATTATACCAACCGCCCTGGTTGGTATAATGGTTAAACGAAGGTATAATCAAAAGAAGAAAACAAAACAAGTTAGTCCACACATTTCCAAATTTCATCACGTTCAATATTAGATTCACTAACTTGAATGTGTTATGAAATTTCCTATGTATGGAATACATCAGGAAATAAATAGATTATCTAAAATCAGATGTAAATTAAAGAAGCGTTGGTGACAGATTTTCCCACCAAAAAAATCCGTGAAAGCGCGATAACGCGACCCCGGGGGATTGATGTCGTCGACGGTTCATTATATCAACGTTTGAATACGAATTTAATGGAAATTCTTCAAGTATTTATAAAAAGTTTAGTTAAAACAAAAAGTTGGTTACTAATATGATTTTTTTATGTCACTTACACGATAACTTCGAAATCATGTCTACACCGATTTAAATGATTCTTTTTCTGTTCCAAAGTAGTTACCCCCGAGTTGGGTATTTTTACAACCCCCTTTTCGTTGTATGGGAGGGTAACATACAGACAGACAAAATGGACGAAAGCATAAGGGTTACTACAAAACCTTAAAAATGATATTTTTGCATTGAAATAAAAAAGATACTTCATTATCCACACAGTAAAATAAGACTTCGAAACAAACAACGAGAAGTACCTATTTGGTAACGCGTTACATACATTATTGGTTACAGCTTAAGTTGACCTCCCATATTTTTTCTCGTGTTTATCGTATAATAACAAAAATATTTTTTCTGATTTCAAAACACAATGTGATAATGCTACAATAGTTAAGTACAGCTAAATATAAACATAATAGGAACATGTGAATTTATAGTTTTGTGGGGAGACGAGTGCCGAAACTAGAATCGGAATTTTAGGCTAATCACTTTCTCAACGAACATTTTCTATGTTACCACTTATCAATATTAGAGAAAAAAGGAGAAAGTAGGTGTGGAGGAACTACTGTGGAAGGTTCCTCCGGTGAAAAGGGAAGATCTTCCGCCAGGCTAAGTGTGAAGCCTGGGGACCGGACGTGATCCGACAGATCTTAATTGGGCCTTCTATATACAACGTGTTAATGAATAAGCGCAAAACCTCATACACCCCAATTATTTTTAAAAAAAATAATTAGATTGAAACAATAATTTCATTATTTTGATACTTGATCAAAATAATGAAGTTAGGGTTTCAATCTAATTATTTTATTATAAATCAGTTGGGGTATATGAGGTTTTGCGCTTATTCATTAACACGTTGTATATGTCCCTCTCATCTACGATTCTCAAAGAACAAAAGTCTACAGTTGCACAACAAGCACAGAAAGGGAAAACTCTTCTCCATTTTTCAACGATTTTGCTAGAGTGCCCTTATGAAAATGGCCTGAGGTCGGAAGCTGGTGTCAAGGGTGCTTCAAAGAGAAAGACGGACTTCAAAATACTGACTGACTGTAATGACTTTTTAAGTTTTGCAAGCAGCACAGGCTTCTTTCAACAAATTGCAAACTTTAGTCAGTAGGATCTATGTTTTTTTTCGATAATTACCGGAATTATTTTTGAAGTAAAGTCTTCACTAGGCGAACTTTTGCTGAACAAAACTGGAACCGTCACGCTCGGGTTGGTGACGGTTACCTTATAATTATATTATACATTGCAAAAGTTATTTGATACGCGCATCTAGATTTTCTAATCTATTTTTCCATATATAAGATATTACTTTTAATTGTACCGTCTACGTGTATTATGCGTCAAACTTTTGTATGAAATTGACAACTCTGCAACCACCTTAAGGCCGGATTCCACAAAACTTTGATTTATCCAAGAGTAACTATACTATACAAGGAAAAATACCTGAAGAAAAAGAGGTCCTTGTATCCGTACTTATTGCAATGTGAGGTATACATTTTTAATTTGTTAGGTTTATACGTCACTTGTGGTTTTAAAATCAAATCAACACAAGTGACATGACAAGGATGGACTTAATCATATTAAAATTTACTCGCGTTTCTTCGAAACCGGCCTTAATTTGGCAATATCACCATACTTTGTTAATCACTTTCAGGACCACAGGAATAGCTCTAAAGCGAATAACAACAAAACCAGAACGGTTCTCCGAAGCTTGAGCTTATGTCGCTAAGGTCGAAATCGGCTATTAAATATTCCCTCTAATGAAATTAAATGAAAAAAACATTTCTTTTTTCCATTTCATGCCTGTAAAAGGTTTCCGTTCGGTTGATAGCACTCGTGACGAGTTAAGGACCATCGTGTGGTCAGCATTTTTCTGTACAAACCGATTGAATGGCACGCTTGGATAGTCGACAGTCGATTGACAAACTGCTGTGTTAAATAAAACAATATTTTCTGTGACCTATTTTTTAGAACATTTTTTATTTGGACGGTAAATTGTGAATAATATTTGTATGTTGTCATCTCTAATCTTCTCTAAATAGTATAGAACAAAGCCGCTATCCCCGTTTGTCCTCATCATTTCTGTTTCTCCGCTTTTTTTCTTCTATAAACAACGCAACGGATTTTGATACGGTTTTCACTATCATTTAGAGAATGTCTTCCGAAAATTGTATGTGTATAATATGTTTACTTATGTTATAGATCCCACCCGGGCGAAACTGGCGCGAGTTGCTAGTCAATAGAATGAAAGAACTACAAAGTCTCATGTAAAATTTAAGCAGGCACTACACTCTCGTTATTTTCTGACAGCTAGATTAAGAAGTAAACAAATTTAGTTCGACATGCCTCAGATATCTAGATTTGGTTTAAAAGGTAGATATAAAGTCATACCGCTGAGTCCTATGCATCATTTTAATTGACTCTTAGAACATCCCCCATTCTCCGCGATAATTCTCGTATAGGAAATCAACTATACTCACAACGAGCCGCGAGAACAATGAAGCGAACCCACACTCTCGCTCTCGGCCTTCCTCGTCTGTTCTCAGCGAGCGTGTTGGCTTTAACAAATTGTTGTCCGAATTGACATCTCTACCTACAGCCTTCTCTGCAGCTAGATGGTGCAATACTAAGACCAAAGAACCCTCAGATATTCATGTGTGGAACAACCTCTCAATAGCTACAGTTTTCTTCAGCATACTGTAAAATAAGACGAGTGTTATAATTTGCTTCATAAAATGAAACAGTATATTTCATGGAGGATAGAAAGGAGCGGAGGTGTCGCAAAGCAATATTTCTGTCGCCAAAAATCTGAGACGTGTGACAAGACGAGTGTGCAGGTTCCGCCCCTTAAACGGAATCCAGGAACAGCGCACTTCATCGTTTTAGATGCATTTTATTGACAAAACCTCTCTCAGCAAAAAGAATGGCGGTCCGCTTCGAACTGAGCATCATAGGCCTTGCCCAATGTGACGTCATGACCTAATATAACGGCGACAGAACTAATTGCCTTGCCACACCTCCGCTCCTTTCTTTCCTCCGTGGTACATTCAAAGATCTCAAGTCAAATGAGACCTTCTGCGACTGTCGCAATAACGTGGTAAGAAGCCTGATCTTGAATTTAATTAAATTCAAAATGGCGGCAACACATTACAAAAGCCTTATTGGATTTATTAATTCAACCAAAGGTTTCCATTAGAACCTCTGGCCGATATAATTTGGGTATTAAATCCACAATTTATTCACGAAGAGGGTTTTCCGTAATCACAGTCAAATATATCTTGGGTAGAGCTTTATCGAAATTGATATCTACGTTATGCACCTTTCATTTGGGGTGAGATAAAAACGGAGGCCGGGATAATTTCAAGCAAAAATTTTGATTGAGTGTAGCTTATTTGAAATTAAGTATTTATACTTAATTTAAATAAAAAAACTTTTTATAAAAATCTGAAACCATTCTAAAATGTAGCTATGGGTCAACTATGGGTAGCTATGGGTGTACTTTCAATAAAAATTATAACAAACGCTGTATCAGTGTCGGAAAAATACTGCAACATAAATGTTATACATTGATTTTCTCGGCTAGATCAATAGATGAAACTCAACGAAATTAAATCGCGCTATTGATTACTGTTGAAGATTTCTTAAGTTATCTAAGCCATGTTTGTATAAGCTCTTCATGTAACATGACTACGGAACCCATCATGGGCGAGCCCGACACGCTCTTGGCCTTTTTTATACTATGTCAATTGAAGACCGCGAGTGGCGACCGCGTACCGGAAAGCGCAGCGTAAACCGACAAGCCCCCCACAAGGTAAACCGACGACCTGGTGAAGGTGGCGGGAACCCGTTGGATGAGGGTCCGGTCATTATGGCGATCCTTGGTGGAGGCCTATATCCAGCAGTGGACTTCCATCGGCTGAGATGATGATGATGATGATGATGATGAATGGAAGACAGGCATGAGTTCAATGTGTTTATTTACAAAAGTGTACATATAAACTCACAACATATTTTCATTTCGGTAGGTCCAAAACTTTGCTACACATTGGCTACGCACCATACAGACTTCCATAATTCATAATCGCCATGTTTTACAGACAGGTTAGCGTTTGTAGTTTGGTTATAGTACACAAGTAAACGCTAGGTACCTACTTACTTATGGTTAGTGATAGCACCTAATTGGCTACGAGTACCTTAGAATTTGTAACCTAATTTCAAGGAAATTAATATTCATAATCAACCTTGGTAAAAGTGTCAGTGATTTTGACAGTTAATTAAGTAGGTACGTACTCGTGCAAATACTTGGTTCTCAGTCTATTTAATCACGACCCTGAATTCCCTAGTCAAGAGTTCTAGTTACAATAAAGCTCAAGTAAGAAATCGACAAGTTGCTTTTTACTGATTACCAGTGTGTTCTGTACACAATTTTTAGGGTTCCGTAGTCAACAAGGAACCCTTATAGTTTCGCCATGTCCGTCCGTCTGTCCGTTTTAGCTCCGAGTCGCTTAGTACTAGAAAGCTGTTATTTGACATAGGTATACATATTTATCACGCCGACAAAGTGGTAAAATAAAATCTTGAAAAATATTTTTTTAGGGTACCTCCCCTACACGAAAAGTGGGGATGCTGGATGTGGGAAAACCATTTTTCGATTTAGGGATGCGTTAGCGAAATATTAGGCTTTAAAGTGAAAATTTTTGGTAGAGTCAAGTGTCGTCGTCGTCCCCCCCCTGCCAGCTAAACGGTTGTTTCTGGATACTATCACACCGCTAAGTAGGCTTTACAAGATAACGAGTAATAGTCGACCAACTTGTAAAATGTACATTTTAGACTTTATTACCCGTTAAACTGTAGTAAAAAACAAAAAGCCCTCTTCTAAACGATGCTTTTCAATGATTTTAAAGTTCTTGGAAGAACGATAGGATGTAAAAACAGAAGTAAGATGCACAACATGCTAGGTCTCCAGCGGTACCTGGAGCAACCCACTGGATGTCGCGTCAGTCAGAAGGTCGATCAATATAATGTTATCCTGACATTTCAACCCTCACCCGTTCTATGCAGGTGGAAAAATCACCGGAGGCGGTGCTCTTTTGTTCCGTCAATGATATTTGGAAATGCGAAGAGTTCTTTAATAGCTAATACGCATGATGTTTCTACGATAAATGGAAGACGAAATAATATGATTCCCACTTCTATCTTCTTTAAAACATTGGGCGTTCTAAGACCGATTAGAGTCATCCCCCGAGCTCGCTGGATTTCATTGTGTAGTATTGTAGGTAATTGCCGCAGTTGATCCTGGTTTCAATGATTTACAGTGATGGGAATGTGTGGTGAGCCTATGACCGGAATAAAGGCGTCTAGTTATTCCTGGCATCTTTCCGGACCCTCCAGCTGCCAAACTCGATCAAGGATATTAGGTAGCTCTTTCCTCTCGGTGACTAAATTTTTGTGCACTTCTTTAAGCTTTATTACCAAATGCAGCCAACGCTAATCGCTCTTGATTCAGAGCCTAACCAACCAATATTACAGAGACAGCTGTCTCTGAGTACAAGCTCATTATTTTTCCGCCACATTATTCATTGTGTCTTGCTCCGTATAGAATAACCTAACTGTATACCAAAAGGCGGTGTTTCATACAAGCTTATTAACGGGAGAGAAATTTCAGTGAAAATATTTTCATCACAATGTTAGGCTTTTCTCATGAAAGCTTCCTCTTTATGGTAATATTATTGGTACTATAATTAGATGGAGATGGTTTCTCTTTTGTAGTTACAGCAATACTGCATTTCGTTACTTCTTAATATGCTGACGATTTAAGAGAAGTTTATTCCGAATGCGTAAATGCGCGCTGCATACAAACGAATTGTGGTGATATTTTCAATACTAACCAATTAAAGTCAATTATATTTTTCAGAAATAATCTAGAAACTAATCTCTATGCTTGTATGAAGTCAGACTTTCATTATAATATAAAGTTTTAATGCTAGGATTAATTTAAGATTTGTATGGAAAATTTTGAGGCACTGTAACTTTAAAACTAATACATTTTAACGAAAATCTGACTTCATACAAGCATAGAGATTAGTCTCTAGATTGTTTCAGAAAAATTTCATTGACTTTAATTGGTTAGTATTGAAAATATCACCAGAATTCGTTTGTATGCTGTTGGTTCCATAGTGAAAGTAATTTCATACCCTGCACAAATTAAACTTTAAACAGGTTTAAATTTAATAATTCTTTTGCACGCTTTATCAAAAGATAATAAATAACTACTAAAATATAACTTTATTTAAATAAAATTCCGGTATTAAAAAAAAACTATCTCTCTTGTCAGAAATGTTATACCGATAATAATTGGGTAAAATTAAATTACCTAATTAAATTAAATTTGTGAAATGCTTATTATGAAATACACTTTTAATATTATAATATTTATTTAATTTAACGATAATTTCACAACAAAAACACTATAAAATGTATCCTACTGAATCCTATATAACACTGCTATAATAAAAAAATAATTTATTACCTACTCAGATAACTCAGATCCATATTATTATGATCCGAAAGAAAAAAGAAAACAAGGAAAACAGCACGGCCTTAAAACGGAATAAAAAATGGTAATAATTAACATCAGAATGGAAACGTGTTTAAAAAGAAACTTAATAAAACATTGTCATGAAGCAGGAACGTTTTTAAAACAGTCTCAAGAAGACTTCCTGTATTGCGTTCCGACGGACAGATGACTCGACTTTTTCTTTGTTAGACATAAAAATACTTGCTCTGAACTTTGTCCTTTGTGAATCTTGCAAAATATTTTGTAGGTTCATAAATTTAAATTTGCATTTTGCTTATGCTGTTAAGTGGAAAATTAATAGAGCTGTAAGGTAGCTTGTGACCTGCGTTTGATGTCGCTATTAAATTACTGGCCTTGTTGGGATTGAGTAGGTATTGGTAATTTTGTAGTAAAAACCCGACTGCATAAAAAACCAATTAACTGAAAAGAGAAAAACAAGCACTATCATCACTAATCAGCTATAATAACTTTGTTTGAGCAAATATAATTTGATTCTTATTAGATAGGTATTGCAAACGGGGACAAAGAAAATTTTTGGTTGGTTATTGATTGGTTTGTCCCCGCCTGCAATACCTACCAAATAACAATCAAATTATATTAGCTCAAACAAATTTGTTTTAGCTGATTGGTGATTATAGAGCTTGTTTTTCTCTTTTCAGTTAATATGTTTTTTATGCAGTCGGGTTTTTTGTTTATCTTAATAATTTAGTTTATTTCATACTTTTAGTCTTGTGTCGAAACGGTAACATATAAGTACTATAATATTTATATATTTGGAATCGTCTGACTACAAGCTTTGATTTGATACCCATATGGTAATTTTTAGCAAAAAGAATTGTTTATTCTCCCTCTTTTTTTTAAATCGTAGACGCCATCTTGAAATAATATACCCTATGTCACTCTCACAATTTTTACAAATCCAATGACACCTCTAACATTAAAATTCGTCGAGCCCTTTGGGCTGTAGGCCGTGCCAAAGAAATAGACATACAAACATACATACATACATACATACATACATACATACATACATACATACATACATACATACATACATACATACATACATACATACATACATACATACATACATACATATATACATACGCTCAAAAAATATAACCCTCCTTCTGGCGCAGTCGGGTAAAAAGTAGCTTTGATACGCCTCGGAAATATTTGACTAATTTTATAAAAACCTAATGTTTTTATGATAGGTATGATTTATTTGTTCAATGATCTTTATTTACACAATACAACAAGCTTAGACTAATTATATGACAAGTTACGAGTGTAATTCTACTAAATTCCTTTTCTACCACTTTTTGTGGGGGGCGAGGTAGCACGAGATACGTGACTTTGAATTTTATTCCATTCGTTTAGATTCTAATTTTGAATGTTAAAAATCATGAAAAACAGTGTCGTGCGAACCCTAAGCGTCATAAGTTCGAAATTATTGTTCCACAATTACAGGCTGTCACGTTTAGTGATTAGATATAAAATGTTATGTAAATGCGTAAGATTTTTTGATCTTGTACGTTGGCAGAGGAAAAATTCGAAGGCGAGGCGGGTCCGTGTATAAATCGTCTAAGACAACAGGCCAAGTGCGTTTAGTGTCAAACATCGGTTCCTTAACATTTATTTTGATACCGCACAGATTGGCATGGCGGATCAACTAACTTTAACTTCTACACTTACAATATATTTTAATACTTTGGATTTGCTAAAAAATAATTTAAAAACAAAGCGGACCCCAAACAAGAAACGCGTTTTTTGTTCATGGTTTTTTTGTTTTTGCTTGTCTGTAAAAACGGCAATATTATATACGAGAGTGAAACTTGGTGTGATTATAGTGCATAATGTAAGGTTAAACAACAAATAATAAAAACCGATCAAGTGTATGTCGGGCTAGCGCTAAGGGTACCGGAGAAAACTTTTTTTTTTTGTTAATATGGTATGGTGGCACGGAGCCCTCCGTGCGCAAGTCCGACTCGCACCTGGCCCGTTTTTTATACTTTTACTCTCCACCAAAAAAACAGCCCTCGTTTTGAACGTTCTGTGCCTCGTGTGATTTAAAGTAACATCGATATTTCTATCGAATTCGAGCAGTACAGGAAAAGTTCAGTGTCCATAAATTTTTTAAATCGCACCTTTTATTGGATTCGCTTTTTGAATGGTCTAAAAGTCCTATTTAATTACACGGTAGCTACACTTTGGTTGTTAGCCAAAAAACGATACACTGGCTATTTAAAAGTTTAAAGGAGTAGCTTTACGTAGTAGGGATGCAACGGAGCTTTGTATCCGAAAGAATACATACTTTCGTATATCCTACTTCCTACTATAAACGCGAAAGTTTGTAAGTATGGATAGATGTTTGTTACTATTTCACGTAAAAACTACTGAATGGATTTTAATGAAATTTGGCACACAGATAGAATATGATCTGGATTAATACATAAGATACTTTTTCAAGGTCTATGCAGACGGAGTCGCGGGCAACAGCTAGTCTGAAATAAACGAATCCCATCGGTGGACTGGTGGGGCTTTTTTTCCTTCCACTTAGCCTTGATTTATTCTTGACATCATCTTCGAAGACGTCGCACTTAGCATCAGCGTCGATGGCGCGTTGCAGAGAGGCATATATAGTAAAGTTAAACACGAGGGTCCGCGTTCGAATCCACACGTACGACAATATCAAATACCAGCCAATGAGTTTTTCTAACTTATGTAGGTATGTTGAATAATCCTTAGAATAAGGCCTTTGCCCAACAATAGGACGGCGACGGTTGATATACTACGAACAATGTACGATTTTCACACTGGACAGAGTTTCGGTACTACTGGTGAAACGTGGATGTTTTGAGGTTTTCGGAATATCTCTGACTACCCCTTCGGGGAATATAGTCATATGCTATGTACGAAGAATTTTAAGTGCTCGGAAACGCTGAAGATAAAAAATATCATCATTTCTGTTCATCATTCATGTCTGTGTTAGTCAAAAAAGTCGTGGTTGTCCTCCAGTGGCAAGTAACCTTGCCTGCCATGCAGGAGGCGATGGTTTGATCCCCGTCCAGGCCGACTCGTACCAATGAGTTTTTCGGAATTTATATACGATTTGTAACACCACTGGCTTTTCGGTGAAGGAAAACATCGTGAGGAAACCTGCATGCTTCAATTCCGAGGCATGTATTGCACCCACTGCCCATTATAAGTGGCAACGGGCTCACCCCCCGTCACACTGGACAGAATTTTGGTACTACCGGTGAAACGCGGATGTTCTAATGTTTCAGAATATCTCTGACTACCCCCTCGGGGAATATAGTTGTGAGCATATGCATCATTTCTGTTGATGATTTTGTGAAGTCTACCAATCCGAATTTTTCAAGCGAGGAATTCGCGTACGGACCGTTTTGACTCGGGCCGCTTTTCGCGCATGGTTTTCTAATGCCAATGGTTTTTTAATGGTAAGTCTGTGTTAAAGTAGAGATTCCAGAGGCTAATGATGATAATGAAGACTACATCAATGATCTACTACCAAAACTAATGTTGAAAACCGTTAATATCAATTGTTGTATCCGATTGATCCGAATTCGAAATCAAATTTCGCTGCCCGCAACATCCTTAACATGTTGTACCTAACATACAAGCTGTTGTTTATTTAATGTAAAGTCACGCTTCCACACTTCAGTGCAGGTGTTAGAATATACGTGCTCAAGTTTTAAACATAAAATATACTTTGCTGTCCTGAATATAGAGGTGTAAGCAAAGTCTACTGTTCCTTGGGAACGGCGATATTTTCCATATATCGATCTTTTGATATCGTGCTATAGACCAAACACTGTACCCTCTATAAACTAGGATCAATAGCTGCGACCCCATGCAATGGAACTTTACAACTTTCACTATGGGACCAATATAGAAATCGCGAAAAAAAACTGATATTCTATACTAAACAAATCTACTCGAGCTAAATTTATGGGACAGAAGATTTTTTTTTTCGATGTTGGTCCCATAGTGAATGTTGTTCAGTTTGATGGTCTGAACAACCCCCTTAGAGCCCTTTCACACGAGCGATTTTATTCGGCGATTTCTCGGCGGAGCGAGATCGCAGCGAGCACGCGGCGGCTCGCGGCGAACTCGCGGTTGGTATTCGGTATAACGGCTTTGGTCATTTACAAAATGGACTCAGACGAGGAGCTACTTCTAGCTATCTTACTCAAAAGACGATTGAATAGAAGAAAAAAGAATTTTCCTAAAATTTGGGAGGGTCCCACGTGGAGTAACCGCGCAGCTGAAAGTGACTATTTTGTGCTTTATCGCAGACGTGTTAAAAATAATCCAAAAAAGTTTTACAAATATCTGAGAATGCCCAAAAATAGTTTCGATGACCTATTAAATATTTTAACAAATGACTTACAACGTGAAAATACAAATATGAGACTATCTTCTTCTAGATTCTTTAGTCGAAAACGCCCATATGGCTGGAAGTTTACGTATTTCTTTTATAAACAATTCGTGATCGAAGTTAAATGCCATTATAATATCATACATATATTTACGTGCAATCTAAGGAACGCTGTGCAGAAGACTACAAAACGATGTCAGAATGAGGGTAGATTGCTACTAACAAATAATTGTGCGAAGTCTGCAGGTACTCGCCGCCAGCACGCCGCGAGCCGCCGCGTGCTCGCTGCGATCTCGCTCCGCCGAGAAATCGCCGAATAAAATTGCTCGTGTGAAAGGGCTCTTAAAAGTTTTAAATGTTTATTTTGACTTTTGTAACACCTAGTATACCTATGTTATAATAAAAATGTAAACATATTATCTCATAAACCTAATCCCATCTCTATTGTTATAATAGACTCCTCTCAAACATTTTACGTTGATTACACAAATATTAAATCAGGTTATTGTAATATTAACTGTATGCCCGAGGTGTAAGAACTCATTGTTCCTTACAACTTTTGTTCTAATGCGTTTTGTTCGGGGAATTAGCGAAATAATGTCGACTGGGAAGTTTGTACAGGCTTTCTGTGTTGATGTCAATGAACTTGATAATCTACTCGGGTTACTTATTATACTGGACTGGTTACGCGTGTAATTCTACTAACAAACATTTCTGCCACTTTTTGCGGGGGACGAGGTAACATGAAATCCGCAACTATGGATTTTATTCCCTATAACTTTAGATTCTAATTTTGAATGTTAAAAATCATGAAAAGTAGTCTTGTGTGAACCTCAAACGTTCTAAGTTCGAAGTTATTATTTCGCAATTATAGGCTGTCTCGTTTAGTGATAAGGTGTAAAATTGAATGTAAATGCACAAGATCAATTGTGCTTATACCGTGGCAGAGGGGAAATGCTACCGCAAGGCTAGTCCTTATTATAATTAGTCAAAGACTTCACCCCATAACCGTATAATAATTAATCAAAGATTCCTGCAGAAGCCCGCTGCAGGGCCAATGGCCTTATAACACGAAAAAACATGAGGAAAACTCACAATCCACGCTGGCCCAGAGATGATAATATTTATTACTGTCTGTTACCTGAGACTTCTTGTACGTGGTTTTTTTTCCTCATGTCCTTCTTCAGGATTCGAGCTGGCTCTATAGCAAATTCAAATCAAAATCGGTTTAACGGTTTAGACGTAAAAACGTAACGGTGAATTCAAAATAATTTGTAAGTATCAGGAGACAGTGACTACGGTCAATATTTTGTAAAAAATGTTACGCTTTATTATCTACATCGGGGCGAGCAGAGTTATTTGTGTACACTTAAGCGATCCCTAATAGGGAGAGTAAAATTTTTTGTTTCCACTAAATCGTAAGCCGATACTACTTTTGTCAAAATTGGTTAAATCTTCTTAAGACCACTAAGCACAGTGTCCTTTTGTTATAAGATCAGATTTTCCGATATAGCCTCTGAGTCTATACAAAGCTTTGTTTTGAAACGATTTCTGTACCAATATTCGTAGTAGAATATTTTAAGAGGTATCTCCGACCGAATGACCTTGACCCTTTCAGAGCCGCCTCACCTCTACTAAACTACATCATTTTAGTAGTGATACCTATTTTTGACTGGTTTGTCCTTCATTATGTCACTGTGGTGCCTTCTAATCCATGGAAATCAAATTCGAAAATGATAAGAATTAGCACCAAATTTTTAATTCATCTAAGCATAAGCATATGCTCACGACTATATTCCCCGAGGGGGTAGTCAGAGATATTTTGAAACCTCAGAACATCCACGTTTCACCAGTGGTATCGAAACTCTGTCCAGTGTGACGGGGAGTGAGCCCGTCCACTTATAATTGACAGTGGGTACAATACATGCTTCGAAATTGAAGCATGCAGGTTTCCTCACGATATTTTCCTTCACCGAAAAGCCAGTGGTGTTACAAATCGTACAAGAGTTCCGAAAAACTCATTGGTACGAGTCGGCCTGGACGGGGATCGAACCATCGCCTCCTGCACGGCAGGCAAGGTTACTCGCCACTGGACTACTACGGCTATTTATCTAATTAACTCATTAAATGCAGTTCTCAAAAAAATTTACTTCATAGCATTTTTTGATCTTAATACTATCTACACAATGCTGTGTGACGCCAGTAAAAGTCACTTCAACTTATAAAGTAGATGCACATAATACAGATTTTTTCCAATATTTAGGCTTTCCTTTGAACACAGGTTTCATATGTATTTTATAGAAAAATAAGAAATATACTTCATAGCAAAAAAAGCCGAGATGTAATATCATTGGCATATTTTTCATTAATATGTATGTCTTTCAAATAACGAGATGATAGCTTCTAAAAACCAGCAAAATATGGTCCTGCGTTTACCTATGGGGAGCGTATTAAGGGGATATAATTCGGAGCGCGCTCCATACAAACGTACTATGGTGATATTTTCAATACTAACCAATTAAAGTCAATGAAATTTTGCAGAAACAATCTAGAAACAGATTCTATGCTTGTATGGAGTCAGATTTTCGTTAAAATTTACAGTTTCAATGCTAGGATTAATTTAAAATTTGTATGGAAATCTTTGAGGCACTGTAACTTTAAAAATGTATATTTTAACAAAAATCTGACTTCATACAAGCATAGAGATTTGTTTCTAGATTATTTCTGCAAAATTGTATTGAATTTAATTGGTTAGTATTGAGAATATCACCATAGTACGTTTGTATGGAGCGCGCTCCGAATTATATCCTCTTAAGTCAAAACGACAGGTAATATTGCAGAGGTAAACAACATGTTCCCGTAACAAAGTTACTTAAAACTAACCCCAAAGTGTATCGATAATCCTACAGCTACGTGACATTGGAATAGGCTTTACTAAAGTAAACTAAAGTTAGAGTCTATCGGACCCGAATCAATTCAACTCAATTTAACAATGTTGTCGTTGTCAATAATGATCTGGTGTGATATAGGTAAACAATTATGCTATTTTTTCGATTTTTTTGTGAATGGACATTCCAAAGTAGTCAGTTCGGAAATAAATCTTGTCAAAAAGATAAAAACATAGCTGAACCTACATTTTTTTGATTGTGATCTAATTGGTCTACTTACAATCAGAGCAAATTTTTGTAAATTACTTTTCATTCAAAAGACTTTTTTTTAATGATTAGAATCAACCTTGACTATCAGTAGCACAGAATGATGCGGGTGGTTTGTTTCACAAGTTTAATTTCTTTTAAATGGGATTATAATTATTTATTGTAATATTTTACTAAGCTAGTATTATTTTAGTTAGTTGTATATTATTGTTATCTATTTATCGTTACGTTGAATAAAATCTCAGTGGGATACGGACAAAATTATTAGAAACAAAAAATAAACAACAATAGGTAAAAATATAAAGTGTCAGTGGTCCAAAAATGAGCTTTTATCACGTAACAACCGCTGAACCTATTTTGAGGAGATTTCGTATAGAGATAGCTTGAACCCTACTCTAAAAATTCCACGCAGACAAAGTCGCAGTAAACAACTTGTTTCTTATTACCTAATATAACAAAGTTGTAAATATTTAAAACTGGTGTTTCTACATGATGCTTCTCAAATTGTTTTTAGAAGAGCAAAACTTTCATACTACAAAATCATATTACTAAATATTATATGTATAACATAAAGTCAATTCATCTTAGGGCATTGTAAGTCGTTATAATGTTCCCCTAATTTGCGTCGCATGACTAGCAAAATTTTGCCCACACTGTATCGTCATAGTTTCTCTTTATTTGTGTCATGACACGCACTTTTCTTGTCGTTACGTTTTCTGTAAATTATTAATGGTGTTTACTCAAATTATGTGATAGAATTTCGGAAGCTGAAGGTTGAAATAGTTTGCTTTTAAAGCATGTGGATTATTATTTTTGCAGTGTAAATGGTGTTTCAAAGTGACCCTCACTTTGTCTACACAATGGTGTGTCTCAAGTTGTGTGTGTTTGGGGTTCACACGTGATTTTTGACATCTAAAGTTATGGGGAATAAAATCAAAAGTTGCGGATTTCATGTTACCTCGCCCCCCGCAAAAAGTGGCAGAAATGTTTGTTAGTAGAATTACACGCGTAACCAGTCCACATATAAATAGTCAAAGACGCTCCCTGATCCGTTTGTCCCTCTTATTGAGAGCTTCCCTCCAGGACAAGAGCTGCCCAGCCCGATTTGACGGCCGTATTTAACTGTTCAAGTGCGGTTACAAAGGCTGGTCGGACCTCTAGTATGAATGCGGTGTATTTCCACGGGCTGTGACCAGTCTTGTATCCTGCCCTTTCTGCCCGGACACCTGCACGTGAACGGAGCTAATGTACGTTGCCAACAGTTCAGATAAACACTGGGCTGGAAAAATGTGGTATGATTTGCCATCAACTCTATAGAAGATTGGTTTTTTCGTGTAAAAATTTGATTCTTGAGAAAAATTGATCCAGATTGCCTCTTTGAAATTTATGATTCAATCAATCAATCAATCAATTATACTTTATTTTACACCAAAAAACATAGTATACAGAGAGTTAATAAACAGGAAATACAGACGGATGATTTTTTATACATATATTGGGATTGGTATGGCGTCAACTATTTTATCCTATAAACTATCTTATACAAAGGATTGAATTGAAACCATATCTAAAAGACATAGAGCTAATGGCCCAATCTAGTCTATTCCATCCACTCTTAAAACGAATTTACGACCAGTACAAGTTTATGTTCCAATTCCGTTAGTTGGTATTGAACTCAGATCGTTCTATAAACTATTATCAGGGCTAGCAAGCCTTATTCAATTTGTAACGGTTTGTCTATTGCCATTATCTCTAGTCTATGAGACGGGACAAAATGATACTGGAAATTTTTGCAGTTCTTTCTTTAGACAAAAAGAACGCAAAGCATGAGAGGCTAATATTAAAGCGCGACATAGCAAAATTGTATCTTATTTTACGACGGCCCGGTAGTGGACGGTAGTGATCCTGCCTGCTGTGCTGAGGGTCGCGGGTTCGAATCCCGTAAGGGACAAATATTTTATGATGAATATTAATATTTGTACCCGAGTGATGGATGTTTGTATCGATATACGTATTCTATACTGGTTGTTACAAAAGTTAAAATAAACATTTAAAACTTTTAAGGGGGTTGTTTAGACCATCAAACTGAACAACTTTCACTATGGAACCAACATCGAAATCGCGAAAAAATAAATCAACTGTCCCATACATTTAGCTCGAGTAGATTTGTGGTTTACTATGGTACATCAGATGTTTTTTTTCGCGATTTCGATGTTGGTCCCTTAGTGAAAGTTGTTCAGTTTGATGGTCTAAACCACCCCCTTAATTATTTATTTGTATTTTATAACACTTTGTATGTATTCTATATCGTTGTCTAGTCATCATAATACAAGTCCAGGCTAGATTCTGGTACTTTAAATGTGGCTAGATAATGTGTGACAATGTCCAAGATATTTATTTATTTATAATTTTTCTTTAACAGAGCGAGAGAAAAACAGCGGGATAGTGTTGTCTTGCGCATCATTCTAGGTCCTCTGAAGCAGAATTTATAACATAACAACATTTAAAAGTATGTACGTATGTATGTATATGCTCACGACTATATTCCCCGAGGAGGTATTCAGAGATGTTCTGAAACCTCAGAACATCCACGTTTCACCAGTAGCACCGAATCTCTGTCCAGTGTGACGGGGGATGAGCCCGTCGCCACTTATAATGGACAGTGGGTACAACACATACCTCGAAATTGAAGCATGCAGGTTTCCTCACGATGTTTTCCTTCACCGAAAAGCCAGTGGTGTTACAAATCGTACATAAATTCTGAAAAACTCATTGGTACGAGTCGGCCTGGACGGGGATCGAACCATCGCCTCCTGCACGGCAGGCAAGGTTACTCGCCACTGGACCACCACGGCAATTAAAAGTAAACTTTTTGTAATTAGTTACGGGTCTATAAGGAATATTCTGGACCGCTGGACCGACGACCTAAAAAAGAGTAAGGCCGAGGATAGAGTTTTGTGGCGCGTCTTAGGTAAGGAGAAACAGACTCTATGCTGATGATGATGATGAAGAGATATTCATGATAACTTGCACACTACACACACACTACACTACACACACACACACACACACACTATTGTTTGCATTATTTTGTCAAAAGTGGCTTCGGTGAACATCTTAGGTTGTGCTCTTCCCATTTGGGACAATAATTGTGAACTTGTGAATGTATATTCATAGATTTTTTATTTTACACAAACAACATAATCGGCTACTTGACAGTTTTCGGAAAGTTATTTTAAAATATGCGTAGGTTTATTTCTTACCTCTTACAATTATCTTTTTCTTAAAAAAGCGTTATTTATTCGAAAAAAAATATATATTTTTCATTAATTAATTTGAGATTCGCGGGAAAACAGCCGGTCACGTGACATTACTGGCTGTGACATCACATCACAATAAACAAGTAAAGCTAACTACGACGCTTCAACTCACATGACGTGTTATTATTTGAAATGTGACGTCACACGATGCTCAATTATGACCGCCTGCGTTTCAGTTTTTGTAATCCATAGATAAAAAACTCTAATTAATTGTTCAAAAAATAAAATTTTTACAATTTCCTTTAATGCAAAAAAAAAAAATATTGTATGATTATTGTGAACCTATAATCTACTATATTTAACATATTTTATCGTTACAGTTGTCAAATAGCCAATTATGAAAAATTACAATAAGTCGTCATGTACAAAGGCGAGTTTAACTCTTAAAGAGATATCTTCCAGCAAACCGTTGAGTGAGAGGAAAACTAATGTGTTGTATGTGTAACTTATTCCACTCTTCATACACACTCGAAAAGGAAGCAACCAATAAGTGTCAAATAAAAGGAAATTATTTTTCCCCTAATACAAAAACAGATTCAATAATTTAGGTACCGTGAAATGTGGCGACTTTACCAACGGACGTTGACTTTGCCATCAGTTACGTGCATACATAGAATCCTTTGACTATTTATATGTGGACTGGTTACGCGTGTAATTCTACTAACCAACATTTCTGCCACTTTTTGCGGGGGGCGAGGTAACATGAAATCCGCAACTTTGGATTTTATTCCCCATAACTTTAGATTCTAATTTTGAATGTTAAAAATCATGAAAAGTAGTCTCGTGTGAACCCCAAACGTTCTAAGTTCGAAGTTATTATTTCGCAATTATAGGCTGTCTCGTTTAGTGATAAGGTGTAAAATTGAATGTAAATGCACAAGATCAATTGTGCTTATACCGTGGCAGAGGGGAAATGCTACCGCAAGGCTAGTCCTTATAATAATTAGTCAAAGAGCTGATGGCAGAAAGTCAACGTCCGTTGGTAAAGTCGCCACATTTCACCGGTACATAACATTATTTTTCAGTTACTGATTTTGGAATAAAGTTTTCAGGTGTCGCGATCATTTGTTAAACATAGCACATGCATGCTAGTCCACCGGGAATTCCAATATAAGCCTGTGTCCATTACATATTTTATGTAAACTCTGGTTGATATAGAGGAACTTTAGCGTCGCCATAAAAAAGAAGACTTTACTAACACTTTCAATATAAATATACATTTTCTAATTTCCTAATGGAACACCTTTGCAGTTCTTGAAATAAAGTAGATTCTTTATGTGGTCTGTTAAACCTCTTGAAATATTTAGTAAGGCTTTTAACAAGTTATTGGTACGTATACAGGGTGTAAGGGTAATGTTCGATCAGCTGATTGCATTTAGTATGGAAAGTCCGAAATTTTTTTTGCGTATTTCCTGTAGGTTTCTTAGACAGAGTTGTTCATTATCATGGGTACAATCACCGATTAAAGTAATAAGCAACGATTTTTATCGATAGATTCAAATCAGCAGTCATTAAAGTTTCACTTCATTGTTAAACTATTGTTAATTATCTTGCATGCCTTTAATTTGCAATGCCCTAATCAACAGGGTTCATGTACTCATACCTAATCATATTATAAGACCTTTAATACTGTACATGAAAGCAATAAATGAATTGAATTGAATTGAATTCACCTACATGACATGTTTCTTCAAAATAATCTGAATAAAATTCAAGATTCATAATTTAAAATGCATATATTAACAATGCTTAACACTTAAAACACATAATCATTAAAATCCATAATGTTGAAATGTATAGATTTAAAACGAATATCTTTAATATGAATAGCGTTAATATGCATAACGTTAAAAGAACGTTAAATGAAAACACATTGTTTTCGGGTGGATAGGTAAACAGTAGCAATTCGGTTCTGGCATCGCAAGAAACCTAACATGCTCGTCGCTTCGCTCCTAGCTAACCGAACCGACTGAGTTAGATCTGGGGTCTAAAAACGAGTTTTCAAAGTTATGGATTTTCATGTATAGTTTTTCATATTATGGATGTTCATTATTATGTCAAATAATACTACATATTTTATATTAAATGTCTGTTGTGGATTTTCAAAATATGATTATTAAAGTTATGTAATATAAGGGACCGTTTCAGTATTTGCTAAAGGTGCACTTCCGATGCCAGCGGCTAACGCGACTGACGCGCGCGGCTCGCGGCCGACGGCAGATGCGACAATACTAGTTACTATGAAAACATATGGCGCCGCTTCCGATGCCAGCGACTGACGCGTGCGTCAGACGCGCGCGGCCGATGCGATAGACATATGACATATGATAGAACCACGCGTCAGACGCGCGCGTCAGTCGCATCGGCCGCTGGCATCGGAAGTGCACCTAGGCTGTCACCCTGAATACACCCTGTGTACTAAAACCAACACTGTTGATACAGATCATCATTATAATCAAGAGCTTGGGAGTGATACTATTCTATTACAACCCCACATAGGCATAATTGCGAGAAACTTAACCCATATGTTTTAAAATAATAAAGGACAAACATTTTATGAATATAATTACCATCGTAATACTACAACTTCCAAGAAAAACACTTGGTATATTTTGTAAGAAAAATCTCAGTTTTACCTTAAAACAATGAACTTAATTAAAAGGGTTGTATGTAGTTCACAATTCACATTTTCTGTGTATTCGAGAAAACCGTGTCATTTTCTTGTGTAGTGAATTTGTAAAGTACAGAAAGGAACATTATTGTTGTTGATCTACGATGTCTTCCAAAGTGCAAACTAATGTCATGTGAAGTCATATTATCCAATGTTCCAAAATCAATTGCAAAATAAAAAAAATGTTTCAAATATTTAATAAAAGTTCAATTTAAAATTTTATTTATAAACCATAATATTGTAAGCAATTTATTACTTAAATACTAAAATCGAAAAACGAACATCTTAATATTATTATACTTGGTCCCCTGCACCGATGTAGCGACGTCCTAGCAGGGTGTTGGGTGAGAAAGGCCGAGTTTTGTAACCGCCTTGCGAAAGGGCCTTATCTATACCCTTATTCAGCATTGGACGATGTCAGGCCGATGATGAAGATGATTCACTACAAGAAACCAGAGACAGTACATCCAAGTTTATGTGAAACACATTGTGTCCCAAACTCGGTGTCTAATATTGACATGTGTGTAGCTCAGTCACACCATAATCGCTTCATACAAAAAGGCACTGACATGAAGAGGTAAGCCCGTGTGATACTGAGTGAAGCCGAGTGAGAGAGATCTACATACAACACCTTTGCCTACTGTTGTCATCTTCCCATCTTCTACGAGGTGACAGGGAGAGTATGTCTCTTTTTTCACATTTTTCATCCATACTCTTTCTTTCAATCCTCTGTCTAGCCAATGAAAGGACCTTCAGTTCTTTTTGTATTTAGTGATGATAGCATGTGGAACATGGCAGGAATCCAAGTCGACACCGAAGTCCCTAAAGGCAAGATAATGTGAGCTGGAATTATGCAAAAGTCTCACGTATTTCCCTTGGCTCAGCAGTGTGCTCACAGCCTTGCAAATGCGATGGAGTTTTAAAAAAGGTGTCAGTTTTTGGAGACGATGTTTTAATTTTTACGTCAGAATCATCAGATGCAATTTTTTTTATTTTAGGTTGACCAAATAATTTTGATTATTGTGTTAAAAATCCGTAGGTAGGAATAACATTATTACAAAAACGTTTTATAAATATGTAGGGTCCTTCTTAATATGCTGACACTTTTTTAAGGCGATGATCAGACCATCAAACTGAACAACTTTCTCTATGGCACCAACATTGAAATCGCGAAAAAAAATAAGCTGTTCAATACAAAACTGCAAATCTAGTCGAGCCAAATGTATGGGACAACAGTTTTTTTTTCGCGATTTCGATGTAGGTCCCATAAAGAAAGTTGTTCAGTTTGGCGGTCTGAAATTCCCCAAAACGAGTCAGCATGTTAAGAAGGACCCTGTTTAACAGGTTTTTATGGCGATTGTTATTATTTGAGTTTGTAAGAAGATAAACGCGATAAGAATTCATTGAAATGCTTCAGTTTCAAAATATGATATTTGCAGTGTTTGTAGGTACCTACACCTACCCTACAAACAAACTTGATAATTGTCTTCCGCAATATGTATGAAAATTGCAGCATAAGCCACCATCCAATTTTGCAGCTCCACCGGCCATCACTTCACCTAGCTACGTGTCCTGCCAACCGCCAAAGCGAGCAATGCGGTTGCCGACACGTCTTGAACCCAAGTTTGTTAATGTGGTATCTATATAGACTAGGCACTAACATAATTATATGATGCCAGCGCCCGCGGCATGGTACCTCGATAAACGTTTTATCGTGCCTGCTGACTCGTTCGTTCGCGCGTAAAAAGAAAGGGAGCTAGGGCGCGATAGCGTTTTATCGCGCCATCATGCCGCGGGCGCAGGTCATGTAAGATGTGGAAACTAACTACATACAGGGTCCTTCTTAATATGCTGGCACTATTTAAGGAGATGACCAGACCATCAAACTGAACAACTTTCTCTATGGGAACAACATTGAAATCGCGAAAAAAAAATCTGCTGTCTCATTAGGCTCGAGTTTGTTTCGCAGTTTTGTATGGGAGAGCTGATTATTTTTTTCGCGTTTTCGATGTTAGTGCCATAGAGAAAGTTGTTCAGTTTGACGGTCTGATCATCCCCTTATAAAGTGTCAGCATATTAAGAAGGACTCTGTATAATTTATATTGTTAGTGATAACATGGAATAAGGGATACACCACGCTTGCCAAGTACAGATTGTTGAACTTCGCTCACTCATCAGATTATTTTCTTCTTAATTATGTTTGCTTTCACTCATTATATGAAAATAATAGTTAACACATTGTAGAAGCCGTGGTGGTCCAGTGACGAGTAACTTTGCCTGCCGCGCAGGACGCGATGATTCGATCCCCCCCTTAATGAGTTTTACGGAATTTATATACGATTTGTAACACCACTGGCCTTTCGGTGAAGGAAAACATCGTGGGGAAATCTGCATGCTTCAATTTCGAGGCATTGTCCATTATAAGTGGCAAGGGGCTCACTCCCCGTCACACTGGACAGCGTGTCGGTACTATTGAAACGTGGATGTTCTGAGGTTTCAGAATATCTCTGACTACCCCGTCGGGGAATATAGTCGTGAGCATATGCATGCACACTTAGATCAAAGGAAAATTAATGGATAGGCCTAAAGCGCTATAAGTTGAAGCACACAACTAGTGCAATTGGTCCATACAAACTAGCACATTTGTCTGTCATCTCGGCACAGAAGAGGTAATAGTATATATTTATTCCAAATAAGGACGACGAGATTTTCCGATTACTATTTAGCTCTCTGGTCAATTCTGATAAGCATAATATAAAATTTATTTATCAGAAAGATCCGACATATCTTGGACGTTACTAAAGCTGTTCTAAGAATAAGTGAGAGTAAGGGCCTGTTTCACCACTTTTAGATAAGTTCTTGTTAGCTTATCCGACAGCTCATTTGACATATTTTGTATGAAGAATATGTCAAATGAGCTGTCCACTGAAAAGTGGTGACCACTTCCGAATAAGTTCTTGTTAGCTTATTCGACACATAATCTAGTTCTACATAATCTCGGTACAAATTTGAAGTATAAGTTCATTTGTTTTGCCTCATTTTTCCGGTTTGAAATGTTCGCGATCCGTTAACTTTTATCTAAGCATGCACATTGTAAGAGAGCGTTATTTAACAATATTCGTTTAGTTGAATCAACTGAACTTTGTAGTTAGAATGTACGTGTGCTGGCATAAGTTTGTTTCCCATTTCCATCTTAAAGTTGTTATCATCAAGATGCGCATTGAAACAGGTAATAAAAGGAACAACCGTTTCACAGCAATTTCCTTTAGCCGACACTAGAGTGCACTTAACTATAATCTCTCGAGACGTATTACTCATAAATTGAAATGTTCTCCATTGAATTATGTTTTGTGGTATTATTATTATTGTTTACCTGTTATACTTACTTACTTTTTACCTGTTTTTAGGATTATTTTTTGTGTATGACGTAGTATTTCTTGTTTCGACTTTTCATACAAACGTTCGATTGGCTGATTGCATTTAAATTTTGCGAATTTTCTATGGGTTTCTTAGGGAAAGTTGTTCAGTATCATGACTATAATCACTCCTTAAAGCAACAACAGCAACAGCAAACAATGCAACTGTTTACTGTAACACACAGGGTGTTAAAGTTTAATGATTAGGCGTGATTGTATGAATCATTCCTACTCTAGCTAAGTTAAACTAACGAAAAGGCTAACACTACAGGGTGAAATTCATATCATTAGCATCATTTTAAACTATATATCATTTAAAATCGTCATCATCATCATCAGCCTATCATCGTCCACTGCTGAATTGTGACTGGTATTTAATTTTGACGCCATTTTTAACCGACTTAAAAAAGGAGAATTTATGTTCGTCTTTATGTATTTTGATTTTTTTCCTATACAGGGTGAAATTGATATCATTAGCATCCTTTTAAACTATGAGTCTATACCCGTTAAACTGAACAACTTTAACGATGGGAGCAAGCCGATCGGACCAAACAAAAAATCTGCTGTTGCATACATTTGAGTCGAGTAGGCATTGCAGTTTAGTATGGAACAGCTGATTTATTTTTTGCTCCGTTCGGTTTGTTCCCGTAGTAAAAGTTGTTCAGTTTGATGAGTAGACTCTTAGGTCAAAAGGATGCTAATGATATCCAAAATTTAACCCAATTTTTTTTTAATTCATCGAATTTATCAATACAGCTTACAGTTAAAAATTCTATTTGTATTGATAAATTCGATGGATTTAAAAAAAAATTATTAGTTTCTTAAAATGATGAATGATTCTATCCGTAAAAAATATAAAAAAGACCAAAAAAAACTTGACATATATTCGTCGCCAGTGACTAATAAATTGCCACAAACTGTAAAAATAAAACTAGAAAGAGCAAAGCATTCGCTCTATAGAAATATTAATTATTCTGAAGTACTTTTTCCAATGAACGGTAAACAAATTACACTCTTAACTACTAGTAAACAAAACCAATTTTAATATCATACACGACGCAATATCATCCTAACATGTTTATCCCACAAGTTGCGGAGATCAAGAGCGGAATGTTGCGAGTTCGAACCATTCTAACTTGCAAACTGACTCGCTTATTGAATCTCGTAGAAAGTAAATTGTGAGTCATTTGTTCAATTAGATACCAGTGTTTTTGTTTGGGTACAGCGTTTAGGGGTTTATTTAGATAATGGTGGGATAAATAATGGATTAAAGTGATCGTTAGCGTTATTGGGCTTCTGTATTTGAAATTATCATTTAAGTTAAGCAACTCTTTGACTTTGGAAGGGTGGCCGTTTTAGCAGTATTTCATCTGGAATGTTTTCTACGAAGGCACGATACGCGCTCCATACAAACGAAGTCTGGTTATATTTTTAATACCAACCAATTAGAGTCAATGAAATTTTTCTGAAAAATCTAAAACATTTTTTAAACAGAATTTTGTTAAAATATACTTCCAGTTTCAATGCTAGGAATAATTTCAGATTTGTAAGGAAATCTTTAAGGTACTATAATTTTAAAACTATACATTTTAACTAAAGTCCGGCCGCTGAAAGATTGCGTTTGTCAGTTACCATAAAATTGTAAAAAACTGAATGAAAATATTGTTTACCTGTGCTCACTCTAGTACACAGGGCACTAGCTGCCCTTTTAAGTTCAAAAAGCTACTAAATAATGATCGGCATTTATAGTTTTCATTCAGTTTTTTACAATTTTATGGTAACTGTCAAACGCAATCTGTCAGCGGCCGGACTTTAAAATCTGACACAATACAACCATAGAGATTAGTTTCTAGAATGTTTCTGAAAAATTTCATTGACTTTAATTAGTTAGTATTTAAAATATAACCAGACTTCGTTTATATGGTCCGCTCTCCGAATTATATCTCCTAAAGCAATTGGTTTGATAGTGCTTATTAAGTGGTGGGGAGCCTAATGGAAGCGACTAGAAATTACGCATACCGTCGTGGGATGTGACCGGCTTCTCCTGAGCTTTTGTGAGAGGCAAAGTCTCCTGTACAAGATAGGTCCCGCTTATAATACGAATTGAATCAATTTTGCACTGCACATGTCACAATTTAGGTATGTTAATTATACAGGCGGGAAATAGACAGGGTTATTTATGCAGAGCTGGGTGTAAGGAAAAGTATCACAATCCTTTAAACCTTATACTCTACCCATCAAACTCAAAAAATTTTATTATGGGAACAAACCTGTCGGAACAAAAAAATCTGATTTTCATACTTTTGAGTCGAGTAGGCATTGCAGTTCAGTATGGAACAGCAGATTTTTTTTGCACTGACAGGTTTGGTCCCGTAGTAAACTATGTGTAAACACACCTTGGAAACTTGACTGGACTGGTTGATCCTCACCAACCAAGCCCTGTGTCTAGTGTGGGATCACGGCTTAAAACTTTTAATGTATCATCTATTCAATGTGCTTGGATAGGTAATCTAATGCTGATAATCTTAAGGTATCCTGAAAACCGGTGTCGAACATTGGTTCAATAATTAATTTGTACTAGCTGTTGCCCGCAACTCCGTCTGCGTAGACCTTAAAAAAGTATCTTGTGTGTTAATCCAGATCATATTTTATCTGTGTGCCAAATTTAATTAAAATCCATTCAGTAGTTTTTACGTGAAAGAGTAACAAACATACAAACTTTCGCGTTTGTAATATTAGTAGGATTTTGTATTTGTACTTAGCTGACGTTTCATAAAATGAAAAAATTTACAAGAAAAGGTAAGCAAATGCGATATTGAGTGAGTGCGAGTGAGACAGGAATAGGCCATTGCTTACATTTTCCGCCATGTTTCCTGCCAGAGATGGTGAGGCTAAAATTGGTGAGAGGCAGGAAGTATCCGAACTGTATCTGTCAGCTCCAGATAAACCTGGCCCCTCTATCTACATCTTATCAGCTCAAGGTTAGGGGGTTCGATTTCTCTGATGCTGACCGTACTAGATACTCTTTCTTATACTGTGGTAAAGCCATGAGATAGGAGGGTTTTTCCAATAATTAAACTTATACAACGTGTTAATGAATTATCGCAAAACTAGAAAGTAGTTTGTTTAGAACCGAGAGCAGAATCAAATTATCATGGTTCCAACATCATGGTTTCATGGGTCACTGTATACGCTGTTATAATAAAATCCCCGAGACCATTTTGAAAACTCAAATCAAAAAAGTCCTCTGTAAAAAAGCATATTATAAACTGGATGATTATTTAAATGATCAAAATGCTTGGGTCTGAGGTCACTAGCTTATAGTTTATTTACTTTACTGTATAGTATCAATTATTTTATCAAATAGACTATGTATTATTGTATACATAACTTTAGCTTAAGAATTTATATTGTAATAGTTATTAAGTCGTGTTATGTTGTAGAGTTTCTGGCCGCATCTTCTTTACGGCGACAACACGTTCCGACGCGGTGGTAGCTTTAAAAAGATTTGACGTTTGATAAGTGTGCTGCAAGCTCCTATATTGAATAAATTATATTGACTTTGAATTTGAATTGGTTAAATTTAAAATTTACTGAACTCGATCTCAACCCACCGCTCGGGCACTCTCACTCTACTTACTACCAAAACAAGATTCTTAAAATTTATCTATGACCACGTTAGCGCTTCCATTTATTGCTGAAACGATAACAAATCATTTTTTGCCTCATAACTTAAAATGCGAAACTTTAAATTTTAACTATCAAAATAATGAAATTATTTTTTCAAACTAATTATTTTGTTATAAATCAATTGGGATGTATGACGTTTTGCGCTTATTCACTAACACGTTGTAAAATTATGTATCAGTACAAATAAAACTTAGATAAACGTAAAAATATTACTGTGTCTAAGTCTCGGCACAAAAAAGAAAATTGTTTAACCATATCATCTGTTGTCTCAACGGAATATGTGGAAAGTTTTCAGCATGTTACCGTGTAATAAACCCTTTTAGAAGGCTCAAGAGCTGAGAGCTATATTTTGTAGTGGTTCGAATAGCTTGTGATACGTGACCTGAATGTTGAGACAAGTCTAGACCTGTATTCTGCTAGAAGCGTCTGTTTAGGTATGCTAAATAAATTATTAAGATAAACAAAAAACCCGACTGCATAAAAAACCTATTAACTGAAAAGAGAAAAACAAGCTCTATAATCACTAATCAGCTATAACAACTTTGAGCAATTATAATTTGATTGTTATTAGGTAGGTATCGCAATCGAGGACAAACCAATCAATGACCAACCAAAAACATTCTTTGTCCCCGATTGCGATACCTAATACCTACCTAATAACAATCAAATTATAATTGCTCAAAGTTGTTATAGCTGATTAGTGATTATAGAGCTTGTTTTTCTCTTTTCAGTTAATAGGTTTTTTATGCAGTCGGGTTTTTTGTTTATCTTAATAATCTAGTTTATTTCATACTTTTTAGTCTTGCTTCGAAACGGTAACATAAAAGTACTAAAATATTTATATATTTGGAATCGTCTGATCACTAGCTTTCATTTGATACCCATATTGTAATTTTTAACAAAAAAAACCCTCTCTTTTTTAATTTGTAGACGCCATCTTAAAATAATATACCCTATGTCACTCTCACGATTATTACGAATCCAATGACACCCCATACGTTAAAATCCATCAAGCCGTTTAGGCTGTAGGCCGTGCCAAAGAAATAGACATACAAACATACATACATACATACATAGATACATACATACATACGCTCGAAAAACATAACCCTCCTTCTGGCGCAGTCGGGTAAAAAGGTTTATTACAGAGTAATAGTCTGCTGTTATTATGTAATAAACCATGTTAGGTTGGCAGCTTAGACAATATAACCATGGACGAGTTATGTATGTAATCCGCGAGTTTCCAACTAGTCAAATTAGCAACTCTTTATCAAACGTCAAAACGCGTGCTTTGTATGAAATATTGTATTAAAAATTTAATAGTGGCGTCATTGTTTTTCGCCGTCGTTTTGATACTTTTTATAGTTTATTCAGTTATTAAAAATAGTACTCAAGCAACAGCATTACTGAAAATGTGAGTTTAGCTTTATTTTCAAACGGTTTATTTAATGAGCAGTTAAAACTAAAATATATTTTATATAGTCAACTCCCCTATTCTACTAACAATCTTTTCTGCCACTTTTTGCAGGATGCGAGGTAGCACGAGATTCTAATTTTGATTGTTAAAAATAGTCTCGTGAGAACCCCGAACACGACTAGTTTGAAGTTATCTTTCCGCAATTATAGGCTGTCTCGTTTAGTGATAAGGTATAAGATTGTGGCACATGATCAATTGATCTTGTAACGTGGCAGAGGGGAAATGCTACTGCAAGGCTGGTCCCTAATTATATTGTCTAAGGTTGGCAGACTTGAAAGTCTAGACCTATACATTATGTAAACGCAAAACTTCAAACCACGTACTCTACACAACGTGAACAACTTTTATTATGGGAGCAAACCTGTCAGAACAAAAAAAGCTGTTTCAGTTTTTGATGATCTCAAGAAAGTAAAAGTAAAGTATGTAGGTAATGCTTTTAATTTTACGCCCTATATTTAATCATTTTATTGCATAGATTAACAGAAATACAGGAAGGAAATGAAAGACAATGAAAAACCTCTATTAGTTGAGCCAAAACATAGAGATTTTTCAATTAGCCACAGGTCCGGCACTTCAAAGAACGTTTTAGATTTGACATGATGACGTTCGCTCATGCGCACTTTGCGCAAATATGTGCATGACATACAGGGTCCTTCTTATTATGCTGACACTTTTTAAGGAGATGCCAGATCATCAAACTGAACAAATTTCAGCGATCAACATCGAAATCGCGAAAAAAATCATCTGTTCCATACATTTGGCTCGAGTAGGTTTGCAGTTTTGTATGGAAGAGCTGATTTTTTTTCGCGATTGCGATGTTGGTGCCATAGAGAAAGTTGTTCAGTTTGACGGTCGGATCTTCCCCTTAAAAAGTATCAGCATATTAAGAAGGACCCTATATGCAAGTTTCATTTCCAGAACTTTAAATCTTTTGTAATCACAACACGTCACACCCAGTGTCACATTTCGTAGCTACAGCGCGAAAATTGTTAAGACACACATTTGTGAAAAGTACATACTTACCTTTATATTTATACAGGGTGTAAACTGAAATGCGATATATATTAAAGAAGGTGTTTCAGATCTTCAAACTGAACTAGTTTTACTATAGAGTGAACATTGTAATCACGAAAAAATATCAGCTGTTTCATAGAAACCGTCAATAGCGACTCGACCCAAATGTATCCAATTGGGTTGAGTCGCTACTGAAAGCTCTTTTTAGGGGTTCCGTAGTCCAACAAGGAAACCCTTATACTTTCGTCCATTCTGTCAGTCTGTCTGTATGCCCCGCCTCAATAACTCGCTCATTTTTGCACCTATTGAATCGAAATTTGGCATGAAGACAGATAACAGAAACTCAAAAACAGTAAGGATTAATTTAAGATTTGTATGGAAATCTTTGAGGCATTGTAACTTTAAAACTATATTTTAACGAAAATCTGACAACATACAAGCATAGAGATTTGTGTCTAGATTATTTCTGCAAAATTTCATTGACTTTAATTGGTTAGTATTGAAAATATAACCAGACTTCGTTTATATGGAGCGCGCCAACGGTAATATCCCCTTATAGTTTAGTCAATGAATGCTCAAAAAAGGATGTGGATGGAAAAGTCGAAAGCAGAAAATTTGACTTAGGAACTTTGTTTGGACTAATTAGGAGATAAACATACTAAAAGTCCTTACCTCTCCGAGGTGCGCTCGAGGGGGGGGAGGGCAAATAAGGTCCCGTTTTTTGGTTTTTTTGCTTACATCTCGAAAACGGTGCGTTGTACGAAATTTTGTTGTACCACATAATGAAAACTGATAAAATTCTCTACAACTTTGGCTCTTACACTTTTTATCTATCTCCAATCGTTGCCTAGCTATGAGCTCTAAAAAATGGCCGATTTTCAAAAATGTGTTCAATTCTCTGTAGCACATTGTAAAATTTGCCATAATCATTTGTTATTGCTAATGATATGCTTGCTTAAGATATAAAGCTTTGAACTTATCCATAGAAAGTTCCAAAGCATTATATCTCCGTAATTATATAATAAATTGCAAATGTTTTTTGATACGCGGCATCTAGATTTTCAAATTTATTTTTCCATATATAAAATATTACTTTTAATTGTACCGTCAACGCGTATTACGCGTCGAACTTTTGTATGAAATTGACAACTCTGCAACCACCTTAACGAGTGTTACAAAACATTTAGTCTGGATGTTGCCTCTTGTAGATACCTCAATGTGAAAAACATGCCACAAGATTATTTAAGTGGAAGTTCTCGTGTCCGAGACTAAACATATTTATCATCCGACTAATATAAGGCACTCAGGATCCTGCGCTACACAGGAAAAATATTACAACAGTGCAAACATTTTCAACACAAACAAATCCTACCGGCATAAGCTTCAATTTCCTAGCGAGCAAAAGACCTACCACAATCTTTCTCTTCCTAGACCTAGGTTGTCTGTAAAAATGACATGAAGTCTAGATATTTTCATGCATATTCTCACGACTGTATTTCCCGAGCGGGTAGTCAGTAGACCTACCATGAGTCTACACTGTAATATACGACAGTATTTAACTGTAGTTTACAATAGTTTTTGTATTAAATTTCGTACAGTGCTTCCTAACGCCAAAAATAATCATTAAAAAAGTATAAAATAATTCGGTTACCTGTTTATTTTTGATGTAAGCAAATGTATGTTTTACTTCTTAACTCTCTTTAAGATATTTTAGGTCAATTAATGCGTAGGGGACCGCTATGAAATGACCATTGATTTTTTACAATCACATGAGGTCCCCGACACATTAATTGACCTAGAAAATATCTTAAAGAGAGTTAAGAAGTAAAATATACATTTGGTTACATAAAAAATCATAGGTGACCGAATTATTTTTTACATTTTAAATGATCGTTTTTGGTGTTGGGGGTTTTTAAAAGTCGTAATTTAATGTTATTTCATAATTGTTTAAGTTACATGAAAACTACTGAACCAATTTTAGTGAAACAAACCTAATAACATTCTCGCAAAAATTAGCTTTCTATTTAAAAAAACCGCATCGAAATCAGTCCACCCGTTTGGGAGCTACGATCCCACAGACATACAGACAGACCGACATAGGCGTAAAAACTTATAACACCCCTCTCTTTGCGTCGGGTGTAAAAAATTGGCGCATATACATTAGTAACGTACGGTGAAAACTCACGGTAGGCCTATTGATCTTTACCATTATACTGAAGGCCTGACGGCCATAAATAACGGCCCGATAGTCACAGTCTGTAGTGAACCTGTGCTGTGCCGAGGGTCGCAGGTTCGAATCCCGTAAGCGACAAATATTTGTATGATGAATATGAATATTTGTACCCGAGTCATGGATGTTTGTATCTATATATGTATTCTGTATCGTTGTCTAGTCATCATAACACAAGTCCAGGCTAGATTCTGGTACTTTAAATGTGACTAGATAATTTGTGTGATAATGTCCAAGATATTTATTTATTTATACTAAGTAGGGGGTTAATGACATTTGTACCGTTATTTATTTTGGTGTAAATAAAACTATACAGGGTGTAAGGGACAGCCCTCCGCAAACTGAAACGGAGAACTCAGACCATCAAACTGTACAACTTTTACTATTCAATTCAATTCAATACGTTTATTTCGGAAAACAAGTTCCATAAAATTTTTATTAGTAGTACATAGTGTCATCTTACAACCTATGTTAGTAAATTACATTGAATGTCAAGATTTCAAATAAACAAATCAAAAGAAAAACAAAAATTACAATAATTTTGAATTTAAGATGAAAAATAAATAAATAAATCAATTTGCCTATCTACATATTATATCTAGTCATAAGCGCAGACCAACGACTGGCGATGGGACACTCGAACTTGCCCCCCACCACCTTCAGGATGCTGTTGGAGCCGCCGTGGACTCTACTCATCAGAGATGCAACTTTTTTACGCATTATAGCGTGAAAGCCATCTGTACGCGCCTCGGCAAACATGACTGATGCACTGCAGAACCGTGGCCGCCCCAACAACATTCTGAAAGCGTGAGATTACTATGCAGCCTACCTCCGGAAACGCGAAATATATCAGCTGTCCCATACAAAACTGCTGTACCTACCCGACTCAAACGTATGGGACAGCAGATTTTTTTTCGCGTTTCCAGAGGTAGGCTCCATAGTGAAAGTTGTTCAATTTAATGGTATCAGTTCACCGTTTCATTTTTCGGAGGGATGTCCCTTACATACAGTAATCATTTCATTCATTCAGTTCCTTTATGTAGGGTTTAAAATTAAATGTGTCACGAAATTTAGGAGGTGCTTCTGACCAAACTGAACAACTTTTAGTCTGGGACCAATAATGAAATCGGAAAAAATAAATTGGTTGTTTCATAGATAATGTTAATGGTTGCACAACCCAAATGTATGAAACAGCTTATTTTATTTTCGCGTTTTGAATTTTGGACCGATAGTGAAAGATGATCAGTTTGATGGCCTGAAGTATTGTAACGTGTTTAAGTTTACTTACACCTTGTATAAATACGTGTACCACATATCCACAGTTCATGTATCAGAATAATATCCATTCAGTGGTTCCTGATTTTGAATTACTCGATTAAACCACTGTATTTCTTCTCGTGGGTATCGTAAGAAGCGACTAAGGGATACGGTTTTACGGGACCAATTTTTCAGTTGGAAGGCTGTCTAGGACCACTTGATACATTTTTTCATCTTGAAATCGAATTCGAAAAAAAAAATACTTGGTTATAGTTAATAGTTGTAGCAAATATTCTGTCTACTTTCAATACGAACGTGAGTTTATCTTAGTATGTATGTATTATACGTAAACTTCAATTGAATATTGAATTATTTATATAAATGGGGTAGACGTGATGTTGTTGGCCACAAATTTTTGTAAGTATATAAGTGTCAACACGCACTGGTGGTGGAATCTGGTACGCACTCTTACCCTTATTCGTGAAAAGAGCTGTTTCATGCAGTGGTACAAAATAAGTATAATGTTGATGAAATACCTACATTAGATTTCATCATATTAGCCGATATAATAGGAAAGAATAAACAGCGAAAAAAAACTGCTGTGGAACTTCAAACCTAATTACAAAAACTAGTCTACTCTAATTACAAAAAAATCCTTTATAAATCCCACTGCAGGGTCTGAACGGCACAGGACTACTCTCAAGGACTCATCAATTCAGCCGATAAAGACGGCCACTGCTGGACATAGGCCTCCCCCGAGGATCGTTACAACGACCGGTCCTGCGCTGCCCTCACCCAACGGGTTCCCGCCGTCTTCATCGATTACCTGTCGGTACACTCCTCATACATACGGTGCATTACGTAGTAACTTATTATTAATCTGTGGCATTACATTTACATGACCTAAAATTCCTATACGCTTTGAAAGCAGGGTTTTGGTTTGAAACAAGATGGGCGTTCAGAAAAGAACGAGTGTATTGGAAGAAACCAAAAATATTTCCGCTTCACATAGACAAAACCGTCTAGTTCGGTAATTAGTATTGTACCGAACCATTGAGCCTTTTTTAGTGTTCCGTACCAAAATTGGCATAACGGATATGGTCACTTATGGAATCACCACGGTGTTTGTCTGGCCGTCCGTCCGTCTGTCTGTCACAGGCAGGTGTTCTCGGAGACCGTAAGGCACGCGAAGCTTAAACTTGTTAGTTTTACGAAAAAAGTACTACCAATATTAACAGATCTTCAGTTACTATGAGCATACTTACTTAGCAAGTATAATTTTACACTGGTTAACACCTACGACTAATGTAATGGAACACTAATTGCCCTACTAGTCCCGTTTCGCACTTGGCCGGTTTTTGTCTCAGTAGTTCGCGACCGAAATTTTGAAACTTTTTTTCGGGTTCCGTAGTCAACAAGGCAGGAGGAACCCTTATAGTTTCGCCATGTCCGTCCATCCGTCTGTCCGCGGCTTAGCTCAGAGACGCTTAGTACTGAAAAGCTGTAATTTGACATGGGTATACATATTAATCTCGCTGACAAAGTGGTAATAAAATCTTGAAAAATTAATTTTTTAGGGTACCTCCCCTACACGAAATGTGGGGATGCAATTTGTTAAAAAGAAAACTATCACCACTAAGTAGGCTTTACAAGTTAACGAGTAACAGTCGACCAACTTGCAAAATGTACTTTTTTGACTTTATTAGCCGTTAAACCGTGGTATAAAACAAAAAGCCTCTTTATAAGTCCATATATTGAGACGGGCAACTACCAAACCCTACCCTGCACGTGACCCGACACGCACTTGGCCGTTTTTTTTAACAGTAGCTCGAGACGTAATCAATATACAATAAATTATTTTCCAAGGCTTTTACTCCATCACCGGGACATTTACCCTGCTTGCCAATCAAACTGTTTGTAGAAGTGTGATGAAATGCAAACAATTTGAAACCACAGAGCAAGGAAAGCAAACAAAAAACCCACATAGTTTGGTCTTTACTTATTAGTTATTATAAATAACTAAGAACAAATATTAAAGACAACATATTTTTGCAGTGTGTAACAAAGGACCTAGAAATATTTAAAGGGGGGATTGAGACTATCAAACTGAACCACATTCACTTTGGAGCCAAAATGAAAATAAAATAAAGAAATCTGCTATTCCATTAGACTCGAATCAGTACTACAGTTTTGTATAAAACAGCAGGTTTTATTTTATTTTTATTTCCCTCCATAGTGAAAGTTGTTCAGTTTGATGTTCTAAACGCTATTAAAATAATAGGAAGATAACAAAGATTGTTTCGTGACCTCCGCTCATAGTAGTCGGGTATAGTCATGGATTTCCGCAAAGTAACGCCTGATTCAATTAATTATTACTGACACAGGCGTGCATTCAAATATGAACCAGTTAAGCAGACAGACCGGAAAAGGAACCTGTACGGTGTTTTCAGCATAATTGTGCTCACGACTGTACCCCCCGACTGCTGTTTCGTATACTTTTTAACAAGTGTAAATGCATAGGTAGCCTTTTATTTTTTTTGGAAATGACTAATACAGCGTTGCTCAGCGAGCAGTTACTGCTTTTTACTGCGGACTATTGGAGGGACCACGAAGGGTTTACCGAGCCAAATACCAAACCGACCTAGGGGCACCCAGAGAGGTACGGACCTCGGCATAGGACGTTGCAGGGGCTACGCGGCGGATTGGGTAGCTGGGATCGGTGAGAGGTAGCTGGGATCGGTGAGAGCATAGGTTGCCATCTTTGACTAATTATTATAAGGACTGGCCTTGCGGTAGCATTTCCCCTCTGCCACGGTATAAGCACAATTGATCTTGTGCATTTACATTCAATTTTACGCCTTATCACTAAACGAGACAGCCTATAATTGCGAAATAATAACTTCGAACTTAGAACGTTTGGGGTTCACACGAGACTTCTTTTCATGATTTTTAACATTCAAAATTAGAATCTAAAGTTATGGGTAATAAAATCCAAAGTTGCGGATTTCATGTTACCTCGCCCCCCGCAAAAAGTGGCAGAAATTTTTGTTAGTAGAATTACACGCGTAACCAGTCCACATAATAAATAGTCAAAGGTTGCCATAGATCGTTTGTATTGCGTGAACTTGTACAGTTTGAAATCTGCTTACTGGGCGCTGCGTGCGTTCGGGTATAACTCTTGCGCGCCTTATTTGAATGTGGAATTAAACTTTTGGATGCTTTATTTGTTTTTGTTTATACAACGTGTTAATGAGTAAGCGCAAAAACCTCATACACCCCAACTGATTTATAACAAAATAATTAGATTGAATCAATAATTTCATTATTTTGATAGTTAAAATTTAAAGTTATTCACTTTTTAAGTTTTGAGGCAAAAATGATTTGTTATCATTTCAGCAATGAATGAAAGCGCTAGCGTGCTCATGGATAGAATTTAAGAATCTTGTTTTGGTAGTGAGTAGGGTAAGTGTGCCCGTGCGGTGAGATCAAGTTCAGTAAATTTTCATTTTACAAGAAAAAATTTAATATTTTGAAAAAAATTACCGATGTTAAAAACATGATAATTCGATTCTGCTCTCGACTCTAAACAAACTACTTTCTAATTTTGCGTTAATTCATTAACACGTTGTAGAGTATGAGTGTAAATTGTTAGTTGATGAGACAGGTAAGCACTGCTTACTTGCCTTTATGGAATGCACGCGCGTGAATACTAGGGTGTTTATTAGTTACTCCTTGTACAAGTATTAGGTTTTCAAATGTTACCTATCAAAAACATAAATTTGGAGAAAAAAGGGAACTATGCAATATGGAAACTAACTAAAGGCAAACCTTTAAAACACGTACTCTACCCATCAACATTAACAACTTTTACTATGGGAGCTAATGTTTTTTTTTTTTTGTAGCCAACGAAGGTTTCGGTTAGGTTCGTTGGCTGCAAAAAAACATAAATTGAAATCTATGCTTACTAAGCTCTATTATACAGTTCTCAGACTCACAAAATAAATAAGCGACAGCAATATATGAAAAAAGAAATGTTTGTTTACTTTACTACTAGAGTCTGATCAATTGATCATACACAATGACATTTTTACTAAATGATTTGAAGAGGTTGATATAGCACATTTCCGTTGGGAAATAAAGTCCTCAAGACGAGACGTGACCTCGAAAAAGGAGACGTTCTGAGGGACATCAAGTTTAAAAGAACGAATGCAAATACTAATACCAAAAAGTAAACAGGAAAGCCTACAGTGCTTAGACTGAAATTATTACTTGAACACACGCCAAAAATGTGATTAGCCTACACGAGAATGAAGAGTTGCATAACTCCGTCCAAATAGCCTCCCAGTATAGCCTTCATTTATATTCAAATTTTAGATGTAGACTCGTGAGTTACGTACAATTTTATTTTTAGAAGAAGAGGTTTTTGATCTCCAGATTTTATGGGAGTTTTGGTTATTAATAAAAATAAAAGAAATAAAAACCTAAAACTAAACTTCCGCTATGGAGCTAATATCAAAACGTGAAAAAGAAATTATCATGTTCTATAAAGGAAATTAATTGTCTACGTGACGAACGAAAATCGGACTTCATACAAACATAGAGATTAGTTTTTAGATCGTTTCTGAAAAATTTCTTTGTCTTTCATGAGTTGGTATTGAAAATATCACCAGATTTCGTTTGTATGCAGCGTGCATTTACGCATTCGGAATAAATATCTCTTTTTCAACCTGAATTCATAACTCACGTTGCTATTGGAAGACTCTGCATATAAGAAATATAATTATGAATGCTGAAGTGACGACAGATATGTGCTAGAATTATAGTGGCGATGAATATTCCACGCAAAAATATAAGATACAGACTTGAGTAGATTATGTATATAATTGCTTTTTCCTATTTGGTGATATGAAACTTTTCCGTAACTTCGAAACTTTGACACAACTATTGTGTCAAGTTTTAATTGCATTAGTACGATTCTTGAGAATTCGACAGTCAAGGTAGAATTATAAATAGTGCTTTCCTTCGATAATTGTACCTGATACGAAATGGCATGGAAAATAAAATTCACAACTTCATTGTGGATACAATTTTGACCCACATTTATCTTAAAATTTACAAACGAAATAATGTCACGCAATGTTTAAATCAGCATACGAAACGAGGGTGAAAATTATACATTCGCATTGTACCGTAAACCAAGCACATAGGGTTAATATTTCAACTGTCTAGTTTCAACAGTACCTTATTCATCACAATGCGCTTTTTCATTTGTATGCAGATAACGTTAATTGCTATTTCACACTTGCGACTGGTCGCTAATAATCGTGGACTAACATTTTGAAATGTGTTAATTAATATTATGTATTTTAATTAAATAGCGACAACTACCAGCACATCGCTTTTATTTTAACTAAAATAAATTCGAATGTATCAAAAGGAAAGTGCGAGTCGGACTCCATACCATCACACGATATCACAGGTCCGGCACTGCAAACAACGTTTTAGATTTGACATGATGACGTTCGCACATGTGAACTTTGCGCGTTGCGAAATGTTTATTTTTAATGAATTTCGAGGCATGTGTTGTACCCACTGTCTATTATAAGTGGCGACGGGCTCACCCACCGTCACACTGGACAGAGTTTCGGTGCTACTGGTGAAACGTGGATGTTCTGAGGTTTCAAATATCTCTGACTACTCCCTCGGGGAATATAGTCGTAAGCATTTATGCTTATGCATGTATGTATTTTTAATGAGAGGATACAAATAGAATATTTTTTATGAAGTTAAATCCAACGGGTACGCGCGCCTGACTGCATTCCCTTGCTCGGCTCTCCTCAAATTTCCCAAGTGTAAAAATGAGAGGTGAAGTGGGGAATCTGAAGTCAGAGAGGGGCGGGCAACCGTTCTGTATGTAGAACTACAACGTGTTAATGAATAAGAGCATAACCTCACACACCAAAACTGATTTATAACTAAATAATTCGATATAATCAATAATTTCATTATTTTTATAGTTAAAATTTAAAGTTACCCGCATTTTAAGTTTTGAGGAAAAAATTATTTGTTATCATTTCAGCAATGAATGAAAGCGCTAACGTGCTCATGGAGACATTTTTAGAAACTTGTTTTGGTAGTAAGTAGGGTGAGTGTGCCCTTGCGGTGGGATGAGATCGAGTTCAGTGAATTTTTAATTTTACAAAAAAATTATTTAATATTTTGTAAAAAAATTACGTATGTCGAAACCATGATAATTCAATTCTGCTCTCGATTCTAAACAAACTACTTTCGTTAACACTTTGTATATACTATTACGTATTCTGTGACGATATGCAGATTTCAACTTGATGATTGATGATCAGACCATTAAACTGTACAACTTTATCTATGTGACATCGAAATCGCTTCAACCATCCCATTAAGAAATTTGTTCAGTTTGATGGTCTGATCATCCCCTTAACAACCGCCAGCAATATAATAATAATAAAGGGTGTTTTGTTACACGCTGTAATATACACCACTAATTTTAATTACTAAAATAACTTTAGGGGTATATTCAGACAATGAAAATAAACAACTTTCCCAAAGGAACATGGGTCAAAAAGCGCAAAAAAATTTTGGACCCCCCATAGAAAATAGATTGGCCGATCCGCACTTTTGTATTGAAGGTTCAACAAAATTTCCAATTTTTATGTGCCCATTATCCCCAGGGAAAGTTGTTTAGATTCAATCTTCTTCTCATCGTGTGACAGCAAGCCCCAGTGTCAGAGTTTTTCAGACCGCCTTACGGTCACTGACGTGGTTTTTATGTAACAACTCCTGCCGCGAGACATAGCCGGGACCAGATTCATGGTCTGACTGAATACATTAAATAAATCTTGTGGTGTAGAAGACGGGCTTGTTTCCTATCCATGCTTTGACTAATTATTATAAGGACTAGCCTTGCGGTAGCATTTCCCCTCTGCCACGGTATAAGCACAATTGATCTTGTGCATTTACATTAAAATTTTACACCTTATCACTAAACGAGACAGCCTATAATTGCGAAATAATAACTTCAAACTTAGAACGTTTGGGGTTCACACGAGACTACTTTTCATGATTTTTAACATTCAAAGTTAGAATCTAAAGTTATGGGGAATAAAATCCAAAGTGGCGGATTTCATGTTACCTCGCCCCCCGCAAAAAGTGGCAGAAATGTTTGTTAGTAGAATTACACGTGTAACCAGCCCACATATAAATAGTCAAAGTATCCATGCTCACTATTGCATGTTTTGTGCATAAATAATTATTTAACCTGCTTTTTAAAACGCTCGCAAGATCGCAATCGTAACATTACCCTTATACGACTATTCTCAGAGATTCCAGCCACGAGGACTCCGTGATCTTCATTTGTTCGGCGATGATTATCCCATTCATTGTTCTTGGCTTCCCATTGTATAATAGTCTATCTGTTTATTTGTTTTTTTATTTATTCAAACAAAGAACGAGCTACTGCTTATTGTAGACCAATTAGTATGGAAAAGATTTTTTGTTACACTGAAATTACAGCGGATTGAAAAATCTCTAATTAGAGATTATTCACAGAATAGGTAGTAGTATATAGTTATATATATATACAGAACAGCGACTCCCCGCCCCCTCCTGACTTCAGATACCCTACCTCACCTCGCACTTGAGGAGAAACTTGAGGGGAGTCGAGCAAGGGAATGCAGTCAGGCGTGCGTACCCGTTGGATTTAACTACATAAAATATACATATACATATCAGACCGTCAAACTGAACAACTTTCTCTATGGCACCAACATTAAAATCGCGAAAAAAAAATCAGCTCTTCCATACAAAACTGCAAACCTACTCGAGCCAAATGTTTGGAACAGATGATTTTTTTCGCGATTTCGATGTTAGTCCCATAGAGAAATTTGTTCAGTTTGATGGTCTGGCATCTCCTCAAAAAGTGTCAGCATATTAAGTTGGACCCTATATAGGAATTAGGATCCTAATTTGAATTCAGCCTTTAAGGTTCAAAAGTGTTCAACAACTTCTATTGCTTTCCGTACTAATTGAATTTCAAACCAACGTTGTAGTATTCGACACGGAAACGCCGGTAAAGTCATGCTGTCTATGTTCTACTGAGCGCAATAAGTCTCCGAAACTACAGGAATTCTATACAGTTTATCTCAAATTACGGTGTTCGTTAGATAGTTCAAAGACTTTACAATTGTGCATCGAAATTCAGCCCACCTGATATCTGCTATCACCTAACAACTGATGGTTAAACTAACGAAGTGTGATATCGCAGTGGTAAACTTCTTTTGTATCTCTGAAGCTTTACATTTCTATAGTTTATCGAGAACTAACTGTTACCCACGCCAACGTCCAACAGTCTAACACACAACACACACACACACACACACACACACATAGCCCCACACACATCGTATTATTATGGATTTGGATCTGTTGTTGTCAGTCTGCGCAATAGTTATTTCTAGTGACAGTATTACTTAGAAACTACATCGTTATCGTGAACCAATTAGACTACGGCATTATGATCCATGCAACATCGGCATTATGATCCATTCAACATCGTCATTGTGATCCATGCAACATCGGCATTATGATCCATGCAACATCGGCATTGTGATCCATGCAATATCGGCATTATGATCCATGCAACATCGAAATTGTGATTCACGCAACATCTATATCGTGATCCAATGCGAAGTTGGCATCGTGATCCGATTCGATCACGCAATCGAAGTGATTTGTTTTGGCCCTATAGTGTAAGATTATAGTTTCAGTTGATAATAGGAACCTGTATTATCTATTATCGTATTATCGTTATCGGGTCCTGTAATCTGTGGTCGGCCCGCACTGGAATTTTATTATAAATATACTCGTACAAGTCCCAAAACCCTCACACCAGTCACGAATAACATCAAGGGTGTAAGTGACTGCCTAGCAAATACTGAAACGGTGAACTCAGACCATCAAACTGAACAACTTTCACTATGGAGCCTGCCTCAGGAAACGCGAAAATCTGCTGTCTCATACAAAACTGCTGTACCTACCCAACTCAAATGATAGCTGATTTTTTTTCGCGTTTCCCGAGGTAGGCTCTGTATTGAAAGTTGTTCAGTTCGATGGTCTGAATTCACCGTTTCAGTATTTGCTAGGCTGTCACTTACACCTTGTATAGTACAAATTCTTTATGGATAAACGTTTTACTTTTAAACCTATACTATGAGGATATAGATATAATGTATCGGTCCCTTAGTCAATTATTGCGGGCTTTGCCGTGCGACTTTCGCATCAATTTATCGGTGTCTAGAGAATTTGTCGTAATGAACTTGGTTGTGATTAAAATTCCATACCAATTCCGGCTTGAACATTTTCAATAAAAGGCAATAAAATTCTACGCAGAAAATTTAAGTTATTCCGATGAACCAGGCACAGATAAGTACCACATGAAATAAAATTTCGTGTGATATATCACTTTGTGCGTTTTTCCCCAGTTGGTTAGGTCTGAAAAGAAATATGATTCCGTGCTTCGGATGGCATGTTAAGGGGATATAATTCGGAGCGCGCTCCATACAAACGTACTATGGTGATATTTTCAATACTTACCAAATAAAGTCAATTAAATTTTGCTGAAACAATCTTGACGACCCGATAGCACAGTCGGTAGTGAACCTGCCTGCTGTGCCGATGGTCGCGGGTTCGAATCCCGTAAAGGACAAATATTTGTATGATGAATATGAATATTTGTACCCGAGTCATGGACGTTTGTATCTATATATGTATCCTATATCGTTGTCTAGTCATCATAATACAAGTCCAGGCTAGATTCTGGTACTTTAAATGCGACTAAATAATTTGTGTGACAATGTCCAAGATATTTATTATTTACTAATCTTGAAACAAATATCTATGCTTGCATGGAGTCAGATTTTCGTTAAAACATACAATTTCAATGCTAGGATTAATTTAAGATTTGTATGGAAATATTTGAGGCACTGTAACTTTAAAACTATACATTTTAACGAAAATCTGACTCTATACAAGCATAGAAATTTGTTTTTGAAACGTTTTTGAGAGCAAGGCTATAACAAAGCCAAGTATTACATATATTACCCAAACCATACTTAAACTACTTAGATGTAAAGACATGACTATATATTATAAATAACTGCCGCTCATTTTGTATCTAAATGTTAATACTAATGCTGATCCTCTCCGACCAGGCCCTGAGTCTAGTGAGGGATCACAGCTTAAAACTTTTATTGTATTATCTATACAATGTGCTAGGTATAGGTAATCTAAGGTTGTTAATCATAATCATAACGAGTCCTGAAAACCTGTATCACACGATGGTTCAATAAATATTTTGTATTTTGTATATTTTGTAGATTGTGAAAAATTTCATTGCGTTTAATTGGTTAGTATTGAAAATATCACCATAGTACGTTTGTATGGAGCGCGCTCCGAATTATATCCTCTTAAACTGTTGGTCCCAGCTACTATCTCTCGTGGCAGTAGTCGTTACATAAAAACCACGTCAGAGGCCGTAAGGCATTCTGAAAAAACTGTGACACTAGGGCTTTGCCCACACGATAAGAAGAAGAATAAAATTTCCGGTGTGATCTCATATTTATTTTCGACTATTCCGGTGGGATACCATAACCTTATTTGGGTTGAGTACAGTAAAGAGGAAATGTTTTAAACAAAGATTCTGTCATGAAATTTAAACAGAGACTCATCACTTTGGTACAAAGTAAATAAACTCACGAACAAAACTCTTTCCCGGGCGATGAGACACTTTGCTACAACTGTTTTATGAACCTGTTCTATTAAGTAAGCAAGCAGTATGATCGAATGTAAAATCGTGAATCGTGTGCATCGAATTGCGAAATTGTGACCTTGTGATACAACGTGTTAATGAATTAATGCAAAACTAGAAAGTAGTTTGTTTAGAATCGAGAGCAAAATCGAATTATCATGGTTTCATAATAGTTTTTTTTTTCTTTCAAAACATTAAATAATTTGTTTGTAAAATTTAAAATTTACTGAACTCGATCTCTACCCACCGCTCGGACACTCTCACCCTACTTACTACCAAAACAAGAATCTTAAATGTATCCATGAGCACATTAGCGCTTTCATTCATTGCTCAAATGATAACAAATCATTTTTGCCTCAAAACTTCAAATGCGAATAACTTGAAATTTTAACTATCTTAATAAAGCAATTATTGTTTCAATCTAATTATTTTGTTATAAATCATTTGGGGTGTGTGAGGTTTTGCGCTTATTCATTAACACGTTAGAAATTTTAAGTTATGATTATCAAAGTTCCAGATGATAAAATATTAATTATGTAAATTTTTTCATGGTCCATGTGTTAAGTAAATAATTTATTAATACTATAATATGCCAAGCGCTTTAGCCAAGGCTGACTGCTCAATTACTGGTGGCATGTTTAATACAAAAAAAAAACCTTTTTGTAGCAATAAGTTTCAAGCGACGTGTGGATTACCATTTGATACATTATTCATACCTACTATACAGGGTATAAGTAGACAGTTGCATTACTTTAAAGGGTCATTATTCTCATGAAACTGAACAACTTTCCCAAAGGCGCTAAAAAAAAATTAAAAAAAAACCTTTAATACAAACGTTTGATCAGCTGATTGATGGATATTTGGTAAATAAGACTTGGATCTATTGTAATTAAAGTGATTTTATTTCACTAAGAAGCCACACAGCAACCACGGTACAGAGCAGTAAGTATTTTTCGAGATCATAGACAAAAAACCACAAACGTAAACAAAATAACAACTGACGTATGTCAGATAGATAGCGTTTCGTTTACAGCATGTTTACATATTCTAACACTGATTGCATTTACAATGAGAAGTACAAATGTTTTTTTTTTGTTAATTTCCTATTGGTTCCTTCTTTTTCTTATAGTGCCATCTCACATCGGAGGTTGGCTATCATTAGGGCTATTCAGACCCTGGAGACTGCAGCCCTCAATAGTGAGGTGGAGTAATATCGAACCATTCACTCACGCGCCTTAGCCAGGAATTTCTTCTACCAGGCATTCTTCTTCCCAACATTTTCCCATGCAGAATAATCTGCAGAAGTTGGTATTTTTCATTTCTCATAATGTGGCCGAGGTACTGAAGTTCCATGTGTAAATATAATTGGTAGTTTTAAAGTTTTAGACCTCGAAATTATGTGAAATTATATACAACGTGTTAATGAATTAACGCAAAACTAGAAAGTAGTTTGTTTAGAATCGAGAGCAGAATAGAATTATCATGGTTTCAACATAGGTAATTTTTTTCAAAATGTTAAATAATTTGTTTGTAAAATTTAAAATTTGCTGATCCCGATCTCAACCCACCGCTCGGGTACTCTCACCCTACTTATTACCAAAACAAGATTCTTAAAATGTAACCACGAGTACGCTAGCGCTTTCATTCATTGCTGAAATGATAACAAATCATTTTTACCAGAAAACTTAAAATGCGAATAACTTTAAATTTTAACTATCAATTCAATGAAATTATTGTTCCAATCTAATTATTTTGTTACAAATCAGTTGGGGTGTATAAGGTTTTGCGCTTATTCATTAACACGTTGTATGTGTAGTCTTCTTTTGTGCATAGGTATGTAAGAACATATTTTTTCAAATTAAATATAATTAAGAATTATCGACAACCAGCAAACAATGTCGAAAGGTATGCACGAGTACAAACATTTTTTCTCCCGGAACGCATAAATTAAATAATTATTATTTTAAAACGAAACCTCATTCACGTTCACTATTAATACGATATTCAGAAAAGTTAATTAAAATAGCATTTTCAATTATCGCTTCGAAAGCAATCGTATTCGTTAACGGAATAACGGTATCGGAGTGATTAACGTTTTTGTATGAAATTCATGTAGGTACGCAAATTGATAGTTGTCATTGAAACAAGCAAAACCTAATTAAAAAGTTCGATAAAAGTGTTAATAATCAATTAGTTATGATAAAGGGTTTAATAGGGTGGTTTAACTACGATACGTACTTTTGCGCTTCAGACCAAACTGAAAAACGTTCACTATGGGACCAACATAGAAAACGTAATTTTTTTTCTTCAGAAAATGTTAATGGCCACTCGACCATGTATAAAACAGCTGATTTCTTTTTTCGCGGTATCAATGTTGGTCCTACACAGGGTGTAAGGAAAAGTGTCATTAACCTTTAAACCACATACGCTACCCATCGAACCGAACAACTTTTAATATGGGAGCAAACCTGTCAGAACAAAAAAATATCAGCTGTCCCATACGTTTGAATCGAGTAGGTATCGCAATCCTGTTGCATGAAATATTTATCCTGATAAATATACAGGGTCCTTCTTACCTTCAAACTGAACAACTTTCTCTATAGGACAAACATCGAAATATCGAAGAAAAAAATTTGCTATCCCATTACATTTGGCTCTAGTAGGTTTTGTATGGAACAGTTGATTTTGATGTTGATGCCATAGAAAAAGTTGTTCAGTTTGACGGTCTGATCATCCCCTTTCAAAAAGAGTCAGCATATTAAGAAGGACCCTATATAAATATTGACGGTTCGCCTAATCAGTTCGATTCGTCTAATAAAGTATGATTGATTGATTGATTGGTTTTGCTAGACCAGTTCAGTAAAGATCCCGAAGAGCTGGGGGTACCCAACTAGATTTAAATGACATATATGAGAGATGAATTGCGAATCGAATCAAGTCATAGAGATCTTTAGATCCTTTACTAAACTGGTAGACAGTTCTGCTGGACGTCCATCGGCTGAGATGATGATGATACTAAACTGTATCATCATCATCTCAGCCGATGGGTGTCCACTGCTGGACATAGGCCTCCCCCAAGGATCGCCATAACGACCGGTCATACGCTGCCCTCATCCAACGGGTTCCCGCCGCCTTCACCAGGTCGTCGGTCCACCGTGTACCCTATCCACGCTGCGCTTTTAAATTCCTCTTCATAAAGAAGAACATGATTTATTGTCGGAGGTCAAGACCCACTTCAGGTCACTGAGCTAGCACAATAAGTAATTCACCAGACTGCAACGACTTCAGAAGGATAGGCGAGTACCGTTTTTTCCATACAAACGTATTCCCCTGTTTCCTCACTGGATAATGACACTAGAGCAAACCAAATTTTACCATTAAATCTATGTTACCTCAGCTATGTCCCTATGATTTGCTTTTTTGCATTAATTAATTACTGTAATTGAACTAGGGACCTTCGAAAATGAAAAATTTTACCGCCTGTTTTCAGACATCCAGCAAACAAATTTGACGAATAAAACAAAAAAGCAAAACATACAGACATAGCCAAAGTCTTGAAATAATTATTAAAATCGGTTTAGTTTTGGAGGAGGAAACAGGGGAATACGAAATGCTATTTTCGTAGATTTTATGTAGTAAAAATTGGTCCAAGCTGCACTTGTCTCTTTCGCCCTCTAGTCGGTGGGGTGTATGGGTAGGGCGGATCGGACAAATATGTATACAGTCGGAAAAGTGACCTATTCTCCAAATTAGCATTTCCGCTCGCCTATCCTCTTAACATGGCGAGTAATTAGTAGCAAATAGAGCTAGGTACATTACAGCCATGGTCTTCTACATTACACGTCATCACCTCGCCTACTCATAGTAATCAATAACCTGATAAAAGCTATCGACTCCCGTATGTTATGAATCTACCTAATAAAAGTAAAAGAGCTGAAGTTTTCAGTCGTAATGTATGCAAACTGTTTGTGTGCTGCATTTTTGCAGAAATTTTCAGCTCCAAAATGAGCGAGCGAATTTGCTATGTCATCCGAAACGTTTAAAAATTCTCTAGTGATCCATTTTTAAAAGATTCTGTAGTTTATTCCAGTTATTAGTTCTAAATCGATTTTGAATCATCATCAACATACTGACTAGGGACGTCTGCGTCTAATAGCCATAGCCCACGATATTTTGCAGTAATGCTGTGGGGCATTTCATGAACACGTTTTAGCATAGAGCTACAGCATTCGCAACACGCGATTTGTATCGATGCCAACGCGGGATAACAGTGATACAGAATAGTGCAGACACGGCATCGCTACTGCATCAATGCCAACGCGCCGTAGAAGCGATACAGATTAGTGACTGTGTGGACGATAGTACAAGGCCGGCGATAGCATTGACACGGGGCACGGCATCGCTTATATAGGAACACTTTTTTAACGCGTCGATCAGACCATCTAACAGAACCGCTTTCCATATGGCACCAACGAAATGCGAATAAATAATCGAAGAGTAATCGAGTAAGTTTGCAGTTTTGTATGGAACAGCACATTCTTTTTGCGATTTCGATGTTGGTGCCATAGAGAAAGTTGTTCAGTTTGATCATCCCCTTTTAAAAGTTTCAGTTTATTAAGAAGGACCCTGTAAGTATATAAGCGATACAGAATAGTGACTGCGTGGGCGAAGGAAGACGACGGTCGGCGATAACATCGTGACTGTAATGATGTGACATCGCCACTGCATCGATGCCAACACGAGATAGTAGCGACACAGAATAGTGAAACAACGCCAGCGACAGCATCTTGTATCGTTACGGCACGCATCGCTACTGCATTGATGCCAACGCGCGATAGGAGCGATATTAATAATTGTAACTTCGTGGGCGAAGATACACGGCGAAGCATCGAGTTTGTATCGGTACTAACGCGCGATAGGAATCAATACAGAATCGTAATTTCGTGGACGAAAATTAAGGCCGGCGATAGCATCGTGCTTCGCACGGCACGGCATCCCTAGGTACTACATCGATGCCAACGCGTGATAGGAGCGATACAAAATCGTGGCGGTCGGTGTGGTATGTTGGCAAAAGTGAGTAAAGTCGGAAATAGGATCGCGATGGTTACAATGCTCTATCAGCACTGTATCGCCGTGGATGATGGCCTTAATAAGTTAAACAGTATCTTGCAGGAACTTTTGTTTAACTTAAGGTCATCGACATCATATCAGCTTGGATCCGGAGAGGTTTAAATTTCGAAGTCAAGGTGTTTTAGCCAGTCTTCCGCTGCCAGGGTTAACCTATGGAGTTCCTTGATTCCACCTGGGAAACGGCGCAGAGTGCACTCATTTACCACATGGGTGAGGTTTTAACTTTAGGTACTCGTATGTTATGGTGAAACCTTGAAAATGCTGAAAATTAACCTTGAAATTCAATATACCTTAAACAGAAGGTTGGTAGTTGTAGCAAATTATCTGAACCAACCTTAAAACCAACACTTACAGAGTATAACTTTTTCATCAACATAAACATGTCTGGTCTTGACAATGTTACACTATGTAATTCAATAATTGTACTTTGTATATGTTTTTTTTAAAGACGTGTGTTGTAGAGTTTCTGGCCGCATCTTTTCTACAACGGAACACCTTCCGACGCGGAGAGTCAAAAAGACATCAGAAAGCTATCCATGTGATATTATTTTGACATTAACATTTTCAATCTATTTTGAGTTTGAGTTTGAACAAACGTAAAATTTTTCATTTCCGTTTGAAAACTAGGTGCAGTTTCACGAGAGAATATGCAAGATTTTTTTTTTCAATAAAAAGATAACAAAGAATGCAGTATGCAGTGAAATGCACGTGACGCCAAGCCGGCTCGGTTCTATCTCGAAATGAAATTCTAAATCGCACCTTAACATCTGTATCAAAAATATAAAGTTTTAGAGTGTAAACATTGTATCGTTCCTTAGAATCTCAGTTATTGCATTTTGCAAAATACATAAAGATGACTGTAACCTATACAACGTGTTAATGAATTAACGCAAAACTAGAAAGTAGTTTGTTTGGAATCGAGAGCAGAATCGAATTATCATGGTTTCAACGTAGATAATTTTTTTCAAAATATTAAATAAGTTTAGTTTGTAAAATTTAAAATTTACTTAATTCGATCTCAACCCACCGCTCAGGCACTCTCACCCTACTTAATACCAAAACAAGATTTTTAAAATGTAAACATGAGCCCGTTAGCGCTTTCATTCATTGCTGAAATGATAACGAATCATTTTTGCTTGAAAACTTAAAATGTGAATAACTTTAAATTTTAACTAACAAAATAATTAAATTATGGTTTCAATCTAATTATTTTGTTATAAATCAGTTGGGGTGTATGAGGTTTTGCGCTTTTTCATTAACACGTTGTATAGGGTCCTTCTTAGTATGCTGACACTTTATTAAGGGGATGATCAGACCGTAAACTAACTTTCTCTATGGGACCAACATATAAATCGCGAAAAAAATATCTGCTGTCCCATACATTTGGCTCGAGTAGGTTTACAGTTTTATATGGAACTGCAGACTTTTTTTTTCGCATTTTTGATGTTGGTCCCATAGAAAAAGAAAACAGTTTGACAGTCTGATGGTCCCCTTAAAAAGTTTCAGCATATTTAAGAAGGGCCCTACTGTAATGCAGGGTCCAACTTAATATGTAGACGGTTTTTTAAAAGTGTAACCAGACCATCAAACTGAGTAACTTTCTGTATGGGACCAACATTGAAATCGCGACAAAAAATAGCTGTCGCATACATTTTGGGTCCAGTAGAATTGTCGTTTTTTTATGGAACAGCTGATATTTTTTTCGCGTTTTAGGTGTTAGTGTCGTATAGAAAGTTGTTCAGTGTGATGATCTGATCATCGTCTTAAAAACTGTCAGCATATTAAGGAGGACCCTATCTTTAAGGGGTGATACCTATTATGCTAAAAACCCTCCCTAAGAAAGGAAATTCGCAAATTCTTATTTTTTGATTCACAATATTAAATGATTCAGCCAATAACATTTTTGCGAATTTCCTATAGGTTTCTTAAGGAATTTTGTTCAGTATCCTGGGTACAATACCCCTCAAAGTAATGCAACTGTTCAGCATAACACCATGTATATTCACAAATAGCTGTTAGGCTTTCGGATATAGTAATAAACATTTTAATTTAAGGTTTTCTTTTCTTGAATTAGAAATCTTAGATACATTTAGATTTAGTCGCCACATTAAGAGACATAATATGTTTTCAAGTAGGTACCTGTTCCAGTTTTCTACACGTACGAAGTCGCAGGAGCCATTAGTACATACAGTCATAACTTTGACTATTTATATGTGGACTGGTTACGCGTGTAATTCTACTAACAAATATTTCTGCTACTTTTTGCGGGGGGCGAAGTAACATGAAATCTGCAACTTTGGATTTTATTCCCCATAACTTTAGATTCTAATTTTGAATGTTATAAATCATGAAAAATAGTCTCGTGTGAACCCCAAACGTTCTAAGTTCGAAGTTATTATTTCTCAATTATAGGCTGTCTCGTTTAGTGAAAAGGTGTAAAATTGAATGTAAATGCACAAGACCAATTGTGTTTATACCGTGGCAGAGGGGAAATGCTACCGCAAGGCTAGTCCTTATAATAATTAGTCAAAGAGTCATAATGAAATACAAACATTCACGTACAAATTAACATTTTCAATCTATTTAGTCTCTCAAAAGCCCTTCCCAAATTCTGTTACAAACCGGACATCAAACCTCAAGTTACGACTACCCTGCAGAAAATGAGTCCCCCAGCACGCATTATTTAGTCGGATAATAATCTAGTAAATTAGCAGGTCGTTGGGGCGGGGTATGGGTCGAGGGGACACGACTCCCCGTTTATCTGATATGGTGAAAACGGTCATTATCGAAGTTTTTGCAGGTGATTATCGGCTAATGGAATTCGGGTTTATATTTAAAAAGTTAATTTCCTATTTTTTCTCAAGTTGCTTAGTTAGTGAAAATTATATTTCGTTAGCTTTAAGCGTGAATGCTAATCGTAAAACCGCTAGCTCGTCTTTACCCGAATATGATGATTATACCAATACGATCAAAGAACAGTAGGACTACTGTGTATACTCAGATTATACAGGGTCCAACGTAATATGCCGATAGTTTTTTAAGGGGATGACTAGACCACCAAACCGAACAACTTTCTCTATAGCACAAACAAAAAAATCTGCTGTTCCATACAAAACTGCAAACCTACACTAGCCAAATGTATGAGACAATTGATATTATTTTCGAGATTTCGATGTTGGTCCCATAAAGAAAGTTGTTCAGATTGACGGTCTGATCATCCCCTTAAAAAACTGTCAGCATATTAAGAAGGACCCTATATGTAACGTATTACAACTAGGAAATTTTTGTAACTGTACTACAAAACTTTTCGATAAAACTTATAGATTCCAAAAAATACGCGAAAAACTGAAAAAAGTCACCCCCTTTCGTTGAGCACGGAAATTCGGGAGTGCCTACATCGAAATTCGAGTTCAGCAGGTCCGAATTAGTAAAAAAACACATTTGGCCAAATGTTACCCAATATGCCGCTAGAATTGTAATCCGTTGATTCGTGAACCAGTCAACGTTCCACATAGCCCAATTGTTCATATTTTCAGGTGGCGGGGCCAAGTTCACGCGCATCATGATTTGAACATCAGAGATATTGACGGTGCCTAAAAACTCCACCACGTTTCACCAGCAGTACCGAAACTCTGTCCAGTGTAACGGGGGGTGAGCCCGTCGCCACATAATGGACAGTGGGTACAATACATGCCTCGAAATTGAAGCATGCAGCGTGGATGTTCTGAGGTTTCATAATATCTCTGACTACCCCCTCGGGGAATATAGTCGTGAGCATATGCTTATGCTTATGCCTAAAAACTCTTACGACACTGGCATAGGTTGGATATTCGAACATCACAGAGTTCCATTGGTACCTACATCCTAAGCCTAACTTTGACATTTATAATATTAGTGAGATAATACATCTGTAATCGCGTTCTTGGAAACGGCTCTAACGATTTGCATGAAATATTCAAAATAGGGGATTATGAAGAAATCGATTTAGATAGGTATCGTTTCTGGGAAAACTCGTTTTCAGCGAGCAGACCTCGATCGCCCAGGTACCTACTTACATTGAAAGCGTTAGTTTATGTTAGTATTTTTTTATAGATGGGATACCCATAGATAACTAGTATATAATATAAAGTGGTAGAAATAAAAAAGGCTGTCGATGACGCTTAAGGGAATATAGTTCGGAGACTGCTCCATACAAACGAAATCTGGTGACATTTTCAATACTCACCAATTAAAGTCAATGAAAATTTACAGAAACAATCCAGAAACTAATCTCTATGTTTGTATGAAGTCAGATTTTCGTTAAAATATACAGTTTTAGTGCTAGAATTAATTTAAGATTTGTTTATCTGTCCTATATAAGTGGCGATGGGCTTTCTCCCCGTCACACTGGACAGAGTTTCGATAATACTGAATCGTGGATGTTCTGAGGTTTCAGAATATCTCTGACTACCGTCTCGGGGAATATAGTCGTGAGCATATCCTATGCCTTCCCAGGGAATTCCGGGACGTATGAACCCTTAATAAACTGTAATAAAAACCACATCTCGCAAAAATATTCGAAACAAAATCACTTAATTTTCATATTGCATGTGAATTTAGCGTAACATCTCTTACTCTCTAATTGCGTGCTTTGTGATCATAACATTTTACGGTAAAGTCTGTTTTTGTTGCATATTGTGCGCTTTATGTTCTAGACAATAGAGCTGACATTACGTTTTAAAGGTTTGTTTGCGTGCCGATGAGTGTACACAAAGCTTATCGCTATGGAATTATAAATTGTGGGTATAGAAGAATTTGAAACTGTTGATTAATAAATCTCAATTATTAGGTAGGTATTGCAAACGGAGACAAAGAAGATTTTTGGTTGGTTATTGGTTTGTCCCCGCCTGCAATACCTACCTAATTACATTCAAATTATATTAGCTCAAATAAAGCTGTTATAGCTGATTAGTGATTATAGAGCTTGTTTTTCTCTTTTCAGTTAATAGGTTTTTTATGCAGTCGGGTTTTTAGTTTATCTCAATAATTTAGTTTATTTCATACTTTTTAGTCTTGTATCGAAACGGTAACATAAACGTACAAACATATATATATTTTGAATGGTATGATTACTAGTTTTCATTTGATACCCATATTGTAAATTTAACAACAAAAAAATGTTTTTTCCCTCTCTTTTTTATTTCGCAGACGCCATTATAAAATAATATAACCTATGTTACTCTCACAATTCTAACGAATCTAATGACACTTCATACGTTAAAATCCATCAAGCCGTTTAGACTGTAGGCCGTGCCAAAGAAATAGACATAAAAACATACATACATACATATGCTCGAAAAACAAAACCCTCCTTCTGGCGCAGTCGGGTAAAAAGAACGATTCTCAACGGTCTTTCGACGACCTGGTGAAACCCGTTGGCTGAGGGCAGCGCAGGACCGGAAGTTGTGTCGATTAATGGGGAAAGCCTATGTCCAGCAGTGGACGTCCGCAAGGGTAGGCCTCTGCCGTTCAGACCCTGCAGTAGGACGTATAAAAGAGGTTTGTAGTTTAGTATTCAACAGCAGTTTTTTTCGGTGTTTAGATGTTTGTGTCACAGAGAAAGGTGTTCAGATTGATGGTGTGCAATAATAATTCGGTCTAATCTAATCTATTTAGTTAAACAATCCATTTAAACTACATACCTTTAGAAAACTCATACTCTAGAGATGTTTTTTTAAAAGTCTATCACTTTTTTTTTATTGCAGTGCAAAGTTCATCTTTAAAATTTCTCTGAACTCTTTTTTTAAGTTTCAGACCAGACCATGAAGCTGAACAAAAAACGCAAAATAAAAATCTGCTGTTTCAGACAAAATTGATGTACCTACCCGACTCAAATGTATGGGACAGATGATTTTTCACAGATGCGCAGATATCTCGAGACAGAAGCATTATAACGATTTAGTTTCTATCAGAGTTTTGTTCCATTGGACAAGACCTATCCAACGACACCTCACTGGATTTATTAAACACAAATTTTTTTGACCCCCAACCCATACACCGAAAGAGGAGATGGAATCAAAAATTGTTTCTTCATAACTACAACATTTCTGTTTTTGGTTATCTGGTGGTTTTTGGTTGGTTACAGTTATCTGTCTTCATGATAAATTTCGATTAAATGGGTGGCAAGGCATACAGACAGACAGACAGAAAGACAGAATAGACGAAAGTATAAGGTTTCCTTGTTTGACTACGGAACCCTAAAAATGTCATCACAATTCTATTATCAAAGTTAAGTGACACTTCGTAATCGAATTTGGATTATTAGTTAAAGTAAGCCAAACTAGTCGTTATTACTTCACAAATTAGTTACTTGTTATTCGCAAAGTTTAATTGTATAATTAACAAGTTTGATTTTATTTTTGAAACTTCGCTATCGTGTTTTGTAAACTATTGTGCTTAAATTCGTTAACAATGTAAAAGCAATTTGTTTACAATGTTTTACAAAAATGCGCTATTTACTTGTTTAAAAAGTTATACCTACTTGTTAGGGTTCCATACCCAAAGGGTGAAAACGGGACCCTATTACTAAGCCTACAACGTTGTCCATCTGTCCGTCCGTCCGTCCTACCTATTTAGGGCTGTAACTTTAGAACCGTAATAGCTAGACAGTTGAAATTTTCACAGAATATGCGTTATTACAGCGAATTCGTTAACAAATAATAAAAATGTAAGTTAAAATTTAAGGGGGTCCTCGTACAAGAAACTATTTTTAAATAACGTTTTTTTAAGGGTCAAACTTGGTGTGATTATAGAGCAAAATCTACAGTATAACAACAAAAAATAAAAATCAGCAAAGTGTGAGTTGCTCTCCTCGGTGCGCGTGTAGCCCGACTCGCACTTGACTGGTTTCATTTTTAACAGACTCTTTAAAAAGCTTTTTAAGTGTTAAGAACTATTTGTGTTTTTCAATATACATCACTAGTTTTTATTTACTAACAAAATGTTAAGGGTGTATTCAGACAATGAAACTAAACAAGTTTCCTTAAGGAACATGCGTCGAAAACGAATCTAATTTTTAGACCTCCCATAGAATATCGATCGGCTTATCCGCACTTTTGTATGAGAGATCCAAAAATTGAGGCGGAGCATACACATAGATAGAATGGACGAAAGTATAAGAGTTCCTTTATGACTACGGAACCCTAAAACGTATTCTGTACCGCAGCCGCACTATTCTCTACAAGGGCAACCCACAGGAATTTTTAGGACCCAACTTCTGCGAAAGCGGTAACTGCCGTGAAAGTTTGTATCCCTCATGTAATTTCAAAACCTGCAGCATTTCTTTAAAATAACAAAATAAATTTTAGAATTTAATTTTATCTTATTTTATTTGTTCATACTTCCGTCTACATTGCCTGATGCGACCGTAACTTCAAATTTTTTAAGCGTGCCTCAATTTTAGCCTAGAGGAGTCACATCTTTTATGGTGATAGGTATCAATTTATTATGAACACAAAGTCATAAGCATGATTACGACTATACTTCCCGAGATAGTTAAAGATATTACTATTACAGATGTATACACGGCGACACATCAAGCTACGCAAAACCAATATAAGCTGGCCGCACGACGTTATACATTACTCTACCTAGCGCGGCCAGCTTATTTTGGTTTTGTGTAGCTTAATGTGTACCTCGCAAAATTCGGGAAACTACAGTAAATTATAGCGTGGCAAATCGACCATAAAAATAGAAAAATCGATCTCAAGCTAATGTATCATTTCAAAAGAAAGTGTCGTTACAAATAAATAAAATAAAATGTGATAGAACTAGTTCATTAATTCAAAGTCGTTCAGCGAGCTATGGAGAGCCATAGCTACGCGACTATGCTTGGTTTTTCCCTGAGAGATCTCATCAGGAGTAAGATTATGCGTCAGAGAACTAATGTTGTTGACATAGCTCAGAAAATTTGCAAGCTGAAGTGGCTGGTCATATCTGCCGAAGAACTGATACCCGATGGAAAGTCAGGGTTCTAGAATGGAGACCTGGCAGGCGTAGTGTGGGACGCTATGCAGCGTTGGACTGACGACCTGAGACAGGTAGCGGGGAGCAACTGGATGAGGAAGGCCGAGAATATAGATGCCTATGGAGATGAACATATTTCAGCAGACGATGGCGATAGGCTGATGATGACATAAAGTTAAAGTAAAAGTCAAAATAATTTATTCAATATAGGAGCTTGAAGCACACTTATTAAACGTCAATTCTTTTTTTAAGCTACCACCACGTCGGAACGTGTTGTCGCTGTAGAGAAGATGCGGCCAGAAACTCTATAAATATAACATAAATTACAATAAAACAGACTCAAATTAATTTATGTAAAGAAAGACGTTCTCACTTTTAAACTGAAGTGGGTTCATAGCCATCCCTTATAAACCCGTAATCTATTTTCCAGACACTTAAATAGTTTTCGGAATTCTTTAACAAACTCGTAAAATTGTGTTCGTCGAAGATAAGTCGATTAATTTGCACGCAACTTTACTTCCTTTGAAGGGCTCAAATCAAATTAAAACTTTTTCGATTTCCTGTTGAGAATCAAAGATTGTTTGTAAACGATGACGTAATAAGTACAATTAAGGCTCTACCGATCTAACTTGAAAGGTATTTTTAAGGGTTATTAGTACTTATTTTTAACCCCCGACGCAAAAAGAGGGGTGTTATAAGTTTGACGCCTATGTCGGTCTGTATGTCTGTCGGTCTGTCTGTCTGTGGCATCGTACTCCCGAACGGGTGGACCGATATCGATGCGGTTTTTTTTAAATAGAAAGCTAATTTTTGCTAGAGTGTTCTTAGCTTTGTTTCATGAAAATCGGTTCAGTAGTTTTCATGTAACATTAAAAATGATGAAATAACATTAAATTACAAATATAAAAATGAAAAATGTTGGGGGTTTTTTAAATTTGTAATTTAATTGTACTTGTAGGTAACTATCACAGAATTCCTCATATCAACGGATGACATGCCAGTAGTAATCAAGAAAGTTGAAAGTCAACAACATTATTGTCAATTTGCTGAAAATGAGAACAAATATTTTGTTCATTTTCCTTATTGAAATGAAATGATTTATTGTATGTTAAATTATTTCCTTCATATTGAATTTATATTACATCTTGTCTTTTTGTAAAAAGAATTTAATGTACCTACACAGTTGATAAAGGAGGAGGAACAGGAGCGTCAGTGGCGCATTGCGGAGAGCTATGGAAACTCAATCTTGAGGTCCACGTTCGAATCTGCACGAACGACATGCCATGTACCAATGAGTTTTTCTAAATTGTGCACGTAATACCGACTGCTCTTAAACGTTGACGGAAAACATCATAAAGCCTGCATACGCTGAAGAAGAAATTCCGACGCGTATGTGAAGTCTACCAATCTGCTTTGGGGACGCTTGGTGGAATAACGCCCATACACTCTCTCTGAGGGTAGGCCTGTGCCCTGTAGTGGGACATATAATAGGCTGTGATGATGATGATGATACAGAGGATCGTTGCAAATGATAGTATGTTATCTATTTTACAGCTGCTTTTCATGTCTGAAATGGATTAATGTTACTTCAACCTTTAGCAGATCTTTTGTGATCCCCAATACATTACAGTTCACTAAAACCCACTTCCCTTAGGAATTGTACCCTAGATAGTTTGTCGTTTATTAATTAGTGGGACACGTTCATACCGGAGCGGAGGTCCGTTGTCCTCCAGGCTGGACTTGCAGAATATCATGTCCCGGATGCCAAGGGTCGAAAGGTTAATTCAGTCTAAATTAACCTTTTGCGCCATTTACTTCCCAACTCAACGCCATTTACTGTATGTCGGATTTGTGCTCAAAAGTGTCCAAACCAAAAGAGTAACAAAATGTATAAAGAGTAACAATAATTACGCGCCAGTTTTCGTTTGATCGATCGACTACGCGCACGTCTATTATAGTGCCGTTCCGATGTGCTGTAAAAATTAATAAATACTAAACAAAGATTTTTTTTTCAACAGATTTAATGATTTTAGATTGTTTATATTACTTACTTAGATAAAGAATATGTCTAGATTGAGCCTCATGCTTCTACCGTTTAAAACAAAAGGGGCCAAATGTCTTAGGTTGGTGTGCGTGAGGCGTCATACAAGTTATGTCTGTGTACGTGCATAGCGATAGGGCTTAAAGGCCAGTATTGGCTGAAATTTTTTTCGACGCATTCGTAGCTTCGACTGTCTATCTTGACATACAACTTATCAAAGACTAAAACGTACTTATCTCTACGTAAATTAGTCTGGGACACTTTTTTCGAGTACTCTGTATGAGAGTCGGGTCTCATACAAAATTCTCATACATTATCACAAAAAGTTTGACGTTTATATGTATGACCATTTTTACAATAGAGCGAGAAGAAAAAACGTTGACAAAAACTAGTTTCTTGTGAGGACACGTTACATACATTGCGAAAAAAGTCGGTTGTTTCATACACTTTGGTCGAGTAGCTAATTGACACTTACTATGGAACAGCAGACTATTTCTTCAACGATTCCATTCTTGTCTCCTTTGCAAAAGATATTTAGTTTGTTAAACAACCTGTTCGATATCTTTCGCATTTAATTGTATACTGTACTAGAGTTTATCCTCGACTTCGTCCGCACAAATTATATACCAGATTTTAAGTCAGATCATAAGCTATCAAACTAAAACAGTTTCATCAAAATCGGTTCAGTAGTTTTTGCGTGATGCTGTTACAAACATACAAACAAACAAACAGACAATAAGACAGACAATAATTCTAAAAAGGTCGATTTGGAGTCCGGGATACCTAAAAACCATATCGTAATCTATTTCATGTAAATATCTTCAATGTACACACGGCGACACATCAAGCTATACAAAACCAAAATAAGCAGGCCGCGCGACGTTATACATTTCTTTACCTACGCGCGGCCAGCTTATTTTGGTTTTGTATAGCTTGATGTGTCGCCGTGTGTACATACACGCTTCTGTTACAATTTTATAATAGTTAAGATTACCTGTCATTTAAAAAAAAACCCACAACTATAAAATAAACCGTCCTTTCAAATCACGTCTCCTAACAGCTTTATCCAATCGAAGACTCCTCGAATCAGGACTGATTACATATGCAAGCCGCGCCTCGGGGGCTCTCTAACAGACTGACAATGGTGAAGCGAAGACGACATATCGATTCTCCTTGTTTTGAATCTAATCAGTTCCACTTATACGGATATCCCTTTAGGGATGGAGATGCTCATTTGTTTTTGTCCCATAACACAACAAGAACGGTAAGACTGTGCTGCTGAGATAACTTCGTACTTTAATAGTTAATCTGTCGTTTGGTGTTTGAAGAATATAGTCAATCAAACAGACCCTCTGTTTCACCACTTCCGAATAAGTTCGTGTTCGCTTATCTGACAGCTCATTTAACATATTCTTCATACAAAAAACATCAAATTAAAAAAATATATATTCATTTGTAGACAACATTGATCAATTGGGGTTCGTAACAATTGTGACTTAGTCTACGTAAGTGTACAATACGGTTAGTAAATCTTAGACTACGTTAGTATACAAATTTCAACACAGATTTAGTCCTCTGTTTGAGAACCAGATCAGAGGACTATTAAATTTATTAGCAATGACGGTCAGGTTGCTGCTCCGCGAACTCTGCTCACAAGTGACGCTGTTTTCTTGCGCTAGATGGCGATCAAATGAGTTGTCGGATAAGCTAACAAGAACTTATCCAAAAGTGGTGAAACATGCCTTTATTGTTTATAATTCAAAATCTATTGAAATTAAAGAAAAATCTTAACTATTATAAAACTGTAACAGGAGTGTGTTTTTATTTGTATATGGTTTTTAGGTGTCCCTGACTCTAAATCAACCTTTTTAGGGTTCCGTAGTCAAACAAGGAACCCTTATACTTTCGTCCATTCTGTCTGTCTGTATGCCCCGCCTCAATAAATCGCTCATTTTTGCACCTATTGAATCAAAATTTGGCATGAAGACAGATAACAGTAACAGTACAAACAGAGATGTAGTAGTTATGAAGAAAACAATTTTTTTCCCATACAAGTGCGACGCCGGTGTAAGTACTTACCCTGTCTCGCACCTGTCCTTGTCGGTCAATCCCAATATTATCTTCATACAGAGATCGGGATGCAATCCCGCCGCCCACTTCCCCGCTAGGCTAACGGAGGGGCCGTTGCTATGCGTAAGTACATCCGTTGCCGTACTGTAAGGACTATAATTAGTTATGCTGTGATAATAGTATAGTGGATTATTTGCTTTTGAAGGACGGCCTCATTTCATAAAAAAACCACTGCTTATTAAACAATATATTGTTTTTTTCAAAATAAACAGTAAAGTTAACCGAACATTTTCTCTAAATGTTATGCAATTCAGCCAGCTGTCATAACCAAACGTCAACGTCAAGTCAGAACGGCAATTTTGGGTTTTGTTACAGAGCAATAAAAACTACTCTCACTCGATTCTCACCAGGGCTGCGTAGAATTTGGCATTATGAATGGTTCAATGAAATACAGTTTTTCATATTTATATTATCTGCGCTGCGCTGCTACTTACCAACTTTTTCATAAATATGGCCTGTTTACATACAAAAACATTTCTCAATGCAATAAGATTATGCATAAATTTTGCACAACATTTAAATATTTTCCTGGACATACTTGGAGTTGTATTCTTTTGCATAATATTCGATCTTATCTTATTATGCGGGCTGTGCAAGCCAGCAACACTTAGACCCAAGGGGATCTTATTTTCTTCACCGTTCAAAAACGTGGTAAATGGGCAATATCGTTCAGGGGAACCTGTAATCTCCCGGTTTCGGAAAACCATCTCCCAGGAAGCACATGTATTTAGCCGCCAAGACATGGCAGTCACATAGGATATGTTCCATTTTCATGGTTTCTTTCTCTTCTCTGCACGCTCGGCAGCTGGAATCTAGGGTGAGCTTCATCTTGTACGTCATCGATAATACACTAACTCGCATAATCGCATAGTGAAATATGGCACCAATTCATCGTTATGCAGGAAGACCCATATTCATTATAAATTTTTTGTTTATATATAATACTCTTGCTTGTGCGTTAGCACCATATTTCGGCCAATGTCATGTAGTTTGTGGGAGTATCTATCCCAATCTCAGGGATTGTCTTTCATCAAGAACAAGAAGAGATTGAGGATTGCGGAGCCTCGTGGCAGGTAAAGACGTGACGCGCGAACACCACGCGAGACAAGTGCTCGTGTCAGAACCTGCAACGTGACTAGTCATTATTCATAATTATGTGAATTGAAGATTCCAGAAGTACCTACCTAATAATTTTATTATGCCTATGACACAATGACGTTTGTCTTTACGTGGGCGTCATTATATTTCTCACTCTGTGTGTTGTGTAAAATTAGCACCACTTTGCATTAATCCCGTATAATCCCGGAACAAACGAACCAGACAGGTCTAAACAGCTTAGAATATAGTATAGATTAAATTTAATGATGCTTTCCCCATTTCGGCTTTTAGTCGTTAAGTTATTTAGTGCTCTGCTGATATCGTTGGGTGGGGAAATAACATTTTATAGTAATGGTTTTGTAGTGCCCAGTGAATACGATCTAGAATTTATTAGAAACCTTTTGACCTGACCTTGCCTGGCTTTTGACTTAAAATAGACTACAGTTCTCCCCGTGGGAGTCTTGGTACGAAATATCCTTTTAGATAAATATTCTAAAGGTGTACTTTAGTAGGTATACACTTAAAGTCGGTAGTTTACCTGAATAGTTGACGCAAAGTTCGATCTTCCCTCCATAGTCATGCGTTTATTGATGCAGACTGCACAGCTAGCATGACCCACAAACGACAAAGCGTTTAAACGAGAAAAACGTCAAGCGCGCTCTTTTTGGCATACGTAAACTAATAAAGATGGAGGCACATCTCAATTTTTATCGTTTTCTCGGGGGTGGCATGCGATGCCTACAGGATATACTAAGAGTATACTAATATTATGAGGACAAGAATTTTTATAAGAATACTTTAAATAGATCGGTGCAAATCAATAATATATATTCTATTCTATGTATGCTAGTAGGGCCTATAATCGATTGTAGGACGGTAGTGACTACTGCGTGAAACATTTTGGAATTTTCACAACTTTATGATATATGTCTGATAGCCTATGCAACGGATAAATCCGCAAATTGGAGGATATTCCATTACTTTTGATTCTAATTTTGATTGTTAAAATCGTCTCGTAGGAACCCAAACGAAACTAAAAAATTATTGTTTCGCTATATAGGCTGTCTTTTTTTAGTGATAAGGTATAAAATTGGTCATGGTTAATTGACCATGTAACTTAGCAGAGGGGCATGCTAACGCAAGGCTGGTCCTTAATTATTTGGTCTAAGTACTCCACAGACTATGGCCTTTCTTGTATCCTGCCCTTCCTATCCAGCCAGACACCTTCACACGAGTGGAGCTTATGGACACCGGCATTACAAACGGGATTCTGCCGGCAGTGCTATCCTTGTGGCAAAATACTAGGCTGGAAAAAATCAAACTTAAACTCAAAATATTTATGCAAACTAATATCACATGGACAGATTTCTGACGTCATTTTTGACTCTACCACCGCGTCTGAAGGTGTTCCGTTGTAGAGAAGATGCGGCCAGAAACTCTACAACACACATCTTTAAAAAGATATAGATGTGCAAAGTACAATTACAAATACAATATTGAATTACAAATTATAACATTTTTTTATGACTTGGCTATTTAGAAATTGTATTTGCTTGACAATTTAGAATGACTTGCCGTCGTGCGCTGAATAGGGTTGACCAAAAATTACAAACCACTAAATAGTTTTCAAAACAAATATATTGTTTGGTATCGTATGACAAATCTTACTAAAAATAACATTTTCAGGAAACTGAGTCATTATCTAGCAATTACATAATGAAATGTTTTACCCAAATTATCAGCTCATAAACAAAAGTCTCTATTATCCTCTAAAGTTTGTAGGTCAAGAAGTTGAGAAGAGGCGTTGATACGAAAAGCCAGTTAGTTACAACATTATTATTAGATCGAAAATTCGCTGGCAAACTGTACGTGTTTCTAGACTGATCGCGGTTCAATTTGGCACTAAAACAATTTGGATCTTTGGATAGCTAGAGGGGCCAAATCGGTCTATTAGCTTCAAATTGACGAAGGCAACCCTTTGCAGTAATAATTAAATGGGTTGTACAATATTCACCTAGAATGTGTTTTGCTAAATTGTACAGAATCTGAAACAGTTTGTTTGAATTCGCATTTGTTTTTTGAGATAAAAGCACATCGTTATAAGATTAGATGTACGAAAACCAGAATAAGTGTTTTTATTCGTATCTTTAAATATTGATAAATTAATGAGGCTAAGTATCTGATAATCCCAATACGGAATATTGTCACAGAATAGGTAGGTAGAGTAGGTCTTTGACTATTTATATAATGGACTAGTTACGCGTGTGATTATACTAATAAACATGTCTGCCTCTTTTTGCGGGGGCAAAGTAACATGAAATTCGTATCTTTGGATTTACTCCCTAAAACTTTAGATTCTAATTTTGATTGTTAAAAGTCATGAAAAGTAGTCTCGTGTGAACCCCAAAACGTGATAAGTTCGAAATTATTGTTTCACATTTATAGGCTGTGTAGTGATAAGGTATAAAATTGTATGTAAATGCACATGATCAATTATTGATCTTGTATCGTGGCAGAGGGGAAAATGCTACCGCAAGGCTGGTCCCTATATAAATAGTCAAAGATAATAGTATATATATGTCGCAGCATCACCTAATCTGTAACCTAGTGGAATCAGGGAGAGAGAGAGAGAGAGTATTCGTCAGATAGTTTATTTGCGTATTGTATGGTGTGATATTGAATCGATGCAGCTGTGGACTGCACGTGTTGTTTTTATCAATGCAGGTGTGCTACCCCCACTACCTACTATTCGTTTCGTAATCATTTTGTTTAAAAGGGACTGTGTTCGTGGTAGGAGGACAGTTCGATTCTAGTAACAGAACAGAGCGGACACGCTGCCCTGACGCATATCTGAGTCTCTGCTCTCCCTGGGATCACTCTTCAAAGTAGACGTCATAATTTTGATCAATAAAAGCAAGATTGATTTTGGAAAGATTTCTAATTGTTTTCCTGATGAATCAGCATCCTACTCCTCACATCATGCCCACTGATGAAGAGACACAGGTTCCATCACCTATATTGATATCGCGCTCGGCCACTCGTCCCGCGATATCAGAAGTGGGATGCCAATCCAAGAATGATGATGAGAAATGGAGGATGTTGATGGAGCAACAGAATCAAAATTTCCTGACCTTGATACGTGCCATGCAAACTCCATCTACGACGACCGATGTGCAATTACCTGAATTCGACCCGAATACTGATGTCGATGCTCGGTCCTGGGTAACTACTGCCGAGATCTGCTTGGCTGATTGCCCAATACAAGGAGGCGCGCTATTGAAGGCTTTAAGTCGTGCTCTTAAAGGCCAGGCCTCAGGATGGTTGTCACAGATAGCTTATCCTGGAATGACATGGGAAGATTTCAAGACCATATTCACGTCAAGATACGAATGCTCTGAAACTCCTGCTGGATTCTTGGTAAATTTGAGCAACGCAAAACCGAAAGAAGGTGAGCATCTCGCGGCATACGCTGCCAACCTGATGACATCCTTGATGACACGTTGGAAAGACCTCTCTATTGAGCAAATTGCTATTGCTACTATTATGGCTCACATAGCTAATCAGGAACCAAGGGTGCAACGTCTAGCCACATTCACTAGTGAATACTATATCTGTGTTTTATTATTATACATCAACCTCAACCAACCCTGTAGAAAAGGTGTATTCTACATTGGCGACGACGGGATTCGAAATTCACGTGAGTAAAGTGCTTATTAGTTTGTTGAGTGTTGAAAAATTTTAAAATTCAAATTGCGTTTGCGTATAAACGCCACTAAGCGTTTTATTTATTTGCTACACAATCGAAGACGGTGTCTGCTAGCGTTGTTTTGTTTGTTGCCTACAGTTACACAGTGTTAAAAACAAATATTTCAAAAAGCAATGTTAATGTAGTTTTCAATCCCGATTGGAACTCGATTTGATTTGATTATGCTTACGACTGTATTCCCCGTAGGGGTGGTCAGAGTTATTCTGAATGAAGCCTCGGAACGTCCACGTTTCGCTAGTGGTCTGTCGAGCTCTGTCGAGTGTGACAGGAAGTGAGTGAACCGAGCCGTTAAATCGATTTATTTGGAATTACCTACATACTGTGTTTCTTTTCCCGGATGTCGACTGCCGAGTGCTGGAGGAAAGAGGGGAGACTCGAGACAGGAGGAAGGTGTGGGACAACACGTGACGACGACGCCTACGATGAACAATCGAACGCCAGCTGTGGACATCAATCTTTAAGGTCACGTGATCATTCCTTATTCTTCTTATCGAGTTTTTCAGACCGCCTTACGGCCTTACATGGGTTTTTGTAATGAGTACTACCGTGAGAGATAGTAGCCGAAACCAACGACTTAACGTGCCATCCGAAGCACGGAATCATCTTTCTTTTTTAGACAATGTGGTGCTTCGGCCTGCAATGTCCTAACCAACTGGGGAGGAACGCATGAATTGAGATGTCACTAGGTGTCCCCCGTGGGAATCGAACAGGCTAGTCATGTTGTAGTGTAACCATGATATGCTAAGTGAGTTTATTTCGATAGCTATTTATGCCTAGTGACGCATTACGAAATTATGCCCATGACAGACTGAGAAAAATGCCTGATGTCCAAAGCTCACATGAAACTAAAAATGTTGAAAGTAGTGATAGTTCTTAAATGTTGTGATGTGTTTATCGTTCATTCGTTCTTAATGGTTAAGTGAATGACAATTTTATATCAGTCACTGGTTAAGTGATGATATGGGTTGCATCGCTGGCAAAGTGATGAACATTCTGTGTAGTTCTTCTAATTAGTTTGTGCATTCTGTTGCTGGCTAAGCAATAGTTTTGATGAGTGTCGCTGGTTAAGTGGCAATCATTTTTGGAATGAACCATAAACATTTTGTAAACTTTATTGTTCGCTTTGAATATGGCAAAGATTGTATTATAGTACTTTTGTATTTTTTTAATAAAGAATTTAATTAAAAATCTATTATTTCACTCGAGACTTCAATTACTTTGTCAGGAACGGCCGAGAAATGAAAAACTGAACATTCACAAACGATTATTTTTCTCTCACACAGATAACACACACGAGGACGTGTGGTCGCAGGATGGCCGTGTCGCAGCATCACCTAATCTGTAACCTAGTGGAATCAGGGAGAGAGAGAGAGAGAGTATTCGTCAGATAGTTTATTTGCGTATTGTATGGTGTGATATTGAATCGATGCAGCTGTGGACTGCACGTGTTGTTTTTATCAATGCAGGTGTGCTACCCCCACTACCTACTATTCGTTTCGTAATCATTTTGTTTAAAAGGGACTGTGTTCGTGGTAGGAGGACAGTTCGATTCTAGTAACAGAACAGAGCGGACACGCTGCCCTGACGCATATCTGAGTCTCTGCTCTCCCTGGGATCACTCTTCAAAGTAGACGTCATAATTTTGATCAATAAAAGCAAGATTGATTTTGGAAAGATTTCTAATTGTTTTCCTGATGAATCAGCATCCTACTCCTCACATCATGCCCACTGATGAAGAGACACAGGTTCCATCACCTATATTGATATCGCGCTCGGCCACTCGTCCCGCGATATATATATGATATTGTCAAGAGGTTTATTTATACAGGGTGTAAGCGTAGATAGTTGCATTACTAAAGACGTACACTGGTACAAATAAAAACTTACTTATTCTTAGGAATAGTTACGATTAGAATAAGCTAAGAATAAGGAGATCATAATATCTTGCTTATAAACTCGTAACGCCGACGTTATACTAGGTTTAAGTTATTCCGGGTTTATTAGTAGACATTTTGCTTATTCTTTGTTTATTCTTGGTATACATTTGGTACCACGTGTCCATGATTGAAGATCATTCTCAACTCGTCATACATTCATCACCAAACATACGTCACCATACAATCTTCATTCACGCAAGGAGCCAATGCGAGCGCGGGGACGTGCGGTAGTAAAGCTGTCAACTGTACGGTGCTCCGCGCGCATCACGACTTCACCTCAGAGCGTGTTACTGTACACACTATCAATCGAAATTCATAATACTAAAATAAAAAATTTAAAAAGAGAAAGTGTCACATTCATTTCATCTCATGCGTTCGATCGTCATTCAATATTCAACTGCATCTATCATTCTACGAGTACCTAGATCTTTCACACAATCAAGAAAGACTTTCACCTGAAATTCAAGAGCAGATCCTATTCCGCTCACCACGTTTATTTGTAACAGTTTTAGAAGCGACAGCAACAATTTTTTTTGTTTTGAAGATAGGTAGGCACATAACATGTTAAACAGTGGACAATGACAGGCTGATAATGATGATTATATTTAAGTCTATGCTCCTACATGTATAAGACCATTATCTAGCACAGGTGAAAGAAAAGGTTGATGTCGTGTCGTATCCATTTCTCAAGGTACTTACGGAAAAGTAACAGCATTGGCGAATACTCCACCACCGATAAGATAAGATGATGATGATGTCCCATTTGGGTAGACACCTTCACTAATCTCTAACAATACAGAGTGCAAAAAAGTCTGCTGTTCCATAGTAAACGTCAACGGCTACTCGACCAAAATCTTTGGAACAGCGTTTTTTTTTTGTGATTTCGATGTTGGCTCTGTATATCTCTACACCCTGTATATGTAATGTCCACGTATATAACGTGTTAATAAATTAACGTAAAACTAGATAGTAATTTGTTTAAAATCGAAAGCAGAATCAAATTTGCAAGGTTTCAACATAATTAGGTTAAATTTTTCAAAATATTAAATAAATTGTTAGTATAATTTAAAATTTTCTGAACTCGATGCCAACCAACCGTTCTTACTACCATAACAAGATTCTTAAATGTAGCCATGAGTACGCTAGCACTTTCATTTACTGCTGAAATAATAACAAATAATTTTTGCAGGAGAATTTAAAATTCGAAGAACTTTCAATTTAGATAATAAAATAATGAAATTATTGTTTCAATGTCATTATTTCGTTATAAATCAGTTGGGGTATATGAGGTTTTGCGCTTATTTATTAACACGTTGTATATGATAGAGTAATCTAGCACAAGAACTTGCGAAAAAGAAACAGGATTGGCGAATACTCCACTGACAAGAGCATATCTCTAAAAAAAGATGTCGATGATCTCGCATTTGGGTAAACAACTTCCCTAATCTCTAACAATACGTACCCAACCTTAACAAAATTCTTGTACGTTTTCTGAAATCAACAAGAATTACTCAAAATTCCGTCTATTTACGCGAACAACAGCCGTCGTATGAACTAAAATATTGAATTACCTTTGAAGGGAGAAGGAGGTGTGGATGAGGTGTTAACTGTCTTTTCAACTCGTAAATCGTTTATTAAGTACCGAGGGCAGTGTGAACGCTTTTAAGGGTGAAATTTATAATTCTGTTGTCGTTATACAGGGGTGTAGGGAAGACAGTTGCATTAGGTACTTTAATGGGGGATTGAAATTATACTGAACATCTTTCCGCAAGGAATATAAAAGAGTATCGCAAATAAAATTCGATCTGCTGATTGCATTTAATAGGTATGGAAAGTTTAAATATTTTTAGCTAATTTCCTAGTGAAAGTCGTTTAGTATCGTGGGTACAATCACCCCTTAAAGTAATGCAACTGTTTACCCTAACACCATGTAATAGATTTTGGTAGGCAGGATTTTAGTTCGCAAAAGGCTTATTAGTACTTTATCTTTATATCCTGAAAACTTTAATAAGCTAAAGGTGAACTGCTAATTAGTTACTTACATTTAAGCAAAAGATAAAAAGATAATTTCTATGTATGTTGTAAAGTAATCTCTGGAATTACTGAACCGAGTCCAAAAATTCTTTCACTAATATAACTCTGTAGAAAGCTGCACTATCCCTGAGTAATATAGTCCCCATAAATCACATTCCTACGCGGACAAGGTCGCATCAGCTAGTGGTTGTAAATAAACTAACATAAATATCATTGTTTTGCCACAAGCAAAATGTCAAACCATGGAAGGTTTGAGGTGGGACAGATTACAGATGCAATTCGTAAACGAAAATAAGAGCCCTTGTTAACGAGACGGTTTCTATCAGGTCCGGCGCTGGGCCGGTGCCGGATAAGCTTGTTCACGAGCACGGTTTGTACCCGGTAGCTAGCCGGCTGAAGTGCGGCCTCATTCGGTGGATTGTCATTGTTTTGTCCGCATATACTTCACGTTCATTTTTAGTGCTTTGCAGAAAAACATTCGCTTGGTAAATGAACAGAAAATTAATAATATAAAGCCCAATAACAATATTGGGCATTCTTGAATTAATGTAATGAGCAAATCTTGGTTTATTTTCCATGTAGCGTAGGTAGGCGGGACCGCGCCGAGCGTACACCCGGTCAACAAGGTCTCATAGACGGCAATACACTACTGCGCGCCGGGCGCGGACACGGCGCGCTCCGTGTCCGGACCGTCGCTAGCATAACTGACGACAGAACGTAGGCACGGTTTAAAACCGTGTGTAACCCCGGCGGAAAACCGTCTCGTTAACAAGGGCTCTAAACGTATGGACTTTATACTATTTTAGTAAACTAATTACAGTTAGTGAAATAAAAAAAATAGTACCCAAATTCCATGTGACACCACATTTACGTGAATTGGAATTAATAATTGGTTCACCTCATTTAATGCATGTTCTGGTTTAACGAACGCACAAGTAAATACATCAGTGCGATTAACATCGAGTTTGAACGCAACAAAATGACATGTTTATTTGCTTACGTTTTACAGTCGAATCAATGATAAACAATGAAATTGTTTCTGTGTAAAGTGTATTATTATGTTGACAAATTAATTACCATTATATGTGTAGCAAATTTTGCTTAAAACTGTTTTCCGCTACCCAATCTCCGCAGCATGGTCCCAGCAACGTCCTATGCCGAACACCGTACCCCTCTGGGTGATTGTAGGCTATCTCGGTAGACCCTTCGTGGTCTCTCCAATTGTCCGCAGTTATTAGCAGTAGCTGCTTTCTGAGCAACGCTGTCTTTGTGAAAAAGAAAAAAAAGTTATTAGTCAGTATTTTTTGGTAACAGACTGCGTATGTAAATGAATATTCGCTGTATATTCGAGCTTTTCTTCGATATCCCAAAATAAAAGAATACTTTTACAGAGAAAGAAAAGCGCTCCTTGGCGTAGTGGAGCTTCGGTATTGGAAACGATCACCGAAGTTAAGCAACGTCAGGTCCGGTCAGTTTTTGGATGGGTGACCGTTTAGTGATATTTCATCTCTAGCGTTTCCATGCTTCGGCAGGCACGTTAAGCAGTTGGTCTCGGATAGTTCCGTCATATGGCGCTGTAACTATTCGTTAAGCCAGGTAAGGGGCTTGAAAATTCTCTGATAGCAAATTGATCAATAACTGGCCTCCACCAACACGTAATGGGCCCGCGTGGTGGAGTATGGCCTACTCCCTCTCACTTTTATTCGTTAGAGGAGGCATTTACCCTGCAGTGGGATTATACAGGCTATAACTTATACAGATAATTGTTTTGACGCATTTTATAATTTTATCACTACGCCAGAAAAACTCAAACTAAAGTTAAATTACCTAGGATTGTAAGGGTTAAAGTGGACCAACCTTAAATAGTACCCAATTCAGCTGCCCACTAGCGATAAGGTAAAATCAGTGAAGCGTCTAAACAGCCAACTCTTAAAGTACTTTTCCATTGGAATAGATTTCGATTAGGTCCTTTCATCCGTGTTTGGCGCCTTCGGGCATACCTTTGGACTTCTCTAACACAGAGAACATGAGGTGAAAAGCGATGAAAAAGTAGAAAAACCCGCTTGTCAAATGTGGATTCCTATTTAATTCGCTAGGGATAAGAATTTTAAATTAGATTTTGGCTCAGTTCTGATGCCTTGAGTTTCTGGTAAGTTTTGAAAGTGAATATAAATTGTGACCTACTTCTGAGCTTTTTCATTTTGGTGCTAGTTTTTCTTCTTTTGTACAATAAGACTGGAGCTAAAGCCGCTTACGTCACACCTGATGGCAATTGATTGTTGTTTAAACTCACGAATTCCCTACCCAGAATATGCCCATTTACTCTAGAATTGGAGAAGTTGTATTTATTCTAAAACACACAGGGACGTATCTCCTTAGGGCAAGTTCTAAATCGGTGCAGCGGCCTGCAAGGCCGGATAGTTACATGGAGAGGATATTGGTGTCCAACGAAATTATATACGCCAGCCGATAGCCAGAGGCACGATAGAGCCGAGGGATCCCAAGGCACATTTCCAATTATAATAACATAGCCGTAAAGTAAAATAAATTCCGAGCTTGCTTCGCTGGCACCAGGTTTTTTATTTAGATTCTTCAGTTTAATTTTATGAAAGTTTAGAGTTTCAGCATGGTTTCAACTCATTAATTATATTGTGTTGCTTGCTAGGATGATGTTCTATAGTCGAGATTAGAGGAGTGCTAAACAATTTCAAGCTCACTTCGCTCGCTCTGATTTCTTTTTTGTTGGCGACATAGCATGTTAGACTGACAGTTCTGGTCACAAACTTATAAGTTATTATCTTTATCCCTCAGGCACTGATAATAGTTATTTGTTATACAAGAGTGCAAAGTTGCTTTTTAACCTCGTGCTCAATTTTGATGACCGAGCAAGCGAAGGAATCAAAAGAGCACGAGGTGAAAAATCTTTGCACTCGAGTGCAACACGTAACTTTTCATCCCACCTCAGCGAGGAAATGACTAAATGCAAAGAAAGGTTGTATGATAAATTCGGCACCATGGAGGGAGAATTAAATAGGTGTAAAGATCTAGAATTAAAAATTTTAACGGGTTCTTACCGCGTTTAGGTATAACCGCGTAACTCTCAAAAACTGTATTAGGTTTAATGATGTTTTGAATTCATAAACTTAGTACACACATTCACAAACTTAGAACATCTAAATTAAATTTACTTTAACCTCTAGCGGATAAAAACGGCTTTTGCCCTCAGATATCGAGGAGCAAATATACTCTTTCCGAGATGGGGGGATGAAAAGATAATTTTTAACCTAAATCATTATGACTGATATTTAATATTTGTTAAATAAAAGAATAATAGGGCTAAATATGTAAAAAATCTCTGTTGGTACCTCTCTTCTTTCCTCACTTACCGTGCTGCTACCTCGGAAATATCAGATAGACAGGTAACCTAATTTGCTAATACCGTAGGGAAAGGAATTACTAAACGTCACCCCTAATGTTTCGTTAAAATTTAAACTGTAGGTAAGGTCTACTTACGAAAACCTTTTAAACTTTGTCATTTGGTAACGTACGTCCTTACGTACGTCTGTTCCTTGTGTTTAGCACTGCATTTCTGCGAATATCGAGTGTTTTTTGCATTGTGCAGTTTCCCGTTTAACCATAAACCATCATAGATCTGAAATTGTTGTCTAAATCTTATACTAATAGGTTAAGGACGGCCGCACATTGTCAGAAATTTCTGACCGAAAAATTCTGACGCTCGCCGGAAAGCGCTCGGTGCATGATCGCCGGACGATCGGTCAGAATTTTTCTAACAGTATGCGGGATCTAATACAAAATCTATGCACCGAGTGCTTTCCGGCGAGCGTCAGAATTGTTGTCATAAATTTCTGACAATGTGCGGTCATTCTAAAGAAAACGTGTGACAGGTGGACGGTCTGTTACCGAAATGGTTCCATTAAAAGTACGGAACACAAAAAATTCAGAATGAGACAACACAATGTTTAAATTCTCACAAATTATTGAAAACAAGCGAAAATAAATTAAAACTATTTCAATTTTCAACTCGTTATTTAATTTCAGACTCCGATAACATTACAAGTAAAAACTTTATTTTAGTCCCAAAACTGATACCTACTCAAAATCAAAATTGAACATTGAAAACTGAGAAAACGTTTGAAATATGAATCCTATATTTTGTAAAGAAAAACTGAATTGAGAGAAACAAAGCATTTAGAAAACGGTTTTTATTTAATTAAATTCAAATTAGAAAAACAATGTTAACTAGTTAACTATGATTTTGTTTCAGCTACAATTATTTTTTCGTCGAACATTTTTGACATATTGTTAGATTTTTTTTTCATTTCTAGGCATCGGACGAAAATATGCTCACAATTTTATAAAAACTTGATCACCATACCAGAGTGAGACCGGTATCAGCCTATGCGACTTAATCACGAGGGGCGCTTCTATAACAGGCCTGTACCAGTAAGTTCTATGGAATTACTAACTATCTGCTCGCTCTTTCTACATTTCCCGTGTCATTTTAATCAAATCATCAATCCAAATAATAATTATTATTATGTGCCACAAAACGATTTCGGAGTGTGTGCGGAATAATTAGTTTGTAAGTGCATTAAAAGTAGAGTGTAATAGGAAAGAACGATGGGGGTGACATGGTCACTGTAATAAAACCCTGTTTACAATGAATAAAGATTGGAAAAAAAAGTTATAAAATAAAGTCTAGCTTAACAAATAAGCCCACGTAGGTAAAAGATATTCTAAATATAGCATATTAAAAATATCCAAATAAAGAAATATCTTGGACATTGTTAGTTGTTTCGCAAATTATCTAGTCACAATTAAAGTACCCGAATTTAGCCTGGACTTGTATTATGATGACTAGACAACGATATAGAATACATAAATAGGTACAAAACGTCCATGACTCGGGTACGAATATTCATATTCATCATACAAATATTCGTCCCTTACGGGATTCGAACCCGCCAACCTCGGCACAGCAGGCAGGTTCACTACCGACTGTACTATCGGGCCGTCATTTATAAATAGCAATGCCCAAACACCATCCAGTAAGACAGGTAGTAAACCCGTCCCCTCAATAGAATAGGAACTAGATACTATATACGGATCAAAATTGAAGCATGTAGGTTTCCATATTAGTTACTACATTTTCCTTCACCGTACCTGTGACCGTACGTTAATCGGACATAAGCTCCTATTACTAGTATCGAGATAAACCTAATAGGTTTAACGATTCTAGCCGGTATTCTAAAATGTTGTATTTTTTTTATTAGAGAAATAAAAAAAACTTTAATAAAAACGTATTAATCTGGTTCAGACCGTATCGCCCCGTCCTGACCATTATGACACCATCATCTTCCTTTCTTTTGACAAAATATAAAAAAAAATATTAATCATAGAAACAAAAAGATTCTACCACATTTTGAAACAATATTTTTGCTATTTTCGTCCGATCCATAGCGATTTCACTGATACCAGCTGAACCAAATTTTAAGTGTTCTAATTCAGATTCCAGATTAATTCCTCTGTACAAAATAATTTAAATACATCATTCTCTTTTAAAGCTGGTATCAGTGATACTAAATGACACTTAAAATTATCTTTACCCTGATTCTTAGGATATATTCTATGCAACATTGGCACAGATTTTGTCCTTCAGGCCTCACCGATTCGATGTTTCACATCCGTAGTACTTATTTTATATCTTACACTAGAATTTTAAAATTTGATAAACACAACTTGTCCAAACCATTTTTTAACATTCTTAAAGTTTAAACACTCTTTTTAATGTCCACCGTTTTTAATCACTTTAGTTTTTCACTTATTTATAAGAAGGATAAAGGTAGAAGAATAACACTGGTAGAGAACAGAAGTGTTTGAAATCCAAAACTGCTTGGCCATGTTGCTGAACCCTGCATGGCCGCTGGAGTTTCTCCTATCGGAAAAAAGATTCATGTTAAGATAAGTTTATTCCGAAGTCGGGTGATATTTTCTATACTAACCAATTAAAGTTATTGAAATTTTGCAGAAACAATCTAGAAACAAATCTCTATGCTTGTATCTTGTCAGATTTTCGTTAAAATATACAGTTTCAATGCTAGAAATATTTGAGGCACTGTAACTTTAAAACTGTACACTTTAAGGAAAATCTGGCATGATACAAGCATAGAGATTTGTTTTTAGATTGTTTCTGCAAAATTTCATTAAGCTTAATTGGTTAGTATTGAAAATATCACCAGACTTCGTTTGTATGGAGCGCGCCAACAGTAATATACCCTTAAGAGAAGTTTATTCCGAATGCAAACGAACATGCGCGCTGCATACAAACGAAATTGGGTGATATTTTCTATACTAACCAATTAAAGTTATTGAAATTTTGCAGAAACAAATCTCTATGCTTGTATCTTGTCAGATTTTCGTTAAAATATACAGTTTCAATGCTAGAAATATTTGTGGCACTGTAACTTTAAAACTATACATTTTAACGAAAATCTGACATGATACTCGTACAAGCATAGATATTACTTTCTAGTTTTGTTTCTGAAAAATTTCACTGACTTAAATTGGTTAGTATTAAAAATATAACCAGACTTCGTTTGTATATACCCTTAAATATAGCGTATAAACTAGGTTTCTTTATTTTCTAAAGGAATACACCGAACCCGCAAGCAAGCCGCCGACATAGCCCGAAGATACAAATTGTGTGATACGGCTGTATCGGCGGTATTGTCGGTGGGTTCGTAGTGTAAATAGTGGGTGTAGGTAACTGGTAGATTTTTTGGTTGATATTGAATTGATAATGTGTTTATCTCAATTCTAGATGATTGCAGTTTTCAATCTTCTTGTTGTAACCAGTTAGCATTAATAAGCACGCTACCCATAAAGTTAATATAAAGGTAGAATAACCTTACGACGCTACCAGACAACAGACAGATATAGCAGCTTTAAGTCTATCAAATTGTCCATATGATTTAAGAATTCCGTTGTATAGGTACTGAGGTACTTTTGAATAACCCTATTAATTGAATACCATTAATAAATTATGATGACGTCAAAAAATCCACAACCACAAATCGAATAACGGGAAGTGGTAAAATTGATTACAAATGGACTGGAAAGCTACACACAATAGTTATTCATAGTAACATCAAACTACAAAAGTGTGTGGTGGTGTAGTACTGAACCCTCAATGCCCGTGTAGCTCGACTGGCACTTGACCGGTTTTATTTATTCGCTAAGCATAATCGTTTATAATAATGGTTATAACATAACATCGCTCATCCGGTGGAATTACCGCACAATTACATTATAGCAAATTTTACAGGAGAAGGGTTTAAAGGTTCAACCTCCAAGATGGGCCCAATTTTTCGTCAACGAAACAATAACACTGCCATCTAGCGAAAACTACTGGCAAAACAGTCGTGAGTTTATTCCTTGAGAGTTTGCTTGGCGCCATTGCTCTTACTGTGTTTCGTGTTATTTGAAATTCGTAAAAAAATGGTTTTAGTGATATTTGTGACATAATTTCGTGCGGATTGTGTACCAAACAGTTGCATAAAGCGACCGACGTAATAGGAATCTCAAATAAATACGATAACTGAACAGTAGTTTTGGTTCAAGTTAACTCTTACATGGTCATTTTGGCGGCAACGCGCGAGCTTACGAAATCGACCACAGATTCATCGTCATCTATCATCCCATCATTAAAATAAAGAATATAAAGAAAAAAATTACGAATGGCTCAAAAGGACTAGTATCCAGAGCCGTTAAAGACACTATAATAATAATGTATTCCTTGAGATAAATATCCACCTAATTATTGTGCCATTAATTAATAACTCAATTTTGGAAAAACCTGCAATTGTGTGGTTATTCTCCCGGAAGAGTGACATGTCTTATGCAAATAAGATAGGGTTATGCCTTATTGCATCCGAAGTACATTCGACTCCTGAGCAGTAGGAAATTAACTTACCGACTCCTTCATACTAGTGTGACTAACCAGTTGATTAGGGTTCAAATTTGGTAGGCCATTTTTTTTTTCTTGGGTGGGCTGAATCTAAAGCCATTTCGAGATAATTGTCTCCGTAGCAATATTTTCTATGTCAGAGATTTTAAAATGAAAGGATTACAGATATTTGTAATAAAATAACGTCATTTTTCGGTCCTACGAGTGACGTCACTCGCAGGACCTGTGAACTCCTTGGTAATCTAAAAATCAACATAAAATAACTGGCCATTAAGAAGAAAAATATGATCAATATGTCAGAATGTGACATTTGATGTTGCCGTTTCTGTTTCCAGCATAGAGTTAAAAAGAGACGGCAGGTGATTTTTATTTCTTAAAATTAAGCAAAGATTTTTCTTAGTGAAGGTCGAATGATTTATCGTGCGCTCTTTTGCCATTGACAAATTATAATTAAAAATTAAATTTGAATTGATTAACTCGATGAATTGCAAAAAAAAATGAAAAAAAGAATTTCTTAAAATGATGTCTTCTGTCCATAAAAATAAAGACCAAAAATTAACTTGACACACCTGCATTAATTACACTTATGTCTTGAATGATGACATTTACTAGAAAGGCAACGCAATCTGTATCTTTCGGGGAAGGTAGTCGTTTTGTTCCAGCCGGTAAAAGCTGATGATGATTATCACGATGTTATCTCCTTAAAGTAAGCTATTTAACGACTTGATAGGCTTTGGTTTGATGCGACACCGGACTTTAGAAAAAAGACACATAAAATGTTAGAATGGTGATAAAAGTTTTATAGGTTTAAAGAATCGGTTTAAGACATCATAAACTTAGCCTTTCAAATAATCGATGGCTGAAAATGGTGGAATCTTGTAGAGACCTTTTACGATATGTCATGTCCCTCTTAAACTAACCCAAGTCTGGTCTTACTTTATTTATGGATCAAACTAAAAATATAAACCGGTCAAGTGCGAGTCGAGCTACTTGCGCACCGAGGGTTATGTACCACACCACCACACAACATAATTATTAACTTACAAAAAAAGTTTTGTTATCTCCGGGACCTTTAGCGTGAGACCGACTCACACTTGGCCGGTTTTAATCATTTGAGATTATACAGTATAGTTTGCTCTATAATAACACCAAGTTTCACGCTTGGATGTATTATTGACTTTTTATTATTTGTTAGTAAATCCGCCAAAATAGCGCACATCTGTGAAAATTTCGACTGTTTAGCTATTAAGGTTTAAAAGTTACAGCCCTAAATAGATAGGACAGACGGACGAACAAACAGCGTAGTCTTATGAATAGGGTCCCGTATGAGAATCGACAAAAATGGTTTTCATCATAACAACTACATATCTGTTTTTGGGTTACTGTTATTTGTCATCATGCCAAATTTCGATTCAATAGGTGCAAAATTGAGCGAGTTATTGAGGCGTTGCACACAGACAGAATGGACGAAAGTATAAGGACTCCTTATTTTACTACGGAACCCTAAAAAGAAAGTTGTTCAGTATCATGAGTACAATCGCCCATTAAAGTAATGCTACTGTCTAACACCACGGGATGTAGCAACAGTTAAAACAACAGAAATTGAACCCAATTGTCTCATTTGCTGTCCACCATGTTTAAAGTCAACGCGTGTTTTATAACTAATTTTGTGGTTCCGTGACCGTCTCCCATTTCTACGTAACGTAGGCGAGTAAAATTTGACAAGACAGTTCGCCTTCCTTTCTTGGCTCATGAAAACAACGGTTGTGATGAAACTAATTCCTGTCAAAACCTTTTTCGTCAATTAGCCCTACTTCTGGCCTTGTGCCAAAAAAAGTTGGACGTACTTTATTCTATTTGTAAATGTCAACTGTAACCCGTAAAATGTTATCGTGGGTTTGTTTTATGGAAATTTATATGAACGTGTCAAATAAATTACACGTAACAACCGGTTTGGTGACAAAGTTAATATTAATAATAGCCCCTTAAATCGCAAGCGTGAAAATAACGATTGGGTGAGAACGAACTAATATAATTAATTCGAAAACCACACGTAAAAATTTTCTCTTAACAACTTCTGGTCACGAAACATAGGAATTTTAGGTTTTTTTGTTACCAGTTTCGATTCAACACACGTTCGGTAGTAGTGGGTGTAAGTAAGTTAGTAAAAATAAATTGTGGCCAGCCATTGACGTAGAATACTATGGATCTAGTACAAAATACCCGAATAAAGTGTCCGAGGGTAAAATACACAAACCTAAGTACGTGTAGTAATATTAAGCCAACTAAAAACATTGAAAATGCTGAAATTCTTTTCCATACCACATCGGGGCACGGCACGCGCTGCGCGCCCACACGAGCGCGTAATCGGCTGATCAAACGAAGACTGTTGCGTAATTCGTTCTCTTTTTTACGTTTTCATTCTCTTATTATTCGGACACTTTTGAGCGCGGATCCTTCGTCCAGTAGTAGTAATAATAATAATAAAATCATTTATTCAAGTGACCAAGACTCGTTGTGTTAGTAATACAACTTAACTTAAGGTTAGTAAATCAGCACAATAATTCAATAAATTAATCCTCGCTGCATGACTCATGTAGCGCTATGCATCATGCAGCACCGGTTTATGTACGAACAGTCAAACCTACTCGCGATCATGTTCAGGATGCTATTGCCACTGCCGAACACTCTGCGCACCAGGGACCGGCAACGTTTCCGCATCGTGGTATAAAAACAGTCCACCCGACTCTCTGCGAACATACCTGATGAGCTGCAGAAGCGCAGCATCCTGAACGCGTTATTATACTGAACCCGAATGGCGCTGTAAGTTTTTTGAGTATAGTTAGCCCACAGGCTGCACGTATAGAAAGACGTACAATAGGCTCGGAATAATGTAATTTTGACTATCTTCGAGCACCGTGCAAACCTGCGAGCCAACATGTTCTTGTTCAATATCATCATCATCCCTTAGGCCGTCAATAAGGTGTAAGTAAGGTAGTGGTAAATCAATGTGGCCAACAACAAAAAAGTATTTGTTCAATGAAACGTTTTGAACGTACCAACCAGGATTTTGTTGTGCATTTCAAATGTGGAACAAAACATCATGCCCGAATTTATGATGAAAATAAAATGGTTTACGGCCTTATCACTTCTGTTGCTTTGTTTTATTTTGTTGAAACAAATTACATACGTAAAATATTGCTACCTCTCTTCTTTTTTTGTACATTATGGTTAGTACTTTTATATTTATTTTTGTTATTCATTCTGGAATTATTACTCTCGAATGCGCAGCTTAATTTTAATTTCAAATGGCTGTTTTCGTATATACTGCTAAATACTTTATTTCATCGTCAAAATAGCATTTTAGGTAATCGTCTGGATTATTGTCAATCGACTCCAGTTCTTACAATATTTTCAGCAATATTTCAATTTAATTAGACAGTTAGTAAAATCATAATAATCCGAGTAAGATAATCAATAGTACCGATCGAGAAACTTTGACGCATAGGCAGTCAAAATTCTGACTTTCACTTAAGAGGTATCCCCGACCGAACGACCCTTTCAGAGCCGCATCACCTCTACTAAACTACATTATTTTAGTAGCTATACCTATTTTTGACTGGTATATCCTTCATTATGTCACTGTGGTGGTGGTGAAATGAAATTCGAAAATCATAAGAATTCGCACCAAATTTTGAATTTATCTAATTAACTCATTAAATCATCATCATATTTCGTAGCATTTTTAAATCTTTAAATTGTGTACATAATGGTGCGTGTCGCAAGTAAAAGTGACTTCAACTTATAAAATAGATGCACATAATACCGAATTTTTTCCAATATTTAGGTTTTACTTTGAACACAGGTTGCATTATGTATTTTATAGAAAAATAAGAAATATACTTCATAGCAAATAAAGCCTAGATGTTGAAGATCATTGCTACATTTTTCATTAATTTGTATGTCTTTGAAATAACGAGAAGGTAGCTTCTAAAAACCAGCAAAATATGCCTCGGCACTGTGTTTACCTAAGGGGAGCGTCTTAAATCGTCGAAGCGCGATTTGGATATTGGCTCCATACTGAAAGTTGTTTGGTTGAACAGTCTGAAGCACCCCCAAAAATTTTATTTTAAATTTATGCCCTGTATAGCGAAAACCTGTTAATTTTGATTTCTCATTCACGCAAAAGTTACCTAGGTTATTTTTTAGTGAGTCACAATTCGTTTTTATTTGGGTTTTGTAGTCAAACAAGGAACCCTTATACTTTCGTCCATTCTGTCTGTCTGTCTGTATGCCCCGCCTCAAAACTTGCTGATTTTTGTACTTATTGAATCGAAATTTGGCGAAGACAGATAACAGTAACCCAAAAACAGATACGTAGTAGTAACATTTTTTTTCCCATACAACGAAAGAGGGGTTGGAAAAAAAGTATTGTTTTATCATCATACACTAGAGGGACGTATATACAAAATGGTGGATCCACATGGCTACCCAAACCGCGCACGAATACATCCGCCCGTGAATTCACTAGCCACGCGACTCCACAAGACGTTATCAATAACATTATGCAGGAACAGTTCTTAAATGGCAGCTGTCAAATTGTCACCAGCAAGCACAGTATGTCACTGACAACGGTAAACAAAAGGTATCGGTACCTACATTCCGCTCCATTGGGTCCCGAGATAAGTTTGATTTGATTACATTGGCAGCATGAGGTATTGACAAGGCAACAACTTTTTGATTTGCATTTGGTAAATCGTTTTTAAAAGGCAAGTTAGCTAGTATTTCGTAGTAAGCTTTTACTGTTTTGTGTTAAAGTAATTGGTTTTTTAGGATTCCGTACCCAAAGGGTGAAAACGGGCCCCTATACTAAGCCTACGTAGTCCATCCGTCCGTCTTACCTATTTAAGGCTGTAACTTTTATATCGAAATAGCTAGACAGTTGAAATTTTCTCAAAATTTGCGTTATTACTGCGGATTTGCTAACAATGTAAAAAAGTTAAAAATTACAAGGTCCTCATACATGAAACTAGTTTTTATCATCTTTTCGCTCTGACGTAAAAACAGTAATACATACAGTCGTTAAACTTGGTGTGATTATAGAACAAACTCTGCAATATAACAACAAATAATAAAAACCGACCAAGTGTGAGTCGGTCTCGTGCTAAAGGTCCTAGAGAAAACAAAACTTATTTGTAGGTAAGTTAATTTGTTGTGTGTTACGGAACCCTCGGTGCGCGAGTAGCTCGTCTCGCTTTTGACCGGTTTTATTTTGAGTCCTTGCCGGCTTATATCTAGAACGTACATACAAGAATACATTTCTCATAATGGGTACAGCTTGCTCGAATACCCAATTATTCGGAGTAGCGTGCTTCTTAGAAAGACTGCCGAGTTTACCAGTAAGCGCTTAAGAAAGTTGCAGACTTCGCTTTACGCTTAGTATGATGCAAACAAACTTGTAGCCTTTTATAGTATCTTGATTTCTCAAACCCTTAACACAAATTAGGAACTATTTCACTATTAAACTTGTACTGTTTTAATCAGGGTTGGTTCGGGCCAGCAAACTGAACAACTTTACTATGGGGATACATATACTTGAAATCGCAAAAAAATCTGCTCTACCATACTAACCTGCAATGCTTACTCGACTCAAATAAATGAAAGAACAGATTTTTCGTTGTTGTGTTTGATGGTCTGAACCTTCCCTGAAAATTTTGATAGTGATTAAAATATCGTCCAGTATAGTGACTAGATCGCGAATTTTTGTTGACTGCTATTGTGTATCCCTTTCTTAGTGAGCACTTAGGTATCTATACTTCATTCCATATAAGGGCGAAAAGATTTTCCAATCCCTATTTAGCTTTCTGGCCAATTTTTATTAGCAAATGTAGTTTATTTATCAGAAAAATATACTATCAGACTTATCTTGGATGTTATTAAAGCTGTTCTAAGAATAATGCGTTTCAAATCTCTGTTTCTGTAATTCAAAATAGCCTTAAAATTTCGTTGCTATTTGGAATGGAGTATAAACTAAAGACAACGTTTCTGAAGAGAGCACCAAATGATCACGTGACGTGCTCGCCCTAAAAAAGCACCCTAGTAATACTTAAGCGAGTGTTTCTGAACTCTCATCAATCAAACTGAACAACTTCACTATGGAGCCAAATACGAAATTGTGAAAAAAAATCTGCTTTCCCATACATTTGAGTCGATTGTGTACTGCAGTTTTGAATGAAACAGCAGATTTTTTTGCGATTTCGAAGTTGGCTCAACAGTAAAAGTTGACTAGGGTAATTTGTTACACCCTGAAGATTTTCCACTGGCCGAGCTGGTTTTCTCTACGGGTGGCGTGTACGTGAACTCATCGATGAAATGATCACGCCCACACCGCCATGCCTTATAGTAGGGGACCATCATAGCGCGATCGTAGAAACTTTGTCTCTGTGTTGTATGTACTCATGTACTGCTACTTTTTATCTCTTTCTCAGTGAGCACTTATGAGTGATAGCTATTATAAATGCTATTACCAGTAAGCACGTAAACTCGCGCAGCAGCAGGTTGTGTGTTATCAGGCGCACACGAATATGCGCCGGCAACTGACGTACGCGAAGCTTGCGCTAACAGTCTACTGCTACTGTGTATCTCTATCTCAGTGAACACTTATTTAGACTTATGAGTGAAAGCTTTTATAAATGCTATTACCAGTAAGCACGTAAACTTGAGCAGCAGCAGGTTGTGCGTTATCAAGCGCACACGAATATGTGCCGGCGTCTGACGTAAGCGGAGCTTGCACTAACAGTCTACTGCAACTGTTTATCCCTTTTTCAGTGAGCACTTATTAAGACTTATGATTGATAATGGTTATAAATGCTGATATTACCAGTAAGCACGTGAACTCGCGCAGCAGCAGGTTGTGCGTTATCAAGCACACACCAATATACGCTGGCGTCTGACGTACGCGCAGCTTGCACTAACAGTCGACTGCTACTGTGTATCCCTTTCTCAGTGAGCACTTATTTAGACTTATTAGTGATGGTTTTTATAAATGCTATTACCAGTAAGCACGTGGACTCGTGCTGCAGCAGGTTGTGCGTTATCAGGGGCACACGAATATGCGCCGGCGTCTGACGTACGCGCAGCTTGCAATAACAGTCTACTGCTACTGTGTATCCCTTTCTCAGTGAGCACTTATTTAGACTTATGAGTGATGGCTTTTATAAATGCTATTACCAGTAAGCACGTGGACTCGTGCTGCAGCAGGTTGTGCGTTATCAGGTGCACACGAATATGCGCCGGCGTCTGACGTACGCGCAGCTTGCACTAACAGTCTACTGCTACTGTGTATCCCTTTTTCAGTGACGAGGGATATCCCGCCGCGGGTTGAGTCGAAGTTTATCGTCTGTTGAAATAAATTGTTGATTATTATCTTTGGTATATTATTCTCATTGTTTATTGGTCTCTTAATCTAAGAATTATCTAAATTGATGGTAAATGTTAATTGCATCCATTCAAGAATGTATGTATCGGTCAAAAATTTAGAAATGCGATGCCCAGTCTCATGTGAAGTCTTAACAATTTTTCGGACCGAATAAACACGACTTTGACTGTTAATAACAAGAGTTTGCCATACTCTGCCATTCAATCCCTGTGCATGTTGGTTGATAGGTATGAATATTACAAAGTATTTCATAGCTACCTCAATAGGTATATTTTATTAAATTGTGTCATGTAATTTTGCAAATAAAATTAATTGCTGAAACTTTATAACGGTTGCTAAAAAATCGGAACGTATAACATATTAATATAGCAGATGATTTGTGATGAGCTTCACGCGTCATGAAAAGGAGTGACGTCACGTCATGGCAGTGAGCGTTTTGGCGCGGAATTTGAAAAGTCAACTTTTGATTTGCAATAAATAAATGATTTGTGCATATTTTATTTTCGTTTTTTGTATTAAATCTTTATGATACACTAAAAATATATAACTGTGCAAGATCCCCATTACGTTGCAGATTGCTAGCACTAAGCTTTGGAATTATTATTAATTGAGCACTACTGAGTATGCTTAATAGTTATTTACATCTTATTAGACAAAGGCGCTTATATACATGATTGTGTTTTAGTTTACAACAGAGCTTTCTGCTCGTTGGATCAAAACTAATCGAACCTAATGAAGCATTGGGTACAGACGCCCGAAATTTCGAATAATATGCAAATGTTGGACTTGTAACTGAATTACTTCTAACTATTGGACATAAGTTCTAACAAACACTGACGTTCTTAGAACCCGAGCTAGTTTTAGAGGACTTGCTGACCGCGACCCAGTTTTATGTCAGTGTATCAAGCTAACGCGGTCTACGATCGGGAACAATCTGACCGCACTGTCTCTCTTATGTTTTAATTTTTGCATAAAAAGTATTCTAAATGCAAGAACATAGACCATAGCGAGCGGATGGAATTTAAAATTGAATTTATGTTGCGGATGTATTGATTTTTTATGATAGATTTTTATGCCTCGTCGCATCTCACTGCAGGCCTTCCTCTCACTCATAATAGCCAGACCTAATACAGAATGATGAAGGGCGTAATTTATTTCAAAATATTTTCAAGCCGCTGGCAGCAAGCCCTGGTGTCAGAGTGTTTTCAGACAGCCTTACTTTTTTTTTTTTTTTTTAAATGACGTTTACAGCGTTGCTCATGGAGCATTTACTGCTTTTTACTGCGGACTATTGGAGGGACCAGAAGGGTCACCGAGCCAATTGAATGAAATTAAGCAACCGACCTAGGGGCACCCCAGGGGGGTACGGACCTCGGCATGTCTAACCAACTGGGGAAAAATGCACAAAGAGACATCACTTGGTGTCCCCCATGGGAATCGAACCCACGACCTCCGTGTCAAGAGCCCAATGCTCTTAACCATTAGACCACGGAGGCAGTAACTATAGGCTTAATGAGAGAGACATCAGAGTTTTCTAAAAATCGTTTGTAATTTCGCAACGCTCCCGCGTTCGAAGACTGTTATGATTTTGGACCAGACCTTAACATTAAATTACCTAAGGGATCTATTAGTGTACCCACCCACAACATTCAGTAGTACGTTTTTCTAGATAACTAATAAAATTGTCCTCACATTGTTGGGTTTTACCCTAAGAGGAAGGATCCGCATAAATTTACGATTGTAGTTGGTCTCTTTTGTCTTATGACATACCTTTAATAGTAGAAGTAGATGGAACTATAGATATTTGTTTATGCGGCTGTCCACTTTTTTTTGAGCTAGTGTGCCATATGTCACTTGGTGCCTTTTGTCCATACTACTTGACACCACACACTCAAACCTAAACGTCAAAAAAAGTGGACACTTTACAATTGGTATGGCTCACTCTAGTCTTAAAGAGAGATCCTTCCTTTTAGGTTTTACCATCCGTTATTTTTTTTTTCTATAATTATTACAACATGAAAGTATAATAAATACTTTTGTTCCGTAACTAAAATGTTAACAAGCAGGACTTCGTTTAATAAACATCACAATTGTTATTTACAATGACAGTTCAGGAAACATTGCTGGTTATATTACTATACTCCGTCCAGGAGTTCGAGATACAAAATGTAAACAACGGTAATACCAATGTAGAAAATACCATCTCGAGACGGAAGAAAACTTATCTCCGGAACGAATAATAGTAAATTATCTATTCGATTCGCAAAGGATTACGACAAATGCTTATAATTTTGTATGGAACATAATTAAAAAATACGTAAATTATAATTTATATTAGAATAAAAGAAAGCGTGACTGTAAATATTTTATTTCGTGGTATGGCAATCAGATATTTTAGACGTTTGGTTCGTTTTAACAAAGTTCTTGAAGAAATAGATTTTTATTGTATTGTTCAATTACAGTCGTCAGAGTCCGTATGCTACGCGCGGGAGCTACGCATAGTACAAAAAAGTCCACGCAGACAGAGTAGCGGGCTACATAACAGAATTTAAAAATGTCATTCAAATTGTCACGATTATTTTTATTATTTATAGATAAACAATATTTTGGATATCAACGCAAATTATGAAGCGCCGTGCCGACCTAATTTTATTCTTTAAAAATGTACCAAAGGTTTCTCATCACGTAATGTCACTTTGCCAGTGACGTTTCTTTGTTTACATTTTGTGTCTCGAATTCCTGGACGGAGTTTACGTTTTAGTTAGTATGTACCAGCATTCAGTAATAATTAATATTAGTAATGGTTTATGCGTACACACACATAACGGAAGCATTAACCAATATCAATAACTTAAGGGTTCAAGAACAACAGTGCGTGTGACACGTGCTTGTTTGTTACATCTTAATCTTAACTATTATAAAACTGTAACAGGAGTGTGTCTGTACATTGACGAAACGAAGAACGTTTGATCAGCTGATAGCATTTAGTATGGAAAGTCCAAAAATGTTTTTTGCGAATTTCCTATTGGTTTCTTTGGGAAAGTTGTTCAGTATTATCGGTACAATCACCCCTTAAAGTAGTGCAACTCTTTAACCTAACACCCTGTAGATATCGACTTTGGTATTGAATTTGGTCTGATATGTGATAACTACGGATTTGGATGTACCCAACAAATATGTATAGACCCGTTTCATAAATTAATTGCAAATTAATGATTTCTTGAATACATGGAAGATTGTTGTCTCTTGATCTTTTTTGAACTTTAAGTTTAGGGAGAACTACAACTACAAACATTCATAATTCAGTATTAAATGGTCATCGTATTCATTTTATAAACTCACAAAATATTACCGTCCTTCTGGGCAGTAAAACTACTCAAAAAATGGCGCCAAGTCTAATGAGATTTGACCAAGAAGTTTACACGGTATACTTAACCTATTGCCATTCACCCCCATAGAGATAGAAAGTAGTTCGACCCTCGGTGGGGATCTGCCGTCAAGCGTACCTAAGCTGTGGAGTGAAACAGGCCTGGCTCTGTGACGTAGTTGTGAGATCCGTCGGAATGGACGCTTATTCTAATAAGTTCAAGTATTACAACACAGCGTAATTTTATTGTCAATAAAATTCTGAAGGGTGAATATAAATTAAGACATTGCATTTTAAACCACGGCAGTGAACAAAAATTAAACAGGATCCAACATAATGCCGACGGTTTTTAAGGGGATGATCATACCATCAAACAAAACAACTTTCTCTATAGGACCAACATCTAAATCACGAAAAAAAAACAGGAACAACAATTTTTTTTTCGCGGTATCGTATTCGGTCCTATAGAAAGAGTTGTTCAGTTTAATTGTCTGATCGTCCCCTTAAAAAACCGTCAACACGGACAATATAAAAACAAGAAAAATGTCAATGCAAATTAAATGAGATTCAAAATAGTTTTGTAAACAACACTTAATAATTTTAACAGAAGAACAGTACGACGAAAGACCAATGTCGAAGACGTGGGTAAGCGGATTACAAAGTTAAAGTGGAGATGGGCTGGACACATGGCTAGACGAGACGAAGGCGAGTGGTGGCCAAGAGGGGGCGGTGGTCAGAAGGCAGATCACCAGCACAGGACCAGATTAGCACAGGACCGTGAGGAATGGCGCGATAAAAGGGAAGCCTATGCCCAGCAGTGTGTTGATGTGGGTTGGTTTGATTGATTGAAAACTATTGTTAGTGATGATAATATGGACATTATAATGTTCCGTTTAAAAAAACAATCAGACATGAAATAACGGATTCCAGATATGCAAAGCACTTTAAAGTATAATATGTCCAAAGGAATAACTGAATCAATTTTTAAAACTACACGAATAATTTCCTCTTAAAATCTAATTTGCCTGGGCTAAGAAGTTTTATTCTAAGCCCAAAGAAAAATTGTTTTTCAACAATGAAATAGGATAATACAATAAAATTTACAGACAAAATGCTAACTAACGGCCAATAAAGTCCTCTTTTTGATTCGTGATTGATTTAAAACGTTTTCATTTTGATTCATTTTGTTTGGTTCTCGGTCATAAAGTTTCGTTTCATTCTAAAACATTGGCTACAGTTAAATTTACGTTCGAAACAATACAATTTATTTAAAGTGATTGTGAATTTTAATGGCTTGTAGAGATAGTCAATCCGCCGATATTATATACCTACCTTAGCTTACCTTACCTTATATATATACGCTTAGATCAAAGTAAAATTAATGAATAGCCTAAAATGCGTTAAGTTGAAGCACACAACTAGTGTAATTGGTCCATACAACCTAGCACAATATTATTGTCTGGTTTGAAATGATTGCGTGAGGCCTATCTATTAATTTTACTTTGATCTAAGCCTATACATCAAAATATACAGAAACCTTTCAAATAACAAAGATTGGGCTTCAAACGTGTATTTAAATAGTGTAAATGAATTGAAATAAAAGCGATGAAAATGTCTTTGCATATAACTGTAGTACAAAGTTTTCGGAATGAACTTTATAACTATACCTACGTGTGTATACTGGGATTGGTAAGTGGCTAAGTTGCGGTTTCGATCGTGTATAGTTTTGCCATCCCCGTGAACTAATAAAATGCATCCCACCTTTAAAGTTTTATCGTCATGCAAAATTGGCATAATAGTTTCTAACATTATTCCTAATGTCATGAATTTTGTTCAAATGCTGCAGAAGGTATCCGTTCATATTTAACCTTAGAAGTTATGATGCTGGGTCAGACTGGGGCGAAAGATGGTAATAAGTATTTATGTATGAATGAATTACATATTTCTTTAGATCTCATACTGATCTTGATGTCATTATTATACCCTTACGTTCTATTATTCTGTTTTTGTTGCTGTATGTTTTTGGTGTGCAAATAAAGAATATTTATGTTATTTATGTTATGTTATTATTTATACGTTTGACATTCAATTTGTATTAAACTTCACCTAGGAATATTTAGATAATTTGCCAAATTTAGCATAATACTTGACTGTCGCCTACGATGCGAAGCTGTCGACGCGACAATTCCCGGATTAAGGAGAGTAGAATACGTAATGTTCCCGGAGGATTTGTGAATGGCTGCGCCGGGTTTGCTATCTAATTGAGATCCTACCTGGGATTGCAATGACTTTCCGTTCTAGATTTTGTTGGATAAATATTTGTTCTATTAGAAGGAAGTTAGATAGAAGTTTTACATATTCATACAAAGGATTTAGTCTTTGTCCCTTGGAGGTGGTAACATAATACGCCTACGACTTTTTAAGGGGATGATCAGACCCTCAAAATAAACAACTGGGACCTAACATCAAAATCTCGAAAAAATTATCACCTCTCCCATAGTCTATTACAATGAGTCGAGTAGGTTTTCAGTTTAGATTGTACGTGATTTCGATGTTAGTGCCATAGAAATATTATTCAGTTTGATGGTTTGATCATTCTCTTAAAAAACCGTCTGCAGATTTAGAAAGACCTTGTATATTGAAAGTATAAAAAAATTTGGGGTAGGAAAAGAAGACATGCGATGTGCCAATGAGTTTATTCTAACTTATGTACGTACTGCCGACTGCTCTCAAACGGTGAAGGAAAACATCAAGAGGAAACCTGCATACGCTGAAGAAAATTCTTATACGTATGTCTACCAGTCTACGCGTAGTGGACTATCCCCAATACCTAGGCCTGTGCCGTCAAGTGGGACGTGTATACGATAGGCTAGTGAAGGTAAATTCTGCACTTGTGTGCATGCTTTTAGGCGTTGCGGGCCTTATTAGAAGCTTCCACACTCGTACCACGTGATTAAAATAATATTACTACAGATTGGGAGCTTCATAAAAGCGGCCGCTGTCGGTGCACTCACACAAGATGGAGTGCTCGCGCTGCGCGTGCGATACTTTATGAACAGGTGCATACATACACCAGCTGAGTGTGTACAACTGTTCGTACGTCGCAATCATGTGCTTGTGCACATAGTTTTAAACGTAGGAGCTAAAATACATTGTTTTCTTATTTTCATTTAAGTTTGTGGGTACTTGCATAGTAATAGTTTAACCTTACTGGTCGTAAAACAACTAAGTTTTGTTATTCTCGATACGTAGTTATGTTTGGGGCACTCGTTGGTGTAGTTAAAGAGAGGAAACGATTAACTTTGTAAAGAGAATAGTCTTTGCAGAGCGCACGGCATACAAACGAAATAAAATCCTATTTTTTATGCGAACTAAATAAAGTCAATGAATGTTTTAAACCACGATCTAGAAACTAATCACTATGCCTGTGGATTGTCAGATATCCGTTAAAATATACAATTTCATGCTAAGATTAATTTAAGCTTTGAATGGAAATCTTTGAGCCACTGTAACATAGAAACTATAAATTTTAACGAAAATCTGAAAAACCAGCCAGCATAGAGATTAGTTTCTGGATCGTGTTTACAAAATTAATTGAATTTAATTATTTAATTACCAAAATATTAATAAGCTTCGTTTGTATTGAACGCGATAACGATGATATGACTATGATGACTGTTTTAGAGGAATTTCATCTGGAGGAATTCCGTCGATATAGTGGAATAGGTACACTAAAAGTACTTTTTTTTTAAACTAGCACTTATGATGCGTGTATAATGTATGTGAGTCCACCACGCGTTCCAAATCATGATTGGTGATTTTCACATACGCATTAGAATTTTCTCTCTTTTTTGCTCATCCTGATATTACTGTACTATGTTCCTTCACTTAAAAAGCCAATAGTGTTATTAGTTAATAAAGATCTGAAAATCGCAGAAAAGGCTTTAGACAAAAGGCAACTTAACTACCACATCAGGATCACAATTTTTTAAAGTCATACGTTCAAATCAACGGTAGAAAATGTCAAAATTACTATGAAGATTATGCATCATTCGAATACGATGTATTTTTCGATTCAACTCGCGAAATACAGGAATCGTACCATGATGGTGCATATAAGGTCCATCTTAATATGTAGACACTTTTTTAAGGAAATGATCAGACCATCAAGCTGAATAACTTTCTCTATGGGACCAACATCGAAATCGCGAAAAAAAAATCTGCTCTTCCATACAAAACTGCAAACCTACTCGAGCCAAATCTATGTATGGAACAGATTATTTTTTTCGCGATTTCGATGTTGGTCCCATAGAGAAATTTTCTAAGTTTGATGGTCTGGTTTGATCATTTATTTTATCATCCAGTTTATAATATGCTTTTTTAAGAGGACTTTTTTGATATTGGTGCCATAGAGAAAGTTGTTCAGACCCTGTATACTCCAGCAGTGGGCATTTCGTATGACAGAGACTGATGATGGCGATGATTATTATTTAGGAAGAGAAATGTTCGTACCTTTCCCCTATGTGTCCAGTTGATAGTGTTTGGTGGTTCCGGCGTATGTCGCACGATGCAAGTCAGGTTTATCGTAGAACCAGCGTAAATGAATAAGTCTGGACCTCCTAATATTTCCGTTTCTGGTTCTGTTGGCAACAGGAGAGACACATATAAAAGATTATGAAGGTAAAAACGCTGCAAATCTCATATGAAATCAAAAGAAGTAAAGATATGTTTAAAAGAGTCCTTTGCTCAAAACGGAGATAGGCTAGAGTAACAAAAAAGCCGGTAGCATAGGCCCACTACACATTTCCACCAATATAACTCGTGTAGTCAGAGATATTCTGAAACCTCAGAACATCCACGTTTCACCAGTAGTACCGAAACTCTGTCCAGTGTGACGGGGGGAGAGCCCGTCGCCACTTACAATGGACAATAGGTACAATACATGCCTCGAACTTGAAGCATGCAGGTTTCGTCACGGTGTTTCCTCCCCGTTGTTCCTACCCCTCGGGGAATGTAGTCGTGAGCATATGTATGTATGTATAACTCGTGTAAACTAGAATCAACAGCGGTGACCACTGACAAGACTAGACAATGAAGTCCAGCAAGCCCGGGGATGACTATTATCTAACTTGGGGTAAAATCAAAGAAGATAGGAGGAGGAGACAAAACAATCATCTCAGAAAAAGCAGGATACAATTCTACAAAACATCCAAAAGTCAAGAATAAAAATTGAAAAGCAAAAACAACTCTTTACAATCTTCCCGCCGATCTTCAAACTCGTATTTGTGTAAGATAAGCAAATATTCACAGCAAGATTAACTCTTTGATATGAGGAGGGTTAGCAAATAAACATGATTGAGGTACATTCGACTTGGTTGCCGGCGTTGTCGGTGACATTGTGAGCATGCAAACAATCCTAGTTGGGCCATGTCAGAGTTGGTAGTTTCTATTTAACTTTGCCTTCGAAACCGTCTGAATACGTACTAAGTTGGTCGCCCTTAATTTCGTGGTTCGGTCCGCTTTGAACCATCAAAACATTGGGTTAGTACTTTATTTGTTTATACTTAATTGGTTCTAGAGATAAGACCGCAATTTCAGGGCATTGTACTTTGGGTGTTTCTAATTTTGTTCCAAATTAAAAACAACGTGACTTAAATGAAAATTGTTAATACATTTTATACTGCCAATGCCTAAAATCGTAGTCGTGCAAAAATTATGAGTCGTTTAAAAATCTGATTAATGAAAATAATATCAGTGTAAAAGGTGTGCAATAGCTAAGGTACCTAGTTAACTTTGCGTTTAAATTCTTCGAACATAAAAAACATACATAGGGGTACTATAGAGCTCTTCTTAATATGCTGACCATCAAACTAAGGAACTATCTCTATGAGACCAAAGTCGACATAACGAAAAAAATATGCTATTACATACAAAACTGAGATCATACTCGACCCAAAAGTATGAGACAGTAGATTTATATTTTCGTAGTTTCGATGCTGGTTTCATAGAGAAAGTTGTTCAGTTTGATAGTCCGATTGCTCCCTATAAAACGGTCAGGATATTAAGAAGGACCCTGTATATATTACATTACTTATACGAGTATATAATCTATCTGGTCTGGTATCGTATCTGGTATCCTATCTGGACTATAAGAGCGCCAAATCACATCGATTTAAGTTGGCAAAGGGCCGGAATCAATACTAGCGGAGAAAGGGCACTTAGGAAAGGGATAATGCATATTATTATTACTTATGAAAGCATTCAGTTAACCATAACAATGATTATGATAAACAAAACCTAACTAAAAAGCACTACCTAGGTAGAAAGTTTTAATTCATCCCTTTTATCAAAATTATACTTTACAATGAAGTCGGTGCGAAGCAAAATTGTAGGAACACGAATGCGACGGTAAGATTTGTTATGGTTGGTAATGATTAAGCTGCTCTTCTTCTTCTTATCATGTGGGCAGCAAGCTCTGCATAGGTAGCATGGCACCGTTATATAGCGCTATCACACCATCGCTCTCTTTCTATTTGCGCACGAATGAACGAGATAAAAGACGTGATACAGCCGTATCACGTGTAACATGCTACGGCTTCTGGTGTCAGAGTTTTTTCAGACCGCCTTACGGCCTCTGACGTAGTTTTTATGTAACGACTACTATCATCAGAGATAGTAGCCGGGTCCAACGGCTTAATGAGCCATCCGAAGCACGGAATCATCTTTATTTTCGGACAATCAGGTGATTCAGCCTGAAATGTCCTAACCAACGCCGCTTTCATCCTAAGCTGCTTTAGAAAAAGACAAGAACATAAGTTCTTGTCTTAGTTGTTCCTCGTTATCAATTAACAGTGAGTATCAACTTCCCGCTAATATAACAATACTTAAATGCCCAGAGTTTGTTACCATCTTGAAAATTTGAAATAAGAGGCGTATGGAACAGCCGGGAATTTTCCCGGAACGGTAGATCAGACCATCAAACTGAATAATTTTCACCATGGACCCAACCTTCGAAAACGCGAAAAAAAAAACAATACATTTGAGTCGGTCTGAATTCACTGTTTCAGTATTTGCCCTGCTGCTCCCTTGTATCCTGAGTAATAAAAGAGTCAATTTCTCCAGCTATGGGAAATAGTCTACCAAAATATGTTAGCGTATAGTTGGCGTATAGTTGAATGAATGAATGAAATATACTTTATTTACACCAAACATAAAACACAAACAGGAAACAAAAACTGGTTATGGTTCAAATAAGACGGTCTTATCTCTAAAAAGCGATTTCTTCCAGACAACTTTAGGGTAGAGGAAACTTTAGGGTATCGTCATGGAACTCATGTCGATTTGTTTCTCAAAATCTCTAGATTATAGTGGTAATATTAGCTATACCTCATCTAAACGGAGTGTCGCGTAATTGCAGTTGGCTCACATCTTGTTTTGGTAAAATGTGTTGGTTTTTACCCGACTGCGCCAGAAGGATGGTTATGTTTTTCAAGCGTATGTATGTATGTATGTATGTATGTATGTATGTATGTATGTATGTATGTATGTATATATGTATGTATGTATGTATGTATGTATGTTTGTATGTCTATTTCTTTGGCACGGCCTACAGCCTAAACGGCTTGGTGGATTTTGACGTTTGAGGTGTCATTAGATTTGTAAAAATTGTGAGAGTGACATAGGCTACATTATTTTAATATGGCGTCTGCGAAATAAAAAAGAGAGGGAGAATAAACAATTTTTTTTTCATTAAAATTACAATATGGGTATCAAATGATAGCTAATGGTCTGATGCTACCGTTTCGACACAAGACTAAAAAGTATGAAATAAACTAAATTATTAAGATAAACAAAAAACCCGACTGCATAAAAAACCTATTCACTGAAAAGAGAAAAACAAGCTCTATAATCACTAATAAGCTATAACAGCTTTATTTGAGCTAATATAATTTTAATGTTATTAGGTAGGTATTGCAGGCGGGGACAAACCAATAACCAACCAAAAATCGTCTGTGTCCCCGTTTGCGATACCTACCTAATAACATTCAAATTATATTAGCTCAAATAAAGCTGTTATAGCTTATTAGTGATTATAGAGCTTGTTTTTCTCTTTTCAGTTAATTTATTTTTAATTTCGTATGAGCATCTAAGACATTCCTATACATGCATTGTTTTAGGTAACATTTTTACCTAATCTTTCGTCCGATTACTATAATCAATTAAATTATGTTTTTAGAGTGTCATACCATCAACAAACGTTACCGTTTATGAGCCTAAAAGAAATTTACTCCTTTAGAATGTCATAGACGATATTTCGTTCGATGAACTTACCTACGATATTCAAGAAGACAGCGTGACCAATAGGCGGAGTGGTAGAGATCTGGCACTCGTACTGGCCGGAGTCGCGGCGCTGCGGGCTGCGTATGCGCAGCGCCCACTCCTCGGAGCGTGGCTTGTGCTGCGCCTCGAAGCGCTGGTCCGAGGTGTATGTGTACCGACCTACTGTCAGTAAGTGGATGTCGCGGTGACGTACCCATGATACCTGCCAAATGCAAAATACACGAGTTAGTACTATCATCTTCCAAAGTCCATAGCTTTTAGATTCAGAAAGTTGAAGTGGCAATGTACCGGTCAAATGACAACATAAATATCTTGGAAATTGTCACACAAACACAAATTATCTAGTCACATTTAAAGTACCAGAATCGAGCCTGGACTTGTATTATGATGACTAGACAACGATATATAATACATATATAGATACAAACAACCATGACTCGGGTACAATCGTATTCATATTCATCATACAAATATTTGTCCCTTACGGGATTCAAACCCGCGACCCTTGGCACAGCAGGCAGGTTCACTACCGACTGTGCTATCGGGCCGTCAAAAACTAGTGGTATAGCATTAAATATACGTCCATGTATGGGCCGTTCGGCTAAATTGTGATATGCATGTGATAGCTTTGCTATACCCATTATAATATAGACGAATATGATACAAATACAATCCAATTGCAAAAATAGACCCAAGTTTTGTGTTACAATGTATTATTATGACAACTCGAAGCAATTAAAAATAGCGCACTTAGCGATAGAAAAAAACTATCCTTCCACAAAATCCGTTCCGATTTTTTCCCGCCATTTTTGCACAATTTGAACTAAAATATCCATCATGAATCTCGTTTGTTCGACAAAATATATCGTTGGAGTATAAAGTTTTAGGAATAATTATGTTTATACAAACTTTTAATCCCCTTTTTTTATGACGCCGTACATAAAATTCGGTAGTACAAAAATGTCCCGTTTTGGGGGTTGTCTCTTGTTCTGACGCAGAACCAATGGTCGTTGGAATTATTTTGCCTACTATGTTCGGGGTCCCCTATTAACTGAACTCAGTATAGGTACTCTTATCTTTTAATGAACGAGTAGGTTGTGTCATTAGTTGGAACTTTATATTAAAATTCTCGAAGGACCATGAATATTAACGGGTTACTGTGTTCTCAATGCACAGTCTTGCGTGATAATGTAGTTGTTGATTTGGTTCTTGATTGATCGTATGAGGTTGATAAGGAATTCAATGATAGATTTGAAGTTTAAAACTGTAATTACACTTGAATGTATAAAACATTTGCTATGATAATTGATATGGGAGTACGAGCGTACGACGTGCTTGCAAATCGTTAACTGACGTTAATTCGTACGAACCGATTTGACCTAAATTTAATATATTTAGTTGTAAAATTGGTGTCGAGGCGCGTTACATAAATGAAGACAATCTATTTGTACAATAGGTACAATCTACGTAAAGTGACTGGAAGGACGCGGCCCAGATTAAAACACAGGTGCAGTAGCGAATATTTGAAGAGTTCTGTCGGTCCTACGGTGGGTTGATCATGATGAAGTAAATTAGAAAACAATAAGACCGAGAAAACTAAGACTATAGAAAGAATACAAAATATAGTTCACATCTACACATTGATTCAACTTTTTGGCATGTGTGATGGACTAACGACCATACACCCTGCCTGAGGGTACAGGGACGGATATCATTAGCAACGTCCCTGTACCCTCAGGTGAAATTGATATCATTAGCATCCTTTTAAACTAAAAGTTTACCTTTCAAACTGAACAACTTTTACTATGGGAGCAAACCGATATGAGCAAAAAAACTCTGTTGTTGCATGCTCGTTCATTTGAGTAGAGTTGGCGTTGCAGTTTAGTATGGAACATCCGATTTTTTTTTGCTCCGATCGTTTTGCGCCCATGGTAAAAGTTGTTCACTATGATGGGTAGACTCTTAGTTTAAAAGGATGCTAATGATATCAAAATGACCCTGTATATGCTGTGATGATGATTGATTCAACCTTGACACGAGAAAGGGATGTCAATTGTCACCCAATTAAAACATAAATTACATTTTGTTGGCATCATAAAGAAAGTTCATCAAGTACAGACTTGGAACCGTGTCGTAAAACCGCAGTACATCAAACAATCAAATTACAAACACTTAATACGAAGTAAAATTATGTTTCCAGAACACCTGTTACCAAAATTGAACTTTATTACCGAAACATACAAAGCTAGAAAGTTACAGCAAATCTGTACAATTCGTATGTGCGGTCTCTGATCCGCTTTAACTTTTCCACAAAACCAGAGATTGAACAAGAAGTGTCGTTATCGCGTCACACCCACATCCAAAGGGAATACTGAATAGCAATACGGTGCCTACACAATAAAAACTTTCGTCTTTTATTAACCTATGGTAGAAGCTGCCATAGCAAATCGATAGCTAAATTGGACTGACTCCAATTTGTCTCCCATGAAAATTAATTGTTTGCGAACCGCGATAGTAATTTATTTTCGTTCGGAAAGTTTGCCTTTATTCTACGTCATTAGAAACGGGTCGATAATTTTATCTGGTTTAGTGGAGTGAGAGTGAATTAGATTTTGATTAAATTAAAATAGGAAGATAGGTGACGTTCCTGCATTACATAATCGAAAAATGGACCTGCTTTTCATGTATCTTACGAGTAAAAAAGGAAACGAAGGCATTGTGGTATCTTTATTCTGCTTAAAATAGAAAAAGTAACTCAATCAAGCGATGCGATTGCAACTAAGGAAATTAGGCGACGGGTGTTCAATTTTTGCGGTCCATACGCTGTAGGCTAGTCACGTATCATCTTGTTTTAATTTAATCAAAGTTAAACTTAGTAAAAACTGCACTTTATTACCACAAGAGTATTTATTGACTTGTAGAATAGATTTTCATACACTGTCAGGTCACTGTACTGCATACACATACAGGTCCTGTATACTAGCGATCTACAACCAACAAATTTTGATGTGTGTGTTCATGTTCATGTCTTCGTTCAAGAATAATATTTGATCTATGATTGCATACATACATACATAAGCTCACGCCATTGTCCCATGGGGGTAGGCAGAGACCACGGACCGCCGCACGCTACGACTCTGACACACCTCTTTAGCCTCATTCACATTCATACATCTTTTCATGCACTTCCGTCGATTGAGGGTGCTACGAACTTGTTCTTTTCGGAAAATATCATTGATTTGATCATGGTATGTTTTCCTCGGACGGCCTCATCTATGATTGCATTGTATAAATATAGGATGATTTTTTATATACTGACGGTTTGCTAAGGGAATGATCAGACCATCAAACTGAATAACTTTCACAATGGAGCCAACAAAATATCCGGAAACAAATCAGCTGTTCCATACAAAACTGCAAACATACTCGACCCAAAGGACATCAGATTTTTCTTCGTGATTTCTATGTTGGTCCTATAGAGAAAGTTGTTCAGTCACCTGTTTACTCTAATTCGTGGTGAATGTTTATTATGTCTTTATTGATTAAATAAATTAATATGCTCTCGATTATTTACCATGAGACGTCAGCAAAGGTGTTATACAACTTGTTAATGAATAAGCGCAAAACCTCATACACCCGAACTGATTAATAACAAAATAATTAGATTGAAACAATAATTTCATTATTTTGATAGTTAAAATTTAAAGGTATTCGCATTTTAAGTTTTGAGGCAAACATTATTTGTTATCATTTCAGCAATTAATGAAAGCGCTAGCGTGCTCATGGATACATTTTAAGAATCTTTGTCTTGGTAGTAAGTAGGGTGATAGTGCCCGAGCGGTGGTTGAGATCAGGTTCGGTAAATTTTAAATTTTACAAACAAATTATTTAATATTTTGTTAAAATTACCTATGTTGAAAACATGATAATTCGATTCTGCTCTCGATTCTAAACAAACTACTTTCTAGTTTTGCGTTAATTCATTAACACGTTGTATATCATTATAAAGAATGATCAACATGTTACCGACATTGTCCAAATTCTGTCCAAAGCCAGACAAATAAACCCGTTACATCGCTACTTTTAATGGACAGAACACTACGCGACGTGAATGCTAAAGGCATTCAAGTCGCGTATGTTTCCACTGTCCATTCACGATCCTAACTCGCGAGGTTTTTGTTTACGTGACATTACTTGAAACACTGTAATCAAAGCTTAAGATCGAATCTCAGAGGAAGGATCTCCATAGAGTCCGCATAAATTTACGATTGTAGTTAGTCTCTTTTGTCTTATGACGTACCTTTAATAGTAGAAGGAGATTGAACTATAGATATTTGTTTATGCGGCTGTGCACTTTTTTTTGAGCTAGTGTGTGTGAAAAGTGACCGTAAACATAAGGCCACTACTTTACACCACACACTCAAACCTGAACGTCATAAAAAGTGGACACTTTACAATTGGTATGGCTCACTCTGTTAGGTATAATCTCTTTGGATCGAATACACAACTTACCACCATCACAGAAAGCCTTCAAGGATGCGTGCCCAATGTGGATTGGTATGCATACGAATTAGAATTTCTTCTTCAGCGTATGCAGACTTCCTAACGATGTTTTCGTGTACAGTTTAGAATAACTCATTGCTACATGGCATTTTATCCATGTGGATTTGAACCCGCACCGTCATGATTGAGTATCCTGATGATTGTGTAAACTCTCCACAATGCGCCACAGACACTTTTGTGTAATCTAAACTATTATAAAACTGTAACAGAAGTGTGTGTGTACATTGAAGAAATTAAAAAAAAAGATGATGTTATGGTTTTTAGGTATCCCTGACTCCAAATCAACCTTTTTTAGAATTTATGTCCGTCTGTTTGGCTGTGTGTTTGTGTGTTTGTTTCTGCGAGCATCGCGCCAAAACTACTGTACCGATTTTAATGAATCTTTCTTGTTTGATAGCTTATGATCTGACTTAAAATTTGGTACACAGGGTCCTTCTTAATATGCTGACACCTTTTTAAGGAGATGTTTAGACCATCAAACTGAACAACTTTCTCTATGGGACCAACAACGAAATCTCGAAAAAAAAAACAGCTGTCCCATACATTCGGCTCAAGTAGGTTTGCAGTTTTGTATGGAACAACTGATATTTATTTCGCGATGTCGATGTTCGTCCCATAGAGAAAGTTGTTCAGTTTGATGGACTGATCTTCTCCTTAAAAAAGTGTCAGCATATTAAGAAGGACCCTATATATTTGTAGTTTTTGAACTCAGCTTATTATACGCTAAAGAAATACACATAGATAATTAGTGAACGAAATTAGTAATGCTCAAATTCTCTGAGTAAATAACTATATAGAGTAGATTTATCGTACGAAATAGATCTATCAACTATTGTCTTTTATTTGAATTATGTCAGTATTTGAAGTAAACTAATGTCAATGTCAATATCTTCGCGGAGGAAATTACTTTTCGTTTCTTCTCTGATAAATATTTTTCATGTAGGTACTTTCACAGATCTGGACTTCGCATAGCGTATTTGAAAATTTATAAAATAAGAAGAAGTAAATCTTCTCTGAATGTTTCTGATTAAAGTATGTAGTGATCAATAATCAGTCTCTGCTAAGAGGATTATAATTCGGAGTGCGCTCCATACAAAAGAAGTCTCGTTATATTTTCAATACTAACCAATTAAAGTCAATAACAATTTTCTGAAACAATCTAGAAATAAATCTCGAAGTCTGTATGAAGTCTGTGATATTTTCGTTACAATATACAGTTAGAGTCCGATCAATTTTCTGTACCAAATATGCCAATTTTCGCTCTAATACGCCAACATTCTCGTTTTATTTTGTCCCCTTTTATCACAAGACAATTTGGTAGTCAATGACGTAAAGCTACCGTTGATACCTCCCAGTCTATGAACCTTGCAGTAGAATGTTTAACTATAGGCTGAATATGAAGTAGGCGCTCGTTGACGTAGTGGAGCTTCGGTATTGGAAATGAAAAGTCAAGTTTGGGAGTGACCATTATAGTCATATTTTATCTCAAACATCTCCGTGCTTTAAAGGCACGTTTGGTCCCGGATATAGTTCTGTCAGATGAAGGTATAACTAACCATTCTTTACGTAAAGTCAGAGGCTAATAAGGTGGTTGGAATGTTATTTGACAGCACTTTGACCACTAACTTGCCATTCACAGTAGGAATGGAGTGCGATTTTTGAACATCACACGTTCAAATCAGCAATAGAAAGTGACGTAAAATCAATGATTTATCAGTCATGAATTCCACATTATATGACTTTTGCAGCGAGTGCTCCGAACCACTCGTATCCAATCTTAAAACTCGAATCTTTGACGTTTGTAATGTTGTCAGACGTTAACAGATTTTACTTTTTTTCCATGTTCCGTTACCCAATTATTTTGACTGTAAACTCTAGTTTTAACTGTTACTATGAAACCATTAATTCGTTCGTTCTTTCAACTTAAAAGTTTTCTGTGTGAAACGAAATTGTTGTTGACACATCCGAACGATCTCAGAAAAACGTAACCACTCGAAATGAAAATCTCATATTCGAAGACGAATCTCAATTTCACCGGTGATGTTCAAAAATCGCACTCCTGCATGGTGGAGCATGACCCATTCCTTCTTACTCATATTTGATAGAGGAGGTTTCCCTGCAGTAAAGTCCTATATGCTACAAGTAACTAAAATACGATCAACCCGTGTAGAATCCGCGAGTTTCCAACTAGTCAAATTAACAACTCTTTATCAAACGTCAAAACGCGTGCTTTGTATGAAATATTGAACTAAAAATTGAATAGTGACGTCATTGTTTTTCGTCGTCGTTTTGATACTTTATAGTTTATCCAGTTATTAAAAACAGTATTCAAGCAACAGCATTACTGAAAATGTGAGGTTAGCATTGTTTTCAAACGGTTTATTTACTTAGCAGTTAAAACTAAAATATATTTTATGTAGTTAACTCCCCTATTCCAAGCAATGATAATCAATCCGAATATTCAAACTACCGTATCCTTTGTCGAATAGATTCCAGCAAACATTTTTAAATATCGTTATCCTCAATCCTCGTTAGAACTCAATCGATCACAATAGGAATTTGCGGAACCCACGAACTGATCCAGAAAAGGTATTTCGATATTGCTCCATTAGAATCCAACCGTTCTTTGTAAATTGAGTTCGCTTATTTCCTGAATATTGTTTCAGATATTTCCAATTTAGCGCTTTCATGTTTTGGAGCATACTAACTTGCTAAGATAGTCATGGTTGATTTATGGCATGTCAATCAAGCTTTAGTCTACCGTGAAACTGAGCAATCTAAATCTAATATTGTATTGGCAATTATCTGTGACAGCTACTAAAGCCAATCTCGATATATTATGGGCAAGCAGCTAAATCCTCCCTAAATTGTGTTGTCGATTTTGATGGCACGGCATGAAATGTAATGTTGAAAATGTCTCAAACTTGTGTTTTCTTTCTTTTTCCATCTTGTGTCTCTGAGTAATCCCAAATGACCAATGGTTAGCATATGCTTTGATTACCACTGTATTTCCCAGATAGGTAATCAGAGAAATAAAATATACTCGTTTGTCAGTGTTCAGTAAACACGTTATCATTCTTTTAATGGGTTAGTGGACACCAATTTTTTGTCAGTGTTCAGTAAACACGTTATCATTCTTTTAATGGGTTAGTGGACACCAATTTTTTGTCAGTGTTCAGTAAACACGTTATCATTCTTTTAATGGGTTAGTGGACACAATTTTTTTGTCAGTGTTCAGTAAACACGTTATCATTCTTTTAATGGGTTAGTGGACGCCATTTTTTCCCAATAGTTCCGTCGTAGAACTACTATGAAAGGACTCAATACACACACACAATATTTAGTTTACTTTTAAAGAATAATACAAAGTCAACGTTTTTACTCTATAGATAGATACTTTTTATTATAGACTGGACTGGATACTACGTCTGCGTGGAAATTAAAAAAATTGTGTTAATTCAGAACATATTCTATCTGCGTCCCAAATTTCATCCAAATCCGTTCAGCCGTTCATGCGTGATTGCGCCACAAACATAAAAACCTTACAAACATCGTCACAAACTTTTATATTTATAATATTAGTGAGAGTGATGATGATGATGATGATGTTGATGAGATGAGATTAATGGCGTTTTGCATTTAGTTTAGTTTTCTCATATTATTGCATTTCTAACTATTTAGAGTTTTAGATCGTCATCTCAAGGATTATTTTATATAAAAAACACAATTGAGCTAAATCAAAACGGTGGAGCCTCGTGACAAGCCAAAAAGTACCCGATACCCGACTGTCTACAAGCAAACTTGCAACGCGACTCCCTATATATAATTACTTACGGTTCTATTCTGCAAGTTTTTGACTTTACAAAGTAAAGTGACAGGGTGTCCAACTAAGCCGGTCACGTTGTCAGGAGTGCCTGCGTCGAAGTATGGCGCTCCAGGGATCTGTGGCCAGTCTTCCAGGAACTCTGTGCGAAATCTTCTGGAAGACTCCGATACTGTACTTTGATCTCTCGGTCGATTGTTTCCACTATCTAGACGACAAACTGTAAATAAAAAACATTGTCAGTTTTGTAATTAGCTTGTTCCAGTTACTAATTAGTAGAAAACAAAGAAAGTAAAGGAAATAAACAATGACAGATGATATCTAGAACGAGTATTAAGGGTTTATATTACTGTTGGCGCGCTCCATACAAACGAAGTCTGGTTATATTTTCAATACTAACCAATTAAAGTCAGTGAAATTTTTCTGAAACAATCTAGAGAGTAATCTCTATGCTTGTATCTTGTCAGATTTAAAAAAATAATAATAAGTCAAAATGTATAGTTTTAAAGTTACAGTGCCTCAAAGATTTTCATACAAATCTTATATTAACCCTAGCGTTGAAACTGTTTATTTTAACGAAAATCGGACAAGATACAAGCATAGAGATTTGTTTCTAGATTGTTTCTACAAAATTTCATTGATTTTAATTGGTTAGTATTGAAAATATCACCAGACTTCGTTTGTATGCAGCGCGCACTTACGCATTCGGAATAAAATTCTCTTAAAACAATAATAGTCGTGAAAACGAGACTGGCTTATACGCTAATAACACAGAATGAGCGAGAGAAAATCTTTGAAAATTTTTGTTTGACTATTTGAAGTTGAAATTGCATACTAAATCTTGCAACTAAGCCATAGCAATGATTTCTTATACATTTTTGTTATATCTCCATCCTTTTCCAGTATACGCGCTCAGCGAATCCATAAAATAGGTAACTTTGATTAATTTTATCTCAAGATAGAGCCTCACGCTTCTATATCGTACTAAAACAAAACGGGACTAAGGTTGGTGTGCGTGAGGCTTCTAGTTATATCTGTGTGCGTGCATAGTGACAGGGTTTATCAGCCCACAGTGGGTGATATTTTTTCGACGCGGTCGTAGCTCCGACTGTCTATCTTGACATAAAACATCAATAGTCTTAAATTTTTTGGTGCTTAAGCGATAGTGTTTTTAACTCTGCCATAAATGATATCTGGAATAGGCTCTCTAATAGCCATGCTTTTTCTTATTACTGTCTCCCATTTGCAAAGGAAGTCAGATACATATTTGTTTTTCCTGCTCCTCTTATTTTCTTTGATTCAATTCATTACCTTACCTTACCGTTTTTACGATAGAGCGCGAAGAAATAACGTTGATAAAAATTCATTTCTTGTAAATTTTTAACTTTTTGCACCTCCCCTTAATTTTTAATTTTTTTTCATTTGTATTTGTTAGAAAATTCGCCATAATAACGCACATTATGTGAAAATGTCAACTATGGCTAGACTCTAGCTATTAATATGGTTATGGCCATAAATAAGTAGGACAGACAGACGGACGGACGGACGGACGGACAGCGTTGGTTTAAGAATAGGATCCCATTTTCACCCTTTGGGGTACAGAACTCTAAAAACGATGTCTTTCAAATGATATTAAACATCTTGGAATCACTAATAGTGTACCTACTAACTATTTATTACCTTGAAGTACGATAGCTAAGAAAGGCTTAATAAATCAAGTCTCCAAACAATTATTAAAACAAAATAGCTGTTACGAACTGCCGTCACGTTTCCAGAAATATCGTCTCCAAAAACGTAACAAATATTAATATTTAAGTGACACAAAACAAAGTTTCTTCACGCTACAACTCTTAACGTTTCCTTCCTAACATAGCCCAGGCATTTCACGGTTTGATCCGGAACTAATAGAGATTTTTTTTTCCGGTATATCATTTAAGAGCCAATTCGATCCTAGAAATAAATTAAAATTTAAAAAATCACTTTAAATTTTGCATTTTTTATATCGTTCTAAAAAACATTTAATAAAGAAATACATTTTTGAAAATTTTAAGGCTATACCATTATACTAGTACACACTTCACGGAATAATTTTTTTGTATACCTAGAAATTTTTAAAATACATCCATAAGTATTTTCTAATAAATAACTCATTTTTTAAATTTCAGTGGATATTTTAATGATCAAAAGTATTTATATTGTTAAATCTAATTTCAAAGAGAGCATTGGTATTATAGTTACGAGCCTTCCAGGATATAAAATTTGGATTTGCGTAGCATTTATTTTCAGACAGTCTTTTTGTCACTATATAGGTACCTGTTACAGTTAAAAAGTCCCATACATAATAACTTCCCTAAGCTAACAAAACCTCGTAAATTGACTGGGCTAAACAATTGAGTCAGAAAGAAAACAAAACAAAACATTTTAATCAAAGCATAAGTTGAAACAAACTCAGTTCGTTATGTAAACGTAATCGTAAATCACTGGTAATTGTGAATATTCAGAGCTGTGCTACATAAACAAACGATAACTTCATTTATTTAGATGCGGTAGGGTTGTTCTCGTTCTGAAAAGGGGGCGTTAATTAATTACGTGAGGAAATTAGGGGGACGGGTTCGAGTAAAATCTCACCGAATCTCACGTGGGAGAAAGGTCTCGGCAAGTGTCACATAATTTATTTGAAGAAGCAGTGTAAAATTGCGAGAAAACTGGGTTAAACTAAGTAAAACCACAGGTCCGGCACTTTAAACAACGTTTTGGATTTGACATGATGGCGTTCGCACATGCGCACTTGGTGCAAATTATCTTTGACATTTGTGTAGGGTTGACTTACCACGCATAGTATGCACATCATCTAAATTCCGTTACTTTTTATTGTTCTTTCTGTTATTAAATATAGTAAATAATTACTGAAAATTTGAATTTAGCGTTATTTTTGCAACGTTTTTTATGCACGGAAAAGACTCAAATTTATGAAGTCAAATACTACGGGTGCGCGCGCCTGACTGCATTCCCTTGCTCGATTTCCCTCAAGTTTCCCAGAAAGTGTGAGAGGAGGTGGGGAATCTGAAGTCAGAGGGGGCGGGGAGTGGCCGTTCTGTATATAGAACTAAATACTATTACCTATTCTGTGGTAAGCCATAAACAGATTAACGTATTTTACATTAAAATGCGCATTTTAAAAATCTCACGTGAGATTAGGGGAGGTCGAGCTAAATCTCACGAGATCTCACCGAGGGTGGATGAATGGACGCCTCCAAAGCATTGGTGGTGCATTGAAGGCGTGGGCTTTCAATCATGAAGGTCCGAGTTGCGTCTTTACAAACCATGTACTGTTTCAGTCCCGATCAGTACGTACCAGCAGGGTGTTTTTGCCCATAGACCTAGAATATTACGGTACCAAAATAAGACTAAAATCTCGTAAGTTTCTTATCGCTTCCGCATGGTAAATGATTATATCTGCTAGTCGAATTATAATCTGATTACATATACTGATGTAAGCAAGTTAAATTTATTCAAACTTTTGACAAATCTGTAATTAAAAGTCGACCTATATTATATTACATTGAATTAATTTTAAAATTTTGTTTAAATGTATTGAATTTGCAGGCAAGGTACCAATGAGCCTGCCTACGCCTTGTACCAACAAGTTTTTCGACTGCAATACTGAGTGACTGTAGCGCCAGCATGCCACCCACGACAAAGCGACAAAATGAGAAAACCATCATGCGCGCTCAGTTTCCCATACGCAAAGTTACAAAAACAGACGCTCGCAGGGGTGTCATGCTAGCCCCTGCTCTCAAACGGTGAAGGGAAACATTATGAGTGACAGACTGGGAGGTGGCAACCCTAGTTATTCAAATTCTTTAGATCGGTCTCCTTCCGATGGTACCTCATTTACTTCCCAAACAGATAGGTGCAATTGTTGGAAAAAATTATACCAAAAATAATAATGGTAAATGTATTTGTGGCAAGATTTTGCTAAGGAACATGGCGGCGTTGTATGAACCTCTGTGTAACCGATTTTCGTGCATGAATGCATGCATGCATATGCTCACGACTATATTCCCCGAAGGGGTAGTCAGAGATATTCTGAAACACACAGAACATCCACGTTTCACCAGTAGTACCGAAACTCTGTCCAGTGTGACGGGGGGTGAGCCCGTCGCCACTTGTAATGGACAGTGGGTACAATACATGCCTCAAAATTGAAGCATGCAGGTTTCCTCACGATGGTTTCCTTCACCGAAAAGCCAGTGGTGTTACAAATCGTACATACATTCCGAAAAACTCATTGGTACGAGTCGGTCTGGACGGGGATCGAACCATCGCCTCCTGCACGGCAGGCAAGGTTACTCGATACTGGACCACCACGGCTATCCGGCTACCGATTATCGTACACCATACAAATAGGCTCACAGTTTTACGGTCGGATCTATATTACTGTAAATGTTGTATTGACCAGGATATACAACGGCAACACATATTGTCTACATTCAACAATTAAGTCCAGCCAGCGAGCCCAATTACTTTAGACAATTTCGTATCCCTAAACTTTTTGAATTAAAGATGAGTTGAAACATTGGTTCTGCCATACCTTTATTTTTAAATTCAGTTTGTGGTTATGTGTTGGAATGATGTAACACACTGTAGAAAGACAAATTAAAATGTTCAAACTATCGTATGGATTGTGCTGGAAATGTATTTAAAAGCCTACCCTTTAATAGTTCACATGCCTTGCAGCATTTTCAAATTGCTGCTGCCGTTTTGTGTCTAAACTTTAAGTCAAAAGTTTTGGTTCATAAATAATTAATTCACCGTCAGCGTAACATTTTCAACGCAACCAATTTCGAATACAGAATTAAATTTCTAACAAACTAACGCACGAATAAATTTAAAATTTAAATTACCCCGTTCATGCATCTATGGACATCGGGTATTATTGATGATTGCTTATTTTAGAGTTTGTTTAACAATTTATTTGGCAATTATATGGGGACTTTGTTCGGGTGGTCTTACACACGGACATATAGATGAAAAAAACATATGACAGATAAGCACGTTTATTTACACGGGTTGGAATAAAACATTAATACATTTTTCAGTCTGATAATATATTTTTTCGCGATCTTGGGACTTTTCCCACTGTAAATAGTATCCCATGCCTAATAGGAAAGTATTGCCTAAGATGAAAATGGAAAAAATAATTGAAACGGGTTTTAGTATTATCTTATTATCTTTGGAAGATCAATGCTGAAATATTACAAATTTTAAAAAGCCTTTGAGTTTACCCCTGTGCCCCTGACAAAAATATTCCCGGGGGGACGGGATATTTTTCGGCAGTAAAATATAGCCTATGTTGATCCCAAAGCCACTATCCACAAACTTTGTTAGTTTTAAGTCTATAAATCGTTTGAACTTTTTGAATTAAATCATTTCGGACTGACAGAAAAAAATTGTTTTAACTTTCGATTTGGTTAAAGTAAGTATCGAATTTACGCGCATAAAAAACATAAAATGTCAACGTTGTTTATTTATTATGCTCGTATGTTAACAACCTCTTTTAAAAGGTAAACTTTAAGAATAAGTACTTCAAAAGATTTTAAGATAAAGTTCATGAATAAAATTTTGAAGTTGATACTTCGTCAACAAAGAGTGCATGATGAACTCTGAAACATTTAATGTTGTTTTAAGTTTTACACACACTTAACATTAGACTTGTAAAACGTGGGATTAAATGTTCAAGTTTTCAAGCATGTCACACAAAATATTTAACATGAAGATTGTGTCGAAAATTCTTAAAAGTTAAAAGCCAATGAAACGTTGACAATGTGACTTTAGAACTTTGACTATTTATATGTGGACTGGTTACGCGTGTAATTCTACTAACAAACATTTCTGCCACTTTTTGCGGGGAGCGAGGTAACATGAAATCCGCAACTTTGGATTTTATTCTTCATAACTTTAGATTCTAATTTTGAATGTTAAAAAAAATGAAAAGTAGTCTCGTGTGAACCCCAAACGTTCTAAGTTTGAAGTTATTATTTAGCAATTATAGGCTGTCTCGTTTAGTGATAAGGTGTAAAATTGAATGTAAATGCACAAGATCAATTGTGCTTATACCGTGGCAGAGGGGAAATGCTACCGCAAGGCTAGTCCTTATAATTAGTCAAAGCTTTAGAAAGGGTCACACATTTTTTATGCTATTTTATATTCATTCCAATCGACTTGTTGCTTGTTGAAGATATAGAGAAAAGGTGTTGACGAATCGTGTTACTGATTACTGGCTGTTGTATTACGTACCTTTTATTTGATTGACGAAGAATATTGATTGTTGGTTAGGCTATTACAAGCGATGGTCGCAGTGTTACATAATGACTATGTAACACTGCGACCATCGCTGGTCCATTGTGTTCGCCCCAAGCTCACCCATATTTTACGCACACCTCCGAACATTCGTATTTTTTCTTTTTGATTCTCGGGTATTTTCTTTCCTCACGATGTTTTCTTTCACCCCGAGCTAGTGATAATGATAAATACAACCGTACAAAAATTCCGTAGAACTTAGTGGTACAGGCCAGGAATCGAAAAACCACCTCATGGTTGAGTCGCTCGCTCTCTTCCGTATGGACTATCATCGCTCGAGACGAAGCATGTGTTCGACGCGACGAACGACCGACGAAGCAATCGGTTGACTCAATCGAAAGTAATGAGTATTTAAAGTCAGTGGTCTGCGTATGAAGTCGCGGGCGCCGCTAGTTGATAGTAAATAACTCGAAAATATTATACAGGGTCCTTCTTAATATGCTGACACTTTTTTAAGGGAATGATCAGACCATCAAACTGAATAACTTTCACTAAAGGTCCAAAAGCGATTTTTTTCCGCGATTTCGATGTTGGTCCCTTAGAGAAAGTTGTTCAGTTTAATGGTCTGATCATCCCCTTAAAAAAGTGTCAGCATATTAAGAAGGAACCTGTATGATATTTTCGAGTTATTTACTATGAACTAGCGGCGCCCGCGACTTCGTACGCGCAGACCACTGACTTTAAATACTCATTACTTTCGATTCCGTCAACCGATTGCGATGAAACAAAGCCTAAATTTTAATCCAAACTAAGCCTTACTTCTGGGTGTATAAAATTTTTCAAATTATTCAGAGTGTATCTAACCACCCTAGTACCTACATCGGATTCAAAAGGAGATTTAGACTATCAGACTTTCCCACCAGATTTCTGATTTTGGTCCATAGTGAAAGTTGTTTGGTTTGATGGTTGAATCCATCCCTTTAAATATTACTAGGGTATTTTGTTACACTCTGTAAATACATTTTTAAAGTTTGTTCCAAATTTTGAGTACCTAGAAGCAGCGGGCAAAATATATTTCCCGGGGTATCAGGTAAGAAAAGTTTTCGTTGAATGGAAAATCCCGCAAACCAATGCAATTTTGTTCTTTCGTACGTTGGCACAAGAATTTTACCAGAGGACGTAAAGCAAATTTACATCGACACGCTACATTAAGGTTTTCTCTCGCCTATTGCGATACGATACTACAAAAATGTGTAACATTTTCTCACACAGTGATATGGATAGTTTGTCCCCATTATGCAAAATTGTCGCAAGTTGTCATTTAGGTTGCTGCAGCAATTTTCTGAAAATCACAGATTATAATTGTTGGATACGCGTAAAAACCACAGATATTTAAAAAGTGAAAAATAATTCGGTCGCCTATTATTTTTGATGTAAACAAATTTATGTTTTACTTTTTAACTCTCTTTGAACCGCTATCTCTTTTTATCTCTTTTTAACCGCTATGAAATGACCATAGTTTTTTTTTATTCGACAATTACTTGCGGTCCCCGACACATTAATTGACCTTAAATATCTTAAAGAGAGTTAAAATAAAACATGCATTTGTTTACATCAAAAATAATAAATATAATATAGGTGACCGAATAATTTTTCACTTTTTTAAATACCTATCTGTTTTTAGCGTTGCGTTGGGGGTTTTATAAATTTGTAATTTAATGTTATTTCATATTTTTTATGTTACTTGAAATCTGTTAAACCGATTTTCATGAAACAAAGCTAAGAACACTCTCGCAAAAATTAGATTTCTATTAAAAAAGCCGCATCGTAATCGGTCCACTCGTTTGGGAGCTACGATGCCACAGACAGTCAGACAGACAGACTGACATTCAGACAGATATACAGATAGACAGATAGACACACCGACATCGGCGTCAAACTTATAACACCCCGCTTTTTGCGTCAGGGGTTAAAAAAGGAGTTAAGATGTTGTAATTGCAATTGCATTGCAGCTCTTCTCTCAATAGACACGTGTCTAGTCATTTAGAAGGCAGGTGTTTGTAGGTACCATAAAAAGAAGAACTAAATCGTGATTCTTATAAATGCAATTGCTCCATAGTTGCAATGACTAGATAATTTGTGTGACAATGTCCAAGATATTTAATTATTTAAACCCACCCTGAGGGTAGGCCTGTGCTCTGCAGTGGAACGTATCTAAGTTGATCATGATGATGAAGTGCCAAAAAGGGCAGAAATACAGTTTATATTTCATCCTATACTTACAGATTTAACAACTTTCCAAATTATTAGGTTTACTCATAAGAATTTACGTGCTTTGATCAAAGTTAAAGGACTTCACATGTAGGTACGTAAGGCCCGGTATACACCAGAGCCGAGATGGACGGAGTGGAGAAGAGCGGATGCCGGCTAGGTTGTATCTCCTGGAGTTGAGCGGAGCGGAGATGGATGGAGCGGAGTCGAGCGGGGTCCAGCCAGGCCTGTCTCCTTCCACATTTTAGGTACGCTCAGCCGGACCATCAAAAGAATGGCATATAAATTAAATTATTCGGTTCATTTTTATTTGCATGAGCGCCGTTGTAACTGTTGGTAGGTTATTTGCGAAGTAGGTAACTCTGCTGTACTAGTATTTATTCTGTGTCCTATGTCCAGCGGGGATTTGAACTGGCTTGTTGACAACCAGTCATTTGCAATTACAAGACTCCACCTAATGCTGCATTCGCAACAATTTTGTTTCGTCACAGTTTTATTCTATCAACTTTCTGTCTCCATATATTTGATGTTTGCGATTTTTCCAGCTCAGAACATATAAAGGATGAATCATAACTTACACAAGAATTAAAATAATAATGTGAAAATTCCACCGAACGGGAACAACCCGACCAAATACAGGGTGTGTCAGTGGATCCCAGGCAGATTAATGGTAGTCGCTGATCAGATTAAAAATTAATCGCGTTATCGCTCTAAAGACCTGCTGAAAGAAATGGCCTGGAAAATAAAATGTCCTCCAAGGAGACGTAAATCTTGATTGTCAGCCGAAGCTTGATTAAGTGTTAAATTTTAAATTATGATCTCGGCCCCTTGTCGTGCCGATGGGAGGACGCCAAAGGCTGCGTTTTTGTGATAACAAGTTTTATTGACGTGTTTTAAGTCTTTATTGCCCCGGATAAAATTTAATGAAAACGGTTCTGTTTTATCAGTGCCGAAAACGTTGAAAGGGTGAACGGTTTGGTGTTTAATAAACGCCGTTTTTGAAATATTTAACAGTATCTTTTGTAGGTATTTCGCTTATTTAACGTAGAACAATATAAAACATAGGATTGTTACTATATGAAATTTACAAAGCGTTTCATAATTAATATAACTTGTTGTTGATGACATGCTGCTAGAATTAAATAAAATGTACTAAGTAACTAACCTACAAAAAGGAAATAAGGTGGAGCTTTGTTCTGTTTGATAACAAAATACGGAACCCTAAAAACTACCTTTCTGGTACATAAATTACAAGATTTTCCACGAAAAAATAATAATCATTTTAAAAGTTGGCAGTAACTTAAATTCCATCAATGTCAAATCGATTAAAACGTCTAAAATAAAAATTACAACACAATAAGAATCACTTAACTACTACAATCTCGAGTCATTTTTTTATTACTTAAAGTAATTATTGTATTAATTTCGAATACAAAATTTTACAATTCTAAAAGTCTACTCACCAATAATGCATGAGAGGAAATGGACTGTGAAAAGACAGGCGGCAGCTGTACCCATAGCTCATACCAGAACCCTAAAGGGGTTCATTGCACCTGAAACAAAAGAGGATAATGTTAATGACCCTTTGAAGAATCGTTTTCGAACCTCTGAGGATTAGAGACGACTAGAATTAGTGTGGTCCGATAGTCGAATATCGATAGTCAAGTAATTTCAACAGTATCGATAGTACGATAGATGTTTTAGAATATGACAATTTATTACCGACAGTATACATCCATACATAAACTCATGATTATTATCGTTGCGGGTTGGTCAGAATCTCTGCTACAACGAAGTATGCAGTTATAGTTTCAGAATTGAATAACGATATTATCGATATTAATGTTACTCTTAGTTGAAATAATATCAAATAATACAAATTATAAAGATAGTGGCGTATGTGTGTTATAAATTGTGTATATTATAAATTATATTGTTCTAAAATTGGTACAATACCATACCCAGAACTGCAATTGGTATCAGATTCTGAATAAATGAATTATACTACTAATACTGTACTAGGCGATCAGTAAGCCCCAAAGTTATTTTAAGTGCAAAAGTGTGGGCGCTAAATACAGATAATATATCTCATCCTATCCTCCTGAATCTTCTGATCGATCTGGGAAACCGTGGCTGTCACCGGCAGCCACACGGTAAGGGCATCAGAGATGTTGAAGATGAATGAAGGAATTATTCGGATACTTTCGATAGTACCTAAAGTAGTTTATCAAAAGTATTTCCACTTTTAAACTATTAGATTTTCGTATCGATAGTGCAACATATTTTCAAGGTCAACTATCGATACTAAAAGAATATCGATAGTTTGGCAACGCTACTATAAATTCAAAGTTTTGGCAGGCGTGAAGCTTGAATTTATTTCACAGTCTGTTAAATAGATTGTATAATTGGTAGGTTAACGTAACCTTTAACCTTTGTCAATAGGTCAAATAATGTAATTAAATTTGAATTAAATGTGTTTCTAGGGACATGATGAGTTTTGGGAGACTAGATTATTACAATATATGCTCCGTTTCAGACTTCTCATACACTAGGTATAATAAAGTTGATAGTGAACTTGCCTGCTGAACCTAGGACCGTGGGTTCGAATTCCGCGGGCTGAGAATTGTATGGTGAACATGTGAGTATGAACAGTTGTCAAGTAATCGATGTTTGTTTGTATCTATAATAATTATATAGGTGGCGTATATAGGTAGGTAGTAGGTGAGTGGAGACCACGAACTGGCAGGCGTAGTGTGGGATGCCCTGCGACCCGCTGTACCGAAGACCTAAAAAAAGTAGCGGGGATGTGGAAGGCCGAGAATAGAGTTTTGTGGCGCGCCTTGGGAGAGGCCTATGTTTAGCAGTGGACGATGATAGGCTGATGATGATGTTAATTATAATTACTAGCTAATACCCGCGACTTTGTCTCCGTGGATTTTTATTCTTAAGTCTTTTCCTAATACTCCAGTTTTATACCATTCATCAAAATCAGCGGTTTAGCCGTGTAAAGTAACTGACAGACGGTAAGACCATATTTTTTCCAGTCCTTAAACAAGGACATGTCCATTAGAATATTGTATCATTGCCTAAATAAGAACGTCAAAAAATTTGTAGCTGCCTATTCTAAATCTAACATATTTATGAATTCTTTTAAACCTGTGTCGGATTTAGTTAGAAAGTAGGTACATAACATAGTTAGTTTATAGCTCACAATGTGTGGAATGAAGAAGCTATGTGAACGATAAATGCATCCGCTTCGAAGATAGTTTTCGAATTTTCTAAACGCTAGTAAAATCACTTCCGTAGTTACCTAAGAGACACAAGCTGGTTTTGAGCGTAGATAATGTTGCAATGACGTCGCAACTACGCCTCCGCGTGATTATACTGCAACATCGCCGCGACTCAACTGCGATATTGCCGTGATATCGCCGCGACACTGATTGATTTTAATGAATTTTAGAAATATCGCGGCGATAATTCGGCGATGTAGCGGCGATATAGTTCTTACGGTCAAAAATATTGTGAGATATAATATAATGACCCTGACAAGTGTACTTCCAAGATAGCTCCGTGATTTTGACGCATCGTATTAGAGTGATTATTTTACTTTCTGAAAAGGTTTGAGCAGTAAAACCTTAAATTTTATGTTAAATGTTAATTAATCTTGTATATTTTTAGTGCATTATAATGTTTTGACGGCTCACACAGCTTTAAAAAGTAAAATAAATCTCTAAAACCTCCTGTCAAAATCACGGATCTATCTTGGACGTACTATAAGTGCTACCTTTTGACTAAACAACGTGTAAACAGCTTAGGAAAGATTGGGTCAGTTAAATTTGCATGGGATAAAGGGCAATTGGCTATTTATTTTTATTCTCCATAATAGTAATTTCCACTAAGGGGCTCGGTGGGTCAACTAATGATATTTAACAGAAACTAAGCACGAACACCCTCGAACCTATAAGGGTGTGATTACTTTTAGCAGAGTAAGGTTGTTGGTAGGCTTAGGTTACATTAGACTGTCATTTATTTTTATTTCATTTCTTAAGGAATGTCTACAAAGTTGACAACATCACAATTATTAAATAACTTAAACAAATAAGCCACCTTAAGAGAAGTTTATTCCGAATGCGTAAATGCACGATGCATACAAACGAAGTCTGGTGATATTTTCAATACTAACCAATTAAACTCAATGAAATTTTACAGAAATCATCCAGGAAAAAATCTCTATGCTTGTATCGTGTCCGATTTTCGTTCAAATATACAGTTTCAATGCTAGGATTAATTTAAGTTTTGTATGGAAATCTTTAAGGCACTGTTACTTTAAAACTGTACATTTTAAGGAAAATTGGACACGATACAAGCATAGAGATTTGTTTTTAGATTGTTTCTGCAAAATTTCAATGAGTTTAATCGGTTAGTATTGAAAATATCACCAGACTTCGTTTGTATGGAGCGCGCCAACAGTAATTAAAAAGTACCCTTAATTAAAAACAACCACGGCATGCATGTGGTTACAATAGTGAACGTCCCCTTAAGACGCAATAGATTGAAAATTTCATTCTCTGGGTAGTTGGCTCGGTGGCGAAATTGGATAACGAAATTCCCCGGTTTGGAAGAGTGCTGGTTAAAGTCCCGCCCGAGACTTAATTTTTCAATCTTTAATTTGAATAGTAAAATAAAATAAAATTAGATATAAAATGTTACTACACCAAAAATTGTCTAATAAAAAAAGAGTTTATAGAAATTAATTAACAATAACACAATCATAATTATTGAGATAGGTAGGTAAACTCCTAAGAGGAAGGATCTCTCTTTAAGACTAGAGTGAGCTATACCAATTGTAAAGTGTCCACTTTTTTTGACGTTTAGGTTTGAGTGTGTGGTGTCAAGTAGTATGGACAAAAGGCACCAAGTGACATATCTCCTTATGTTTACGGTCACTTTTCACACACACTAGCTCAAAAATAGTGGACAGCCGCATAAACAAATATCTATAGTTCCATCTCCTTCTACTATTAAAGGTACGTCATAAGACAAAAGAGACCAACTACAATCGTAAATTTATGCGGACTCTATGGAGATCCTTCCTCTTAGGTAAACTCACATTATTTATTATACGTTTTTTGTACAATTTAATATTTTGTTCATTTTTCAATTTCATTCTGTGTCAAAAGATAAGGCTGTAGCTGATACAGAGTGTAACCCATATTTTATGGAACTTACCTCTCTTGTCCACACAACACTTTAAAGAAAACTGTTTTCCTTAGCTTAGTTGCTTCTTAACAACACCCAAGGAACTGTTGTTAATATTTTAAACCACACAACCCTACAATTGTCTGTTAACCCTAACACCAAATAAAACCAGAAGAAAATGTTAACACATTTATACAGGGTGTAGTTTGTGTAGCAGAATTAAATGGATTTTCCCGGTACCAATATCGAAGCAAGTTTAAACCTTTCAACCGAACCGTGAGCATATTGCGGTCTAGCTAAAATATTTTTTCATATTTTATCTTGAAACTGGAGCATTTTGGTAAATATCGGCACATATCGGCCGCCACTTATGACCGAGATTCGTTGATTTCAGACATCGATAGGCACTTGAATATTTTACAAAGTTAAAACTCTATTGCTCGAAGCGCTCGTTGGCGTAGTGGAGCTTCGGTATCGGAAACGATCACCGAAGTTAAGCATCGTGAGGTCCGGTCAGTCTTTGGATGGGTGACCGTTCAGTGGTATTTCATCTTGAGCGTTTCCGTGTTTCGGAAGGCACGTAAGGCAGTTGGTCTCGGATAGTTCCGTCAGATGGCGTTGCTACTATTCGTTAAGCCAGGTCAGAGGCCTATTAAGGCGGCTTGAAAATTCTCTGAGAGCAAGTTGACCACTAACTTGCCTCCACCAACACGCACTGGGCCCGCGTGGTGGAGTATGGCCCACTCCCTCTCACCCATATTCGTGAGAGGAGATCTTTGTCCTGCAATGGGATTTTACAGGCTATAACTTAACTTTAAATTTACTCTAGGTGTAGTGCCGCTTCGGTTTTTGAAACGATTACTGAAGTAGAGAATACTTCTAAACTGAAAGCAACGCCCGTTGCGATCTGACTTAGGATGGGTGACTGCTTAAGTGGTATTTTCGGGGTATTCCACATAGAGCAACATTGTTTAAAAGCCTGAATTCGAGCACACAATTTTGGTGGTAAGGGGGGTGAAATATGGAATTTGATATTTTGACTATCGTCGGCTTTCAGCAAGAAATCACTTTAGTGACATTGTATTCTAATTTTTAAATAATGGCGTCCATCTTGGTTATAGATTATTTAGCCAATGTCTAGTTTATGTAGCAAAAGTTCTTGACATTGTACGGGTATAAATGAATTTTGATGACTTCAAGGGTTATTTTTAGAAAAGAACACTATCCTGAACCACCACAACTTCGTTGTAGGCCGGGGAGGGGGCAACCGACGACCGACATGTGACGTGACCACTTTATAGCAGACTGTAAGACTCCCACTAAGTAACATTATTATATTCTCTGAAAAACCGTTTTGTTAATATTGAACTTTGACTACTTATATGTGGACTGGTACTAACAAACATTTCTGCCACTTTTTGCGGGGGGTGAGGTAATATGAAATCCGCAACTTTGGATTTTATTCCCCATAACTTTAGATTCTAATTTTGAATGTTAAAAATCATGAAAAGTAGTCTCGTGTGAACCCCCAACGTTCTAAGTTCGAAGTTATTATTTCGCAATTATAGGCTGTCTCGTTTAGTGATAAGGTGTAAAATTGAATGTAAATGCACAAGATCAATTGTGCTTATACCGTGGCAGAGGGGAAATGCTACCGCAAGGCTAGTCCTAATAATAATTAGTCAAAGATATTGAACGATCCTTAATACCAATTTCTTTAGTATGGATGACTAAACATTGTTTTATTTTATGAACAGTTTTTCCCAGAATGTTACATGTCACCTAGTGACTTCTTGCAGTAAGCCGACGATAATTTATTTTTCTTCTTTGAGCAACGTAAACCTATGCTTAATAAGCCTTTATAGGTTTTCTCTATCTTTCCCTTTATTTCTCCATGTTATCATAGACACATCACCAACATAAGTATAATATAAATACCTAATAGATGATAGCAATTACAGCGATCGTGAGGTAGTTATTGTAAATCAACAACATTATTATCTATACCTTATATGGTAGCATCTGTTAGTGAATTGTGGTGGGCTTCATTAGGTCGATATTAGGATGGTGTAAATTATATCTATTTGGTAATATCTTAGAATAATTAACTTAATCATATTCATTCATCTCGTTTTGAGTATCATAATAGAATGATTGGTCTTCACTGAAGTTATTACCAATACTGAAACATGCGAAAAAATATTGCCACGTTATTTTCGAGGTAGAAGGGGTAGGCCGTTTCTTTTCCGAGTGTGTATGATGCGAACTAAGGATTAAGGAAGGAATTTTGCTTGATGGTATAATCATAAGTGTGCAAACATTTCTGATGAACTTGGTCAGATAGTCATAATTTTATACCTACTTACGTTTGGTTTTGGTAATGACGATGATACAAAATACTGTCATTTCGTCAGTCGACTTCATCATAGATACAAAATTCATCTACTGCTTTTTCGTCCACCAAAATACGAATGTTCTTATAAACGGGAAAATAAAATTGTTATGTAGCTATAATAAATACTTTTCGTTATTTATAGTTAAAGGAATTTTATTTTTGATCAAGTAGTATGTGGGAGTATCTATTCCAATCTCAGGGATTGTTTTTGATCAAGAACAAGAAGAGTTTGCGTATTTCGGAGCCTCGTGGCATGCAAAAACGCGACGCGCGAACACCACGCGAGACAAGTGCTCGTGTCAGAACTTGTGACTCAAATAACTTGTCAAATGACTTGTCAACGTAACTCAAATAAATACTTATTGATGTTTAAAAAAGAGCAGCGAATTCATCGTGTAACTAAGAATAAATAAAAACCTTCATTCGTGTACTGACGTATCCGATTTCTGCCAACATTTCTAAACTTGGGATTTGAAAAGTCTTACTTCGTTCCGTATAAATCTACATCAAAGATTAAGTTTCGAAAGTAGAAAAGGTTAGGAAAAGAAAGTTTTATTTTGTTCTTATTTTTCTTCAAAAATTGAGTTACAGCAAGCACGATTGGAAATAACAAATTTTCCTTGGAAATAAAAAAAACTTTATAGTAATTTTGTAATAATGACGCTTCTGAAATTGAAAATTCCATCCACTTTGTGTAGATTTTGCAGCAATATTAGGTTTACAAAAACAACATTGACACACAAATAATCTGTTTCCATTTAAAATAATCTAGTCCAGACTTCTAACAAGACTTTAGTCTATCCTTGATGATGAAGGTTTTAAAACTGAACAACTTTCTTTATCTGGACTAACATCGAATTGAAATAACAAAAAAATAAATCAGCTGGCGCATACATTTGTATCGATTACATTTGTAATTTAGAACAGCTGATGTTTTTCATCCGAGTTGCTCATTTCCTCTTCAGGTCCCACATGTGTGGCAGTTATCTTATTATGGGGTGGCAAGCTAGCAATACCCAATGGGATCTGTTGTGTTGACCCAAAATATTTATTTTCATCACATTTCAAAAACGTGGTAAATAAAGAAACCTAGGGTGTGTGTCATGGTTGGAAGAAGAAGTAAATTACACAACTCCGCTCTACATTTATGAAAGCACATCTAGGACCAACTTGTCTAGAATATCATATCAAATTTCCTTCACAAGATGAACCTAAATTACTAGAAGCATTTCTAGAAAAGATGATATCCAATAACGAATGTAGGTTAACTTTTTATCCGATTTATCCGGAAAAGAGATGTAATAAAAAGGGTCAATCTACAGTTCTACGGAATCGAGTAGAACTTAACGCCCACCCGGGAAATTCTAAGCGGATATCCGGTTTAATACAATATGGAAAACGATGGTCAGTCAATGGCTTCAAACCCAAAATGTGCTTAATTTTGTTTCTCCTGTCAGGCATTTTTTATCGATGTTGGGTAAAAATAAGAAGCTTGAAATACCTACAGAGGTGGAGTTCATAATTCATAATCATTTATTGCTTCATGTGGTGTACATAGATCTTTTTCAGGTAATAACAGTTCGCAACATGAGCCCTGCAAGGGCACTGCAATTTACATTTGAATGAATAAAATATTATAAAACTAAGAAAGAAATAAACAAAATTTAACAATTATAGGACTTTTCATGCATAAAATAATTAAAATAATAAAATAATTATGTTAAAATAGTTTTTATTGCAATCATTTTTTTGAAACCAGAATCTATGACCTTGGATTACGTCATAGAGTTTTCCCATCTCATTTGGTCTTTGCGTGGAGTAGACTACACCATAGGTTTCAGAACAAAAACATTTTAAAACCCATACAAAAAATTTATGATGTCATAACTCCTAACCCCTCCCCTAAGGGAAATAAGTGCCGGTCAAAATGAGTGTTTTAACCAAAAGTACCTGTATACTAAACGGCTATCCTACTGCAAAGTAATGCAACTATTTATCCCTAACACCGTGTATAGTATAGCGCAGACAAGTGTACGCTAAATTTTACTTTATTGCCACGCCACGAGAGTAACTATCGATGTAAGTGTCTTTGAAGAGTGGTTATTCTGTATACGAAGTACTATTTAATATAGGGTCCAACTTAATATGCTGACACTTTTTAAGAGGATGACCAGACCATCATACTGAACAACTTTCTCTATGGGCCCAACATCGAAATCGAAAATGCAGTTTTGTATAGAACAGCAGATTTTTTTTCGCGATTTCGATATTGGTGCCATAGAGAAAGTTGTTCAGTTTGACGGTCTAATCATGCCCTTAAAAAAGTTTCAGCATTTCAGTTTTAGGAAGGACCCTGTATGTATTCTGTCAAAAGTATTTATTAACATTATTCTTATTAATAATTTTATTAGTAAAGGAGTGAACGCGAAATGACGGCTAAAAAGATGAATGGAGGAAGACGGTATATTGCTCTGACACCCCTTGTAATAGGATAATAGCAGGAAGATTACTATAAGCTCGATGATTATTTGAATGACCAAAATGTCTGGTCTTGACAATGTTACTCTGTGTAATTTAATATTGAATTTATGTAATTGTACTTTGTATATTTTGTTTTGTTTAAAAGAAGTGTGTTGTAGAGTTTCTGGCCGCATCTTCTCTACAACGGAACACCTTCCGACGCGGTGGTAGATTCAAAAACATGACGTCAAAAAGTTATCTATGTGATATTATTTTGAATAAACAATTTTGACTTTGACTTTGATGATGATGATTTCCCTAATCTATTTCTGAAGTCGGTTAAAAAAGAATTTAACAATTTCCCAGTAACTTCTAGAAACTTTAAACGTCAAGTAATTCACGACTAGTAGATTTATACACAATTACATAAATACCTACTCGGTATTCGTCTCACAAATTTGGTACTGGAAGCGAGTTTTCCGACACCTTATATTTACTTACTTACTTAAGCCGATTGTTAAGGCCGCCGTTTTTACGGGCCATCTCATTTCAGCCTTATTTTAGATCAGACTTAACTTATTTTATTTTCTATAATTTGGTATTTTCTTTTCATAATATATTATATTCAACGCATCAAGTGAAGATAGGTTTGAGGAAAGCACGTATCCAGACTTTTGGTTAGGGTGGGGTGGGGTGGTGGTGGGGGGGGGGGGGGCTGGGGGTCAACATTTATTTTAATGGGGGGGATACGTGCATGGTTTGACGTATAATACAGAAAAATTTCTAGAAAAGTTACTCCTTAGTCGTCTTGTACACTAGCTATGGGAAGAACAGAGTGGTTGTAACCCAAAACTCTACGGTTTATGCAATCTTAAAATATTCACGTTTACCAAAACTCTGTCCAGTTTGACGGGCAGTGAGTCCGTCGCGACTTACAACAGACAGTTGGTACATAAATGCCTCGAAATTGAAGCATGCATGTTTCCTCACGACCTTTTTCTTCACCGAAAAGCCAGTACTGTTACAAATCGTAGCATAGCATATACTCACGACTATTTTCCTCGAGGGGTAGTCAGAGATATTCTGCAACCTCAAAACATCCACGTTTCACTAATAGTACTAAAACTTTGTCCACAGCGACGGGGAGTGAGCCCGTCGGCGCTTGCAAATCTTGAGGTACATAAATTCCGAAAAACTTATTAGTTCCTAAAAGTCGGCTTGGACAAGGATCGAACACAGCAGGCATGGTTACTCGCCTTTAGACCACCACGGAACACTAAACGGCGTGTAAAATACAAATAAAAACAGAGTAAAAATAACCTAACAACCAATTAACGCTCTCAAAGTACAACCAATTACAAAGGAACGATGTAAATAGCAATATTTATAAAATATTGCTCGGAAAACCATTAATGTAATTAGCAAAACTACCGTTTTCCTGAAACTAAACCGGCAATAAACTGGTTGTTAGTTAACTATAAACACAAGTGTGCGGTAAATTATATTAGTTTCGATTTCAAATTGTACATTTTATTGGTTTAGTACACCATTCGCCAAAGGGTGAGTCGCATTATGCCTATTCTACCTATATATTTTTCTCGTCGCACTGTTATAGTGTTGGTGGCGCGTTGTGAAGATGTATGGATACGAATCCGTCCACATTCAGGATCGAATCCGCACGGATGACATATCATGTACTAATGAGGTTTTCTAACTTATGTACATAATACCGACTGCTCTCAAACGGTGGATGAAAACATCGCGAGGAAATCTGCATCATATGTGTGGTGGTCTAATGCTCATATATAGTACCCGAGTGTAAAATTAAATGCGTTACATCATACTTAAAGAAGTGCTTCACACCATTAAACTGAACAACTTTCACTACGAGACCAAAACAGAATTAGCGAAAGAAAACTGCTGTTCCATAGAAAACCTCAATGACTAAAAGTTTGGAAATGGTAAATTTTTTTTTGCCATTTGGTTGTCTTTGATGGTCTTTTAAGTTTGCATCCAGTATAGGCTGATGATGATGATAATGATATTTTGTTCCAGAAAAGAACATAATTCAAAGGCTTTGACTATTTATATGTGGACTGGTTACGCGTGTAATTCTACTAACAAACATTTTGCCACTTTTTGCAGGGGGCGAGGTAACATGAAATCCGCAACTTTGGATTTTATTCCCCATAACTTTAGATTCTAATTTTGAATGTTAAAAATCATGAAAGGTGGTCTCGTGTGAACCCCAAACGTTCTAAGTTCAAAGTTATTATTTCGCAATTATAGGCTGTCTCGTTTAGTGATAAGTTTTAAAATTGAATGTAAATGCACAAGATCAATTGTGTTTATACCGTGGCAGAGGGGAAATGCTACCGCAAGGTAGTCCTTGTAATAATTAGTCAAAGTTCAAAGGCAATATCGAAATACAGAAACAGATATTTGAAATACTTTTCCATTCTTAGAACAGGGAAAATCTGTTTTGAGAATGGCTATAATAATGTCCAAGATACGTGGAAGTATGTTATTTTTATTTTGTCGTAGTATATTGTTTCATAGCGTCCAGGAAGCTGGAAATAGGTATTGTCTATACCTGGAGTACAGACTGCCTTACAAGCGGTGAAACATGAAAATACTCGTTGGCGGTCGGTAATGTTCAACCTTCGCTGTTGGTTTGTCCCTTTCTAATCCAATGACGAAAATAGAACATAGATAATAAAAAAAGGGTTTTTATTTAATTTTTGTTCTGACTGAAAGGGACAAACCTAAAGTTTGAAATATCGACGTACGAAAAAGGTTGAACTTTACCGACCGCCATGGCCAATTTTCGTTTTTCATGCTTGTAAGGAGGATTGGTATCCTTTATCATTCTAAATCCATGATAGCGTCCTACTTCCCTCTATTCGTCATTATTATAGGTTGAGTGGGAGAAGTTTCTTATACAGTGACTATGGTAAACCAATGGATGCCAATTCTCCTTAAAAGCATTGGAACACGAAATTGGCCAAGACGGTCGGTAATGTTCGTCCTTCTTTCGTATAGGTACGTTTCCGTCGATGTTTCCAACGTGTTTACTTTGTCCCTTTCTATTCATTCCTCTTAGGTTTTACGACATTAGCGCCCCTAGCGGTGTCGGACCGCCGTTAATTATTTCAAGTAACGTGTCAGTTAAAAGTATGTTATTTTTATAATAAAATAAAGTAATGTGGGGACTTGCCACAGATGTCAACACCCACAAGTTATAGCAACGAACCTAACAGATGGCGCTACGGTCGCACTCGCAAATATGTACGTAAGACAACTTGCGACGTCACATTGGTAACCCGTTGGTAGCTACACATAAGGTTCACAATCGTATACAAGACATAAATCGCCCAAGAGAAATAATCACAGAGATTCGATATATATACAAGGTCCAACTAAGATCTGTCGGACCACGGCCGTTCCCCAGGCTTCACACATAGCCTGGCGGAAGATCTTCCCTTTTCACCGGAGGAACCTTCCACAGTAGTTCCTCCACAGTAAGAACTAAAAAAATTAGCAACATTATCGATATTAACAATTTAAAAATACCTATTTGCTAGAATCCACGATATTTGCAATGCCAATTTCCGTGCAAACTTTTATCCCGGTTTTCACACCTTTGGAGATAAAATTTCAAAAAAACCCTTTTTAGTGAGCACCTAGATGCCAATAGAAACTTCCATGCCAAATTTTTAGTTTGTAGTCTTAATAGTTTTGGAGATTTCGTGTTGAGTTAGTGTGTGGATTTACATAGATTCAAGCATATTTTCTACAGCTTCTCCTACAGAAGTACACATTTCTGCCACCCCGGGCGCTGCGATCGATTTGTCAGTTCCCAGCACCACTTTGCACATTGCCAATATAATAAATATACAATGTTCTTGGTACAATTTATATTCCCGTTTCTATCTTCAGCGGTTTAGGCTTTGCGTTGTCAGTCAGTCAATCAGTCACTGAACTGTTATATAGGTATCGATATATGTGTCATTCGTTCATCGGCGATAACGGATATTTTTGCAACGTTTTAAAACAGAATCTATCCAACTTTCTAACATTACACGTGCCATGAAATCGGAAAGCCTTTTGCATGTTTTTTAGCACCGAAAATTCAAAAGAGGAATACGAATGCTGAAACCACGTTAATTGGTGCACAAAAAAGGTCCATTCAAACACCGCAGTTTCATTGAATAGGACCGAAATACGTCTAACGCCGATGTATATTGCGGAAAAATGCGATGAAAACGTCAGGATAATTGATAAATTGGTTTGTCTGAGTGATGTTACTGTTTCTGATTTTATGATTCAATGAGCCAAATCAGTTTATTGATTTATGTAGTAGGAAAAGTTAAAAAAGTACCATTAAAAATTAAGATAGTGTTTGGCTGATGTAAACTATATTAACCCACATTCGAGTCATTTATAATATGCGTTGTCGAGATTCTCTACGAGATCTTTTTAAATATATCATTATTTCGACATTCTGCCTGCAGGCAATTTATTTACGAATATATTAAGTACATTCGCCAAAGTTTGCATCTCTATCCCAAAAACAGTGACGTGATTTTCATAATTACAATAGAAGAAGAATAATTTTGAGCATGAGATAAATAGCCCCTGAGTTATTGTGTTTATCTAAACAAGGCTTAGGCCGAGATTAAGACACATTTTATTCGTTTTAAGACTAAGCTCACGCTCAAAAAGGTTTCTTAGAATCTCGGCCTAAGCGTATTCAATCAAATTATTTAAACTCAATTATAAACTTATTCAGCATGATTATGCTCATGACTATATTCCCCGAGGGGGTAGTCAGAGATATTCTGAACACTCAGAACATCCGCGTTTCACTAGTACCGTAACTATAACTTATAAATTATTCGACTGATCTAAACTCAATTAACCAACTCACAATTTCCCTTCTCTATTACGTTTATAAGGTCGCAAAACGTAAACCGTGGTATGATGTATCGCAGTAGATGCTCATTCGTCTTGTTTACACGAGCAAGTGGCATCGACAAATCGTTTCATTTCCTCCCACTTCTACCGTTGGGAACGTAATGGGACTATTGTTTAATGGACGGTATCTTACAACCTACTTCCTTGGAATAATTTCGTGTCCGTTTTTCTTGGTTATTTATACTGGGTAATTTTATTTCTTTACGTGTGCATTGTATTTGAAATAGGTTATGAGAATTTGAATATAATCTTTGACTAGAACTATTTACCTACAGTAATTGATTTAAACGATAATTTTAAGCTGAATAATAGATACTACGCATTGATAATCAAATTGTACTAGTATGAACACTCATAATTTGTGATTATTAACTGTAAGGTCTACCGTGGTAATTGCTACTATGGAGTGATTACAACTATGAGCAATTTCATATATAAATCACGAATTAGTTAATTTAATAAAAATTTAATAATCTTTATTGAGTTACTAAGTTCTTTCAGTTCAGTGTAGCCCTGATTCCTTCACTAGTAAACTGAGTGTCCGGAATCAGTTCTTACCTTTATTTACCAGAACCTAGAATAAATGGTGTTGGTAAATAAAGATAAGAACTGATTCGTGATTGCTCCATCGTTGCAATTACCTCGGTAGACCTTAAAGTCAATAATTCAATATAAGTAAGCTGATATCTCAGTCCAGCAGTGGTGGTCCAGTGGCGAGTAACCTTGCCTGCCGTGCATGAGGCGATGTTTCGATCCCCGTCTAGCTGACTCGTAGCAGCACGATTTGTAACACCGCCGGCTTTTCGGTGAAGGAAAACATCGTAAGGAAACCTACATGTTTCAATTTCGAGGCATGTATTGTACCGACTGTCCATTATAAGTGGCGATGGGCTCACTCCCCGTCACACTGGACAGCGTTTCGGTACTACTAGTGAAACGTGGATATTTTGAGGATTCAGATTATCTTTGGGTAAATCTCGAGGAATATATTCGTGAGTATATGCTATCCTATGTTTCAGTCTAATAACAATGAATTTACTTCCCAATATTCAATTGTTCAATGTTTAAACTTTCGTTAACAATTCAAAATATTTCTAAACCCTCAACATTGTTTGCCACATTTCTTAGCCTCACTTCCGTCCACCATACCTTACAAAGCAAAAACTCCGTGGCCATAAGAAGTTTATCCCTCGGTCGTGTCCGCTAGAAAAACTTTGTATCTTATTTCTTTTATTAGATCTGAAGAGGAGTTCTATTGCGCGGAAACACTGCAGACGGGTAACTTTTTCAAGAAGAAAATGTATGACGTTGTGAACGTTTTTAATACAATTCGTTTGTAGATAGTTTCATTTAGAACGTTTTGTGTAGTACAGTCGCCATCAGATATATCGTAGCATAGGTAGCAAGGTATTCAAATATTTCTGATCCGTGCAAATTTTCAATAAATTATACAATGTGTTAATGAATAAGCGCAATACCTCATACACCCCAACTGATTTATAACATAATAATTAGATTGAAACAATAATTTCATTATTTTGATAGTTAAAATTTAAAGATATTCTCATTTTATGTTTTGAGGCAAAAATGATTTGTTATCATTTCAGCAATGAATGAAAGCGCTAACGTGCTCATGGATACATTTTAAGAATCTTGTTTTGGTAGTAAGTGGGGTGAGAGTGCCCGAGCGGTGGGTTGAGATCGAATTCAGTAAATTTTAAATTTTTCTAACAATTTATTTAATATTTTGAAAAAAATATCTATGTTGAAACCATGATAATTCGATTCTGCTCTCGATTCTAAACAAACTACTTTCTAGTTTTGCGTTAATTCATTAACACGTTGTATACAGTAAATGTTACCAATTATATCGAAACGTGTATTTGGTCATAAATATCGGAACAGCTTATTTTTAATTATTTCTTTACTATGTTATTTAAAATTGAAATGTACAACAACGGGGTAAGGAATTTTTTGATACAATGCTCAGATATGTATGATCACCCTGGCTGCGTAGATAAATTTGATGTTCTAGGCGTTCCGATATTTTTAATTGGTTATGTGTAAGGAATTTATTGAAAATTAGAACTGCTTAGAAATATTTGAACACCTTGTTTGCTACGATATATCTGATGGTGACTATACCTAAGTATTATGCTCTCAGATAATAAGCTTGCTTTTGTACCTGTTTACTCTACTGATTTCGTAATTGTGTTCATATAAAAAGAGATCTTTGAACACATTTTGCTATTTACAACCAAATGTTTGATTATGTACTACAAAACAGTTTGCTGTTTCGGACATTTTGTAACTTTAGTCGTGTTTTTAAATATATTTTTTTTAGAATATGTTATTTGTAAAACTAGAAAAAAAACAGTTTGCATGTCACTATAGTTTGGTTACATTTAACAAAACATTATTTCAATGTATAAAGATCATCATGATTACTCTTTATCGTCCTCACTACTAGGGCATAGGATCTTTACACTTTATATGAACGGTGACAAGAAGAGGATAGCATACTGAGCCAGTGCGAGTGAGTGAGGACTACCTCTGCTTGCTATCTGCCTCCTCCTGTACCACCGAGAGGGTGAGGTCAAAATTATTGGGGGGTCCCTGCGCTTCCGTTTCCGTACTGGATGTAGTACTACAGGCTTTAACGCCAATACAGTCATGTTTTATACGAAGGAGTGCGTGCATGCCCAATGCGTAACGCGAAGTATAGACAAAAATAATGATGTCGACGAAAAATATTGATCAAATATTTTTAAACTGTTTAGATTTATGTCCAGTTTTATATAAAAATATATTTTGTGTTTAATGTTAATAAAGCACATTTTATGAATTCATTTATTTGTTCATCAACTAATTTTGTTTATTTTGCGACAAAAACGATAAAAAACATATAATACCAGCAATAAAATTTACAATAAACTTTATTATTTACACTAGCAACATAAAACTGGAAGTAAAGTTATATGGTACTTACTACGATATACCACTAACAAATGTAACACTTTTGTTGATGTAGTACATTCTTCTAACATAAATTACTTTTCATGCCAACATTTTCCCTTAGAAATAGCCTTGAGTCATTACTATTTTTATTTTTCTCCGTAAAGAGTACTCTATGATATCAACATTGACTCAAATGTATAATAAAACTTAGGAGAATTGAGTTGTGAAGCTGCTCTTTCGGAAAAGAAAAGATCTCCTGGGTTTATAACTAGTAGTCATGTCTGGGGGTCAGCGGTGTACCACGAATTGCTGCTGGTTGGAACTTTTACAGCGTCCTTCCCTTACCCCGTTGTTAGGCATAAGCATAAGCATCAGCATAATTATGCTCACGACTATATTCCCCGAGGGGGTAGTCAAGAGATATTCTGAAACCTCAGAACATTCACGATTCACCAGTAGTATCGAAACTCTGTCCAGTGTGACTGGGGTGAGCCCGTCGCCACTTGTAATGGACAGTGGGTACAATACATGCCTCAAAATTGAAGCATGCAGGTTTCCTCACGATGATTTCCTTCACTGAAAAGCCAGTAGTGTTACAAATTGTACATAAATTCCGAAAAAACTTATTGGTACGAGTCGGCCTGGACGGGGATTTATGTTTGACCGTTGTTAGGGTTGGCTCAAAATGACATACTTTTGGTTCATTTTTGGACCAGGTCTCACCCTGAAGAACTTCGGCTACATGTGCTTTATTCTTTCTTACACAATCCTTCTAGATTATATTTCGTTTTCCTGTTTTATCAAAGGCATTTGTAAATTGTAACTATGGAGCAGTTGTACATATAAATTACGATTCAGTTCTTCTCCTTATTTAACAACACCTCCTGCCTTTTGGATAAAGGCAAGTGGCAGGTCCATAGTTGCAATTACCCTAAGGTTGCATTTACCCCATAGTTGCAATTACCCCGGGACACATTACTTACTTCTACTTTTTCACTACTAATGCTAATATTCTAGATACATTTTTGTTAGTGTTTTTCAGGCCTTATTATTATTTGGAAATCTTTATTTATTGCATGTTAAAATATCCAAGTTTGTAAATCTAAACCTCAACTCAATAACTCTAAGCCACGGTTTATACAGAAGAGACGTGTGGCGGTGGCGGATAATCTAAGTAACATTATATAAACCTTATAGCACTTAATTAACACTGAACAGAATTACGCCAGTGGGCGCGATTCTCCTTTACGACAAAAACGAAGCTATGCTCCGTACTATAAGGTTTATAATTGTGTTACTTTGACTATCCGCCACCGTCACACGGTGTCTTCTGTATAAACCACGCCTTAGTCGTAAATTTTAGGTGTTAGTCATATAGTTACTGTAACTTACCAGGAATAGAGGAACCGTCATCAGCTGTCAAATGAAATCGTTTTTGAGAACTGTTTGACTTCTTGTCGGCACGGTGAAAATTCATGCTCTGAATAATTGTGACTGTTAGATTCACAATTATTCACAGAGCTAGAATTTTTACCGTGAGTGCCGACAAGCTGTCAAACAGTACCCAAAAACGGTTCTATTGCCTCGCGTCACTTATCTCTTTCTATTATACGGTGGACCCGCTAGGTACACCTCGCTTTCCCAGTCGTCTGTTTCTCTATTCCTGGTATTGTAACTTTATGGTTGTAGTCGCCACAAAACAAAAGACAGATTTTTTACCAAATATGGCACAAGAAAATGTTTAGCAGTATTCGTAGGTTTTTAGTCATATTTTGTAGCATTAGATACAATAGCAGTTTCATACTTACCTCGTATTACTTGAAAACATAAGCCTACAGCACTCAACGTTTCTTTAAAAAGCTTTTTTCACCTTTACATTAAGAATGGTACGTTTTCCACAGTTCCAAAAAGGAAAGTACGGATTTCAAAGGCGAGAATTTTCTTCGCAGCTTAAAGTGGCATTAAGGACTTTGGAAACCGTCTTTACAGCTGGCTCGCGCGTGGGTAATTAACTGTCAACCCATGCGAAATGGAGTACCAGTGATCGAATAAGAGTCTTGGGGACGATACTTTTACGTATTTCGTTACAAATGTTTTCGTTTTGGCACGGACACCAGAATTAAACAATTCCGAACTGTACATTCTGCGTGCCTGTACATTGAAACCAATTATGATAGAAAAATGAATAAAGGGTAATTAGGAATATGCTCACGACTATATTCCCCAAGGGGGTAGTCAGAGATATTCTGAAACCTCAGTACATCCACGTTTCACCAGTAGTACCGAAACTCTGTCCAGTGTGACGGGGGGTGAGCCCGTCGCCACATAATGGACAGTGGGTACAATACATGCATCGAAATTGAAGCATGCAGGTTTCCTCACGATGGCTTCCTTCACTAAAAAGCCAGTGGTGTTACAAATCGTACATAAATTCCGAAAAACTCATTGGTACGAGTTGGTCTGGACGGGGATCGAACTCGATCGCCTCCTGCACGGCAGGCAAGGTTACTCGCCACTGGACCACCAGAGCTTTTTCACTATTAGGGAAGATAAATAATTGAAAAGATGCTTAAAAACATCTAATTATGCACGCATCCCTTAAAAACTACATATTTGAAACAAGGCTTATATAATTTCTAACATAAGGCGAAAATTTACCTCTCTGAAAAATACATATTATTATGATTGCTGGTACTTAGAACTGACTGAAAGAAAAAAGAAGAAAGAAACATTATTTTTTATAGAAAACCTAACCTAATCCTAAACACTGGACCTAAATATGTATCGGAATAACTTTCTATTAATAATTTGGAGCGACGGTTAGTAAAACATAATTATATTCTAGATGGTTAAGCATAGTAGATATTCTGTGGTAAAATCGATGAACCAGACACGCTGACCTGCTAAAATATTATCGACACATTAAAGTTAAATAACGGCTTAAATTTTAGAACTTAAAAGCAAACTACGTCAAACAAAATTTAGCACTTCATTATTTTAGATATACGAGTACGTATACGATTAGCTCGTTAGCAAATTGTTTCATAATAATATTCGTAGAATTGTGAAATGCTTTGTCCAAAACTTAATAAATATAAAGATAAAAACCGGCCAAGTGCGTGTCGGGCTACGCGCAGGGTAGGTTAAAAAGTACATTTTGCAAGTTGGTCGACGATTACTCGTTAACTTGTAAAGCCTACTTAGCGGTGATAGTTTTCCTTTTAATTTCGTTATACACAATACTGTCGTGAATTTTATCCAGAAAAAAAGTTTAGGTGACAAGGGGGGACGACGACACTTAACTCTAACAAAAAATTTCACTTTAAAGCTAAATATTTCGCCGCACCCATACTATCTTTAAAAGACCTATCCAACGATACCCCACACCATGGGATAGACGAGAAAAAAAAATCACTTTTCGTGTAGGGGAGGTACCCCTAAAAAAAATATTTCAACCTTTTTATTTTACCACTTTGTCGGCGTGATTAAGATGTATACCCATGTCAAATTACAACATTCTACTACTAAGTGTCTTTGAGCTAAGCCGCGGAGAGACGGACAGACGGGCGGACATGGCGAAACTTTAAGAGTTCCTTGTTGACTACGGAACCCTAAAAATTGTGTTTGTTGCACTTTGAAGCTTTCCCGTTTAAACCGATGACCATTAACATTTCTATGCAGATAGCAATGACGCAGAAAGGGATGTGATGTAGGATAATTGTTACCCCATAAACGAATCGAATACTAAATGAGCAAACAGCGGTAAAAGCCAGTAAAGAACAATTGATTGAATTATACACTTGCTCAGTTATTACGTACCGCGTAGAACTAGGTCGATTCCTTTTTGCGTTAGCAGTTAAGCATTTTAATTAGGTTAATCCTTCAAGATTTAAATGAGTCCTTGACGATGTTTTATTCAATTTATGTAAGACCAATCAACGAGGGCTTTCAGCTACCTTGGCCAGCGAATCAGTCTGGCCATACAAAGAAGCAGCGCTGCCAGCCTGAGTGGTCATTTAGAAGATATTTTAGCATATGCTCACGACTATATTCCCCGAGGGGGTAGTCAGAGATTTTCTAAAACCTCAGGACATCCACGTTTCACCGAAAAGCCAGTGGTGTTACAAATTGTACATAAGTTCTGAAAAACTCATTGATACGAGTCGGTCTGAACGGGGATCGAACCATCGCCTCCTGCACGGCAGGCAAGGTTACTCGCCACTGGACCACCACGGCTTTGATATTTTATAAAGTAAGTTGTCTTTATCTTTAGTTATTTTTTCTTTTGATTAAGAGTAATGTTATTTTTTAGAAAAATAATTAATGATTTAACACACTCTAATGATACCTTGAAGGTAATAGATGGTTTTTGAACCTTCTTTTCGTTTAATGAAATGGGGGTCAAAACATTGTTCTCTTCTTCTTAATTTTTGTCTTTTTTAGATAGAGACAGAGAAAATTTGAGTAAAAATGAAACTATAAGGGTTCCCTAAGTCTACTTACCCTAAAAAAGGAGACTTACAATTCATACAACTTTTATTGATCGAATTGGTTGGTTATCTTATTTTTTTATTATAATTTCTCGTGTCCTGGTAAATGAAAACTTCTATGTCGTTATCGATATAAACGTACAAAAGCATACAAACTTTCTATCGCAAACTCATCGTTATACAACCAAAACAATATCGAAGCCATCTTCAAAAAGCTTTATAATACAGTTTCAAATTTCAAGATGGAAGCCAGACGTAAGCAATGAAGCAGAAACATCAGAGTTTAGTTATAGACTAAGAGCTGGGATTCGATTTGGTCAAAACCTTTTTTTCGGGTAACTCTTCTTAAAAACAATAGCTTCTCATGAAAGTATGGACTAGTTCATATTATTCTTCATAATATCTAAACACAACAGCAAAGTTTCAAAAACCGGCGCAAAGACCGTCTGCTATAATTATTATAAGGAACCATTTCGACCTTTTATTGATCCCATTACATCTAAAAACCTATTCAGCGTTTATTAGGGTGCTAACAGAATCCCAAATGGTTTATTAAAAGAAGCCCGAAGCCCCTAAAATAAAATACCATTTAAAGCGATGACTTAAAACTTCGAAGATCGATTCACATATTGAAGATCTGCTTCGAGTGCTTGTTACATAATGTCAATGTCAACAAATACGAGATATTTATTTGGGTAATTTTCGAAACCGTGTGGTTCAGACTTAGAATGGACCATCCCAATTCTTCTCGTGGATATCATAGTACACAAATGTGGGATAAGGTTTCTTATGCACTGTTTCTGTTACCGAAAAACCAGCGTATCAGCTTCAATCAGTCATTCCAGCCTAAAACTTTCAAAATACTAAAAGAGAGGATTGTTACAACTGCATGCTTCGAAGGATAATTGGTAGTTGTAGTAAAGCCCCTGACCACCCCGATAGGGATTTTGATCATGTGTATATCTACCATGCCCTATATTATTCGGTAACATCACGAACTAATCCTACTTGAATATTACAACTGTGAAAGTTAGTAACGATGTTTGGATGTCTGTGACTCAATCACGTAAACTGCAGAACGAACTTTGTCACACGGATATAATAATGTTCTGGTTTAACACACATAGTTTTATTTATGTCAAATCGTCAAAATCGTGGACAAAAGCTAGTAATAAATATATGTAACAAAATCCATACTAGCTCTGAAACTATGACTTTAAAGTCGAAACATAGCGTGGCGTGGCGACTAACTTTTACAACTTTAACAGAGTTTGTGAAAGGTATTTCAAGAGTATTTCATCCAAACAAAGAAAGTCGATATTACAGCTATTGTTGTTAACGTTTACGAGACGTCGTTTTACGTCTTTGTTCCCTTGGGAAGCTAAACTGTTGTAATATTAATTATTTGCCTTTTAATTAAAAATTAATAGTTTTCTTACGACACGACATTTCTCATGTTCACCTCCTCATTAGTATTTTTTCTCTGTGTATTTAAATACATTACATACAACACTATTGTATTGTTATTCTTCTATAGGTATTTCTATATTCCGATTCCTATTTAGCATTCTGGCCAATTCTATTTAGCAAATGTAATGTTTTTAATACAGGGTCCAACTTAATATGCAGACAGTTTTTTAAGAGGACGATCAGATCATCAAGCTGAACAACTCTCTCTATGAGACTAACATCGAAATCGCGAAAAACAATTAGCTCTGCCAAACATTCGGCTCGAGTAGGGTTGAGTTTGTATGGAAAAGCTGAATTCGTTTTTGGTGCCATAGAGAAAGTTGTTCAGTTTGAAAAAAGCATATAAAGAAGGACCCTATATACCATCGGACAAAACTTTTGATGTTAATAAAGCTGTTCTAAAAATAAGTGAGAGTAAGTGTTTCTGATCTCTGTTTGTGTAATTCAAAATAGCCTCAAAAATTTCGATGCTATTTGGAATGGAGTATAGTTTAGGAAAACTGATTTTCGTCAACGCTAACATAATTTTTTAAGTATCAAAAATAAACCCGAGAAGCCGTGGTCGTCCAGTGGCGAGTAACCTTGCCTGCCGTGCAGGAGGCAATGGTTCGATCCCCGTCCAGGCCGACTCGTACCAATGAGTTTTTCGGAATTTATGTATGATTTGTAACACCACTGGCTTTTCGGTGAAGGAAAACATCATGGGAAACCTGCATGCTTCAATTTCGAGGCATGTATTGTACCCACTGTCCATTATAAGTTGCGACGGGCTCACCCCCCGTCACACTGGACGGAGTTTCGGTACTGCTGGTGAAACGTGGATGTTCTGAGGTTTCAGAATATCCCTGACTCCCCCTCGGGGAATATAGTCGTGAGCATATGCATATGCATCAAAAATAAAACGGACTTTCAGCAACTACACATGCTATAAAAAAAAAACTAATTTGCAACAAGTGGAAGACTTTTGAAGTCGGTTCATTTTCCAAATTGGAATCAAAACTGTAACACCTACCTTTTTATCATACAAAAATCTTATTTAATCTAAGATTAACGAGTTAAAGAGTTCTGCCATCCTACGGTTGTGTGGAAGAAATCGCTTTTAGTGATAAGACTGCTATTTTTACCCTTTTGTTTGCTTTTAATATTCTTATTTATGTTTTTGGTGTGCAAATAAAGAGTATTGTATTGGATTAACACTGACAGTTAAATTAAATTGTACTGGAATTGGTTTGATACTCACCAAACTTTTTTGCTCCAAAGATATTCTTAATAATAGTCAGCAGTCATCATAAAGTTTCAAGACTTTACTACCGACCATGTTTTATTTTCTTACTTTTAAAACATTTTAGTGCACACGTCAATTAAGTTAATACGTGGTACTAAAGTTTTCTTATCTTATTAAGCTGACTGTACCTTCATGACAAACAAAATTGTCTTAGCTCAAAGTTTATTATCATCTTGCCTTCGGCGTGAAAATGTTCCTCCATCTGTCGCTAGGTCGTAAGAGGACGTAAGGGGCCGATAAGCCCAAAAACAGCACGAAAATTCGTACGACATTTGTCACTTAAGAATACATCATCAACAGCCCTGTAGACCTCAATTCTCGGTATAGGGCTCTTCATTATAATGGTCTCAAGCTACTCTCATCCACTGGTAACCGCTACCGCTACTCTACAGATGTCGTCCGACCATCTGGCTGTTAGTATGCATCAAACATCAAACACATAAACATACACATAAAGAAGTTAAAGAAGGGTGCGAGTTTCGGAAATGGCACTCAATATTTGGGTGCGACAGAAAATCAGCGCTGAGCTCGTTGAGCCCAGCATAATGCTGAGACGTAGCCCTGTTTGCTGCTGCGGCACACACTGCTCTTAATTATGTCTTTTTAGTTTGTTTAAATTTAGTTTTACTGTATAGTTGTGTCAGTGTGTTTTGTGGTGAATGCAAATAAACATATTTTCTTTCTTTCTTTATTTCTTAGTATGCCTGCTGACTGTTTCTTCTCTAACAGCCACCATTCTGTCACTGCTTTTGTCTATCAGCCATCTAGGTGACACCCGTCCACTGGCACTTCTGAGTCAAAATCCATTCATTCGGATCCAGACATTCGGGTAGAAGTTTCCGATTCTATCGTTTACAAAATCGGTAACGTACTCGTATTATGATTGACGAAAATTTTGTTTATGTCATCATCATATCCGGTGTCTGAAATTATTTAACTAAACATTGAGAAGCAGCATCGCTAACTGCCAAAAAACTCCATGTCAATTTGATACCGATTAAATCGGGTAGTTACACAATAAGGCCCCAGACCTCCGTCACTCCTTACTGCGATAAGACTCCACACTTTGGCGCATCGTAAGCGATGCGCTTTGTTACATATCCGCAACTCGCGCCAGACAGCAACGTTGCATAGGTACATTTCGCGCTGTACAAAGTAATAACTGAGTCAAGCTTCTTAGATACATTTCTGCGCGTACCACCTAGCTGTAGATAGGTAATTCAAGCGTGGGAATTTATAGTTTTCTGAGGAAGTGATTTGGATCTTTTACCTAGTAACTATTAATATGTGATTCGGTCCATAAGTGTGAATCCTAGTACAGCTCTTTCCATTGCTCTTTACATTGTTAAAAAATGATTTTAAACCGTTTTTAGAAGTCAATAGTATTCAAAGTCTAGGTGAAGTGTGTTTTAAGGTCATGACATAAGTCACATTCTACAAGGGCCCCAGACAAAGGACTAGGTACACGTCTATTGTCGAGATAGCAAAAATGTATTTATTAAACCTCAGTTTGATTTTGCAGATCCATTCATATTTTATTTGACTACGTGTTTTTAAGCCTTCGTTCTTGATAAAAAAATTTAGATTGAATTGAATAAATTTAACGAAGCGTGGTTTATGCAAATATTTTGATATTTTAAGGAGAATATTGGAAAACAATAACATTGTTTTATTTAAATAGAAAAACTAGCTTATGTTTTGTATTAGCCGAGCGAGTGATGCTGCTTTCGTTAATTCTTGATATTCAAATATGAACTTTAGCTCTTATGTACTCAGTGTTAATTAGTATGGTGTTAGTACATTGTGGTACGGTGTTTTAAATTTCACAGTAGTAAAGATGAAGTAGCAGAGCAGCTATTGAAAGGAACGATGCTAGATTATACTAATTTTAAAACCTGTATAAAGGAATGTTGTTGTTCATTTTTGCGCACACCACGGTTGGTTGACAGAAATTACGCAGCTCAGTTAGGATTACATCCAGTTTAAATTAAATTAAATAGGATCATAGACAAATGATCTGTTGTGCTGAGGGTCATAGGTTCGAATCCCGTAAAGGACAAATATTTGTATGATGATTATGAATATTTGTACCCGAGTCATGGATGTTTGTATCTAGTATGTACGCTACGTTGTCTAGTCATCATTTATTTATTTTTATTTATTTATTTAGGGTTACAAACAGATGAAGCACATTACAAAATCAAGAAACTACATTAGATTAGGCAAACATTGTGTTCATCTACTTACAGGCTACCACAGCTAATATAAAACACAAGGACAAGATACAATACAATTATGTAGAACACACAAATTATAAAAAAAAAAAACATTTCTAAGCAAAACACTACTAAAACTTAGATTCATCAAAAACAAAACAATTTTAGCAAGAATCAGATGCAAAACAAAACATGCATTCACAGAAAAAAAAAAGAAAATAAAAAGAAGTAATAAGTAATTTTAAAAGACAATCATAATACAAGTCCAGGTTAGATTCTGGTACTTTAAATGTGACTAGATAATTTGTGTGCCAATGTCCAAGAAAAATAAAAAAAGGATCAATGAACTGCGTGAATCGTGAAAGATGAAAACGATTAAACTTTTGAATGAAATATCGAATCAAATTAATATGCCACAGGCAGCTATTAATACAAAATGATGTTGAATGCATTTACATTTTCATTTTATTTGTTTTTGATGGGTCCCTATTGTTTGTAATGTTTAAAAACAAATTTCATAGAACTTTCAAGGTCTTTCAACACAAAGCCAATCAATGGAAGGAAATCACGTAAAATACGCTCGACAAATAACTTAATTGGGTGTGCCAAATTTAAACGATAAATTTCCTCTGAAGAGAATGAAGTTGATGACTTTTGGAAAGATAAGAAAATTGTGACGTTGGAAAATGGATCGTAAGGATCGTTGGAAGTTTATTATTGTTGGGATAATGTATTAACTAGTTAGTCTATTAAGACTAACTTCTTCTTTTCTTGTCAGCGTGAGTAAAGTTACATGGCTTGACAATCACTCACCACAGCAATACTCAATAAATTAACTAACATTTAATTTTTTTGATTCTATACAGGGTCCTTCTTAATATGCTGACCGTTTTTTAAGAGGATGATCAGACCATTAAACTGAACAACGTTCTCTATGGGACTAACAACGAAATCGCGAAAAAAAAATCAGCGTTTCCATACATTTGGCTCAAGTAGGTCTGCAATTGTTTATGGAAAAGCTGTTTTTTTTTCGCGATTTAGATGTTGGTGCCGTAGAGAAAGTTGTTCAGTTTGACGGTCTGATCATCCCTTTAAAAAGTTTCAGCATATTAAGAAGGACCCTATATAGACTATTACATAAAAGACTAGAGACAAATAGTTTTGGTTTTGACATAGAAGAATATTTTTATGGCACGGAACGATTCTGGCGTGGTGGAGTTTGGCCTACTCCTCTCACCCTTATTCATGCGTTTACTCTGCAGTGTGATCCTACTCGTCGACGTTGCGTGGAACTTCATGATTTACCTCAATAATATTTTAATACACTGTTACAGAAGCATATTTATACATACATACAAGAATAGCATAACACGATTGAGTCATAACATTATGAGACTACGATCGTAACATTGCGTGACATTATAGTCAGACATTTTGATAACCGTAAGCTCTTTATTTCCTGCGTTATACATAACAAGGCGAACCAAGGCCACAGAAAGACTCCGAAAAATATTGAGGTGCGTCGACCCACACATGCAATCAGCTGTTGATAAAGAGCTTTTATTTACGTAGTAATAAACAGTTATACTTCATTCCAAATAAGGACGACGAGATTTTCCGATTCCTATTTAGCTGGCGAATTCTGATTACCAAATGTAATTAATTTATTGGAAACATATAATATCCCACATATCTTGGACGTTACTAATGCTGTTCTAAGAATAAGTGACAGGAATTGTTTCAAATCTCTGTTTCTGTTATGCAAAATAGCCTTAAAATTTTGTTGCCATTTTGTATGGTGTATAGTTATTATCTACCAAATAAATAGTAAGTGTTATCTCAAACGTGGTCTTTGACAAAGGACCAAAAGTCAGACCTCAAGGTTTTTCAAAAGGCTATAGAGCGCAGCATCCCTGGCTTAAGAGAAGTTTATTCCGAATGCGTAAATGCGCGCTACATACAATCGAAGTCTGGTGATATTTTCAATACTAACCACTTAAAGTCAATGAAATTTTACGGAAACAATCTAGAAACAAATCTCTATGCTTGTTTCTTGTCCGATTTTCGTTCAAATGTATAGTTTCAATGCTAGGATTAATTTTAGATTTGTATGGAAATCTGGCACTGTAACTTTAAAACTATAATATATTTTAACGAAAATCTGACAAGATACAAGCATAGATATAACTTTCTAGATTGTTTCTGAAAAATTCCACTGACTTTAATTGGTCAGTATTGAAAATATCACCGGACTTCGTTTGTATGGAGCGCGCCAACAGTAATATACCCTTAATCAGGTCATTCACGCCAGAACCCAAGTAATAGACGTCGCCACCACCGCTGCTAATCTAAAGTGGGATTGGGCTGGACATGTCTGCCGCATGCCAGATGACCTGTGGGCCAAAACCACTACTAACGGGTCCCTTGTAAAACAAAATCGGTGTCGAGGCAGACCTAGAAGAAATGGGGGGACGAAATCGATGGCTTCCTGAAGAACTGGCCTAACGAAGCGCAAAACCGGGACGCATGGAGTGAAGGGAGGCCTCTGCCCAACAATGGGATAGCGACGGCTGATATAATAATAATAGTTAGCTGCCAAAGTAGAGGTAAGTCTTTCTTCGCTTTTCTTCCTCCGGCTCCGTGTTGAATATCATTAATGATAAGAATGTATAGAAAATCATTATTGAAGGTTTTATCAAGATGATCTTTCCATAAGTTCCAACTTTCAAAATGCATAAGCCTGTACAAGTTGCAAATCAATTATCAGTATAATAATTTGTAATTCGTTTCCAAATCCCTGACGGGTCTACACTACAGTATCATTGCAATTTCGCTTCTCTAGAAAAAAAATCTGCCAAGTGTGTGTCGGGCCACGCGCAGGGTAGGGTTCCGTTGTTTCTCGTCACAATAAACGGACTTAGAAGGGGGCTTCTTGTTTAATACTACGGTTTAATGGCTAACTAAGTCTAAAAAGTACATTTTACAAGTTAGTCGACTATTACTCGTTAACTTAAAAGCCTACTTAGCGGTGATAGTTTTCCTTTTAACTTTGTTATATTCACTACTGCTGTGAATTTTTTCACGTATCCAGAAACAACCGTTTTCTGGCAGGGAGGGGGACACTTGACTCTAACAAAAGTTGGCACTTAAAGCTTAATATTTCGCTAACAGATCCCTTAATCGAAAAATTATTTATATTTTAAAAGACCTATCCAACGATACCCTATGGGATAGACGAGAAAATAAATGTCATCCCCACTTTTCGTGTAGGGGAAGTACCCTAAAAAATTATATTTTTTAATATTTACCACTTTGTCGGCGTGATTAATATGTATACCCATGCTAAATTACAGCTTTCTAGTACTAAGCCGTGGACAGACGGACATGGCGAAACTATAAGGGTTCCTTGTTGACTATGGACGGCGGCCCGATAGCACAGACGGTAGTGAACCTGCCTGCTGTGCCGAGGGTCGCGGGTTCGAATCCCGTAAGGGACAAATATTTGTATGATGAATATGAATATTTGTACCCGAGTCATGGACGTTTGTATCTATTTATGTATTCTATATCGTTGTCTAGTCATAATAATACAAGTCCAGGCTAGATTCTGGTACTTCAAATGTGACTAGATAATTTATGTGACAATGTCCAAGATATTTATGGAAAGGAACCCTAAAAAGTTATCATAAACAAAAGAAGCCCAGATATTCATATTTCGTACCCCTAATCCTGTATCAAGACATTTTCGCAGTTCCAAAACTAGGCAACTTTCTAAACGGGCAACATTTTACTTTTTATACGAATAGTCACGGAACTTTTTTACCTTTTCGCTATTTTTTTCTTTTAGTAGGAAACTTTATGTGACATTTATAAGTGTTTGTACTCGCCCTGAATAAATGAATACCTTATAAAGTCTTTTATGGAGTTAAATTAGGTGTTTAGTTTAGGTTAACTTCCTTAATAGCTTACTAGCAGACCTTTAGAGGTATGTTCACTGGGTACCTGTTTTTTCGACTTCTAGTTTCTTTGCACATTTCAACTAACACACACACAAAACCGTACCTTTTTCAGATAAACGAGCCTAAAATAAAGTAATAAGACAATGAAACTAGCGAAACCGATTATTAGCAAAGGAAGTTTTAATATTTTCCCTGTCTATATTTTTTTGAGAGTTTCTCTAGTTACATCCTCTAAACCACGCAACGGATTTTGATTGTTATTAAAATAATTTGTTCCGGAAGGTTTATATGTAAAATATATTTACTTACATTATAGATTCAACCCGGATAAAGCTAAGGACCCGCTAGTATCATATAAACAGAACTAGTGTCGTCCGAGACTTTGTACGGAAATACTGAATACTTTAAATAGGTACGATCTCATAACTTTTGACTATTCGAGCCGATTGCAATTATCTATTCTGTTAAAATTTCATCCCGACTTATTTACTAGTTTTTAAGTGACGTGTTATAAATATCTGAAATAATCTGATTGGAATCCTTTTTTAAGCCGTTTGTAGAGACTCATTTGTTGCAAACGACCAGGGATGTTGTATGGTAGCGAAGCCTGAACAACAAAAAAGTGCCATGAAAAGAAACTCCATACAGCAGAAATGAGAATGCTGCGGTGGTTAGCGGGAGTGGGGGTGCTTATCTTAAAGATAAGATACGCAACAAGTACATCAGGGGAAGTTTTAAAGTCGTTCCCATTCCCGATAAACTATCCGAATCTCGACTAAGATGGTATGGTCATGTCATGCGAAGGCGCTATAGTGTATAGTGTCACTAACTTATAGTTCACTGTATGGTATCAATTATTTAATTAAATAGACTATGTATTACTGTACGACATAACCTTAGCTTAACAAAGTATATTGGAATAGTCATTAAGTCGTGTTATTTTGTAGAGTTTCTGGCCGCATCTTCTCTGCAGCGACAACACGTTCCGACGCGGTGGAAGCTTAAAAAAAGAATTGACGTTTAATAAGTGTGCTTCAATCTCTTATATTGAATCAATTATTTTGACTTTTGACTTTGACTTTGGCCTGAAGATCAAATCATTGAAAAATGTCTATCCACTGAAACACGTAAAATAGGACGAGGGAGACCTGTAACCTCGTGGTTGACAACTATCCAAAAGGATACGAAAAGCTTAAACTTAAGCGAATAAGATGTTCAAAATAGAGCTGCCTGGAGACTCAATATAAGGAAAGCTAACCTCGTACAATGGGAAAAGGTGAGGAGGAAGAAGAAGCAGAGATACATTTGTTGCAATGTTACACTCATCTTTAACTACACTGGCCTACAAAACTAAGTATCACACTTTTAAAATTACAATAACTGTTTAAGTACACAAGATATACTTAAGAAATAAAATGGACTCGAAAAAGAGTATGTATATTTACTATAGTTACAAAGAAAGCTGATAACATTTGCTTTAAAACGTTTTTTATTTTAAATCTCGAATTTCTATAGTTTAGAAAAAAATTAAATATTAAAAGTGTAGTACTTAGTATTGCAGGTCAGTGTAGTTGTCATCTTCACTCTGCGCATCTAGAGATGCATTTGCTTACTCGAGCATCTTTCATTGCACTATATCTTTTGTTAGTCTAATTCATAGAGAACCTGCAACTGCTTTGATGTCACCGACGTTTCTTCGGACATCCTCTTTTTCTTTAGCTTCCATCTCTCGGTAGCCATTCCACCATTGCTCTGTTCCACTTTGAACAGAGCAAAGTCCCTTCGGTCCCTTATCATGTGCTCTGTCTAAGTTCATTTTAGTTTAAGTGGGAATGGAATCTATTACGTATCCTTTAAACACACGCCAAGTTCACAGTTTTAAATAAACTTTTAGATAGTATTTTAACGTAATTTTTTGAAAAGCTCCTACCACCTTGTATTATGTTATGGACGTAGGAGTTGTTAACCAGAACACAACACACGATTCTTTTAAATTTTTATAAAACTTTGAAAGTTTCTGCATCGTAGGAACAAAATGTTAATACCACAATTCAAATGGAAAATAAAAATAATTTGTATACAATACGTGACTTTGTTTAAAGTTATTTTCTTCGCCCGTAATTATCTTTCTTGGAGCACAAGCAAAATATAAAACAGCTAGAAATACATTTCTGTTCTTTCTAAGAAATCTTTTGAGTTCTAGAATTTTTATAAGTACAGTCAAATGAAATTAATATTTGAAAAATCTAATATTTTATATGTCTTGTAAAAGAGTGTTAAATGCGCTTCATCTTAAAAACTAATTTTAAAAGTTACTTTCGTCATCATTTACTTTTGATATTACAAGAGTATATTAGTGTTTTTTGAAACATCGCAGTGCATTATCGTAAACCTACTATTTCGAATGTATTACGCGTATCTAGCGCACTAAAGAAATCAACGATCAGGGCCCCATTTAAATAAACATGACAATCGTAATTTAACATTTAGAATGTTAGAACACATGCGAAATATTTAGCGTCATTAGCATCCAGCAATGTACCATGAATTGCAATTCTCACGTGTATTAAATAGGGCCTAGACGCCACATGGATCCTAACTGGATGCAGAGGGTGAGACATACTACGCCATGGAGGTCAGTTTGTCCAAAATACGTCCTACTTAAAAGCACAGGCCATAGAAGAGGGCAGGGTTCACAACCACAGTAGATATATCTTACACTACAGCTGCCGTAATTTCAACCTGAAACATAAAGTTAAATGCTAACGTCGCATTTAAAATTATATTTCAGGTTGAAATGACGCGTCAAGAGGTATTAGTATAACTTTTCGAGATGACTGATAATTTGATCACAAAACACAGCAAAAGAAAGTTATTTAATTAGTTTCTTGGTATGACACGAGGGAACAATAGTAGTTTATTTATAGTTCAGCACTGCTAACTATCTGAAGAAAATATGAATGTGCATAACCTTAAAAGGTCTTTCAATTTTGGCTGACTATACTTAGAGTATAGACTGATGAGAACAGTTGAGATCTTTGTAGGCGATAAACTAGTCACCTATCCATATAAACTATAACCTACCAATGACATACTACAGGGTGTTACAAAAGTAAAAATAAACATTTAAAACTTTTAAGAGGGATGTTTAGACCCTCAAACTGAGCAACTTTCACTATGGGACCAACATCGGAATCGTGAAAAAAAAATCAACTGTCCCATACATTTAGCTGGATTAGATTCGTAGTTTAGTATGGAACATCCTTTTTATTCGCGATTTTGATATTGGTCCCATAGTGAAAGTTGATCATTTTAATGGTCTAAACCACCCCCTTAAATGTTTATTTGTATTTTTGTAACACCTTGTATACATAAGACATGTCTCTAATGTCACCTTTGTATGCATCAGTTGTGCTCGGCTGTCAAACATTGCCGCTGACATTCTAATCCTTTCAAATCTTTCAAATGTTTTCAGCCACAAAAACAGTAATGTAAAACAATGAGGCATAACTTAGTGGTCCCCTTAATAGCGCACTGAAGCGAAGTCCTTGTGTATAGAATGTCATTGCCTATCACCACATTTCACACCTCAATTATACTATTGGTCTTCAATATAACCTTAAATAAAGTTTAAACCATCATAAAAAGGATTATAATTTTTTATTTTATGTTAGCGTACAGGTGTAAAAGAAATCGCAAAAAAATCAGCTATTTCATACGCTTAAGTCGAGTAGATACTGCAGGTTTGCGTGGAACAGCTGAATTTTCTAGCGATTTAGTTCAGCTTTTATGCTTTGAAGGAGATACCACCTTAAATATATGATCACACTTTTCTTTAACACCCTCTATATACAAGTTATAGTATAATATAATAGTCAAAGGAGCTTGAAGCTAAAGACATAAAATTCCTTTAGAAAAAGACGAAAGGAACATTATCCAAAAGTCGACCCGAATGCACTGAGACTATAAAATTGGCGGACCATCTCACACATTTGCAATAAAATATGGCATTATATATCGTATTCGCATGCTATCTAGGTTTATATTACTTTATACATATTTAATAGAGCTGGAAAGTATCTCGTAATGGTCGACTCTTTTTACGCGTTGCCAAGATTCTTAACAAAAGATTCGGAGTACAAATATCTGAGGCTATTTCGTACTTTAGTAATTTTGTTGTTGATGAAAGAGATGAATGTCCTTTGGGGATTTGAATGGTGGTGAAATGTTGCCAATTGTTGGGAATTGTTAGCGTTTAATACTTTGAACGTTTTTAGTGTATGATAGAATGGAGAAAGTCAGTTAATGTGTATGTATTTTATTAAAGGATAGAACTCTTAGTGAAATGTTCTTAGCGCGCGAACTATAGCAAACGCGAACCTTGCAATTCACACACTGATTCTAAAGTTATACATATCCGGCTCGAAGGACCACAAAACACTATGTTTGGAGTAAAAACACGCGTTTGAACTTACGTTTATTGAAAATATGAAATGCAACCCGCCGTTTCGTAAAACGGATGAACAAAGAAGGACGAAAATTGCTTGAAGGCAAAAACATGACGGCCACTTACTAGTGTTGTCACAATAATACATAAAAATACCCATTATTACTGGCATGTTTAGTTTGTTCTGAACAGATTGAATTTATTTGATTATCTCTGACTAACCGCTTGGGGAATAGTCGTGAGCAGATATGCAAACAAAGCTAAGCACTTGGAAAAATTTTCAGTAACCACAAAAGCTGTATCGCTCCGCGTGGCAAGATGCAGGGGCAGAGAAACCGGCTTCGCTTTGCTATTCCCTTCGAGACTTCGCGGCAGTTCAGTTTATTCACGCCTGGGAACACATGAGATAAAATATCCAGAGCTCTGTCACACTTATTGAGCTGTACAGCCGTTGTGGTCAGATATAGTTAAAAAGACGTCGTGATCTACTGGCTTTAGTAGTGGTGGTACTGTGGTTCAATTTCAGTCTGGATTGTATACGTAGGTATAATTGTGTATGTGTTTAGTTTTAAATATCTTTATATTCCATTCAAAATAGCAACGGAATTTTAAGGCCATTTTGCATTACAGAAACAGAGATTTGAAACACTTCCTCTCACTTATTCTTAGAACATCTTTAATAACGTCCAAGATATGTCGGATAGTATATGTATCCAATAAATTAATGACATTTTGTAATTAGAATTGGCCAGAAAGCTAAGTAGGAATCGAAAAATCTAGTCGACCTTATTTGGAACGAAGTATAGTTAGAAATAATATCTTAACACTCTCATAGTTGGCACTCTTTATTAAATCAATTTTACTAATTATTTATGTTAACGTAGAAGATAAATCAAAATACTGATAGATTTCATGAAACAGATGTTATATTCAACGAGAGATAAGAAATAGTAATTAGAACTAAATAAATCTACTTTTAACATTTTTGACAATGAAATATTTCCTTCATTAAACGCAAGCTGCAAAATGTTCAGAAGACTTGAAGACTAAAACTTAATAACTACCTACCTCTTCAGTCTTCTTCAACCTATTTGTCTAGACACAATAATGAAATAAACGAGGTCGTAATTTTACCTCTCTTCTTTATTAAATACTAACCACCCGCTCGGCTTTCCCCGAGTACATCTTACTCGAAAATCTGTATTATCTATTAGTGAAAACCGTATCAATCCCTAAAGTAGTTTATAAGATTAACCTATGTAAATAATTTTATCTGTAGTGATGATGAGATAAATAAATAACTTATTCTACAAAATTAATGCGAAACGTTTTTTAGTGAAACGTCGATGTTCTGAGTTTTTAGAATATCTCTAGCTACCCCATCTGAGAATATGTTATGTTATGATGCTTCTACAAAATACGAGGTGAAACAAAGCAGTCCCATGTTCCCAAAAATGTCTAATGCTTTTGTTACATTTATAATATAACATTATTGCCCACATTGATGAATATGATATTAATATTGAAATTTTATTCTTGATATAAGGCCATCAACGTTTACCGTTACAAGGATTTAAAATTCTTCATTACCTACCCTACACTAACCTACAGGATGATTTAAAGTACACTAAAATAAAACACTTTATTGAGAACACTTTATTTTTAATGATTTATATCATCATACAAATGCATATTAGGCAATAAGAACTATAAATGGACTGCCGATGTCAGACAATTACAAAATCTGCGTAAATACACGAGTGAATGAATATCTTTCGCTTTCTAGAAAACGGCTCTAAGGGTTCCGATAAAATTGTCAGAATACGAGCAAAATGCAAACAAACTAATGTTGCTTGTTTAATAGTATTGTATTTAACAGAAAACTAAAAAAATCTTAAATGTGACATAATTGAGCCACGTTAATTTGATTTTAAAAATAGGTACCGCCTTTGACTATTTATATGTGGACTGGTTACGCGTGTAATTCTAATAACAAACATTTCTTCCACTTTTTGCGGGGGGCGAGGTAACATGAAATCCGCAACTTTGGATTTTATTCCCCATAACTTTAGATTCTAATTTTGAATGTTAAAAATCATGAAAAGTAGTCTCGTGTGAACCCCAAACGTTTTAAGTTCGAAGTTATTATTTCGCAATTATAGGCTGTCTCGTTTAGTGATAAAGTGTAAAACTGAATGTAAATGCACAAGATCAATTGAGCTTATACCGTGGCAGAGGGGAAATGCTACCGCAAGGCTAGTCCTTATAATAATTAGTCAAAGGGTACTGCACACTACACAAAAGACTAATGTAATCCTTTATCTTCGATACCCAAACATATACCTACCTACTACACATAATTTGGACCCCTTTGTTCAATCTTGGCTTCAATAAAGTGCAATGGAATTCAGATTCTTAGCACGTACTAACTAGATCTAAGTTTATTAGCGGTCCATTCGATTAGCTAAACCAATTGGTTAGTTAATTGGATTGTGGATAAAGATTTTATTTTTAGGGTTGAACGATTTTGGTTTTTAGCTGAGAATACATGATCGACAATTACAATTACAATGCCCAACGTTTAAAGGAGAGGTTCAGATAAGAATGAAATACGAAACGCATTTCAATTAAGTTTTTATTTTAAACTTAACGTTCACAAAATGAGACTGTTTTCTGGGGATGTCTTTTTTCTCGATTTTAATGTTGGTCCCAATAAAAATGTTGTTCGATTCATGTTGTTGAATAAATAATTGAAATGAATTCGATAGTATAGGTAACCAAACCACTCCATGAAATATGTAACACATTTATGTTTACACCCAGAGAAAAATAGAGGTGGTCCTAATTCGGAATGTCAAGTTTTTTTGTCTCTATTTTATATTTTTTACGGATAGAAGACATATTTTTTTAACAAACTAATTTCATTTTTTTTTGCAATACATTTAGTTTATCAACACAAATTTAATTTTTTACTGTAATTTTTAAAAGGCAAAAGTGGTCGCATGGAACAAAACCTTTGCTTAATTTAAAAAATAAAAATCACCTGCTTTTTCTTTCTAACTCAACTGGAAACTGAAACGGCAACATAAAATGTCAAATTTTGATATTTTTTTTTCCTTATGGCCCGTTATTTTAAATTGATTTTTAGTTTACCACGGAGTTTGCAGGTCCAGCGAGTGACGTCACTCGTTGGACCGTAAAACGACGTTGTTTTATTAAAAATATCTGTAATCATTTCATTTTAAAATATCTGACATAGAAAACATTGTTATTGAGACAATTATCTCGATTTATGTGGCGACGGGCTCACCCCCCTTCACACTGGACAGAGTTTCGGTACTACTGGTGAAACGTGGATGTTCTGAGGTTTCAGAATATCTCTGACTACCCCCCCCCCCCCCCTCGGGGAATATAATCGTGAACATATGCTTATCTCAATTAAGCCCTCCCAAAAAAACTTGACATGCCGAATTGCGTGCCAAAATTAAAGCGCTTTTTATATTTCAAATAGAGTACCTACTAGGATCGAATACCTACCAGGTTTTGATGCTCAGTTTTGAATTTAATATCTTGAATTGTATAATATTGTTTGTGTTCAAAATTTATCGAAAGTTCAAAACACAAAGTTTTAGTTATCTCGTTTACTATTCCCGCAGTTTCGGCTATTCTAGATTCTAGATCTCTATAGACCGCCATTTTGATTCGCGTACGTTATCAAAAATTTACGTGTTCGGGTTACCAATCTACGGATTAAGAGTAACAACGAGTAAAATTGAATAGTGGTCAAAGGTAGAGCTAAAATATTTATTGTTAAGAAATCCACTGACTTTTAGGTGACCGTTTCAGTGGTGTCATTACATCTAGAGCACCTTTGTGCTTTGGAAGGCTCGTTAAGCAGTTAGTTTCAGATTATATATTAGATGATGTATAGTTGTAGCAAGGTGGACGATAAGACCTCCTTTTTACTCTCTTGTACTTTTTCTCTGTATTTCTATTGCTTATGTGTTTTTGTGTTAATACAGGGTCCAACTTAATATGCTGACAGTTTTTTAAGACGATGATCAGACCATCAAACTGAACAACTTTCTCTATAGGACCAACATCGATAGCGCAAAAAAAAAACTGTCCCATACATGTGGCTCGAGTAGGTTTGCAGTTTTGTATGGACAGGAAACTTTGTTTTCGCGATTTTGATGTTGGTGCCATAGAGAAAATTGTTCAGTTTGACGGTCTGATGGTGCCCTTAAAAAAGTGTCAGCATATTAAGAAGGACCCTGTATAGGATTTATTTTATTTTATAAAGGACCTGGATGGAATAATGTATCAAAAGGCTATCATTTGCAAAATAAGGCACTTCATAAAAAACCTTTCCAGTAGTCGCCTCATACAAATTCTATTTTTACATTGTTTAACAACTTTTTGAATGAAAAGCGTTATTTACACAAACTGGCACAAAATATTGCGACCTTACTTTCTTTTGTTTAGAAAGTCATTGATAAATTTTCATAAAAGAAAATGTTTTTTGTTAAAATGCCTTTGCTAGCTTCAGTTAAAAACTCGGACATAAATTTAATTAGCTCTGAGTGCTACGCCGTAGCAACGTAGCACCTCGTAGCAAGATATTTAATACCTGTTTGTAAAGTTTATATTTACTTGAAACTAAAGAATAATGATTATATTTAACATATTTTATCATAGATATAAATAAAAATAAATAAAATCACCTTTTAGTTGGTAAAAACCATAATTGACACCAAAAAAATGTTTAGGCAGGTATCCAAATAATACTTTTAAATAAATAAATAGCCTATTGCTTTTGTCTAAGTACTGCATTTCTGCCAATGTAGTAATCTCAAGGATTATTTTTTAACAAAAACACATTTCAGTCAATATACAAAATCTACACAACTGTCCGCAAACCCATTCGCCACGTGATTCTTATCTAAATATTATTCACCTATTCTGAAAGCATCATCCTTATCATCTCAGCCCATAGACGTCCACTGCTGGACCTATGTCCAGCAGGCCTGGCCCTAACTGGCCTTACACTGCCCTCACACAAAGGGTTCCCGCCACCTTCACCAGGTCGACGGTCCACTTTGCGGGGCCTATCCACGCTGCGCCTTTCGGTACGATATTGTGAGATATTATAAATAAATAAATATTTTGGACATTGTCACACAAATTATCTAGTCACATTTAAAGTACCAGAATCTAGTCTGGACTTGTGACTAGTGATGACTAGACAACGATAGAGAATACAGATATAGATACAAATATCCATGACTCGGGTACAAATATTCATATTCATCATACAAATATTTGTCCCTCATGGGATTCGATCTCGCGACCCTCGGCACAGCAGGCAGGTTCACTACGGACTAATTATTATTATATTAAAAGTCATCTTCACTTTTCTTCCATAACTATTATATTTAGAAGTACCACGTCGTGCAAAATGTCTACTCGAGAAAAACAAATCCAGCATCAAAGAAAACCACCCAACAGCAGCCAAAAGCCTGTTTGAAATTCCAACCATGTAAAAACGAAGAACGCGCGAACTATCTGTTCACCGAATTTTAGAAATTTATGTGGCTAGTGGTATCCACCGCGGAACTCTGTTCAAAGTGAAACTATCTTGCGGGAAAACTTTTAAAGTCCCTTCACATTTAAGAAGCATATAACTAAGCTGCACTAGCCAGATTTTTATTAATTCAGCATAGGAGAATTTAAGATCACGACTATATACCCCATGGAGGTAGTCAGAGGGTTCGTTTGTTAAATCGTTGTGTAACGTATTAATACAACGTGTTAATGAATTAACGCAAAACTAGAAAGAGGTTTGTTTAGAATCGAGTGCAGAATCGAATTATCATGTTTTCAAAATAGGTTTTTTTTTTAATATGAAATAATTTGTTTGTAAAAATTTACTAAACTCGATGTCAACCCACCGCACGGGCACACTCGCTCTACTTACTCGTAAACCAAAACAGGATTCTTAAAATGTATAGACGAGCACTCTAGCGCTTTCATTCATTGCTCAAATGATAACAAATTATTATTGCCTGAAAACTTAAAATGCGAATAACTTTAAATTTCAACTATCCAAATAATGAAATTAGTGTATCAATCTAATTATTTTGTTATCAATCGGTTGGGGTGTATCAGATTTTGCGCCAATTCATTAACACGTAAATATTGTGAAAATTGTAACACAAATTGTCTGGTCTCATTCTCAATATAAACATCCATTCGTATTCGCCATACAAATATTTGCTCTTTGTGGGATTCGAACCCATGACCCTTGGCACAGCAGGCAGGTTCATCTACTACCAGGCTGTCAATTGACTAAGCAAATGTTATGACCCCAGAAAAAAAGTGACCCCGTCTCATCAATAATATAGCATTGCATATAGATGATCAGACCTATAATTTCTCATGGATGTGGTTAGAAGTATCTACCTAGTTAAAATAATCTAGAAATGAAATATAATCTTTATGCAGAATATTTTTAAAAAGCCGGAAAATGTATCTAGGTACCTGTTATTTTGATTTATTTGTATACAGGATTTTATTCTCGATTTATATGTAGGTACGTGTATGTATTCATCTAGTTTTTATCAAGGCTTCTTTGTCTAGATACCAAGCATACCTATCTACCTTATGTCTCGTAAAATAAAGCCCAAAACACTAACGGAAATCTATAAAATCCTATCTAAAAATCTAGGAAATACCGAAGCGTGTTGTCACAAAATAAAATATTACAACGATTTGCTTTGCCATGACCTACGTTCGTTGCTGGTTATTGATTTGCTGAAAAACTGAGCTTATTTTTAGTGTCTGTTTTATTTTTGTAAACGGATGGTGGTTTTGATATAGTAATAAAAGTTATTTGGCCTTTAATCTGTTCAAGTCGAAGCCGAAATTATGAATAAAATATGATCATAGTTCACCTCTCCACGGGCTATGGACAATTTCGTTTAGGCTTTTCGTTTAGGAGAGAGGAAGAAAAATACTTCTATTGCCAGATAAGTATGTAAGTCACATATCACTAGGTGTCCCCCGTGGAAATCGATCCCACGACCTCCGTGTCAAGAGCCCAATGCTCTTAACCATTAGACCATGCATTATATTCATGATACTGATCACCTTTCCGAAAAGAACGAAAAATTATACTTTTCAGACAAACGTTCGATCAGCTGATTGCATTTAGTATAGAAAATCTACCATTTTTCTTTCTTATATCCCATGTTAGGCTAGGCTTATATGCCATCTTAGGGAAAACTGTTCAGTATCATGTGTACAATCACTCCTTAAAGTAATACAACTGTTTACCTTATCAACCTGTATAATACAAACAATATAGGTACAAGTCGAGTACAAATATTTAATTATACTTTATTGCACACCAAAAAAGATCATCATCATCATCATCACAGCCTATATACGTCCTACTGCAGGGCACAGGCCTACCCTCAGGGAGGGTCTATGGGCGTTAGTCCACTACACGAGCCCAATGCGTATTGGTAGAACAAAATTAGAACACACATTTGAATAAAGATAATGAACAACCTATAGGATTTAGTTTTGCTTAAGTATTCATACTTATCATACAAATATTTGTCCCTTGCGGGATCCGAACCCACGACACTCAGACCAGCAGGCAGTGCTATGATTCACCAGCCGTTTCCCGTTCTAACCAAGTGGCACACTCATCTCCACTTTAACTTTGTTACCAACAACGTCTTCGACTTTAGTTAAATATGTATGTAATCTAACGTAATTATATGTAATAGGATTATATGAACAAACTTCATGTATACTTAATTAATGCAATGAGTAAGTTATGAAAGATATGCCTTTGATCCGTTCAAGACGAAGTCAAGATGAATAAACAGATGAACTTGTTTGTAAACTGTAATATTATGTGTGTGTTACTTATGCAAATAAATTGTTTCTCTGTGTGAATCTTGAGAGCGCTTTAATGCCCTTATTTAACTAACCGAACATTTTCATCTTGTTTATAAGAAAAGGAATACAATATTATGGTCTGTTATAAGCGTTAAGGATTTTTATGATAGTTCTTTAAATTGTATGAAGAAGATCGACGGATGTGCGTGTTATTTCGGTCTGTATCTGTAACCTGTAGAAGTTGGGGGAAAGGTATTTCTCCTTATTATACCTTTTGCCGTGCAGGAGGCGATGGTTCGATCCCCGTCCCGGCCGACTCGTACCAATGAGTTTTTCGGAATTTATGTACGATTTGTAACACTACTGGCTTTTCGGTGAAGGGAAACATCGTGAGGAAACCTGCATGCTTCAATTTCAAGGCATGTATTGTACCTACTGTCCATTACAAGTGGCAACGGGCTCACTCTCCGTCAAACTGGACAGAGTTTCAGTACTAGTGAAACGTGGATGTTCTGTGGTTTCAGAATATCTCTGACTACCTCGGGGAATATAGTCGTGAGCATATGATGATATCATATACCTTTACCTTACCTTACCATACCTTTTGAATCAAGTGAGTGAACCTCATAATCTTTCACATTAGATAGTCCAGTCAATCTTCTATGCATTCATTGTTTTTAATTTAATGGGAATTCACGATAACCGTATAATATTTGGATAACTAAAGAAAACGAAATCACACTGACTATCTGTTCAACCAAGCCAAATAGGTTTCCCAACGACCAAAAAATACTTTAGTGATCCTAAAAAAAAGTAAGTTATAGCCTATAGATTCCCACTGCAGGGCAAAAGCCTCCTCTTACGAATAAAGGTGAGACGGAGTTGGCCACACTCCACCTCGCGGGCCCAGTGCGTGTTGGTGGAGGCAAGTTAGTGTTCAACTTGCTGTCAGAGAATTTTCAAGCTGCCTTAATAGGCCTCCGACCTGGCTTAACGAATGGTTACAACGCCATCTGACGGAACTATCCGAGACGAACTGCTTAACATGTCTTCCGAATCACGGAAAAGCTCGAGATAAAATATCACTAAACGGCCACCCATCCAAAGACTGACCAGATCTGGCGTTGCTTAACTTCGGTGATCGTTTCCAATACCGAAGCTCCACCACGCCTACTTAATGATCATATCCGATTGAAATAGCTATTATGGTTGCATTTTGCAACTGCTTTTTATATTATTTGCTCTTTTTATTAGTAATTTCTACTTTTGAATCCGGACTTCTAGAAAAGGGGAACTTTTTAAAAAATACCTTAATGTTTTCTGTTAAAAATAAATATGACCGCCGACCTGACTAGTTCCAAATTCGCCATGATTCTTAGTTAAATTAGGGCATTCAAACGCTTTGAAGATACACCCAGATAAAGAATTTATTTGCATAAGAAACATACGCATAATAACATACACGTAAATACAGTCACCTATAAAATAGTCCGTAAACTTACCACAAGTCAAAATTATACTAAAAAACTTTGTTTTCACAAGTAAAATAATACCTGTGATAATATTGTAGTTTGAAGGGTATATTTACTATTGGCGCGCTCCATACTAACGAAGTCTGGTTATATTTTCAATACTAACCAAAGTCAGTGATATTTTTCAGAAACAATCTACAAAGTAATCTTGTCAGATTTTCGTTAAAATGTATAGTTTTAATGTGCCTCAATTTTTATGTTTTATTAATCTTAGCATTGAAACTGTATATTTTATTGAAAATCGGACAAGATACAAGCATAGAGTTTTGATTTTAGATTATTTCTGAAAAATTTCATTGACTTTAATCGGTTAGTATTGCAAATATCACCAGACTTCGTTTGTATGCAGCGCGCATTTACGCATTCGGAAAAAACTTCTCTTAATGTACATTTTGAAAGATGCATTTTTGGAGCAAGCGTTAGAAGCGCTCTACTAAATCTAATACAAAATGGACGGCGAACCACTGCACCTAGATTATTACATTATTAACTCGTGGTAGACCTCTTAGCTCGCCTCACTGTTCTGGATCCTCTTAGCTCACTGGCCTGTCATGGAAGCCTGGTTTCGACCACAAAGAAGTGCAGGAGAGCAAAAAAAAGACTGACTAAATTAATATTTGATTATAATTAAGGTTATGCGAATTTTTTTTGAACGTTAATACACACGTTAATTTCAAAGACAAAATTTAAATATGAGGGTTTTTTGTGGTATCGAAGATCGAAGTTGAGGAGTAAAACAAATGTTGAATGTTGGACAAAAAAATTAAGAACCGTATTTTTTTTAAATAATGATTTAAAAATAAAATATATGTAATACAGAGTGGTTGCTATTACTCCCTTCAAATAATAATATTATGTCTTGTAAAACCGTATACATAACTGCTAAGGAAAGGAACCGTATATATAAATGCTAAGGAAAGGGAACCCAACTTATGAAAAAGTTTGAAAATGGAAGGAAAAGTTATTTCAATTCAATTATACATTATTGCACACCAAAACAGAACATACATTTGAATACAGAAACAGAATTAAAAGTAGGTACAAATAAGGCGGTCTTATCGCTAAAAAGCGATTTCTTCCAGACAACCTTAGGGTAGAGAAATTAACAAATGAAAAAAATTCTGATTTATTTGCCCATAAATCCCGTAAAAATATTTTTTTTTACATTGAAATTAGTTAACTAATTTTTTAACACGTGAACGAAAGGTGCAATAAAATACTAAGCTACACATTTAAAAATGTCAAATAAACATATTACATCGTGACATCTCAAATATACCTCTTATATTATACAAATATGTAGTTACAACTTGTTTTACAACTAAATTTTATTGTTAGAAAGCATTTTATGTTCTGACATCATTATCGGAAAGCAGTAAAACTCCATTCCATGTGATTTAACTTCAAATAAAACCTACAAATTGTTTCCTTTCATCCATAATTCGATACACATAAAATTCTGTAAACGTTTTTTTACGACTGACAAAAAAAACTTACCTCAACACGAATTCTTCACAATTCCGGAAGATCTCTCGAAAAGTTTAACCAAAACCTCATTAACGAAACAAAACGATGACAAACAGGCTGTTAACAAAAATGAGTCACAATTTTAAAAGAAATTGTTACCAAGTTGTCAAATTAATCACCGTCCTATTTAAAATTCTTCGTCACTCTACACTTCAAAGCACTTTGCGATTACAAAAGATTTAAAAAAACAAAAGAGCAAGATTACTCCAAAATCCACTTCGTCTTTTGTTTTTGCTCTTCAAAGTTTTTAAAGTTCGAACACATACTTTTTAATTAGAAACGCGCGCTGCGATTTTAAAAATAAAACATGCTTACTTTTTTTTCGGTAGCGTTCGGAAAAGTAATAAATGGTTGGCGGGAACTACGGGTGTCCGTTGCGTTAGTGAGTCCACCACTGCGATATAGGGGTGGCAGCGCGCGTGCGTAGCTTTGCGCCATCGCTAGAGCTCGTTCTGCACTCGTGATACATTTCTGCTTCAATTAATCTCACACTCCTTTACTCAATTACACCAACGATTTCTGCTACCCTGGTAGGATCAAACGGTTGGACACTGGTTATTGAAAACCGATAACGTTATTAGGGTACTTTTTAATTAGAGCGCTAGACTTAAGTTGAATTTTTTCAAATCGCTACATACAAACTTTAGCCGAATCTCATGATGCTAATACATAAATTAAAATATCATTAAAGACAACTTAATTCAATGAAAATTGTTTATTATTTGCGCATAATCAGTTTTTCATCTTATTATCATATCAGTGTCTAACTAATATTAAATACTGAAAACTTTCCTTACTATTGGTATTCCAGGACCATTCAATTTCAAGTAGAATTATACGTCCCACTGCAGGGCATAGGTCTACGCTTGCCCAATGCGGATTGGTAGATTTCACATACGCATCAGAATTTCTTCTTCAGCGTATGCAGATTTCCTCCCGATATTTTACCTCACCGTTTGAGAGCAGTCGTTATTACGTACATAAGTTCGAACAACTCATTGGTACATGGCATATCGTCCATGCGGATTCGAATCCACACCCTCATGATTGCGTGTCTAAGGATAGGTCTACCAGAATCTCATGGCATAAAAAAGTAAAAAAAATTGATTTTTCACATAGTAATGTCAAACGGTCATGAGTCTAGTAAAAGAAGGCCCTTTACAAACTGCGACTTTTCGCAACTATAAAACGCGCGTTTGTTAATCGCTTGACTGTATCTCTACACTAGTAATTAACAAGCGTTTTTATCGATTCAAACGTAGCGATGCAGACGCGCGTGTGCATTGCTAGAAAAACTGTCGATGATTGACTGGAGCCGGATTGCACTAAGTTAAAACATCGATAAATATAAAATAAATGTCTTGGACATTGTCACACAAATTATCTAGTCACATGTAAAGAACCAGAATCTAGCCTGGACTTGTATTATCAACGATATAGAATACATATATAGATACATACAACCATGACTCAGGTACAAATATTTATATTCACTATACAAATTAATATTCTTCCCTTACGGGATTCGAACCCGCGACCCTCAGCACAGCAGGCAGGTTCACTACCAACTGTGCTATCGGGCCGCGATATTATATTCTTATCCAATTTTAGTTCTAATCACATTGCAATCTAATTACTATTCAACTGTGCTGAATTCCGCATCGCGCTAAACTCTATGTAAGTGACAGCCTTTAAAGTCTGAGCGATCTTTCGAAATGGCTCTAACGGCTGTCAAGAGCAGTACCGCGATTAGTGCAATACTAAAATAATGTGTCAAATGTTATAGTTCGTACGTAGTCCAACCAAGGTTCAATTTCCGCGATTGCAGCCCTGACTAAATATTACGAACGTTTTGCGTCGTAGCTGTATCGCGTTTGCATCAATTCTGTATCGATGCTGCATCGCGACTGAATCGATGCAGAAGTGCTGCAAAAATTCGCAGTGTGTAAAGGGCCCTAATTCAATTAGGAACCACATTGTTTCTAACCGTACAATTTTATTTCCATATTTGCCATCAGATTTTAGTAGACCTTATATACCTCTCCGCAACGCGCTACCGACGCTCAAATGTATGGGAAAGCAGATCTTTTTATTTTTTCTCAATGTTGGCTCCATAGAAAAAGTTGTTCAGTTTGATGGTCTAAACCACCTCCTTAGGTATTACTAGGGTGTTTTGTTAATATAAATAACTTATAAACTTTGGATTAGCCTATCCTAACCCAACATTTCATACATACATACATACACGACCGTTGCGAGGTGGTCAGAAACCTTGCTACAACTGACATTTCTAAAACAAGTTTTGTAAGTATTAGTACCTAATACTTTTGTCTTCTTCTTCTTATCGTGTGGGCAGCAAGATAAGATAAGATAAGATAAATATTCTTTATTTGTACACCAAAATACACAAAAAACAACAACAAGCCCTGGTGTCAGAGTTTTTTCAGACCGCCTTACGGCCTCTGACGTGGTTTTTATGTAACGGCTACTACCACCAGAGATAGTAGCCGGGACCAAAGACTTAACGTGCCGTCCGAAGCACGGAATCATCTTTCTTTTCAGACATTCAGGTGATTCAGCCAGAAATGTCCTAACCAACTGGGGAAAAACACACAAAGTGACACATGTAAGTCACATATCACTAGGTGTCCTCCGTGGGAATCGAACCCACGACCTCCGTGTCAAGAGCCCAACGCTCTTAACCATTAGACCACGGAGGCAATATTTTTGTCAAAAGGACAGACAATAGAATGTGTTATAAAAGAGATTAATAAGGTCCCCACGGACCCCTAAAAAATCATGGTTGAACGGTCCAATCGGGAACCGGCCTTCACGCACCGTTTACTTTCTCTCGTTACATCAAAAATCTTTTTTTTTCCTTTCTGTTATAAAGAATCAAGGCTCATCGTACCGGGTTATAGTCCCTTAGAGGCCTATGTGCCAGATATATATTTTTACTAACCTAACCGGTAGTTTAGTTGGCCCTTTTTGGGGTTCAATGTTAGCGAACTAATCGGTTGAAATAATATGTGTGAAACGCATTGCCTTTGAACTTGTAGGGTTTAGGCGGTGTTTGATAAATGATCGATGCTTCTGCATTTAGATTATAAACTTACTTTAGGGTGTAACAAAAAACTCTAGTAAAACTTAAGGGGTGCTTCAGAACATCAAACCGAACAACTTTCATTATGGAGCCAACTTCGAAATCGAGAATAAAATTTCATACAAAACTGCAGCACAGACTCGACTCAAATGTATGGGACAACAGATTTTTTTCACGATTTCGAAGTTGGCTCCATAGTGAAAGTTGTTCAGTTTGATTTTCTGAAGCACCACACGTTCAGGTGTATGTTACACCCTGTATACGAGTATAGCTATGAATTCAACCTATATAGTACTAATTAAGGTAATAGGTAGCTACAGTTTTTTCCCCATAGAATACTACAAATAAAATGAATCTCTATGTCGCTTCATACTTTTTCTATGAAAGTAATGAGGTGGTATACAGGTAGAAGCCACACAACATAGATATCTTAGTTACAAAGTATGGAGAGAAATATTAAACTGCCTATTAAAAGTTCGATAAAACGCAACGTTCCAGCTGAAAAAATTAATATAGGAACGATATTTCGTGCAGAGAAGAAGTATTTTATCGATACTTAAGTTTCTTGCTGTAACATGTTTATATGTTTATGGAGGGGAAGTGAGGCCAATTCGCACCAATTTGCTCTATGCTCGTATGGTAGAGTGTGACTTGCACCCCACTCCCTCTCACCTTGCAATGGGATATCAACGAAGATATTCAATTGATGATGTCCTATTGATTATATCCCATATCCCATTATATCCCACACTTATCAAAAAAAAGGTCCACACTACGGTTATTAATCTGTAAACGAATGTTTGGTCGATGGCCTCGTTTAACCTAAGACTTGATGTTAATTTTTAATTTTTCTTAATTTTAATTTACTTAGGTTAATGATCTCTTGCATTATACCCTGTAAGTTAAGACCTTATCGTATGATATTTTTGCAAATAAATGAGTTCTATTCTACGCGAAGAAATATAATTTAATTTATTCTAGTACAACATCCATAAGCCGTGTTGGTTCAGTGGCGAGTAACCTTCCCTGCCGTGCAGGAGGCGATGGTTCGAACCCCGTCTGAATGAGTTTTTTCGGAATTTATGTACGATTTGTAGCACCACTGGCTTTTCGGTGAAGGAAAACATCGTGAGGAAACCTGGCATTATGAGATAAAATGCGTATATTCTAATAAAATATGGATAGCGCGATTCACTCTTCGTAATTTGTAATTGAACTTAATTACGTATTTGCTTGACTGTATCGGTCTTGTTCCCTTTAAATTTCCTGAAAGAAAAACATTTGCTATAAATCCTGAATTAACGCTTCCTGCGTTAAATTAAAAGCCATTTAGCTTAGAAAATGTTTATTTGAATACCGGAATATGTTTACAAAAATTATAATAATTAGACATTCGCTTCAAAATAACTTTCGTAAGAAGTGACTTAATTAACAACAAAGAAATGTTGTGCAACTCACGTTTCTTGGAAAATAACTTTTAAAAACGCAGAATTTTTAACTTCAAAGTAACACTCTCTCGAATACTAATTAAAAGTAATTGAAGGGTCGATCTTCTAAATTTTACGCTTCCGCAATCAAACGGTTTGTTAAAATGTCTATTAATTTTTACATCTTTTTTAAGACTCCCCATTCCTTACTAACTTTTCTTACCTTCTTGGAGTTATTTCAAAGTTCAAGTTAATTTTAATTGACCATTGTTTTATTAATTAATTTGTTTTTAATTGGATAACTTCTAATTATGTTTCCAACGTACTTACTTATTTGCTTTAGAATAGAATAGAATAGAATATATTTATTTGGCTTAAAAAATAAACACATTTCGAAAACAATATAGTACACGGTTAGTACTTACAAATACATAAAAACACAACAACAAAAAATATATTTAAGACAAAATGGTCTTAAATAACGACTATATTCCCCGAGGGGGTAGTCAGAGATATTTTAAAACATCAGAAGGATTTAATTTAAGGTGTTTTATTAAGTGGTTGGCTTAGGGTCCCTTCACACCAGAAGAGCATCGAAAAGCATTTGCTCGCAGGGGCAAGCTTTATCACTAGTGAATAAAGGACTAATTTATTTGCAAGTCGCCTACGCGGCTACCCGTAACGCTCCAAATAAATTTGACCTTTATTCACTAGTGATAAGATTGCTGATGCTAGCAAATGCATGCCCTTAGAATTACTCAAATAAAATTGTATTATAGAGGAACTGAGGCGGAATGCTCCTCCATCGCAAAATGGACGATTTTCTGCCAGGCTAGGTGTGATGCCTGTGGACCGGGTGTGGTCCAATGGTTCTTAGTTGGACCACAAATTATTTAATAGTAACTACCGTAACAAATATTGCTCTCATCCCGATTTCGCCCGCTTTTTCGAATTTTGAACTTTGCGCTTTAACGACGAACTAAAATGCGCTTTATGTCGATGGGCGTCCTGTCTATGTCTCATGAGACACACGGCGCCACAGGTGCTTATCGCAGCTGTCAAACGCGAGTGACGAAGCTTTGGTTGGACCTTATACAGGGTGTAACAAAACACCCTAGTAATACTTAAGGAGGTGCTTTAGAACATCGAACTGAACAACTTTCACTGTGGAGCCAAAGTCGAGAAAAAAAAAATCTAATGTCTCAGACAGATTAAACTGAACAACTTTGGACCAAACAGACCGAAGCAAAAAAAAATCTGCTGTTGCATATATTTGAGTCGAGTAGGCATTGTAGTTTAGCATGGAACAGCTGATTTCTTCTTTATCCGATCGGTTTACTCCGATAGTAAAAGTTGTTCAATTTGATGGTAGACTCTTAGTTTAAAAGGATTCTAATGAGAGTTGTGGGTGTATGATGATTTCTGTGGCAAGCTCCCACAGTATTTTTATGCTATACTGGTATACGAACACCCTTTACAGTATATTAATTATTGAAAAACGTATTACTTGATACACTTAGCACGTTATTCCATGAATACAAAATACTCTTGAGTGAACATTGCTACAACTGCACGAGAGATAGATTGGAATGGTAAATAAATGTCTGACCAACCGACCGGAAGATGGCCGGTGGACCATGACAGTATATTAGAGTAGTGGTCAAAAGAGTGACGGAGGTTAGTGGGTAGATACCAGCACGTTGTTTCGATTGGATCAGATTAGCACAAAATGTTGTTCTTGTAAAACGAAACATGAATGCGATCAATTCTCATTAATCATAATTATCTCAGCCGATGGATGTCTACTGCTGGACATAGCAGACGACCGGTCCTGCGCTGCCCTTAGGCCTTCCCCAAGGATCGCCACAACGACCTTCCCTTATCCAACGGGATCCCACCGCCTTCACTAGGTCAGCGGTTCACCTTGCCCACGCCTACCCACGCTGCGCTTTCCGGTACGCAGTCGCCACTCGAGAACTCTTCCGGCCCCATCTGATCTGATACTCATTTAAAAAATGTGATGATCTTAATGCACTTAGGACTTCATACCTTCTGCTTCTGCTCCAATGATTGTAATGGCAATTATTTTAAAATATTTCAGTTCATCACAGGTTGTAGGTACTTAAAAGGAATCTCTTATTTCTAAAGAGGCTATTATTATTTCAGAAAGGACTAACAAGTCATCTAAATAGGTTCAATTGTCCCTTTCTTTGAAATTGCCAAAACGTCTCTCTCCTTCGTCCCTTCCATTAACACCTACACTTACACTCGTAGAACACCAGATAAAACTCATGTTAAACTACCCGGAGACAGTATAGGTACTAAAAACGGTACTACGGATGTCTTTGAGACTTCCCGCGTATTTTCTTTTTAAAGACTCCGAAATACAGTAGCTAAAAGGCTGTATTTGGCGAAAGTACCCGCTTTCGTTTGAGTAAATTTCCGACTGTCCCAATTTTAGCGAGTCTGCCGAATGCTTTTAAAAGTAAAATCGCTATCCTTTCTGTTATCTTGGGTAGAAGTATTTTTGGGTATCCGATTATTTGATTCGGATGGATTGATATTACATAGGGTTTGGCGTTGTACAATGTTAACATGTGAAAGCAATCTTTAATACCTACCTACTCATTCTTCGTAGCTTATCAATATCCGTATCTCTTCTGAATAACATACGTAATTAATTTTATCACAAACATATTTGTATTTACTTTTTCTTAGTCATGGTCAGTTAGTAGGAAAATTTTCATGATTTTCAAAAAGTTACGATCATCAGGTTTTTGCTTAAAAAGTGAATTATCTAATTCTATTCTAATCTTTAAATTGTGGCTCCATCTCAGTGTTGATTTTAACAATATCTAGTATAGATAGCAAATATTCTACACCTCCACATACCTCAAGGATAGTTTTTAGCATAAAAACAAAAACTTTTCAAAACTGTCCATTACAAGTGGCCACGGGCTCACCCCCCGTCACATTGGACAGAGTTTCGGTACTACTGGTGAAACGTGGATGTTCAAAGGTTTTTAGAATATCTCTGACTACCCCCTCTGGGAATATAGTCGTATGTTTATGCTTACAAAAACTTTAGCCAATAAAAATTGCACAATCCAGTGGTAAGCCAGAGAGCAAGCGATCGCCTAGTAACAGACTTGCAACGCGACACGACCGTTTTTTTTAAATTATGGGGCCAATACTGAAATTGTCAATAAACCCTGTCGATATCCCTTTTCATGTTACTCTGGTATTGAAACAAAAATGTATTTTCGAGTATACCTATATTGCTGTTAGACGAGTAAACATTATGGACTAAGAATTACTTGGTCATAAATCAAAGAGGAAAATAGAACAAAATAAACTCACAAAGCTAAATAGAGCCAGTAGTTACAAGACTAGCTTTACGCAAAATTAGTTCTTGTTTCAACGTAATAGAGTCTGTAAGTTGTGGCTAGTAAAGTCAGTGGGAAAAGTTAATAAAATGGGTATCAAAGTGTTAGGTGAAGGTTTCCTGCTTCACTTGTAGTAGTGTAGAGTATATTTGTTATAGACAATTGAGTCTTTAGTTGTCTATGTGGTATGTTAGTTAATAGTATTGTAGAATTCTGCTGTAGGGCAAAGTTCTCCTGCCTTTTTAAACGAGAGTTTTTTCTGCTTATTCTTTAGTAAGTTTACGCTCGCCTTGTTTTCCGTGTTTAAGTGTGACGCACTTTCTCGACAAAAGCCCAAGGTAAGGTCATAATGAATCTATTACTAGAATTGTCACCAATCCAAAGAGGTGCACGGTCTTATGTTGATAAAATGGAGGTATTCGTGTCAAAAGGTTTATAATAAACACCTAACAGTAATGAGTTAAATAGCTTCCAAAATTTAACCACGTTTGAAAACCACAAACTGTAATTTACGAGTCTAAAGCTTGCTGCAAAATAGTGTTATTTTCCATAATTATAGAGTCCGTTTTAATATCATCGACACGGTCATCGGTTTAATGGGGCGCATAAGGCTGACAGTTTACCATGGGATATCTGAATAAATTATTTTGGTTTTAACATGTAATAAACGTGTAACATACACGCAATTTTTCAAAATTTACGGTAATTTACAGAGTCTAATGAATGTCTGTATTCAATTTACAGACCGCAAGAAAAGACATATTACATCGCAGTCGGCTCTCTTTATCTTGTAATTAAGATCATCATCAAAGCCTATACAATGTGTTAATGAATAAGCGCAAAACCTCATACACCCCAACTGATTTATAACAAAATAATTCGATTGAAACAGTAATTTCATTATTTTTCAAAGTTACTAGCATTTTAAGTTTTGAGGCAAAAATGATTTTTTATCATTTCAGCAATAAATGAAAGCGCTAACATGCTCATGGATACATTTTAAGAACCTTGTTTTGGTAGTAAGTAGGGTGAGAGTGCCCGAGCGGTGGGTTAAGATAGAATACAGTAAATCTTTAATTTTAAAAACAAATTATTTAATATTTTGAAAAAAATTACCTATATTGAAAACATGATAAATCGATTCTGCTCTCGATTCCAAACAAACTACTTTCTAGTTTTGCGTTAATTCATTAACACGTTGTATATGTCCCACTGCAGGGCACAGGCCTTCCCTCAGGGATGGTGATCGCGTGTCCAATGCGGATTGGTAGACTTCACATACGCATCGGAATTTCGTCTTCAACGTATACAGGTTTCCTTACGATGTTTTCCTTCACCGGTTCAGATCAGTCAGTATTATATTCATAAGTCAGAAAATACATTGGTACATGGCTTGCCATCATGTCATCCGTGCGTATTCGAACAAGGACCCTCATGATTGAGTACTGTCCATAACTATCCGCAACGTGGCACCGACGCTCTTAAAAAAGTCTTGAATTAATGTGTAAATAAATTCGTATCTTTTTTCCAATTAAAAGGTGTACCAAATATGAATCAATTTCCAATTTACTTATTTTTTGAATTATTCAGACATCAAAGCCACCGCGTATTTATATAAAAGATTTATTTCAATTAGCAAATTGACGAAAGGTTTCAGAAAACATTTTGATTTCCAAAAATGTTTTTGCAATTTGATTAATAAAATGTAAATAAACAAACGTAAAAAGTTTATCTTTGATGTACCTCTGATCATAAGGTATAGAATAGATGGAGTCATATCATGATACATAAAATATTTTAGAAGAGATAAAATATTATAAACCGCATAATATTGTTAAAATTGTATGTGTTTTCTTGGTGTGCAAATAAATTACATTTATATTATGTCGTGTTATTGTTATTAGGTATTTTATAGAGGCACTGAAAACTTCGTAAGTCACTAACGATAACGTTGTGACCCTTTTCATAATCAGAGACATTCTTAACGGCATTTTTCAAATGAGTTTGGGCACTGCTAGTGAAAACTATACACATTTTACTAGAAGTTCAATCACAGTATACTTACAATACCACTCTGACGTCAGCCCTCGCGGTCATTTCTAGTAGAATATGTAACAAATCTATCACAATTAGATTTATAACAAGTAACTTTCTACTAATGTAAATAGTTGTCACTTTATATTACTAGATATTTTTCTCCGTGTGCGAATTGTGTTTATTTTACTGACCCTTGACATCAAGAAATATCTATCCAAACATTATTAAACTAAGTATGTCAGTAAAAGCTTTGTTACCACTTCATCTTCGTTATTTATCCCACAACAATAGGGGTTCACCCCAGCTCTATGGGACAACAGGATTTAATCTCCCCTTTTCTGACACGTCGCCTTTTGTAAAAAAATATGTTGGGATGAAATGGACCTTTAAGGATTGAATACAATCTTAAGGTGGACTTCCGATGCCAGCGACAGATGCAACAGACGCGCGCGTCTGACGCGTGGTTCTGTCATATGCCATATGTCTATCGCATCGGCCGCGCACGTTTGACGCACGCGTCAGTCGCTGGCATCGGAATCGGCGCTATACGTTTTCATAGTAACTAGTATTGTCGCATCGGCCGTCGACCGCGAGCCGCGCGCGTCAGACGCATCAGCCGCTGGCATCGGAAGTCCGTTAAGAAAGAAGAAGACTTTTTTAAATTCTCTCAGATGTTTAGAAAAGTATTGAAATATCTAAGGCTAGACCAGATTCAAACACTTGCGCGTTATTGACACTTTTTTGACACACACTGACACGGGTATATGAGTTTGGGTAAGGTTGAATGGAGAAAAATTTCCATTACAATTTTTGAGCAACCAATAATAAAACTGACTAGAGTCAACCCGCAACTTCGTCAGATCATAAGCTATCAAATCAAAAAAAGTTTTATCAAAATCCGTTCACTAGTTTTCGCGTGATGCTCGCACAAATAAACACACAAATACTCAACCAGACTGACAACAATTCTAAAAAGTTGGTTTGGAGTCAGGGACGCCTAAAAACCATATCGACATCTTTTTTTTGTAATGTGTAGATACACTTCTGTTACAGTTTTATAATAGTTAAGACATAGGTTTTTAGAGGACCGTTCAAAATACATATATATCACATTCAATTGCGAGGCCGCATCGGAGCGGTGCTATTAGGTTTTTAAGTTCTTTGATTCTTAAAAGTTTTCGTTACTTTTTCATGAACCTTTAGAGTCAAATATCTCAGCTCCGATGCGAACTAGGCCAATCGTGTTCATAACAAAATATGATATACAAAGTGTTACCAAAGTAATAATAAATATTTAAAACATTCAAGAGGGTTGTTTAGACCATCAATCTGAACAACTTTCACTATGGGACCAACATCAAAATCACGAAAGAAAAAAATCTGATGTCCCATACATTTAGCTCGAGTAGATTTTTAATTTAGTCTCAGAATTTTTTTTCGCGATTTTGATATTAGTCCCATTGTGAAAGTTGTTCAGTTTGATGGTTTAAATCACCCCCTTCAATGTTTATTATTATTATTGTAACACCTTGTATATCAATAGATGCAGAAATGAGCGAGTAATTGAGCTGGGGTATACAGAAAGGGAGACAGAATGGACTAAATTATAATGGTTTCTTGTTTGAACTACAGCATATGCTCACGACTATATTCCCCGAGGGGGTAGTCAGAGATATTCTGAAACCTCAGAACATCCACGTTTCACCAGTAGTACCGAAACTCTATCCAGTGTGACGGGGGGTGAGCTAATGGACAGTGGGTACAATACATGCCTCGATATTGAAAGCATGCAGGATTCCTCACGATGTTTTCCTTCACCGAGAAACCAGTGGTGTTAAAAATCGTACATAAATTCCGAAAAACTCATTGGTACGAGTCGGTCTGGACGAGGATCGAACCATCGCCTCCTGCACGGCAGGCAAGGTTACTCGCCACTGGACCACCCTGGCTTGTTTCAACTAATGAGCTTAAAGATCCAAACATTTACACAACAAAGCAGTTACCATAAAATATAAAAGCCAATTTTATTGGTCTACAAACACAACAAAATAATGTTCGTTAACTATTTTAATAAACAAAATTACCTAATTGAATTTCAGTCTGGAAAAAGTTTGTCTCAAATTTTTCATTTCAGTCTAGGTAGGCTATAGTATGAGAGATAAGAGGAATTTTGGTAACCATCAGCTGCAAGGCTGATTCAGTATTCATAGGGTGTAGAGCATCTCTCTGATAGGTATGAACCAGGTCTGTCTGCATAACTCCAGTCGGTTTAGGAGTTACAGCCGTTCAAAGGTCTGTATCAAATGAACGATCAGCTGCAAGGCTGATCATAGGATATTATTGTAATATGCACTGTAGCTCTGTGAACAGTACAAAAACTGTCATGTTCTGTCAATCGGTTTAGGAGATACAGCCATTCAAAGTTCCGACCTTTGAATTGCTGTATCTCCCAAACCGACTGATAGACCATGTCAGTTTTTGTACTGTTTGCATAGCTACAGTTCATATTACAATAATACCTGCATATTCATGCCAGACCTTTGAACGGCTGAAATTCCTAAACCGACTGGACTTATGCAGGCAGACCAGGTCCATCCCCATCACAGAGATGCTCTACACCCTATGAATACTGAATCAGCCTTGCAGCTGATGGTTCCCAAAATTCCTCTTATCTCTTATACTACTATGAGAAAACGTTAGATGCTTCTTTTTTTTGTCAAGGTAATATTATTAGATTTGTCGGCCCCTCCTCAGATAAAATCTGAATAATATGGAACAATTTAAATAGAAATATCGTTCTAGGAAATAGGACGGATATACAGTCGCCAAAACCAGTCGTGAGGAAACCTGCATGCTTCAATTTCGAGGCATGTGTTGTACCCACTGTCCATTTAAGTGGCGACGGGCTCACCCCCCGTCACACTGGACAGAGTTTCGGTACTACTGGTGAAACGTGGATGTTTTGAGGTTTCAGAATATCTCTGACTTCCCCCTCGGGGAATATAGTCGTGAGCATATGCTTATACTTATGCTTATACAGTCACCATCAGATATATCGTAGCATACAAGGTATTCAAATATTTCAGAGCAGTGCTAATTTTCAATAAATCCTATACAGTAAATGTTACCAATTATTTATTTTTTTTATTTATAATCAATTGACTTTTTGCTTGTGCGTTAGCACCGCATTTCCGCCAATGTCAAGTAGTTTGTGGGAGTATCTGTCCCAATCTCAGGGATTGTTTTTGATAAAGAACAAGAAGAGATTAAGGAATGCGGAGCCTCGTGGCAGGCAAAGACACGACGCGCGAACAACACGCGAGACAATTTCTCGGGTCAGAACCTGCAACGTGACTCGTTACCAATTATATCGAAACGTGTATTCTGTCATAAATATCGGAACAAATTATTTTCAATTATTTCTGTACTATGTTATTTAAAATTGAACCGTAGTAAGATCACGTAGTAAGATCCGTTTTAGAACGGAGTAAGATCTTTTTTCCTAAACTACTCAGATATTTATGATCTGCGGCTGCGTAGATAAATTTGATGTTCTAGGCGTTCATATATTTTTAACTGGTTATGTGAAAATAATTTATTGAAAATTAGAACTGCTTAAAATATTTGACCACTTTGTTTGCTACGATATATCTGATGGTGACTGTACGTATATTCGGAACGGAGGAAGCAAATGAGATGTTTTGTTTACATAACGTACAATATTGAAATGAAGAATACGAAAGGAGTATGACAGAGAGAAAATATGCAGAAAGCTGGCCCCATCACCATTATAATGGGTTTACTTAGCCAGGAAGAGATAAGAGTTAATATACAGGGTGTTACAAAAGTAAAAATAAACATTTAAAACTTTTAAGGGGGTTGTTTAGACCATCAAACTGAACAACTTTCACTATAGGACCAACATCGAAATCGCGAAAAAATATCTGCTGTCCCATACATTTAGCTCGAGTAGATTTGTAGTTTAGTATGGAACATCCGGTTTTGGTCCCATAGTGAAAGTTGTTCAGTTTGATGGTCTACACAACCCCCTTAAATGTTTATTTGTATTTTTGTAACACCTTGTATAAAGGAACCTACATTATAAACCATATTAAACCATATTACATTCCATATTATTATACAAAAACTCATTACCTTTATTTTCTTTCTGAGTTAATAGAATAATAGAAAAGTCATTTATTTGAAGCTCCAACTGTTTGTTACAATCTTTTACATATCACAGGAAACATTTAGTGAGTAAATTTGTTTTTTTTTATTTGAAATACATTCCATCCATCCCGTCGTTAATGATAATTTTTATAAAAATTCAATTTTCCAGCATATTCTACCATGAAAGCATGTAAATGTTAATTACAAGTATGATTATAACTAATCGAATAACAAAAATAATTGGTAATTAGTCAAATTTAAAATGTCATATAGGTATTAGATATTCAGATAAAATGGCATAGATTCAAAATAATCAAACATAGAGCCAATAACCACATACAAATAAGTCACTTAAGAAACGCGGCCAGCGTTATGGGGACGTTTGGGCCGGGTATGGCAAGGGGCTGTCTTTTTGATTAAGTGTTTGACGTGGCATGTTGCTGAATGGTACTGTATACATTTGACGACGCATGTTGCTGAATGGTATTTTGTAGGAAATTTGACGACGCTTGTTGCTGAAGCAGATTTTGTTTTAATTAAGATGGTTGACGACGCATGTTGCTGAAGTGAATTATGTGAGTAATATTAAATTTAATTTTCATTTCAATAAATAATTTTAGCCTTAAGAAACTGTTGTATTGAATAATAACACTTATCTAAAAGATATTTGTATACTTGTTTCTTAAATTTATAAGTGTTAAGTTTTTTAAATTCGTTAGGTAATGCATTATACACTTTGACAGCCATACAGTAGGCATTTTTACTGAATAGTTGTATTCTTTGTCTATGCGGTACGCACAATTCATGTTCGTAAATTTTACTTTGTCTGCGTAAGTCACAATATAGTCGGGGAAATCTACGGATTTTTGTATGGAGAAGGTTGCATTAATTGCACTTTTGGTGATAATTTAGAATATAGTAGATACATACCTGAAAAACATAAATTCTCAATAATCCCCGATTTTTTATTGTGTATTATTGAATAATTAAGGCATTTACAAAACATTAAATTTAGGTATGAACAAAAAATGGAAAACTGGTGATTTTGTACAGGATGGCTGCATTCAATACGTTTTACTTATAACAATAATAATCCCCGGTTAATATCGTAAATTTTAGTAGATATTTAAAATTTTGTAAGTCACCAAAAATTATAACCTCAAAACTAAATTATTTACTGCTTGTTTGTACACATTAAATTTGCCTTTTGATAATTAACTGTCTCTTTTGCTAGTATGCTGGAAGAAATATCTTTCGAAACAAGCTTGCCCTTTGTACATTTATATCGATTTTAAGGTATTTCTCAGGTTCCTGAGCCAATATAACCACGAAATCTCGACAAAAGTGTTATAAACTAACAGTAATATTATATCAAACACAATTTACTAAAGTGTCTTTAATGCAATCTCAAACCTTATTTTTCCTAGACTAATATTTCAGAAATCAAATGAAAATGCTTGTGGACAAAAACACACATTTCATTGAAATATGCTGCAAATTAGTTTTAGAAAACGGTGTATGGTTTCCTTCCAAGAATATCCCACCCCCGGTTTTGCCGTGGGCGGTCTTCATCTTATCAAGTCGATGGCATTTCATTGAGTTTGTTGCTCGTGGGTAGTACAACGTGACTTGCGATAAGGTTTCTTTTTATTATTTGTGCTTTTGTAAGCGAAAGGCCACAAGTTTCTAACTGACACGTTCTGCCTACTTTGGTTCTACTATTTAGGCGGGTAGTTATCAGTTGTCAACTACACGCCAGTTTTGAGTTGACCATGCTACAACCGACAACTATTCGCCTAATAGTAACAGTAAAGTAAGCGGATTGTAATATAAAGGAAGTTGGTAGTTGTAGCAAAGTTTCTTCTCACCGACCCCAGCTACCCAATCCGCCGCGTAGCCCCAGCAGCGTCCTATGCCGAGGTCCGTACTCCTCTGGGTGCCCCTAGGTCAGTTGCTTAAGTTAATTCATTTGGCTCGGTAGACCCTTCGTGGTCCCTCCAATAGTCCGCAGTAAAAAGCAGTAACTGCTCCCTGAGCAACGCTGTCTTAGGCCGAGATTCAGAGACGATTTTTTTGGTCTTAGCTAGAGCTAAGCGTGGCAAAAATGTATGGATTTTGACATACGGGAGTCCGAACTATGACTTACAAATCGTCTCTGAATCTCGGCCTCAGTCATTTCGAAAAAAAGGAAAGTTTCTTATAATCCCGGTAGAGGTTACTGCGAAGGTAAAAATCAATGCTGAAATAAGTTGTTAGTTGACAACTGATAACTACCCGCCTAATAATGACAGCAAAGTAAGCGGATTGTAATATAAAGGAAGTTGGTAGTTGTAGCAAAGTTTCTTATAATCCCGGTAGAGGTTACTGCGAAGGTAAAAATCAATGCTGAAACAAGTTGTTAGTTGACAACTGATAACTACCCGCCTAATAATGACAGCAAAGTAAGCGGATTGTAATATAAAGGAAGTTGGTAGTTGTAGCAAAGTTTCTTATAATCCTGGTAGAGGTTACTGCGAAGGTAAAAATCAATGCTGAAATAAGTTGTTATAATCAACGATTCAAAGTCAATCAATTAATGTTTTATGAAACAACAAGATAGATTGTAAAATCAAGGAATCATGAAAATAATTTTTCACGCCACTTAATACAATCACACAAAACAAAACGAGCTCAAACAAATCCATACGCGAATTGTTATCCATATGGATACCAATTTGTCGAAAAGCCGGTACCAGAGCTAAAGCAAAGCAAACTCTAAGCGCCTGCAGTGATTAAAACCCCTGGATTTGGTTGCGTTTGACATGCAAACATTTGGTTCCGTAACACGACTACGTTTGTGATAATAAACTTTGTGAGAGACCAGTTTTGTTTCAATTTGATTGGGGTTAGGTTAGGAACGTTCTGGTTTAATGCTTTTTGTTTTTCCTGTCGCTGAAGTTGAGGATGATTTTTAAAAAATATTTGAATCTGGTCGACTAGATTAGAGTCATTGCGGATTGGCAAATTATTTACACAATTTATATCCCGTAAGTTTTTAGGAAAAAGCCGTGGTGGTCCAGTGGCGAGTAACCTTACCTGCCGTGCAGGAGGCGATGGTTCGATCCCCGTCCAGACCGACTCGTACCAATGAGTTTTTCGGAATTTATGTACGATTTGTAACACCAGGGTTTTCCTTCGCCGTGAGGAAACCTGCATGCTTCAATTTCGAGGCATGCATTGTACCCACTGTCCATTATAAGTGGCGACGGGCTCACCCCTGTCACACTGGACAGAGTTTCGGTACTACTGGTGAAACGTGAATGTTCTGATGTTTTAGAATATCTCTGACTTCCTCCTCGGGGTATATAGTCATGAGCATATGCTATGCTATGCTAAGTTTTTAGTAACTTAGTCACGTTTTGTAACACCACTGACTTTTCGGTGAAGAAATATATCCCATCCCTGTGAAGAAAAATTTCAGGCTATGAGTTGTGTTAACTATCTATTAATAAAGTGGTGACAGGCTCTTCTGTCGCATTAGACGTACTAATCTTTATTCTGTGACTGGACTTTAGACATAGCAACTTAAATATGGATATTTTGAACTAGGTTTTGCCCCCGACTTCGTTTACGTTCACTATTAAGAAGTATCCTATGTGCTAATTTAAAATAAATTCTGTCTTTGTGCCAAATTTTACCTAAATCCCTTAAGCCATTAACCACAAAAATCCAAAGTCTAAACACCGTCACAAATTCTCAGTTTTAAAATATTATTGGATATAATTAATATCCCCCTCATAGTACTGTAGCCCCGGGACTTTTTAATTACCAAAAAGATTACCGATTGCAGTTTAGAAATTGTTGTAAGGTACGAAATTACTAATATAAAAACCTAAATCTTACAGATCAAAATCCGCCGTAAAAAAAACTTTAGTTCAATACCCATACGTAATAGTAAGACAGTCTAAAGTTGCCATAAAAAGCTATAAGACCAATCAAAATTGCCTTTTTCATCCGGTCTTATAGATTTGTATGGCAACTTTAGACAGTCTGACTATTACGAATGGTATTGAACTAAGGTGAAGAACATGACAGTATTACAAAATAACGGTAACCTCGAAATTTATAAATACAGAAATTTTTTTTTGTTACTGTGGTTTATCTGTAAGACTTAGGTTTTTATATTAGTAATTTTGTACCTTACAACAATTTCTAAACGGCAATCGGTAAACTTTTTGTTAATTAATAAATCCCGCGGCTACAGTACTATCAAAGAAATAAAGCGTTTAGTGTGATAGTGGTCGTCTATCGGTAGTACTAAAAATAATCGGTACTATAATAATGCAATAGTATCAATACTATTGATAGTATGCACAAAAACAAAAGGTACCTAATATTGATCGTTCTGATATATCGATAGTATCGATAGCACTATCGATATCGATATCGTATTTATTTTATAAGATCCTATCAATAGTTAGGGAAGACTACTAACAAGATTATCCGAGAACAAACTACTTACCTGGAAAAAAGTTTACAACGCATTTCATATAAAATCTTATCAATAACATACTGAAATCATTAACGACCCTTTTTAATTATACTCATTATATTGGCAAGCTAAATCTTTTTCAAAACTGTTCACATATTATAACTTAACTATTCGTTGGTCATAATCCGTACTGTTTAGTGCAGAGCTTATATATTGAAATTCCATTATTACAGCAAATGCAACGTCATTTAGATGTTAATTTCGAGTGATTAGTCTATGATTACTTATGAATAAAATTTAGTTTTTAATTAAAAACTTGAAAGTGTAATTAATTTCAATCAAATTAAAGCTTTACCTATGAAGTTTCTGTTTCGTTAATCCCATTTTAAAGGCACGCCGTAATCTGCTCTACCTACTCGTTCGCGACAAAATATCAAAACAGATTTGGCATTGTTTTAGAACATTGAATACTTTTAGTCAAGTAAGCATTCTAGTATTTCCACGTATGATTGAATCTTTGGCTTTGGTTTCGACCGAAGGTTATAAGGAAAGAGCCGAAAATTCTGCTTCGGTTTCGGCCAAAAACTTTTCATCGGTCGGACACTACTGGTTATTAATGACGCTAAACATGCAGTAGGTTACATGCGACCTAACATTTGCAGCAATGTATCCTGAATTGTCACTATAAATTTAAATTGTCATGTTTATTAAATGGTGTCCTGTCATTTCACCGACCGTCAATTTGCAAATTTTTACTTGACAACCAACTACTGGCAAAAAAATGAATCGTTATTTCATCTTTACACAATTACTGATTTTACAAATTATTCAAGTATTAAACTAATCACCTGACTTATTTTCATTTTGCGACATATCATTTGACAAACGATTCATTTATCATTCATGTTATTTAAACAAACAACACTTGGTGTATTGCATTATTTGACATGTTGCATTATTATTAGGCACACATTTTACTAATGTCAACCAAAATAATTAATAAAAAAAAACATCATTATCATTCGTAATTTTAATAAATCAACAAAAGTAAAAATTAACAACAGCCTATTTTAATTTCAAATGGATTGCTAACGATCTTAATAGTTTTCCAATCCAAAGTAAAATATATTAAGTCGGTTAGATTAGGTTTGACTTGCGACCACGCCGCACGAGCCGAGCGAGCGGAGCGAGCATGCCGCGGCAGCGGCCGGCGAGTGCCAGAACCGAATCGCTCGTGTTAAACTAGTTTAGCCGACTCCACTAGGCTATCCAAAGTAAAATATATTAAGTCGGTTAGGTTAGGTTTGACTTGCGACCACGCCGCACGAGCCGAGCGAGCGGAGCGAGCGTGCCGCGGCAGCGGCCGGCGAGTGCCAGAACCGAATCGCTCGTGTTAAACTAGTTTAGCCGACTCCACTAGGCTATCCAAAGTAAAATGAGTCGGTTAGGTTAGGTTTGACTTGCGACCACGCTGCACGAGCCGAGCGAGCGGAGCGAGTGTGCCGCGGCAGCGGCCGGCGAGTGCCAGAACCGAATCGCTCGTGTTAAACTAGTTTAGCCGACTCCACTAGGCTATCCAAAGTAAAATGAGTCGGTTAGGTTAGGTTTGACTTGCGACCACGCTGCACGAGCCGAGCGAGCGGAGCGAGCATGCCGCGGCAGCGGCCGGCGAGTGCCAGAACCGAATCGCTCGTGTTAAACTAGTTTAGCCGACTCCACTAGGCTATCCAAAGTAAAATATATTAAGTCGGTTAGGTTAGGTTTGACTTGCGACCACGCCGCACGAGCCGAGCCAGCGGAGCGAGCGTGCCGCGGCAGCGGCCGGCGAGTGCCAGAACCGAATCGCTCGTGTTAAACTAGTTTAGCCGACTCCACTAGGCTATCCAAAGTAAAATGAGTCGGTTAGGTTAGGTTTGACTTGCGACCACGCCGCACGAGCCGAGCGAGCGGAGCGAGTGTGCCGCGGCAGCGGCCGGCGAGTGCCAGAACCGAATCGCTCGTGTTAAACTAGTTTAGCCGACTTCACTAGGATATTCAAGTTAAATGAGTAGGTTAGGTTAGGTTTGACTTGCGACAACAATGATGCCAGAAACCATTTTTGTTTTTAGAAAGAAAAAAAAACTTTAGTACTTACTTACCTGTAAATTATTTGGCCCAAATGGAAATTGCAACCGTGCAGGACTGTGTTTTCAAAATTTTATCGCAAGCTTAAGATAGCTGCTTTTTCAAAGTCTAATATGCAGACTTTTGGTTTGAAATCAATGTTATTTTCTGTTCCATATTCTATAAGCTATCTATTTTGTTAATACGTGATTTTGTAAAATAGTAACAATATTACATGAAAAATACATAAAAGAAAAAAATACATTAGGTACATTTGTAAAGACAAGCTTTTGCAAAAAATATTTTTGTTAAGCGATTATTTGTAAAATGATCAATTTGCGGAACAAGGTGTTTGTAAAATGAATATTACATGAAACGTTGCTTGTTAAGTAATAATTTGCCAAAAAGTTTTTGGACAAACATTAGTGAACCTTATTAAATGGAGCCCTGCCAGTGGAACACGGATAGGCTTATGTAATTATTTAGAAATTAGCCAGCTACTTTTCATGATTTGTATCTTTTTCTTATTAGACTATACAAGGTGTAAGGGACAGCCTAGGAAATACTAAAATGGAGAACTCAGACCATTAAACTGAAAAACTTTCACTATGGAGCCTACCTCAAGAAACTCAAAAAAAAAATCAGCTGTCCTATACAAAACTGTTGTACACACAGCGAACATCAAGCTACGCAAAACCAAAGTAAGCTGGCCGCGCGACTTTATACGTTACACACCCTACGCGCGGCCAGATTATATTGGTTTTGCGTAGCTTTATGTGTCGCCGTGTGTACCTACCCGACCCTAATGTATGGGTTTGCTGATTTTCATTCGCGTTTCCTGACGTAGGTTCCATAGTGCAAGTTGTTCAGTTTGATGGTCTGAGTTCACCTTTTCAGTATTTGCTAGGCTGTCACTTACACCATGTATAACAAACATTACAAAATAAAAAAGTATCTCAGTCATCCTTTGGGATTAAAACCTCATATTTACTGGTACAAAATATTCACCTCAAATACTCAACCGTACCCTAAATCAATTTATCAAACGAATCACACGTTTCAATGCAAATTTCACCACCAAACTTCTTCAATCAAGGAAAATACCTTATACCACTGTAATAGAGTTCAGAGTAGCTACTTTGCAACATCAGCAGTAACCATATTTCCCAATTACTGAAATGGAATTCATCTTCGTATCACAACCTTCTCGGAGCAGTCACTCAATTTTATGAATCGCAGATTTGCGTGCCTCAGTTTTGACATATAATGAACCATTTAATCACAATGTTAGGGTGGAAATTCAGCTAACGGTATTTTTTGAGTGTTTTTGTAGAGTTATTTTATTATAGGATTAGGAAAGTCATCGTCGAGCATCGGTGCCATGTTGCGTAGAGACATGGATACTCAATCACAAGGTCTAGGTTCGAATCCACATGGACGATGAATGATATCAATTTCACCCTGTACTGAACAAGCAACCCGCCCCGACTCCGCACGGGTAGCATTAAATTTCTACGACCGGACGACTCAATTATTACGCAAACCTTTCTCGTGAATGAATTTATTGAAAACTGTATTGAAATCCCTAAAGAAGTTTCTGAGATACCATATACAAACAGACAAGACGCGACAAGGGACTTATTTAATTGAGAACATGTAGTGATGATATCTGAAGTGGATTGACTGCGAACTAATCAAAATCATTCGTTGTGAAAATCACACGTCGATATCAGCAATTGTCGGCCGGTAAACAATCTATAGTTTTCGCTTGGCCTACCAGTTGGAGTTGAGAAGGGGCTTGCAATGTCAGCAAGAACGGGTGACGTAAACAATAGATAAAGCGCTCAGCATTTCGAGGTCTGATCGTTGTTTTATTGAAAGGTCTTTTTGTGACGAGTTCACTCAAAAGTTTTTTTAAAATTGTTGGCGACTAGATCATGTCTAAAAAAACGTCAAATTGTGTAAATTCTATATATGAATATTACATTTAAATAACAGTAAGTTTGGAGAAGAAAGTAAATATTTCACATTTTGGAATAACGATCGATACACAGAAAAATTATCACTAATGGACATATACGAAAATAACTTTAAATGTAACGAAGAAAAAAATATACAAAGAAGGTCGAGAAGAAGTGTACTCTGAGCTTCTTTTTTGCTTTTTTCGTCATGTTAAATTCTTAATACTGAATACAGTACATAAGAATAAATGCTTTTATTCTGAGTTTCAAGAAAAACAATCCCTTGGGCGTTTTTACACGGCCCTTCGGAATAAAGCTATTATTGGTGACCCAAGGACCTGTAGAAATCACTCATCGTATTCAATGCGATACAATAGATATTTGTGAGACGAATGTATAAAAGGTTATTAAAATAATGGTTTTCTCTTTTTTATTTTATTTTATTGGATTAGAGAAACACACATCGTTTATATTTACACTTGAATTACTAAACTTAATCCACGAATTAGCCAAAACGGTTTCCATTTATAAAAATTACAGTAGATATGTTGCTCAAACTTAACAAATATTTGTATGATGAATATGAATATTTGTACCCGAGTCATGGATGATTGTCTCTATATATGTATTCTATATCGTTGTCTAGTCATCATAATACAAGTCCAGGCTTCTGGTACTTTAAATGTGACTAGATAATTTGTGTGACAATGTCCAAGATATTTATTTATTATTTATTTATTATTATTAACAACCAAAAAAAATTACAATACATTTAAACAAACACTAAAATTTTGAACAAAGTTACATTTAGGTATGTTAAGAATCGTATAAAATGTTTACAGTTTTGGTATACAGGCAAAAAATTCACTTAGTGCTTATATAATTAATACTATTAGTAGAACTATACGGCAGGATCTCGGGCAACAAACGATAAAAATCACGATTTGCTTTCCTACATTCTCAATTTAAAATAAAAATAGTCAAGTGCGAGTCGGGCTACTCGCGCACCGAGGGTTCCGTACCACAAAACATATTAACTTACAAAAAGTTTTGTTTTCTCCGGGCCCTTTAGCGCGAGACTGACTCAGACTTGGCCGTTTTAATTTTATGTTGTTATACTGTAGAGTTTGCTCTATAATCATACCTAGTTTTACGCTTTTATGAATTACCGTTTTTACGATAGAGCGAAAAGAAAAAACGTTGATAAAACCTAGTTTCTTTTTAAGGGGGGATCCCTTAATTTTATTTTATTGATATATTTATTCTTTATTAGCAAATCCGCTATAATAAAAAACATTCTGTGAAAATTTTAACTGTCTAGCTGTTACGGTTCAAAAGTTACAGCCCTAAATAAATAGGACGGACGGACGAACAGACGGACAATGTAGGCTTAGTAATAGGGTACCGTTTTCACCCTTTGGGTACGGAACCGTAAAAAATATGTTGCTAATTTTGTTACATTTAGAATTTTATTTTATTCAAACTCAAACTTAAAATCTTTCAACAATACTATGACTCGTAAGCATAAAACTAAAATAAAACAAAGCATTGACTCACTTTTAAAAAAAAAAAAGGAATGTTTTAAAAAGAAACAAAGTTGACTTTGTAGCGTCCGTTTGTTCACACACTACGGAAATTGCTTCTAACAACTTTAATTGGACTCTCACAAGAAAAAACTTTTCCAATCTGCCTTTGTGAGCGGTTAAGCTTTAAAACCCAAGATTAAAAGCGGTTATTAAAACAGTTACTTATGAAATATACATCGTTTAACTTAAGCTTTTATGAAGACCCTTATTTTGGGGTAAAATATTTATTTTTTGGATCCACTTTGAAACTTTTCGGCCTTATCACAGCACTGGTAGCTTAGATGAAAGAAAGTTTGTGCTCGATCAGGAGCCTGACTTAGTTGATTATTACAATACAATACAAGGTGTTACAAAAGTAAAAATAAACATTTAAAACTTTTAAGGGGGTCGTTTAGACCATACCAACATCGAAATCGCGAAAAAAAAGCTCGAGTGATTGTAGTTTAGTTTGGAAAATCAGATTTTTTTGGGTTGCTTCTGTTTTATTAAATAAAATAGGTTTCGAGAAAAACCAAATCATTTCTCATGTTCTGTAGATTATTCAATTTTGTTTTCTGCTTAAAAGTGACATAGTTAATATATAAATGGTAACAAAATTACCCAATTTTACGGTAAAATCGGGAGGTAGAGCTTTAAAATAATTAGAACAACAACTCGATATGTATACCTACCAATTGCATGAACCGTAAAAATGTATTTGAAGGAACGTCATCATGATCGCAGTGAATATAAAATCTCATGTGTGATTTTGTAAAAAGTAAAGTAAAAATATCTTCAAACTAATCTCAAAAGTTCGGTTCCGAACTACTGTTTATTGAGATTAGTTTTAAGGTATTTAAGTAGTTCATAGTTCAGTAGCAGGTTGAGCCTGAACTATGGAGACCAAAAAGTATCGAAAGTTACGATACTGAACTAATTATACGGAACTACGGAGACTAGAGGCATATCGTGGAGGACTGTCCGAAAAGAAGATTCAAGGTTCGATGGGATATATGGAGGCTAACGCTGGAAGCTATGGTGTGGCTTCAAAATTTAGATATTAATTTATAGTTTAATTTATTAGGTTCAAAGAGGAGGACATCCATATGCAAATAATAATAATAACTGGGACTAGACTAAATACATGACAATAATATCAGTCTCAAATAATTTCAATGTAATGCTATCTATTGCCAATAATTAACAACTCATTTCCTAATGAACGAAATCGAAAATCGCTTAGTCTCTCCTTGTCAGAGTTAAACCAGAACTAAAGCATCCTAGTATAACTTACTACATACATAATGTGGATTCAAAGGCTTATGCCCGGTTTAAACGTAGCTAGTGATTAGTGTCAAGTGTTAAGGAACTTAGTGCTTTACGGTGACTTGCCACTTGTTTGTTTCTTGGTGTCCTGTCATTTCACCGACCGTCAATTTGCAAATTTTTACTTGACAACCAACTACTGGCAAAAAAATGAATCGTTATTTCATCTTTACACAATTACTGATTTTACAAATTATTCAAGTATTAAACTAATCACCTGACTTATTTTCATTTTGCGACATATCATTTGACAAACGATTCATTTATCATTCATGTTATTTAAACAAACAACACTTGGTGTATTGCATTATTTGACATGTTGCATTATTATTAGGCACACATTTTACTAATGTCAACCAAAATAATTAATAAAAAAAAACATCATTATCATTCGTAATTTTAATAAATCAACAAAAGTAAAAATTAACAACAGCCTATTTTAATTTCAAATGGATTGCTAACGATCTTAATAGTTTTCCAATCCAAAGTAAAATATATTAAGTCGGTTAGATTAGGTTTGACTTGCGACCACGCCGCACGAGCCGAGCGAGCGGAGCGAGCATGCCGCGGCAGCGGCCGGCGAGTGCCAGAACCGAATCGCTCGTGTTAAACTAGTTTAGCCGACTCCACTAGGCTATCCAAAGTAAAATATATTAAGTCGGTTAGGTTAGGTTTGACTTGCGACCACGCCGCACGAGCCGAGCGAGCGGAGCGAGCGTGCCGCGGCAGCGGCCGGCGAGTGCCAGAACCGAATCGCTCGTGTTAAACTAGTTTAGCCGACTCCACTAGGCTATCCAAAGTAAAATGAGTCGGTTAGGTTAGGTTTGACTTGCGACCACGCTGCACGAGCCGAGCGAGCGGAGCGAGTGTGCCGCGGCAGCGGCCGGCGAGTGCCAGAACCGAATCGCTCGTGTTAAACTAGTTTAGCCGACTCCACTAGGCTATCCAAAGTAAAATGAGTCGGTTAGGTTAGGTTTGACTTGCGACCACGCTGCACGAGCCGAGCGAGCGGAGCGAGCATGCCGCGGCAGCGGCCGGCGAGTGCCAGAACCGAATCGCTCGTGTTAAACTAGTTTAGCCGACTCCACTAGGCTATCCAAAGTAAAATATATTAAGTCGGTTAGGTTAGGTTTGACTTGCGACCACGCCGCACGAGCCGAGCCAGCGGAGCGAGCGTGCCGCGGCAGCGGCCGGCGAGTGCCAGAACCGAATCGCTCGTGTTAAACTAGTTTAGCCGACTCCACTAGGCTATCCAAAGTAAAATGAGTCGGTTAGGTTAGGTTTGACTTGCGACCACGCCGCACGAGCCGAGCGAGCGGAGCGAGTGTGCCGCGGCAGCGGCCGGCGAGTGCCAGAACCGAATCGCTCGTGTTAAACTAGTTTAGCCGACTTCACTAGGATATTCAAGTTAAATGAGTAGGTTAGGTTAGGTTTGACTTGCGACAACAATGATGCCAGAAACCATTTTTGTTTTTAGAAAGAAAAAAAAACTTTAGTACTTACTTACCTGTAAATTATTTGGCCCAAATGGAAATTGCAACCGTGCAGGACTGTGTTTTCAAAATTTTATCGCAAGCTTAAGATAGCTGCTTTTTCAAAGTCTAATATGCAGACTTTTGGTTTGAAATCAATGTTATTTTCTGTTCCATATTCTATAAGCTATCTATTTTGTTAATACGTGATTTTGTAAAATAGTAACAATATTACATGAAAAATACATAAAAGAAAAAAATACATTAGGTACATTTGTAAAGACAAGCTTTTGCAAAAAATATTTTTGTTAAGCGATTATTTGTAAAATGATCAATTTGCGGAACAAGGTGTTTGTAAAATGAATATTACATGAAACGTTGCTTGTTAAGTAATAATTTGCCAAAAAGTTTTTGGACAAACATTAGTGAACCTTGTTTCTTACTGGTTTACAAGATAGTAAGCAGTTTGAATTACGCTAAGGTTAAAGTGCATTTAATTATTGTTCAGTTTCCGAATTTCGTATTATGTGGGCGAAAGAATAGACACCTTTCACCACTTGACATTATATCCTGTAACCTAAATAGCTAAATGTGAGAATTGCTACAACTACAGAAAGTTGGTAGTTGTAGCGATGTTTCTGACCATCCTGAAATATCATAATATCGTTATAATCATGAGTTTATGTATGTATGCAACCATGACTATTTTCGGGTTCAAATATACCAAAACAACTATTTACACACCGAATCCAAAGGTATTACAAAAATAAAAATAAACATTTAAGGGGGTGGATTAGACCATCAAAATTAACAACTTTCACTATTTGACCAATACCGAAATTGCGAAAAAATCTGATGTTCCATATAAAACTACAAATCTATTTGAGCCAAATGAATCGAAAAGGTTCCATAGTGAATGTTGTTCACTTTGATGGTCTTACAAGTTTTAAATGTTTATTTTTACTTTTGTAGACATTGTATAGGTATGTGTGTAATTATAAAAAATAAATATCTAAAGATACATAGATTTTTTTAAATTCTTCCTCATCCTTATTACTCCTCAAAGGACTTCAGACTAACCAAAGGTTCCTCAATTTTTTATCTATTTTCAGTGATTTTACGTTATTTTTTCTAAGAAAAACCCATTTTACTCCAGCAAGCACGAAACATTTTAACCTGGAAAAAGTTCCACATAACAAGAAATCCTACAAGAAACAGCCTACCATTATTTTTCCTAAAACATCTCTTATCAGACCAAATTAAATTTCTCCCTAGACATATTTCACGTGTCGACGACGTGGATGCCTGTGTAAATAAATTTGCATATCAGCTGAAACTCAGGAACGCAGCGTGTTCTGCCAGCGAATATACTGAATTACTGACTACGTTATTGGCTACGAAGTTGGCGTGTCTATGTGTGGGAATTCAGGCTATTTAGTCAATGTAATTCCTACGAATGCAATGATTGATTAGGCGAATAGTTAGTATACCAATTACACAGGGTGTTTCGTAAATCTTCTTCTTGTATACAACGTGTTAATGAATAAGCATAAAACCTCATAAACCCCAACTGATTTTTAACAAAATAATTAGATTGAAACAATAATTTCATTGTTTTGATAGAATTATAAATTTTAAGTTTTGCGGCAAAATAATTTGTTATCATTTCAGCAATGAATGAAAGCGCTAACGTGCTCATGGATACATTTAAGAATCTTGTTTTGGTAGTATGTAGGGTGAGAGTGCCCAAGCGGTGGATTGAGATCGGATTCAGATTTTTTTTTATTTACAAACAAATTATTTAATATTTTGAAAAAATTACCTATGTTGAAACCATGATAATTCGATTCTGCTCTCGATTCTAAACAAACTACTTTCTAGTTTTGCGTCAATTCATTAATACGTTGTATAAAAATATACAGCTGTCCGTTAGTCTCGCTTAAACTCGAGAACGGTTGGACCGATTTGGCTAATTTTGGTTTGGAAATATTTGTGGAAGTTCAAGAAAGGTTTATATGGTGAAAAAAAAAGGGTTAATTGTGTGTCGGGTAAAAAAGGGCATTACAACGCATGCCGGGCACAGTTAGTAAATGATAAAACAACATTCGATGATTCCCCTAACGCTCCATAAAAACGAAGTCTAATTATATTTTCAAATTTAAGTCGTTGAAATTTTTTAGACACGATCTATAAACCAATATCTGCGCTTTACATTTGTCAGATTTCCGTTAAAATATAAAGTTTCAATTCTAGGATTGTTTTAAAATTGTATGGAAATCTTTGAGTCCAGGGTAACTTTAAAACTATACTTTAACGGAAATCTGACAAATGTAAAACACAGATATTGGTTTCTAGATCGTGTCTAAAAATTTTATTAACGATTAGTATTGAAAATATAATCAGATTTCGTTTGTATGGAGCGCGCAGCAAAAATTATCCTCTTAAACATTGTTTGATCAACAATTTTCGAAAGTTCAGGTGAGAAGAACAAAGTATTTTTTCATGAGTCTAAAACCTATTACACATAATATTCATAAATTTATGACGACAATCAGTTTCGGTGTGGATAAAAATGACTTATTGACGGTTAAGAATCAATAACGGCTAACTCAAATTTTTGGCGAAAATGACCTTTAAATATGATTAGATTTAAAGTTGAGTTTTACGTGTCCTGGCAAAAACATATATGCTAATATCTTGTACTTTTTTATGTATTTATACTGATACAACAGTTTTTGATAAGTCAACATTTGAAAGAGCAAAACGTTTTTTTCGTCTCCTGTAAAATTAGTGCTTTGATAGTTAGCCGTTATTGATTCTTAACCGTCGATATTCTGATTAGTCCCATAAGATTCTATATTTTTTGTTCTTATCTTATCTTATTGTTATCTTATCTATTCTTATCTTAGTGTAAAAGGAAGTGATTTTAAAATCGTCAGTCTGTAGAATTATATTTGGTCAGAGCTGCCTGTTTTTTTGATAATTCGATAAAATAAAATCGAAAAGACAAAACCAGACTTTTAGTGGCCTCAATGTTTTCAAATTTGTAACGATTTACACGAGAACATTTTCCATTCTTTATAATATATGTAAGTTTTTAATATTACTTCACAATAAGATTTAGATAAGAATAAGCTTTATCTACACTAATATTATAAAGAGGAAAGATTTGTACCTATTTTTGTATATTTGTATGTTTGTAATGAATAGGCTCAAAAAGTACTAAGCCGATTTAAAAAATTCTTTCACCAATAGAATGCTACATTCTTCCAATTTGACATAGGCTAAATTTCATTTTGAAAAAAATTAGGGATCCTTGGTAAAATTTGAACAATGTAACCGAAGGTGTAGAAAAAGAGTCTTAAAATTTATTTGTCTACCCCGTGCGAAGCCGGGACGGGCTGCTAGTGATTAATATATAAGATTCTAATAATGATAATCATCTAATTTTAAATTATTTTAAAGGTTCTATAGTATCAGTTATATACTAGGTGAGCATAATCACAATAAATTCTTAGCCTTGGTTAAATCCATCCGTTAACCGATTTACTGACTTTTTGCCCGACTGCGCCAGAAGGAGGGTTATGTTTTTCTAGCGTAAGTATGTGTGTTGTATGTTTGTATGTCTATTTCTTTGGCACGCTCTACAGCCTAAACGGCTTCATGGATTTTAACGTATGAACTGTCTAAAGATTCATAAAAATTTTAAGACTGACATAGGGTATATTATTTCAAGATGGCGTCCGCGAATTAGAAAAGAAAGGGGGGAAAACATTTTTTTGTAAAAATTACAATATGGAATGAAAGCTAGTGAGACTAAAAAATATGAAATAAACTAAATTATTAAGAAAAACAAAAAACCAGGCAGGAACAAAGCAATAACTAACAAATAGGTTTTATTTCATTTTCCTTTGTTTTGTTTCCCCGTTTGCGATTGCCCCCTAATAACATTCACATTATATTTGCTCAAACAAAGTTGGTATAGCTGATTAATGATTTTAGAGCTTGTTTTTCACTTTTCAGTTAAATTTTATATTAATATTTCAAATGCCTTCACACTTCCATCCTCTCGAATATTCTTTCTGTATTTCACTAGCATACAATGTACATTTTTCATTTCTTAAACTCATAATACAATCCAATATGAAACCACGATCTGATTTACAACAACGTTCAATATGTAACAACGACGAACATATTTCCAGAACACATTTTACAGAAAGGCATCAAGACTGTATGTTTTTGGCAAATGTTTAGCTTAGGTAAACGTGCCGGGTCGGTCGTTCGAATCGATACGCACAGGTTTTCTTGCTAGTCTTGGCTTCTTGCCAAATGCAGTCGCATTTGTACTGGTGATGGTAGAAGTGCATGTTTAAAAACAATGTTAAGTATGTTAGTGAGTTTTAAATTACTTTGTTTTCCAAGCATTCTTTAGTAAAGGCAACATATCGATTTCTATACGTACACTAAATGACAAAATGCTCGAATTGACAACATTAAATTTTTTTAACCACCTGTTTTTAATAAATGAGATTAAAAAATAAGAGATACGTATTTTTCCGATTTAATTTTTGAACGATATTTCTATTTTTATATTTACTTTTGAATTTGTTTGTAAAGCGTAGGATTTATGGCTAAGATACCTTGGCCGCAATAACATTACAAATAAAAACTGTCAAATATAATAGAAAAGCCAAGCAGGCAAAGGAATTAAATCTCATTCAACCTCTATTATATTTTTCAGTATTTTTCGAATTACTCGAGAAATAATGGATAGAAAAATCTGATAATTATGATATAAGCTTTGAATCACATAATCTCCAAATGGTTTTCTTATTTTGGTATCTTTCTTAAAATTAAATGTTGTCAATAACGTACTACCTATAGTATTCTTCGAATTCTCAAGACTCGAAGCATGTTTCATCTCACCATATACTAAAATGATTGACAGATGTTCTTCGAATACTCAATCCTAATACATGTTTCTACCTCACTGCCTCACTGAACCAAAACGACATTAGATGCATATTATATTATGCTCTCATCTTACCTACTTACCACCTCTTTCACCTTATCTACTTTCGTATGCTTTTGTGCTCTTTCTTCGGTTATAGAATTGTCTTTATTAATTTGATCACAGTATGTATCATGTAAGTTTTCCTCTAACATTCGATATTCTACGCGTTTAATTACGTTTGATTGATACATTTCTTTTATTAGGCAGCTTTCGTTCATTTTCTCTTCGTGACCAAAACCATCCCAGCCACATTTATTGAGTTACCACATAATTTTTTTACAATCCTGAAATATCAGCTTTATACTGAGTTATATTAGTGTTATAAAGAAGAAAGTCCATAATAACGACAGGAATGGATTCTTATAAAATCAAATACACTTTATAGATCACGAATTAAAGCTCACATCTGCACGTTTCGTTTCGAGGTGAGGAGATAAACCATCAATAAATAACACAATTCCTTCTGACAACATGCATATTTACTTGAGGTATCTACCTAATGTTTCTAAGGAGTTTCTACGCAAAAAAGGTTTAACCATACATTGTCCACTGGTCAATCCGGTTTTGTCCACGGATAACACGTTGGTGAACTCGTCGGTGAAAGGTCACGCACACACCGCGCAGCGCTTTTATACTAGTGTACGTAAGTATCGGAGCGAGATTTTATAAAGGTTTGTCTTTGCTCATGTGCTTCTGACCATGACTGTACAAACTCCGTGCACTACGATTTATTAAAGCTTTAACAGTTAGCTAATTATTTCACTCATTTAGCTAAAAGGCCACTTCTGTAAAGCTAAAGCGGCGATTACGAGCCGTTTGAATAAAATGTCGCTAATTAGAAGGTACTCCAACAATGTACCAGTTTTTTGTGACAGTTTTTTTTTAAGTTTCTTTGCTAGCTTTTGCTGTGTAATGATTCTTTAATTAAGAATAAAAATTCGGACGGAGGTTTTTAATGATTACTGAAAAGGTTGAATTACCCAAATAAGTTGAACTAAGAGTTTTCTGGCGGATCGTTATTGTATTGTACCACCATATGCTCACGACTATATTCCCCGAGGGGGTAGTTAGAGATATTCTGAAACTTAAGAACATCCTCGTTTCACCAGTAGTACCGAAACTCTGTCCAGTGTGACGGGGGGTGAGCCCGTCGCCACTTATAACGGACAGTGGGTACAATACATGCCTCGAAAATGAAGCATGCAGGTTTCCTCACGATGCTTTTCCTTCACTGAAAAGCCAGTGGTGTTACAAATCGTACAAGCAAGGTTACTCGCCACTGGACCACCACGGCTCGATATTGTATTGTACCTCCGCGATAATTCGACCAACGCCTTTGTTTTGATGTATTCATTACGTTGATGATAAATATTTGAAGCAGTGATTCATCATCATCATCAGCTACTATTAAATCATTTAGGTAATTAACTAGAATGTTTAATAGTAGACACAAATCGAACAATAAATAAATAGGTACTATTCACGTCAAAAGCTTTAAAAGTTTCTAATCATTATCAGCTTCTTAAATGACCAATTATATTAGGCTTACGCCCAGTTGCAGAAACGCTCGTTAGAGTCAATCCTCCATTAAATCTCTTGCTGTCACTTTTTGTCTAGTTGATGTCGTAAAAGCTAGCAAGAGATTTAATGGAGGATTAACTCTAATTAGCGTTTCTGCAACTGAGTGTTAGACCATCAAACTGAACAACTTTTTCTATTGAAATCACGAAATAATAGGTCCTCCATATATTTGAGTCGAGTCGACGACTCCTATGGAACAGCAAAGTTTTTTTTTGCGATTACAATCTTGTTTCCATACTAAAGTTGTCCAGTTTAATGGTCTGAAGCACCCACTAAAATATGCAACTGTATGTCATGTATGTAATTCAGCATATCAGTTTACGACTGGAACATAGGATAGTAGATAAGAGTATAATAAAGCGTAGAGCGTAAGCTTCAGGGAACCGTAACTTTAAACTGTATTTTATTCACCGATAAATTCATTGTCACCTGCCATTTTAAAAATATGCAGCATTTGCGCTCCGTTTAGCTTGAAACGTACCATAAGGTGGATTTTTGTAACACGATACTTTTAGTAACTGCATATTCAGTGAAATATCTATAAATCATCATCAGCCTATACAACGTGTTAATAAATAAGCGCAAGACCTCATACACCCCAACTGATCGATTAGGAAATAATTGCATTTGAATTATAATTTCATTATTATTATGAATAAAAATTGAAAGTAATTCGCATTTAAATTTTCTTGCAAAAATGATTTGTTATTATTTCAGCAATGAATGAAAGCGCTAGCGTGCTCATGGATACATTTTAAGAATCTTGTTATGGTAGTAAGTGCGGTGCGGTGCGGTGGGTTGGCATCGAGTTCAGTAAATTTTTAATCATACGAACAAATTATTTAATATTTTGAAAAAATTTAACCTATGTTGAAACTTCGATAATTCGACTCTGCTCTCGATTCTAAACAAACTATTTTCTAGTTTTGTGTTTATTCATTAACACGTTGTATATAACGTCCGGCTGCGGCACAGGCCTACTCTCAGAGAGGGTGTATGGGCGACAGTCTACCACGCGTACCCAATGCGAATTGGTAAACTTCACATACGCATCAGAATTTTTTTCTTCAGCGAATGCAGGTTTCCTTCCGATGTTTTCCTTCAATGTTTGAGAGCAGTCTGTATTACGTACATTAGTTAGAAAAACTCATTGGTAGGTACATGGCATGTCGGTCGTGCGGATTTGAACCCGGTCCCTCAGGATTGAGTGTCCATACCTCTCCGCAACGTGCCACCGATGCTCATAATACTTATACAGAGTGTAACGATACACCCTAGTAATACTTAAGGGGGTGTTTCAGACCATCAAACTGAACAACTTTCAGTACGGAGCCAATTTCAAAATCGCGAAAAAAAAACCTCTTTCATACAAAACTCTCGACTTAAATAAATATAAATATCTTGGACATTGACACACAAATTATCTAGTCACATTTAAAGTACCAGAATCTAGCCTGGACTTGTGTTATGATGACTAGACAACGATATAGAATACATATATAGATACAAACATCCATGACTCGGGTACAAATATTCATATTCATCATACAAATATTTGTCCCTTACGGGATTCGAACCCGCGACCCTCGGCACAGCAGGCAGGTTCACAACAGACTGTGCTATCGGGCCGTCTTAATGTAAGGGAAAAGAGATTATTTCTCAACGTTGGCTCCATAATGAAAGTTGTTCAGTTTGATGGTCTGAAGCACCCCCTCAAGTATTACTAGGGTATTTTGTTACACCGTGTATACTATTACAACCAATATTTCTATCTATTTATCTCTTTCCCAAAAAAATGCTAGGTACGTTCATTAAGGGTATATTACTGTTGGCGCGCTCCATACTAACGAAGTCTGGTGATATTTTCAATACTAACCGATTAAACTCAATGAAATTTTGCAGAAACAATTTAGAAACAAATCTCTATGCTTGTATCGTGTCAGATTTTCCTTAAAGTGTACAGTTTTAAAGTAACAGTGCCTCAAAGATTTCCATACAAATCTTAAATTAATGCTAGCATTGAAACTATATATTATAAAGAAAATCGGACACGATACAAGCATATTGATTTATTCCTAGAATGTTTCTGCAAAATTTAATTGAGTTTAATTGGTTAGTATTTAAAATATCACCAGACTTCGTTTGTATGCAGGGCGCATTTACGCATTCGGAATAAACTTCTCTTAAAGATATCGTCACCAAACTGAATTATTATTTGGTGTTTCTTCAAGTAACTATCACACGAAACTACCAAATTCTCTCAAAATTTGACAGGAGGAATTAAGTAGTTTGACGTCTTCGACTGATCGGAGTCTAACCGTTCATGCAGAAGACGAGATGATGATTTTCATCAAATACTCCTTGCATATAATGCAAATGCTTGTTATGCAAATTATTTTGTATTCCATTTATTAACACCCCGTCGCCCCATCACGTCGTATACTGGACAGTGTGTTCGATTTTACTTTACTAAGAACAAGGTATCGGTATAAGGTTAAACAGTAATGCATCTAAAACAAAATTAAAGTATTTTCTAAAATCTCCATTATCGTCTGAATACCGTACGCGTTTTCGTTGCGTTTTGCAAAAGAAAATCTAGCTACTAATACGACTCAATACGTCATTCCCTACTGAAAATGAATTTAAAATTGTCTATACTCTATTTCAATTAGCAACTGCCAGAACGCTATATAGGAATCGGTATATCTTTACGTCCTTATCTGAAATGAAGTATAGGTTACCCGTACTATTAATCGATATACTGGGTCTTTTTTAATATGCTGACACTTTTTTAAGGGGATGATCAGAACGTCAAACTGAACAACATTCCTATGGGACCAACACCAAAAAAAAAAATCTGTTATTCCATACAAAAATGGAAACCTACTTGAGCCAAATGAATGGGACAGCTAATTTTTTTCGTGATTTCAATGTTGGTTCCATACCAGACTATCAAACTGAACAACTTTCTATATGGGACCACCATAGAGAAAGTTGTTCAGTTTGATGGTCTGGTCATCCCCTTAAAAAAGTGTCAGCATATTAAGAAGGTCTCTGTTTAATAGAATCGATATCTTATTTAACTACTGGGTTTTTATTCTTCTATCGAGTCAATGGCAAGTCAGTAAAGTATATTTCATTCATTTTATTCATTCATTCATTCATTCATTCATTTTTTAATTTTTTCAGCCCAGTATTTCGCATGCATCACACTGCCGGCAGCGTACAAGAGTTCTCGTGCAGGTATTAGGGCAGGAAGGGCAGGATATAAGGTGGGCCATAGTCTGTGGGGCAACACCGCATTCACTCTGGAGGTCAGACCCCACATGAACAGGTTGACTTCACTCCGGCCGACCTGGTTTTGGAGTCTATTTAAGCACCTCGAAACCCTGGGCAGATCTGGTCCTGGTTCTTGATAAGAGGGACAAACGGGTCAGAGAGAGCGGTATTTTCACGCCAGAGACCGAGTATGGCTTGAGGAGCCTCACTTTGAATTGGGTCGACACACTTCAAAAAGTTTTTACGTCTCTTGAGCCTTTGGGACACTGTAGGATACTCCGGGGTTTATTAACAAGTGCAGCAACATTCACTTAACTACGAATCTACTACTTCCTAACTTAATTTTAACCGCGAAGTGTATTTTCTATAATTTAACTGCGTTCATTAACTCTCCTTCCTAAAGAAGGAAATTACATCCAATCTTTCTTAAGAATACTGTGCTTGTTTACGAGAGATGCCATGTCCAGAATTTGTTACAACATATAAAATACCTTCATATCCTAACTATCTCCGTGAACATTTCTAATTCTCCCGCCCTCCTGACAAACCTTGCCGATCCCATATCCGTACCCAACTTAGTATCCCATCCCACTCCACCAACTTCTACTCCTACTCCTTCACCATCCATGCTGCTCGGTTGTGGAACTCACTCCCCGCCGACATTCGCGATTCTATTTCTATATTTAAAAAGAGAACGAAAGAGCACTATCTCTCTCTACCATAAGTGATATATATATATATATATAATTATAGATATTGTATGTTGTAATTATTAACTGTCTCTTTTGCGGGTCTGCTGGAAAAAATCTCTTCAGAGATAAGCTCGCCCTTTGTACATGTTTTCTCAACTTTGTATATTATTATGTCTTTGTCTACACTAATATTATAAAGAGGAAAGATTTGTACCTATTTTTGTATGTTTGTATGTTTGTATGTTTGTAATGAATAGGCTCGAAAAGTACCTACTGGGCCGATTTAAAAAATTCTTTCACCAATAGAATGCTACATTCTTCCAATTTGACATAGGCTACATTTCATTTTGAAAAAAATTAGGGATCCTTGGTAAAATTTGAACAATGTAACCGAAGGTGTAGAAAAATGAGTCTTAAAATTTATTTGTCTACCCCGTGCGAAGCCGGGACGGGCTGCTAGTATACAATAAAGTGTTATAATAATACCTTTTAACAATAGACTGTAACTACTGTAACTTACTGTACTAGAGGTCTAGCACACAGTACACAATGTGGTTTATGTCTAGATTGGCAAAGGCCAGTCACGCCCAAACTGTCAGCGGCCTGCCTTGATTGTTAATATGCAAATTACACTGCTACTCCGTGCTGAATAATTGCTACTATGTCGTGGCTAGATTTTGTGTAGGTTCAATTTCTAGAAATATACAGTTTTGTTTTTTCAGTACTTATGAAAACTGTAGTAAGCATTTATTGACAAAATTAAGCTACATCATTTTCGAAATCCTTGTACCTGAGCTCTATAGGGACTTTTTAAGGGGATGATCAGACCATCAAACTGAACTACTTTCTCTATGGCACCAAAATCGAAATCACAAAAAAAATATCATCTGTTCCATACAAAAATGGAAACCTACTCGAGCCAAATGTATGGGACAGCAGATTTTTTTTCACGATATCGATGATGGTCCCATAGAGGAAGTTGTTCCGTTTGATGGTCTGATCATCTTAAAAAAGTATGAAGGACCCTGTATAAAGATCTAATATACTAAAAAGCCGTGGTGGCGGGTAAACTTGCCTGCCGTGCAGGAGGCGATGGTTCGATCCCCGTCTAGGCTGACTCGTACCAATGAGTTATTCGGAATTTATGTACGATTTGTAACACCACTGGCTTTTCGGTGAAGAAAAAACATCATGAGAAAACCTGCATGCTTCAATTTCGAGGCATGTATTGTACCCACTGTCCGTTATAAGTGGCGACGGGCTCACCCCTCGTCACACTGGACAGATTTTCGGTACTACTGGTGAAACGTTCCGGTACTACGAGGAAGTTCAGAGGTTTCAGAATATCTCTGACTACCCCCTCGGGGAACATAGTCGTGAGCGTTTGCTATGCATATGATATGCTTACTGCACTCTTGCTTACCATTTCGACCTCTTCCGAATGACATATTACAATAAGGATCGAAGTTTCATTACAGAGCACTTCAAAAGGTTTACTAATACAGGAAAAATAGGATATTTCGGATGCAAAATTAGTACATCAATGAAACTTTATTTTTCAACTTTATCTTGGTACTCAAAATTAGGATCTGCAGAGTCCACCTAATATTTAGTATGGGTAGTGGGGACATTTTACAAACTAGGCGATTGAGGTGTCATTTTATATGTAATTTTTCGCGCTGAATCGAATCCATCCCCATCCTTATAGGATCCTTGTCCGGCGCACAACCGTACTTTTTCTCGAAGAGATTCTGAGTATTTTTGAGCGCTCATAACTTCGTTCTAGATAGTACCTGTGAGCTCAAATTTTAAGGACAGCATGTGGTCACGAACTGTGGTCACGAACAACTTTTCCTAAAAATCTAAATTCTTTTGTTCCTTTGGGAAAGTTGTTCAGTATCATGAGTACAATCACCCATTAAAGTAACACTGAGAAAAAAATGCTATACGTAGCCCGTCGCAGCTTACGCACCACGTAGCTTACGACGCAATACTGATTACGAGTGTTGCATCAGTATTTAAGTTGTCTCGTACTTCATGATGCAACACTCGTAATCAGTATCGTGTCGTAAGCTACGTGGTACGTAAGCTGCGACGGGCTACGTATAAACTGCGACGGGCTACGTATACCTAGAATATTTTTCTCAGTGATTGTAACTGTTTACCCTAATATTCTCTACATTTAAGTGCTTGTGCTAAGATCGTTATTTCAATCAACTAACAAAATTGAAGTGACGTATGATTAAAATAATCTTTTTATATTTAAATTTGTTTAATGCAGGTTTTCTCAAGCCAGTGCTATTACAAACCGCATTTAAGATCCTAAAAGCATATATTTGTCTGCTGCAACCGGGCCTGCACGAGAATCACTAACAAGATCTCGCATTTCATGCATATTCACGGCGATATTCCCAAGAGTGAATAGACAAAATGAAAAAAGAATGGATTCGAAAACTGATAAAAATTTTAAGTTCGAAAAGGTATTGTATTTACATTATTGTCCGTATCGAATGCCGAAGGAACATCTATTAGATTTAGATAAGATTCTTTTTTGTACACAAAAACAACATGATTATGAAAAATACAATAAGTAGTACCCACATCAGTAGTAGTGTAGTTCTTCAAAGTTATGCGGTAAGAATCCGTTAAAAAAACAAATATTACATACAAATTAAAAGAAACATTTAAGGGTATATTACTGTTGGCGCGCTCCATACAAACGAATTCTGGTGATATTTTCAATACTAACCGATTAAACTCAATGAAATTTTGCAAAAACAATCTAGAAACAAATCTCTATGTCCGATTTTCCTTAAAATGTACAGTTTTAAAGTTACAGTGCCTCAAAGATTTCCATACAAATATTAAATTAATCCTAGCATTGAAACTGTATATTTTAACGAAAATCGGACACAATACAAGCATAGAGATTTGTTCCTAGATTTTTGCAAAATTTCTTTGAGTTTAATTGGTTAGTATTGAAAATATCACCAGACTTCGTTTGTATGCAGCGCGCATTTACGCATTCGGAATAAACTTCTCTTAACCAACGTTCAGAAATTGATCGCGTAATCAAGGTTTTCTACGGCCATTTGAATACAAAACAAAAACTTACGTAATTATCATATAATTGCTTTTACGTGATACAATTCAAAACCAATTTGGTTCCAAGTAATATGAAAGACATGCTAATTCTAGTGTTTAAATAACAATTTTCTCAAATACTAACTATTGTTTAATTATTAGGTCATCGTGAAATTGAATATTCAACCTTAATGACACATATCCGTTACACTTTGAATTTTGTGACCCATAAAAATTAGGGCATAGATTACTTTGTTACAGATACATCGATAAATTCTCACACTTTAATCTACTCCCAGATGGTATGCGCAAAAATCTACCTAGTGAAACTGGCCATAGCCATAGTGCAGCAGTCACGACAGGCCAATCGTGCGGGGTGTGCGGGGGCCGGCCTAATAGCGAATTCAATTAGGATACGCCCGTTCCCCGCCGCCTACCCCGCACACCGCGCGAGGTTGAACCTGCCGCGACCGCTTCATCACTATTAATTTTATTACACTATGCCGAAGCATTGTAATTACTTCATACAGCGTGCGATGTATGCGAGTATACGACATGTGAATCCAAAGCCTGTATGTATGTTCCTACACGTTCAGGATGCTGATGGGGCTGCCTCGGTACTGCAGCGCCTCTGTTTCTGTTCGACCATGGGCAAGCGCGTCGCCTCCCTGATGCGCAGAGTGCGGGCCAGCCCCAACAATATCCTGAGCATGATAGCGGACAGACTGGACTGTTTCTACATTATGCACAGTGTTACGAACTGGCCATCAGGCCGGATGTAAATACTTTTTTATGCGCTATGGTTTTGACTTGCGCGCTCGGGTCGAGTGGCTTTGGTCGGTGCTTTTCTGTTGGTGTCTGTTTTTTGCTTTTTATTTATTTCTGTGGATTCCTGTTTTCCCTTTCACGATTAAACGCTTTATACTAAGCCGATCCTACCTTTATACAGTCCACCCTTTCCCCTTTGTAACACACAGTAACAACCTTCATGTTAATACTAACACTTATATTAGGTACTAACACGCTATGAGACATGCTCGTAATACATTTTTTTTTTTTGTATTTTTATGAAACAGCAGATTTCTTTCTTGACGATGCTATTCCTATAGAGAATTGGTTCAGTTTTATGGTCTTATTTTGCTCCTAAAAAACCGTCAGCATTATAAGAAGGACTCTGTATTAACACAAACACAAAATTTTTATAAGTGGTAAAAGCGGTAAAAGCACGAAAATTAATATAAGACTACAACCAAACATAAATTTAAAAATATGTTAAAATTATATTGGTGCCGATTCGAAATGAATAATTTTGACTATACGTTCACCCCTCAAAAGGATCTGGTTAATTCGGGAAGAACCTTCTATTGGTATGTCAGAGGCAAAACCAGCATTAGGATTATAGTCATAATCATAATTCACGCAAATCATTCGTATATTAATAAACGGTAGTGTAAGAACTTGAGAGTTCAAATTATGTATGTACTCATTACAACATGAAGCGGGTAAACTTACTCTTGGAGAGGTAAGTTATGTAGCATTTCCCTGTCCTGTAGACACAATTAGACAACTAAGTTGGAGAGGGAAGTATCCAAACTAAAACCTGTTTGTTCTATAAGGAAGAAAAACATAGACAATTATATTTTTAGTTTTATATTCATTTATTAAAAGCGTCGGACATAATTGACAAGTTCTGTACACTTTTAGTATTTTGATAATACTTAGTAGGTATTTATTTTATTTATTTGCTTACTGGAAAATTTACAGATCAAATAGTACCGTTAGTTAAACATATAAGTTTACAAATGCTATTAAGAAATCTTCATATACAGGTAATATAATTATTTGATAGTACAGAGAGATAATTGTAGGAATGTAGGTAATTATCGGCTACTGAAATTGTGATATTACTTTGTAACAATGACATTTTCCTATTATGTAACCCAACATAATTATGCGCCAAAATATACAAATTTATATAATAGGTATATTATATATTATATACCGATTTAGAAATCTTGTAGAAAACAAAAAAAAAACGTGAAAAAAAAAACAGGACACGTGACAAAGAAAGAGAAAAAAGAGGACCAGACAAGCTGAATTGGAATATAGGTACCTAGTCGTTTTTGACAGCGTTTTGGACAGAAAGTTATGGGAATCCGAATGTATCATTAACGAAATCTCATCAGCTAGATGATTTTTGATAGGTGAAGGAAAACATCGTGAGGAAACCTGCATGCTTCAATTTTGAGGCATGTATTGTACCCATTGTCTATAATGTGGCGACGGGCTCACTCCCCGTCACACTGGACAGAGTTTCGGTACTAGTGAAACGAGGAAGTTCTGAGGTTTCAGAATATCTCTGACTACCCCCTCGGGGAATATAGTCGTGAGCATATGATAGTATTAGTACTGGTACAAAACAGGTCGTAATCGGCTGGTAATTCATTAAATGATTTGCATGCTCGTAGAATGAATGTGTTTGCCCTATAGTTGGTTTTTGGCGATGGGACACTAAGCAACGATCTGTGTGTCAGTCTCAAGGTGTTTGGGATATGCTGGATAGCAATACATAACTTTAGCTTAAGAATTTATATTGTAATAGTTATTAAGTCGTGTTATGTTGTAGAGTTTCTGGCCGCATCTTCTCTACAGCGACAACACGTTCCGACGCGGTGGTAGCTTTAAAAAAAATTTGACGTTTGATAAGTGTGCTTCAAGCTCCTATATTGAATAAATTATATTGACTTTGACTTTGCAACTCCGGACAATCTACAGATCCCCGAGCTCCGGACAACCTACAAATATAAGCTTGGCTTGGCTTGGTATTAGTACTTTTAATTTGTTTTACTAAATAATGATTTGTTTATTTGCATTGGAAAAAATTACTCACTATCATTGGCAAAAACATTTACATATTATTTAACGTTAACATAAAGTCATTTATCATCGATTGATTTCTGTACGGTTATTTTTCTCTAAAAAATATACAGTACTAAAGTCCGGCCGCTGAAAGATTGCGTTTGACAGTTACCATAAAATTGTAAAAAACTGAATGAAAACTATAAATGCCGATCATTATTTATTAGCTTTTTGAACTTAAAAGGGCAGCTAGTACCCTGTGTACTAGAGTGAGCACAGGTAAACAATATTTTCATTCAGTTTTTTACAATTTTATGGTAACTGTCCAACGCAATCTTTCAGCGGCCGGACTTAGTTACTATACAGGGTGTAAGAGACAGCCTAGCAAATATTAAAATGGTGAACTCAGACCATCAAACTGAACAACTTTTACTATGGAGCCTATCTCAGGAAACGCGAAAAAAATCAGGTGTCCCATAGAAAACTGCTGTACCTACCCGACTCAAATGTATGTGATAGCAGATTTTTATTTCGCGTTTCCTGAGGTAGGTCGTTCAGTTTGATTGTCTGAGTTCACTGTTTCAGTATTTGCTAGGCTGTCACTTACACCCTGTATAACTGAATGGTTAATGTTAATTTATAAGACCGTTTTCCATTTCAGTACATTACAAAATGTAATATTGTTAATCGATATGAATGAATCATGTACGATTAAGACATTTTTATCTTTGATTCATAAGAGGAAGCCTGTGCCTTGCACTGGACCGCAAGTTGGTGATGAGGATAACAGTAAATTTCCCGGATTAAATAAATATCAGTAAAAACTCTTACATCGATAATTGATCAGAAAGTGACACAATAACATTACCGGTATAAAATTACATCTTAAGGTATAAGTTTAAAAAGTTAATCCGCCAATAGCTTCTGAAATTCCTGATTGAAATAATCAGAAATCATACTCCACACATTAATAGAATACCATACAATAACAGATAGTGAAAATATTACTCGGAAAATGAGTCCAAACATATTTGACTTTATGATGAAAAGCTAATACACTACAAACTAAATTAACAAGCGGACAATTTGCGCAAAAAAGCAATTCCAAGAGTCGTGACAATTTAAATTCAAATGGAAAATAAAACGAATACGTCAATCTATGTACGCAAAATTCAACTCTATGTCCAGCTCAATACAATGTATCGATTCCATATATCATCTCGTATACAATTTGAAATGCAGTTTGAATGTGAGGATAGACTAGAGTGGTTAGCATTACTATACTGTTTGCAGCGACGAAAAGCTTCATTGTATCTAAGCCGTCTGATGATCTGTAAAAGAAAAAATTGGTATGAAATTCTTGATCTTAATAACTAATTACATGTACAGTCATTGACGTAGAATACTATGAACGCTGGGTCTAGTACAAAATTCTCGTAAAAAGTGTCCGAGACTAAACTACACAAACCTAAGTACATGTAGTAATATAAACAAACTAAAAACATTGAACGTCTGGCTATTCACAACGGTGTGTTGGTGCCTACTCTGATGTATGGGAGTGAATGTTGGGTATGGAATAAAAGGAACGAAAGCAGAGTGAATACAGTTGAAATGCGCTCCTTACGAAGTATGTGTGGTATTGCTTTGTTTGATCGAATCAAGAACAGTGTGATAAGGGATTGGTGTAAGTTGAAGGATAATATAGTAACAAGGATTGAGAGGGGTATGCTTAGATGGTTCGGTCACGTAGAGAGAATGAATGAAAGAAGACTTACGAATGAAATATACCAAGCAAAGGTGAGCGGAAGTGTTGGGAGAGGCCGTCCGAGGAAAACATACCATGATCAAATCAATGATCTTTTCCGAAAAGGACAAGTGCGTAGCACCCTCAATCGACGGAAGTGCATGAAAAGATGTATGAATGTGAATGAGGCTAAAGAGGTGTGCCAGAGTCGTAGCGTGTGGCGGTCCGTGGTCTCTGCCTACCCCCATGGGACAATGGCGTGAGCTTATGTATGTATGTATGTAAAAACATTGAAAATGCTCAAATTCTTTTCGATCCCACTCCATCGCGGCACGGTGCGCGCCGCGCACCCGCGTGTGCGTGGAGTCGGTCGATCAAACGAAGACTGTCGCGTAATTGGTTCTCTTTTTATGTTTTGGTGCTATTTTGGTTTGGAAACTTTTGAGCGCGGACCCTTCGTCCAGTCCAGTTGGTAAGTCAATGTGTACAGTCGACAAAGTGTAATCTTGGCTTAGACCTAAACACAATGCGTTTCAGAACGTCAAATTATATTGTCTATTGAAATATTACGCGCACTTCGCACACTAGAGCGGGCGGGGTCGCAACGCATTGACGGATTTTTATTTTGATGTAATACTGGCAGACTTTGTAAAAATCTTGATATAGCACACTACGACGGACCGCATCGCACGGACGTACATCCGTCGCGCAAAAATGCGACCCGTTCCGCCCGTAGTGTGCATTAGTTCATATCAGTTCTATACAAGCGAGGTTTGCGTGGATTTTTGCGCTGCGGCCCGCCCCGATGCAGCCCGCACTAATATGCGCTTACCTTTAGACTTTACTTCGTCGACTGTACGTGCTCACGAATATTCTAAACTAGTAGTACGCTGACGCATCTCCCCAATAAAAAAATAGATATATGTTAATTTTCTTTCTTTCTTAGATTATCCGCCACCGCTACACGTCTCTTCTGTCTAAACCGTGGCTAAGGCATTTAATTTTACACCCTCTTGACAGCTTAGTTGTTCTCGTGCCGAGGGAAAATATTACGGAGAAAAATACTTTAGTATTTTCTTAGCTCGATTGTCGATAAAAGTATGTAGCCAGTATAATTGTGATATTGTTATCTAGGTACTTATCGTTATAGAAGTTAGATTCGATTCTGGAACTGATATTGGGACTAGAATATGTGATGCAAAGCACTATGCGATATTAAGAAAAAAAAAGTTTAAAATTTTGAACCGTTGAGAAAAGAACTGTCATTCACCGGGGCTAAATGTTTGGAAATGACCTCCGTCAAGCGCCTGTTTGATTTGATCAACACTTCCAGGGACAACCTATACAGGTTGTAAGGAAAAGTATAATTCTACTCTACCCATCAAACTGAACAACTTTTACTATGGGAGCAAACCTGTCGGATCAAAAAATATATCAGCTGTCCCATACGTTTGAATCGAGTAAGTATTGCAGTTTAGTATGGGACAGCTGATATTTTTTTTGTTCTGTCAGGTTTATATATAGTAAAAGTTGTTCAGTTTGATGGGTAGAGTATGTGGTTTAAAGGTTATTGATACTTTTTTTTACACCCTGTATATAACAATAATGTGTACTAGCACACAAAATATCAATAACAACAAAACACCAATAAATACTTAAGTATGCTTACTGCTTTAGACCATCAAACTGAACAACTTCACAATGGACCAAATTCGAAATCGCGAAACAAAATCTGCTATTTCATACAAAGCTGCAATTTCGATTCGACTCAAATGTAAGGTGAAAGTTGTTTAGTTTGACGGTCTGAAGCACCTCCTTCAGTATTACTAGGGTGTTTTGTTATGTTTAAATATGTGCTACAAAACACCGGTTATACAGGGTGTAAGTGACAGCCTAGCAAATACTGAAACGGTGAAGTCAGACTATCAAACTGAACATTTACTATGGAGCCAACCTCAGGAAGCGCTGGTAGGTACAACAGTTTTGTATGGGACAGTTGATTTTTTCGCGTTTTCTGAGGTAGGCTTCGTAGTGAAAGTTTTTCAGTTTGATGGTCTGAGGTCACCGTTTCAGTATTTGCTAGGCTGTCACTTACACTCTGTGTTTCCAAACATTTTTTTCAGTGTTTATTTTTCCTTTACTTAAAGCCACTGGCGTAAAAAATCGTACCTATGAAGCTACAATTCTGATAGGTATATGCTCACGACTATATTCCCCAGGGGTTAGTCAGAGATATTCTGAAACCTCAGAACATCCACGTTTCACCAGTATTACCGAAACTCTGTCCAGTATGACGGGGGGTGAGCCCGTCGCCACAATTCTGATAAGTGATAAGTTACATACATACCTAAGCCATCCACCGAAGCCTTGTTCATCTTCATCCAAAGAATCTGGTTTTACAGCGTCTTTTTCAGTCTTGTCCGGTTTCGTTTCTTCAGCTATTTTAACCGATTTTTTCTTTTCTGAACTGCTATTGTGTTTGTTTTTCTTCATAATACTCGTATGCAGGCACTAAAATTAATAACAATTACTACTTACATATTTTAAAGGGTTCTTACCGCGTTTAGGTATATTTGAGTTCCCGAAATTTCGGCAGTGTCACAACTAAAAGTCAAAAGTCAAAAAGTCAATATAATTTATTTAATATAGGAGCTTACAGCACACTTATCAAACGTCAAATCTTTTTTAAAGCTACCACCGCGTCGGAACGTGTTGTCGCTGTAGAGAAGATGCGGCCAGAAACTCTACAACATAACACGACTTAATAACTATTACAATATAAATTCTTAAGCTAAAGTTATGTATACAATAATACATAGTCTATTGATACTATACAGTAAAGTAAATAAATTATAAGCTAGTGACCTCAGACCCAAGCATTTTGATCATTTAAATAATCATCCAGTTTATAATGATCACCATGATCTACCATGAACTACCATGATCATGGGATGACTGGGAACTCAAATATACCTAAACGCGGTAAGAATCAGTTAAAATGTTTAATTCTAGAATAAATAATAACCGCGTAAATCTCAATAATATTACTACAGTTTATTCATATAAAACAAAATTTGAAGATTCGTGAAATAAATAATTAATTTAGTACCAGACTTTTTCAGTCGTATACAGTCCTTCTAAAAACGCTGACGAATTTTTAAGGGGATGATCAGAACATCAAACTGAACAACTTTCTCTATTAGACCAACATCGAAATAACGACTGGAAATTAACTGACCCAAAAAAATTTTTGAGTTTCCAGTTTTGTATGCAACTTTTTTTTTCGCTATTTCCATGATCATCATGATAAAGAGAAAGTTGTTTAGTTTGGTCGTATTTTCATCTCTTTAAAAACCCGTCGGCATATTAAGAAGGACCTTATATTTGATTTGAAACAGCACAACATAGCTGACATGTTAATAACCAATAATAAATGCAAATAAAACTTGATTGCTAAAATTTTAATCAAGCTTTAAATTATTATGTATCACACCTAGATTAGATTATTTCTTTTCTTTTACAATTTATAAAATGTAGCAGATATAAGTTATTTAATATGACAATGATTATAACGCACCAACGCAGGATATGTAAAAAAACTAAAATCCCGAGCTATACTTAAATCTTTGGGTATGTTTTTATATAGCTTATCTGAAAGAGCTTTTAATATGTTTAGTATGAAAGATAGAAGGAATTATCTAGAAGTGGTTAAACAGACCCTTAGACTTGCGAAATTTACATGATAATCTAAACTTATTCAACAAGAACACCGACACAGACATATGACTAATTGATATTAGTATTCAACCTTCACCTGTGTCTCATACAATACAGTCCTTATTAGGTACCTTCATCTCAAACAAACCCACTAAAACCCTACTAAATTAAAACAACACTCCACATTCTACTAACGAAACAATACCACCTGCGCTCCCCTAATCAAATATTATCAGATTCAATATTACCTTTGAGTTCACCGGTAAGAGAAACAACTGACACGCGCTTTCTCGAACATACACTAACATAGCTAACGAACCGCATTCAGAACGAAACCTCACAAATGCTGATCGATAGTTGCTTGGTTGTGGTTTGAGAGTAGCGGAACGTATAGCGGGGTTGACATTAGTTTTTGTAAGTATAAGGAAAATCAGATCGGATTGGGGGCAAGATCGGATAAATCAAATTTGTGGAGGATGCGTCGAAATTTTGTATTACCTAGCAACTAGCGTAGGACGCTATTTTGTTAAGAAACTTTTTTGTAATATATTTTTGAAAATAATTGAATTGTGCAGACTCTCTCTATACCACAGCTGTCGCTACGTTGTGTTGGTAGAGTGTAACGGGACGTCAGAGAAAATTCCGAGATTTTATACTAGTAAAAGGATAGGATATTTTATATTAATAGCCGTTATTTTTCAAGCCATAGAAGCGACATTAGACACAGTTTGATCTTTGTATTAAAGTTTTCTTTCATTAATTTTCGCCAATGTACATAAAACTCACCACGTCATACAATAACAGAACCAAAAAATGTCACATGTCTCTAATGTCACTTTGTATGCATCAGTTATGCTCGGCTGTCGTACATTGCCGCTGACATTCCAGTCCTTTCATATCTTTCAAATGTATTCGATCACAAAACAGTAATGTAAAACAATTAGGCATAACTTAGTGGTACCGTTAACAGCGCACTGAAGCGAAGTCCTTGTGTATAGAATGTCATTGATGTTAGCAAAAAATTTATTCCGTCTCTTTGAACACGTGCCCGGCGGAAACTGTTGTTGTTAAGCAATAAAATCGTAGATGTTTTACTGTCAACGTTATTAAATATCTATAGGAAAACGATTGTCATGGCTAGAAAGATAACATTTTTGAAACCTTCTTCCAACCTATCCACATAAAAATCGTTCGATCTTACTAGCTTACTAGGTTATTAGCTTAGCTAAGCTAAGCTAAGATGAGCCACGCTGTTTTATTATTTTTAGGAAATCAACCTTAATAACACTAATTCTGTAAACCGGCTACCTATTCTAAAATTACATCTGTTTCAAGGTAAAATAGACGGACGGACAGAAGGCGCCAACGGGTGGTGGTGGTTAGTGATTGGCTAATATTTACACTATAGCATTAGTAGCTGACCACGAACTGGCATCTCACCGATCCCTGCTACCCAACCCGTCGCGTAATCCCAGCAACGCCCATTGCCGAGGTCCATACCCATTATGGGTGCCCCTTGGGCAGGTTGCTTAACTCACTGGTTCGGTGACCTACCAGGGCGTTTCGCCGTCACTGGTATGGCCACCCCAAACAGCCCGCAGTAAAAAGCAGTAACTGCTCCCTGAGCAAACTGTATAGGTCATTAAAAAAAAAACGAACTTGCAGACGTAATGTGGAACGCCCTGCGGTCCGCTGGACCGACAACCTAAAAACGGAAACGTGGTGGGACTGGATGAGGAAGGCCGACAATAGGGTTTTGTGGCGCGCTTTGGGAAAGGCCTATGTTCAACAGAGGACGATGATAGGCTGAAAATGATGAGTAATTGTCATATATCTCAATATGGCTCATGCTAACACGAAAGAACAAGTTGGCACCCTTTGTGTACGGAACCCTAAAAAGCAAAACGTTTAGCTCGACATTTAATATCCGACGTATTTATCTTGTCGCTATCGACTTGTAAACAAGCCCTTTGCCAGTTAAAAGATTGACTCTCATCGTTCTTTGAAGACATCAAATGGTATTTTGATTGCCTACTTTGTTACATCGATATCAGCGCTCCGAGAACGGCAATAATGTAAGACAAATAATATGTTATTTCCGGGAACACGTTAACTCTTACATTGCTCGATATTAATTCATATTTTATGACTAGCTGTGTCCGTGACTTCGCAGATCACAGAATTTTTTACGTTATACTTCGTTTGGCGCTTTCGAAAACATTACAGAAGAAAGCAGTAGAAAATATAAAAACCGGTCAAGTGCGAGACGGTCTACTCGCGCACTGATGGTTCCATACTGTCTATTTTGAAAGATACATAATCTCCCAACCATGAACATTTCCTTTTCCTTTTCCCGTCCATAAAGTTTTTCTTTCTTTCCTTTTGCTATCCAGAAATATTGTAACAACATTATCGATTGAGTGCTAGATTTAACACATTATAAAGGGAAATTAAAGCAAATACTACATCAAGTTAAATCGTCTTAAATTGAAATTGCTCAACGAACAAGAAAAATTGATGATATAACATAAAAAGGCCCAGAACTTAATTGTATTTCGATATCAGGTCTTATTTTTACGCGACTGCGCCAGAAGGAGGGTTATGTTTTTCGAGCGTATGTATGTATGTATGTATGTATGTATGTATCTTTGTATGTCTATTTCTTTGGCACGGCCTACGTCCTAAACGGCTTGATGGATTTTAACGTTTGAGATGTCATTGGATTTTTAAAAATCGTGAGAGTGACATAGAGTATATTATGTCAAGATGGCGTCTACGAATTAAAAAAGAGAGGGGGAATAAACAATTTGTTTTTGTTAAAAATACAATATGGGTATCAAATGAAAGCTAGTAATCAGACGATTCCAAATACATAAATATTTAGTACTTTTATGTTACCGTCTCGACACAAGACTAAAAAGTATGAAATAAACTAAATTATTAAGATTTTGGTTGGTTATTGATTGGTTTGTCCCCGCTTGCAATACCTACCTACTAACAATCAAATTATATTTGCTCAAACAAAGTTGTTATAGCTGATTAGTGATTATAGAGCTTGTTTTTCTCTTTTCAGTTAATAGGTTTTTTATGCAGTCGGGTTTTTTGTTTTTGCTTTAGTCGTGTCTTGTTCACCCACTGGCAAGACACGGAGGTCTATTCTCAGGTCAGAAACACACGGAAAATTTATCTCTTTACCCTCAAGGAGCCACTGAAATGTAAAACTTGAAACTAAGCCAAAACTTAAATCTGTTTTTGTAACTATAACTCGAAGTTAAGTTTCGAGAGCAAGTGCTAGTAAGGATTCATTAAAAATGAATTTGTTACCGATCCCAGTACTAAGTGGCGAACTGGCATAATTCTTTTCGAGTTTTCTGGTCAATAGTAGCATAAAAGCGGTAAAATATTTTTTTTCTTTAATTAATGGCCAATTACTACGTTTAGCTCTGAAATTTTGACAATGCCATATACCGACTTAGTTGTTGATAGCATCGTAATCATCGTAAAAAAACCACATTTGAAACAAAAACACAATAGATCAAAAAGAAAAAAACGTTGACAAAAAGTTTCTTGTATTAAATTTTTACTTATTGTCTATTTTTTTAAATTGGTTGCAAATCTGTCATAATAACACATTCTGTAAAAATTTCAAAAGATACAGCCCTTTTAATTTAGGACGGACGGACGGCGTAAGCTTTGTAATCCCGCTGGCACCCTCTAGTTACGGAACCCTAGAATCCATAAACATTTACCTATACACACAGCTACACATCAAGCTATACAAAAGAAACACAACGGCCAGCTTTTTTGGTTTTGTGTAGCTTGATGTGTCGCCGTGTGTACTCATGTTCCAACTCATAAAGTTTTTTGCTAATTAATATGCAATGACACACGTACCCATCCAACCAATCTACTTCGATATATTCTGGAATACCTATCTCAATTTGCACGTACACCAAGATATTACTAAGTTAACCTAAAATCTAGATACGCCATGCTTCCCACAGGATAGCTTGTAGTCATCAGACATGACCTGACACTTACATAATTGTCGTCTTCCTTTATAACAAAGTAGGGAACATACAGAATGTCCTTTTGTGACGACGATAAAATGTATCGACAGGTCTAGATTACAAAAGTATCATCGAATAGTGTTACCATTTTACAGACATTATATCATATGCCACAAAAATACAGACTTTATTTTGTAACAGCATGAAAATATGCCAAGGCCTTGCTATCTCAACCGAATTACATGAAAAATATATGATGAGGCGAAAGAAGTGAGGCGATTTTAGTTGTAGCATATTATGTTTGTCAATTTATTTCCTTTTATAAAAAGGCGATGCTCAAAATGTTAGAAAAACATTTCATAAACCTGTGCTGTTATGTCGCTTACGTCACAACACATCCAATTATAATTTATTTCGACAGAAAGGTGACAGTGATACGACAACAGCTAATAATATGACTGTGATATTCGATATTGGCGAGATAAGTTAATCTGGATCATTTCTAAAAAAAGAAAATAAGTTTTCGAACCTTATTAAATCAATCTGCTTTTGATCAGCTAAAAAAACTAGATTCACAACCAACGCTCCAAAAAGTTCAGATTGAAAAGTGCCCCCCCCTATACGACAGTACCTAAATATGTCGATTTCGACAAACTTTTGAATAAGGCTATGAATTTACGTGTGTCACAGTCAGATTCTTAAATAGCCCAAGTCATTTTACGGTTTGATCCAGGACTAATCAAGAAAGAATTTATATTTACTAGAAAGAAGGCTAGAAATATATCAGACTTAAAAAAAACCACGTTAGCAACAGCCCTAAATTTAAAGTTTGGCATCTATCTCGTTTTAAAAACCTGTAAATACCTTTTTTTTCATTATTTATAATGCTTTACCATTTTATACACCCTTCAAACACGTATTAAATATTTTTATATAATTTTTTATATTGATGAATATAATTAAAATAAGTGCATTGATATTAAAAGTAAATAAGTTAAAAGCCTTATGGGACGTACAATTTGGATTTATATGTAAGTGTAGTGATTTTTTAAAGTCTTTTTGTCACTAAATGGTGCCGACCACCGTTTAAAAGCCCCATTCATAATTACTCCCTACTCCATACAAAACTCCGTCAAATGACTGGGCTAAAAAAACTGAATTTAATATTTAATAAATTAGCCTTTCTGCACTGTTTGTAATTGTGCGAAGGGTGGCCTAACAGGGCGAGGTTAATTCCCTTTATGACCTATAGAATCGTGAACAGCTGATTCAAAGGTAGCCATTGTGTTTATGAATAGACTGGACAATAATGCCTTGTTCACGATCTATCCATCCCAAAGAGATTATACCTAATAGAGTGAGCCATACCAATTGTAAAGTGTCCACTTTTTTGACGTTTAGGTTTGAGTGTGTGGTGTCAAGTAGTATGGACAAAAGGCACCAAGTGACATATGGCCTTATGTTTACGGTCACTTTTCACACACACTAGTTCAATAAAAAGTGGACAGCCGCATAAACAAATATCTGTAGTTCCATCTCCTTCTACTATTAAAGGTATGTCATAAGACAAAAGAGACTAACTACAATCGTAAACTTATGCGGACTCTATGGAGATCCTTCCTCTGAGATCCATCCACATGGATCGGATACCAAATCGAAAATGTAGGTTAAATGATAAAAGATATGTTTTTTAGGGCTCCAAAGGGTGCCAACGAGGCCCTACGGTGTTCGTCCGTCCAAGCTTTAAAGGGTTGTTCTATTGAACTTTAATCGGTAGCGAGTTAAAACTTTCACAGAAATCGTGTTATTATTTTAAATTTGCTACCAAATAATAAAAAATACAAAAAGTAAAAAATAAGGGGGTCATCGTACAAGAAACGTGTTTTTTCATGGTTTTTTGTTTTTTCTTAATCAGAAAAACGGCAATACACTTAAACTGGGTGCGATTATAGTGCATACTCTAAGGTAAAGCAACAAATAATAAAAACGGGCAAGTGTGTGTCGGGCTCACGCTAAGGGTCCCGGAGCATAACACACTTTTTTTGATAATCTTGTATGATGATACGGAGCCCTCCGTTCGCGAGTCCAACTCGCACTTGGCCGGTTTTTATTTATTTATAGCTAGTTGAAGAGATAAAATTGTTCGTCACGCTAATAATAATTACGATTAACTACCAATTAAAACCATCTTCGAAACTAAAAAGACGCAAGGATTATAAAAAGGAAACAATACTAAATCTCCGATGATTTATTGCCGTCTTTTGAGAAGTTGCATTGTATGTCACCGGATCTCTTCATCGGAAAATTCACCAAATTAAATGATGCTTTCGCGCCTTTGATATACACAAAATAAACATTCAAAACGGTCAACAAATACCGAAGTTAAGGCGTAACATTGAAATAGGTTTAAAATTATAAGTAAGTAAGTTATACACTGCAGAGCAAAAACCTCCAGATTTAAAATTATAATTAAAACTAAAAAGCATTGGGGCAACTCCATCCGTAAATGGCAACGTATTGTCTAAAACTATCTTTAAAAGAAAATTCAATATTTACAAATAATATTGAAAAAAAAAACCAGACTGCATAAAAATTATTAACTGAAATGAGAAAAATAAGCTCTATGATCCTTAATCAGCTATACCAAATTTGAGCAAATATAATTTGAATGTTATTGGTAGGTATCGGAAACAGGGTAAAGAAAAATTACAATCATACTCATTTGTTGGTTATTGTTTAGTCTCCGCCTGCAATATCTATAAATAACATTCAAATGATATTTGCTCAAACAAAGTTGATTTAGCTGATTACTGATTAGAGCTTAATTTCTCTTTTCAGTTACACATTTTTTCATGCAGTCGGGATTTTTGTTCTTCTGGCGCAGTCGGGTAAAAAGGAGTAATAATTCACTTCACTTCTCTATAAAGTGCTTTAGGTCCTGAAAATACTAAAGTGACAAGCAACACATTGACGTAAATATAATTTTCTCAATTTAAGGTATTAGATATTTTGATGCCCACGTTCTTGCTCGTCTAGTCTAAATCAAGTTATAGCCAGAACAATCCTGCTATAAGCGTTAACTAAAAGAGTATGCTGGAGTAGGTACTTTAATAAACTGACCTATTGCTGTTGATAACAAGTAATTAAGAGGATTGTGTTGGCAACACCAATTTAAAATGTAGTAATTAAAAAAGTTGTATTTTCCGTTTTCCTCGCGTCCATATTGGTATGATGCTTGTGCGTGTAACTAACTCTGGTGTAAAAATCACTAAAATAAACCTCCAGTTCTGCAAACAGGGCTTTTCTTTCCATCGAACCACACAACCACACCTCCAGAGTCCTTGCAGAGCGCCCGAGCACGCTGCATAGAAACTAAGTTAGGTCTCTATTTGTTCAGTACTAACCAATTAAAGTCAGACATGACCTGGAAGGATACCGTGTTGTCTACAGTGCTGCCCAAGATCGCAACCGGTAGAGAAATAATATCCAATCCCTATACCCCACGTAGGGGTAACACTCAGAGGAAGGATCTCCATAGAGTCCGCATAAATTTACGATTGTAGTTTGTCTCTTTTGTCTTATGACATACCTTTAATAGTAGAAGGAGATGGACCTATAGATATTTGTTTATGCGGCTGTCCACTTTTTTTGAGCTAGTGTGTGTGAAAAGTGACCGTAAACATAAGGCCATATGTCACTTGGTGCCTTTTGTACATACTACTTGACACCACAAACTCAAACCTAAAAGTCAAAAAAAGTGGACACTTTACAATTGGTATGGCTCACTCTATGCCTTTAGGTATAATCTCTTTGGCGTAATAGGAAGAGAAGAAGGAGAAATACATTTTTAAACACGATCTGGATATCAATTTCTGTGTTTTGTGGTTTGTGAGCCTTCTGTTAAAAGTACAATGTCGATGTTAGGATGAATTAAAGAAAATCTTTGAAGCACTGTGTGACTTTGAAACAATATATTTTAACAAAAATCTGACAAACCATAGGCAGATAGATTCGTTTTTTACATGTTTAATAAAATGTCATTCCTAAAACATAATTATACGTAACTGGCATAAACTCTGATGTAATAATATTTAATATAAGGGTATGTATAAAATTATGTCATTATAATGCATGTAAGTAGATAATAAAATCAGTCTTGGTTCAACTGTCGTTTCATTTACAACAAACTCTATGTTATCTTTGCTTACCATTCCACCACCATACCAATACCATACTATTCTATTCTATTCCATTCATTAGTTTAAGAATCAGAATGTGAGGCATTTAAAATAGCGCGGGGTTGAGAGGATTCGCTGAGAAAATAACATTATCTAGCAGCATTATCTATGCTTATATCCCGAGTTCTGAAGCCCGATGCCACTCGACTTCAAATACCACTCAATGTTCACCTATCCGCTATCCAAAGATGAACACCGGTCGGGGTTACTAAGGTGATTGTTTTGAACGCCTAAGCTCCACTACGTTTCAAGCGCCTCTTGAAAACACTTAAGTGACACGTAACATGTTGACGTAAATATAAATTTTCTTTATTTTCAGACCTTAGTGAATGCCTACATTTTACTCGCTCAGAATAATGAATTGTGACTGAATTTTATTGAAGGTTAACAAGAGATTTATTAGCTTTGAGTTGCTTTAGAAAACAAAGGTCTAGTTTTTATCGAATTTCAATGACGTACTTAAGATGAACTTACGTCAAGACGCTCCCAGTAAGTAAACGCTGGACCGGGCCATATTTTGCTGGTTTTTAAAAGCTACCTGCCCCGCCACACTGGACAGAGTTTCGGTACTACTGGTGAAACGTGGATGTTCTGAGGTTTCAGAATATCTCTGACTACCCCCTCGGGGAATATAGGCGTGAGTATATGCTATGCTATGCTAAAAGCTACCTTTTAGAAGGTACCTTCTCGTTATTTGAAAGACATCCAAATTAATGAAAAATATCGCAATTAATGATCTTCAACATCGGGGCTTTATTTGCTATGTATCATATTTCTATATTATATACTAGCAGCCCGTCCCGGCTTCGCACGGGGTAGACAAATAAATTTTAAGACTCATTTTTCTACACCTTCGGTTACATTGTTCAAATTTTACCAAGGATCCCTAATTTTTTTCAAAATGAAATGTGGCCTATGTCAAATTGGAAGAATGTAGCATTCTATTGGTGAAAGAATTTTTTAAATCGGCCCAGTACTTTTTGAGCCTATTCATTACAAACATACAAACATACAAAAATAGGTACAAATCTTTCCTCTTTATAATATTAGTGTAGATATATCGTATTTATATAAAATACACAATATTGAAACCTGTGTTCAAAAGAAAGCCGAATATTAATATTTGAAATTGATTAAATATATGAATATTTGAAAAAGTCTGTTTTACGTGCATATACTTTATAAGTTGAAGTAACTTTTACTTGCGACACACACCATTGTGTAGACAATATTATGATCTAAAATTTCTGTTTACTAGATCATCATACCTATAGAGTTAATTAGATCATTTTAAAATTTGGTGCGAATTCTTATGATTTTCGAATTCGGTTTCCTTGGATTAGAAGGCACTACAGTGACATAATGAAGGACAAGCCAGACAAAAATAGGTAGACCTACTAAAATGACGCAGTTTAGTAGAGGTTGACTGTTCTGAAAGGGTCAAGGTTATTCGGCGGGGGATACCTCTTAAGCACAGTTATTTAATCTCTACTTTGATTTAAGTTACAGTTACTAATGAGTTGTTTTTTGCAGCGGCCTTTAAAACAATCATTCAAAAATACTTTAATTATACACAAATAAGCAATTAAAAAATAGAGAGAATATAAAATAAAGCGGTTTTTTTAAATACCTTAGAGTATAGGAAACAGTTCCAGACTACCTTAGAGTATTATAGGAAACAGTGAACCAATAACGGTAAAAGTTGTTCAGTTTGATGAGTAGGGTCTTTTTATAGCCCACACATCATCCTTCTGTTGTACAATGGTCTCTCCTTTAATTCTCCTACCATCCCCGTGCTGGGCAAACTTTAGCCTATGGCAAATGACAAGTCATTGAAAGCATCCATCGTCCCGCAACCTATTTATTTAAATCTTTGACTAATTATTATATGGACTGGTTACGCGTGTAATTCTACTAACAAACATTTCTGCCACTTTTTGCGGGGGGCGAGGTAACATGAAATCCGCAACTTTGGATTTTACTCCCCATAACTTTAGATTCTAATTTTGAATGTTAAAAATCATGAAAAGTAGTCTCGTGTGAACCCCAAACGTTCTAAGTTCGAAGTTATTATTTCGCAATTATAGGCTGTCTCGTTTAGTGATAAGGTGTAAAATTGAATGTAAATGCACAAGATCAATTGTGCTTATACCGTGGCAGAGGGGAAATGCTACCGCAAGGCTAGTCCTTATAATAATTAGTCAAAGATTTAAATAGGATGTATATGGTGTGTTTCAGGGTATATTACTGTTGGCGCGCTCCATACAAACGAAGTCTGGTGATATTTTCAATACTAACCAATTAAACTCAATGAAATTTTTCAGCAACAATCTAGAAACTAATCTCTTTGTTTGTATGAAGTCAGATTTTCGTTAAAATATACAGTATTAGTACCAGGATTAATTTAAGATTTGTATGGAAATCTTTGAGGCACTGTAACTTTAAAACTATACATTTTAACGAAAATCTGACTTAATACAAGAAAAGAGATTAGTTTCTAGATTGTTGCTGAAAAATGTCATTGACTTTAATTGGTTAGAATTGAAAATATCACCAGACTTCGTTTGTATGGAGCACGCTCCGAACTATATTCTCTTAAGGGTGTGAACTACAGGGTGTAACTACCCATCACACATAATATTTTTTAGTATGGGAGCAAACACGAAATAGCAAAATACAACAGCTGTTTCATTTGAGTCGAGTATGAGTTTCAGTTTGGTATGAAACAGCAAATTTCTCTCATAGTAAAATTTTTTCAGTTTTTGATGGGTTTGGTCTTAGTTTAAAAGGATGCTAATGATATTAAATTCACTTGGTATTACATTGTTTTATTTTGTTTCGTTGTAACTAAATTTATTATTCAAAGTGTGCCTTTCATTACACAATTCAACCACAGAGATAAAATTTACATAACACATTATATGGAAATATTTACGCAGATTGTGGGAGAAGCGGGCGAGCTAAAATTAGCTAGTATTTTTTTAAACAAAATAATATAAACCTACGACCTGATACACTATTCATATCTCCGTTATTCTTCCCGAATAGATTTCGGATGGAAACAGAACACCTGATACACTCAAATGTAATGACAAAAACTGATGAAATTTGTAATATAATAAATTTTATATTAGCTACATAATATATTACTCATAATTATCATTACAATGAATCCACCATTAAATCTCTTGCTGTCACTTTTTGTCTTGTTGACGTAGTAGAAGCTAGCAAGAGATTTAATGGAGGATTAACTTTTATGAGCGTTTCTGTAAGTGTGTATAATATTTTGGAACAAAAGCTGTATGCGTCGTAATAATCTTTTGTCCACGTATACATCTTTTTGAGGCTGACTGTACCTATCTATATTATCTCTCTCTCTTTCATAGATTTTTCCTTCCTTCCATCAAGAATAAAAACCGTCCAATGAGTTGGACTCGCCCCCCCCCCCCCCCGAATCGAATTACGCGTGTAATTCTACTAACAAACATTTCTGTCACTTTTAGCGGGGGGCGAAGTACGGTAACATGAAATCCGCAACTTTGGATTTTATTGCCCATAACTTTCTTCTAATTTTAATTGTTAAAAATCATGAAAATCAGTCTCATGTGAACCCTAAACGTGATAAGTTCGAAGTTATTAGGCTGTCTCGTTTAGTGATAAGGTATAAAATTGTATTTAAATGCACATGATTAATAATTAATCTTGTAAAATGGCAAAGGGGAAATTACTACCGCGAGGCTGGTTCCTATATAAGTAGTCTAAGCTATAACGGTTCAAAAAATATAATAATATATATATTTTGTAAATCAAGGACAGATGGACGGACGGTGTAGGCTCACAGGTAAACATGTCGTTTCTGACGACATTTTCGTTTACGCCTTCAGATTACACGGTAAGCTCCGTACAATGATCAAATAGTACAAATATTAAGCCTACATGATCGAGATCTCCCAGGCATAAATATTGTTCTAAAAACACCCTGGGCAAGTAAACCCGGTGATGTAGCTGCATTGGGACAAACCTGATATCTGGTTTATCAATGTTTTTAGTTCATAAGATGTTTTTTTATGTATTTGATAAATCAATAAAAATAAACTAAATTATTAAGATAAGTAAAACAACAAACGGGGCAAACGTCGCAAACGGGGACAAAGAAACATTTTGGTTGGTCATTGATTGGTTAGTCCCCGCCTGCAATACCTACCTAATAACAATCAAATTATATTTGCTCAAACAAAGTTGTTATAGCTGATTAGTGATTATATAGCTTGTTTTTCTCTTTTCAGTTAATAGGTTTTTTTATGCAGTCGGGTTTTTTGTTTATCTTAATAATTTAGTGTATTTCATACTTTTTAGTCTTGTGTCGAAACGGTAACATAAAAGTACTGTAATATTTATATATTTGGAATCGTCTGATTACTAGCTTTCATTTGATACCCACATTGTAATTTTAAACAAAAAAAAATTTTTTAATCTCCCTCGCTTTTTTAATACGTAGACGCCATCTTGAAATAATATACCCTATGTCACTCTCACGATTTTTACGAATCCAATGATACCTCATACGTTAAAATCCATCAAGCCGTTTAGGCTGTAGGCCGTGCCAAAGAAATAGACATACAAACATACATACATACATACATACATATGCTCGAAAAACATAACCCTCCTTCTGGCGCAGTCGGGTAATAAAAAAAACCGAACCGAATTTTTGCTACTGCATGTAACTGTATTTGTGAGCAAGTCCACAAAAACCGACCCTTGTTCAGATTATCCTTACCCTTATACCAACAATAAGCTGTTTTTTATTTATTTAAAAGAAAAAGTTGTATGTAGTTACTAGGTTTTGGGAGCTTATTTGGTAGAATAAACCATATTATTTTTATAAACTTCAGACCTTTTGTATGAAGGATTTGGTGGGAAATAATTATGTAGACCACTGTTTTCGTGAACGTTTAGTTACGAATTATGTACTTTCCCCATTCGTCCAGTTTCCAGCATAATTACCACTTTACCAATCAGTCTGATTAAATTCTTTCCCGATTCTGCCATTTTCTCTAAAGATTGAACTTTTATTGAATTTGATCTTTTTCATAAATTTAACAGGCTACGTGAAACAAAAAAGTATTTTTCTTTTGGGAAATGTCGTGTTTTGAATTAAGGTTAAGATTTGGCATCTAGATCAGTCACATTTTCATAAGGAATAATAATAAAAAGGACTGGATTCTTCTTGCGTGGGCGCCTACATAATGATTCTGTTACGATATTGTACAATTACCTGAAATAAATTAATAATATATAATAAAAACTACTAGACGACGGGACTATGTTCGCGTGGTGTGCGGGGGGGCGAGGCACCGGCAAAGTCGGTACCGAGCGCGAGTAACCCGGTACTGAGACATGCCCCTCCCCGCCCTCCCGGCCACCATACACTACGCACGAATGATTTGTCATAACCGCTGAGCTGAACCACTAGTTCTATTACACTAGTAGAGTTTACCCGCGACTTCGTCCGCACAAATAAGCAATCAAACAAAAAAGTTTCATCAAAATTGGTTCAGAAGTTTTTGCATGATGCTGTTACAAACATACAAACAAACAAACAAATAAACAAACAGACAAATAGACAGACAAAATATCTAAAAAAGGTTGATTTGAATTCCGGGATACCTAAAAACCATAACGTAATCTTTTTCGTGTAAATATCTTCAATGTACAGACACACTTCTGTTACAGTTTTATAATAGTTAAGATGAAAGAAAAACCTAAGGGGAATAGAAAAGGATAAGAACAAAACCAAAATAGTCCGGTACCACCATTACAAATGCAACGAAACCTACCAACACTTTTAAAAATACAAAGTACAATTTCTTAGCACAAAGTGACGTAAGCTATCTCGATTTCTAAGCAATCGCTCAGCGAACGGCCCACTCGTCTGTGACACTCGGCTTTATCTCTTTGTTAAGGCGATGATATAGGCATCGAAAGTTTTGTATGCATATTTTATTTAGACACAGCAAAAACAAAATAATAACACTCAAGATTACATACAATACGGTATTCTTTAAAAACCGGACATATAATCATAATCACACTAAGTTTGACGCTTGTATGTATTACCGTTTTTACGATAGAGCGAGAAGAAAAACGTCGCTAAAAACTAGTTTCTTGTGCCTAAGTTTCCCTTAATTTTTTACATTTTTATTATTTGATAGAAAATCCGCAGTAATAAATAAAAATAAATAAATAAATATCTTGGAAATTGTCACACAAATAACGCACATTCTGTGAAAAATATAGATTTCTTGTATCTTTTACTGTCAGTTGCACGTATGTTCATTAAAATTAATCCTCCATTAAAACTCTTGCTATCACTTTTTGTCTTGCTGGCGTAGTTGAAGCCAGCAAGAGATTTAAAGGAGGATTTACTCTAATGAACGTACGTGCAACTGACCGATACTTAAATTTATTTGAAAATGTTTTATTTTAAATTTATTACATACATACATACATACATAAGCTCACGCCATTGTCCCATGGGGGTAGGCAGAGACCACGGACCGCCACACGCTACGACTCTGGCACACCTCTTTAGCCTCATTCACATTCATACATCTTTTCATGCACTTCCGTCGATTGAGGGTGCTACGCACTTGTCCTTTTCGGAAAAGATCATTAATTTGATCATGGTATGTTTTCCTCGGACGGCCTCTCCCAACACTTCCGCTCACCTTTGCTTTATATATTTCATTCGTAAGTCTTCTTTCATTCATTCTCTCTACGTGACCGAACCATCTAAGCATACCCCTCTCAATCCTTGTTACTATATCATCCTTCAACTTACACCAATCCCTTATCACACTGTTCTTGATTCGATCAACCAAAGTAATACCACACATACTTCGTAAGGAGCGCATTTCAACTGCATTCACTCTGCTTTCGTTCCTTTTATTCCAAACCCAACATTCACTCCCATACATCAGAGTAGGCACCAACACACCGTTGTGAATAGCCAGACGTGCACTTTTTGACACAGACCGGCTACTCACCACGGCGTGCAGGGCACCATTTACCTTATTTCCCGCAGTCACTCTTCGCTCTACATCCCCATCACACTTTCCATCTCTCTTAAACAAACTTCCCAAATATACAAATTCATTCACCTGTTCCACTCTGTCTCCTTCCATAACAATATTACATTCTGTAACATCGTCTTCACGTTCCAAAACCATTACCTTCGTCTTGCATACATTGACTTTCATTTCTTTCTTCTTCAACGACTCATTCATCACATTCAACATGTCTTGTAACTCCGTCACCGACGGCGCAAGTATGACCTGGTCGTCAGCGTACAAGAGGCACTTGACACTAAGCTCATCCATTCTTAGACCGCATTCCATCTCTTTCAAATCAGTCAGACAACTGTCCATATAAAGATTGAAGAGCCATGGCGACGCAACACAGCCCTGTCTAACACCTCTAGAGATGTTAAACCAGTCTGTGTACGCCCCATTAACTCTGATACAGGCTTTAGAGCCCTCATAGAGGGACTTCAAAGCCTGCACTAAGCGATCATCAACCCCATATGCTGACAGTGTCGACCACATTTTACTCCTGTTCACTCGGTCATATGCCTTTTCAAGATCTACAAAGGCGCAGAATACTTTTTGGTGTTTTTCTAAGTATTTCTCTGAAATGCACCTTAAAGAAAAGACTTGATCCATGCAACTCATACCTCTTCTGAATCCCGCTTGTACGTCCCACATTTTTTCATCCGTTACATTCATCACTCTCTCAATCAAAACTTTAGCATACAGTTTGCCAACTACACTAAGAAGGCTGATGCCGCGGTAGTTCTTGCATTCTTGCTGTAATGTAAATTTATTTATAGACATTTTATACGTAGGTTACAGATGAATTGTGATCAAATATAGTTTTTATAACAAATTGCTTAATTTCTAGAAAACAATTTGTATTTAGAAGTTTAATCAGATTACAAAGAGTATTAAAAATGTCACTCGCCTTCTTGGCCGCCTTAAAGCTCTACTTGTTCATAAGTGGGTAATAAGAAAAGATATCGAATGTTACTATGAATAATCCTTATTACAGAGAGAGGAAAAATATCCTTCAATTACTGACTTGCAAATCTATCGGTCCTACATTGATTGCAAACATTATCGTCGGTGAACAACTTTATGTGGTGTATGTCTTTCGTTAAGTGACCTCATGAGAATATCATCATCAGGAGAAATTTTAAGAACTATCCATTGTATTTTTTGGGACTATACAACTTAAGAGGATATTCCTGATCAAGCGCTTCATACAAAACGAAGTTATCTGTGTTTATTGGTAACACAGTTTATTGGTAATTGGTAGTCAAGAATCTTAGCAGATTTCCGTTATAATTTAAAGTTAAAGTTTTTTCTCAACAATATTTTTTTATCAACCTGGGTTTGCTCTTGACTTTAATCCAGTCCTTAGGACATAGATTGGGTCGAAGATGTGGCTCAAATATGTCCATACTTTCAGATCTTAAATTAATCCTGGCATTGAAACTATATATTTTAAAGGAAGTGTGACATAATTCAGACACAGAAATCAATGGCTTTAATTTGTTGAAATTGAAAATAGGACGAAACTGCGTTTTTACGCAGCGCGCTCGGACGTTTTTGGAGTTACATTCTCTTCAGAAAATAAGTGAATAAAATACCCCACAGAGATTATGGTGAAATGGATGTCATATTTCGCATTAATTCTTTAACTCCGTGTATAGCACCTTTACAAAGTGCAGGTATTAACTTCTGAAACTCGTGGAATAGTTATAAATGAAACAATTACTTAAATGACCGGTATACCTGGTGCAAGGAACACTAATGTTTAGCTAAACTACTGTTTTAGTACTGCAGTTCAGTAATTACAATGTGTATCATTAAGTGTACAAATTGTTCGAAAAGATATTAGGTTGTTGTTTTAGGTAAAACCGAATATGGTAAGATGTTAATACAATACACAGAAATGTTAATTCGAAATTATAATACGTTTCAAAATTGAGAGGGTGGGAACGACCGGTATCAGGACATTTGAGCGAATCCCTTTGCGCGAAAGACATTTGAGCGAAGGACATTTGCGCGAAAAAAATTTGAGCGCAAAGACTTTTGCGCGAAAGGACACTTGCGCGAAAAAAAATTGAGCGAAGGACACTTGAGCGAATGGACATTAGCGCGAATGGACATTTGCGCGAACGGGACATTAGCGCGAATGGACATTTGCGCGAACGGGACATTAGCGCGAATGGACATTTGCGCGAACGGGACATTTGCGCGAACGGGACATTTGCGCGAACGGGACATTTGCGCGAAGGGGACATTTGCGCGAAAAACGCCCTAGAGCCTAAACGGCTTGATGGATTTTGACGTGTGAGGTGTCGTTGGATTCGTAAAAATTGTGGGAATAACATAGGGTATATTATTTTAATATGGCGTCTACGAATCTAAAAAGAGAGTGAGAATAAACAATTTTCTTTGTAAAAATTACAAAATGGGTATTATACGAAAACTAGTGACGAGCAGATTTCAAATACATATACAATGTGTTAATGAATAAGCGCAAAACCTCATACACCCCAACTGATTTATAACAAAATAATTAGATTGAAACAATAATTGTATAAATTTGATACTTAAAATTTTAAGTTATTCGCATTATAAGTTTACAGGCAAAAATGAGTTGTTATCATTTCAGCTAAGAATGAAAGCTCTAGCGTGCTTGTGGATACATTTTAAGAATCTTGTTTTGTTAGTAAGTAAGGTGAGTTAAAGTGAACTAGTTTTCGTATAATACCCATTTTGTAATTTTTTACAAAGAAAATTGTTTATTCTCATCCTCTTTTTAATTTCGTAGACACTATAATAAAATAATATACCCTATGTCATTCTCACAATTTTTACGAATCCAACGACACCTCACACGTCAAAATCCATCAAGCCGTTTAGGCTCTAGGGCGTTTTTCGCGCAAATGTCCCATTCGCGCAAATGTCCCGTTCGCGCAAATGTCCCGTTCGCGCAAATGTCCCGTTCGCTCAAGTGTCCATTCGCGCTAATGTCCCGTTCGCGCAAATGTCCATTCGCGCAAATGTCCATTCGCGCAAATGTCCATTCGCGCTAATTTTCCTTCGCGCTAATGTCCATTCGCGCTAATGTCCATTCGCGCAAAAGTCTTTCGCTCAAATGTCCATTCGCGCAAAAGTTTTTCGCTCAGTTGTCTTTCGCGCAAATGTCCTTCGCGCAAGTGTCTTTCGCGCAAATGTCCCAGATCCGGAACGACCATCTAACTGAACAACTTTCACAATTTTGCCAACTTTGAAAACCCGGAAAAATATAGTTATTCTGCATCTTACCATTCGGGTCGAGAAGCCACGAACATTTTCTATCAAACCCAGGATTTTTTCGAGATTTTAATGTTAGTTCTATAGCGAATATTATTCAGTTTGATGGTCAAAATTATAATTATCCTATATGATTTGACCAAACTGCCTTCGCGCGTGGTGAACGTCCATACCTTCAGGGTAGGCCTGTGCCCTGCAGTAGGACGTTTATAGGCTGATGATGATTTGATTTGATGGGCTTAGTACTTCAGACATACTTGCCAAAATAGCCGGTAAAATGAGCGCAGCCCAGTTCTTGGTAAAGCTCGAAAGGTCATTCTTTGCTATCGGGTCAATGTAATATCGTGTAAAGTCCTCGAAGTCTGAGACCACTTTAATAAAACAGGATTGATAACACTTAGACTTTTTTTGGTTACTGAATAGGTTGACCTATGTTTGGCCTTAGGTAATTTATGAAAGCCTATACAGCGCCACACACAACTTGTGTCACAAAAAAGATGCGTTGACCTTTACATGTCTGAAGTGGGCTCTTTGTAATTTAGCTTTCGTTTCAGAAAATTTGTTTTAGATGAAATTTCTAGGTCTAAAAATTTCAGATTATTTTGTAAAATGTTTGTGGGCACTTTAGGCGACGTCACGTGATATACATATCGCAGCCGAATTGTAAAATTTTAAGTTCTGATAAACAAGGCTGTTTCGTATTATGGCTGGTCGATAGTCCGATGTATTGTATCAGCGCTTGGCATTTTTCAATCCGGCTAAAACACACTAGCCGTTATGTAATATAGCTGGTTTATAAACCGGCGCTTTGTCAGTTTTTAGTTTCTGGATATGTGAAAAAATATTGTGGCGGGCAACTACGGAACCCTACCCTGCACGTGGCCCGACACGCTCTTGGCCGGTTTTTTATTTATAGTATAAGTTTAGTTTTTTGCATGTTCTTTAGGTTAAGGATGTTTGTGTCTTTTCTGTTGTAAAAAAAATATATATATTTACTTTTACCTGTGATATATATGATATAGCGAAGATTGAAAGACAGGTTGGCACTACCCAGGATAGTTTTCTATCTATATCAAAAAATACTGCCAGTGTAAACTGATCTTTAGTGACCAAACTGTAACTGTGACTAAATACTTAGATATAGTGTCAGTTTATACTGGTTATTGCCTAGGTACGAACCTTGTTAAAATAACTAGTAGCGCGGAAAGCTAATTTCCCGAGTTCTGATTCGTACTTGGTGGCCGTGGTGACGTGCCATAAGCCGTGGTGGTCCAGAGGCAAGTAAGCTTGCCTGCCGTATAGGAGGCGATGGTTCGATCCCCGTCCAGACCGACTCGTACCAATGAGTTTTTCGGAATTTATGTACGATTTGTAACACCACTGGCTTTTCGGTGAAGCAAAACATCATGAGGAAACCTGCATGCTTCAATTTCGATGCATGTATTGTACCCACTGTCCATTATGTGGCGACGGGCTCAACCACCGTCACACTGGACAGAGTTTCGGTACTACTGGTGAAATGTGGATGTTCCGAGGTTTCAGAATATCTCTGACTACCCCCTTGGGGAATATAGTCGTGAGCATATGCTGATTCGTACTTGGTCGATTATTTTCATCGATTTTCGCCGGTTTTTAGGAGTGAAGCAATAAAAAATGAGTAACTATGAATATTGAAACTGCGCCTTAAAAGGAAATCGACGTAAACTAAAGCATTGACACCGCTATCTGAAAGTCTGTTTTCTCTCTTTACTTTGTCTTCAAGAGGCAGCTTTTGGTTCCAGATTTACTTTTTGATCTGTAGCCTAATTTATCCAGGTCCTACTTTTATTTGTAAAATACAACAGCATTGGGTTTTCGGTAAAAAAGAAAATAACAATAATCGTAATAAGATTTCCCGGTCCATCCAGTTCACCCCCATAACCTTAGTGGAATTATGTAAATAATAGTACATTATGGTATACGTGTGTAATGTTGGTGATTACCGCTGAGGCGCTATTGAGAGCCGAGGACGGTAATCATCAATACATACGTGTATCATATGACGTTTTTCAACACACTTCTGAAGAAAATAATACTAAGAAATCATTTTATTTAGTAGATAAAGTTTATTTTGTACTATTGAACACGATCGTTTTTGTATCGAAACATTTTTAAAAACAAAGCAAATTAACCAATTAAAAAAAAACCTATAAATGAAAACCCTATAACTCACTAGTGAATAATAGTAATGAAAAAGTCACAGTTTGATTCCAGGTGTCATTATGTGCCTAATTGCGGTGAAATTAGAGCCATTTTAAGAGCAAGTGGGTTGAAAAATTTATAAAACAACAAACGGAAGAGAACAACATGGATGCCTTCTTGGAGAATTGGCCAGAAGTTGTACACAATAGAGAGGATTGGACAATAAAGGGGGAGGCCTTTGCCCAGCATTGGGACATTGAACGAACAACGGAAAAAAAAACTTCCAGATGTTAACACAAAATTGTAACATTATCATCCACGTTTAATCTTTACCTACTCCAGATCTCGGGAGCAGGGTGGGAGTCGGGCTACCTTGGGTTCCGTACCACACAACATAATATTTACTTACAAAAAAGTTTTGTTTTCTCAGGGACCTTTACCGCGAGATCGACTCACACTTGGCCGGTATTTATTATTTGTGGTTTTACTGTAGAGTTTGCTCTATAATCACACCAAGTTTGACGCTTGTATGTATTACCGTTTTTAAGATAGAGCTAGAAGAAAAAACGCTGATATAAACTAGTTTTTTATGAAGACCCCCTTAAATTTTTAACTGTTTGAGATTATTATTATTTCTTAGTAAATCCGAAATAATAACACAAATTCTGTGAAAATGTTAACTGTCTAGATTCTAAATTTAATAGGTAGGACGGACAGACAGACAGACAGACAGACGGACGAACGGACGGACAATGTAGGCTTATGAATATGGTCCCGTTTTCACTCTTTGGGTACGGAACCCTAAAAACAAATGATTAGTACACAGTTTATCTTCAAAATGAACCGAACGAAGATGGTGCCGGGTGCAGCCATATTATCCGCATATTATCCTCGGAAAGAAATGCTATAATATGCTGATGTAAATACGAACCATGATATTTTAGCAATTCTAGTTTTGCTTTACGACTGCATGATAAGCATTCTAAAAGAGACACTATAGCTAATGAGACAGGGTACACACTCGTAATCTTCCTTTGTACAAAAGGAACATGCATAAAACCGTATAAGCGATAGATTAACCCTAGTGTCATAGAATGTGAGGAGTGGCTGCTTTTATTCCGTATCGTAATAATTTTATTTGTGTATAATCATTACCAGCTTTTATCTTCTTTATTAATTAATGAAAGGACACAGCACCTTCATTATGTGAGGATTTACAATGGGATTTACAATATTTTACTGATAATTAACAAATGACGATAAACATGAAAATTTTGTCTCCTGAATCTACGAAGAATTGTAACGATTGAAATTGAAAAAAAAGGGCTTTCACTCAAATTGGTCATACTGATTGTAGTGTTTTCATGAAGAGTCGACATTATTCTTAGTTTTCCGGACCAAAATTATATATTAAAAGGGAACATTTTTTTTTTTACAATTTCGTGTGGGGTATCAATTGCACAGTGAAAAATAACTGGTAGCACAGAACACCAATTTCCCGAGTCCCGACTTGCACTTGGCTGGTTTTTTTTTCTCAAATGATTGGATAACAATTTCGCCAAAACTTAAATCCATCCTTACTAAACCCACTTTATTGATAAAAGGTCCGCTTTTATTCTAATTTGTGGTCTTGCAATGGGAACGTATGAAGGTGATGATGACAATCGTTTAATCAAAAATTACAAACAAATTTCATACTCGATGAAAAATTTGATAAGCAGACAGTAAGTTAAGAATTTCCATAAAAATAATATCACGAGAAAATAAAATTCCGCGCATAATATTCGAACTGTGAAAACTCATTACATTCGCAGACGTTCCGTTCATCGCATCGAAGCGATTTCAATTTTCAATAATCATCTAATCAATTTTTTTTCACCATCGAATGGAACGAGTCTGAATTACAAAACGGTGTGACTTTCTAGAGCCTTTCACACGAATGAGCAATGATGTAGAGACTGAATCTCTTTGAGTGCGTCGTAAGTGTTAAAACATACGGGTGGAAATTATGTGAGAGCCAGTAGCAATAATTTAAACGTGGCGTGTATTTTTCTATCTTGTTGGACTACACAGGGTCCAACTAGAGTCTGAATATCACCTTAAAAACCATCGGTATATTAAATACTGACGGTTTTTTAAGAGGATATTCAGATCATCAAACTGAAAAACTTTTTCTATGGGACCGAAATCATTATCGCGATAAAAATTTCAGCTGTCCCATACATTTTGGTCGAAGTTGATTGCAGTTTTATATGGAAGACCGGTTTTTTTTTCGTCGAAGTTGTCAAAGTTTTGTTTCGAAAAAGTTTTTCAGTTTGATGGTCTGATCATCCCCTTCAAAAACCGTCAGCTTATTAATAAGGACCCAATATAAAAATAAAAATTGCAGCTGCACGTGAATTGAATATTGAACGCCGTCATTCACCTTTCAAATATTTTCATCTTGTTTAAACGACAACGAAGGTACGTCAGGCTGTTGTTCCCGGATAGTTCCGGCAGATGGCGGTGGTATATTTTTCAAAGGCCTATCGGCTTGAAACTTCGCTCAAGAGACTCTTTTTTGGTGCAAGCCAGCCTTAATCTCCTGTTATTTTGTAGTGTGAAAAGTTTCTACGATTTAACAGTGCTATTAAAATTGTTCATTCCATTCTAAATTCATAAAAATATCATAGTTTATGCCGTAAGTATTTATAATCGATCATTTTTTTCTACCGCTCGCAATCTTAATCCGTATTTTCCCGGCGAATTTCAATAAAATCTTAGCAAGACCAAAATATACCCGATCGTTTTTTTCTCCTTGACTAATTATTATAAGGACTAGCCTTGCGGTAGCATTTCCCCTCTGCCACGGTATAAGCACAATTGATCTTGTGCATTTACATTCAATTTTACACCTTATTACTAAACGAGACAGCCTATAATTGCGAAATAATAACTTCGAACTTAGAACGTTTTACACGAGACTACTTTTCATGTTTTTTAACATTCAAAATTAGAATCTAAAGTTATGGGGAATAAAATCCAAAGTTGCGGATTTCATGTTACCTCGCCCCCCGCAAAAAGTGGAAGAAATGTTTGTTAGTAGAATTACACGCGTTACCAGTCCACATATAAATAGTCAACGTTTTTTCTACCGCTCGCAATCTTAACCCGTATATCCCCGGCGACTTGACGCGATTATCAACGTAGTGTATTCCGGACGTGGCCCATTCGTTCGTCGGACGTTATCTCCCTCTCACACGATCCGCGTCGCAGGACCGTTTGTCACATGGAATATAGACTGTGACACGGGTGAATAAAGGTGGGTTCTTATTATCTGACTTATCATTAACTGTCTCTAGTCAAGTAAATGTTACGGTAACCTGAATTTATATTTAGCGACAGAAACAAATGAGTAGATTACATACCTTTTGTAAATATAACAAGAGAAAATACATCATCCGATTTGGTCCAAAATGTGAAAGTGCAGGCCTAAAATATTTACTATTATGGAACCAAAGCAGTCCATTTGTCCATTGTCCTTGGTTTTATTTGGGTTCGAGAATCTCTTTTCTCTTCTGTCTTTTCATACATTTTCGATGAAATTACCTAAGGCTATATTCTGTTAGATCTTGTCCATCTCAGCATTTTTAGGGTTCCGTAGTCAACAAGGAACCCTTATAGTTTCGCCATGTCCGTCCGTCTGTCCGTCCGCGGCTTAGCTCAGAGACGCTTAGTACTAGAAAGCTGTAATTTGACATGGGTATACATATTTGTCACGCCGACAAAGTGGTAAAAAAGGGGATGCAATTTTTTTCCCATCTATCCCATGGTGTGGGGTATCGTTGAATAGGTCTCTTAAAAATATTGTGGGTGTGGGAAATCTATTTTTCGATTTAGGGATCCGTTACCGAAATAATAAGCTTTAAAGTGAAAATCGTCGTCGTCGTCCCCCCCCCCTCCCCCTGCCAGCTAAACGGTTGTTTCTGGATACGTGAAAAAACTCACGGCGATAGTGTATATAACGAATTTAAAAGCAAAACTATGACCGCTAAGTAGGCTTTACAAGTTAATGAGTAATAGACGACCAACTTGTAAAATTTACTTTTTAGACTTTATTAGCCGTTAAACCGTAGTATAAAACAAAAAGCCCCCTTCTAAGTCAGTATATTGTGACGGGCAACTACTACGGAACCCTACCCTGCGCGTGGTTCGACACGCTCTTGGCCGGTTTTTAGTAATAACAAAACTGTAGGTTTATTTTCCTTGGTTTTATTATGGTTTCAAAAATCTACCTTTTCTTTCATACATTGTTGATAGAATAAAACTTACAGCTACAGACTTCATGTCATTATAATAAATGCTTAGATGGACAAATTCTAACAGAAAATACCATAAGTTTTTGTTGGCCGGCACTTCCACATTTGGACCAAAAATGTATGAAATTTAAGAATAAGGTCGGGGTAATTGCAAATACACTTATAAGAGCAATTGCACTTATAAGTCACTACTTAGTTGTTCTCTTTATTTACCAACTGCCTTCTAGATGAAGGCAAGTGTTTATGGTTGGTACCCTGGGACACCTTAGTCAATAGTATATATTGCTTTTAGTAACCTTATTATCGCTGAAAATAATAAGAGTGATAATACGACTTAAAATATACAGGGTGTAACAAAACACTCTAGTTATACTTAAGGGGGTGTTTCAGACCATCAAACTGAACAACATTATCTATGCAGCCAACATCGAAATCGCGAAAAAAAAACAGCTGATTCATACAAAACTACCGAACCGACTCTACACAACTCTAACTCTAATGTATGGGACATCCGATTTTTCGAATTGAAAGTGAATGTTGTTCAGTTTGATGGTTTAAAGCACCCCGTTAAGTATTACTAGGGTTTTTGTTACACCTGTACAGGGTGTAAACTTAATTATGCATTACTTATCGTACAGTAGACTATCAAACTGAACAACTTTTACTATGGGACCAACTTTGAAAGCGCAAAAAGAAAACTGATATAATTATATATTTTGGTCTGATAGCTATTAATTTTTTCTATGAAACAGCAGATTTTTTTTGGGTTTATGAGTTTGGCTCCATAGTAAAAGTGGTAGTTTGATGGTATAAGGCACCGTGTTCTACGTAACACATTAAATTTGACACCCTGTATATTAATCGTTACGGTACCCTGTATATTTAACGTCGCATGTTAGCGTTATGCTCTTACCATAGTGAATAAACCAGTTACCAATATGACGAACGTTTGTGTAAAATATCATAATATATTTATTAGCTTTATATTTACTCCCAGTATCCCGACAAAGGAAGTTATTAATCTGCCACCGAGTAATTATGAAGATAAAGCTATCTTGAAGGGTCGTGTTGAGGAAAACTGACACAATAATTCACATTGGTACGTGTTGTTAAGGATCAAGATCCATTAGAGTTAGTAACGTTTTGACTTAAAAAATTATGTCTATTGGAATAAGTAAATTTGTCAAGTGGCGCGTTGCAGAGAGTTATGGAAACTCAATCTTGAGGTCAAGGTTCAAATCCGCACAGACGACCATGTACCAATGAGTTTTTTAACTTATACAACGTGTTAATGAATTAACGCAAAACTAGAAAGTAGTTTGTTTGGAAGCGAGGGCAGAATCGAATTATCGTGGTTTCAACATAGGTAATATTTTGCAACATATTAAATACTTTGTAAAATTTCAAATTTACTGAACTCGATCTCAACCCACCGCTCGGGCACTCTCACCCTTCTTACCACCAAAACAAGATTCTTAAAATGCTTGCATGAGCACGTTAGCGCCTTTATTCATTGCTGAAATGAAAACAGATAATTTTTAACAATTATTGTTACAATCTAATTATTTTGTTTTTACAAACGAAATTATTGTTACAATCTAATTATTTTGTCTTACATCAGTTGGGGTGTATGAGGTTTTGCGCTCATTCATTAACATGTTGTATACGTAATACCGACTGCTCTTTAACGGTGAAGGAAAACATCATAAATCAGTAGAAATCAACAAAACTGTACATCTTAATTATTTTTTGTGTCGCACATTGTTGTTGCACAATAAATTACCTAGTTGCAATTGAAATACCTACAAAAATCGAAATTCGATTTTATTTCATTTTTTTTTAATTTATATTTAATGGCCTTTTTGCTTGTGCGTTAGCAATGCATTTCCGCCAATGTCAAGTAGTTCCCACAAACTACTTGAAATTGGCGGAAATGCAGTGCTATATGCTCAAACTTATACTCAAAACTCAAATTCAAAATGTTTTATTCAAAATAAAATCACATGGATAGTTTTCTGACGTCGTTTTAGAATATACCACCTATATCGGAAGGTGTTCTGTTGTAGAGAAGATGCGGCCAGAAACTCTACATCACACATCTTTCAAAAAAACAATACAAAGTACAATTATAAATACAGTATTGAATTCCACAGTGTAACATTTGAGAAGACCAGACCAGAGTCATTCATATTATCATCGAGTTTATAGTATAGTAACCTTTTTTTTATTATTTATAATTAAAGAACTTTTTGCTTGTGCGTTAGCACCGCATTTCCGCCAATGTCAAGTAGTTTGTGGGAGTATCTATCCCAATCTCAGGGATTGTTTTTGATCAAGAACAAGAAGAGATTGAGGATTGCGGAGCCTCGTGGCAGGCAAAAACGCGACGCGCGAACAACACGCGATACAAGTGCTCGGGTCAGAACCTGCAACGTGACTCCTAGTTTAGATTTGTATTATGATAAAGAAAGAAATATATTACATAATTTTTTCAATACAAACATCCATTCGCGTACAAATATTCATAATAAATATCATTTTTCAAGAATGATTCTTGAGAGATTCCAACACGTGATGCTAGGTAGCCAGATTGACTATTAGGTAAGTTAAAGTAGTCGCCAATACGACGCCGACGAAGTAGACGGCTTGCCGTAAAAATAGGCCTGCCGCTTAGTAGACCATTGTTATATGTTTTACAGCAACTCAATCTATACTGAATACCTATTTAGCAAGGAAAATAAAGTTTCAATGTCAAGTTCTTTTTTTCTTCATTTTATATTTTTTACGATAGAAGACATCATTTTAAGAAACAAATTTAATTTTTATTTCGATTCATCGAGTTTATGAACATAAATTTAATTTTAAATTTACTTTGATTTGTAATCTCTAAATGCAAAAATGGTGGAGAGAAAATAATTCCAACTCCATGGAGAAAAACTACTTACTGCTCTATAAAAAAAAACCAGCCTTCTCTTTCTAACTCTATGCTGCTGCTAGCATGCCACCCACGACAAAGCGTTTAAACAAGAAAAACGTCATGCGTGCTCTTTCTGCCACACGTAAAATGATAAAGATGGAGGCACATCTTGACTTTTATCGTTTTCTCGGGGGTGGCATGCGAGGCCTATTGGAAACAGAAACGGCAACATCAAATGTCAAATTCTGACACTGCGAATGTATTTTTTTTTTATACTGGCCAGTTATTTTAAGTTTATTTTAAGTTTACCAAGGAGGTCACAGGTTTTCCAGAGACGTCACTAGACGCACCGAAAAACGTCGTTATTTTATTAAAAATATCTGTAATCCTTTCATTTTCAAATCTCTGTCATAGAAAATATTATTATTGATACAATTATCTCCAAATGGTTTTCGATTCAGCCGTCCAAAAAAATACTTGACATACCGAATTGAATTGAGCCTGTGTGTAAATCTATGTTCAACAACCATAATATAATCGACGGTTAAAATATCCAATCCGTAAATTAAAAGAGAAAAGGTCAAATTTGAAAAATCTTTAGTTTAAATGAGCTGCAACCATAATATCAACAAAGTCTGCCAAATCAAGACATTTGCAGTGTTTTGTTTATTTAGTACTTCAATTGGAGTCTATAACGAATGCTTAAAGAGCACTCAGAATCAATGAAAGCACTAGAAAATTCGGTTTCAAACTGATCCTTGTTTGGAGGAAAGAAACATTTAAAAGAGGAGAGTTAGCTACTATATTCCATTCCAAATAGCAAAGAAATTTTAAGGCTATTTTAATAATAGAAACAGAGATTTGAAACGCTATTATTTTTAGAACAGCTTTAGTAATGTCCGAGATATGTCAGATAGTATATCTTTCCGATAAATAAATTCTATTTGCTAATCAGAACTAGACATAAATCTATATAAGAATTGGTAAGTTTTTTCGTAATATGCGGTGATAAATTTAAATAAAGTAAGATATGGTTCCAATGAAGGGTAATTGCCAATGGATGCAGCACGGCTTCTGAATATATCGATAAAGATTATATTATTTTCTGAAATTATGTAAGTTCTAATGTGTGAGTATTTTAATTTGTATAACTTGAACCCATCCAGAAAGTAAGCCCAAGGATATTATTAGCTTCTAAAGACCAAACAAAATTTTCCAATGCATAATTATTTCGTCTATATTAAGTACGTACCTTATTTAAAACTAAACATTTAAAATTATTAATATATAGTTAAGCCGTGGTGGTCCAGTGGCGAGTAACCTTGCCTGCCATGCAGGAGGCGATGGTTCGATCCCCGTCCAGGCCGACTCGTACCAATGAGTTTTTCGGAATTTATGTGCGATTTGTAACACCACTGGCTTTTCGGTGAAGGAAAACATCGTGAGGAAACCTGCATGCTTCAATTTCGAGGCATGTATTGTACCCATATACTGTCCATTATAAGTGGCGACCGGCTCACCCCCCTTCACACTGGACAGTTTCGGTACTACTGGTGAAACGTGGATGTTCTGAGGTTTCAGAATATCTCTGACTACCCCCTCGGGGAATATAGTCGTGAGCATATGCTATGCTATGCTATGCTAACATTTAAAATCAATAAAAGTAGTCTAAGTAGAAAAAATATACTATCAAAAAACTTTTGTTAATTTATAGTAACATAGGTCACAAGTGGTAGATTTTAAAATTAACCCGAATCTTACAGGGCCAGATCCACTATAAATTTCCTTTCATCCATTATTTTCACTTTGACGTGCCTTTCTGTGAGAATATCAAAGAGGCTTCCTTTAAAAACACTCCTAGTTGGTTTGGGGACCACTTGACTTTCAATGTAGTGTATGAATTTATTTATGTTTGCCCCTCAAACCCTTGTCGTGGACCAAAAAGATAAATCTTTCATTTTACACATTGTATCTCGTTATCTTTTTATTGAAACAGTGGCCCTTTAATCTTGTTTCGATACGTGATATAAATGTCAATTGAGCTTTTTAATACAGTTTGAAAAAAAAAACTTTATTGCTTTCGTCGACTTCTTTACAGTAGTGGCTAAGTAGTTGACGACTGCCCTAAATATTGAAGTAACCAAGTAGGTATCTAATTGTAATTTGCATTTATTTTAGTTTAGTTATCAATTTGTTTATAATTTAAGATGTATGAAAGGACTGCGTTAGACTAAAGCAAGTAACATTGAACAATATAATAAACATTTTAACGAAAATCTGACAACATACAAGCATTACATATGAGATTAGTTTCTAGATTGTTATTGAAAAATGTTATTGCCTTTAATTGGTTAGTATTGAAAATATATCAAGACTACGTTTGTATGGAGCGCGCCAACGGTAATATACCCTTAAGAATTTAATAAGATCTTAATCAAAGTAACTTAAATGTCATTTGCTTTAGTTTATCATGTTGGATGTACAGTGATGAAAATTTTAAATGATATACTGGGTTTTAAAACATCTTTTAAACATTTATTTTAAGAAAATTTAGTGAATTTGTAATTCTTTTTTATTATTTATTAAAAGAAGCCATTATTGTCATTTTATATGAATTTGATATTGGAAGATGATATTTTTCTCAGGTTATGTAATTAATTTTTAAGTTAAAAATGAATTATACGATTTTGATTTTTTATAACTTTGTATTATTATTTGATAGCCATTTGTGTTTTTGTTTATAAACTATACAACGTGACGTAACGTAACGAAAATCTGACACGATACAAGCATAGAAATTTGCTTCTAAATTGTTTCAGCAAAATTTCATTGAGTTTAATTGGTTAGTATTGAAAATATCACCAGACTTCGTTTGTATGCAGCGCGCATTTACGCATTCGGAATAAAATTCTCTTAAGCAACGCAGATTGACCTATAATATCTTCTTACCGGATACTGTTTATGTGGCATGTCATCTTGAGTGCATTCTTGCATCAGAAAACGCGTTATGCCGCATTCTCTGTAGTTGTAGTTCATAGTAGTATTCGTAGAAGGTAGTAATTATAGTACTCTGTAGTAGAAGCCTGTTGATAAGACTGTATACAAAGTCAACTACTTTTCACAAACATAGTTAATTTGAACTGGGCCTGCGTGGCGGTGTACTGTCCACTTCTTTTGACTTTTATTCGTGAGAAGAGACTTGTAGGTATTGAGTATTCTTATTATCTATAATTTAGTTGTAAGTTAAATTTTTACTTTTTTGTTCAGTGCTTAGTATGACGCTCGAGCTAGCTATGATAACCATTGAAAATGTCGAAACCAGTTTCAGTTCTATTTTCTGAACATATCGATAAAATGTAAATCGAACACCCGAGCCGACATCGCTCACCGTTAAAACGCTATCGATCATAAACCAATGAATAGCTGCACTCTTCTCCGGGCCTCTACAATAACATTTTGATATGGAAATGTGTGATGTAAATGCATTAATTAAAGATCTTTTTTGTACAGCAAATACTGAAAAGGAGATAACTTAGAGGTGAAATTTGAACCGTGGTGGATTACTAACTAGTATCTCAGCCTAAATCATACTCATACCAAAGAAAGTAAAGTAAAGTTAAATTCTTTACTTTCATGTACAGTTAGTTTGCACATTAACACAATAAGACACAATACAGTTTAAAAAGAGATTGACGCCACCTGTACTTAGAAAAGGATACGACCAATTCGTTCTAGAACCCAAGCACCAGCGAGCTTCCAATTGACACTATTTATCACAAAATCGTTAAAGACTTTTAAGGAATTTATCAGCTATTTAACACTACTGGCTTTTCGATGAAAGATATCATCCTAAGGGAATCTGCATATACATACGCTGAAGGAGAATTTCGAATGTCTATGTAAACTATTTTATCTGAGGTAGCTAATCTGTTACCATACACCCTCTCTATATCAAGTTATGAAATCAGGTTACCAAATTTCACATAACAGATAGGATAAATACAAGATACAACCGAGGAGAATTCGACCGCAGTTCCAGGCATCCCAACAAGTCAGAAGCTGTTTCTATTTCCTCAATAACATTTATTATTTAATCAACGCTAGCTTACCACACATTGACTACGGCGTTACCACACATCGACTACAGTAATTAAAGTGCTGAAAAGCAATAAGTCCCGTAGAACCGTTCAGTGTCCGTGCTATGGTGCAATTTGTCACTAGCACCATTTGCGAATGACGCGACCTGACCAATATCCTGATTTTAAAAATAGTTCACCCTCGTTTCTGTACTTTATGGGCCACCATAGGTGTAATTTTTTATGATTAATTCATGCTAGTATAGTGTAATAGCGGTGCTGAAGCCTGAATTTTTTGATACGTTTAATTAAACCTTTTTTTATGTTTACATGTGAAGGGTCTAACCGTGACTAAGTTTAACTATTTTATGCAAATTTTTTATTGCATAAACTACCATGTTAAGTTAGTGTGAACAGTTTGAGAGTGTCGGTGGCACGTTGGGGTGAAGCGGCGTCTTCTGGTGATGAAGGTCTGGGTTCAAATCCGCACCCGCATCATCAGTCTACATGCATCCTACTGCAGAGCAAAGGCCTACCCTCATGGCCTCAGGGATTGTGGACCATACACAAGTATGGGCGTTAGTCCTCCATGCGTGCCCAATGCAGATTGGTAGACTTCACATACGCATCCGAATTTCTTCTTCAGTGTATGCCGGTTCTCTCACGTTGTTATCACGTTGTAAGTAGATGATGTTATTATGTACCAATTAATCTAACTGTACCTTTATAATGTGGCTTGGAGGAGAGTTCAATGTTTAGCAGTGGACAATGAAAGGTTGATAATGCTGGTGTAGTAAAGAATGCTCTCAATTGGTGAAGAAAACTTTGTGAAGAAATCTGAAGACGCTGAAAAAGAAATTCTGATGCGTTTGTGAAATTCACTAATCCGCATTGGGCACACGTGGTGGGCATATATACTCTCTATAAGGGTATGATTGTGCCCCAGCAGTGATGACTATAGAGGATGATGACGAATTTACTAAATTTTTTATGAATTACGTTCTAACTCGTTTACTTAATTCAATTCAATTCAATTCATTTATTGCTTTCATGTACAGTACTAAAGGACTTATATTATGATTATAACATGAGTACATGAACACTGTTGATTATGACATTGCAAATTAGAGGTATTTAAGATAATTAACAACAATTTCATCAATGAACATAAAACAACAAATGATGATGTGCTTTTGTTTCGCTAAACCAGTTGAATTTCAATTGCAACTAAATTAGTCCCATCGCAACTTTTCCGTCGGTCTGCGCTGACCCTAAGGTTTAATGAAGTACTAATTGCAAAACAACCAAATAAGTTATGACTTGTACAACTTCAAAAGTAAACAAATAATAAAGAAATCAAGCGAAACTAAGGTGTAACATACATTACTTTGTAATTAAAATGCTTAATACGAAACCCATACCTTACCTACTTTATTTCAAAAAATAGTGATCACAAACACGCAAAGCTAACTGTTCCTAATAAAAATTCCAGTTATTCCTAATCTAAGCGCTAAATCGTAGCCATTAAAAAGTAAATTGCAGTATTAAAGCGATGCCAAACATGAAGTCGTTTTTCCTACGTACTCATTATTAAATCATGACTGTTTATTATTAAAACTTCAGCATAGCTATTATGTGATAAATAAAGAATTTATTTTACATGATTCGTAATATAATTTGGCAACAAAAAACAAGGCAATGGATTGTCATTCGTGTTATGTCTAGAACATTTGGTCTACGGGGTGTAACCTTAGACTACTTATATGAGGACTAGTTACGCGTGTAATTTTACTAACAACATTTTCTTCCAATTTTTGCGGGGGGCGAGGTAGCACGAGATACGCAACTTTAAATTTTATTCCATTAGTTTAGATTCTAATTTTGAATGTTAAAATTCATGAAAAACTGTTTCGCGTGAATCCCAAACGTCATTAGTTCGAAATTATTGTTCCGTAATTATAGGCTGTCGCGTTTAATGATAAGATATAAAATTGAATGTAAATGCGTAAGATTTTATGATCTTCAACGTTGGCAGAGGGAACATGCTAAGGCGAGGCGGGTCCGTATATAAATCTTCAAAGGGTGTAACAGAGCTTCAAGCATTTCTTTCTTTCTTTTTTCTACATATTATGTTGTTAAACTTATTTAAGTTCATAAAACTGTTTTGTGTCATTAGGGAACGTTGTGGTTTGAATGAAGATGTATTGGTTAAAGTAGAGAAAGTAATGCTTTGATGGCTTGGACATATTGAAAGGATGAATGATAGTCGACTTACGAAACAGATATATACTCGTACGGCGTGTGTGGAAGGAAACATTGGTAGAGGCAGACCTAGGAGGAGGTACCTAGATCAGGTCAGGAATGTCATAATAAAATGCCAGGTTGAAAGTAGCCGAAATCGAAGGGAATGTATGACAAGATGTATGGACTTAGAGGAAGCAAGAGAGGTGTTTCAGAACCGCCCAAAGTGGAGATCTATAGTTTCTGCCTACCCCTCTGGGAAAATGGCGTGAGTTTATGTATGTATGTATGAGTTTATGTATGTACGTATGTATGTAACTTTTTTTTAAATCATACGCGTTAACTTAGTTTTGGTACTTTCAACAAAATTAAGAAATATAAAGAAGTCCAGTTGCTAACCTGTCCAGTTGCGAATCCATCCAGTTACTAATCTGTCCAGTTAAGAATCAGTCCAAATACTCCTAAGTCACAAAATATGGTAGTAATATTTAAAGAGATGCTTCAGACCATCAATCTAAACAACTTACCCTATGAGACTAAAATCGAAATCTCAAAAAATCTCTCGATCCACGATTTCAAAGTTAGTTCTTTAGCGAAAATTCTTAATTTTGATGGTCTGATCGTCCCCTTAAAAACCGTCATCATATTCTCTTCTTATCGTGTGGGCAAGCCATGGTGTCAGAGTTTTGTCAGACCGCCTTACGGCCTTACGGTTACGGTTTTTATGTTACGACTACTACTACTGCTTAGCGTGCCATCCGAAGCACGGAATCGTCTTTCTTTTCAGACAATCAGGTGATTCGGCCTGCAATGTCCTAACCAACTGGGGAAAACGCACAAAGTTACATATCACTAGGTGTCCCCCGTGGGAATCGAACCCACGACCTCCGTGTCAAGAGCCCAATGCTCTTAACCATTAGACCACGGAGGCAGTTATCATATTAAGAAGGATCCTATATTTGTATAGTAGTTATGAATAAGCTTGGATCTCATTAGTATGTGATGCGAAGTGATCTCAAAATAAAAGTTTCTCTGCACTACCTAACAGAGATCCCCAATAAATAAAATAAAACTTTATTCAAGCTCCCTAACTTTCGTTTGACAACTGTCAAAGTCGAAGTGTCCATAAGTGCTCGTGCACATTGAAACTCACTGTCATGTACATAAACTCACGACCGTAATAAATCACTTTAAGGGTGGTCTGAATCCTTAATACGACTGCCAACCATCTTATAAAGCGTGCAGTGTAGTGGCATGAAGACTTATTTATCTCGGAAGGGTAATAGTCTATCAACCTATGTATGTATGTATTGGACAAACGTGTGGGCCGTTTTTGATGATACTTTTTTTTTTTTTTATTGTTGTAAAGCGGCTATTCGAGTCTTCTGCAGACTAGTATCACTTCGACCTTATGTAGATCTTTTGTGATCGCCACAATAGTTACAGTTCACTGCTAATACCCACTTCCTTTAGGAATTGTAGGATTTCTTTAGCAGTGAAATGAAAGTTGATGATACTTGCGAGTGTCACTAAAGACATGCTAGTAATCAAAATCTGGAGACCACCAGACACCATATTGTGAAAAAGAAAAAATGAAAGTTGACGAACTGTATTGAGTGGGGTATCATTGAATAGGTATTTGAAAATCATCTTTAGGTTTCACTGAACATTTTTCATTTTGAATGTACATTTAGGATTTAATGTTGAAAGAAGTAAAAAGTGTAGAATGAAAAATAGTAAATTTAAAAAATAAAAAAATCCGACTGCGTAGAAAGTTAACTATAAATAAAAATTGAAAATAATAAAAGTAGTCCAGTAGTCTAGAATTTTGTCAAGTAATATTGAAACGATTTGAACAGTAGTAATCCATTAGGTATTAGGAAAATTTAATCCGGTATAATTTTTAATGGGTCCCGAATGTTAAAATCGTTTTAAGTCGTGTTTTTTTCTTTTCAGTTAATATTTAAAGTTCACTTTTTACGCAGACGGGTTTTTAGCATTATTATTGAAGTTTTCCCACTTCCCATAAGGACCACTTCCCAAAACGACCTTTTCCCATAAGGGCCACTTCCCAAAACGACCACTTCCCATTAGGGCCACTTCCCGAAACGACCATTTCCCATAAGGACCACTTCCCAAAATGAACACCAAGTAGTATTCGTTTTCTTGCCTTTCGCCTACAAAAACACTACATAAGAAACCTTATCCCGTAATCAACTCGTACGTCACCCACGAAAAAATCGAGTGATCTATTCTAAGCCGCAACTACATGTTATTAGATGTAATTTAATCCGTGGAAAAAACTAATAACTATATCTAATTTAATACGACGCCAGGACAATAATCTAATTATTATGAATTACCTTTTTTGTTTTCTTATTAGTTTGTTGTGAAAGTAGGTCACTAATTCGTTAGTTATACATATTTTTACCCGACTACGCCAAACGGAGGGTTATTACCACACCTATGATAGATAGATCATAAGTCTGCTGTATACGTAGGATGGAACACTGTACTCCAAGCGACAAATTACCAATACATTTGGGTAACACAATTTTTGAGAGTTACGCGGTTATTAATTAAGCTAAAGTTAATCATTTTAACGGGTTCTTACCGTGTTTTTATTGTTTTTGGAAATTATTTTTAATACATTTGGGTAATTGAGATTGGATACCAGAGGTCCTTCTTTTAATTAGTCCTTGTACCAATTGCCTTCAGACCTACTATAAAGATTGTTTTTGGTCGATGAATAAATTTGTTGTCATTCTTTTTCGTGAAAAAATGTTCTGTTAAGATTAGCTCCTGAGTGAGTCCTTATCCTATTGCCAGTAATTTAGATTATTGTCCTTTTTGTTTCTCATTTTCTGTGTTTATTTTTTTATCTCTGCATTCCTAACCTTTTCAAGCCTTCTCGCCGCCATCAATGAGAACTGCCATCCAGGTTAGTCAGATATTATTATCCAAGGTGTTACAAAAATACAAATAAACATTTAAGGGGGTGGTTTAGACCACCGAACTGAACAACTTTCACTGCGTGACTAATATCGAAATCGCAAAAAAATAATTTTCTGTTCCATACTAAACTACAAATCTACTGGAGCTAAATGAATGGGACAGCTGATTTTTTTTTCGCGATTTCGATGTTTGTCCAATAGTGAAAGTTGTTCAGTTTGATGGTCTAAACCACCCCCTTAAAAGATCAAAATTTTTATTTTTAGTTCTGTAACATAATCTGCAATATCACTTGATGGAAGGCGATTACCGAGAAAATACCTGTTTGTGCCATCATATCAACACCTTCTCTTCGGTTGCACGACACTTGACACGAGTTTGAAATCTGAACCAATTTCGAATGCTATTCCTGTATTTCATTTTCCAGGCAATATGCCATTTTCAACCATTTAGTACACACGGCAACTGATATATCCTCACTTCCACCTTATGCCGTTGCAATAGATATGAAATTCGAGGTTATTATAGCTACTTCTCGATTCTACAAGAGTCACTTTATGAGGTCGTGTAGTCGTGTGCGGATTTAGAAATTTTTGACAAACTTCCTGGAAAATAGTACTAAAAATGTTCACTGTTTAAAATTTGGTTTAACTTTCTTCAAGACGTGTCCACGTTTGAAAAAGGTTTCAAAAGCCTATATTATACATCCCATTGCAGGCCACAGGCCTATACTGAGAAAAAAATGCTACGTATACGTAGCCCATCGCAGCTTACACACAGCCCGTCGCAGCTTACGTACCACGAGCTTCGCGTCGTAAGCTACGTGGTACGTAAGCTGCGACGGGCTACGTATAATCTTCAGAATTTCTTCTTCAGCGTATGCAGGTTTCACGATGTTTTCCTTCACCATTTGAGAGCGGTGAAATGTTGAATGTAGACTTGTTTTTTACCGGCCCTGATTATTCGTTATTTCTTCCCGTATGGGTGGCGTAATATGAAACCAAGTGTACCTAACTATTGTTTTTGTGGCAGCGAGCCCAGCTACGTATTAGCTCTGTCTTTAAAACAGAAACTTTATATTTTCTCAAAGTCTAGTCTTGTGAGTACAGAATAAATACTATACCTACTGGTATTTCCTAAGTCTTGTCACATAGTATTGTCACATCCTGGATACACACACAAACTCCCTCGCCCTAACAAGAGGCTAGCGCTTATATGCTGAGTGAGTACAAGTGAGAGGAATACAGGGTGTAAGGAAAAGTATAATTAACTAGTAAACCTCATACTCTACCCATCAAACTGCATAATTTTTACTATGGGAACAAACCAATCACAACAAAAAAAACTCAATTTTCGCATACATAGTCGAGTAGGCATTGCAGTTTAGTACGGAACAGGTTATTTTTTTTGCTCTGACAAATTTGCTTCCATAATGAAAGTTGTTCAGTTTGATGGGTAGAGTATGGAGTTTAAAGGTTAATGATACTTTTTATTACACCCTGTATACCTCTGCTTACCTGTTGTCCACCTCCCATACCACCGTAAGGGGGTGAGGTCAAAGAGGCGCATGGATTGTCCGTACTGTACATAGGAAGAAATATTCAATCTGCAACACTTACAAACCGTTAAGATTTTTCGTGTATTTAGTTTAAAAAGTCAATTTCTTTATAAATATTACTTTGAAAAAGTTACCTAGTAATTAATCTAAGTATCTAATGGTAGTTCAATTAATTCTCAAGAAACGGTTATTAGGTAAGATGTTATGTCAGGTCCGCACAATATCAGGAAATACATTGTCTGTGCCTACCCCTGTGGGAAAAAGGCAAAAGTTTATGTAATATTCCGTAGTTTTTACCCGACTGCGCCAGAAGGAGGGTTATGTTTTTCGAGCGTATGTATGTATGTATGTTTGTATGTCTATTTCTTTGGCACGCCTCACAGCCCAAACGGCTTGATGGATTTTAAAGTATGAGGTATCATTAGATTCGGAAAAATTGTGAGAGTGACATAGGGTATACCCTATAGGGTATAATATATTATTTCAAGATGGCGTCTACGAATTAAAAAAGAGAGGGAGAATAAACAAATTTATTTGTTAATAATTACAATATGGGTTTCAAATGAAAGCTAGTAAACAGACAAAACCAAATATATATTTATATATTATAGTACTTTTATGTTACCGTTTCGACATAAGACTAAAAAGTATACAATAAACTAAATTATTAAGAAAAACAAAAAACCCGACTGCATAAAATACCTACTAACTGAAAAGAGAAAACAAGCTCTTTAATCACTAATCAGCTATAAAAACTTTGTTTGCGCAAATATAATTTGAATGTTATTAGGTAGGTATCGCAAACGGGGACAAAGAAAATTTTTGGCTGGTTATTGGTTTGTCCCCGTTTGCGATACCTACCTAATAAAATTCAAATTATATTTGCGCAAACAAAGCAAACAAAAAATTTTATAGCTGATTAGTGATTAAAGAGCTTGTTTTTCTCTTTTCAGTTAATAGGTTTTTTTATGCAGTCGGGTTTTTTGTTTTTTAATTCATCATCTCAGCCGATAGACGTCCACTGCTGGGCATAGGCCTTCCTCAAGGATCGCCAGAACGAGTCCTACGTTTCCTTTCATCCAATGGCCTCCTTTAGCAGGTCGTCGGTCCATCTTGTGGGGAGCCTACCTACGATGCACCTTCTGATACGCAGTAGTATAGCAATGCTCGCGACTGTATTACCCGAGGGGGTAGTCAAGAGATTTTCTGAAACCTCAGAACATCCACGTTTCACTAGTACCGAAACTCTGTCCAGTGTGACGGGGAGTGAGCCCGTCGCCACTTGTAATGGACAGTGGGTAGTACATACCTCGAAATTGAAACATACAGGTTTCCTTACGATGCTTTCGTTCACCGATAAGCCAGTGGTGTTACAAATCGTATTTAAATTCCGAAAAAACTCATTTGTTAGTTGGCCTGGATGGGGATCGAACCATCGCCTCTTGCATGGCAGGCAAGGTTACTCGCCACTGAACCACTACAGCATATTAATTAGTGACAGTATATTACCTAGTTTTAAATATTACAGATTTTAAACATGTAACAGCCATATTGTGCTATTTCGAATCAAATTAAGGATTGTAGTGGGCTCGGTGGCGAAATTGGATAACGCTATTCCCCGGTTCGGAAGAGTGCGGGTTCAAGTCCCGCCCGAGACTTAATTTTTAATCTTTAATTTGATTCAAAATAAGCCCAAGTCCATACCTGACTCAAGTTCTATGCTGCAGGTGTATATTACGGTACTACATTGCAACGCTTATTGCGATGTTGTTCAAAATATTTTCTCAAAGCAAAGAGTAATATTTTATGTAGTACAAAGTGAACTTTCTCGGACACATTTTTCTTGAGCATTGTATGCATTTTTGGATATAAATCAAAAGTTGCATGATAAGTGCATGTGCTGGCTTTAAAGCCAAAAGTTTGGCTAATGTCTGTTTAGGAACAAAATTTGTGGTTTGATAATAATTTTCACGGACAACGTATAAGAGAAGGAAATGCAAAAGATTTGATATATCTTGTCTTAGTCTTTTAAAAAACCTTTTTTTGTCTTGTAGCTTATGCATAGGGGTAGTCGGAGATAATGCATAATAATAAAGTATAACTCTAAGTGTCCACATTCCATTATCAGTGCTTTTATATTCTGTATAGAGAAAAAAGATTTATAAATAGTGGAGGTTTTTACCTAAACTGTATACGGGCTTAGCGAATATAACAGCAATAATTTAACAATTCATTATGTCTGCGAACTAGGTACTTATTTCCCAGGAATTTTTTGTACTAAATAAACTTTTTCATTTTATTTCAGAACCATTTTCTTACCGGTGGAATGGAATCTGTCTATCTTTCTATTCATGATGATTCATCAACCTGTCAATTTATATCTACTGAATATGGGCCTCTCCCAGGACTTGCCAAAAAGTTCAATGTTTGTCTTTTCTCATCCAGTCACTCCCTGGTACCTATCTCAGGTCGTCGGACCACTGAAACGATCCTTCGTTAAAAATCGAAAATCTGCGAACTATTTCGTTCGTCCATATAAATCCGACCTAAAACTTTTATAAACTTTTAGGTACCTTCCCAAATACCAACGTAACTTTCTTCTTAAAAAAATTCCACCCGAAGATAATCAAGCTTCAAGTTAAATTGTGAGTTACGTATTTACTTCTTTAAGCCACATTCTTTTTATCCATCTCTCATTACACTTCCGAACTAAGTCCATCAAAAAGTTCAAAAAACTTTATATCTTCGGCTGTAAACTTATTTGATTTAACTTTTATCTGGATACTAACAATCTAACACGATTTCTTTCCGTTTGGTAATTTACTAAAGACATTTGAGATCTTGAATTTTACATGTCGTCTTATGAGACAGTTTTCCCTACGCGAGAAGCAAAAGAATGTAAGTGCGTTTAAAATAATTTTACAAATTTGTACATAAATTATAAACACACGATTATAATTTTCTTCGGGGTACTAAACACACACTGGACCGAGTTTCGGTACTACTGGTGAAACGTGGATGTTCTGAGGTTTCAGAATATCTCTGACTACCCCCTCGGGGAATATAGTCGTGAGCATATGCTTATGCTACTATACACACGACTATAATTTTCTTCGGGGTAACCAAAATTGCTATTAAATTACGAATGGTAACGTTTATTAATGGAAATACACTCTAAAAACATAATTTAATTTATTATAGTAATCGGACGAAAGATTAGGTAAAAATGCAACCAGAATTATGAAATCCATATACTAAATGCACCGTTTTGACTTTTTTGCTAAGGTTCTTTTTTCCTGTTAAAACGGCACATGTAAAAAATGCGCGAACGTCATAGATGTTCATACGAAAATAAAAATAAATAAAACGGCAAAGTGCGTGTCGGGTCACGCGCAGGGTAGGGTTCAGTATTTGCCCGTCACAATATACTGACTTAGAAGGGGGCTTTTTGTTTTATACAACGGTTTAACGGCTAGTAAAGCCTAAAAAATCCATTCAAAGTCAAAGTCAATATAATTTATTCAATATAGGAGCTTACAGCACACTTATCAAACGTCAAATCTTTTTTAAAGCTACCACCGCGTCGGAACGTGTTGTCGCTGTAGAGAAGATGCGGCCAGAAACTCTACAACATAACACGACTTAATAACTATTACAATATAAATTCTTAAGCTAAAGTTATGTATACAATAATACATAGTCTATTCATTTTAAAAGTTGATCGATTATTATTCGCTAACTTGTATAGCTTACTTAGCGGTGATAGTTTTCCTTTTAAATTAGTTATATACACTACTGCCGTAAATTTTTTCATGTATTTAGGAACAACCGTTTAGCTGGCAGGAGGGGGACGACGACGACGACGACGACGACACTTGACTCTAACTCTAGGGGAGGTACCCAAAAAAAAATATGTTTCAAGATTTTATTTTACGACTATGTTGGCGTGATAAATATGTATACCCATGTCAAATTACAGCTTTCTGGTGCTAAGCGTCTCTGAGCTAAGCCGCGGACAGACGGACGGACATGGCGAAACTATAAGGGTTCCTTATTGACTACGGAACCCTAAAAACCAACATATTTTACCAAAACAAGATATGCGCCAACTGCGATTACGTGACACTCCATTTAGATCAGGTATAGCTAATATTACCTCTATAATCTAGAGATTATTTGGAACAAATAACCATGAGTTCCACAACTATACGCTAACATAATTTTGGTGGCCTATTTCCCATAGCTAGAGAATTTGACTCCTTTCTCTTGTCATAAATTAATTAGTGCCAAAGCTAATTGTGTTTTTATTTTTCAACATAAAGTTAATTTTTTAGGACCGGTCTGACAAATTATCGTAAGAGCACTTACAAGTCCATTCCACACTGTGTAGCAGATTTTCGTGTATACACCAAGCTTAGTAGATTTTGTAGCCATGCCTAACGTCATAGGTTATGCACGCGCGGCTCGTTCCTTACAAAAGGTGTAGAATTTCAGACAAAAAGCCTTCCGGCACCGTTTTGAAGCTTTATAATCGACGTTATAGCACAATAGAGCTTTTATGGCGTATCAGCCGGATATTTTGCTGTGTAGTTTTTAACAAGTTTTTTATTATCTATTAAGTGTCGAGTGTTTAAACGATGGAAAGTTTTTTTAGTGTTCCTCAGCCAGTTTCGTTTATGGATTGAGTGTTTTATGTTCCTGTTTTTTTGGAGTTATTTGATAGTAGTAGTCTAAATATATAGATTTCAAAGCTGTTCATTTTCTCCTGCGCCAGTCACATCCAGGTCTTTCCGACGCTTTTCCAGAAGTCGTCAATACTGCCGGACGACTTACTATTTTGCCTACGGAACCCAAATGTAACGCAAATGGGAAAAAGATGTATTTTTCATTGTAACAAATCATTCTGTAAATATTCATCATCATCAACTGCAGGGCACAAGCCTACCCTCATGGATGGTGTATGGGCGTTAGTCCACGTGTGCTCAATTTGGATTGGTATTGGACTTATCGGAATTTCCTCTTCAGCGAATGCAGGTTTAATATCGATGTTTTCCTTCACCGTTTGAGAGCAGTCGGTAGGTATTACGTCCATAGGTAAGTTAAAAAAACTTATTGGTACACACGGTGACACATCACGCTACACAAAACTAAAATAAGCTGTCCGCGAGGTAGAGTAATGTTTAAATTGATAGTATCAATAGAGAGCAATTTCTATTGTTGGTGTCAATGGCGATAGTAATAAATTGCTATTGTTATCACACGTAATAATTATATTCCATTCGTAAAGTTTGCTCATCTCATATTTTTATCTACCCTCAAATTACAATTCGATGCATATTTTTGTTGTTGTGTTCTCTTGTATTATGCCTACTTTTTGGACACCTTTGAGTGTTAGTTTGTAAGTTTAGGAATTTGCTATTTTACTGTTTATTTAAACCCTTACTTCACCCTAAGTCTTAAAACTATGCGTATACCTAACCTAAATTATCGTGTTGTACGTTCAAAAATTGTGTTCTAATATCTATCTTGTATTTCTCAATATTTTAAATGAATGGTATTCTTTCTTCTTGAGAAATAAATATCTTAAACCATATGTTTATCGTCACGCGGCCATCTTATGTTGGTTTGTATAGCTTGCTGTGTGTACATGTCATGGCATCCGTAACCCCGGATATCAAGATTGAGTTTCTATACCTCTCCGAAGCGTGCCAAAATTGTAAATATTACTAGCGCAATAAAGTTTCAGTCAAAACTAAAATAATTCAAATCTAGTTGGATAAGTGACTCGAGTGCTATGGTAGCCAACAGCCTGCTTCTGAATACGTGGCACAAAGCGGCTTACAAACGTAAGTGATGATTGCGACGTGCCCGGAATATCCGTTCGTATGGGACATAACACAAACATTTGTTTACCGGGGAATGTTGAATCGAAGATTGTAGTCTTTGACTATTTATATGTGGACTGGTTACGCGTGTAATTCTAGTAACAAACATTTCTGACACTTTTTGCGGGGGGCGAGGTAACATGAAATCCGCAACTTTGGATTTTATTCCCCATAACTTTAGATTCTAATTTTGAATGTTAAAAAGCATGAAAAGTAGTCTCGTGTGAACCCCAAATGTTCTAAGTTCGAAGTTATTATTTCGCAATTATAGGCTGTCTCGTTTAGTGATAAGGTGTAAAATTTAATGTAAATGCACAAGATAAATTGTGCTTATACCGTGGCAGAGGGGAAATGCTACCGCAAGGCTAGTCCTTATAATAATTAGTCAAAGATTGTAGTGGATTAGCAAATGTTGTATTTCCAATACTGTAGTGTCATATTTCGATTGTTATCAGCCCTCTTTATGAAACACGTCCACATGTCATCAATTAAAATACATTATACTTTATTGTACACCGTGCCGTTGTGGTCCAGTGGCGAGTAACATTGCTTGCCGTGCAGGAGACATCGGTTCAATCTGCGGCCAGGCCTACTCGTACCAATGAGTTTTTTGAAATCTATGTACGATTTGTAACACTACTGGATTTTTGGTGCTGGAAAACATCGTGAGGAAACCTCAATGCTTGAATTTTGTCGTAGCCGCGTCGACGGCGGACGGCTTCTTATACTAAATGACATTTTCATATGTCCGCCGTCGGTCGTGATCGGTAAATGTCTCTCAACCCTTAGATGTTGGAGAAAGTAGTTCAGTTTGACGGTCTAATCATCCCCTTAAAAAAGTGTTAACATATCAAGGCAACTAACATTTATATGAGAAACTTCAAAGAAAAAACCTATAACAAATATTCGTATTAATCAAAAATATCCCTTACCACTGACCTTTATTGGAGCACGGTCAATTTCTCCGACTCGATATAAGAAACACCATTATATTATGTTATGTTATTATACATTATGTTGTGTGTTGATGTCCGGATATGTGGTGTTGTGTAACGTTCTCTTTATTGTGATGATTAATGGCAAGTGTAGCCTCGCTGTAGTTGGGTTTCTGGCCGACGAATATATCTTGTTGAGGGTGGGGCTTTACTTATAGCGATAAGCGAAAGAACATTTCCCGAGTGATTCTCATACAAACCTATATTACACATTGAAGTATGTAGTACTAGAAATAAAACTGACCGTCACAACGCTGTATTAGATGTAAGAAACACCATTTTATTATGTTATTATATCACTGGCTTTTCGGGGAAGGAAAACATCGTGAGGGAATCATACGGGCTCGCTCCCCGTCACACTTGGACAGAGTTTCGGTACTACCTGTGAAACGTGGATGTTCTGAGGTTTCAGAATATCTCTGATTAACAACCCCTGGGGGAATATAGTCGTGAGCATATGCATGCATGTTATTATACAGGGTCCAAATTAATATACTGACGGTTTTTAAGAGGATGATCAGACCATCAAACTGAACAACTTTCTCTATGGGACCAGCAACAGGATATTAAAATGGACCCTATACAGTATGTAAGTGACAGCCTGGCAAATACTGAAACGGTGAATTCAGACCATGAAACTGAACAACTTTCACTATAGAACCACCCTCAAAAATGTGAAAAAAAATCTGCTGTTTCATAAATTTGAGTCGAGTAGGTATATAGCTGTTTTGTATGCAGCAGCTGCAGGTGGATCGATGGTGAAAGTTGTTCAGTTTGATGGTCCTGAATTCACCGTTTCAGTATGTGCAAGGCTGTCACTTACATACTGTATAATAGGAAGAGGTGGCGGGAAGATCTGGATTCTTTCAATGACACGTGGCCAGAGCATGTCCAGGACAGAAATGTTTGGAGGATTAAAGCGGAGGCCTTTGCCCAGCAGTGGAATGAAATAGGTTACTAAAAAAAAAAAAAGATATTACACGCCAGATACTTAGTACGTAGGGGCTCGCACTGACAAGAAGAGGTTAGCACATTAATGCTGAAGTAAGTGCAAGTGAGAGAGGAATATACTACTACTTTCTGTTATCTACCTTCAGTAGTGCCACCGAGAAGGAGTGAGGTCAAAATTGGCATAGTTTCCGTACTGTAGGTTATTCTTGTGCACAGGCCTTTACGCAAAATTAATCTGATCCATACTGTTAATACCGTAAAAAATGTTGTTAAGTTTGATTATTTGATCATCACCTTACAAAACCGTTAGTATAATAAGAAAGACCCTAATGAGTAACAAAAATTAAATTGTCAACGGCGCTTTTTTATAACTTAGTCACACGCTGACACTGTTTCCCAACCCATGCAAGGTCCCACCCAAATGAACTATTTCCTTTTGTTACTCATAGAGATTTGACGTTTGATGATCATAGTCGTTATTACAATGTATCCATTTGTGACTCGAAACGTGAAAAAATGTTGAGTCCAAAGGAAACTGAATATTTTTGCTGTCAGTGCCAAAAGTAACGACTTATCGAATTCGATTTAATTTCTTGCGGTTGGACAGGTCCGGCACTTCAAACAACGTTTTGGATTTGACATGATTGCGTGCGCACTTGATGCAAATTGTCTTTGACATTTGTGTAGGTTTGACTTACCACGCATCGTATGCACATCATCTAAATTACGTTACTTTTATTTTTCTTTCTGTCATTAAAAATAGTATTTGAGCTAAAGTATTACTGAAAATGTGAATTTAGCGTTATTTTTCAATGTGTTTTATGCACTGAAAAGACTCAATATTACGGGTGCGCGCGTCTGACTGCATTCCCTTGCTCGATTTCCCTCAAGTTTCCCAGTAAGTGTGAGGGGAGGTGGGGAATCTGAAGTCAGAGGGGAGCGGGGAATGGCCGTTCTGTATATAGAACTATATACATGTGCTAAGGCCCATCATAGCTTTATCAATGACCAACTGATCTAGTGCATTCACATACTATTTTATACCTTATCACTCAACGAGACAGTCTGTAATTGCGGAATAACAGCTTCAAACTAGTCTCATGTGGGAGTCATTCGACGTCATCAGTGACGTTAAAATCAAAATTAAAATCTAAAGTAATCGGATAAAATCCATAGTTGGCTGACCATTGAAAACTAGGGGAGTTCGAATTTCATGGTACCTCGTCCCCAGCAAAAAGTGACATAAAGTTTGTTAGTAGAATTACTTAATTACACGCGTAAATCATCCATAGTTAAATGGTATATTCAACTCCTGGTTGGTGTTGCTGAGTTGACACTGTAATTACAGTAATTTTACTCCCATTTTTAAACTACTTTCGTCCAGTTTGTCTGTCTGTCTGTATGCCCGGCCTTAATAACTCCTATTCCCTCATTTTAGAACCTATTGAAGAACCTATACAAATTTGGTAAGAGGACAGATAATAGTAACCCTAAAAAAGAAATGTGGTAGTTAAGAAGAAACACATTTGTTTCGATCCCCTCCTGTAAAAGAAAAAGTGGTCATCGCGGGACGCCCCTCAGATGTGAAACGACAAAATACCGCTCTCTCCAGATTTTGCGCGCTTTTATCGATCGCAGCTGTCAATACCGCACTCCCCAATTTTGCGATCTTTTTTCTCGAAAATTTCGATCTTCCACAGCTGTCAAATGACGTGAGATCGATTTCCGTCACGGCATACCTACGAGTCGGTTTTCAAACACAAAAATCTGAAACTTTATATAGTATTAAGTAATATTTCTGATAATGATAGTTGTAGACGATTATGGTAATTACCTATTTATTTAGTTTCAAGATAATCTCATAGTGATCAAAAAGACATTTAAGATTGCCAAGAACGATTACCAAAACACGTCGGTTTTGCATCGATCAATGATCGATCACAAAAAACAATATTAAAGATACAGTACTAACATTGTTTCGCTGAAAGCTGTACGATATTTTATTTTGTTTTCAAATCGATTCCCAAGCTTACGTATCTATCTAAAAGAAATCACTTACTAGTACATTCCACTTTCAAAGAAAACTGTGTTTGCAGTTTGTTCTTTGAATCTAAAAGTCCTCCAGACTTTAAATCCACTGGGAAAAGTGTATGTGCATTTGATCTTTTATGAAACTTGTTTTAAGATCGAACTTTCCTTAAAATCTTTCTGTATAAATTGGAGGTACGAGTATGTTAAGGATGTACAAGAAGGTTTTGTTCATAATCTAAACAAGTTCTAGATGTCAAGTGACGTGTAAAATGTTTGCAAACTTTAACATAAAATAGTTCTTTTAAGAGAGTTCAGTCAGTCAGTAGATGCACACAACAGAGAGGATTTGAAAATAAAAGAGGAGGCTTTTGCCCAGACACTGAATAGGCGGCATAAAAAAGGGTTAACTCAAAAAATCCCATTAGGTCGAAGTATTGCTGGTTTGCCAGCCCTCATCTTCTTCTTATCGTGTGGGCAGCAAGCCCTGGTGTCAGAGTTTTTTCAGACCGCCTTACGGCCTCTAACGTGGTTTTTATGTAACGACTACAATCACCAGAGATAGTAGCCGGGACGAACAGCTTAACGTGCCATCCGTAGCACGGAATGATCTTTCTTTTCAGACAATCAGGTGATTCGGCCTGCAATGTTCAATGCTCTTAATCATTAGACCACGGAGGCCGTCCGCATAATAAGATAAGATAAAACAGTACATAGGCTGACGATGAAAGTCGATAAAACATCCACACTTAATTTATGCGGCGTAAAAAACCACATACCCACTTCAAACCACAAGCGTTGATCTTCAACAACGCTTTTAATGAAATGAAATGCATTCAGTGAGTTACGTTCGGAAGCACAACACATCCGAATAAAATCATTATTAACAGTCAACAGCCTCGAATTTTGACCCTTAAAACTTTCCCAATTTATTAAAATTTGAATCCCGCAAACGCCCTTTGTCATTTGTGATAATTTATTAGGTCATTAATGTACGAATTTCTGGCAAATAAATTAGCTTGGGGTTTATGGTACAAGGACATTTTGATAATCAACAGATGAGGGTTTGGAGAGCTTTTGTAGTTAATAGATACATTCCAAAATACCGAAAATTTTAAAACAAAAAAAAAACTATTTTCCGTACCTGAATCGTGAAGAAACAATGTCCTATAATAAATGCTTGTTTTCTTTGTTATATTAGAATCCACTTCAAAAGTAATAAGTCGAAAATAACAATACAGTCGGTACCACTTAATATTTTTGTGTATCCAACATCAAGTACCTAATTGGGAGTAGCAGAAAAAGATTTTCGTAGAAAAGAGAAGACTTAAAATAAGTGTTATGAGAAATTTGAGATACTTAGGCCCATTTGCGCCAACCTGGGTTAGCAATAAACTCCAGGTTAAGTTGGTAACCCATGATTTTTTATATAGAAATAACAAAGGAGAGAGCTATTTTACGGAGTAGGCCTTACAATAGAATTAACAAAATTAAACGTAATATTTTTTTTTTTATGTTTTATGGTACCTTAAATAATTTATGGTACCTAAAATGTTTTATGGTTAGCATTTTTTTGGCTTGTGACTGACATATGACCACAGAATAGGTAATATTATATAGTTCTACATACAGAACGGCCACTACCCGCCCCATCTGACTTCAGATACCACACCTCACCTTACACTTTCTGGGGACACTTTAGGAGAGTCGAACAAGGGAATGCAGTCAGACACACGCATCCATTGGATTTGACTACATAAAATTATGGCTTTTCTGTGCATAAAAACTGTTGGAAAATAACGCTTGATTCATATTTTCATTAATTCTTTGGCTCGAATACTATTTTTAATAACTGAACGAACAATAAAAAGTATCGAAATGTAGATGACGCTAAATGCGAAGCGCGGCTTTCGACCCCACACGCAATGTCATGGACAGTTTGCACAAAGTTCCCATGTGCAAACGCCATTTCGAAATTCAAAAACATTCTATAGAGTGCCGGACTTGTGATATAACATACATAATTCAAGAGTCGGTGGTTTCTACTATTAACGGTCAGTTGCAAGTACGTTCATTAAAGTTAATCCTCCATTAAATCTATTGCTAGCATTTTCTACGTCAACAAGACAAAAAGTGACAGCAAGAGATTAAAAGTAGGATTAACTTTAATAAACGTACGTGCAACTGGCAATAAACCACTTAGAATGGGTTCAGGTTTCAGAATAGATATAGTAACATTTCTATTGACAGTCTTTAGGTACTTTAGTCCACAAAACATTAAAAAAGTACTTCTATACATCAAAGAAAATAGTATTCAAACCACATGTGATTCGGTTATTTAATATAGAATCAAAGTCTCAATCAAGAAGGTTAATTATCTCGCAGAATTTGTCTTCAACTCAGCGCAATATCGTAGTAACGGTGGTTTAATTATGATTAATTACGGTATGATTTTCAGCATTCAGATGCAAAGTACAGACATATTCGTTCGTCTCTAGTGAGTTATTAAGGAGTACTTCAGACTGATTGGGGCGTAGTGAGGAATGTTCTTTGAGCCTTTTCCCACGCAGCGCTTTCAGCGTCGCGTTGCTAACCTAAAGTGTTATTTAGACGGGCAACTGATCGCAGGCTTACGACCAAGGCGAAATCGTAAAATTGATTGAAGGGGAGCAGCGCGCGATCCTTACCTGATCTTACTGTGACCAAGTTTGCGATCGTGCGATCAAAATTTGCATTGACTAACGAGCGATTTGGCCTTGGCAAACAGTCTGCGATCAGTTGCCCGTCTAAAGGGCACTTGAGGCTTAATTCATACCATAGAGTAAGGAGAACTTTATGATCCACATCTTTGAATTTTTGGCTCAATTTTCCTCTCGTTGAATAATCAGTGATAAGTGGAATTCACTTGGTACTTTTATAGAGCAACCTTAATCAAACAGACATCTTTGATCTTTCAAAATAATTTAAAGACAACACTAGTTTCTGTCCGCGACTTTGATGCTACCGGATCCCGTCATCATAGCGAGATAGAATTATACAGGGTGTAAGGAAAAGTATCATTAACGTCTAAACCCTTTATACTCTACCCATCAAACTGAACAACTTTGACTAGGGAAGCATACCTGTTATCACAAAAAAAATCTGATGTTCCATACTAAACTGCAATGCCTACTTGACTAAAAGCCTTAGACAGCTGATTTTTTTCCGACAAGTGCATAGTAAAAGTTGTTCAATTTGATGCGTAGAGTATGTGGTTTACAGGCTTATTTTTCTGATACCCTATTTAGCAGTTTAGTCCAATCTCAAGATTAATTAAAATCGGTTCCATATTGTTTGATGCTCGAACAAACAAACAATCTAAAAGAAACAGATGGACAAAAAATAAAAAAATCTGTGACATAGAGTTCACACTGTATCAGAAGTGTTCTTCTACCATGTGTTTCTCTACTGTGAATTAAGAAACCTCTACCAAATTGCTTGAAACTAAACTCCGCTCCAATGTTCTCAAAAACAATTTAACTTTGAGCGGGGAGAAAACTGCATTTGGCGCTCTACTCTCGGTTTTGTCTGACATAGCCCTAATGCGATGGATAAATTTATTCTAGACACGTCTCAGATTCAAGCGTCCCATCTTCATAGGTGATGAGCCTGCGCACGTTGATTTACTGACTCATGAAGGTTTTACATCTCCAGGGTTATTTTGCATTACTTCACATTGCATAATAAGTATATTTGAAGGTATTTGGATTCAAAGCAGGTTCGTATATAGGGACCTTTTGAATATGCTGACACAGGCCATCAAACTGAACAACTTTCACTATAGGACCAACATCGAAACCGTGAAAAAATAATCAGCTGTCCCATACAATTGGCTAAAGTACGTTTGCAGTTTTGTATGGAGCAGTTGATTTTTTTTCGCGATTTCGATGTTGGTCCCGTAGAGAAATTGGTTCAGTTTGATGGTCTGATCATCCCCTTAAAAAGTGTCAGCATATTAAGAAGGTCCCTGTATACTTTTAAGGGGATGATCAAACTCTCAAAGTAAACAACTTTCTTGGTACCACATACATCAAAATCACGAAAAAAATATCAGTTGTCACATACATTTGGCTCCAGTAGGTTCTAGATTCTCTATGGTCTCTACGATCAGCAAAGAGATTATACCTAATAGAGTGAGCCATAACAATTGTAAAGTGTCCACTTTTTTTGACGTTTAGGTTTGAGTGTGTGGTGTCAAGTAGTATGGACAAAAGGCACCAAGTGACATATGGCCTTATGTTTACGGTCACTTTTCATACACACTAGCTCAAAAAATAGTGGACAGCCGTATAAACAAACATCTATAGTTCCATCTCCTTCTACTATTAAAGGTACGTCATAAGACAAAAGAGACTAACTACAATCGTAAATTTATGCGGACTCTATGTAGATCCTTCCTCTGAGACGTACAGTAAAGTTGTCAATATTGTATCATCGAGATCGGACAGTCATTTGAAGGATATTCCAAAATTGAACTTGGTTATCAATTGATCTTTGAGTCATGGTTAGAGATCGGATAATCAAATGCATATTTACCTAAAGTTGGGGAGTTGGCTATTATGGAGTGCACTTTTGTATCCACATGTAATTTTATTTTTCATTTAAAAAGTCGTCGTGTTGTTACAAATCTTATATAAATTCCGAAAAACTCATTGGTACGAGTCGAGATAATTTTATTTACGAGTATATCGACCCTGAAATTTCAGTGAAAATTGAAACTTGAGATTATAAACGTTCTTAAGGGGCTATAGGTTCAGACGAATATTGACTATGAGAAACGCGATTGCCCAGCCCTCCGAACAGTGCGTGCGTGTGCCGTATTTTCGATTAAAAAGAATTAACTAAAGTACTTTTATAGATTTTTTTAATGATTTCACTAGATAAACTATCCAAGAATACTGAGAAATGACTTTGGTTTCGGTAAATTGTATAAATCTAGTAGAAAAATGAAAAAAAAAATGCCTCCAAGGTATTTCGTCCTCCTATTGCTCCTTAACAACATTTCTAGGTTTAAAAGAATACCGACCCAGGCAAAAATAAGTACATGTAAATCTTTTGTCCACAAAATTTATAAACATGATATTTAATTCAGTTTTCAATTATTTTACAATATTAGTTTGTTTACCTTTGTTTCGAGAAAGGAAAGATGAATGTCCTGGCTGTTTATCCAACGCTTAAAATCTCAATGGTAATAAATGGAAAATAAACGTTTGAGGTAAAATTCTTCACAAATTGTTGTTTCATTTGGTATATTTATTTGTTTTTAAAAATCTTCGATCAATACACAATTTGACGACCCGATAGCACAGTCGGTAGTGAACCTGCCTGCTGTGCCGAGAGTCGCGGGATCGAATCCCGTGAAGTACAAATATTTGTATGATGAATATGAATATTTTGTACCAGAGTCCATGGATCTATATATGTATTATATATCGCTGTCTAGTTATCATAATACAAGTCCAGGCTAGATTCAGGTACTTTATATGTGATAATTTGTGTGACAATGTCCAAGATATTTATGTATTATTAAATAACAAAGAATTACGCTCCAAAATGACAGCTTCAAAAGTGCTCTAAAAGTCAAAAGTCAATATAATTTATTCAATATTGGATCTTGAAGCACACTTATCAAACGTCAAATGTTTTTTAAAGATACCACCGCGTCGGAAAGTGTTGTCGCTGTAGAGAATATGCGGCCAGAAACTCTACAACATAACACGACTTAATAACTATTACAATTTAAATTCTTAAGCTAAAGTTATGTATACAATAATACATAGTCTATTTAATAAAATAATTGATACTATACAGTAAAGTAAATAAACTATACCCAAGCATATTCAGCTCTCTATGATCATGCAGGACTACATGAAACAACGATCAATCAATCTGGTCTGGACTAGTATTATAATGACTAGAATAAAATTATTGTATAAAAATATACTTAGATATAAACATCCATAGCATGTAGGTACAAACTTTAGCATTCGCCTTTAAAATATTTGCCTTTTGTTGATTCGAAACGATGATCTTTTAGGTTTAGCAGGCACGTTCACTAAGTTCCAAACCGTCCTAGTTAATGAGTATGTCGCCTGGAAACTGACTCAAGAGGATATTGATAGATTAGGTAATAATTATCACTGATGACTAACATCATCAACCTGTATGCGTCCCACTGCAGGGCACAGAAGACCGATTGCGCTAATTTAAAACATCTTGGTTCTATTCTTATCCAATCACAATGCAATCCAATTACTATTCAACTGTGCTGAATTCCGAATCACTTTAAACTCTATGTAACTGACAGCCTTTAACGTCTGAGCGATCTGTCAAAACGGCTCTAACGGCCGTCATGAGCCACGATTAGCGCAATACCAAATGTGTCAAGGGAGTCACGTTGCAGGGTCTTTCGCGTGGTGTTCGCGCGGTTCGCATTTCAGCCTGCCACGGTTCTCAGTTGTGTTCTTACTCAAAAACAATCCTCGAGATTGGATAGATACTCCCTCAAACCACTTGACACTGGCGGAAATACGGTGCTAACGTACAAGGAAGGAGTCCATTAATTATTTAAAAAAAAAATTGTCAAAAGTTATGGTTCGTACGTAGTCCAGATACAGTTCACTCACCGAACATTTACCGTGATTGCAGCCCTAGCCTACGGAGAGGATGTATGGACATCAGTCCTCTACACGTGCCCAATGCGGATTGATATACTTTACACAAGCCTGAGAATTTCTTCTTCAGCGTATGCTGGTTTCCTTACGATGTTTTCCTTCACCTTTTGAGAGCAGTCGGAATTACGTAGATAAATGAGACAAACTCATTGGTATATGGCATGTCGTCCGTGCGGATTAGAACCTGGACCAACGCTCTCATAATATGTTCATCATGCTATCACAACTGTCAGTCGTAAATAATACAATACGTGCCGTATATTTTAAAGGAAGGTACTCATAGCGTATAATGAACTCTGTTTCTAAAGTAAACATTAAATTGTGTCAAATTTGCTTCCATTTTACTTCACTCCGCCGGCCTGCTTGTTTCTCACGAGTTTGTAACAGGGCTGGCAATTAAAAGTTTTAAAGCTTTTTTAATTTACAATTTACAGAGACATAAAGCATGGTTATTAAAATTATTTGTAATTTTTTGTTTGTTACATCATCATAGGAAAACCACTGAAAGAATTTCGATGGGGTTTTCACTGTTCGGTAAGGTTCTGTTGGACTAGAGACGGTCAAACTTATGTTTGAATACATCTCGAGGTTATTATGAGTGGTCCCCACAGGTGGGAAAGATGGTTCCCACAGAGGTGATTCTGGTTTTCAGGAGTTACAGTTTTTTTTTCACGCTCTCGATGTTAGGCCTATAGAAAAAGTTGTTTACTTTGGATCACCTTAATAATTATCATCCCCTTAAAAATTAATTTCTCATATTTAATATTAAGACTCCTTTTACCATTCTGTGGCGCCCCCATCACAATACTAAAGATTTCTCAATAACGAAAACCCTAAATGAAAAAGTGCAACTTTCTACAAGTGCCTAAAAGCTATTTTTATGGAATACTTTTATATAGTGTGAAATTGATATCATAAGCATCCTTTTAAACTAAGAGTCTACCCATCAAACTAAACAACTTTTAATACGGGAGCAAACCGATCCGCACAAAAAAAAATCTGCTGTTGCATACATTTGAGTAGAGTAGGTTAGGCACTGCAGATCGGTTTGCTCCCGTAGTAAAAGTTGTTCAGTTTGTATCAATTTCACCCTGTATATTCTAAACAATCCACTCTTAAAATTTGTTTTATGTTTAGACCTATAAAAGTATTAGTATGAAAACACCTTTAAGGCTTTTGGTAGTACATTGGAGTGGCACTTTTATAATTTTGGCTTTAATGATTGAGAAATCCTAAATATTGTGATGAGGGCGCCACTGACCGTTAAAAGGAGCCTAAAGATGGACCCTGTATCGAATCATGAAACATTTTGCAAGACAGTTGACAGAAACTTCAAATATTCCATGATTTTATTACAGAGGCCACATCCTCACAATAATCAAGAATTCCAAATAGAGGGAAATTGGTATTGTAAAATTAAATTATCGTAAATAAACATAGCTTGCGAAATTCAATTTTAATAATAATTTGCTTCAAATTATTTTGGCACTGGACTGACATTTCAAATTACGGCAGTAATTTTCCAATAGAATGCGTACTACAAATTATGTTGATTAGTCCAGTAAATAAAATACGGGTTGAAAGGAAATATAGAAATTTTTTGTGCAAGATCGTTTGAACAAAATGATATTAAGGTAACGATTATCGAATACAAGTTCGTATTTTTAGTTTTTAGTACAGTGGTATTTATTAAAATTGATGTTTTTTATTACAATGTAGGTTTGATTTATTTTTTTTAGGTTATGAGTTTATATACACTGTATTAAATTTGTAGTAAAATTTACTATGACTGAGTGTATTTCGTAATTTCTTTATAGTTAAAAACAAACTTTCAATGAAGTTTTTTACATTTATTAAGAAAGACTAGAAATTTATTTAACAAATGACGAAACAATATTGTTTATACAATTTTTTACTACTTTTACATGTTTTTTTTATTTTTAATTATTTATTTATATAATTAATCAGACAATTTTTAGTTTGTACGATAACATTAATTATAATCTGCAGTTAAAGAAACAAAAAACAGCTGTTATAAATAACTATTTCCATCCGCCATACTAGCATAACGTATCATTACTGGACTATGAATTCTTGTAGTGAATTTCGAGAGTTGTTGGATTTATCTGTTAGTAAGTAAAATAACATGCATATTATTACCATGACCGTCTTCTCTTTCTAAGTGTTCAGAAACTTTGCAAGGTAAGATTAACTTTAAGCTCTGTACGGCTTGTTAACGAGACGGTTTCTACCCGGGCTAGCGCCAGGCCGGTAGCGGCAAAGATTGTTCACGAGCACGGTTTGTACCCAGCTTGTACCCGGTGGCTAGCTGTCTGATGTGCGGCCTCATTCGATCGTTTGTCATTGTTTTTGTTCGCACGTTCATCAAATGCCTAATCATGCTCAAAAATTCTATATTTTGCGTAGGTAGGCGTGACCGCGCCGTTTTCATCATAGTTATTAGCTTCTTGGAGCGTGTAATTTCTCTGTGAGCTTCTCCATCTGCCCGTGCTAAGGTAGGACGTACGGAAGTAAGTAAGTACACGCTTATTTAGTCAGTAATTGTTCATTCTATGCCCTAATTTAGTAATAAATTTATAAACTTGCTGATGCTGCTTGGTGTGTATACCAAGTTTTCACAGAGTAGAAAGTTTTTCCTTGTTTGTTCATCATCATCAGCCTATAAACTTCTCACTTTAGGGCACAGGCCTACCTAAAAGCATATGGGCGTAAGTCTACCACGCGTGCCCAATGCTGAGGTAGACTTCACATAGGTACATATAAGCATCAGAATTTCTTCTTTAGTGTATGAAGGTTTCCTCATTTATGTTTTCCTTTAATTTTGATTGACAACTTGTTTGTAATTTTTTAAGGACAATCAATAAGTTAAACACTGATACAAATTTATGTTACAGTGATACAATATAGGCTGCCACGTCATGCAAAATTTATGATGATAGATGCAGATATACGTGTTGAATTGAATATACAGACATGTAGAACCTACATTAGCCCAGCCAGTGACAACCCTACACGACCGTGAACTCATAGAGAATTCTCAATTAATCCGTATTATAATTTACACATGTATGTCGTACGTACTCGTAACTTCACTTACCCATCAAAAACATTTCATGTAAGAAAGTAGCCAAGAATCAGAACTCTTTTACTCTTAAGAGATATGCGATTTTATTATAAGCCAAGTCTTGAGTGAGTGTTCATCTCGGACCAATGACATTCTATACATAAGACTCACCACATCATACAATAACAGAACCAAAAAAAGGCACATGTCTCTAATGTCACCTTTGTATGCATCAGTTATGCTCGGCTGTCATACATTGCCGCTGACATTCCAGTCCTTTCAAATCTTTCAATTAAATTCGGTCCCAAAACAGTAATGTAAAACAATTAGGTATAACTTAGTAGTCCCGTTAATAGCGCACTGAAGCGAGGTACTTGTGTATAGAATGTCATTATCTCGGACAGATAAAGTTAAAAGGCATGGCCGCCATCCTCATCCCATGTAGATGCAATGCCTCAAAGTCAGTGTTACATCTTGCTCTTTATTTTGTCGTTAAGATTGGCTCTACATGGGTTGACGATGTCGGCCAAGCCTTTGAAGTTTATTTATCCGAAATGAACACTTACTCAAGACTTCGCTTAAAATTCAAATTAGATCTTATAACTTTTTATGAGTAAAACGAGTAAGTCTTGGCTACTTTTTAAAGAATTTTTTTTTATCAGATCTCAATTATTATTGTAGATTCCTCTTACTTTTTGATTAGCTATTTTTAATAAGCAGATCCTCAAGTCTTACGAGTACGTACTCCTACAACACCAGGACTGAAGAGTTAGAACCCGAAGTTAAATGAAAAAGTGTTTGTTTGATATCCACAATACTAATTTAAAATCAGCAGATCCTCAAACCACATAGTTTAACCCCTGCAGCATCAGGACTGAGGAGTTGGAACCCGAAATTTAAAGCCAAAGTATTTGCCTAAAATCTACAATGTAAAATCTTCTTCTATCGAGTCAATGGCATGTCATTCTAAATCTTTCCAGCCCAGAAGTTCGCCACACGAATAGCATTTTCGGCAACGTTCATAAGCTCCGTTCGCGTGCAGGTGTCCGGGCAGGAAGGGCACGATAGGAGATGGGCCATAGTCTGAGGAGTAACACCACATTCATACCTAAGGTCCGCCCCGTCTGAGTAACCCCACTTAAACAGATTGTCTTTACTCCGGCCAACCTGAGTTCGGAGTCTATTCAAGCATCTCCAAATCGGCCTAAAAAATTTAAAATAAAATCAGCAAATTCACTTGAGAATACTACTGGAAGTACTTTTTAGGTTTTGATAGTGTGTGAGTGAGTGAGTGATGAAATAAACGAAGTCAAAGTCAAAGCGCTCAAAAATACGCCGAATCTCTTCGAGAAATGGTACGGTAGTGTGCCGCTTTATTGGCTCGTCTTGGTAGGTGCACTACCGTGTCCCCAAATTTGAGATTTGATGAGATAGTATTATTCCTATTATATCAAAAACCCTTCATCATCATCTCTGCCCTAATCCAACTGGTACTTAACTTACCCACCACGTCGGGCGGTCTTGTGAGGAACCCATAAACCGATGCTGAGCCTTCCGGTACGCAGTCGCCACTATAGAACTCTTCGGCCCCATCGGCCATCCATTCTATTATGCCTTAAGGTTTAACAATTGATCGGGTTGTTACCCTTACCTTAGGTTTTCTGCGACTCTCTTGAATTAGAATTCCTTAAAACCCTGGCATTAGCCAGGCATATAGTTAATTGCAAAGTTACATCTCTACTTGTTAAGCTAACAAACTTATTTAGTTAGCTAAACTCGTCAGTACACCGAAGTTCAACGATCGGAACCGTTCGAGTTTTGTTGCTTTTTGCGAATTTAAGCAAAATTATTTGATCTTAGACATCAAATTACTAATTATGATAACAATCAATGCCACTGAGCCATTTACCAAAAAAAATTTTTTTTACTCGTTCTGTAACATGGTCGAAAAGGGACCCAACCCTAATTAGTTCCTAAAATTTTATTATTATTTTAATATTGAACTCGCAGTGCCCATATCCCTGCACGACCAATTGTAATATAACTAAAGCTAGCTACGTTAACCTACGTTTTTTGTGCATAATATTGTGTGGCCTGATCTTACCTTCTTTGATGAGAGGAGGTCAGGAGGACTTTGATGTTCTGACGTGGGACTCCGTAAGCTAAACTCTTCAAAGAGCATGTGTTCTATGTATACAGGGTCCTTCTTAATATGCTGACACTTTTTAAAGGGATGATCAAACCATCAAACTTTCTCTAAGGGACCAACATCGAAAACGCGAAAAAAAATCAACTGCTCCATAATTTTTTTTTTCGTTTGATGGTCTGATCTTCCCCTTAAAAGAGTCCCCTTAAAAAAGTGTCAGCATATTAAGAAGGACCCTATATACAGGGTGATCAGCCCCTTAAAAAAGTGTCAGCATATTAAGAAGGACCCTATATACAGGGTGTTCAGCCCCTTAAAAAAGTGTCAGTATATTAAGAAGGACCCTATATACAGGGTGATCAGCCCTTAAAAAAGTGTCAGCATATTAAGAAGGACCCTATATACAGGGTGATCAGCGCCTTAAAAAAGTGTCAGCATATTAAGAAGGACCCTATATACAGGGTGATCAGCGCCTTAAAAAAGTGTCAGCATATTAAGAAGGACCCTATATACAGGGTGATCAGTCCCTTAAAAAAGTGTCAGCATATTAAGAAGGACCCTATATACAGGGTGATCAGCCCCTTAAAAAAGTGTCAGCATATTAAGAAGGACCCTATATACAGGGTGATCAGCCCCTTAAAAAAGTGTCAGCATATTAAGAAGGACCCTATATACAGGGTGATCAGCCCCTTAAAAAAGTGTCAGTATATTAAGAAGGACCCTATATGTATATGTTTAACTCTTCAAGTTAAAATGACTTTCCCATCGACTCTACATAAGAAAAATAACATATTTTATTTTATTTAAACTCATTTATATTACCAGTGATCTGAATGATGCTAGTTCAATATAAATATTCAGTCGCGGTAGTCAAAAGCTACTAAGTAATAAGTTACTTTATGGAGTCACGATGCAGGTTCTGACCCGAGAACTTGTCTCGCGTGTTGTCCGCGCGTCGCGTCTTTGCCTGCCACGAGGCTCCGCATTCCTTAATCTCTTCTTGTTCTTTATCAAAAAGAATCCCTGAGATTGGGATAGATACTCCCAGAAACTACTTGACATTGGCGGAAATGCGGTGCTAACGCACAAGCAAAAAGTCCATTAATTATAAATAAAAAAAAATAAGTTACTTTATGAAAGAAAGGAAAAATAATTAAACCACATTTCGCTTGTGTGCAATATTTTTCACGAAAATTAAAATGTTAAAATAATTATATTATTGTAACATTTAAGTTTCTAGCCACATTTCACATAATTTGTGACTTCCTATTAGTTTGTAAGGAGCAAGATATGAAACTCTTTCGTAACGCTTGTTTTTTTTTCTATTAAACCTAATTAGCTAGCTCCATTATATCCATAGTTATGATAATATTATCCAGGTTCCTTAATAACACCCAACAATCTCCATTATAACTATATGAACGCAAAATAAGTCTATTCTATACTAAAGGTTCTTTACACCTTATAATATTATCTCTTAGTTAAGTATGAATGAGGATGGCTGTGGTAGGAGAGGAAGGCTGAAGAAAAGATGGATGGATTATATGAAGGTTAATAATGTATGAGAAAGGATAGAGTGCTGAAATGATCGAATTTATTAATTCTACATGTATGCCATGTTAGCTTAATCAAATTGAAGATTGAAAAAGTCGGGCGGCGAGCGGGATTCGAACCCACGACCTGCCTATCCGGGGCATGCTCCACTCCAACAGAGCTGTCGGCGCCCCGCAAGCCACGACGAAAGACGATGATATAGATTGAAAATTTCGTCGTGGCTTGCGGGGCGCAGACAGATAGGCCAGGTCGTGGGTTCGAATCCCGCTCGCCGCCCGACTTTTTCAATCTTTTTAATTGCTGAAATGATTTCTAAGAGAGATAGATGAATAGAAGAAGGCCAAATATTGCGCCGACCCCAAATAATGGGAAATGGGCAAGATAATGATAAATATTCTCGCCTCGTTGGCGTAGTGGAGCTTCTGTATTGGAAACGATCACCGTAGTTAAGCAACGTCAGGTCCGTTCAACCTTTGGATGGGTGAATTTTTAGTGGTATTTCATCTCAAGCGTTTCCATGCTTCGGAAGGCATGTTAAGCATTTGGTCTCGGATAGTTCCGTCAGATGGCGTTCTAAGTATTCGTTAAGCCAGCCCAGAAGCCTATTGACATGCAATGCATGACAGCAAGTTGACCACGTACTTGCCTCCACCAACACGCACTGGGCCCGCGTGGGGGCCTCCTCTCACCCTTATTGGTGAGACGAGGCCTTTTGCCCTGTAGTGGGATCCTACAGGCTATAACTTACTTTTTTGCTTTTTTTTTAGGTAAGATTTAGAAATCACTTAGCCATTTTTAAAACTGTAGTATGTGCCATACTACGTACTGTATTAATCGATTTTATAGTATTCATTGTTATTCGATTTTTTAATTACAATGTTAAGATTTTTTCAAATTGCAGTTTAATTTATTCCAAAATATTCACGCATCGTAGCCCGGTTTGGATCATAAACAATAATTATTTAGGGTCCTTATTTACATGCTGACTCTTTTTTAAGAGGATGATCAGACCGTCAAACTGAACAACTTTCTCTATGGCACCAACATCAATATCGCAAAAAAAAATCCGCTGTTCCATACAAAACTGCAAACCTACTTGAGCCAAATGAACAGCAGCAGATTTTTTTCACGATTTCGATGTTGGTCCTATAGAGAAAATTGTTCAGTTTGACGGTCTGATCATCCCCTTAAAAAGTGTCTGTCTGTATGCAGTGGACCGCTCATTTGGCTAGTCGTGGCGGGAGCACGGTGGACAGGACACTAATAAACCTTGCGGAAACAATTCTCTAAATGACAGTGAAAACCGTATCAGCGTTGCGTGGTTTATAAGAAGTAAGCGGAAAAACAGAAATTACGACGACAGAAGCGCATAGCGACTTCATACTGTTTAGAAACTTGAATCATCAGTCATCCCTCATTCGTCATTTGAAGTTACAGTCCGTGAGCACATACGGGTATTTACTAAGCTTGGTTGGCTCTGCCTAAACTTTTACAATTATTAACTATTATAAAACTGTAACAAAAGGATGTCTGTACATTAAAGATATTTACAAGAAAAAGATTACAATATGGTTTTTAGGTATCCCTGACTCCAAATCAATCTTTTTTAGAATTTTCGTCTGTCTGTTTGTTTGTTTGTATGTATGTTTGTAACAGCATCACACAAAAACTACTAACTATTTTGATGAAACTTTTTTTGTTTGACTTAAAATCTGGTATATAAACGCTCGTTATAAGGATAAACTTAACCGGTTTTAACCAGCTGAATACTATTCTAAGTTCTCACCTAAGAGGAAGGATCTCCATAGAGTCCGCATCAATTTACGATTGTAGTTGGTCTCTTTTGTCTTATGTCGTACCTTTAATAGTAGAAGGAGATGGAACTATAGATATAGTTTATGCGGCTGTCCACTTTTTTTTGAGCTAGTGTGTGTGAAAAGTGACCGTAAACATAAGGCCATATGTCACTTGGTGCCTTTTGTCCATACTAATTGACACCACACACTCAAACGTAAACGTCAAAAAAGTGGACACTTTACAATTGGTATGGCTCACTCTAGTCTTAAAGTGAGAGCCTTCCTCTTAGGTTCTCACGGACTTTTTCAGTACGATACTCTACGCATAACAATAGGTAAAACACCAAATCTGTCATTACCGTCAGTCACGTAGTGCTTCTTCAATTGTCATTTGTCAGGCTTACCTAGCCGCATCCGTCTTCTTGAAGAGGGTATCAAGTCATCTCATTCCCCCAAAAACGAGGGCCTGATATATTTCCACCTCAGAACTATAGAGTATTTACATACGAAAGGTAAAGTGCGAATTTCATTCGTCATCAGAATCACAGGAGTAACGATTCTATTGGCGACCATTTTTTTATTTTACAATGTCAGCGTTGGGAAATCTGTTAAACAAATTTCAACATTTCATTTTATGTCGCTATAATTTTGTTGGTCAAAAAATTTAAGTCCCTATTTTCTTTATTACGTATGGATTTTCAGTCTAAATTAGTAAAAATAAAAAGCTTAAATAAATCAAGTGAGAAATACAAAAAATCTAACAACAATTTTCAAACTAAACAACTTTTAACGTTAAAGTATAAAGTTTGTTAATTGCTCAAAGTAGGATGTTCTTAAGTGCAAAGCAATGTATTCTTTTAAGACGCAGTCAAACTAACGCGGTCTGCGTTTGCGGTACGATAAAAATGCTCTTAAGCATATGATACTCGAAAATTTACCTGCGTATATAAATAATCCTATTGGCTAAAATCTGACTTGAGACAGGTAGGAACTGGTTGAGGAGGGCTGTAAACAGAACTTTGTGTCGCGGCTTGGGTGAGTCCTATTTATTTATTTATTTTATTTTAACACTTTATAGTAATATAGCATAATAGGATCTTACTCTAATGAATGCTGTTTAAAGTGTTCTCTATCCAGTGTTGTAGGTAGTTTAAGTGAAACAGCTAGCCTTAATTCAATGAAATTAGTTGTTATACCTAAATCCAAACAAATTATAGGTATGATAGCATAGCCTACAATAATACATTTACTATATCGTTCATAATATATAGGGTCCTTCTTAATATGCTGACACATTTTTAAGGGGATGATCAGACCGTCAAACTGAACAACTTTCTCTATGGCACCCACATCGAAATCGTGAAAAAAAATCTGCTTTTCCATACAAATCTCCAAACATACTTGAGCCAAATGTATGGGACAGCAGATTTTTTTTCGCGATTTCGATGTTGGTCCCATAGAGAATGTTGTTTAGTTTGATAGTCTGATCATCCCCTTAAAAAAGTGTCAGCATATTAAGAATAAGGACCTTGTACATAACTACGAATAATTATTGAACGTTGATATTCAAGACCTTGACAGACGGCCGCCACCGCGGCCGCTGACCACATAAGTTTGTCCGTACCTCTGAAAGTTTAAAGTTAAAAAACTTTGAATGGTATTTTAAAGAGGCGCCCCGTGACGCGTAGTGCTGTGTGACGTGATTGATAGGCAAAATTTGTTATTACAAATTATTTTACATTAAACCTATCCAAATTATACAATTACTAGCAGCCCGTCCCGGCTTCGCACGGGGTAGACAATTGTCTATTTTACCAAGGATCCCTAATTTTTTTCAAAATGAAATGTAGCCTATGTCAAATTGGAAGAATGTAGCATTCTATTGGTGAAAGAATTTTTTAAATCGGCCCAGTACTTTTTGAGCCTATTCATTACAAACATACAAACATACAAAAATAGGTACAAATCTTTCCTCTTTATAATATTAGTGTAGATGTAGATATTTTGTTGACGTATAGATGTATATAAGAATCTAAACAGTTATAAAACTGGAAAAAAAGTGTGTCTGTACATTGAAGATATTTAGAAGAAAGGATTATGATATGGTTTTTAGGTATCCCTGACTCCAAATCAACCTTTTTTAAGAATTTTTGTCGGACTGTTTGTTTTTTTGTTTAAGCATCACGCAAAAACTGCTGGATTGATTTTGATGGAACTTTGTTTCTTTGATAGCTTATGATTTATTAAAATTGTTATGCTGTAAATCTTCCTAAAATAAATAAAATAAAAATAAAATACAGCATTTATAAGTAGTTTTACCAAACCCTTGTACCGAAACGACTGTAATAGATCGTTGTCACTTATTTGCGTTCACTGGTTGTTACACTTCCAAGACTTCCAGTTATTAATCTAGCTTGAAGCGAAAGGAAGCAAAGGGATGCTACTTAAATTGTATTTAAGTTTAACAGATCTTCTGCGAAGCAAGCTTTAATTAACTATCCGTTTATCCCGATCCTTAGATAAGTTTTGTTGTTTTCCTCTAGTTTAAATAGGTTCTAAGTTAACTATGAAATGTGAATTGCATCGCTATTATTTTCATTTGAAAATTTCTTGTATTAGTGGTTCGTATAGAAATTTATTTTGCAAATTTACACGTCTTGGCCAATTTTTTGATACAAAGATATGGCTCAGTTTAAAATAGAATTTGCCGATTTTAGATGGCATGGAATCTTCTACACACACACATATACCAGTCTAGTTGTATGCCCTTTTTTGTTTCTTCTTCGATTGTTTGTCATTATATCATAAATCAATGAAACTTCATTATACACCATTGACTTACCAACAACTGGACGTAGGGTCCGCGTTCAAAAGTGTCCGAACCAAAAGAGTAACAAAACGCATAAAGAGTAACAATTACGCGCCAGTCTTCGTTTAATCGACCGACAACGTTTATACTTCCGTGCCGCTATGCTGTAATGTTTGTAAAAACTTCGCAAGCAAAATGATAACAAAATTTTAACAGTTTCAATGTTTTTAGTTAGTTTCTGTTACTAACACGTACATACGTTTATGTAGGTTAGTCTGGGACCAAAGAGATTATACCTAATAGAGTGAGCCATACCAATTGTAAAGTGTCCACTTTTTTTGACGTTTAGGTTTGAGTGTGTGGTGTCAAGTAGTATGGACAAAAGGCACCAAGTGACATATGGCCTTATGTTTACGGTCACTTTTCACACACACTAGCTCAAAAAAAAGTGGACAGCCGCATAAACAAATATCTATAGTTCCATCTCCTTCTACTATTAAAGGTACGTCATAAGACAAAAGACACCAACTACAATCGTAAATTTATGCGGACTCTATGGAGATCCTTCCTCTTAGGTGGAAACGTAATAACATACTAAGGCCAATAAAATAATAAACAATTTTGTTCAACATAACCAAAATCTAATCACTCCATTTATAACGCTCCCGTATCAATATCGTATCAGTTAAATTTATGGGCCAGAACCCCTTTACCTATTGACATTGAGATAACACGGGGGCAGTAATTGTATTGGCTTGGATTTCCTCGACCATAACCGTGATTCATCGCTTGATGTATGTGTAAACATGTTGTGCTAAAAGGATGTTCAAATTTGTACACTGATGTACCTTTTTGAAGTCTTTTTGTTTTCATTTTATTCGTTGAAAGCTTGATTATGTTTGATTAAAAAACTCAGTTTACAATAAACATTTTTATGTTAATTTGATAGAATTATTTATGAATATTCGGGGAATAATTAGGAGTTATAACAGGAGGTCAAAACTTATTTAGTAACAAAAAACCGGCCTAGTGCGAGTTGAAGGGAGCCGTGTGGAGGGTTCCGTACCACCGTACAATATTACCAACAATTTTTGTTTTTTCAGGTATCCTTTGCGCAAGCCCGACATACACTTGACCAGTTTTACCATAAAGTATTCTTTATTATCATTCTTACAAAGTTTGACTAATGTTCCAATATAATGATACATATTCGGTGAAAAGTTCAACCAACACCTATTACGGTTCAGAACATACAGCCCGCTGAAGCTAGAGGACGGACGGACGGACAACGTAGGCTTATGAATAGGGTCACGTTTTCACCCTTTGGGTACGGAACCCTAAAAAAGAGCTACTAAGCGCATACCGTAAGTAACTTCTCAAGTCATGGAACTGATTCGTAAAAGTATATATTAGGAATTTAAGTATCAAAACTTTTCGGGGTGGTTAAAAATGCTACTCGCGTGCTGTAGGATTAGGACCTTTAGTAAATGCATGCTAGAATGCCATGTTAAATGGTGATAGCCTTGCTCCAGAAATAATATTTTTTCGCGATTTCGATGTTGGTCCCATAGTGAAAGTTTGATGGTCTAAACAAAACCCCCTTAAATGTTTTAAATGTTTATTTTACTTTTGTAACACCTTGTATAGGAATGATATTATAAAATGAATTAGTCATACTCATTTTATTATGTAGCCTTATGAAGGAGTTACACAAATAACAATCATATAAAACATGAAACCAATAATTTTTACAAATATCCTCAAACTTATACTCAAAACTCAAATTCAAAATAAAATCACATGGATAGCTTTCTGACGTCATTTTAGAATCTACCACCTACATCGGAAGGTGTTCCGTTGTAGAGAAGATGCGGCCATAAACTCTACAACACACATCTTTCAAAAAAACAATACAAAGTACAATTATAAATACAATATTGAATTACATAGTGTAACATTTGAGAAGACCAGATATTTTGGTCATTCATAATATCATCGAGTTTATAGTATAGTAACCTTTTTTTAAATTTATAATTAATTGACTTTTTGCTTGTGCATTAGCACCGCATTTCCGCCAATGTCAAGTAGTTTGTGGGAGTATCTATCCCAATCTCAGGAATTGTTTTTGATCAAGAACAAGAAGAAATTGAGGATTGCGGAGCCTCGTGGCAGGCAAAAACGCGACGACACGCGAGACACGTGCTCGGGTCAGATCCTGCAACGTTACTCCGTAACCTTTTTTACTGAGGACTTACTTTTTGTCTGGCAAATTTAGAATATCCTCTGGCCATGCCTAACAACTACTACTCAAAAAAAATCCAAACCTAAGAATTCTGGCTACTAAGTAAGTAACAGAAATAAGTTAAACTATTCTTCAGACTGTACCTGGTAACCAAACTGTGGGTGCAGACAAATGACGTCCGAATATGAGGGCAGCGGCGGACAATGATAATGTCGTCGGATACAAATGGCCGCTGCAGCAAATGGGTCTGCGTTGGGATTACGATATATTATTGCTGCGACGCTATCGCACTGGTTGACATGGCTACTGACAAACGCCGAGTAGGCACGCGTTCTGATTGTGACATGGGATTGGAATACTAATGTGTTATGTTGATTTTTGCTAAGTGTGGCACTGCTTTTACCATTCATAATCATAAAAGAGATCATAGTCTAAATACATTTCATTGTAATATTCTTATTTAGCATAGTTGTTGACGTTCAAATATTTTAATTTGGTTTACAATGTAAGCCACCTAAAATATTGTACGTCCGTGCTGCGGACCAAACTGTTGATTCTATCTTATTGTAACATCTTTTGTACACAATTTGAATAATAAATATTCTTATTCTTATTCTAATCATCACCATAAATTCAAGTATTGAGTCATGTTGCAGGTTTTGCCGCGAGCACTTGTCTTTTGCTTGGTATTCGCGCGGTTCACGTTTGAGCCTACCAGGAGGCTCCGCAATCGTTCTCTGTGTTTTAAGGGGATATAATTCGGAACGCGCTCCATACAAACGTACTATGGTGATATTTTCAATACCAACCAATTAAAGTCAATGAAATTTTGCAGAAACAATCTAAAAACAGATCTCTATGCTTGAATGTAGTCAGATTTTCGTTAAAATTTACGGTTTCAATGCTAGGATTAATTTAAACTTTGTATGGAAATCTTTGAGGCACTGTAACTTTAAAACTATACATTTTAACGAAAATCTGACTCCATACAAGCATAGAAATTTGTTTCTAGATTGTTTCTGCAAAACTTTTTAATCTTTAATTGGTTAGTATTGAAAATATTACCATAGTACGTTTGTATAAAGCGCGCTCCGAATTATATCCTCTTAACTCAAAAACAATCCTTGAGATTGGATAGATAGGTACTCCATCAAACCACTTGACACTGGCGGAAATGCAGTGTTAACGCACAAGCAGTTAGCATTTGTAGTTAGTAAGTCAATGTGTAGTAGCAATAGGCAATTATCGAGATCTCGTTCTATAGCATGCCCTTGTTCTGACCGTACATTACCACTTGTGGGCTTGTAAACAGAGAACAATACATTTTTTTGAACGTGGAAATATAAGGTTTGAGGCGTGACAAAAAAAAGTTAAAATTGTTTATTCAAAATAATATCAAAGATAACTTTATGACGTCATGTTTTTGAATCTACCACCGCGTCGGACGGTGTTTCGTTGTAGAGAAGATGCGGCCAGAAACTCTACAACACACTTCATTTAAACAAAACAAAATATACAAAGTAAAATTACAAAAATCCAATATTAAATTACATAGTGTAACATTGTCATGACCAGACATTTTGGTCATTCAAAAAATCATCGAGTTTATAGTAACCTTTTTTACAGAGGACTTGTTTAATATGGGATTTAAACTTTTTGTCTGTCATGTTTAGAATATTCTCTGTTATCTTATTATAATAACTTATACAGTGCCCCATGAAAGATGTGTTGACCTTACTAAGTCGAAAATGTGGGAATACTAATTTATGTTTATGTCTTGTATTGTAATTATGACAGTAACAAATACACTATTATGTTATGTAAAGGAGCGAAAATCCTGCACCGGATGCATTAAAAGTCGAGATACTTACGATACGCCTACCGCTATGCCTCGAAGTTTCAATCTTATTTTCCTTTAAGTCTTTGGCATCCATCTATTATATCTTCTATACATAATATTATAGTAAAATTTTTAAACTTAGCGTGGATGTATATTGAAGATATTTGCAAAAATATTAATGTTCTGTTTCTCTGTTTGTTGATGTTTGACGCTCACCCCCTGTCACACTGGACAGAGTTTCGGTACAATTGGTGAAACGTGGATGTTCTGAGGTTTCAGAATATCTCTGACTACCCCCTCGGGGAATATAGTCGTGAGCATACGCATGCATGCATGCTCTGTTTGTTTGTGCATGCATCACTTAAAAAGTACCGAACCAATTTGAATGGTGTTTGCATGAAATCATAGGGCTTAGTATGACATTTAAGCTTTATTTCATCGCAAAGTGGACTGCGCTCACGAAGTTGCAGGCGCCGCCGCTAGGTAAGAAATAAGACTGCATATCGAGCAGAATAAATATATTATATATATAAATATATATATATATATAAAGTCTAATTACTAACAATATTAAAATATGCAAAGCCGAAAGAGGAAACAGGAATTTTGAATAAATATTCATGTCCGTAGGGATATTACACGAGTTAGAAATGAAACCATTGACCTGATATTATTCAAAATCGATGTTTTCGGAACAAAACTTTAGGTAAATTTCCTGGAAATGGTTATCATTCCCGAGTTCGTTGTAGTTCATAGATTTATGGGTAGATAATGTTTTCAGAAGTAATCTAATAATACCTAGGCTATGTCTGGGGAAGTTTTAAACAAGCATGAAAACGTTTCTCGGGTTTTCTAAGGCTGCAGTATTAATGAATCCATAGAAAACTACCAACGGAAATTTATTATTTTACGTAAATGTATTCGGTACAAACTGAAAATGACGTAACACCATTTTTGAGAGTTACGTGGTTATTAATTAATCTAAAGTTAATCTTTTTTTTCAGTTTTTTTTTTACAATAAAAACGCGGTAAGAACCCGTTAAAATGATTACCTTTAGCTTGATGATGACGTAGTATTAAAAGTACATAAAAAACCGTTTTAGTATTTTCTTCCTTTTCAGATTAGACAGAAAGTCTGCTATATCTACCACCATATTTGGCCCGTCTTTAGTATCTCTAAAAAAATGAAAGGAGGCCCACAGTGGGACGTATTATGTATGTCGGCTTATTAAAACACTTTATTAAACACAAAAATAAAGACAAACAGAATAGTAGAACAGAGCAAGGGGTGAGCTCATCGCTGAAGGGATGACGGAAGGAAGGAAAGACAACCCGATAGCACAATCGGTAGTGAACCTGCCTGCTGTGCCGAGGGTCGCGGGTTCGAATCCCGTAAAGGACAAATATTTGAATTATGAATATGAATATCTGTACCCGAGTCATGGACGTTTCTATCTATTTATGTATTCTATATCGTTGGCTAGTCATCATAACACAAGTCCAGGCTAGATTCTGGTACTTTAAATGTGACTAGATAATTTGTGTGACAATGTCCAAGATATTCATTTATTTTATTTATTTATTTCTTCCTGTAACCGATAGAGTGTTTACAAAGTGAACCAGGCATCGTGCATAAGTACTTAAAAATTTGATGATAATTGTGTTATAAAGGAATAATATTACGAAAAACCTTTTTAGAGTCCCGTACTCAAAGGGTGAAAACGGGACCCTATTACTAAGCCTACTTTGTCCGATCGTCTGTCCGTCCGTCTTACGTATTTAGGGCTGTAATTTTTGAACCGTAATAGCTAGACTGTTGAAATTTTCACAGAACATGCGTTATTATAGCGGATTTGGTAACAAATAATCAAAATAACAATAAGTTAAAAATTAAGGGGGTCATCATACAAGAAACTAGTTTTTATCAGCGTTTTTTCTTCTCGCTCTATCGTAAAAACGGTAATACATACAAGCGTTAAATTTGGTGTAATTATAGAGAAAATTCTACAGTATAACAAAAATAATAAAAACCGGCCAAGTGTGAGTCGGTCTCGCGCTAAAGGTCCCAGAGAAAACAAAACTTTTTCGAAAGTTAATATGTTGTGTAGTGTTGTGGTACAGAACCCTCGGTGTGCGAGTAGCCGACACGCACTTGACCGGTTTTATTTGGCATTGCGTCATTTTATCATTTGTAAATTAAAACGTTCTAAGAAATTCTAATCTAACAATAATAAATCGTGTATAATATTAATACTTATTTAGCAAGAGGTAAAGGAAAATGAAGTCGGTTTGGTCGGCGAGGATTACGATGATGAATGGGCATCGTCCATTTTGTCATTAGTTATACTAATATCACACTAATGAACACTCGGTTTTAATACACAAAGCAAGCAGTAGCGAAGACATTTTTATGTATTTCTTGATCATCAGCAAAATGTACTTAAGGTGTTACAAAAATACAAATAAACATTTTAAGTGGGTGGTTTAGACCATCAAACTGAACAACTTTCACTATGTAGCTAACATGAAATCGCGTGTTTCATATAAAACTATTGTATCGACTAGACTCCTATGTACCTATGGAACATTTTTTTGTTTTTGCTATTTCGAAGTTGACTCCATAGTGAAAGTTGTTCAGTTGGATGGTCTGAACCACCCCGTTAAATGTATATTTACACATATTTTTGTATCGCTTTGTAGGTACCTATATCTCCCACTGCTGTCCTTCTGCTGTTCTTATTTATTTATTTGCTAGCTTTTCAAAACGTTGGTATTTTATAATTATTTGAATTAAGTCCAGTTACAAACCAAATATTATAAAAATTATTCAACAGCCGGTCGAATAGCTGTAGGTAGCATAAAGTAGAACAATCAAACAAACACGTTCTACAATCATTTCTTACTCCAAAATAACTGTATAAAGTAATAATAATAATAAATTCGTTTATTACCATAAAAATTTTACAAATTAAAGGTTTCCTGGCGGACCCCGCACAAGGCAGCAAAGGCCCGATATGTGGCGGCCCAGATTTACAAAATATAGTTATTACTAGTACACAGAATACAAAATACAAACTCGGTTGACACAAATTATTGGTAATTAACTTATTTTTACGGTTACAAATTTTTCTTAAAATATACATATTAAATTTTTTTTTTTTTTAGATACTCTAAAGAGAAAACGGTATAGTGTATATGTATGTGTATGTGTGTGAATGTGTGTGTAAGTAAAAGAGGTTGTCATTCAAAGATTTTTAAAACTGTTTCTGTAGCGTCATAGCTAAGAGTGGATAACCAGGTTGCAATTTTCTTTTTTGCTTCCCTCATTGAAATATTTTTCATGTCACACCATGATGCCACAACATTGTAAAATCTGGAACATAATGATAATAATTGCAAAAAGTATTTTAATCTTACCTTTTGTAATCGTATACGCGATATTTTTAGTGTTCCGGACCAAAATTGGCAAATCGGAACACTTATGGAATCACCTCTGTCTCTGTCCGTCCGTCCGTCCGTCTGTCACAGTCAATTTTCTCGGAGACCGTAAGATACAGGAAACTGAACGTTGGTTCAGTTATAGAAATTAACGGTCCAATGACAAAAATTAAGTCAAAAAAGCTTAATGTTTATATTGAGGGGCAGTTTAGGGGGACAGAAAGAGAAAGAAACAAAAAAAAAATTCTACAATATCGAGTGGAGTATCAAATGAAAGCTTATAAAAATACGAGTCTAAAATGGCGGGTGGCGGGAAAATTATCAGGCTGGCCCTAACTTGGATAGTTTTTTACAACCACCAGTGTCAAATGATCTTCAGTTATTATGTGACCACATACTAAATGAGTGTTTATTTATAGTGGTGGTCTTCAAAGGCCCATTTTAAACAACTGATAGTACGGGAACCAGCATCCTTCAATTTCGAGGCATGTATTGTACCCACTGTCCATTATATGGTGACGGGCTCACCCCCCGTCACACTGGACATACTTTCGGTAATACTGGTGAAACGTGGATGTTCTCAGGTTTCAGAATATCTCTGACTACCTCGGGGAATATAGTCGTGAGCATTTGTTATGATAGTACGGAATACTAATTGCCCAAATCCCGACTCGCACTTGGCCGGTTTTTTTATTCGTATACGTTTTGGTGCACTATTCGATGCCGTCCTAAGCCGAAAGAGCATGTGGTTATGTGTCGTTACTACACACGACTAGTGTATTGTGATTCGGTTTTGTTTTATCGTGTAAATACAGAATGTAGTAAAAACATTTGTTGGTATAGTTATGTTTCGGATCGATAGCTAATTACTATGTGTGGATTCTTTCTGAGATAGTAACGAGGCCTTGCCTTTATGAATGAATGTATGAAATATATTTCATTTACACCAAACATATTAATACATTATGGAACAGGAAACAAAACTAATTACTGTACAATTAAGATAGTCACATCGCTAATGACGTAAGCAAGGTTTTTTTTTAAATTTGTTTATAGTTAATTGACTTTTTTGCTTGTACGTTAGCCCTGCATTTCCGCCAATGTCAAGTAGTCTGTGGGAGTATCTATCCCAACCTCAGGGGTTGTTTTTGATCAAGAACAAGAAGAGATTGAGGATTGCGGAGCCTCGTGGCAGGCAAAAACGCGACGCGCGAACAACACGCGAGACAAGTGCTCGGGTCAGAACCTGCAACGTGACTCAATAAGGTATTTTAAACCGTATAAAAATTCATTTTTATGATAGATTTTGACAAAAGTAAACGAGAAACGTCGATATATATTCATAAAATGCAGTGAACATTTAATAATTCAAATTTAAAAATCTTATTTTTTAATCTGTGTTTTAAATGTCTAAAACGCCATTCGCTATATTGGATTCCGACGTCACGTCACTCCGATAGTACACAATCTAGATTATTGTCTTGCTCTGTGTTATTTCTGTTACTTGGTCTTTCGCAGTTGTATTGTTTACTAACGGAGTGACGTCACGAGCAGAAACACCATGGCGGCTAACGTTTCTACAGCGAAATAACTTAGCGAAATCTACTTCTTCTTCTTATCGTGTGGGCAGCAAGTCCTGGTGTCAGAGTTTTTTCTCCTCTGACGTGGTTTTTATGTAACGTCTACTACCACCAGAGATAGCAGCCGGGACCAGCGAAATCTACTGGTTCATTACGATCTCAGGTTAACTTTAAAACAAATTTAAAAAAAAAAAGGATGAAAACTCATCTATTATTTCAATCTGTACAACAAGTAAGAAATGTAGCGATTTTAAAATAGTGACAATATTATTTTTGTCGTTTAGTAATCAGGGAGGGAGGGAGGGAGGCCCAGCAGTGAGACTAAGGCTAAGTATAAAAATATCTAAGTAAATAATCGTTTTCATTTATTGGTTATACTAGAGTTTACCCCCGACTTCGCCCGCACTAATTATATACCAGATTTTAAGCCAAATCATAAGCTATTAAACAACTTCATCAAAATCGGTTCAGTAGTTAACTCGATCAAACAAGCAAACAGACAGACAAAAAATCCTAATCCTAGGTTGATTTGTAGTCAGGGACATCAAAAAACCATTTCATAATCCTTTCTATAAATATCGTCAATGCACAAACACACTTCTGTTACAGTCATATATTTATTGATTTTTATTTATTTATTGGACAGAGCAAAGTACCAGATGTGCAATAAAAATTGTCATGATCTAGCAGGTTGTGAAAAATGTCCTTTGATAATTGACATTTGTGGGCAATTTGTGGACTTGTAATTAAGAAGTTTTAGAACACTATTGCTATGCCCTCAATCACCGAATTGTTGGATTTTAGTCGGTGAAATCTACGGATTTTTGTATGGAGTATGTTGCATTAATTGCACTTTTGGTGAAAATTTGGAATATAGTAGATACATACCTGAAAAACATAAATTCTCTATAATCCCCGATTTTTTATGTTGTATTATTGAATAATTAAGACATTTACAAAACATTAAATTTAGGTATGAACAATAAATGAAAAACTGGTGATTTTATACAGAATGGCTTCGTTCAATACGTTTTACTTATAACAATAATAATCCCTTGTTAATATCGTTAATTTGGGTAGATATTTAATATTTTGTAGGTCTTCAAAAATTATAACCTCAAAACTAAATTATTTACTGTTTGTTTTTACACATTAAATTTGCCTTTTGATAATTAACTGTCTCTATTGCTGGTATGCTGGTCGAAATATTTTTAAAAATAAGCTTACCATTTGTACATTAATATCGAATTTAAGGTATTTCTCAGGTTCCTGAGCCTATATAACCACGAAATCTCGACAAAAGTGTTATAAACTAACAGTAATATTATTTCAAGCACAATTTACTAAAGTGTCTTTAATGCAATCTCAAACCTTATTTTTCCTAGACTATTTATAAAATCATAGTACATATAAAACCTACTATCGTGCATTATACAGGAATGTGCTAATGTAATACTATGCGTGCTGCACGTCAACGTCAATGTTAACAGACACTTAGACTGGGGCAGTGTAACATGACCTAGTCTGTTACAACGAAGTAAAGTTCTGAAAATACTCAAGAGTTACTTGAACATGTAATTTTGAATGAACTAATTCTTGTAGCCGATTTCAACTAGAGTGCTTAATTAGACACCGTGAGGAAACCTGCATGCTTCAATTTCGAGGCATGTCCATTATAAGTGGCGACGGGCTCACCCCCCGTCACACTGGACAGAGTTTCGGTACTACTGGAGAAACGTGGATGTTCTGAGGTTTCAGAATATCTCTGACTATCCCCTCGGGGAATATAGTCGTGAGCATATGCATGCATGCATGCATGCTTAATTAGAAAAGCAATCAAGTGCTCAGAATATTTTTTCTTCTTCTTAGTCACCTCATGGTTCCTTATCCGTGACTGCCTCCGTGGTCTAATGGTTAAGAGCATTGGGCTCTGACACGGAGGTCGTGGGTTCGATTCCCACGGGGGACACCTAGTGATATGTCACTTTGTGCATATTTCCCCAGTTGGTTAGGACATTGCAGGCCGAATCACCTGATTGTCTGAAAAGAAATATGATTCCGTGGTTTGGATGGCACGTTAAGCCGTTGGTCCCGACTACTATCTCTCGTGGTAGTAGTCGTTACATAAAAACCACGTCAGAGGCCGTAAGGCGGTCTGAAAAAACTCTGACACCAGGGCTTGCTGCCCACACGATAAAAAGAACCTCATGGCTGAGGGTCGTGACCACCGTGGGTTGTTTGTACCACCACAGCTCTCCAGGCCGCTCTATCTAATATTTTTTAGTGGATAAGTGTACAGGGTGGTCCAAACAGAGGCGTACAACATTTTTTTTAGTTTCCTCACCCCTATACTTCATTTCAAATAAGGACTAAAAGATTTTCCGATTCCTATAATAGCTTCTGGCCAATTCTGATTTCCAAATATAATTTTATTTATCAGAAAGATATACTATCCGACATATATTGGACGTTACTAATGCTATTTCTAAGAATAAGTGAGAGGAAGTGTTTCAAATCTCTGTTTCTGTAAATTAAAAATAGCCTTACAATTTTTTTTTGCTATTTGAAATGGAGTATACGTGATGTTAGAGTAAACAGTTGCATTACTTTAAGGGGTGATTGTACACATGATACTGAACAATTTTCAGATTGTTCACTCCAGAGTTTTGTTCCATTGGACAAGATCTATCCAACAACACCTCACTCAACTTAAAAAAAAATGTTTCCAACCCCTCATTCGTTGTATGGGAGGGGAAAAAGTTTTCTTTATAACTACTACATTTCTGTTTTTGTAAAATTGTATTATAATTTTTTTTAATGGAAACATAAAACCTTCAAAAAGTGAGCTACAACCACAGAATAGGAAATAGTATATAGTTATATATACTAAAGTCCGGCCGCTGAAAGATTGCGTTTGACAGTTACCATAAAATTGTAAAAAACGGAATGAAAACTTTAAATGCCGATCATTATTTAGTAGCTTTTTGAACTTAAAAGGGCAGCTAGTGCCCTGTGTACTAGAGTGAGCACAGGTAAACCATATTTTTATTCATTTTTTTACAATTTTATGGTAACTGTCAAACGCAATCTTTCAACGGCCGGACTTTAGTGATTGTTTGTGATTATTGCATGGCTTTTTATCATGGTGATTAATTTAATAAAATTTCTATTTATAACAGCGTTAGTGGCACATGGAGAGGTATGGGCACTCAATTATGAGAGTTTTGGTTCAACTCCGCACTAACGGTTTTTCATGTAGTACCAAAGCTTTTCTAATTTGCTTCCAACTGCGATCACACGGTAAAGAAAACATAATGAGGAAACTTGCTACGCCGAAGAAGAAATTATGATGAGTAGGTATGTGTCTTCATCCTCCTTGAGGGAAAGTTTACTGTGCCCAGCAGTGGGACGTATTGCTAATGAATAAGAGGTTACCTAACATTAATGGAGGTTATCGAACAAGTGGCGGCGGGCTCACCCCCCGTCACACTGGACAGAGTTTCGGTGCTACTGGTGAAACGTGGATGTTCTGAGGTTTCTGAATATCTCTGACTACCCCCTTGGGGAACATAGTCGTGAGCATATGCATATCTAACAAGTACAAGACTGCAGCCGATGACTGTTTCAGTACAAAAATGCAAAGCAAAACTTCATCCAGTATATACAACGTGTTAATGAATAAGCGCAAAACCTCAAACATCCCAACTGATTTATAACAAAATAGTTAGATTGATCATTTATAGTTAAAATTTAAAGTTATTCGCATTTTAAGTTTTGAGGCAAAAATGATTTGTTATCATTTCAGCAATGAATGAAAGCGTTAACGTGCTCATGGATACATTTTAAGAATCTTGTTTTAGTAGTAAGTAGGGTGTGAGTGCCCGAGCGGTGGGTTGTTGTTTTGATAGTAAGTAGGGTGAGAGTGCCCGAGCGGTGGGTTGAGATCGAGTTCAGTAAATTTTAGATACAAACAAATTATTTAATATTTTGAAAAAAATATCCTTAAAAAATTTGCCGTAGTGGTCCAGTCGCGAGTAACCTTGCCTGCCGTGCAGGAGGAGGTGATGGCTCGATCCCCGTCCATGCATTTAAGTACGATTTGTAATACCACTGGCTTTTCGGTGAAGGACAACATCGCGAGGAAACCGGTATGCTTCAATTTCGAGGCATGTATTGTACCCACTGTCCATTACAAGTAGCGACGGGCTCACACCCCGTCACACTGGACAGAGTTTCGATACTAGTGAAACGTGGATGTTCTGTAGTTTCAGAATGTCTCTGACTACCCCCTCGGGTAATATAGTCATGAGCATATGCATGCATATATGCATGAATAAAAAAAATTACCTATGTTGAAACCATGATAATTCGATTCTGCTCTCGATTCTAAACAAACTACCTTCTAGTTCTAGTTTTGCGTTAATTCATTAACACGTTGTATATGCGTATAAGCCAGTCTCCCATAATAATAATGCAAACTCATTGATTAAGAACCACTGACAAGTTGCTGGAGGAAATTGTTGGCTTCCATAGTTTTCCTAGTGACGTCATCCTAGCGCCGGCTTCCTGCTCTTAATGAGAAACGGCTTGGCTGTCACTCGCTACCGACCTATACTGTGCTGGAACACAATGTCGTAACTTTTATTTTCTTGTTTTGTAACCTATATTACAAAACCATTAACCTGAAACCGTAAAATGTGAATAGAGTAGGCATATAACTGAAGGCCTATAAAAATTTTAAGTTTTAGTATTGTTTTAACCACCCCGAAATTAGTAGTCGTACGTTTGGAGTAAAATCGTTATATACATATTTTTTTGATGAATTGAATATAAATATTTTGTAGCCAAGTCATGAATATTTTGTATTTAAAGCTATAAAGTATGTAAACTAACTAAAGGCAAACCTTTAAACCACGTACTCTATCCATCAACCTGAACAACTTTTACTATGGGAAAAATGGGAAAAAATCGCGTGTTGTATACTAAACTGCAATGCGTATGAAACAGCAGATTTTTTTTTTGTTCTGACAGGATTGCTCCCATAGTAAAAGTTGTTCAGGTTGATGGGTAGAGTACATGGTTTAAAGAATTGTCTAGTTAGTTTACATAGTGTATAATTAATTGGATGCCAAATTGATATCATTATAAAAGTCTAGATCCGTCTCTGGCACTTCAATTGAGCTAATAGAATCTAAGTGACAATGTCCAAGATTTATTAATTTATTTATTTTATTTTGATTTGTCTGCCTTTTAAATTTTCAAGTATACCTACACCAAAAGATAAGAAAAATTTAATGAATCAAAATAAGAGTATTAGAAAACATTGCAACGTTTTAATAAGCCTCTGGAAATGTGACCACAGTTTAGGGATAGGTCCCTTGAGTGAACACTAATGTTTGTATCAACCAGATGTGATTTATAAAGAACTCGATGTTATAACACGACGAACCGAAGGCCCATCCACCTGCGGCCATCCATTACAAGACGGACGTGCAGTGAATGTAGATGAAAATTCACTGCAAAATTCAACTACGTCTGTCACTTGAGAGCTCTCAAAGTCTACTCTCAAATAAATGAAACAGTCGTTGTGTGCACAAGCATAACATTCTCAAGACTATTATTCAGTGGTATTTGGAATAAAATCGCACTCCCTGGTCTTGTAACTACCGTATTGGTTTATGACAGCCACGAACGTTGGTGTCTAATCCAAATAGGTGCTGAATCAAACATTTACTTAGGTGGAAAAATACCCATGATGAATATTTAGAACAGACACATTTCATTAACACTTACACTTACAGTGCACTTTGACCAGGCATCAGCAGTGCACTGAGTCGCAAAATTTTTACAACATATAGTCTAGGAAAAATAAGGTTTGAGATTGCATTAAAGACACTTAAGTAAATTGTGTTTCAAATAATATTACTGTTAGTTTATAACACTTTTGTCGAGATTTCGTGGTTATATTGACTCAGGAACCTGAGAAATACCTTAAAATCGATATAAATGTACAAAGGGCAAGCTTATTTCGAAAGATATTTCTTCCAGCATACTAGCAAAAGAGACAGTTAATTATCACAAGGTAAATTTAATGTCTACAAACAAACAGTAAATAATTTGGTTTTGAGGTTATAATTTTTGAAGACTTATTAAATATCTACTCAAATTTACGATATTAACCGGGGATTATTATTGTTATAAGTAAAACGTATTGAATGAAACCATCCTGTAGAAAATCATCAGTTTTACATTTAATGTTCATACCTAAATTTAATGTTTTGTAAATGTGTTAATTATTCAATAATAAACAATAAAAAATTGGGGATTATTGAGAATTTATGTTTTTCTGGTATTTATCTACTATATTCCAAATTATCACCTAAAGTGCAATTAATGTAACCTTCTCCATACAAAAATCCGTAGATTTCCCCAACTAATAGGATGGACACAAGACACGCGTTGTAATTTAAATATGTAAATCTCCTTACGAAGTGTGAGGAGATTTTCTTATTATTTACATTGGTATTTTTAAAGTACATAACGAATATATTACATAACTAAAATATTATATTTCTAAAGTTACGACTCTGTGTCTAAGGTAAGTCAGTATATCATGGTGGAGTTAGCTTTGTTATATCCAAAGCGAGTAGGTACTATATAAGTTCCCATAGTAAGTTTACTAGGCCAACTAGGTACTTTGAAATGGTGAGGGTGATATTGCAATAACAGCGGGGATGAATTTTGCTGTAGCAAATAAACAAACAGCAAACTGATGTTATAATTATCATCAAAAATCGGTCACGTAAGGATGAATTCCGTTAAATTACGTCTAAAATTAGTTTACAATATACGTAGTACTTATGCTACATTTAAAAAGCAAAGAAATTTTAAGGCTATTTTGAATTACAGAAACAGAGTTTTGAAACACTTTGTCTCACTTATTCTTCGAACAGCTTTGGTAATGTCCAAAATATGTCGGATAGTAGATCTTTCTGAGAAATAAATTATATTTGCAAATCAGAATTAGCCAGAAAGCTATACAGGGTCCAACTTACTATGCTGACAGTTTTTTAAGAGGATGATCAGACCATCAAACTGAACAACTTTCTCTATTGCACCAACATCGAAATCGCGAAAAAAAAATCAGCTCTTCCATACAAAACTGCAAACCTACTTGAGCCAAATGTATTGGACAGCTGATTTTTTTTTCGCGATTTCGATGTTGGTGCAATAGATAAAGTTGTTCAGTTTGATGGTCTGATCATCCTCTTAAAAACTGTCAGCATATTAAGTTGGACCTTGTATAATCTCTTATAATTGGTAACGAGATGGTATTAGCACAAAATGTGATTTGTAATAAAATATGATACGGTACGAAAGATGATCTTATTTAACAAATAACTCTCAATACGTACAAATACAAGAAGACGATGAAATACTCAATACTCTTTCAATTCTTTTTCATTTCTTTTTATTATTCGAAAGCAATCTACTTCGAGCTTCGAGTATATTAACCCGATAAGAAAGGATTTGAATGGAACATGGGTTTAACTCTATAGAAAGAAATATGGGATGTTTTTAGAAAGGGTTGTCTGAATATTGCGTGAGATACAGTGTGTCAGTCGAAAATTTGTTACAAATAAGTATCGCGTACCCAAGTGATACCAATGGGAACCTATTATTAAGCCGTCGTCGTCCGTCCGTTTTCCTACATTTAAAGGACTGTGTCTTTTAAAGTGATAGACAGTTGAAATTTTCACAGAATTGTTTTATATTATATGGATTTTGCTTACAAATTGTAAAAAAACGTTTGTTTTTTTAATCGCTTTTAATTTTTGCTCTATTATAGTGCAGTCGTTTTATACAGGGTTCTTCTTAAAATGCTGACACTTTTTTGAGGGGATGATCAGACCGTCAAATTAAACAACTTTCTCTACGGGACCAACATCCAAATCGCGAAACATAAATCAGCTGTCCCATACATTTAGCTCGAGTAGGTTTGCAGTTTAGTATGGAACAGCAGATTTTTTTTGCGACTTCGATGTTGGTCCCATAGAGAATGTTGTTCAGTTTGATGGTCTGATCATCCCCTTAAAAAAGTGTCACCATATTAAGAAGGACCCTGTATTGGTGTTATTATAGTGCAATCTCAAAAGTAAAACAAAAACTAAACAGGGTGTAACAAAACACCCTAGTTATACTCTAGGGGATGCCCCAGACCATCAAAATGAACAACTTTTACTATAGAACCAACATCGAAATCGCAAGAAAAAAATCCGCTCTTTCAGTAGTACCGTCTCGACCCAAATGGCTCCATATAGAAAGTTGTTCAGTTTGATGGCCTGAAGCACCCTCTAGGATGTTTTGTTTGATATACCAGATCAATTATATAGAAAAATATCAAATACTAGCCTAGCGTGAGTCGGACTTGTGCTATGGAAGAAAATATTTAAATTTATTGTTTCATGGAAACCTCGTTGCACCAGTTCGAATGCCACTTGACTGGTTTTAATGTTCACTTTTAATAATTGGTTAACTAAAAAGGATGACGCCGATTAATACTTTTCATATGATTTCATTATATAGGACCATAGGCTATTAGTTTATTTTGGTGTATCTTCAAAAGATGCTAGATAGCTAATAGATTACTATTGGGCAATAGGTACTCCAAGCACAACACAGGTCGAGCCCGCCGTCCTTTATGTAGCCTTGTGTACTTAATGTAGAAAAAGAGGAGGCACTAGATCACGTTTCCGAATGCTTACAAAGGAACGTTGAGGCAATACTTTTTATTTGAGAACCGGCCTTTACAAAAGACAAAAAATCTTTACAACTTTGAAGTCGTGAAAAATACCTGTCCCTAGAGTAATAGGAATGTTCTGGAAAATCCATGAATCTTTCATTTTCTTTCTCTCGATTCAAACCATTCTTTACTGGAATTACGGTTTGAACCCAAATTTTCAAACGAAATAAATCATTTAGTTGTAAACAACCAATTTCTCAAACTTTTGATTTTTTTATAAGTCAAACGTAATTAGTATTATTTTCACGACAAGACTATTCTTAAGAGATGTTTATCCCGAATGCGTAAATGTACGCTGCATACAAACGAAGTCTGGTGATATTTTAAATACTAACCAATTAAAGTCAATGAAATTTTGCAGATACAATCTAAAAACAAATATCAATGCTTGTATTTTGTCAGATTTTCGTTAAAATATAGTTTCAATGCTAGGATTAATGTAAGATTTGTATTGAAGTGTCTGTGGCACTGTAACTTAAAAACTATACATTTTAACGAAAATCTGACAAGATAGAAGCATAGAGATTTCTTTCTAGATTATTTCTGAATAAATTCACTAACTTTAATTAGTTAGTATTGAAAATATTACCTGGGGTGCGTTCAGAACCTACGCCCAGAGTGTACTCCGGGTGCAACTTTTCGCACTAACGCCGTTCAGAGCCTCGGTGAAAAAACGTTCTTTGCAACTCGGTTGTCACAACTCAACCGTTCCGAACCTCTGACAGGTTGCAACTTTTAACCATCAAATTCGACGGTTAAAAACACTCTGACGTTTTGATTATCTGTGGTTACTTGACTGTTTGCTAATTTTGAATAAAAGTTAGTTTTTTTCAAATTATTTTGATGCACTTTTTGATTCTCTAGCATGGAAGATGAGTTTTTATTGTATTTGGAAATGATGGAAGCCCTGGAAGATCTGGAAGCCCATATTACTGTCTATGTCAACATTTTAGGTTATAAAACAACCGGGATCGTTCCGTACCTTATTGCGAGTTAAAAAACAACTGTTCGTTCCGCACCTTAGATTGAAAAACAACTAAACAACCGCACCCGTAGTTTCTGAACGCAGCTCAGTCTTCGTTTGGAGCGCGCCAACAGTAATATACCCTTAACATAACATGTTAAGCATATCAATATCTCACTACCGGTTCCCGAATTCAGGTTCTTCATAATTTAATTTTAATTGTCCTTTATTGGTTATCAAACAGCTAATTACTTAATTTCTGTTACAAAAAAGTTTACAGCGCCAATTACATGATGACACGTTTATAAAATGAACAAAACGTACACAATATGAACGGACAAATATAAAAATTACCAAACATTTCAACTAAGTGCTTTTACAGGATATATTAGTTTGTCGTAACCGCTAACCAATTGATATGTGTGCAATTGTGTTTGTGTGAATGGGTATCATCAATAGAAAAAAAATACTAAATGTGTTTAAAAATAGCATATGCTCACGACTTTATGCCCCGAGGGATTAGTCAGAGACATTCTGAAACCTCAGAACATCCACATTTCACTAGTACCGAAACTCTGTCCTGTGTGACGGGGAGTGAGCCCGTCGCCACTTGTAATGGACAGCCGGTACAATAATGAAGCATGCAGGTTTCCTCACGATGTTTTCCTTCACCGAAATCTAGTGGTGTTACAAATCGTACATAAATTCCGAAAAACTCATTGGTACAAGTCGGCTTCGCCTCATGCACAGACCACCACGAATCTGTTTAAAAATGGTTATTAATAAAGTATTAATAGGGTTTAATAGGCTGCGTTCTATACTGCCTCTTTTGTAAGTATTTTTCACACTACATTCTGTTTCACTAGTGTGTATAAATCTCCACTATGCTTTGACTATTTATATGTGGACTGGTTACGCGTGTAATTCTACTAACAAACATTTCTGCCACTTTTTGCGGGGGGCGAGGTTACATGAAATCCGCAACTTTGGATTTTATTCCCCATAACTTTAGATTCTAATTTTGAATGTTAAAAATCATGAAAAGTAGTCTCGTGTGAATCCCAAACGTTCTAAGTTCGAAGTTATTATTTACCAATTATAGGCTGTCTCGTTTAGTGATAAGGTGTAAAATTGAATATAAATGCACAAGATCAATTGTGCTTATACCGTGGCGGAGGGGAAATGCTACCGCAAGGACCTTATAATAATAAGTCAAAGCCACTATGCTATAAACGATGTCCACTTTTATTTAAAATATTCTTTGATTCAAACTAGTTTTAGTATGGCAGGTATTCGAGGGCAATAAGCCAGCAATCTAGAACTACCTAACACAATCATGTTTCTATCTTAATAACCAATGACATCATTCTATAAACAGGATCCACCATGTCATACAATAACAAAACCAAAAAATGGCACATGTCTCTAATGTCACCTTTGTATGCATCAGTTATGTCCTGCTTTCATACATTGCCGCTGACATTCCAATCCTTTCAAATTAAATGTAATGTAAAACAACTAAGCATAACTTAGAGGTCCCGTTAATAGCGCACTGATACGAACTCCTTATTTATAGAATCTCTTTGTTCAGCAACGACAACAAAAACGTAACTATGCCAGAACCAACTTAAAAAAGAAAGTTATTCGCTTCAGCAATGTTTGTCCACCCCAAAATGGTATACAGTCACGAGTTTACGTACGAAATTTTCTCTCCCCGTGATATATTGGTTAGTGAACATGTCCAATCTGGTTGATTTACTGTGCCAATAATCTTTAGCGTCACGCAAAGCGTCAGGTGTCAGGCAAAACCGGGCGTTATTGTCACGTTGAATAGATGAAAACATACGACTGGTTAAAAGGAGAGTGACTGTTGAGAGAGCCACAAAGTACTGTGGGTTAATAGGGTCGATAGTTTTTAAGATAGCAATTGGATGGATGTTTGTATCAATATTATGTATTCTATATCGTTGTCTAGTCATCATAATACAATTCCAGGCCAGATTCTGGTACTTTAAATGTAATTAGATAATTTGTGTGACGATGTCCAAGATTTTATTAATTTTATTTATATTTAGAGAACAGAGCTTGCGAGTTGCGACTCAATCACGAGGCGGACAGAGGTTCAATTCCCGGCCTATGGAAAAAATACATTGAGGATTGATGTGTAAAATATGGGCGAGTTTCGGCTTGCAATTCTAGTCCTTTAAAACATTTGGTTTATAGGATGCTGTTCTAATTATATTGCTTTATTTGTTATCTATATTCTTGGAAATTCACCGAATCTATGAAGCTTTCATTCATGATACCTAATAATTATCTCCGTTCTAAAGTTGACCATAAGGTCTTGGTGAAGGAGGTGCAAGGTTGCCTGCTGTAGATAAAATTGAGTAAAAAGTGTAAGTATTCGCAAAGACCTCTAGAATAATGCTAATAATAATGAGATTCTCAGCATTATTCTAGTGGGCCATATTCCACCACGCGGGTCCTGTGCAGATTGGTGGAGACAATTTAGTAGTCAACTTGCTGCCAGTACATTTTCAAACCACCTTAAAAGTCTCTGACCTAGCTTAACGAATAGATAGTTACACCGCCATCTGACGGAACTGCTTTTTTTTAAAGAACTGCTGTTGATTTACTTCGGTGATCATTTCTAATACCCAAGTTCCATTACGCCTTACGCCAACGAGCGCTAATAGTATAAAAAATCCTATGTAATATTTTGCTAATTAAATATTTTGCGAATGCAGTATTAGGAGATCAAAGAATTATACCTAGAATGTATTGTCTTAATATTTTCTCTCGCCGTTTGTAAGCAAATGTAAAGTCAAATAGAAGTTCCGAATAACAAGTGCAAATAATACTAAGTCCTTATCATATTCCATCATCTGTGGGTCAAGGAATCCCGAGAGGGTCGTAAGATACGCTTAGATTTACAGTCGATACCTTCAATTCATAACACGAAAGGTTTATTGCTATTTATATAGGTTGAACTTGTGCTAAAGGTCGGCAAATAACTTCATACGTGTTTACCCTTAATGTTATAAATAGTTTTCAGTTCACATTAGATCTACAAGATACTAGACATGTATAAAAATTAGTTTCTTCCCGCAATTTTACCTGCATTGACTGTAAATAAAGTATCATGTCTTGTGTTTATCCAAAATACAATATTCTATCTTTGTGACAAACTTTATCCAAATCCGTTTGTACGATGAGGACTGTATGATTGTTTGATTGGGGCTGGAGTCTGCGATGCACATGTGTTAATAAAATTCACAGGAAATCTTCAATGCTGTATATTGATCCGGGATCGCCGGTAAAGAAGAAGAATTGATACAAAAATGTTGCCACATAGTATCTTAAAATTAACACTTATTTCTATATTTTAATGTTGCCATTATAACTTGCAACACCGTTTAGCCGTTTATTCACAAATATCCAAATTTTCACATTTAAAATATAACTTGGATTATATGATTGGATATTACCAGGAAGCTGAAATAGGTATTGTCCATGGATATTAAAAGGCTATTAATAATATCTAACATTTCACGTCTCTTTCCCAGTAAGGTAGGCAGAGACTATGTCGCGCCATTTGGAATAATAATAGGAAATACAATGGAAATGTAATAGTTTCAGGAACATAAATAAAAATGGTTACCACCATTTTGTCTGTAACCCTGGAACCCTCTGGCATTCTGTACTTTTCGGGATGTTCAGAGATTTTGCTACAAATACCAACCCTTTTAAGCATGTAGTTGTGGCAAGATTAACTTTTAGCCTAGATGGTATCTGGATGGACATGTGTTAAGTGAAGAATTTACAGGCAACAAGTTAGTCACCTATGAGTAACTACGGTGACTAACTTGTTGCCTGTAAATTCTCTGAAAATGAACCAGATCCATAGAATATCATTGGTTGGTTGATTGTAATGAAAGTTTAAATATAACACCTAAACTTTCTGCATCAACTTTAATTTTCAAACCGTGCGAGTACGCACAAGCTCTCTGACCGTATGTTTCCAAGCGTTGCAAGCGAGCGGCAAAAAACCTGGTGGATTAAGGTCATCTGAACAATAGAGCTGAGCAGTCTGTCGGGTGACGCCTGCTTTCCTTGGCCTGGTGTCAAATTTTGCATTTGCGAAATGAAATGTTGACGGTAAACCTTACCAGGAAAACAAGCTGGACTAGGATTCCTTTCATGTTTTCTGCTCCCTAATTCTTAGGCAATGATTACATACCTATTCCAGTCAAAGCATACGAGTAGAGCTGCCACTATCACGGCCGGTTGCAACCCCATAACAGCCTAGTCTAGTGCAAAATGTTACTCCCGTTGATTATCCATGCGCACATTTATATACGATATTATGTACAACAAATTGAAGCAAAATTTATCAGATATGTTTAACAACAAAATATTACCTGAAAGATAAAGTCATGTCATCTTTAAAATAACAACTCCATGTAAAGAGGAAATGAGATGGGAAACATAAGTGACTTCATCCAAGGCATAATTTTTTTGGTTTCAAAAAAATTTTTGTAAAGTAATCACCACCTCTGTAGGTATTTTAAACTTCTTGAGTATACCTAACGTTTCATCAAAGTGAAGACAAAATAGTCTTTACCATCCAAGCTTCTTGGCAACTGATGGCCGATGGGGCCAAAGAGTTATCCATGTCCCTATGTCCAGCAGATGACGTCTGTAGGCTGATAACAGCCCCCCTAGACAAAGTGACATTCTATTGGCGTTGACGCTAGTAGAAAATGATAGAATGGATGGATTTGACATTAGCGACCGAAACATTTTGACGTTTGCTTTTGTCACCATACCTCAAGTCCATACATTTTATTGTTTTCTACTGTTGTTAACGCTAATCGAAAGATACTTTGTCTAGTTATCATCCTACAGACGTCATCTGCTGGATATAGGAAATGGAAAACTCTTTGGCCCCATCGGCCATTGGTTGCCAAGAAGCTTGGGTGGTATAGACTATTTTGTCTTTACTTTGATAAAACGTTAGGTATACTCAAGAAATTTAAAATACCTGCAGAGGTGGAGATTGCATTACTAACATTTTTTTGAAGCCAAAACCTATATTATGAAACTTTTTAGGCGATGTTGACTAGCAATCATACCTAACTTATAACTAACTATAACTTATTGTTTGAAATGTAAGACCCCCATTCATTTTACTTTGATCTAAGGTTGCGGTATCCTAGAATACAGTCTGTTAAAGAATAATATAACAAGCAAACCTTTATTACCTCCTTAAAATAAAATTAAAAGGAATACAGAATTAATACAAAATCCGAGTCGACTCCATTACAAAGAGTTCCTTATATTTCTTTTACTGAAAATGAAAAGTCTGATGAAAAATTGATTTCTTTTAAAATATTTAAAGAACGGTCGAATAGAAAAGTTTTACAGTACATTAAACGTAACCTCAACGGTTAATATTAAAACTGAAGTTTCTATTAAGAAGTCGGAAACGAAAAAACGAACAGTAAAATTCAGTTTGAAAGTAAGTTTTTTTTAATTTCAGCGTTGCAGATTGATGTAAGAATGGAAATGTATAAAAGTATAGCAGTCCATGTCTATTTTGCTTACTATAAGTACTACTATCTAATGGCAGCTCTAAACGGGACTTCTAAACTTGAACGTTTGATGCAAGGAGGTGCTTTGATGAAAAGATGTGTACCGACTGGTGTTACTTGTCTTCGATCATGACTGGAATTCAAATTGTTTAGAAAAAATCGAAAAAAAAAACGATATTTGTTATCTTATACAATTGCGAAGTTTAGACTAGAATCCCATACAGTTACTACCGAGGCAATTAAATAACGATGAATTTTTCTAGGTAATATAAAATGGTACACTGGGTGATTTTAAATCACTTATCATCGTTATGGAAATCGCAATAAAAATTCAGCTGTTTCATTAATTTTTTGAGTCGAGTAAGCATTATAATTTAGTATGTAATAGCAGATTTTTTTGTTTTGCCATTTCAGTTTTGTACCTTTAGTAAAAGTTGTTCAGGTTAAAGCTCTGAACGACCCCTGAAAATATTTAGTGATTAAAAAATCATTCAGTATAAAGTCTTTATAAAGTGGATATAGGCAGTTCTACTATTATGCTTCCGCTAGTTGAAAAGAACTTTGAATTTATTACGTGCAGTTAAGGTCTATATTTCAATATCCCCGTGCTAGAATGTAAAGTTATTTCTCTCTTTTCTAGCAAATAGCAAGTTGTACAACTTGTTAAGCTTTAGGTAACGTATTATTGATGTAAAGTTTGATACGAAATTTCAATTACTTTGTGAAAATTTCTTCATAACTATCGTATTTTATGGTCATGTTTGGAGTGGCCGTAAGACCGTAAATGCCTTTTAATAAATAGTGCAGAATAACTATACTCCATTCAAAATAGCAACGAAATTTCAAGGCTATTTTGCATTATAGAAACAGAGATTTGAAACACTTCCTCTCACTTATTCTTAGAACAGCTTTAGTAACGTCCAAGATTTGTGGGATAGTATATGTATCCAATAAATTAATTATATTTGGTAATCAGAATTGGCCAGAAAGTTAAATAGGAATCGGAAAATCTCGTCGTCCTTATTTGGAATGAAGTATAGATGAAGCAAAAAAATATTTTAGATAACTAAATAAGTATAATAAGGTACTGACATTGAATTTTTTTTTGTGTGCAAATAAAGAATATTTATCTTATCTTATTGACATAAATACTATAATAAACTCAAAGTCTCATATAAATGCTTAGCCAATATAGGTCTACATAACCCACACAAATCTAGTGTGTAGGGTAGCAGAAATATGTTGTATTTGATCAATAAACTTAGTCTTATCTGGCATGTTTATTGTCAGCTAGTTAGTAAAAGAGCTCTTTTGGCTCTTCCATTTTTGGAGCGTTGATTGTTTATCTAGAAGTGTTGAAAGATTTAAATAATTAAATGACTTTTGCTTGTGCGTTAGCACTGCATTTCGGCCAGTGTCAAGTAGATTGTGGGAGTATCTATCCCAATCTCAGGGATTGTTTTTGATCAAGAACAAGAAGAGATTGCGGATTGCCGAGCCTCGTGGCAGGTCAAAACGCGAACTGCGTGAACATCACGCGAGACAAGTGCTCGTGTCAGAACCAACGTGACTCCTAGTTCTGTTTAATCCTACTAATATTATAAACGCGAAAGTTTGTAAGTATGGATGGATGTTTGTTACTCTTTCACGTAAAAACTCCTGAATGGATTTTAATGAAATTTGGTACACAGATAGAATATGATCTGATTTAACACATAAGATACTTTTTTAAGGCCTACGCAGACGGACTCGCGGGCAACAGCTAGTAATGTATAAGACATTAATGGTTACTACACCGAAATATCAATTACTCTGATGCATTCGATACGATATCGAAACGATTAAAAACTGATGGCCAGCCAAGAGAAAAAAGAAACCTCTCACTGCTTGTAAACGTCATGGAAAATGGATTAGCAAGATGATTGATGAAGTTAATCACTCTTTCATTTTTCTGGTTTCCCGGAGCTGTCATACCTAAAGTCTCGATGGGACCGGCTACATTCTGTGATGTAAACAAATAAAAATAAATTAATGTGTCATATTGTGACCATGCATCCAGTATTTATTTATTGTACAAAATTTCGTTTTGGTTAGTTAAAGTTTGTTGTTTTGTGTATGTTTAGGTAAAGTCACAATGGGGCTTACATATCTGTATGGTTAAAAACCGGCCAAGAGCGTGTCGAACTCGCCCATGATACGGTTCCGTAGCCAATGCAAACGTAGAATAAGGAAAAGGTAGTAAAATCGATTATCTTACTTGAAGAAAATTTCGAAACTTAACGATTTGGTTTGTAATTAGAAAATATATTTTTACTACAGGTTTTTTCAGAAACTGATTGGGCTACAGCATCCATTATAATTTTAATCAATACGTGCAAAAATGAGTGAGTTATTGAGGCGGGCATACAGACAAAACAGAATGGACGAAAGTATAAAGGTTTCTTGTTTGACTACGGAACCCTAAAAAAGGGTACATCAACAGAAAACAGATCAAAAAATATCCAAATATAAATATAAACCTGCAATCAATCTACAACTATACAAAGCACTTCAATACAATGGTGTAGATGGTAGCTATAGTGGAATCCTCTGGAGTTCCGGGTGCAATTCGGCACGAAGGGGTCGGTTAGAGTAATTTTTAAACGAGGAAACCTTATATTTTCGTTCATTTTGTCTGTATGTTTGTATGTATGCCCAGCTTCAATCACTAGCTTATTTTTGCAAAACTATTTTAGTTTCCAGGTGAAACTGTTGATGACAATAATGTCATAAAACAAATTTCGTGCCACTAACCTCGTTATTTCAATAAGGCTTAATTGAAAAATAAGAAACCTTTTTGGCCTAAACTTCACATGGCCGTGTGGTGCATTGCCTCGCGTTTTATTAATTAACTTTAGCTGCTGTATACAACGTGTTAATAAATTAACGCAAAACTAGAAAATAGTTTGTTTAGAATCGAGAGCAGAATCGAATTATCATGGTTACAACATAGGTAATTTTTTTGAAAATATTAAATAATTTGTTTGTAAAATTTTAAATTTACTGAACTCGATCTCAACCCACCGCACGGGCACACTCACCCTGCTTACTACCAAAACAAGATTCTTAAAATGTATCCATGAAATGATAACAAATCATTTTTGCCTCAAAACTTAAAATGCGAATAACTTTAAATTTTAAGTATCAAAATTATGAAATTATTGTTTCATTCTTATTATTTTGTTATAAATCAGTTGCGCTTATTCGTTAACACGTAGTATATGGTTCAAATTTACATGAAGCTTGGACTTTTATAGTTATCAGACATGAATAATCGTTGAATGAATAATATTTTCCTTCGCAGAAGCCATACGCTTTCTCGAAGTCGAACAATACGAGTATATCATTTAGTTAATGATTCTGTGAAACGTTTTCGGCTTTCCATTAGTTTTCCAACACAATAATGGATATTTTGGACCAACTTTAATAAACATCGACGTTACATCTAGTACGTAACACACATGCTCTACAGTAGTTGTATAGTAGCTGTATAGTGGTAATACACTTCTATACCTACAGCGTGAAATCGGGGTCGTTTTGAAGCTGGGACAGGAAACCGGTCATTAAACTGAAAATCTTTTACTATAAGACCAACTTTGAAATAGCGAAAAAAAAACAGCTTTTTCATACATTTTTGTTGAGAAGCAATTGGCATTGTCTATGTAACAGCAGCTTTTTTTAAATTTTCGATGTTTGCTCCTGAGTGAAAGTTGTTCAATTTGATGTTCTGTAGGCCTACTATGATTTTTCACAGTACGTTCCTACTGTAGTTCATGCGTCGACAATTTTGTATTGAATTTCGTACAGAACTAATTTCTGCCATACAAATTGGTGACGTAACTAAAGTAGTAACGTACAGTGAACACTCATGGCAGGCCTACTGAACCACAATGTCCCGGCTTCAAAACGACCCCGATTCTACGGTGTTAGATAATGTGTGCTACTTGGGACGTGTCATGGTAAAAACATTTTTATTGCAGTACCTAGATTGCGCAGATTCCTATATATAGTTGCAGTCTTTCAGTTTCACAGTGTCAACAACGTACCGTTAACGAAAGGAGATGAAAAATGACTGGAAATTTAATCGGTACAACACGACAGTTTAATAAAAGAAAAATACACGGGAAGAGAAGTATAGAGGAAAACATAAACAACATGAATAAAGGAAATATCGTGAGAAAACTTGCAAGTGCTGAATAAGAAATTCTGATGCATATATGATGTCAGTCAATCATCATTGACCATCTCGTAGTTTTCTTCTTATCGTGAGGGCAAGCCCTAATGACAGAGTTTTTTCAGACCGCCTTACGGCCTCTGACGTGGTTTTTATGTAACGACTACTACCACGAGAGATAGTAGCCGGGACCAACGGCTTAACGTGCCATCCGAAGCACGGAATAATCTTTCTTTTCAGACAATTAGGTGATTCGGCCTGCAATGTCCTAACCAACTGGGGAAAAACACACAAAGTGACATATCACTAGGTGTCCCCCATGGGGATCGAACCCACGATCTCTGTCAAGAGCCCAATGCTCTTAACCATTGGACCACGGAGGCAGTTAATCATCTCGTAGTGAATTAATGCCTTTACAGGGTGAAAATTGAAATGCGTTACGCACTTTAGGGGGCGGTTCAGACCATAAAACTGAAAAACTTATACTATGGTACGCACTTTGAAAGCGGGAGAAAAAACAATTGCTGTACCGTAGGTAGTAAATGACGATAGGTATTCGACTAAAATGTATTTAACCGCAGATTTTTTTCGCGATTTCAATGTGGGGTCTATAGTAAAAGTTGTTCAGTTTGATGCCCTGAAGCAGCCCCTTAATTACTGCGAAAAAAAACAGTTATTCATTACATTTGAGTCAAGTCAGTGGTAGTGGAGTATTGTATAAAACAGCAGATTTTATTTTTGCTATTTCGAAGTTAGCTCCATAGTGAAAGTGGTTCAGTTTGATGGTCGCAACCACCCCCTTTATTTACTAGGGTGTTTTGTTACACCCTGTAGATACTAATGGTGATATATTATAATTATTTTAATTAGTATTTGTATCAAATCACAACAACTATTTCACAACGAACAAAATTCTTAATAAGACATTCAAAGAAATTCACCATGAAACCAAAACTAACAGAAACCCATTACAAGAAAAAACAGAATATCAGATATTCATGCATCAATTCAACCAATAGACCCTTGAGTTTTACGTTAGGTGAGACGGTACCGTTGAAATCGCACGGCTGAATGTATTTCGTGACACGGAGAGCTAGGATCTACCTGTATAAGAGTTATATAGAGGAACTGGAAAGGCCAAGTCTAGCTAGGCCAGGCCTGTCTCACTCCACAGCTCAGGTACGCTTGACGGCGAACCCCAACGAGCGGTGAACGGTAACGGTTGAGGTATACCGTGTAAACTTCTTGGTTAAATCTCATTAGACTTGCCGCCATTTTGTGATTAGTTAATGCGGGACATGAAAACCCTAGTGATGTCACGCTACCAGCACGTGAAAGAATGAAAGAGGAAGACTATCAAAAGGAAGCTTTCACGTCTAATGACTCGCGGTTCATTTTTGTTTGCATGCACGTCGTCGTTGTAGCGATTTGGTAGGTTATTCGCGAATTGTATGGTGGGAATAACTTATTGCCGCGCAGAGAGGGTAGCTATTTATTTAAATCTATTTTCAAAGTGATCCTTCTGTACCGGTAAGTACTAGTTTTTATTTTGTGGCTAGGCTGAGAAGAGCGTAGTTTTGAGTTACCAACAGCAATATAATACATGTACAAGAGTATAAAGCAGAAAGCCAATTACAGGTTTTCATATGTTGGTTTTAACATTATGCGTTGAAGACGTTCTGCGTATAATTTTTTCTGATTTAAAACAATAATAAAATTATTCACCATAAATGGTTATTGTAACAACGAAATATATGTCATTCAATGAGAAAAAACTACATGGGCTAAAAGTTTCACTAATCCTCCACTTCTAGCCATTCTACATCTACGACCCCGAGCATTTCATATCGGAGTCGAGCACGCGTTGGCATTTCCCGAACCTCTAGGGAGGTCGGCCTCTACGTGACGAGCTTCTACTGCTAAAATATTTGTACTATTCATCGCCGCGAGGTGGTATTAAAATGCGCGCAATGCGACCTCCTTTTTATCACTTTTTATTTTATAGCTTTGTTTTTAAGCTGCCGTTCTTTGAATTCTTGTGATGATAAATTGATGAATATGGGTTTTAAGTACCTGATGGGAATGCAAATTGAAATAATAGATTAGCGCTCAGTAATATTTGCTGATACGTTGAGACTAGGCGGACGTTATAAATGTTTGCTGAAAGCTCAAAATGTGTGTGTTCTGATATTGTTACACAGCCATTGCAAGACAGTATTAATGTATTAGCATAAGCATATTCTCACTACTATATTCCCCGAGGGGGTAGTCAGAGATATTCTGAAACCTCAGAAAATCCACGTTTCACCAGTAGTACCGAAACTCTGTCCAGTGTGACGGGGGGTGAGCGCGTCGCCACATAATGGACAGTGGGTACAATAAATGCCTCGAAATTGAAGTATGCAGGTTTCCGCACGATGTTTTCCTTCACCGAAAAGCCAGTGGTGTTATAAATCGTACATAAATTCCGAAAAACTCATTAGTAAGAGTCGGATTGGACGGGAATCGAACCATCGCCTCCTGCACGGCAGGCAAGGTTACTCGCCACTGGACCACCACGGCTATTGTATATACGGCTATATTAATGTATTACGTTCAGTAAAACTCCAGGCGTGAAATTTTTAACATTCTTAAAATTATGTTCTAATCAAATTTTTCTTCATTTTATGTCGAGTTGACATCATGACTGATGAAGTCAAACTTAATATTGGGACTTACTACTTAAATCTGGTACAGAATAGATATGAGGGAATAAGTAAAATATTTTCTGAATATTCTATTATTTAGATTATCCCTGACTTCCCCTTCTGGTTGTTACCCCGACTTCGGGGACACAGTCACGTCATAAGAATACAGGGTGAAATTATAATCGTAGGTATCCTTTTATTATGGGAACAAACATGAAATTGCAAAAAAAAGGGTTCCGTACTTTTGAGTCTACTAAGCATTGCAGATACGTATATGGAACAGCTGTTTATTTTCTGAGATTTCAGGTTTGCTCCTATAGTAAATGTCGTTTAGTTTGATGAGTAATCTTAGTTTAAAAGGATGCCAATTTCAATTTAACACCGTATAATAATGCTGGACGTACATTAAGAACTTTCCAGTTCTTAATGAGTTCAATTACATTTTCAAGTTCTGAGAAATAAACAAAAGTTTATTTCAAATTCTGGATAGTAATTGGCATCTGAAAAGCGAACATTTTGAATTGAAATAAAGTCTTTATTGGTATGAACTTGTCTTGAATAGATGCCACTAAACGGACTTGTTATCCGTACCTATTCATCACTGTTGGCTTACAATAAATGGTTTTATTGTACAGTACATTTTAATAGACAATTTTAAACTGTTCAAGACGACACTATTTTCGCAGCAGATATTGGTTTACTCTCTAAAATAAGCCATATTTTATGTATGTTTATTGTATCTGTCTGTTTCATCATTCCACCAAACTTCCTACCAAGCGGGGTCGAGGTTAATATATGTGGGTGGCAGGGAGTATCCGTACTGTGTGATATTATACTAGATAAGTACTTTTTCTTATACTATGGCCGTGGTTTCATCAAATACACAACACAACACGGCTATAACATGTTAATAACAAATTTTACAGTTTATTAAAGATTAGGTACTTAATAAAAAAGATGAAAGAGAACCGCTAAGGTTTGAAACTCTCTCCCTGTATCTGTTTATCAAAGCAAATACAATCAGGATATTTTTAAAAGAACATTTAATAGACTTTTTCTCGGTGAGCGCGTTACATCCTCGACTTCATCTACCCTTTCCATAAGGTGAACTGAAGACAAGTGCAAGCCCACTCCGAATTTAAAAAAAAGAATTTTGAGTAGACTTTCATTTCTTCCTGCATACATTAAGGAACTTACTATAGAATATTACTTTCAGGGGTGGTCAGGAACTTGCATTTTTAAACGTGCAGTAATGTCATTGCGTGCAGTTGTAAAGTTTTTATTGAAGTATTTTTAGGTTTCAAGGCAAATTAACATCGTTTAAATTAATAATAATTTTATAATACACTCAAATGTGATTATATGGTGTTTGTATTTGCGTGATTTGGTGTGTTAAGCTGTTAACGTGCTAAATTAATAAAATTAAGCTAAGAGATTGTTTATACAAAGTGTTAATGAATTAACGGAAAACTAGGAAGTAGTTCGTTTAGAATCGAGAGCAGAATCGAATTATCATGTTTTTAACATACCTATGTAACTTTTTCAAAATATTAAATAATTTGTTTATAATATTTAATTTTTTTTGAACTCGATCTCAACTCACCACTCGGGCACTCTCACCCTTCTTACTACTTTAATTTACTTTAATTTATCCATGAGCACGTTAGCGCTTTCATTCATTGGTGAAATTATCATTTCAGCAAACCATTTTTGCCTGAAAACGTAAAACGCGAATAACTTTAAATTTTAACTATCAAAATAATGAAATAATGGTTTAAATCTAATTATTTTGTTATACTTTATTCAGTTGGAGTGTATTAGGTTTTGCGCTTATTCATTAACACGTTGTAGAATTGGACTTGTTCTTCAGATTTTTTCCCAACTGATTTCGAGAGTAGTCGGTACTATGACAGTTCATAAGTTAGAAATACCTATAAGTAAGAAAAAACTATCTCAGTTTCTCGTATTCTAGCCGGCTATGTGCTTATCCTACTATTTCAGATAGATAGCGCTGATGAATGAGATTGTATCAATCGTTATCATTTATCAGTTTCTCAATGACTGTCGTAAGTTTCATTTATCTTCTTTTTTCCATTAGAGTTCCGTAGCCAAAAGGTAAAAAAAGAATCCGTGTCGTGAGATTGTGTTGACGGTGGATCTGTTTTTGATTGTTTCAACAACTAATAAAATCTTTAAAATATTGACGTAGGTAAATATAAAACTTGCTTAACTACAATTATTTAAATTGTGCAGTATACTTAGCATATGCTCACGACTATATTCCCCGAGGGGGTAGTCAGAGATATTCTGAAACCTCAGAACATCCACGTTTCACCAGTGTTAACTAATTTCGGAATACTCGAGTAAAACAGATATTGATTAACGGTTAATTATTTTTAATCACGAAATATACACTGCCAATATTCACGAAACAAAGTTCAATCCAAGACAAGCCCGCGCGGTCACGTTGTCGTTCGTTTTATTCGACCGCACATGAATCGTTAGTTTCATCAACTACCACGCGGCGCTAGTGTCGAGCCCGTTTAGTTACACGTGGCAGCTAGTAGATGGCGCCACACGATGTTGCCAACACGGCCATGCTGCAATGTGCCTGCCCCCAGGCACACCACATGCAGGTCGAGTTCCTTTGCTCTCATCTACAGCAGATTCTGCGAAAAAATAAATAAAGTGTTATTCCCTTTTGTCCTTTTTTTTTTTTCTTACATTATAACCCTTTCGGCCTATCATGATATCCAAAGCGAAAGCATATTTTGGCAACATTTTCCACATCACATGCAATCGAACCTTTAGTCTTAGGTACCGTTGCTATCAGAATTTGGACTATCTTGCTGATTGATATACCACGACAATAGTTCCGTTCCTTTAGTCTTAGGATACGACACCATTGAACCCACTATACACCTTTAGTCTTAGGTAGTATATTAAGTAATTTTCGTGGTAAGTACCTATAGGTTTCCTATCCAGATCTCTTATGTATCTTGATCAGAAAACCAATAGTACCGCTGATGAACACCTTGCTGTGCTTTAGATATCATAACGCCATGAAATCAATCGAAATAATAATTTTAGAGTTTTATTACTTACTATATAATATATATATATATATTTTTTTTTTTTCATATTTAGAAAGCAATTACTAGCATAACATTATATTGCTTGCCAACACTAGATTTGCCTAACAGCCAACTGCTTTACATTGAAAAAAAATAAAAAACTATGTACCTTATAGATTGTCAGTGTCCCAATCATCTATCCTGATCCAGGGCTTCATGTTTTCGGCAGCAGTATTTCCTATATACGTTTTATTTGTTCTTTCGCTTCCCCTTAAATCTGCCACCTCGTATCTATCGTGCCCTAATACCTTCTTTACTTGAAATGGTCCCTTATAAACTGGAAGCAATTTCTTGCTTTGCCCGTCATTTGTCTGGCTCTGGATTTTTATTAGAACCAAATCACCTTCTCCATACTTTTTGGCCTTTGTGCGTGTTGAATCAAATCTTTTCTTTTGTGATTCCGCGCTGACTTTTATATTATTATCTACCCATTTGCGTAACTTCGTCACGTCCGTAGCATGATCACTTTCGTTATCATGCTCTGTTGGTGCTAACGTGTCACTATCTGTGCGTAGCCTATACCCGAACAGGACCTCACTCGGCACTGCTTTGATAGTTTTGTGGAAAGTACTATTAATAGCTTGTTGTAGGTTTTTAACACATTGATCCCATTTATTATCTGTCAAATTAGCACCCATCGCTTTCATTGATTCTAAAATGGTTTTGTTAACCCGCTCAACTTGACCGTTAGCCCTTGGCATTCCCGTAGCAACAGTGTGCAATCGAATATTCTTTTCTTTACAATATTCTTTGAATCCATTTGATGTGAACGCAGAACCGGCATCAGTTATCATTCGTCTAGGATTCCCAAAAATTTTAGAAATGTTCTCTAGTTCTTTGATCACACAAGATGTTTCAGTATTACGTACTGCAGAAATAAATACGAATTTTGTGAATGAGTCCACAATAACTAGGAGATATTTATTATTCTTAGTTGTTTTCACAAAGGGGCCTAAGTGGTCCGCGTGCAATGTGTGGAAAGGTTGAGCATATTTTGGTAAAGGATATAATTCCCCTTCTTTGGGGCCTCCCTTATTTTTGTAATATATGCAGTTAAGACAATTTCGAATATACTTTTTGACGATGTGACGCAATTTAGGAAACCAGTACTGATATGAAATTCGCTCAACTGTTTTGTCTACAGAGAAATGCCCAAGGTCGTCGTGGTTGCTTCTAATTACCTGCCAGATACATTTCTTTGGCACTACCCAGCGGCGGCCCTGGCCAGTCCGTCTGTATACTTTATTTCCTAGAAGTTCGTAATTATTGAATATACTTTTATGTTCATCTGTCTCTCCTGATTCTAACGCCTCTCTTATTTTAACCAAATTGGGGTCCTGCAACTGGACTGAAAGTAGCCAATCGGCTTCCGTAATGGATAAGATAATTTCAGTCTCTGATTTTTCACCGGTTTGCAAGGGGTTCCGGCTCAATGCGTCTACGTGATGCATCCTTGACCCTTCTCTATGTACAATATCAAATGTAAATTCTTGAGTGGAAAGGACCCACCTTGCAATCCGGGGAATAATTTCCTTCTTCGTAAGAGCATATCTTACAGCGTTACAATCAGTAATAATTTTGAAACTAGACCCTAATAAATATAATCGAAACTTTTGCAATGAGGCGATTATGGCCAACAGCTCAAGCTCAAAAGAGTGATACTTTTTTTCGTCCTCTGTCGTTTGACGGCTATAGTAATGAATAGGTTTTTCGCCCTCGTCAGTCACCTGCATCAAAATACCAGCCAATCCATCTCTACTCGCGTCCGTATATAAAACATTTTCTTTGTTAGGGTCAAAAATCGTCAACACACTATCGGAAGAAAGCTTATCCTTCAAAGTATGGAATGCCTTATCATGTATTTCTTGCCAGGTCCAAGAAATGTCTTTTTTAAGTAGCTTTGTGAGGGGACTTGATAGCAACGCGCAATCTCGAATGAATTTACGAAAGTAACTGATTAATCCAAGAAATTGGCGAAGTTGATGAACGGTTTTCGGGACTGGAAAATCTTTTACTGCTTTAACCTTCGCTTCACTGGGTAGAATAGAATTGGTTTTGATCTTATAACCAAGGAATTCTAATTCTGTTTTTAAGAAATGACATTTCTTTAAATTCAATGTCAAGCCACTGTCGTGAAAAATCTGAAGTACCTTTTCTAATAACTCTAAATTTTCTTCAACTGTTTCACTTATTATCAAAATATCGTCCAGATAAATTATGACTTTATCGAACCGAAGGTTACCTATCACCTTATTCATCATCTGTTGAAAACAGGATGGTGCGTTTGCTAACCCAAAAGGGAGTCTTAAGAATTCGTAGTGACCATCCTCGGTAATGAAAGCTGTCTTATGTATAGATTCATCACTCATTTTGATTTGATAATAGCCACTTTTAAGGTCTAAACTTGTGAAATATTTGCATCCCTGTAACCTGTCTATCAAGTCCTCGATACGCGGCATCGGATATTTGTCTTTGTCTGTCATTTTATTAAGGGCGCGGTAATCGATACACAACCTTTTTTCGCCATTTTTCTTATTTACGAGCAAAGCTGGACTGGCATATGCGGAGTTACTTTCCCGAATAATTTCATTTTGCAAAAGTTCGTTTACCATATCCCTAATAATTTGTCTATCCGAGTTGGAAGCCCTGTAGGGCCTGAACTGTACTGGTTTCGTATCATTCAGAGTGATAACCATCTCATGGTTATTTACTTTCCCTAATTGTTCAATGGAAGTTGCAATACATTCATTATATTTATGGAAAAGTTTTAACAGTTCACTATGACGACTTTCCGCATCAAATTCGAACTCGGTCCCTTTAATAACGTTGCAGAATTCATCAAACTTTTCAGCATAGTCAAACTCAAGAAGATTTCCAATTCGAGAATACATGAGATCAGATCGTTCAGTAACATTTCGGCCTAATAAAATATTGCATCCTGATAATTCATCAAGAACGTACATTTCAACGTTTTCAATTTTGACTGAGTCTAATTTCAAATTAACCTTGATCTTATGTGTGACTACCCTAAGGCTATCCTTTGAAAAACCCTGCAACGTTACGGGAGGCAATAATGGGTAGATTTGGAAATTAAAATTCTTCACTAGTGACTCCGAAATCAAAGAACAGCTACTTCCCGTGTCAATAAAAGCTTCGTGTTCGAATTCATTAACGGTTATTTTCTTACAAAACTTATCTTTGCTATTTAACGAGGAAACGAATTTTGTTTCTGGTTTATCAGTTTTTAACGGCTTTTCATTTTTTTTATGATAACAAGAAGATTCGGTGTGACCCCTTTTCTTACAGAACTCACACTTAACACTGCAATTAATTTTTTTGTGATTACCCCCGCAAGTGAAACATTCGATAGGTTTTCGAGGTTGAAATTGACTCGTGCTTGGTTGACTAGATGTGGGGGGTATGACTGATTGATTTGAAATAATTGCAGCCGGTTGAGAGCGTGTTTGAGCGAGAAATCTTGAATTATTTTCACGTCCATTACCCGTGACTACTATTTCCTTAACCGTTTTTGGTTTATAAACGCGACTATGTAAAAAGGCGGCAAAACTGTCACAAGAGCGAAAATTGCTTGCTTCTACAGATGCACTCATATTACTGTCACCTATATTTCCCAATATTATCGAAATAATGTCGTAATCTGAGAAGTTTAAATTCAAACAATCTATTTTGGATTTTTGCTCAAAGAAAAAGCAGTAAAGGGACTGATTATCCTTCGGTTTCTTATCAATGATTTCTTTGAGTAATTCAAACATATTTCTTTGGACACGAAACGTTGAAGAAATTTTCTCCTTCCAATCTTTCCAAACCCATACTGTCCACGAATTATCGTTACGCAAAAGTGAGTCATACCATGTTTTTGCCGAACCTTTTAATTTATTTAGAGCCTGATAACGAATCATGCCATCGGTCCATGAAAAAGTTGACGCATAGGATTCTATAATATTTATCCAGGAACAGACATTATCTTTTAGCGGATCAAACTCCGGAATCATGTTGTGGAGAGTAATTGTATTTGCACTCACAGTTTCGGTATCAGCTTTACGTGATACCTTACTCCGTTTTCGGCGTGGTGGGGACGGTGTCCTGGAGCTACCGCTGCCACTGCTGGAACTTGACGATGATCGAGCACGTTTCTTTTTATCACGGCGCTTGTTCTTTTTACCCATGGTGCGTGGATTTAACGTAACACTTCTGATGTTAACTAATTTCGGAATACTCGAGTAAAACAGATATTGATTAACGGTTAATTATTTTTAATCACGAAATATACACTGCCAATATTCACGAAACAAAGTTCAATCCAAGACAAGCCCGCGCGGTCACGTTGTCGTTCGTTTTATTCGACCGCACATGAATCGTTAGTTTCATCAACTACCACGCGGCGCTAGTGTCGAGCCCGTTTAGTTACACGGGGCAGCTAGTAGATGGCGCCACACGATGTTGCCAACACCAGTAGTACCGAAACTCTGTCCAGTGTAACGGGGGGTGAGCCCGTCGCCACTTATAATGGACAGTGGGACAATACATGCCTCAAAATTGAAGCATGCAGGTTTCCTCACGATGTTTTCCTTCACCGAAAAGCCAGTGATATTATAGGATAATAAAAAAACGTATGTAGTACTTACGAAGTATGAAGAAAATAAGTATAGCTCTAAATTCGAAGACAAATTTTAACAATCTCATAATTAAAAATTATAACTTTACCAGTACGTAATGTAGCTATATTTAATTACTTGAAAGATGACTTGAAAAAGCCGTGGTGGTCAAGTGGCGAGTAACCTTGCCTGCCGTGCAGGAGGCGATGGATCGATTCCCGTCTAAGCTGACTCGTACCAATGAGTTTTTCGGAATTTATGTACGATTTGTAACACCACTGCCTTTTCGGTGAAGGAAAACATCGTGAGGAAATCTGCATGCTTCAGTTTCGAGGCATCTATTGTACCCACTGTCCATTACAAGTGGCGACGGGCTCACCCCCCGTCACACTGGACAGAGTTTCGGTACTACTGGTGAAACGTGGATATTCTGAGGTTTCAGAATATCTCTGACTACCCCCTCGGGGAATATAGTCGTGAGCATATGAAAGATGACATCTTTCGTAAGTTTAATTAATTAATTTCATCAGCGTGGGTAACATTAATTACGTTACTAAAACGGTATCAATATTTAACGATACGGAAACCTTAGTACAAATTCTATTCACACTTGTCAGGTTTATTTCGGCAGATAGAGTGTACCTCTATTGTGCTTACATAATCGTAATTAATTAGCGAATGGAAAGGAAATGGCGTTGGACACACTTTGAGACAAAGCTCTTTTCAAGTTCACAAAATTCCGAATTTAAGAGACAAGTAAAACACAATCATATACAGGGTGTAAATAACAGCCTAGCAAATACTAAAACGGTGAACACAGACCATCAAACAGAAAAACGTTCACTATGGAGCCTACTTCAGGAAACGCGAAAAAAAATCAGCTGTCCCATACAAAACTGACACCGTTTTTTCCGATTTTCGTTAAAATGTATAGTTTTAAAGTTACAGTGCCTCAAAGATTTCCATAAAAATCTTTAATTAATACTAGCATTAAAACTGTATACTTTAACGCAAATCTGACTTCATACAAGGATAGAAATTAGTTTCTAGATTATTTCTGAAAAAAATCATTGACTTTTAGCTATTGGCTAGTATTGCAAATATCACCAGACTTCGTTTCTCCACCAAACTTTTCTTAAGCCGTCTGATGCCGGCTTAGATTTGACCACCCATTTCTCTACGTGGGTGTCGTAAGACGCGACTAAGGAATAAGGTTCGTAACGCAGTTTTGTAGGTGAAAGGCACATAATAATCTCTACTAGAAATTGCATTATATTTCAAACCTTAAAAATGCTAAGGGTTTAACCATAACAATAGTTATGGCGGGGTCAAGATAGCTCCGTGATTTTGACAGATCGTTATACAGCTATTATTTTACTTTCTGAAAATTTATGAGCAGTAAAATGCTTAATTCGATGTTAAATTTTTTATTTTATATTTTTTTTTATTTATAATTAATTGACTTTTTGCTTGTGCGTTAGCACTGCATTTCCGCCAATGTCAAGTAGTTTGTGGGAGTATCAATCCCAATCTCAGGGATTATTTTTGATAAAGAACAAGAAGAGATTAAGGAATGCGGAGCCTCGTGGCAGGCAAAGACGCGACGCCCGGACAACACGCGAGACAAGTTCTCGGGTCAGAACCTGCAACGTGACTCCATGTTAAATATTAATTAATCCTGTACTTTTTTAGTGTATTATAAAGTTTTGACGGCTCTTACAGCTTTAAAAAGTAAAGAAAATCCTCTAAAACAGCCTATAAAATTCACGGAGCTATCTTGGACGCACTATAATAATAGTACATTAATTAACTATTTATATGGTATAACCAAGCTACAACTGCACACATTTAAGTTAGTAGTTGTGTGAAGGCTTCTGGCCACACCGAAAAGGATTGTGGTCGTGATTTTATGTATTTTATGTTAAACGGTTGCTTAAATTAGACAATCGTTACCAATACCGAAGCTTTACTACACTAACAAACGCTTGAGAGCTATTTTTTCTACTTGTTATTCACAATAACAAAATTCCACTTCAAAATAAGCCTTAAACAAAGCTTGCTCCATAAAGAAAAAAAGCTGTTTAGTTAATAACAAAATTCAACTTAAATTAGCCGACGATAACCATCCCACCTCAAAAGGGGGATAACTACTAAATTATACAATAATAATCTGGTCTAACTGTACCTAAAATTGTAACTTAAAATTAAATTTCGCTGTACAGACTTTATGCTAATTTTCTGGTCGATTATAAGATTATGTTGGGTGTGAATTACTGCTACTTTGTTGGGGAAGGAGGAGTAAAGGGAAATGGGGGAAAGTAAGTCTAACGGCGTTAAGGGTTCCATATTTCTTCGCTTATAATAACATTTTTTCATTTTGTAAAAACGTAAATATACCCGCAGTCCAGGACAAGGTTTTTTCTGTATAATGCAGGGAAAAATGCTAAAGAATTATCATCTAGACATCCTAAAATATGGTGAAATTGAATATTGTCACAACAATATGCTTGAAAAGATTGCAGTTTCAGTGTTTTTATAATCTTTAATTCAGTGTCTTTAAAATATGCTCATGATTTTTGTTTCTTATTTTTTTTAGTTTTTTAAATATTGGTCCTATAGTAAAAGTTGTTCAGTTTGATGGTCTGTGGAACCCCCACAGTAACCTCTTAAGTAAATACCTACGCATTTATTTATTTTTCTATATAAATGATCATGTAATATTTAGTGCTTTGTGAAAAAAAAAACTAAGTTTGAGATTTTACTGCACTGTCTCGCTCAGCATCGATTAAACATTGAATAAACTTGTACAAAACCAACGGACGTTAATGAGCTAGCTACTCTAGTCCTATTTATGTACTTATCAGGAAACCAATCTTGGTGTACGGATCCCTAAAAAGGAAAAAAAAGGCTCGTTATTCCGCCTTGTTGTTCTTAGGGTGATTACATAGCGGTAAAGAATCCCCTTGGCGCGTTTCGTACCTTCAACGGTCGACCAGCGGTTTCGCAATTTAGTTGGAACGGGCATGAACGGACGATGAGAAAAATTTGCGGTGATGGCCGTAGGGCTGTCTGGTGTTGAAAGCCGGACGGTGACAAATACCGGATTTAAGGGAAAATAAAGTAGACACTTTAAAGTTTTTATCGTGCTTTTATAAATCAGAATAAATGTTGCAAATTTGTTTACAAATTAGTCTCCAGATATAAAATGTTGAAGCACAGTTTGTACTGGATTAAGCTTGTAATATTACAATGTACGTTATTATTTTAACATAAAGAAGGTTTTTTTATATATTCACCTCTAACATAGACTCTGTGCAAGAGCCAAAGGATGGGTGTGCCATTTACTATTTGTAACAAAAATGAAAAAAAATAAAATTTATTTTTATTTGTTAGCCAAAATTATGTCTTTATAACAATCTGTAAGTACCTCAGATTTCCCATTAGAATAAATGTTACGGCTTTCCTTTAAAATTATGTAAATTACATAATTTGAAAAGAAACAAAACATATTTACATCTGAATTAACAAAATATGGACCTCAAAATTTTGTAGGTATTATCTATTCCGAAAAAACAAAAACCGGATCCATCCGGAGATCCCTAGACAACTGGCAACCCTTACCAGTTAGAAAGAGGTGGTATATTCAACGCCTGCGCTCTAGTTCACGACAGGCAAGCGTGATCCCCGCAGTCCGTCGGTTCCGCGATGCGATTAGCTCGTGCCGGTGCGTTTTGTCGTATCCAATCGTACCCCGCTTCCCCTGCTTCCCACACCTAATTGATTGCGAAACGAACTTGTCAAAACTTATGACGCAATTTATAGTGCGGCGAACTTTTGTTCAAAGTGAGAATGCCGGTTATGGGATGCTGATGTTGACTTGCCAGGAATGTGTGTAGGTAAGGCTGGAAAATTATTTAATGTTTTTAATTATTTACGTGTACACATCAGGCTACGTGAAACCAAAATAAGCTGGCCGCGCGTAGGTAGAGTATTGTATAACGTCGCGCGGCCAGCTTATGTTTGTTTTGCGTAGCTTGATGTGTCGTCGTGTGTACTTATTTTAAATTTTAGTATTTTTTGTTTGTTGGATATGGTGTTTATAAAAAAGATCTTGTAGACATCTGTTGTGTTCTAGGCTACTAATTATGTAAGAGCGTTAGCCATGTTTTGTAGTAAGACTAGGACTCAACACGCTTTTAATAGGTACTTCTAGTACCTTTAGTACTTTTTTAAATATCAATAAATATTACATTATCTGGTGACTGCTTAAAATTTAACCTGTTAATAATCAGGTCTTTCAAGATTTTTAAAATTTTACCCTAACTTTTTCACAATTTTTGGAGGTGGAAGATTGCATGTCCATTTCGTAGTAAAACATAGGTAGGTATTCTATTATAAGTCCCGCAATATCGTACCTAATAAGGTTTGTCTGTGAAAATTTTTGAAGAAATTTTTTAGAAATATTTGTTGTGATGAATTAATATTAATAATCAATCTACAACTCGTTACAAGTTAATCTACTAAAATCATAAATGTGCACATGAATTTAGGTTGACTCTCTCACCAACGCCCAAACTATAGCAATTGTACATATACATATAGAAACATAATATTTATAGATTAGTAATAAGGAATGAGACCACAGAGAAATATTTTTAACAAATTCAGCCTCTTTGGGATTGAAAGCCGACAAAATTTTAGTATAATAATTAGTAAACATATAGGTAAGTAAAATTTATGCATCAATAGACACTATTGATTTGATGACGAAACATTATAAATAAACAGGGTCCAACTTAATATGCTGACAGTTTTGTAAGAGGATGATCAGACCATCAAACTGAACAACTTTCTCTAAGGAAGCAAAGACGTAATCGCGACAAAAATCCGCTATCCCATACAATTGGGTTGAGCAAGATTTCAGTTTAGTATGGAACAGCAGATTTTTTGCTATTTCGACATTGGTCCCATAGAGAAAGTTGTTCAGTTTGATAGTCTGATCATCCCCTTAAAAAAGTGTTAGCATATTTAAAAGGCCCTTATATACGACCTACAGCAAATATTTCAGTCTGTAAAAATCTGGCAGCTATGCTATTTAAATAGGCAACTGTAGGTACTTGTCCTATAAATCACAGTGAACATGGAAACCGTGTAAAGTTAGATGGGCTGACAAAAACGCAAAGTTTTCCTTTTGCATCTGACGTTTTCTGCTTTCGCTTCCAATACTTTGAGCCTTTTTAAAAAAACACGCTTCGAATACCAAATTACCTGCCATTGTTTCTATGCAGTAGCAGATTTTACGTTAAGTACAGGTAAAGTAAGCTATTCAAGACAACATGTGGTCATTATTCTTATAAAATGCACCTAATTTCAAATTTATAGCCCTGCTTATTTCGATTTTATGAATACACAAACTTTGTTGATTTCGTCATTCACTCACTTACTCACTATTGATCTTCAAGTTACTTCCCGAAGTCCTAGAAATTGGGTACAATCTATAAGAGTAATAACCACATGGTGTCCTGAAAATTTGATCTCACAGGTACTATTCAGACCGAAGTTATGAGCGCTGAAAAATACGCCGAATCTCTTCGTGAACAGCCCTCTAGACAAAGTGACATTCTATTGGCGTTGACGCTAGTAGAAAATGACAGAATGTATGGATTTGACATTAGTGATCAAAAAATTTTGACGTTTGCTTTCGCCACCATACGTCAAGTCCATACATTTTTATGTTTTCTACTGTCGTTAACGCTAGTCGAAAGATACTTTGTGAGTCACGTTGCAGGTTCTGACCCGAGAACTTGTCTCGCGTGTTGTCCGCGCGTCGCGTCTTTGCCTGCCACGGGGCTCCGCATTCCTTAATCTCTTCTTGTTCTTTATCAAGAACAATCCCTAAGATTGGGATAGATACTCCCACAAACTACTTGATATTGGCGGAAATGCGGTGCTAACGCACAAGCAAAAAGTCCATTAATTATAAATAAAAAAAAAAAGATACTTTGTCTAGGGGCCCAGGTACGGTAGTAAAAAGGGGGAAGGGGGAAGGGGGTAAGACCCCTCAATTTTGGGTGGACTCTGCAGATCCTCATTTCTAGTGCCAAGCTAAAGTTGAAAAACAAAGTTTCATTGATTTACAAATTTTGCTTCCAAATATCCAATTTTTTCTATATTTGTTTGGACGATCCAGTTTGTAATGGCCGAACTGTGGAGGAGCATCATGGTTTGGTTCAGCTACCACTGGTGGCTAGAAGTACTAGGCCAAGTACCTACATCAGACTGATACCAATGAGTTTTGCCTCTGGAAGAAGGAAAACATCGATAGGAAAGTAAGGCTGAGGAAGAAAATGTGAACTGATTGTTGTTACTTATTGATTATGGATTATAATTAAATCCGCATTGGACACAAGTCATATACTAACGCTCATTTATCCTTATAGTAAGGGTGGGTTTTGTCCTACTGATAATGATGATAGTTGGATCAGATAGGTTTAATTGTGTCGTTGTTTTACTTTCAGCCATAATTACCGGTCAGAATTCAGAAACATTTGATATTACTTCGTAATGATTGAGAAACCCCCTGGCGACGGGCTCACCCCCCGTCACACTGGACAGAGATTCGGCACTACTAGTGAAACGTGGATGTTCTGAGGTTTCAGAATATCTCTGACTACCCCCTCGGGGAACATAGTCGTGAGCATATGCTTATGGTTGAGAAACTTTATAACATTAATATGAACTGATGAATGATAGAGCTTCCATCCGAGATTTTGAATGTTGACGTGTTCCTAAAAAACTTTAATTTAGTGTAGCCTACAACGGCGCTTGTCTAAATGTTATGGTAAATATAAGTAAACCAAGTGTCGGTATGTTATGTTGGCATACACATACAGTATCTTGCCAAGCGTCCACAAGTGACTGCGGAGAGTGCGGAGAAGCCACTTGTCGCGACTTACGAAGCTTTGCCACCGCACGGTTTGCTGTCGGAATTTCAGCACGAGTCAAAGGACGGTTATGACAAGCTGTATTTGTAGATGCAGGTTTTTTCAGAGTTTTCCTCAGGTTTACTGGATATCATTATCTGGTGATGTAAATATTGACCATTTGAGATTCTGGTATTTTAGGAATTACCAATCTAGTAACTAACTCTGCTGGCTCAGCGACCCAAATTAGATCTTGGCCTTTTCTTGAAGCTCACGTAGATGAGTCTCTACTACCATTACGATCTAGTAATTTTATCAAACTAGCCTTTAACTCGATATCTTAAAATGTATATCGCATCATCAAGATTACATTTCAAACCCAAAAACCTTAAGCTCAGAAGGGTAAGTACATAAATTGTCCAAAACGTACGAAAGCAATTCGTCATGGTAAAGTGACATGAAATGAATGATCATAAATATCGCGAGCCTTTGTAGCTAGGCTGTACCACCGTCATCGTGACTTGGTGTTAAGCGGCTAATGGATTCCTCTCAAATACGAACTGAATAAAAAGTGGAACGATACGAAAAAATGGGTTTCGACGTTGAAGTTCTTTGAGATTTGTTTTTAGGCCGTCTGCTTCTGAACTTAGAGTGAGTGTTTGAGGTTGTTTTTATGCTTTTTGAATGTTCTTTTGTATCCTCATTGCTTGAATGTCAGTTTGTTCTCTTATAGGATGTTAGGATGGACGTGCACGAGAGAGAACATCAATAAAGCTACACAGAACGCTGTCAGGCTTGCCGAATATCTGACCAATAAAATATAGAAACACGTTAGAAGAACAATTGATATGAAAAGAAGAAGGATGTTAGGAGCTTCAAAAATCGTAGGCTGAATTCACACCGACATGTCAGCGGCGAGCGTAGGCAGCGAAACCGCAAGCAGTTTTAGTTACACATCTTAAACTTAAATTTTTGGTAAATCATAATATTATAGCATCATTTGAGGGGGCTACAAATGCGCAACACGCGGCGCTGTCTAGCAACTGTTCAACTATTGCCGAGTTTAGGTGCTACCATAATCCGCTGCCAGCCAATGCCACTTTATTTTCTATTCAGCCGTACGATATAGGTTTTACTTAAGAAGATTAAATCGAGATTGCTCAAACAAACAAAAGTGTGATGAACTCTTGAAGCACAATGACCCAAAGTATTATGTTACCGATATATTTGATACTAAAGACCGTTCAGTAATATTACAGTATGACTTTCTCATTGACAACGAAAACCACCAAAGTCAATAGGTACCTATAGCCATGATGCTGACCATCTTCCACTAGAAGTGGAACTGAAGAAGAAGCAACGATAATTTCATAGTTAATTTCTGTACAGCGACCGACAAAGTTGGCTTCATTTGCTTGATTCCTCAAAGACTGAAAATCATGCTATTAGATTTATTTACCTATTTATATAACCATGAATTAATAAGATCTCTCTTCAATGTAATTCCATGTTTCAAGAGATACATTTGGACCTCGCATAGTTCAAGAATTCGTTATCGTGGGTAGCAATCTAACAATTTACCAACTTTAGTAGCGGACTCCGTCTTGCCGTCATTCAATCTCGGACAGAAGTTATGCTCAAGCGACGCATATGAATGTTTGAGCCTAGGAAGGGTCAAATGAAACCGACCCAAAACCAAAGAATTGAATGATTTGTGAAGAGGAAAGGAAAAATGTTTCAATATCGTAGCAAGTCAAGAAAATAAAGGAATTTACATGTTAAGACTTTCGTCTTTCCAGTGAAAGCCATTTTACTGAACTTTTACCTGGTACAATAGGAGGCTGACAATGCCTTCTGCAAACTTAATTTTAGGGCATCGCGTTGCTAGGCCGTCTGCCTCTCTACCTATTGATGGTTTTAAATGCCAGTTAAGAACGAATTGATATACAAGTCGATTTTTACTTTCTGAATACAGAGAAAACTGTCGTGTTCTACTTGAGATACGAGTAACAGGCGTAAACTTAATTCATAAATGTGTTATAAATTTCAGGGGTCGCTTCAGTTACACCATCAAACTGAACAACTTTTACAATGGGACCAAATATTGAAATAACAAAAATTTGTATTGATATTTCCATAGAAATTGTCAGTGGCTATTCGACCCAAATGTACGGAAGAGCTACTTTTATATGATTGCTCCATAGTGTATATTGTACGTCTAATCGAATTGGTGTAAAATAAAAAATAAATCACAAAATTCAGGAACTCAAATTGTTCCATTCTACACGAATTTTTACTCAAAATAAGTTTTTAGATCTTATGCATCTATGGTAAGCGTTTGATATAAGGTAAAAATTGCAAATAATTCTCAAAGCAATGTGGATTTTTATTATTTAATGACTCTTTGAGTAGAAAAACCTCAGTTTGTTAAAAAGGATCGTCAGCTTGTTTAAAAGTAATATTATATAGTTATGCATTGGAAAATATAACGTTACTTTAAGAGGATAGTATTTGCTGCGCGCTCCATACAAACGAAGTTTGGTTATATTTTTAATACTAACCAATTTACGTCAATGAAATTTTTCAAAAACAATCTAGAAACTAATATCTATGCTTTTATGTTGTCAGAGTGAGTATAGTTTTGAAGTTACAGGTGCCTGCCTCAAAGAATTCCATACAAATCTTAAATTAATCCTAGCACTGAAACTGTGTATTATAACGAAAATCTGACAACATACAAGCATTGAGATTAGTTTTTACTTTTTAAATGAAAAAAAAAACGCATAAAAATCGGTCCAACCGTTCGAGAGCTACGATGCCACAGATAGACAGACAGACAGACACACAGACATTAGCGTCAAACTAACGCCTCTCTTTTTGCGTCGATGTTAAAAAACATTGGTATATGGTCTGCCGTAACGTTATAAAGGATAGTGTGCCCCTAAGTTAACCATTTCACACCACACTTACCACAAACATTTCGTCACGTCACGGTTCACCATATACCGCAAAAGGGCCAGAATCAACATGAAAATGTTAACTCAAAAGAATTTCACTGTACCCTCATTAATTTTGTAGGGAACCCTGCGCAGCGGTTTGAAGACTTAGATCTATAGTTGTCGTGTTAGGTCGGTTGGTCTAATTAATTATGGGCCTATTGTCACTACTTACGTCCATTAACTAAATTAAATTACGCTTTCTGTTATTAATGGAGCTTAGAATATTAATTAGTCTGTTTCAAGGTGCGTTTGATTAAAATTATCGTGCTATTTTTTCGTACAGTCGGTAGCCATCAGATATATCGCAGCATACAAGGTGTTCAAATATTTGTGAGCAGTGCTAATTTTCAATAAATTCTTTACAGTAAATGTTTACAATAATATCTAAACATGTATTTTGTTATAAATATCTGAACAGCTAATGTTATTTAAAATTGAAATTATACCAACGGATTAAGGTATTTTTTCCTAAACTGCTTAGATGTTTATGATCACTCTGACTGGCTAGATATATTTGATGTTCTAGGCGTTCAGATATTTGTGATTAAGTATGTGTAAAGAAATTATTGAAAATTTGAACTGCTTAGAAATATTTGACCATCTTGTATGCTATGACCTTACTATAGGTTTAATTTCTGTATACCATAAAAATTTGTACCATATAATATTCCTGTTTATTATTATACATCAAAATGTAATTTTTATTTTGTTTACGAGGATTCTTGCTAGTGCGTCAGCACTGCATTTCCGCCAATATGTTTTGAGAGTATCTATCCCAAGATTAAGGATTGTTTTTGAGCAAAACAAAGATGAGAATAGATTGCGGAGGAATTTTGGACTCTCCATACTAAATACAATACCGGATCGAACGTTCGTATAACAGTAAATTTTTTTTGCTAATTTCCCTATTATACACACGGAGACACATCAAGCTACGCAAAACCAAAATAAGCTGGCCACGCGTAGGTAGAATAATGTATAACTCGCGCGGCCAGCTTACGTTTGTTTCGCGTAGCTTGATGTGTCGCCGTGGGTACTTTTTGAAAAGTTGTTCAATATCATGAGTACAATCGACCATTAAAGTAATGCAACTGTGTACCCTAACACCCTGTATATTGTTTAGGGACTCGAGAAACCATTTATAATGCATTTTAGTCATATCAACATAATATTAAGGTAGATTTATTAAATGACAATACAATATTGAACTGTAAATAATGCATGTGTAGGGTATATAGGGTCCTTCTTAATATTCTGACACTTTTTAAGGGGATGATCAGACCGTCATATTGAACAACTTTCTATATAAGACCAACATCGAAATCGCGAAAAAAAAAAATCACCTGTTCCATAAAAATCTGCAAATCTACTTGAGCCAAGACATATAGAGGAAGTTGTTCAGTTTGATGGCCTGAGCATCCCCTTAAAAAAGTGTCAGCATATTAAGAAGGATCCTGTATGTTTTCTGATTACGACGTTACAGCGTCTGAAAGCATTATGTGTAGAAATAAATCAATCTACTTTGTAAAAGGTAAGAACCTTTTTCAGGTGGAGCAATTTCAGTTTTATTATTGTAACCTTTTCTACCCTTATCAGTACGATAATTTTCTTTTGTTATACAGGGTGTAAACTGAAATGTGTTACATAAGTGCTTAACGGGATGCTTCTGACCATAAAACTGAATAATTATTACTATGGAATCAACTTCCAACTCGTGAAGAAAAAACTGTTGTACCATACATCTGGTTCGTGCAGCTATTGACGTTTTCTATGGAACAGCAGATATTTTTTTGCGATTTTAATATTGGTCCCATACTGAAAGTTGTTCAATTTGTTGGCCTGAAACACTATCACTATCACCCCCTTAAGTATGTAATGTATTTAAGTTTACAGCCTGTAGATATAGTTTCTTTAAAACCTTCGTAGCCTAGAAGCTAGGAAGCTCGCTTTTCATGCAGGGAGTGGTGGTTCGATCTCTGCTTGGATCGGAGTTGTCTAGGAACAATTTTGTATGACTTGGGACATTGGCTTTTCTGTAAAGGAATTAACTTATTTCTGTACATTTTGTGAGGAAACCATGTACACCAGTCATTGTCAATTAAAAATATTCAAAAAGTTTGTTTAACAAAATTTTGTAAAACAAACTAGCATAAGCATAAGCATATGCTCACGACTATATTCCCCAAGGGGGTAGTCAGAGATATTCTGAAACCTCAGAACATCCACGTTTCACCAGTAATACCGAAACTATGTCCAATGTGATGGGGGGTGAGCCCGTCGCCGTGATTCTTATTGAAAGTGGTTCAGTTTGATGGTCTGATCATCCTCTTAAAAAACTGTCAGCATATTAAGTTGGACCCTGTATTATGTGGTTTAATGGCAAAATGATACTTTTCCTTACACCCCTGTAACTGTGACGCCAAATCAATGATTACGAACATAAGTTATGTTGATTATTTTTTTATTTTTCCTTAATTTTTATACAAGGTTTTTATAGCATTTTTTGTGTCATCCCCATCGTGCCTTAACCTTGAGACTCTATATAAAAATGAAAACCTAACACCTCCTAACTTAAATAAAATTAAACATTACTACATTTTCAAAATTCAAATTTTTGTTCAACGCAACGTTGTTCTCTAGGCATCAAAATCTACTGGTTACTAATATGATAGATATACATAGTGTTAATGAATTAACGCAAAACTAGAAAGTAGTTTGTTAACAATCGAGAGCAGAATCGAATTGTCATGGTTTCAACATAGGATTTTTTTATCAAAATATTAAATAATTTGTTTGTAAAATTTAAAATTTATATACTTCCTACCAAAACAAGATTCTTAAAATGAATACATGACTACGTTAGCACTTTCATTCATTGCTGAAATGATAAAAAATCATTTTTTGCCTCAAAACTTAAAATGCGAATAACTTAAAATGTTAACTATCAAAATAATGAAATTATTGTTTCAATCTGATGATTTTGTTACAAATCAGTATATGAGGTTTTGCGCTTATTCATTAACACGTTGTATAAAATTATAATTCACAAAAACATACACAATAGACCACGCTTTACAGACAGATAATAAATTCCAATCGCTTGAACAATGACATTGAAGATAAACTATTTCAATAGTCATGTTTGAAGACGTCTTTTGACAAGCTCTCATTGTATTGAGAATAATCAACAACGGGTATTGGGAATTGAATACTGAAGTTCAGTGGCGTAGCGAGGGTTTCTGTCGCCCGGGGCACAGACCGATTTAGCCGCCCCCATCTCTTTATAAAAAATACCTACATAAAAAATAACGGAGAGAGCAAAGCGAGCTCGAAATTTTTCAGCACAACTATTCGGGTTGTGGTCATCTTTTGGTTTATCCATGTAAAAATAGAAACTTAAAGCGAGCGAAGATAGTTCAACTTTTCTCCTCAATACAAATCATTTGGATCCTTAATTTACTTATCGTTTTTTTTTTATTTTCATTTTTTTTTCTTTATGGATCGAGCGAAAGCAAAGTCGAAATTTTTAGCGCCACATCTTGGCAGTGGTCAGAACTCTTTATGATTATGTGTAAAATGTTAAACTTAGAGCGAGCGGAGCGAGCAACACGTTCATAGCTAATTTTTTTTTGTTACTTAAACAACCCTGTTTAAGTAACAAAAAAAAGTAAACTTAAATTACAGTACATACTTTATAGGGTGCTTCAGACCATCAAACTGAACAACTTTTACTACAGTACCATTTTTACCCGACTGCAACAGAAGGTGGGTTATGTTTTTCGAGCGTATGTATGTATGTATCTATGTATGTATGTATGTATGTCTATTTCTTTGGCACGGCCTACAGCCTAAAAGGCTTGATGGATTTTAACGTATGAGGTATCATTGAATTCGTAAAAATCGTGAGAGTGACATAGGGTATATTATTTCAAGATGGCGTCTACGAATTAAAAAGAGAGGGGGAATAACAAATTTTTTTTTTGTTAAAAATTACATTATGGGTATCAAATGAAAGCTAGTGATCAGACGATTCCAAATATATATATATTATAGTACATTTATGTTACCGTTTTTGATCAGCTGTTTCATACTTTTTGGTCGAGTAGCTACCTATTTGACGTTTTCTATGGAAGCACTATGTTCGTTACATAACGCATTTAATAGTATACCATGTATAATAATGACAATAAATTTAAGTACCTATACAATATCGAAAGTACCCTATTTCTACATATCAACTTCAGCAGTAGCGTAGCGAGAGGGGAGCAATTACTCCGGGCGTCACACAAACAGATTGATTGAGCTCTATCTATAACAAATTCGTGGTAAAGTAAATAAATAAAATGAATGCAGCTAAAAATATCTTAAAAATTTTGAAAAAAGTCGCCGCTGTTGTTGAAATCCGTTAGGAGTGAATGAGATGAAAGATACTTTACCAAACACATGTTAGAAAACAGGAAACAAAACTCATTATGGTACAGATAAGGCGGTATTATCGCTAAAAAGCTATTTCTTCATCGCAACCTTTGGTAGGGTTTGACATGGTTTCCTATTTTATACCATTTGTCATTTCTCGGGCTATTCAAAGAGTACTTATATGAAAAATATTACTTAACATTGTAAAACAAAATAAGAAAATCAGTACAGTCAATCAAAAGCAATTACAAAGTAAATTAAAACATAAAACCCAACAATACAGATGTCATTTGAACAAATCACGAACCTTAATTCACACGCAACGAGTAACTTTTTCATATCAACGCACAAAGCCGGTCGAATGAGGCGATCACACGAATGGTGGCCCCATTCAGTCATTATGACCCGTGTTACAAATTGAATAAAGGCAGATGAACCACTGTTAACCCGCTATTGCCCCTCAAATTACCTGCTATGGACACGATTGGACAATTCTTTTCTGTTTAGGTTATAAAAATTACTTTTTTGACAGTCCTCTTCGTTAGACAAAGTCAAATTATACGAGAAATAGCCCAGTCATATTACGGTTTGAGTCGGGTATATAATTTATGCGTCAATTTGAGCCTAGAAATATACCAAAATAAAAATAAAACACATCAGCAACGGCCCCAAATTAAAAATTTTGCATTTATATCGTTCTAAAGTACGTCAGGTATTTTCAACAAAGTCAAAATAAGTCTTATACGAGAAATAGCCCAGTCATTTTACGGTTTGAGCCGGGACTAAACTAATGAAGAATCGTTTTTTTCGGTATGTCATTTATGAGTCAATTTGAGCCTAGAAATATACCAAAATAAAAATTCAACACATCACTGCAACAGTCCCAAATTTAAAATTTAGCATTTATCTCGTTCTAAAATACCTGACTGTTACTTTACACTTCAAACACGGAGTAAATATTTTTGTGTACTTAGAAAGCTTTGAAAAATATATTTTTATTTTCTAATGAATAACTCCTTTTTTTCGATGGCTATGTTATTGCTCAAAAGTATTTATGTTGTTGAATCTAATAAAAATTATTGCATTGGTATTAATATTATTAAGTTAAAAGCCTTCTGGGAGATACAATTTTGATTTCCATGTTGCGAACGATTTTTATAATATGTTTTCAGATAGTCTTTTTATCACTAAATGGTGCCGGATACAGTTTAAAAGTCCCGTGCATAATTACTTCCCACCCCTCCTAAAAAGTCCGTAAAATGACTGGGTTAAAAAACCCGCGTGACAGATGGACAGAAGGATGGAAAATTGAGGTCAGTTTTGGTCAATTTGAACACAATGGTGACGACGACGAAGGTCGGCGACGACGGTGGACTTCTTTCCATACTAAATGTCATTTTTGTATGGGCCCGTCGTCGGTAAATGTGTCTTAACCCTGGGAGTTTTGTTAATCTTTTTCATCCAAAATCACGTGTGGCAAAACCGACCACGATTTTGTACTCATATATTTAGTTCCTCCTGTCACAATTTACTACTTTTCTTGGCCAAGATGTATTTCTGGATATTAATGTACTATTTTCTGTAACATAAAACTCCCAATAATAAAATAGGTTTTAAGAATTTTCAAAATATGTATTCCATATAAGCTTCGCACAAACTTTTTACTTTAGCATACTTTAGTGTCAAAAGTACATTATTGTACCAGCACTTTAATATTCTGTTCCATGGACACTTCTGGCAATTGCTAAATGATTGAGAGTGATAGATACAGATGTCGACATCAATGTCGTAAAACATTGGTTTTCAGTACTAATTACAATTGCCAACTAAATAATAAGGTCTTAACGTTATCATACAACCTCATCAGTTTGAGGGTAGTCAGAAACTCAACAACTATTAACCAACTTTAAGGTTTGCAGTCGTAGTAAAATTTACTTTTGCAGGGATTTATTTTCAGGTTGGGTTGTTAGATGTAGGTGGAAAATCTTTCGATCATAAAAATACTAAGAAGGAAGTTTTATCCCTTAGTTGCCTCTTGCGACCCACGGAATGAAATAGTGCAGTTTATATATTATGAGCCATAGGGCACAATGATCGTGCTCAAAATTATTTCACTTTCCCGTGTTACTCAAAACTTATTGTCGTTCTTTGATATTTAATTGGCTTTCTAATTAATTATTTTGGAATCGATTTAATTGAGGCTATTCCCGGTTAGGAAAATAATGTCGAAATGTATTTTAAAGCGGACGCAGATTTGTACGATTTTATTTTGGGTTTCGGTACACAAAACGAAATAGATTTCATTAGGTTCCTCTTGTTACCAAGGTTCTTCTTGTTATCGTGTGCGTAGAATATTATCTCTAGTGGTAGTAGTGGTTACCTAAAAACCACGTCGGAGGCAGTAAGGCGGTCTGAAAAATCTCTGACACCAGGGCTTGCTGCCGCCACGATAAGAAGAAGAAGACGCTGTCGCCTTTCTAAGATTTCGCCAAAAAACCGCTCGTGTGTAAAAGCTGTTTATTTCCGCCATCTCAATAGACCTTTAGCTAAATTAATATAGGTCGACTAGAATCTGATGGGAAATAAGGATAAAAAATTTTAGGGTAAGCAACACTGGGGTAATTGGATTAGGACCCTTTACACTCTGCGACTTTTTGCAGAGCTTCTGCATCAATTTAGTCGCGATGTCGCTTCGATGCAAACACAATACAGCAATCTGCATTGGTACAAACGTGCGTGTGCATTGCTAAAATCACGCGTTAGAATCGATACAATTGCCTCGTGTAGAGATGCATTCACGCGATTTTTTTTGATTCATAATTAATTGACTTTTTGCTTGTGCGTTAGCACCGCATTTCTGCCAATGTCAAGTAGTTTTTGGGAGTATCTATCCCAATCTCAGGGATTGTTTTTGATCAAGAACTAGAAGAGATTGAGGATTGCTGAGCCTCTTGGCAAGCAAAAACGCGACGCACGAACACCACGCGAGACAAGTGCTCGGGTCAGAACCTGCAACCTCGTGACTCCTTCACGCAAGTGACAAACGAGCATTGTTTAGCTATTTGACTAGACAGTAGACAGTTTTGACACTAACATGTAAAAATCTATATTTTTTTATTTGTTTTATGCCATGGGATTCTGGTCGACAGTACCTAACCATGGAATTGTTTTTTTATTTGAACTTATTTCAATTTGTATTTTAAAAAGTATCACTCTTCCTCGTATTTGAATATAATAGGTATACCTATTAACATAAACGACAAATTTTCCATGCATAAAGACTTAAGGTAATGATGTCAATCGAGCTACATTTTACTCAAAATTAAATTGTATCTTTCAATATAACGAAATCTTTTTTCGTCTCTCGAGTAAATATTTACTCGAGAGACGATATACGACGAGATATCTTAGCTTTAATAATACGGGGTGTAAACTTGCGTTAACTGCGCCTGCGGTCAGACCATCAAACTGAACAACTTTCATTACGGGACGAAGTTTGAAAAAGCGAAAAAATCAGCTGTTTCATACGTTTTTTTCGAATAGCTATTCTATGGAACAAAATTTTTTTAGCTATTTCCTAGTTGGTGCCATAGCAAAAGTGTTTCAGTTCGATAGTCTGAAGCTTCGATCAAAGTAAAAGGTCTAAAGCATTATTTTTATTTACACATTTGAGTCTACACCCTGTATAAAGATTGAACTATAAAATTTAAGTGAATACAAATAGCATGGCAGTATGATATAGCTCTAACGTACCTCATTTCTCTTTCTATTTGCGCGCAAACGAACAAGTTAGATGTTGGCGGCCGTAGCATGCGCACGATAAAGCTATATCACGAATAGCCTTATCGCGCGAATCACGCTACGTCCGCAGGGCCCGCATGTATGGCCCGATCCTTTTTAACCCCCGACGCAATAACTCCTCGTGTCATAAGTATAATGTTTGTCTGTCTGTGGCATCGTAGCTCCCGATTTCGATGTTACATTATACAAATGGCTTTGTATCTTACAGTGACCTTTTGTATGATGAAGTTTCACAGTGTAATAGAGAACTGCCCTACGAGAATAGAGGTGGCTAAGTCAGGCCTGTCTCACTCCACAGGTCAGGTACGCTTGACGGCCGATCCCCACTGAGGGGTGAATGGCAAAAAATTAGGTATACCGTGTAAACTTCTTGGTCAAATCTCATTAGACTTGCCGCCATTTCGTCAATGCGAGACTTGAAAACCTTAGCGATGTCACGCTGCCAACACGTGAAAGAATAAAAGAGGGCGACTATGTAAAGGAAGTTTTCATGTCTAATGACTCGGTTCATTTTTGTTTGCGACGGTTGGCAGGTTATTCGCGAAATGTACGATAGGACGGGTGCGAATAACTTTACACCTTATTGCCGTGCAGATATAGTAGCTATTTATTTACATCTGTTTTGGAAGTGATTCTTCTGTGCGAGTAGTACTAGTATTTATCCCTCCGTTCCTCCGTATGCAATGAATAAATAGAAAATGAAGAAGCCATTCACTGACATCTATTCAAGACTTGTCGGAGGACGTATCTTGTACAGAAAGAAGTCAACATCAATACCCATTATAAGTAAAGAAGGAAATAAATATTTATATAAATTAAACTTTCATTCTTAAAATCCCATGACACAGTCATGAGTATACTCTACAATTGAAGTTTTTCCTCTTTGTTACTGGAAATAATGACGATTTTATGTTGTTGTAAACCACATGCTTTAATTTCGCACCTATCGCCACTTGCTTTACACAGGGTGTTAGGGTAAACAGTTGCATTACTTTAAGGGGTGATTGTACCCATGATACTGAACAACTTTCCCTAAGAAATCTATAGGAAATTTTTACGAATTTCCTGTAGGTTTCTTAAGGAAAGTTCTGGTTTCTTAGAACTAGTTGTTAATTTTGATGTGTAGACTCTTAAGATGCTAATGATACCATTTTTACCGCATAAATAACATAGGAACATAATACATTCTAAGTCTTATGGTAGGTAGGTATGTGGATTGTAGGTTTTTGTTTTGATCCGCTTGTTTGACTTCACCTACGTGGTATCCGAATTTTATCTTCAGCGTGTTCAGATTACTTCTTGATGGTTTATCCGACCGTTTGAGAACATTGGGTATTGCGTACATAATATATAAAATCTCTTACAAAGCAATGGCATGTCACGCTGGATCCGCATAATTGAATGTCCACACCTTTACGCTATTAAATGATATATTGTCTTGCTGCGTTTCAGCTTAAGAGAATTTCACGTTGTTTAATCGACTTTCCTGGAGTTTGGGTTGGTATTTGGTGTGTTGGGATTGACGTAAAATATGTTCTTTTTCTTTAGGAATATTGTCTTCTCAGTATCATTAGTTTTTGTTTCAGATAGTTTGATTTTCGTAAGATTTAAGAAGATTTTCTATTATTAATGAACTTCTCAATATTTGACATATTTGTTCATTATGTTTTCGTACAAGCTAGATACAATATTTGTTGGTTTCATTTTATTTTCGTTTGCGTACAATACATTCGTCGTGTAAACATTTTTCGTATCTGCACTCTCATAACAGGAATTTTCTGTATATTCGGAAAATGCCATTGAATTAGTTCTATTCGGATATGTGGAATTCACCGTCTTCATTGAATTTGTTTCATTCGGTATTGATTCTTGTTCTATTTGTATCGGAGTGTAATCAATTTCATTTATAGTTTCCTGAAATGAAATCATGTTATCAGATTTAGTATAAAGCAATATAGGGTGCTTCAGACCATCAAAGTGAACAACTTTCACTACGGAGCCAACATCGAAATCGTGACAAAAAACTAGTTGTTCCATAGAAAATGTCAATAGCTACTCGACTAAAATGTATTAAACAGCAGATTTTTTTTCGCAATTTTAGTTGGTCCCGAAGTAAAAGTTGGTCAGTTTGATGGTCTGCAGCACCACCTCGATAGATATATTGTGTACCATATTAATTCGGCATAAATCATGGACATTACTGGATCTGGGAATAAGCGATATTGTTTCAAATCCGAAAATTCTGTAATTCAAAATAACCTTAAAATTTCGTTGCTGTTTGGAATGGAGTATAGTATTATGTTATTGCTAATAAGCGGCGGCAGATAAATCGTACGCGGTTTTCGTTCGCTGTCTATATCTAGATTATATTCTTGTATCTGTTTTGTTGAAAATAAATAAAAAACAAAAAATTACGCCTTGTATAACGTATTCAATGTATGATGATGAAATCAGATTCACACAATCAGGTAAATTATTTCGGTATCTTAGTCTCTCTTAATAAACTCGGTGAAAACTTAAATTCATAATAATATTTTGGCGTTTGGGTTATTGATTGCGCCGACCTCAAAATAATAAATAAAAACCGGTCATGTGCGAGTCGCGCTACTCGCGCACCGAGGGTTCCGTACCACACCACCACTCAACACAACATATTAAATTACAAAAAAAAAATATCCGGGACCTTTAGCGCAAGATCGACTCATACTTGGCCAGTTTTTATTATTTGTTGTGATACTGTAAAGTCTGTTCTATAATAACATCAAGTTTGACGCTTTTATGTATTACCGTTTTACGATAGAGCGAGAAGAAAAAACGTTGATAAAAACTAGTTTCTTGTTGAGCTTCCTTATTTTTTAACTTTTTGCCATTTTTATTATTTGTTGACAAATCCGCTGTAGTAACGCATATTCTGTGAATATGTCAACCGTCTAGCTATTACGGTTCAAGAGTTACAGCTCTAAATAGGTAGGACGGACGTACGGAAGGACGGACGGACGGACCACGTAGGCGTAGTAATAGGGTCCCATTTTCACTCTTTGGGTACGGAACCCTAAAAAGCTAAGAGCAGGAAGATGTTGAAATAATCAATCTTATAGTTGTGAAGAATTTTTTTCTGGAAAGCTGAGAATTTCAAATATGTACTTACATAATGATGAAATGATCCTACTTGTATTGGATATGAATCCTGGCGCTGATCTTCAATCTTATGAACATTGCAACAATGGCAGGAGCAGAAATACATTAATACTAATATTAATAGTATTATTGCAAATCCGAGCACAAAATAAGCTGGATCTACTCCGTTTTGTGTTGAGGGAACTTCTGGAACTAATATACAAATTTTGTTATTTATACTTGCATACATTACATACCTACACACACAAATTCAATTACAAGGCGCTACAAGACTGCTTAGTTATATTCATAAGGGACTAGAAAAATGAAAAAAAATTAAAAAATTTAAAAATACCAGCTCTCTAAAAAAATGTTTAATAAATAAATTGAAGTTTAATAACAGACAACAATCTCCTGGATTGACAACTGCCCAATGGCCAGACTAGTCTAGGAAAAATAAGGTTTGAGATTGCATTAAAGACACTTTAGTAAATTGTGTTTGAAATAATATTACTGTTAGTTTATAACACTTTTGTCGAGATTTCGTGGTTATATAGGCTCAGGAACCTGAAAAATACCTTAAAATCGATATTAATGTACAAATGGCAAGCTTATTTCAAAAATATTTCGACCAGCATACCAGCAATAGAGACAGTTAATTATCAAAAGGCAAATTTAATGTGTAAAAACAAACAGTAAATAATTTAATTTTGAGGTTATAATTTTTGAAGACCTACAAAATATTAAATATCTACCCAAATTAACGATATTAACAGGGGACTATTATTGTTATAAGTAAAACGTATTAAACGAAGCCATCCTGTATAAAATCACCAGTTTTCCATTTTTTGTTCATACCAAAATTTAATGTTTTGTAAATGTCTTAATTATTCAATAATACAACATAAAAAATCGGGGATTATTGAGAATTTATGTTTTTCAGGTATGTATCTGCTATATTCCAAATTTTCACCAAAAGTGCAATTAATGCAACCTACTCCATACAAAAATCCGTAGATTTCCCCGACTAGACCTGATATTTAAATAACACTGAGGCTTCGCTCCGGTCACATTCCATCCAAAATTCACTCACCTGATGGGGATAGCTGCATCTTCCAATTGTGAAAATTGTGGTGTAGTAGAGGACGTCATCATCCTGATGGACTGTGGTGCGGAGCGAGGCTCTCAGGAGACAGGTGATCGACAGCTTGACGTCTCTTAATATCGGCCGTTGCAATGAGGAACTTGCACAGTTTTATGTTTTTAGCGTGTCATATAGATTTAAGGCTTACATAAAAATACCAAAAACAAAATGGTATAACAAGTTATTGCAAATCAAATGTTGTCTTTTCAAATTCCTCGCCAAAATGCTCACTGCCATGTGACGCCATTTTCATGACGCGTGAAGCTCATCACAAATCATCCGCTATAATAATTTTGCCGTACTCTTCTAACGCACGCAAGTTCTGTCGACTATACTAACTTCGTATTGACCTAGTAGCACTTGGTCCAATACGCATTTCGTCAAACAAGCATTTCGTCAAATTACAGGTTGAAAAAAATCTTATTTAAGAATAAAATAATTACCATAACTATGCGAATTTGAGCCATCTATCTGGTTTTTAATTGATTTGGTGTGATTAGAAGAGTAACCTGAAAATGTCAGTTTCTATTAGGTCTAATAATTATTTAAACACAAATACAGGGTCTTTCTTATTATGTTGAAAATTTTGTAAGGGGATGATCAGACCATCAAACTGAACAACTTTCTCTATGGGACCAACATCGAAAGCGCGAAAAAAAAATCTAATGCTCCATAGAAAACTTCACACCTACTTTAGCCAAATGTATGGGACAGCAGATTTATTTTTTCACGATTTCGATTTTGGTCCTATAGTGAAAGTTGTTCAGTTTAATGGTCTGATCATCCCCTTAAAAAAATCAGCATATTAAGTTGGACCCTGTATTTTAGGTTTTACTAATGCATTTTAGAATTTTACAACATGAGTATGTACGCCAGTCACCGTAGACACAATAATCGTATTAGGTCGCAATAAATTATACTGTACATATTTTTTGGGATATTTTAATTGTAAGGATAGATGCAACTAGGCTAAAACTTAGTTTGCAGCTTCGAAAGACACGTGCTAAGTGCGTAGAACTTGGGAAAAAAAACTTTTGGAAACTTTTCAGATTTAGGCTTATAACTTTTAAACGATGAATTCTACGGATAAGTCGCCTAGTAGACTTTTAAAGTAAAAAAAATGTTCTACAATTTGAGTCCAAACGTAGCCTTAAAAGTGTTATAGAAACCGATACAGCACTTCAAAAATTTACTTGTTTTCCTAAAACGTTCGAAAATGTAGAGTTGACTTGAAATGCTGGTCAGATTACAGAGCTATGGTTGCAGCAGTATGGATCACTTTAATTGTATAAAAGTTTGTCTACTTTAAAAGTGTGTAATGCACCATTTAGAATTGATAAGCTAAAACCTGAAAAAAGTTCGAAGCCTGCAATTCTCTAAGCGTCACATCGCAGTCAAAAACATCAACGAGCTCACACATGTAACATCCTTCTTGCATCCTTCAAATCGTCGAAGTTTTATATCAGTTTGATACATGACATAACCTTAGCGAATTAGTCGGGGAAATCTACGGATTTTTGTATGGAGTAGGTTGCATTAATTGCACTTTTGGTGAAAATTTGGAATATAGTAGATACATACCTGAAAAACATAAATTCTCAATAATCCCCGATTTTTTATGTTTTATTATTGAATAATTAAGACATTTACAAAACATTAAATTTAGGTATGAACAAAAAATGGAAAACTGGTGATTTTGTACAGGATGGCTTCGTTCAATACGTTTTACGTATAACAATAATAATTCCCGGTTAATATCGTTAATTTGGGTAGATATTTAATATTTTGTAAGTCTTAAAAAATTATAACCTCAAAACTAAATTATTTACTGTTTGTTTTTACACATTAAATTTGCCTTTTGATAATTACCTGTCTCTATTGCTGGTATGCTGGTCGAAATATTTTTAGAAATAAGCTTGCCATTTGTACATTAATATCGATTTTAAGGTATTTCTCAGGTTCCCGAGCCTATATAACCACGAAATCTCAACAAAAGTGTTATAAACTAACAGTAATATTATTTCAAATACAATTTACTAAAGTGTCTTTAATGCAATCTCAAACCTTATTTTTCCTAGACTAAATACCGATGTTTCAACGACGAATTTAAGGTTGTGACGATGTTTGCGCTTTGAGAATTGCAAATCAAATTAAAGATTCAGAAATTAAGTCTCGGGCAGGACAAAAATAAATTAAACAAAAAAGCACAACAGGGGAAACAGCACACCATGGCTGTGACATGATTAAAATCAATAATATTTGAGATTAGAGAATTGCATTCCTGAAACATAAATTGCTAAATATGAGCTTATACAACGTGTTAATGAATTAACGCAAAACTAGAAAGTAGTTTGTTTAGAATCGAGAGCAGAATTGAATTATCATGGTTTCAACATAGGTAATTTTTTTCAAAATATTAAATAATTTGTTTGTAAAATTAAAATGTTACTGAACTCGATCTCAACCCCCCGCACAGGCACACTCTCACTATTTACAACCCAAACAAGATTCTTAAAATGTATACATGTGCACGTTAGCGCTTTCATTCATTGCTAAAATGATAACAAATCAATTTAGCCTCAAAACTTAAAATGTGAATAACTTTAAATTTTATGTTTAAAAATAATGAAATTATTGTTTCGATCTAATTATTTTGTTATAAATCAGTTGGGGTGTATGAGTTTTTGCGCTTATTCATTAACACGTTGTATAGTTGTAGCAATGTTTCTAACCACCCCGAAAGGGAATTACGGTGGTGAGTTTATATGTATGTATGTAAAATGAAAAATCTCTTACTTTCTTTTAATAATAATTTAATTTTTTTCGACTCCATTGACTCGTAACCATTCGCTACTTGTGTTTCTACCTTACAATAAATGTCTGTTCCATTTTTAGATGCACTTAATATTAATTGCGGTGATTTTAGCGGTAGGTTGATAATCGACGTCTTTGTGACTCCTGGATTGTTGCTTAATAGCGGTACATCATACCCTGCATCATTACCTAAAAACATAAAATCTCGGTAACGCACTGGACTGTGTTAACTGTCTGTAATAGGGATGATGACTGATCCTGGAAAGTCATATCTTATAACGAATTTAAAAATAAAAATTGTCAAGTGCGAGTCGGGATACTCGCGCACCGAGGGTTCCGGTTCACACAAAATATTAACTTACAAAAAGTTTGGTTTTCTCCAGGACTTTTAGCACAAGACTGACTCACACTTGGCCGGTTTTTATTATTTGTTGTTATACTGAAGAATTTTCTCTATAATCACACCAAGTTTGACGCTTGTATGTTTTACTGTTTTTACGATAGAGCGAGAAGAAAAACCGTTACTAAAAATTTGTTTTTTGTATAAGGACCCCCTTACTTTTTAACTTTTTATCATTTTTATTGTTTGTCAACAAATCGACCGTAATAACGCATATTTTAAGAAAATTAAAAGTGTATAGCTATAACTATTGTTCTTGCTCTATCGTTAAAACGGTAATACATACAAGCATCAAACTTGGTGTGATTATAGATCTCTACAGCATAACCACAAATAATAAAAACCTGCCAGGTGTGAGTCGGTCTCGTATTAAAGGTTCAGGACAAAAAAATTTTTGTTATGATGTGTGGTGGTGTGGTACGGAATCCTCTTTGCGCGTGTTGCCCGACTCGCACTTGACCGGTTTTATTATACATAAACAAATCTAAATTACCTTCGAAATCCTGCATTAACGATAATGTACTTGCAGCGGGTGCATCTATGCAACGACAATACATGGTATTTATAATTTGATCACCACTTTTATATTCGTAATAATCATCTGTAATCGCTGTGAAGATATCACTACGTCCGTTTAACTTTAGTGCAAATTGAACTTGTGGCTTTTTTCGCTGGTTTGGCTTGTGTTTTTCATAACCTGAAACTAAAATAAAAGTTTATTTGTTTATAAAATTCCAAGAAAAATGTGTTTTGTCACAGCACTGTAAATTTACAGAGTTTTTTTTTTATTTACAGAGTGTTACAGAGAGGTCTAATTTTAAATAACAATATACAGGGTCCAACTTAATATGCTGACAGTTTTTTAAGAGGATGATCAGTCTATAAAACTGAACAACTTTCTCTATAAAACCAACAACGAGATCGCGAAAAAAAAAATTGTTACCCCATACATTTGGCTCGAGTAAGTTTGCAGTTTTGTATAAAACAGCAGTATTTTTCATCGCGATTTCGATGTTAGCGCCATAGAAAAAGTTGCTCAGTATGATGGTCTGATCATCCTCTTAAAAAAGTGTTAGCATATTAAGAAGGACCCTATAGTGTATGTTGTAAAATAAGTTTGACGCAAAATACGCATAGACGGTACAATTAAATGTAATATTTTGTATATGGTAAAATAGTTTGGAAAATCTAGATGCCGCGTATCAAATAACACTTGAAATTTATAATATAATTATTATGATGATTAGCTTTATATCTTCGTAACTATATTATAAATTGCAAATATTTTTTGATACATGGCATCTAGATTTTCTAAACTATTTTTCCTCATATGAAATATTACTTTTATTAATTCCGTCTACGTGTATTATGCGTCAACATTTTGTATGAAATTGACAGCTCTGCCATCACCTTAATTGTTAAAACATTTCAGTGACTGAAAGACTCATACAAAACGAATAGCCGAAGAAGTAAAAATACATACTCTTTAAATGATTCGATGACGATTGTTCTTCAGCAAGAAAGGATTTTCCGAAAATGGTGCAAAAGGGGTGTAGAATTTTAAGAAAAGCCTGTCATTGTATAAAGAAAGCATTATAGTTTAAAAAAGATTATAACAATTGATTCGGTGACAATAGATTGATTCGGTGAAGGAAAACATCGTGAGGAAACCTGCATGCTTCAATTTCAAGGCATGTATTGTACCCACTGTCCATTACAAGTGGCGACGGGCTCAACCCCCGTCACACTGGACAGAGTTTCGGTACTACTGGTGAAACGTGGATGTTCTGAGGTTTCAGAATATCTCTGACTACAACCTCGGGGAATATAGTCGTGAGCATATGCATATGCAAAAATGATTAAATTGATAAATACTTACCCATTAAAACTAAGTAGCAAACTGATAAAAACCAACACAACTGCATTTTTGTAAATTTTCAAACTAAATGGCAAAGTAAAACATATTTAAATAAAATATTATAAGAAACAAACTTTATCCTTATACATCGAACAATAAAATATGTAGGTTATGGTGAGTCATTTATTAATTTTAAAGGTAATTTTTAGAGTTCCTTATTCAAAGGGGCGGAACGTCTCTAGCTTTAGGCCTTTGATTTAGTAACATTGTTTTTTAGAGTTATGCGGTTACTAATTAAGCTAAAATTAATCGTTTTCACTGCTGAAATGTCAGGAACTCCAAAAATAATAAAAAACGCGGTAAGGACCCGGTAAAATGTTTTGATTTTCGTATTAAAATAAGACAGAGATATGAAATTTATACACCGTGTAGACTAAGGCATGTCATATACATACGGAATTCCGAATATGTAGCGGACCTTAAACGATTTACATATTTTAGTGCTTTCACAAGGGGACCAATTCTAAACTCCAAATGGTCAAATTCCAAACATTGTCTATGGAACAACTACTTTTTTGTGATTTTGATGCTGGTTTCATAGTAAAAGTTGCTCAATTTCATAGTCTGAATACCCTCTAAACTAAAGTGTTATAAAGGTTATAAAGGACTACGCGTACGAAGTCGCGGGCGCTAGCTACATTCAACATCAAAAATAAAATGACGAAAGAATCTTTCAAAATATTTATCTGATTCTGTATTTGTGTTAGTAATTTTATTGTTACTCGTAGCTTTACATAGAGTTCATTCAACGTTCTTTCATGAAACATCTAAAACTATATTGATTTGTTAGAGATTAGATTCAATTTAAATTTTCAATTAAAATAATTTCATCGACTTTTGCTGTTGACTGTACTAGTAAATATAATTAAAATTATTAAAGGGTATTTGTATTTATAAATGATAATATCATTTTATGATAAATCATAATATGATAAACCGAATATTATAAGAGTAGCTTCACTGTTACGGATGTTATTTGCCCCTATTTATCGTAAGTTACTAATGTAAATAATACTTATTTTAGGCTATTGTTATCTCAAATACCATTTTAAGAAAAATTTTACCGATGTACCTACGTTTCGTTTAAAATGGTACCTCTACTGAACCCTCAGTGCACGAGTTTGCTTCGCACTTGGAAGGTTTTTATGTTTTGTGGTTTTAACTCAAACATGATTAATTAATATTACGCTTATAGCTTTACGCACATGAATGGATCTCCTGTAGGGCTAGAATGGAT